>OV179152.1:13452028-15952028 GCA_921972225.1 Euplexia lucipara | reverse complement strand
AATATTAGTCTGTATTTTATTTTTGAACACACTGTTCTACGCCATTTGATGCAAACAGGTCAAGCATTGCTATTCAAAGCGGAGTTTAAAGGGCGATCCTACCTTAACTTAATAATTTTACAGAGGAAATAATTGTTTGTTATCATGTTTGTTAAAAGGGATTCAAAAAATAAATAAATAACTAAATAAGACGTTGACACATTATGCCATTTATTTTTCAAAGGCCAATAAGTACCCCATAGCTTATTACTTTGTATTATTATGTACAGACGCCAGCACATAAAGTTACCCCAATTGCGATGGATGCGAGCCGCTTCCAACCGGTCTTATTGGAGATCTATAGGGGAGGCCTATGTCCAGCAGTGGACTTCCTATGGCTGAAATGATGATGAATACAAAAAGAATAAATTATCAACAATTAACCACTAAACATAGGAATTTGAAACGATTATCACGGATATTGCACGATCAAAGAAGCACTTTCATCTGTACCACGTTGATTCTCACACAATACGTGTAGCGGTTACTTCGGGGCTTATACCCGGGACATTATTGCTCTACGTGACTTTGAACGAAACGCATGGAATGGCGATAGCGGGTCACGGTTCTGTCTACATCGTTCAAAGAAAGAATAATGATATTTAATGACAAACCTAGGTAATATTGTATACTTAAATAGTATTTATAGTTCACTAGCAGACGTCCCGCGGTTTCACCCGCGTTGTTCCCGTTCCTGTGGGAATACAGGGATAAAAAGTAGCCTATGTCACTTTAGCCTTGTAATTTTCCAAATCGGTCCAGTAGTTTCGGAGCCTATGCAATGCAAACAAACAATCAATCAAGCAAATCAGCAATCAATTTATATTTTTAAATGTCGCAGCTAATGCTAATATAGGCGCCTTTTTGGTCTCGCACAGGTCTTTTTATTATTATTTTTTTATTTTTGTATTTAGTTTCTTTCTTTTCTTTCAATCAAAAATTTTCCTCTTTATATATTAGTATAGATAATATACAAAATACAGAACCAGAATCAGCACTTTATTTGCTGTGAATTTAGGTACAGAAATAAGATGTTGTACAGACCAGCACATCAAGCTACCCAATGAGACTTTTTTCAATTCATATTATACTTTGTGGTGATCAATACTCGTGCCTTCTCTGTATGAGAAGACGCTTTTACCCTGCAGTGGGATAGTAAAATGCTGGTATTATTGTTTGTCCATTCCTAGAGTCAATTTACATCTGCCCTTTGTTTCTCACCTTTCATTCATCCTCATTGGCTGAGGTAACCTTTTAACAAAAGCTTCATTGTCTTTTATAGAGAAAATGAAGGACAAAATGAACGACATACTTAAAAAAATGTGACTTTACCTATATTCTGGTTAGCGTATAAAATTGATGAAAAGTTACACTACAATAACTTTGAGCAAAGTGAGTAGATACCAAAATATTGTGATAGGATGCATCGCGTGCCAGCACCGCTAAATATTTATAAGATCTAAAATATGGAAGATGCAAGATGCTGTGTGAAGTTTTATGAACGAGACGGTACTTTTTCAGACAAAAGAATAATTTACATGCAAATTTGCTATTATTTGTCATAAAATTAAGTTAAGAAAGTCAAGAAAAAAATAAGGAAAAGTAAGGCTATCTTTATATTGCTAGTGACCAACCGGTGGTGGCGTCCAGTTGCTCACCGAATTTTGATGGCAACTGAGAATTCACAAAAAAAAATACATATATTGCACTTTAAGTGGCCTTAAAGTTACGGTGACTATCAGACTTTCGGGGTTCTGTGCGCTACGTCACATATCTGCGAGAGCGCATGACGTCATCCTGGATACACTGATGACGGCCAATATGAAACTATAGCTGATTGACAGTTAATTGTTGAACACTTTGCCCGGTGATCATCACTATGAACTGTCAACGGAGATACGCAAAAGCCGTGCAGGTGCGTACGGGCATACGGTGTGCTTGTGTGAAAAAGAAACGTAAACGCAGCAGTTTGTGTGAAAAATAAACGTAAACGCAGCAGTTTGTGTGAAAAATAAACGTAAACGCAGCAGTAAGTGTATTTCGGTAAGTGTGCTCTACAGCTCCACGAGCTCATTCCACCATCTCCTTTCTTCCATCGGGAATCCAGACACACTGCGGGATATCACCCATTCCGTGTAGATTTTCCACACATTCAAAATCAAAATCAAAAGTCTTTATTCAATTCTGAGAATCAGCACTTTTTGAACGTCTATAAAAATACATAAAGACAGTCCCCCAAAAACGGCCCACCCTTCGCCACTTCCTAGTGTTTATACTGGGAACACATCTGCCTGATTCGTTTGAAGAACTATACAAAGAATCTATACAATGAAATGCTCAATAAATAGCACTAAACTTTAGCACTTTGTAAAAAATTACATTTCAGAATGATTGTCACGTGTTAGCTAGCACACTCCACTATGCCAAGAAAAAAAAGAGTAAATAACAATTTTCATATTAACATTGAAATCTGAACTCAAGCAAAACGAATACAAAACTGAAAAATATTCGCACGAAGCGCTTTGCCTGTTCCTGCATTATGCGCACAGCCAAGGAGTGGAATTCCCTGTCTGCATTGGTGTTTCCGAGTTCATATATGACCCCAATCTGTTTAAGTCGCGAGTTAATAGGCTTCTTTTGGGTAAGCTCGTTCCATCGTCGACCTCATCTCTGACCGCAGGACAAGATGGAGGACAAGCGTAGACCCATATATTAAAAAAAAGTAAGTTCCGTAGGTTCTGCCTACCTACCCCCATGGAACGTAGGCGTGAGTTTATGTGTGTTTGTATGTGAATTGAATAAAATAAGTGCCTTAAAAAAGTTGTTTTATTTCGTAATTAACAAAATTTTAATTTGAAACCATCACAATGTTTGTCCATTCGAGTAAATTGTGTACTGTGTGAGTTTAATAACTCTGTTTGTTTTGTACAAGGTTAATAACATTACTGAAGTAACATCGTAAGTCTTGCAACAGTCACGTATTATTTTGACGACCTTTTAGTGTATTTTATTGAAATAATAAGTGATAAAAAGAAAATGAATGAAACAGCGGTGTCGAGTGAACCCACTGACTTTCAGAGAACGAACGTGGTTTGAAATGTTTTATTTTTATACTCAATTTTGTATTCATTTTGACTAGAATATGATTTATTCATCGTCTTCATTAATAATTACTTTTTGTTGTAGGTTAATTTATTCTTGCTCTTCTCTGACTCTTGTTCACAAAAAAAGTTAACATTGATTGTAAGCAGCATCATGTTTTTAGAGCTTCTGTACCCATAGGGTGCCAGCGGCATCAACCCAGTTACTGAGCCTTCACTATCCATACGTCTGTCGCCAGCAAGCTGTATCGCATGTACCGCGACAGGTAGTCTACAGTTAAATTTTCCACATAGTGCGTGTATTTTTCGGGTTGCACGGTTTATGATCGAACGGTAAGTAGTTTTAAAGGTAACATTGAGAACAAAATATAATAAAAAATAAATTAAATTAAAATAACCACCCCTCGTACGCGAGTCCGACTCTAACTTGACCGTTTTTATTTTTTATTTTAGAGTTCTGGCAGTGCTTTTGTGATTTAAGATATAGATATGTGTATTGTATATAAGGTGTTGCATTTGATGTGCTAACGTGCTTTGCGATATACGGAGGGGTCTTGTTATAATTATGTTACACCCATCCACAGATTCAACTCGATTTTAACTTCTTATTTGGCAATATTTGGAGGCCAATAAAGCAAACTAATATTTTCTCCGAAAACCAGGTGCAGCAGAAAACAATAAATCATGTTTTTAGTCATTTGATGACAGTAATATTGTGGAACAAAATCATTTCATCAACGTTTCTAGGACTCGCTCAAACATTTTGAGTAATTTATTAAACAAAGCGTGTAAGTAATTGAATGTATAATAACGAAGTGAATATCTCAAATCTCGGTCGTAATCCCAAGTAGTCCCAAATCATTAAAGATTAAATTACAGCCGAGCGTGTGTCCACAGCCGTAAAATATAATTTGCGATCCTTAGTCCAAGACCGTTTTGCAAACTTGTTTAAGAATAGTGTTAATTTAGTTTACACTGGCTCGTTTATTATAGTTATTTGTGAGAAATCTAAAAAAAAAAGAATTTAGCTAAAATAAAATACTATTATTCTAGTCGCGGTGGGGATCCCTTCTTTCCGTATAATGTTCTTTGTCCTAATATACTTCGGCATAACGATTTTGGCACAATTTGTTTTGGCAAAATTTTGTTAGGCATACATTTTGTGTTGGCATAATCATCTTAAAGACTAATTTGCTTTGGCATAAGTTTAATTCGCATAACGTTAGTAGGCCTATTTGCTCTCATAATCAGGACTTGGGGCACCCCGACGTTAGTATAGTTAGGTTCCCTTACCCCTGAACACAGAAATAGGAGCCCCGCGTAGCGGTGCTCTGTCGAAATAAATTTTTACTTTAAAATATTTTACTTAATCATTATTATGGTTAGAGAAATTATGCTTAAAAAAAATATCCGTAAGCTGTTATGCGTAATTATATTATGCGAAAATATAATTATGCCAAACAAAGTTATGCTAAGTTAAATTAGGACTTAAAATTTGATACAATTGGATAGGTAAACGTCGCGGTGTCATCGCTAAGACTAAAATTACGGTCGTGAGTTCGATCGTCTACCATGCACTATTAACGGGAACCCACTCTAGACACAAGCATATATTATTTAGCTTAGCTTGGAGGGGTTAACAAGACTACTAGTAACATGCAACCCACATTTAAAAAAATACACGATTGAAGTGGAGGATCAAAACTGCGCAAGTGCCAATGTAGCTTTTTCAGATCACATATACTTTCTGATTTCTTGGATAGGCGTCCAAGAAAGACAAAAAATACAGGTGAAATTGAATAGATGCGACAAATTTAAATATAAGTACAATACTATGACATGTGCTGTCAAGAAAATTTAGAACATGTCATATCAAATGTAAAATTAACTAACTTTTAAGTGTTACGAAAAACGTTAAATTAAGAAGTTTCGCGCGACTTTCGCGCGATACTTCTTAATTTCACTAGACAATAGGCAAAATTAGGTAAATGACCGCTATGAACGGCAACGTTTAATAACATGAGTACTCGACGACTATTATTGAGCACTGCGATGAGTCGGACGAGATTTTGCGATACTTAGTTTTTCTTATTTATTTTGCATATTATTTATTTTTGGGAATGCCGAAAATTCGTCCTTAAATGAAGATAACAACGTCAATGGACTATTTTAAAATGATAATCACGTATTTTTTTTAACGATTTAGATTGTAGAAAAAACAGTTGATAATTACTATATTAATGTAACTGAAACTCCCATTTCATTTTGTCGCATTTATTTAAAGTCACCCTGTAAATGTGATCTGAACGACGATGATAACGACGATGTGCTTTTTTACCGATGTCAGAGATCTGACATCGGTTAAGAATTCGTAAGGGAAACTGGACTTGTCTTTAATTATATTATAAAGAGGTAAAGTTTTTGGGTTTGTGACGTTGTAGGAGGTAATCCCTGGATTTACTGAACTGATATTAAAAATTATTATACCAATAGAAAGCCACGTTATTTTATTTTCAAAACTAAGAGTCTAGGGAATGTTAAAATACAAAATGCACATGGACGAAGTCACAAGAGAAGTTTAAGCAGTTTAAAAGTCACTCCACCTTGAGTTTCATCAAATAATTAAAATTCAAGGAGAGGGGAAGCAGAAATCAATAAAAACAGCCTTTTTACACTTGAACAGTACAGTTACTGTTCAAGTGTAAAAAGGCTGCTTTGCTCTGGTAAATACCAGTAACACGACTTTCTTTTATATACACACATCAAAAGTGTCTAGGGATCAACATATATTTTTGCAATAACTTTTCTCCTGATTGATATTAATTAAAATGTTCTTTAAGGATTCATCAAACAAAGTGTTTTCGTTTGTCACAGTAACGATAAACCAAGTCACCTTTGCATTAATAAAGAAATTTGCCATTTTCCTAATAAAGGGATTTTTGACATTTGAACCACTAACATTAAAGTTCGAAAAAAAGACTGAAATAACAGTTTTCTTTAAAATTTTATTGGGTAACTTAAACAATTAATAATCCGTGTTTCTACCGCGAACACTAACAACACAAGAACATCGGTTTGGCATACTCAAAATGAGTTCATCCAAATCACGCTGTGGAATGGCCGCCCATGTTCGTTGCAACAACAAAAAAGGTCTTCTTGCGACTGGATACCCTCCATATTCGGCAGAGCTCTTCTCTGTAGCATATCCCATGCATGCTCAATCGGGTTCAAGTCTGGCGACTGAGCAGGCCAGGGCAGGACATTGATGTTAGCTGCGGCGAGAGTCTGTCTTACAACTCGTGAGGCTTCATCACTCTTCAGGGAACTTAATTAGCGACCAAACAGTCAGAAACCGCTTGCATGAAGTGAACCTTAATTCCCGAAGACCGCTACGGGTACCACCTATAGCAATGCACAATCGTAGGATTCGATATCAATGGGCTCTTGAACACAGAAATTGGGCAGAAGAACAATGGCGTTTCGTGTGCTTTTCTGATGAGTCTCGTTTTGGTATGAGACCGGATACAAGACGTATACGACACTGGAGAACCCCTGGACGCCAACAGCGAATAAAATCCTGCCAGGAAGTCCATCCTTATAGTGGTGGAACCATCATGGTATGGGCGGGTATTTGGATCGGCGGAAGAACTGAGTTGATTTGGATCAGAGGCAACCTCAACGCTCAAATTTATGCTGAGACGATTGTATCAGACGTCATCGTTCCTCTACAAGTGCAAATCGGTCCCTTATTTCAGTTAATGCATGATAATGCACGACCGCATACCGCAAGAGTTGTAAGACAGACTCTCGCCGCAGCTAACATCAATGTCCTGCCCTGGCCTGCTCAGTCGCCAGACTTGAACCCGATTGAGCATGCATGGGATATGCTACAGAGAAGAGCTCTGCCGAATATGGAGGGTATCCAGTCGCAAGAAGACCTTTTTTGTTGTTGCAACGAACATGGGCGGCCATTCCACAGCGTGATTTGGATGAACTCATTTTGAGTATGCCAAACCGATGTTCTTGTGTTGTTAGTGTTCGCGGTAGAAACACGGATTATTAATTGTTAAAGTTACCCAATAAAATTTTAAAGAAAACTGTTATTTCAGTCTTTTTTTCGAACTTTAATGTTAGTGGTTCAAATGTCAAAAATCCCTTTATTAGGAAAATGGCAAATTTCTTTATTAATGCAAAGGTGACTTGGTTTATCGTTACTGTGACAAACGAAAACACTTTATTTGATGAATCCTTAAAGAAAATTTTAATTAATATCAATCAGGAGAAAAGTTATTGCAAAAATATATGTTGATCCCTAGACACTTTTGATGTGTGTATATTACTACGGTTTGGTCGATAGCAGTGACACTAAATAAATTTAGGCCGATGTCAATAAATGTTAAGTTATTTAATTTTCGCTACACGTAGTGGAAGCACCATTTTTTTGTTGACTGATTTAATTCTTGATTTAGGAATTTAAAACAAACATTTGTCGTGATAAAACGGACATACACTGTTAAGTAGACAACGTCTAGTCAAGCATGTTTTATTTGTTTTACAACTGGCAATTTATCAGGCGAGACGGGGATCAGACGGCAGTCCATTACGAATAAAACTTATTATTTAGGACCAATTGAATACGAAAACAGGATTTGAAAAAGGAGTATATGATTCAACATGACTTCACTTTACTATTTCTCGAATGAATTAAATTATCACGTAAATACACATTACGTAAATTATGTCAGATAGGTGTGTTCAAATCTAATATACCTACAAAGTTCTCGTGTCACAGTATTTGTAACAAAACTCTTCCGAAACGACTTGACCGATCCTTATGAAATTTTGTAAGTATATTCAGTAAGTCTGAAAATGAGGAATGCAAAAAAAAGGCGTAACGAAGAGGCAACTAATTCATCATATAAGTAGATGATCTCAGAAGTTCCTAAAAAAGTCGCAAATTTTTTTTCTGACCTGGTGACTCAACGTAGAAACTCTGCTGTCACTCCATTAGAACAAACAGTCAGACAGTAAATTAAACAGAAACCATTTCGAAATTGGAACATCGAGTCAGCTTCCACTCCCAATTCACAAATACGGATAGAAGTCAAAATCATTTCGTAAATAATCCTCTTTTCCGTAATGAGGAACACTAATCAGCGTAATGTAATCTCTGACAAATCCATTTCGTGATTACGTCACAGTCACATCAGTGCGACCTAAATATTCAATCCTTTTAATAAGACAGTACCAGGCTTTCATGAGAATCTAGGGGTAGCTTTATAGATTTAGAATTCATGAGCGTGACAATGCTGGCCAATGAACTCTGAACTTGTATCGTCTGGCGAAACTGTTTTGTACAATTGATGTGAAATATTTAGGATACAATATAATGTAGTTCTATGGCGTAGCCATCTATATGCGTTTTGATATTGATCAGTTAAGATTGTACTACTATTGTTTCAGAGTTTCTTCTCCATATGAAAGTACTTACCTTTTAGAACGTGCAACTAGAATCATTACTTATTTTATTTTTACCTTGAAAGTCTGGCGTTTTAAAGTGCCTTTTATAAGTCTGATTGAAATAAATGATTTTCCTTTTTCATACTTTTTCTAGCCAGAATAGCAAAATATATTTTGTTTGTAATTTCATTTGCAAATCTTTGACTAGTAAAAATACTGTGTCAACTTTTTAATTTGAAGCATAAACCGCAATTAGCAATACTTATTGTAAATATGATTTAACATAAAATAGTAAATACCAATTTGTAAAATTTAATTTGTATAAGTAATTTACAGGGCTTTCACAGTGCGCAATCATGAAATAATATTTTCCCTGATAGAAAACTATAATCATCAGTAATTTCAAATAATTTTCGATTCATATCAATTATTTTAATGAATAAGGTACACACGGCTACACATCAAACTATATATTTCCGGTATAAGCTGATCTCACTTGCCGTGTTTACCTATATTTAAATATAATAATTAAATGATATTGATAAACCATAATTGATTTAACTATATACAATTACATACGCAGGGCCTTAATTACTGGGATATAAATAAATTTTATTGTTGGGGTCATGATGATAAAAAGGGTTTCAGAACAAAGGTATTAAGTTGGGCATATATAATATTACAAATGAGGGGATTATAATCAAGATAACAAAACTTGGATAGATGTTGGTCCAGCTTCATTAGACAATCAGGAACCTGCCAAAATCAAACTGGTTAATAATTATGTAATTTGCTTTCTTTTACACGATACTCCCACATTGGAAACAGTGTCGTTCACCTATCTCGCTACCAAAAAACTAACACTTCTCTTACCGATTCTTGGACGCTACTCGGGCACAGCTTTACTCCACCGGCCATCTGTGGGCCTAACTAGCTGTCCAGCCCAACTCCATTTGAGTTCCATAACGCAATTTCTAAAATCGATGACCTTTATGCGTCTCCTGATTTCGGCGTTTGGAAATCGGTCTATTAGATTTATGCCAATTTGTGATTAAATGTAGTGAAACATAATAACAGATTAGTTAGTTTGGTCAGGTTTAGACTGTGAAGGCAAATGGAAGTGGATAGTCTTTGCCAAAAGATTTTACAAAAAACGTTATTGCTTACATATTAGTAGATACGCGTATATTAAACGAATAAATCTACATTAGACATATTCAATATTTAAAGTCTGGTAGTTTTAATACATGGAAAAAAACTAATGCTAGTGAAAATCTCTCTATTTATTATTTGAATCGTGCAAAACATCATTAGCATTGTAATTGTCTTATCTTAGATTGAACCAGGAATTGGGTTAGAAGAACCAAAAATGGTTGAATAATCACACCTCAGACGAAGCGAAACTCGTACCGAGTTACCACATTTCAAATTGTGGTCGACACCAATATTCTGACGTTAGTTTCTTATCCCAACAAATAGTAAAAAAGTTGTTCTAAGAAAACTGTAGCATTCGTTTTTATTCTACGGTCAAAACAAATAGAATCGTTTTCTACTACATTTGTTCTTTTTGTATTTTGATTACCTATGCAAATCTTTAATAATAAAAGACCTTGAACCGAAAGCTACAATTTTGTTAGGATTTAGCAAATATTGCCTGAACAAGATTCTGTAGAACATTGTTTATGAAAAGATTTTCGGTCTTCTTATAGACAGAACAAGTTTGTAGCTAACGTAATTATTGTAAGAACATACATTCTTATTAGCTAAGCTGAGTATTGCGATGCTTAGGTAGACAGAATTACGACTTAATTATAATTATTGGCGGTATTACGAGTACATAATTATTAAAATGGTTTCTGATTTCGTTCATGTAATTCAACCCGCGTAAAAATCCACTTTTAACCTCCATACATCATCATCTTCGTACATATCCTATTGCCTTTTTCATACATCTAGTGGTAAGTGGCCCTGACTTCTATATAATAGCGGACGTCTAAGGTTTACCCCAGACAAATGTTTGTGTGATGACCACAACCATTTGTTCTGTGTCTGGGTGTAATTTATCTATAATATAATTATGATGAGAATATCGTAGATGAGACAAACGCAAATTTATTAATAAGAAGGGATAAAACAGCCGTAGGCTGATAGGTGTTTTACTATGGGATAGAAAAGTATATTTCTAAAAATAAATCTCGTAATAATAATATCAAATAAATAAAATTAAATAAAAAAAAAAAAAAAAAAAAAAAAAAAAAAAAAAAAAAAGTGGGTACTAGTAAGGTGTAAAATTTTTGCTCTTACTTTTAAAATTTAATTAAAAATACAAAACTGTGAAAATATTCAATTTAATGTACAAATATAAATGCTAACATAGAGCGCCCACCTGTGTAGTGTTATCTCCAAAATCCCACTCAATAACTAAATACTAA
This sequence comes from Euplexia lucipara, assembly GCA_921972225.1. Classification (NCBI taxonomy): domain Eukaryota; kingdom Metazoa; phylum Arthropoda; class Insecta; order Lepidoptera; family Noctuidae; genus Euplexia; species Euplexia lucipara. The sequence goes on along the minus strand of OV179152.1, from coordinate 15,940,996 downwards.
CACAACATTAAATCTATGGATGCACTGAAGGTTTCACTGTCTGAAATGATGACACTCTTCCAAAATAGGATGTCTAACTTTGAGGCTGAGTTAGTAAAGAATCCTTCGGGCACCTCAGGAAACTCAGATAGTTTGATGGCGGACTTCACTTCATTCAAGAAGTTCATTTTGGACGCATTGGGCTGTCTTCAGAGGCAGATGGATGTGCTGGCGCAAGGGCTGGATAATCTGGAGATGCGTGGACGTCGGAAGATGGTGTTGCTTCATGGTGTCACTGAGCAGGACAAGGAGGACACAGTGCAAGTGGTGGCTGAAGTTCTGCGGTGTCACCTCAAGTTAACCGACTTCACTGCTGCCGATGTCAGAAGGTGCCACCGAATGGGTAGGCAGACCGGCACTAGCAAGCCCAGACCCATTCTCTGCAAGCTGCGGGAGGTTGTTGTTAGGGATAGTGTCTGGTTTGCCAAGACAAAGCTGAAGGGCACCGGCATAACAATATCGGAGTTCCTGACCAGACCGCGGCATCAGCTTTTTATGTCTGCGCGTGAGCGACTTGGAGTAACCAACTGCTGGACTAAACAGGGACATGTTTATGTACTTGGCTCTGACGGCTCAAGGCATCGTGTTAATTCTATTGATGACATTAATAACGTAGTGCAGGTCAGTGAAAACGTTAAGTCCCCCATTGCATCAGCTCCGTTGTCATCACCGTCCCCAACGCCGGCACCGAAGAAGGCCCGGCGTGCTGCCGCCGTAAAGAAGTAATTCCGTGCATTGTTCATCTTTTGTTTCTTTCATCGTCCGGATAGTAACTTTATTTATAACTAACTATACCCTCACTAGTATCACTATTTTATTCTTTTTCTACCCTTAAGCATATTTTACTCGTTCACCGTACATTTCTAAATTTAGTTTTGTTTCGATAATTTCTGTAACGAGATAACAACGTTTTGGCGTTGACAATATTGTGTCATGATGACACAACATGACGCTTGACATAATGGCTTTTTACATTCGTTCAGAAACGTAGATAGTTGAACCGGTAGCTTCCGTTAATTATTCTGTATGTTATTACTTTTATTTGTGATTATTGTACACATTGTTTTTTCTCCTTGTTTTCCTTTTCTTTCTTGTGTGGTATAGTTTTATGTACGAAGTATCCTGCTGTTTACCGGACGGTGAATTGGAATTTATAATTTTAAATGTTGGTATTTTATTGTTATAATTGTTTTTGTATGTGTTAACACTCAGCTGGTGGGTGGACTTTACACTTTATTTTTATTTTATTTTATTGTTAAGTATATTTAATAATCGTTTCACATATTTTAATAGATTTAGTACAATTACGAATATTTATAATCATACAGATACAAAATAATATTATCGATGTCAGACAGCGGCGATGACAGTGACAGTTTTATGTCGGCCTGTAGTAATGACAGCTTTGTTAGTATTCCGTCCCTGACTGACACACTCAAATCTCAGTTTTCTGATGTACCTAAGAATTTTAATGTAGTCCATATAAATGCTCAAAGTATTCCAGCACATTACTCTGACATGCTAGCAAACTTTGACTGTAAGAACATCCATGCTATCCTTGTCTCAGAGTCATGGCTAAAACCATGTATCCCTTCAGTGTCATATACCTTGCCAGGTTTTCAACTAATAAGAAATGATCGCGCGCATGGTGGTGGAGGCGGTGTTGCCATATATCTACGCCGACATATTCCTTTTTCAATTGTTAGTATGTCGGCACAGCCTCCTCCGCAGAACGTGGGTGAGCATCTCTTCTTGGAAGTAAACCTGCACCATGCGAAAGTCCTTCTTGGTGTTTATTATAGCCCTTCACTGCGTAACAATTTCTTTTCCTCCTTTGAACAGATCTTAGAAAACCTTACACCTTCTTACAGTCATACTATCATCATGGGGGATTTCAATACATGCCTATTGAAAAACGATTCCCGCTCATCCTGTCTTCGTTCTACAGTTCACTCGGCGAATTTATCAATTCTTCCGTTAAGTGCCACACACCACTTTCCTAACTGTAATCCTTCACTTTTGGACCTTCCTATTGTTTCCTCTCCTCAGCTTGTCGGCAAGCATGGTCAATGCTCAGCCGACATGTTTTCCTATCACGACTTAATATTTCTCTCATACAAAATCCGGCCACCTAAGGCAAAACCTAAAGTCCTCCTACTACGCAATTTTAGTGGTATGAATATTGATGACCTCCATAGGGATGTCAACACTATTGACTGGGCTCCTCTAGTCAATACCGAGTCGATCGACGACAAAGTGAACCTGTTCGCGGATAATCTTGTGCAGCTTTACGATGTTCACGCACCGATCCGTGCAGTGAAACTGAAACATCTCCCTGCACCTTGGTTAACAGATGACATTAGAACGGTCATGCACAAGAAGGCGGTAAGTAAAACTAAATATAAATGTAGGCCCTCACCGTCTAACTGGGATAACTTTGTTAATGCTCGAAATCGCAGCAGTAAGGTGTGTAGGGATGCACAACGCCACCATATCCATGATTCAGTTCAAAACGGGGATCCAGCTAAAGTCTGGAAATTTCTTAAATCCATGGGAGTTGGAAAATCTCGGCAAGATTCGATTCCTAATGACTTAGACATTGATCTGCTGAATCAACACTTTTCTTCTTCTTCCGGCTGTAACGGATCTTCGAAGGCAACCACAATAAAATATCTTTCAGAACTTCCAACTCCGGATCACCCTCCATTTAATTTTAGTCAATTCGCTGATTGTGATGTTAGGAAGAGCGTAGTCTCAATTACGTCTAACGCAGTTGGTAGTGATTGTGTCAGTCGGAAGATGATACTCCCTGTCCTTGACCAAATCCTCCCAATCCTATCTTATATCCTCAACTACTCCATTTCTTATGGTGTCTTTCCGTCAATGTGGAAAGAAGCCAAAATTACTCCTTTACCCAAAAAATCTAATCCTGCTTCCTTTTCAGAGTACCGTCCAATTTCCATCTTGCCTTTTCTTTCCAAAGTATTAGAACGCCTTGTACATGACCAACTTAGTGCTTTTCTTTGCAAGAATAGCCTACTAAATCCTTTCCAATCCGGTTTCCGCCCTGGACATAGTACCACTACAGCCTTACTAAACGTGACCGATGACATACGGTTAGGCATGGAAAGAGGAAATCTGACGGTTCTTTGTTTATTGGATTTTAGTAACGCTTTTAATACCGTCGATTTCGATATTCTGCTTGGCATACTGCGCTCGCTTAACATATCTCCAACGGCGATTGGCTGGTTTCGTAGTTACCTGTATGGCCGCCGTCAACGTATATGCATAGAAGAGTCTTGCTCTTCTTGGTGCTATACCACTGCCGGTGTACCTCAGGGTGGCGTTTTATCTCCTTTACTTTTCGCAACATTTATTAATTCTATTTCTAATAAGCTTCTTTCTTCCTATCACCTTTATGCTGACGATTTGCAAATTTATAGTCAAGCTCCATATGCAGATTTGACTAACGCTGTTAATATTGTCAACCGGGACTTGGCATCAATTTGCGAATGGAGTGAGGCGTATGGATTAAAAGTTAACCCAACGAAGACTCAGGTCATTGTTGTTGGTAGTTCTCGGTTAACCCCTAAGGTAAACTGGACGCAGCTCCCTCAAGTTATGTTTAATGGAACCATTATTCCTTTTAGCGAGAAGGTAAAGAATCTTGGGGTTTGGATTGACAAGCATCTTGCTTGGGGTCCTCAGTTGACAGAGGTAAGCCGCAAAATTTTTGCGTCTGGAAAGTCTCTCAGACGGTTGCGTAATTTTTTGCCTACTGCCACTAAAATTGCGCTTGCACAGTCCCTTCTACTTCCCCTCCTTGATTATGCTGATGTCAGTTATCTCGATCTCACTGAGGCACAACTTGATAAACTTGAGCGACTTCAAAACTTTTGCATAAGATTTATATTTGGCTTACGTAAATATGATCACATTTCCGAATTTCGTAAAAAACTCAAGTGGCTTCCAATACGTCTTCGCCGGAATACTCATATCCTGTCCCTGCTCTACAGTATTCTGTTTAATCCGAAAACCCCCAATTATCTTAAAGAACGTTTCAAGTTCCTTCATGACACACATAATAGATATCTAAGGTCATCGGAAAACTTGAGTCTAGATATGCCCAGGCACACCACTAATTTCTACGGAAAATCGTTCACAGTGGAAGCTGTACGGCTATGGAATGCTTTGCCTGTGTCAGTGAGGCAAGCTCAGACATTACAATCGTTCAAAAATTTGCTTAAAAATTATTACCTCTCTCCTAACACGTCCTAATATAATTGTTCGTCACTCTGTAAATGGTTTGTATTTATGTATTTATTTTATTTATTTTTTGTCTTGATAATTATACTTATTATATATGTATATTCAAATAGTCTTGTATGGTATATATTTATGTAAATAGTACACCACACACTGCCTACTCATCTTTTTTCCTCCACTATCAAGTCCATCCAAAGGTTGTCTGTAAGAGATCGCTTTTAGCGATAAGACCGCCCATTGTATCACCGCTTGTAGCCCTTAAAATTATTATTTGTAAGTATTAATGGTGTACAATAAAGAGTATTCTATTCTATTCTATTCTAAATAAATAAATTAGTTTTGTGTAGTTTCCAGTTGTTTACGTCGTACTCTTAAACTTACTAAATATACACAGTACACACATAATTTAGAAAGAAAAGGAAAGAAACAAAGAGATTTAAAATACTATAGTGCGGGCATGTCAAGGAAATGTCATAGAAAACTTTGATCCCATGTCTCAGTAACGCCATCTTGAATAATATATGAAAATTGGAGCGACAGCGGAGCGTACTAAAAAAAACTCATAGACTTGTGTCCGCTCAGGACACAAGTTTTGGATTAAAATTTTGTTTGTGATGTCCCGTCTTTAGTAAGTATTGAATGTCTTTGGAAAGAAATCATATTCTTATTATAAAGTATTTTCTTTTTCTTTATTTCTTTTCTTCATATATAAGTATTTTTGATTTGTTATTGCAACCCATGTCATATTAATATTTTGAATCAGTGTTTATCTTGTATCATGCCATTTACTTATTCAATACCCATGGACGCCCAAAGAGTATTTAGCTCTGCTGTTCACCACAAAACCTTTTTCAACCGTTTGAAGTGTTTGGAGTACCTTGACTGGGAATATGGAATTTAACACAAATTTATATAAACTTGACGAATGTTCATTTCCGACGTTCACACTCAATTTGCGTTTCCACACATTTTCCTCATAAAATAAATCGCTCCTACGTAAAAAAACTTGTTATTTCACCAATTTAACACACAGTTCTCACGGCTTTTTGTGGATAAAGAAAATATTTCTTGTTTATTTAACCTTTGTATAAGAAAAGTCAATCAGAGAACTATTGTTCCTTACAATGTTTACTTCCCTGTGTTGTTTAACAACATAGGGAATTAAACGAAAAGACAAGTCACGAACAGAAAATACAAACATTGCCTGTTTTTGATCCCTCCGCCTAAATATTTACGGACTGACCTGAATATAAACCGGTCATTACTTTGTTATGTGCTAGGAGTTTTAATTGGTGAACTACGAACCTTTTTAATGTTACGGCTTTGGAATAATCTAATTTCATTTAGATTTGTTTTTTGGTCCTTTGTTCCGGTAAATCAATTTTTATTACTGTTTTAAGTATTTTCTACAAGTTTTCCAATATAATTATATTTCTTTACCCGACACTGAAATAGGCTTACGTACCAACTAGATTTATTGTTTATTTTTTTCTAACATGTTTAAGAACATACTTATAATTATATTAAAAAAAAAAACATTAACCCTCTAACATCCCCTCCATTCCATCTTTGTGTATGGCTACCTATATAATACATCTTTCAATGTATTATATAGGTAGCCTATGATACTCACAAATAGTAATTATATACATACGAAAGAAAAGCAAGAAAGATAAAGAAAATACTTTATACGCACAGAGCATAAAACAAAAGAACAACAATACAGATAATAAAAAAAAAACAAGAAAAGGACATACTTTACACACGCACACACTACACTATACAGGGACATATACAGTAATAAATTTAGGTTCCCCTACGATATTTACATCCACCAATAATATCATGTTTAAAATAAACTCATTGTCTGCATAGATTGTTCCAACTATATACATTATAATGACGTCGGCTTCAAGTTTAAGCAGTTGCAGCTGAATACCTATATATTTGACCTCCACAACTCTGTGATTTGGTAACACGATTACACGATAGCCCTTGGATAGACTCGGATGTCTAAATGTCAAAAATAATCTATAAATTAAATGAATTGAAAAACCATTGATTTATGCCCAGATAATCTTAACCCACAACCTCGTAGAGCATTGATGATAATCCCGACGCTTAAAAGTGAAACAGAAAAAATCTTTTCTGACACAATAATCATCATCCGCTCCAACTTGTGATAATAAATTGCTTTCAAGCTGAATAATACATTTCTTTATGTATATTTTCTCCTCTTACGACTGACATATTGTGAATGCATTTCCTTACAAACACATCACTTCGCATTGTCATCTTCGGCTCCCTTAATACGTGTTGACCGTTCAAAAGAATTCTACCGTATTTTTGCTGACTACGATTCTGTGCCAAGTTAACTGTGCCTTAGCACCGTTTTGATATGTAGAAGGAAGGAAGCCAACTGTGTTGATAGCAAGAATATATAGTTCTTTGCTTTTAAAAATAAATTTAATACACATTTGTCACCTAGACTTACAACTGAGAATTTCGTTTTGAGTAGTAACTGAAGTGCTATAGCGATAAAAAGATTTATGAAACTAAGAGAATAAACGTCATGGCACATTATAACGGCACCGCAACCAGCAGCTGCAAGGCGTGCTGCTGCTCAAATTTAGGCCACGGCTAGCTGCCAGTGTGCTAACTATGCATCGTCCGTAAGGTGCAAGCTCGCAGCCCGCGCGCTGGCCGCAAACACAATTGTTATTTGGCATTTATAATTGAACACGCTTATGACTTGCAGGTTTTCATAATGTCTAGGTTTACGACGGCGCAATGACGTTTTGCTGGCGACTCAAAGTCGGCGTGCTGTAAGCGTGCGTTCGACGCGCTGTAAGCACGAGCGGACCACCGCTCGCTAGTGGCAAGCGCGCTGACTGCTCGCCGTTGGGTTTTTCACTTTGACATTGTGAAATATATTATACTACCCACGGTTTAAGGCTCTAAATTGAAAGACAAGTCAATTGATGGTTTGGAGCGGTGCCGGTGCCGTGTCGTTATAATGTGCCATGACCTTTAATGTCATAGAAAAACTGTGATCCCATGTCTTAGTAACACCATTTAGCATAATATAGCAATATTGAAGCAGCAGCGGAGCATAGTACATTACACTCACAGACCTAGTGTCCATTAGGACACAAGTATCGGATAAAAATTTTGTTTGTGAGGTCTCTTCTATAGCAAGTAAATTAATTATCTAGCAAGTTAAATAAAAGAGGTAAAGATTAATTTAATTGTACAAAGTTGTAAGTTTACTTGACTTCACATTCTTTACTTTACGTTGGTCTAGAGGATGAAAGTGCTACTGCAGGCTGAGCTTTCTGTCTTCTGTCCCGTGCCGTGATCGATCTTCGAGTCGAGCAGAATCTTATGGAGTTTTAATATCTGGAATTTTTCAGTAGCAGCGCCGGTGTCTATACCTATTTGTGCCCGATTGAACAAGCCTATAGTCTACTATTAGGCTTTTCTTCTAAAACATGGGACTTCAATAGAACTGGTGAAATGGATACATATACCTCTGCCTAGCCCCTGGAGGTGAGGTTTGACTTAACGTTTTGTTTAGACAGTACCCTATGGATTCAACATAAAATACACGAGTAAAGTATAGTTTCAAACCATTTATAAATAGCAGGCCTAAACGGCCTTGGGTTGATATGAAAGCAATTTAGTAAAATACCTCTGTAAGTATACCAAATAATCTATAAATTTTGCGTTTATAAATGTTACCCTTAAAGAAAATGTGGGCCCCCATGGCGAAGTCGTTACATTACACGCCACATTTAATCTTGCGAACAGAGACGAAAAAATATATTCGCTACTTACCCCCGTGGCCTTCATTTCAAGTTTTTTTTTAGAAACTTCGGTCCTATTAACCTTATTTAATCTGACACTTAAATAATTTCAAGAACAAAAAACTTTTGTATATTTTGTTATAAGATGAATAATATAAATATTAAAAAACCAACGAAAAGAAACTACCTTTTATAAGGGGTAACCCCCACCGCAAAGACAAAGGCATGTTCCTAGTACTCGTAGGTATGTAAGTACTTATTTTAGCGGTACCCCGACGTGACGTAACTTTTTAAATGTTTTTGTTTATGCTTAGAGGGTTTTTTAAATTTTAAGTTTAATTTTTTAATTTAACTAATGGTGGACGTTCTAAAGTGCCATGGAATAAAATAGACATAATTGGTTTGAGTTTGACTTAGCTTGACTTGAAAGGAGGTCCTATCATCCATGCTTGACGTAAACGAAACTCAGTCATCAAACGAGACGCCATGTTGAATAAAACATGGCAATAATTGAAAAACTATTATTTTTGATACACAACAAATTAGACTCAAATTCATCAGATAATATTTTTTCATAAGTTTTATTTTTTCCTCTTTTTCGATAAATGTACATCTGATGGCCGAAAATGAAACATCTCCTTTCTTTGATAGCTTGTCAATTTTTACAAATAGAATAAGGTTCATATTGAATAGGTAATCATTTACAGTTTGGGGAAGCTTGATGCGCTGGCGTGTGTCAATTTTTCCCAATTGAATATGAACCTTATTCTGCTTGACATAAAGTTGAAAAACTAACTAGTTGGGTAACTTGACGTGCTGGTGTCTGTACTATAGAAACATCTCTGCCCAACTCTTGGGGAATACAGACGTGATGCTACCTATGTTAAAAAAACTTTTTTACAAAAAAAAACAACCGACTTCTTAAAAAAAACTAACAGGTGAAAAATAACTCCAGTTTCGGAAGTCTGTGGCTTTGGAGGTTTTGTTTTGTTCATTATTGGCCACCGACTTCCGAAACTGGAGTTATTTTTCACCTGTTAGTTTTTTTTAAGAAGTAGGTTGTTTTTTTTTGTAAAAAAGTTTTTATTTTGTAATTTTTAGTTTCTTTGTATGTAAAGAAAGTCTTTCGAAACTTGAAAGAATCATTGAAATTGGATAACAATTGCTAAAGAAGTTCTATCTCTAAACATTAATCTGTACATCTCTGCCGGCCCTTTTTAAAATAGAATGGCGTAATGTCATGTTGTGGAAATACAAAAGCTCAGCATAGACATCTGACTATAGCAATCGCGAATAATTTGCTGTTATGCGTTGAAGAGTTCCGTTGCCTGTCTTCTTCATCAGTTTTTCTTCACCAAATGTTACTTTCTAAATGAAAATGCTTGATTTGTTACTAAAAATGTTGAAATCGGTGCATGTGTGCCTATATTTTTTGTGGAGTTCCCTCAATTCCTCGAAAATCCCTCATCAGATATGAGTTTTGATACAAATGGGACCAATCTGTTAGTATACCCTATCAAACAAAAAAATAATTTTGAAAATCGGTCCATAAACGACGGAGTACTGAGGTAACAAACCCTAAAAAACAAAAAAATAAAAAAATAAAAAAAATACAACCGAATTGAGAACCTCCTCCTTTTTTTGAAGTCGGTTAAAAATCTTTGCCAAATAGCTACAGCTGTACGTCCACATCGTGTACCAATACGGTTTACGCAGTTTTTTTTACAAATCGGAGCCGATGTTTGGTTACGGGACGGCGGGCTCACCAGACTTTTCGTACACCGGTGAACATTCGACTTGAAAATGTAAATCAAGCTGACGTCTGACTTTGATTCGTTAAGGACGATGTACCAGTATACTCATATTTTCGTTTCTTTAAGTAAATGCCTTACAAGTGCATAGGCAGTATGCTGGAGGGTACCTTGGCGCAAATCTGAACACCATAAAGTATTTCAATGATTCTGAATATCTCAGTGTTAAAAAATTCCATTCCTTATGAGTACACTAGAAGGGCAGTAGTACTGATTCGCTATGGATTAAGTATGCAATTATTTTAATTTATTCTCATGAATTAGAAAAAAATGTATTTATGTACATATATATAAAGAAGCTTTAGCTATAGCTAGCACAAGGTAAAAAAAAGAAATGTACAAACAAACAAACAAAGCAAATATTACAAACGTGTATGCTCTGTAAGCTGTTGTTGTATATCAAAGGCACAAGGCCTTACCTTAGGTTCACGTGTCGCAAAGATAAAGTTAAAGCAGTAATCACTACAAAAAATTAAAACAGTGAAAACAATAGAATGAGAATCCAAATTTAAAAGCTGTTGAGATCTGTGTGATTTTAAAAAGTGATGATCTGTGTGTTGTTGAGTAAAAATTCCTAAATAAAAGGGCTATCCTTCGATTTTTCCGTCATTCAAAAACTAGCACCAAAAAACAAAGAGATTCACATTCTCACTCAGCTTCTGTTTGGAAAAGTTATCGTCAAGCAAACTAACCATTCATTTATCTAGAAACCGAGAAAGACGGATTTATTCATAGTCATAGTTACGCTTCTGAACTTGTGATTCATGTGTAGTATGACCCTATATACGATGTAAATAAGGATGATCCGATTCCTCTGTTATATTTCTTTCTTTAAGATTATTATAACAAACTGTCTTGTTCCCGCAAAAATAAATAGCATAATTTGACAAGACTGAGTATGTTCCTTGTTTTATTAAATAAAACAATAATAATAACTTCCATGTCATTCTGAAGACACGCTTCTAATTAATTATCTAAACATTGCAAATGTCAGATGAATTTATTCATAGATCTACCATTCCTGACAACCCTTAGGCAGTTTTGGCAACACGAGGCTAAATAAAAAATACACAAGAACTAGGGCTAAATAGATCTATTGTTTTTTATTTTGGAAGATAGCCACAATAACTCGAGTTTTCATAGGAAATAAAAAAGGAATGAAAAAATATTTAATGACGATGGAATTAAATTATTTTACTGTAAGTGGAATTTACTGAAAAGCGCCGGCATTTTCAATTTAACTTATCTCTGAGAAGAAATGGCGTAAGAAGTTCAGGGTTTATGTTCTTTCTTGACTTACTTGACTTAATGTCCTAAGTCCCCTAGATGGGGCAGATAGCGTCCACAGATATCTTCCATCGCGATCGGTCTTGAGCTTTACGCTTCATCTGGCTCCACGTCAATACGATGTTCGCCGCTTCTGCCAAAACGGTGCAACGCCAGGTTTATCGGGTACGGCCACGCGTCCTTTTCCCTTAGGGATTCCAGGCCAACGCTTGTTTAGGTATGTGGTCGGGGTCCCTTCGGAGCGTGTGGCCAATCCATCTCCACTTGCGACGTTTGATCTGGTGGTCGATCGGGCTCTCGTGGAATCTCTCCAGCAGTTCAACGTAGGAGATGGTCTCGGGCCAGTAAATTCCGAGAATGCTATGCAATGTTCTTTTTAAGAGTAAAAATAATATCGTTATATTTTAACAGAATCGATTAGCTGTGCTCATTCATGACGAATATTTCTAAATGCTCTTGATTATTTTTAAAAAGATGGATGAGGCCACAAACTCGAGATTTGCAAAACCATGGACACCGTGGGTAGTAAAACGACATTGTCGTAAGTTGAGACAGCGCTTCCTGTATTTCAGAATATTTCAGGCGTCCCATTATGTAGCGGATATTTTCGCGAAAACCGTTAGACAACGCGTTTTCTAAAATGTACTGTTACGTCACTCTTGAAGATAAGTTTGTGTACTGCCGGATGCAACACTTTAGTGTTGCGATTTTGTATAGGTTTCTATTTGTATTGTGGATCAAACTGTTGGCTAGTATTTTAATACCAATATTGGTTACTGGTCAATGTATCGATTAATTAATAAATAAATAAATAATAAATATTCCACAACTTTTTCACACAGCGCCATTTAGTCCCAAGCTAAGCTAAGAGCTTGTGTTATGGGTACTAAACAGCTGATAAACATACTTAAATATTTCTAAATACATACATATTATAGATAAATTACACCCAGGCACAGAACAAATGATCGTGCTCATCACACAAACCATTTGTCCTGGGTTGGAATCGAACCCACGACCTCCGGCATAGCAGTCAGGGTTACTAACCACTAGACCAACAGGTCAGTCAAATTGTTCGAGTGACGTGATTCTGATGTGGTATCCCTAACTTATTTCATGTTTGTTTGTTTTAAACGTGTTTTAAACTGGCATGTTGGTCTAGTAGTCAGTGTCCCTGACTGCTATGAATATTTATTTATTTTTATTTTCCTTTAATATTTGTTACGAGTAATCAGAACCCTGAAAGCCTGACCTTCCCGACTAACTTATCGTACCTACAAACAATCATTTTACCCAGTCATTGGGTTGTGGAGGTCAGATAGGTAGATGTTCTATGTAAAGTAATGGTAATCAGCTGCTTCTGGTTGAACTGATTGCCGACTCTTACATAATTGGAAAATAGATAGGCTGATGATAATTGATGATTAGAAACAAAATTCAATCAAGCATCAGACTGGCCTGTTGGTCTAGAGTTAGTGACCCTGACTGCTATGCCGGAGGTCGTGGATTCGATTCCCACCCAGGACAAATGTTTGTGTGATGAGCACGATCATTTTTTCTGTGTCTGGGTGTAATTTATCTATAATATGTATGTATTTAGAAATATATAAGTATGTTTATCAGCTGTTTAGTACCCATAACACAAGCTCTCAAGCTTAACTTGGGACTAAATGGCGTTGTGTGAAAAGTTGTGAAATATTTATTTATTTATCTGTAATAAAATTTGTTCAAGAACAATCATGTCCCTCTGGGTTGTTCCGAAGAGGCCCAGTTCAGCAAAAATAACAATAACAAGGTTGAAATCTACCTTCAGCTACTAGTCTACGAAAGTAATATTATTTAGGTATATAATTTTTTATAAATATGTATCTAAATGTACCTATATAATATTTGTGATATATAATATTTGTGAACCATTTGGGGTTGAAACACTCGGGTCATGGGGTCCGAATGCCCATCTAGTTTTCCGGGACATCGCCAAGCGTTTGGTCGACTCTTCACGTGACCAGAGGGCTGGCTTTTATTTCGGTCAGATAATCAGCATTGCCATACAACGTGGCAATGCGGCCAGTCTTCTGTGCACTTTTCCCGTTGAGAGCGATGCGGATGAGTTTTTTAATGCCCTATAATTGGTTTACTGTTCTTTTGTTTGTTTATTTTTAGGTATGTATGTAATAATAAAGTAACTTCATTTATAAGCTTCATCTAAGTAAAAAAAAACTTATCTAAAATACATAAGTAAGTTTGTAATTTCATTTGTAAAATACAATGTGCTTTGTAAATATAATAATCATGTGATGTTATAAATAAAAAAAAATATTTCGTTCAGAAAAAGCTACAACATAATACTGATATAAAATTTCTACACCAAGTCGAAAATATCTAGGAACACGTCCGCAATTTGCTCCGGGACATAATTTCTGAAGGTGACTGTACAAAATGGTTAAAGAGACGAGCCACCGATGTCTTTGAGGTAAGTGGAACTGCAGCTTCAATTTACGTTCATATTTAATGCCGACAGGGGCTGCAGGAAGCGAGTTATAATGTTTTATACGTGTTCAGGTAAAAGGGTGTACAGTAACTTTGCATTTGGTTAACCTATTTTTAGGTTTGTCAGGGTTCCCTACCAAATGGTTATTAATGTGCACTGCCAAACAATATTTTTTTGTATTTACATAATAATAACATAATTTTATTAAACTTAAATAGTTTAATAAAATTATGTAAATACAAAAAAAATATGTTTTTAATAAAATTATGTAAATACAAAAAAAAATATGTTTGGCAGTGACGTGAATAACTTTATACTAAAGTATACTAACGAAGTCAGTATGTAGTAGTATAAAGTAAATGCAAGATCTTAAATTTTTTTTTTTAAACGTATACGCAAAATTTTAGCACAATCGGTTGGAAATAACTGATTTTAAAATAAGTAGCAATATTTGAGTCCGCACATAATAATATTGTGCGAGTTTGTACGTTTGTGTCCAGTATTATGTTTTTTTATACATAGTGCATTACTGTGTTAGATGAAAACTACCAGTAAAGCCACTTTTTTTGTAGATCATATCAGCCTAAACTCTTTACCAACAAAATTATTTTAATTAACTTGAATGACACTTTGTAAACGGATAAATATTTGCCTTAAATATTTTTTGCCTTCATAAGAACGGAACTCATCGTGGGCGAAGACTCGCTCTTTGCCAGTTTTATTTTTGTTGAAAGATGACAATGGCTAACAATGTATCTTTTTAGAAAGTGCCTTTAATAATGCTCTGTGAATCCCAGTAACAATGTTTAAGCTTTTTGCTTTCGTATAGCTTCCGTTTAGCTTTGTATTATTTATCTGATAGTCAAGCAAGCATGGTTCTTGTGGCACGAAGAGATAGTTGGAAAAAAAAACAACAACAAGCGATACACAATGTTCACTTTTGCCTTCCTCCTTGAGGAATACCGGCGTGTCACAAAACAGTAGCAGTGAGTGGGTGAGCAGTGACTGATAGCACGTGCATCTGATTCTTTAGGATTATTTGCGTATTTATCACTTCATCAAAATGTGATAGCCCAGAGGTTAAGACGCCTACCTTTCATGCACGAGGTTTTTTTTCAAATCCGGGCAAGTACCAATGAGACTTTTTCAATTCATATGTACTTTCTAAGTTTATTTGAGACATCATTGACATCGGTCAAGGAAAAACAACGTGAGGAAACCTGGACTTATCGTTAATATAAGTTTGAAATCGCCAATCCGCCTTGAGCAAGCGTGGTGATCAATGCTCGGGCCTTCTCTATATGAGAAGAGACCTTTGCCCTGCAGTGGGAGAGTAACAGGCTGGTATTATTATTATTACTATTTATTATCACTTGCTTTAAAAACGGTGAAAGAAAACATCCTAAAGAATGCAGCATGCCTGAGAAATATTTCTCAATAGCTTGCGAAGCCAAGCGAGACACTATTGAAGGGCTTTACTCTGACACCAGCAGAGCTAATGCGTTGACAGTTCATAGTGATGATTACTGGGCGAAGTGTTCAACAATTAACTGTCAAACAGCTAGTTTTGTATTGGCTGTCGTCATATACAACAGTGACATGATATGACAACATTCCACAACTTTCCATAACTTTTTCACACAACGCCATTTAGTCCCAAGTTAAGCTTGAGAGCTTGTGTTATGGGTACTAAACAGCTGATAAACATACTTATATATTTCTAAATACATACATATTATACATAAATTACACCCAGACACAGAACAAATGATCGTGCTCATCACACAAACATTTGCCCTGGGTGGGAATCGAACCCAGGACCTCCGGCATAGCAGTCAGGGTCACTAACTACTAGACTAACAGGCCAGTCGTCATTGATAGGTCAATAGGCGACAAAGCCATTTTATAATTCTATTTTTCTCTATGATCAATTAAATTCACAATGCAAGCAGTTCAGGTGCTGGCACCAGTATAGAAGGGCGTAATGTTATGTTATGGAAATACAAAAACTCTGCATAGACATCTG
This sequence comes from Euplexia lucipara, assembly GCA_921972225.1. Lineage (NCBI taxonomy): Eukaryota > Metazoa > Arthropoda > Insecta > Lepidoptera > Noctuidae > Euplexia > Euplexia lucipara. The sequence continues at coordinate 15,925,270 of OV179152.1, read as the reverse complement.
ACTATAGCAATCGCGTATAATTTGCTGTTATGCTTTAAAGAGTTCCGTCGCATGTCTTCTTCATCAGGTTTTCTCCATAAAATGATACTTTCTAAATGAAAATGCTTGATTTATTACTAAAAACATAAAAATCGGTACGTGTCTACCTATATTCTTTTATGGAGTTCCCTCCATTCCTCGATGATCTCTCATCAGATATGAGTTAAATAATACAAATGGGACCAATCTGCTAGTATACCCTATCAAATTGGAGTAGGTACTGAGGTAACAAACCCTAAAAAAGAAAAAATAATACTAACAAATTGAGAACCACTTCATTTTTTTGAAATTGGTAAAAAAGAAGACAAGACCGATATGACTACCAATGGTAACATTACCAAAGATAATAATAGTCTAGATCCAATAACACTACTTTCTCACCCCAAAATACAGGTATCCCGCTACAATTGCTGCCAAAGGAATTGGCCTACAATGTCCAACAGAAAAAAACGCTCGTAAAGTTGATTTTACTTCGTCCGACCTGTATTAATAGTAACATAAATTTTATATGTACAGCGTATATTACGTTATCTTATCGTAAATGAAACTTGTATCTCTGTTCCCTTGGTGACCGTTACTGTTGTGTTAGCCCTGAAATACTGAAATGTTTCATATAAGTATTATTCATATTAATTTATTGATTTACATTACGTTTACCTACAAATTTTGTTATGTTTTGACATAAAACCCATTGGGACGCCGATAAAATGGTAGTTTGCATTGGGGTAATTATTTTTTTATGACGCTTTGATCGTGTTTGCGTTGCCGTTTTATGGTCCGCATTTAGATTTAACCCTAGAAAGATAATCATATTGTGATGTACGTTAAAGATAATCATGCGTAAATTTCACGCATGACTTTCAATTAGCTATAATACATACATACATATCGTCACGCCTGTAATCCCCGAAGGGCTAGGCAGAGGTGTACCTGGTAGTACACCCACATTTCGCCATTATGTCAATTAGCTATAATGTCAAGTGTAATTGTTTATTTGAATAAACCAAACGTAATTATTTATTAACATCCCTATGAAATAATTAAAACCCCTTGTAATGTTATAAAATGTATTTATTTATATAAAAAATAACAAAATCTTTGAATGCCTTCTCTAAATCAACTTTTTTTTCTATTTTTTTTTTACTTCAACCAGTCTGTTTTACTTATAACACAAACAACAAAATGCAATAACAAGTAAAATCAGTTGAAACACAATAAAACTACCATTTTACCTAACATCTTAAAAGTCACGTAAAAGATAATCATGCGTAATTTTGACTCCCCATGAGTCAAAATTACGCATGATTATCTTCTCGTCTTCATATCTCAAAATCGGTAACACTAACCTCAGTGACGCCTGCGCCTCACGGAAGGTCCAAGCGACTAGTGAGTTGTCCTATACGCATAGCAACGGATTCGCACTATTTAGAGACATAGAGCAATATTACGAACAGGCATGCGTCAATTTTACGCAGACTATCTTTCTAGGGTTAATTAACGTAATCAAGATATTTACGTCGATTGTCTCCTAAGGGACTAGGTAGATACCTACTCGTATAGCCGAGTGTCTTTGATTGTTATGATTCTTGATTATGTACAAATGAAGTTACAAGTAAATATAAGTTCGAAAACTAACACACGTCAACAAAATAAAAATCACGTTCTAAAAATAAATAAGTTAATATTCTCTTATATGAGGATAATTATTCTCTTAAAGAATATCCGCAGTCGATTTTGACCGCGCTGTATGTTTGTATGTACACAGATGCCAGCACATCAAGTTACCCCAAAGTGTCAAATTTTCCCAATTGAATATGAACCTTATTCTGTTTGACATAAAGTTGAAAAACTATCAAAGGAATTTGTCACATTAGGGGTAACTTGATGTGCTGGCGTCTGTGCAAGTTGATAAATACATGCATCGCGGTCAAAATCATAACCCTCCTGTTTGATTCGCCAAAATCGGACATAAAAACAAAAGTAGAAGAAAATTTAAAACGCCGTGGTCCCGAATCATGTACTTATGTTATCGTGTGGTGTGAAGATGTCGGATTCCATTCTGTAGGTACAAATAGTAAAATAAATTAGTAAAGGCTTTTAATTTTACCCGCTGCCACATAAATGCTTAGTTGGCTGGGTGTTTATTGAGCGTAATATTACAAATTGTAGATACGTAATGCCTGCTATACCTGGAAAATTGAAATGCTTAAATAGGTTGACTGGTAATTAGTGACCGATACTTAAACACGTGATTGTACTTAATAAGTACGAGTAACTTTCCCAAAGAAACTTTTTTTTATACTCATTAATTTTCAATTCATTCAATTACGTCAGTACTGCACAACGGGAGCGGCGGGGGTGGCGGGGGAGCGTGTGACGCTACTACTAGTAGATTTTGCCCTTCCTGAGGTCAGACTATCAGCTGATAGATCACAGGCAGGCGCGCGGGAATTTCAAATAGCGTTTTTGTTATTTTATTGTGTTATAAGTTATTGTGTAAAAAAAAAGTTTCTTTGGTAAAGTTTATTGAAATCATTAATACAATCACGTGTTTAACTATCAGTCACTAATTACCAGTCACCATATATAATATGCCAGCTACTAAAACTAAATTACATTAAACCAACTAACGCTGTTAGATAGTTGGTAGCATTCGACACGAGAAAAAATAGACGGACAATCCAATTAAATTGGTTAATCTAAGTAATTGGACTACATAGAACTTGCAAACAGTGACCACCTATGAAAGAACTTATCAGATTGGTTAAGCCTGATGGTTTTCCTCCAGTTGGAGAACTAATCGTGGTCTCCAAAGCAATCCAAATTCAATCACATTACCTGATCACATAATCACCAAAAAGTACCTTCCTCAATTTGGTCCTCTGTCCCAATTACAATTTTACCAGAAAACAATTGGTGAAAGGTATCTAAGATACACATTGCCATTATACCATTTCTTGCTACCAAAGAAAATGGAGCAAATGAATTACTGTTCAATCATAATTTCGCTCGCAAAGGAAGAATTATTTATTTGAATCAATGGTAGCGGAAATATTTTCCGTATTTTCTTAACTGTGTAGTAAAACCGGGCTTATTCTGCAGAAAAAATTGAACGTCGAAACATTTGTGCCAAGGTTGGTGAACATCAAACGTGAATTGGTTGTAAACATTGGTCAATATTGCCAAATGTTAGGGTTGTGGGTGTCTTTGCATGTGCATCAACAGAATTCAATGCTCGGACACGTATAGTGGTTTCTTGGAAGTGTCGACTATCTATTTAATATATTCCGGGTTTTATGTGTTCTTGTATCTCTGTGATGTTGATGTTACATCTTACGTTACATAGTGCGCAAAGGGTGGGGGGGAGTTATCAATAGACCCCTGGGGGAAATTACTTTATATCCTTATGTTAGATTATTTTACTCAAAGGAAACAATGCTTTATTTTTTAAAAGAAACCAGAATTATCAGGTTTATCACTTCATTTCACGACGTAGTGTTTATTTCATGTTAAGGTATTTTGTCTAAGGTTCCGTGAATGCAGTTTTATTTTTTTTAAGAGTAAGTAAATCTTTTCTTTACGTAAAATAATTCATGGTTAGAATTTAAAATAAAGTTTTACTTCAAAGCCTATTGGTTTTTTCCTCTCTGTTAACGTGCACAACTACTTATAGATTACAAATATTATTGAGTCGGTGTTGGTTCTTGACTATCAATTTTTTATTAAGGTATTAAGTGAATAGGTACATACTCTAAAATATAATGCAATAAAAAAAATCTACTGCTTTTGCTTTGAACTCGTGTCTTTTTTTCTTACTGTTTTATCTATTCTAGTTTTATAAAATAATGTTTTATTTTAACAATCTATCTATAGCTTTGTAATATACCAATTAGGGCCATAAAAAGATTATATTTCGGAATGACAATAACCAGGTATATTTTGGCAAATAATAGTCAGTATTATAACATATAATAATGCCAGAGATGTTGTTATAATAATCTGTATTGTGTCGGAAACTAGGAATTGGTTCGTTTGGAGATATTAATCGGATTCGATCAGTCAGTGCCAATTGTCTTCTGCTGGTTTTCGGATGTTTGTTAATCAATCCGATAGATTGCAATAGATATATGAGTTATAGGTAGGTAGGTAGATACTAACAGCTTTGATTAGTAGGTATCAACGTCTGTTAATAAGTAGTATTAAAGTAGTAGCTTTTCATATTTTATCACGCTCTAAGATTAGTGGTATGAAAAACAGGCTATAAAGTTCTTCATCTTGCATAGAAAAGGGAGGATCCTCCGACCAGATGGGTGTTGTGTCTAGTGGGCTAACTACTGCCCGACGATTGATGTAGGGAACTTTTAGTACGATCAAATTGCGCGGATAACTCTAATACCGCGATGTAGGATATCTGTCATTAGTTCCTATGTCGCGAGATAGATGTCGCTACATCTAAGTAAGGTTCTTATCATTTCTACACTCTAGGTCCAGCAAAATAAAAATGTAATAAATGTAATGTGTGGATAAGGACGATATAAACAACAGCATCTTTTACCGTGATGCCCTTTGGGTAACTATCTTCTTAAAATTAAAATAATTTATTTCTTTATTTCTTTTACCTATCTGAGTAATGTTATGTGATTATTTTTATTAAAGTGAGGTTATTACTGCAATGAAGATTATTATTCAACGTTATGTACCTGGTACCACGAAACCCCTGATGTCGACCCATACCGCTCAGCCATCGCTGACGCCGACATACATAATATATTATAGATAAATTATACCCTGATACAGACCTAATGATTGTACTCATCACACAAACATTTGTGTTGGAATCGAAGCCACTACCTCCGGTATAGCAGTAAGAGCCACTAACCACTAGACCAAAAGGCCAGTCAGTTTACCTTTAATTATTGTTGAAGGTTCACTAGCCCCTAAACTATTATAGATCTATACAGCTAGGCTGGGCGTATTATCAATAAATATTTCTGAGAAGGAATTGAAACGATAATTCGATTACTTACCTACCTGTTATATGATTTTCGGTAATTTGATCATTGGATAATATTAGCTCACTTCCTTTATACTATCTTTATTGAAGCTCTCGTGATTTCCCCCAAGACCGTGCCTTGTATTAGATAAGACGTCAAAACTGAGCGTATAAAACTAAACCGATAAGTTATAGTTAGTCAAAGTCCCTAAAATACTGGGATATTTTTTTATCTTAGATACCGAAATCAGGGATAATATGACAAAAAGAGCAAAAATAAAGCTTGTGGCCGTTTTCTCCGCCGGATTATCTTCTTTTTAACCGACTTCAAAAAAGGAGGAGGTTCTCAATTCGTTTGTACGTTTATTTATTTTTTTATTTAGGGTTTGTTACCTCAGTACTCCGTCATCTATGGACCGATTTCCAAAATTCTTTTTTTATTTGATAGGGTATACTAACAGATTGGTCCCATTTGCATCAAAACTCATATCTGATGAGGGATCCTCGAGGAATTGAGGGAACTCCTCAATGTAATGTAAGGTACATGCGCACCGATTTTTACATTTTTAGTAACAAATCAAGCATTCTCATTTAGATAGTATCATTTGGTGAAGAAAAACAGATGAAAAAGATAGGTAACGGAACTCTTCAACTTATAATAGCAAATTATTCGCGATTGCTACAGTCATGTCTATGTAGAGTTTTTGTGTTCCCATTACATAACAATACGCCTGTCTATTTTAAAAGGGGCCCGGCAAAGATTTACAGATCAATGTTTAGAAAGAACTTATTTTGCAATTGTTAACCGCTTTTAATGATTCTTTCAAAAAAAGGTTTTGTTTACATACGAAGAAACAAAAAATGGTTGCATAAAGCTAAAACAGTCAAATTACAACTTCAGACAACCACTAATATTATTGATATCATATAAATTTGACGAAGAATCAAATAAGAAAACTACTTTGCCAAAGACCAATTTTTCAATTGTGTGACCTTTATGCAAAATACACGGTACATGTGAGGCTTGACGCCGTAGATTTTTATGTGGGACCTTTTGTATATAAAATATGAGTATGTCAAACCACAGAATTTATTTATCAGATAAAACTTATTCAACTGTTGGAAAAACGGTTTTAAGTAAAGTAAGTTTATTTGGAAGTGGATTTGTTATATTGGTGCTAGTTCTCGTAATTAAAAGGAGGCTGTATAATCTACGAAACCAAAAACTTATGATATTTGGATTTAATGTTCTTTTTCCACAATGAAAATAAAATCCTCAACAACATTATCCCCTTGTCACACCAAAACCCTTACTAATCCGAGAACAAAAGAAAAACACTGTACAAGTTATCTAGCAGAATCTAGATTTTCTTCGTGTAAAAGTCGTAAAAGTGGACCGAGGGAAACGAATTATTACGTCGCTTTAAGCGCTTAAAGCTGATGCGACAGACGTGAAATAGCCGCTTATCAGACCGGTACATTTTTTGAGCTGTGTTATGGTTTGTATTAACTGTCACAGCAGTTTTTTCTAGCGGCTTTATTGTGTGTCTGTTGGTAATGTCTTAAACCACCATAATTCGAAAACGTTAGGCAGATGATGTTTGATCTGTCCTTTTTAACTATGACGGGATCAACCCAGTTACTGGAAAATACGATAAAACTTTAGTAAAACTGGTGGTCAGAGTTTTAGGCTTCTGATTGACGCGTAATGCTTGTCAAAGACCCGCAAATGAGAGCAGGGAGTGGGGCCAACGGGTTTGCAACTGCCACTTTTGTTTCCGAGCTACAAAGTGGTCTCGGTATGATGGTCACTCATCTTCTACTGAGCGACAATACTAAGCATTGCTCAATAAATAAATACCGGGTGAAATTGAATAGATGAGACAAGTTTAAATAAACAATACTATGTATTATCAAAAAAAATTTGAACATATCAAATGTAAAATTAATCAACTTTTAACAGTGTTACGAAAAACGTCGAAATAATTAATATACTTCACTAGAAAATAGGCGAAATTAAACACATTTAATTTCGCCTATTTTCTAGTATTGGGTGTGGTTCAATGTTTAATAACATGAGTACCTACTCGACGACGCGGCGACGCGACGACTATTAAGCACTGCGATGAGTTGGACGAGATTTTTTGATATTTATTTTGCCATATTAATTATTTTTCTGGAATACCGATAATTTGTACTCACATAAAGATAATAACGTCAATGGACCATTTAAAAACGATAATCACGTAATTTTTTTAACGATTTAGATTGTAGAAAAAACAGTTCATAATTACAATGTTACTGTAACGGAAGCTCCCATTTCATTTTGTCGCATTTATTCAAAATCATCCTGTATACTCTCCAAACACACTCCACACCGATCCGCTGGAGGCAAACAGCATAGGTTCAGTCATTGTGGCAATTCTTAGGATCAAACCAGCTCAACAGACATAAGTGCAATTAAATAGTAGACGTTTAGTATGTCATGACAAAGAACTAACGATGAACGATAGGCAATTCAAAATTTAATTGGTCTGAAGAAGTAGGTTTTAAACTGTAGGCTGTTAAGTTAGCCATTAACTGTTATATGTTTCGAGTTAAGGCTTAGCGGGAACTGTGTAGACTGATAAGTAGGTACTGGAATAAACATTCTGATTTAATGATGGAATAATACCGGCAAATGGCAGTGGCGTAAAGTTTTAATAGACCATTTAAATCGTAGCGGTTTTATGGTTTCAAACTAATAGTTTTAACAGCGTAGTTGAGTATTTACCTGGCAAAATAATAAAATGTACCTGTTCGTCGATGTTAATTAACAAAATAAAGAATTGTTTTTTTAGGAGTAGGTGCATACTTATTTATTAAGTTTTAATTAAAACGCTTAACAGTTATAATTGACTACTTTATACCATAATTTTCACGTTGATAACCAATACGGTAAAAAAAATATAGTAAGAAATTGTTTTTGACCGTTCTTTTCCACAAAGCTACTTTGTCATTTAAAATCGTTCCAGCATTAACTCTTATAAATAAATTCAACCTCTTGTCATAATGTATCAATTATGATGACATCTTTTGCTAGAAGCTATATATTGTAGGTACCTACTGTTTGGGGCTGAATCACTAGAATCAAACGACAATCCCACTCCGTATCCGTAAGTATAATACTGCACGGCGTCGAATTAATGGTAAAATGCCAGACAATACAAATTTTAATGTAGGTCAGGTCGTAAGAGACCAATTTTAAGAACACCCAAAACCATCAGGCAGGTTACAATCATATAAATAAAAATGTTTTTGTCCTGTACACGTGTATCGAACAATCGTAAAGAAAGAAAACATAATAAAATCAAATCTCAATACAATACTAATTTACTTGCAGGATAAACGTATCGTAACAGTGAGACCTATGTCCGCGGTAACAAATCCTTTACCTTTAAAACAAGTACCTAGTGATATTTTATTTACCAACTAGCAGATGTCCCACGATTTCACCCGCGTAGCTCCCGTTCTCGTGGGAATACAGGGATACAAAGTAGCCTATGTCACCCAGGGATAGTGTAGCTTCACAACGGTGAAAGAATTTTTCAAGTCGGTCCAGCAGTTGCGGACCCTATTCAATGCAAACAAACAAATAATCAAACCTTTCCTTTTTATAATATGTATTAGTATAGAAAAAACTTAGCATGGGTAACATCAGCTGGTGTTGTTTCAAAAATATTTTGTTTATGCGGCCATTACAAATAAGTAAGACCCCTGTCCATCAAACAGATAGAATACAGTTTCTCAAAGGACAGAAATAGTTAGAAACTACACACTACGCTAGAACAACTGAAGGTAAAAGCATCACGACTAACGTGAATGCTATTGTACGATCAATCATTACCTATCAAAAATCTTTACCTATAAAAAAACCGAGGTTACTGTAGCGACTAATGTAACGACTGAATAATACGAAGTCAAAGCTAAATTCAACACGAGTTAAACCCAAAGGACCAATCTGTCTCGATTCGTCAGACCATTGGCTTTAAACAAAGCTGATCGTCACCAGTGATTGCATGACGGCAGTTCAGTTAGGGCCTTACTGAGAACGGTGGCTTTTAGAAATAAATTACTGCTGCAGAATCATTTACCAATTCTACTATCTATCTTCCAGGGATAGAAAAGCGATTTAGTATTTAAAATAGACTTGTAGACGTGATTTGAATAATACCTACCTATAAATTTAGGTAATAGGTACTACCAAAGTTTATGAATACACTTTTTATGTACTCAAATAATTTTGTGTATCTACATGTAAATGACACTCTAACCGTAAGGTAAAATAGATAACGTAATGATGTATAGATAACGTAATATAATTAAGCAATTGTAGATTATTAAATATCTAATTTCATAACGGGCGTGCTTCCGTTATTAGGGTACCTATATTAGATGAAGATTTTCAAAATGCCTAACAAGATTCACAGTTTGAATAATCTAAGAAATTCGTTTTCAACCATTGAATTAGAAAAGATTTTCAATAAATTGTTTCACTCAACAAATACTTTTTGTGAGTAAATTTTCTTCAGTCGATTGTCTGATTTGGATTCAAAGTCACGTGACAACTCTTGGCGTCCCATTACCCAAATGTCGGTTACAGGGACATTCCCGGGCCTAAGGGGTTGGTATTAAGGGAACTCGATTGAAATTTTGTGGTCGCCTGGAAATATTATTCCCGGTACTCGTAACTGAAATGTCAAGTCGAGACATAAAGGTTAAGTTGGTTGAACAATCAAAATGGCGAATGGTGATTTGAGCAATTTGAAATGTTAAATTTTTGTTAGGAAAAAGTAGTCGCTCAAAATCAGCATTTCTAAGAATAAAATATCTAAGCTCATAAACTTTAAGTAACCAGTTAATATAATTTGCCAAATATTGAAAAAAAAGCGGATTAAATGGATAAAAAATTAATAAAAGGATAAAAGCCTATAAGCATAAGGGGGTTAAACCATAAAAAGTATTCTTAAGTCTGATACGGATATGTTTAGAGCAAAATATGAGGAAGATATAAAACAGCACCCATTAAGGTAGGTAAGACGTAACTCGATAAAAATATCACGTGAACGCGATACTGACTCCCTTAAATACGGAAAGCCGATCTCTAAAGTAGATTGTTAAACATTTTTACAAGCTTGTTAACAACATTTTCCGTGCGCTTCGTTTTTTTCCCGTTGTTCTGCTATGAAAATTTTCACGTAACATTTACGTTATTTGTCGATGTGTAAACTGTATGAACTTTTGGAGGTATGAGGAACAGGGTGTAAAGTTCCTCATCCACCATTGAAAAGAGAGGATCCTCCGACCAGACGAGTGTTGTGTCTGGTGGGCTAACTACTGCCCAACGATTGTTGTCGGGAACTTGTATACGTTCAAACTGCGCGGATAACTTTAATAGCGCGATGTAGGATAGTTCGTATGTGGCGAGATAGATGTTGCTACAAACTCATCAATAATCATCATTAGTTTTATTCCAAAAATATATGAAAACAGAGAGTCATGGAAACAGAAAAGGGGTCCTTAATTCCATGTCTTTTTGTTTAACAATCTGAGAACAATTTTGTAGGTAGAAATCTACCATCTTGTCTTTTGTTTTCCTTGGGCTTATTGCAACCCAATTGTGGCTATGTTGGCCCAATTCTTTTGCCTGCCCAGTTCCACGTTAATTTGCCAGATAATAAACAATAATATGTGTATCTGTCCTAATTTCCAATTAGTCATCTCACCTCATGCAATCAGTTATTGATTGAGTTCTACTTGATCGAAGACACGATTGATGCATACACATTTGTGTGACCTGCATTAGAATTATCTCTAGAAGCTTAATTAATAGAAGCAACAAAATAGGTATCTTTTCAGTATATCTATTTTGTTGCTTCTATTACTAAAATCGTATTTATGGCCAAAAACATAAATAGTAAATTTTCAGTTATTGTCCCACTGCACGGCAAAAATCCCTTCTCAATTGAGAATGCACGAGTACTGATCATTGCGGTTCCTCAAGGAGGATAGACGTTTTAAGACATACTTACTACGAGTCTAGGTTCAACAATGTCAAAGATGTCTAAAATAAACTGAGAAAGCACATAAGAATTGAAAAATTCACACTTGCCTGAGCCCTTATTATTTATTGTTGACAGAAAATACTAGGCATCTGTCGAAATTACTACAATCTCGCCTTAAAACTCATAAACTCATCTGCTTGTCACCGTTGTATGTTCGAAGTGAAATTACGGCTTGAACCACATAGAGGCAGCAATATCGGTAACAAATTACATTGTCTTCATGAATATTTCATCGTGTAAGGCCTGCGCGATGTTTATCCGAAAATTAAACGCTACTATGACCTTTTGTCATTAATTTTCTTAGTTACAGCTTAACAATTAGTATGTGCGAGCGTATTTTGTAGACACACACGATTTATTTAGAGCTAAGAAACCTTATTATTATATTTTTTGATTAAATGATAAAAGTAAAGTATAAACATAATTATTATTCTGAGGTCTCGCTTCGTTAGTGTAAAACAAACTTTTAATTTAAATACTGAAAATCTAATTTTAATTCAAATGATGAATGGTATTGAATTGGAAATGAGATAGTGTTATTGAATGATGATGATTGTTTTGCTTTTGTAAATATACAGATACTTAAATATTAAGTTGTACCCGATACATAAGTTGCATAATTGACAAACATTTTTTGCACTGATAATTTTGTTCTATAAAAATATGACAGCAGAAGTCCCGTCGAAACAGATCTGGCTGTTTTGGAGATTAGACTACACAGACAGACAGACAACAAAATTAGAGTTATTTTTTTTGGTGTTCCAGATTCCTACAATAAATACATGCATTTAGTAAAAAGCTGTTATTAAGACATTCAATTTAAAGATTTGATTAGACAACAAATGCTCTTAAAGGTAATCGCAAGTATCGAATCATCACGATGGAAGAATCATTCCAGGAAGTACTTTCTACGCTTCGAATTTGAAAAAGACATCACAGCATACGACTTCATCTGTCACGACACCCCTTGGTCAAACTGTTTGCCAGATTTTTTGAGTTTTGACTCGTAACGACTGTCAAAGATCTCCAAATGATAGCCGGGACTAATAGGGTATATGCATGTATTTTTTTTTATATTTATAACTCACTGTTTACAACGTTTTAACGTAGTAAAAAAATATAAACATATTTCAAAATGCAGTAATGAAGCTTAAAAAAAAATTTAAAATACAGAATAAATTTATGCCTTTTAAACGCCGCCATTTTCCCGCGCCATTTAGATTACGTTACGTACGATTACGATTTACTATGATCCTATTACTATTACTTTGGGTGTTTTCGTTCTTCTAACCATTTCACCATGACGAAAGCTCAAAAACTAGTTTACAGGTATTGCTTGTACCCGAATGCAATAAACATTATCAGATTGTGCTTTTACAAAACCACTTTCAGTCATTTTTCTTAAATGTTTTATAACCTCAATATGAAGCTAAAATTACACTTGAACATTAAATTAGTTCACAACACACGGTAATAATTATGTTTTCTACCAAAAAGTCCATTCCAATACTTAATGTCATACTTACACATTGCATGTTTTGTAGACGTTGAGTTGTTGTCATAGTATTTGACGTCACTTTTCGTTATAACCAATGGTAATGCGTTTCACGAATTTGAATTTCCCGCGCTTAATTCGCACTTTTATTTTTGATTTTAAATAATTATGACGCTATTAAAAAGTAAAGTAATGATTTAGTTCATTTTTTCTGCCATTAAAGATTCGGAAAAAAGTATTCGAACCATATTTAAATTACATGCATATTCCCTATTCATTTTCCGGGGCACGAAATTCAATATAAAAAGTCACTTCAGACTGTATTTCGGTGACTGGGTCCTAGAGATTCACGAGCTCATTCCACCATCTCCTTTCTTCCATCTGAAACCCAGACGCACTATCACCCATTCCTTGTAGATGTTCCACACATTCGCACGAAGCGCTTTACCTGTTCCTTCATTATGCGCACAGCCACGGAGTGGAATTCCCTGACTGCGTCGGTGTTGCCGAGTTCATATGACCCCAATCTGTTTTAGTGGCGAGTTACTAGGCTTCTTTTGGGTAAGTTCGTTCCATCGTCGACCTCATCTCTGACCGCAGGACAAGATAGAGGTCAAGAGAAGACCCATTATATATATAAAAAAAAACTTAGTAAAGAAGACAAAAAAAAAGTTTGTAGATCACAAAAAACTTTTACCTCCCAATTGCGTCACTAGCAGGAACTTAAATTATTAGCTTGTCACACCTATACTTTGTTCGTAGATGTAGAACACCACAGCATTGCTATACCAAACTTTCCAGATAAGATTACTCTGATGTAGTGCCAACCTGATTAATGCGCTTTGAATTGTGCCAACGAGCTGCTGTAATTGGTCGGTTTGGTTTGCCAATTTGCCTATTACATTTTGAGCTGTATCTGATTTCATGAAGACGAGTTAAGAGCTGTTTAAGATTCTTTGCTGTTTGAGTGCTAAAGTTGATCATGGGTCACCAGGCCAAACCTCAATACTCAATACTCAATATTTATTGCGTTCCACAATGTACATAAATGGCAGGCTCGAGCGCTGGTTGGCGCTGGTTGGTTGGTTGGTCGCGGAAGTATCTTCCGTTCCCGTGACCCCCGGCGCAGGTGTGAGAAGGAACACGGGGTGGTTTTTAGTCAGTAAGAGTCTGACAGACCCCTCCGCCTCCCCGGGCGGGGGACATCCATGAGGATTTTCCACCCCTAAAAAAAAAAATGGTTGGTTGGTTGGCTGGTTGGCGCGGGTTGGCCTCGAGTCAGGCAAAGTGTTATTGAGTTTTTACATCTAGATTTTTTTAGTTGAGGCCGGTTGATGTCAATCGGCTCGGCTCATATCAAATAGGGACATATACGAATTGGCGAAATGTGGGTTTACCGCAGGTACAGTTCTGCCTTACCCTTTTCGGATTACAGGCGCCATGGTATGTTATGGATTGAGAATAATCCTTTTATTTTGGTCTTCATCTAATAAGCCTTTTTCAAACTACGTTGGGGCTGGCTGCCAGTCCAACCGGATGAAGCAGAATACCAGTGTTATGCTTAAAATCCTTTGTTAAAATTGCAGAGTTCGCTCAAAGTAGTACTCAAGGAGCTAACATATTGTACAAGGTTAAATTTAAGTCGTTCTGGTGATCTCTTCAGGGGTCGTAGAACTCATCAATACGAACAAAAATATAGGGAAAAGTTGATTTTTTTTAATCGATTTTGGGTGGGTCCCACGATAAAAGTTGGTAATAATGAGGGGTACAATAGCCCTCTGAAGAAGTCCAGAACGACTTAAATTTAACCCAGTATATCTCATTCTCCCTCCTCCGACTACTGTAAGTTTCGTTGTATAAGTTTGCACCAAAATAACATTCGCATTACAGGAAAAGATAAAACTATCCTTATTACTATTGGTTATATCAACAACGAACCGTCAAGGCTATCACTTTATTATTTTACCGAAAGAAAAAACACATTCATATTCATCCTACGTCGTATGTATTTGCCGTAAGGAAAAACACTTTAAGTCGAAAACCTTAAATTTCAAATATTATCTTAGACAGGTAATGATTCTCCTACAAAAATCATGTTCTAAAAAAAACTTTGAAAAGATATTTATATGTTGCGAGGGGACGACTTTTTTTTCCCGTAACTAGCCAAGGGGTTTTTATTTTGTAAAGACTTGTACAGAAAAAAGCACATCACATCTGTACATAAAACAATATCTAACAATAATATAAGTGTTGCTGACCATGCATATGCATAGGCCTAAAGCAATGAAATAATGTTTGGACTGAAAAAAAACCTTTGAGTATGCAGGGCTTGGCTTAGAAGCAACAACCTCGGCTGTTTGAGTCCGGCACTGCCCCGACTGGCTCACCAAGTCGGGGCATCGATGAGGATTTCCCCTCCTGCCAAAACAACAAAAAACAAAGGAAAACATCGGCTGCTTTGTGTTTTATCAAGGCAAAGGCTTCTAGAAGGCGATTGGCGATTTTAGACTTATATTAACTAAGTCTTATTTATAGTATAGGATCCCGTTAAGGACGACCTTCACCGAGCTGGTTAATGGACGAAATTAATTTTATATGTAATTTAATATGTCAACAAATATATTACATATGGGTTTTCTAAAAAAATTCAGTCCAGGATAAAAAAAAATATTATTTCATCGGTTTGGTTAAATGACCAATTCCTTACCAATCGAAAGTATGAAGTCCATTGAATATGCAAACGTTAGGTTGTCTATTTTTTCCCGTCACAACTCACAGTCTCGGGTAGGCAGGTATAAATGGATACTAGTAACTTGCACTGGTCTGGTTAATAAATGAAAGTTTAATGAAATTTAAGATTTCAGACAAATTCCATACCAATCGAAAATTGTTAATTATTAATTAATCATATCCTGGACTGAAATTTATTAGGCAACCAATATGCAATATATTTTTTGACATATAAAATTTAATATAAAATAGGTTTCATTAATTAACCAGCTCGGTGAAGGTCGTTCTTAACGGGATCTTAAACTATTAGTACATATTTATGAATTGAAAAAGTCACACTGTTACTTGCCCGGATTTGAACCACAACCTCGTTCATGAGAGCTAGGCGTCTTATTGTTCAGATACCTACTTTTTTTTAATAATATCACATAATTATTCGTCTGGTCACTAGCTAAAAGTTCACTATCTTCACCTAAAAAGCGTTACATTGTCGTGTCAATTCAGTGATCTCGTTAAATTCCGCAGCGTTAACCTTTAAAACGTTATTAACCTTTTCTCACTTAGTATTTCGCCACATCCACTGAAAGTTACTTTGTAATGTACAGACGCCAGCACATCAAGTTACCCCAATGTGTCAAATTTTCCCAATTGAATACGAACCTTATTCTGTTTAACATACAGTTGAAAAACGATCAAAGAAATTTGACACATTGGGGTAACTTGATGTGCTGGCGTCTGTACAAGGATTCCTAGACAGAGAAAAAATATTAAAATATCGTAAACAATGAGAGGCAAATACAATTTCACGTTGTCTAGTATTTTAAACATTTAAAAATAAAGGCAAAGATTTCTTCAGGTTGATAACTGCCTTTTAAATTATGTTCGAGACTGTATTACGTATGAAACGTGTGATAGTGTGCGTGTTGTTTTGGTATTCTCTAGTTTTATGATGTACTAAGAATTAATTTATTTTTATATTGTAAAGGTACGCAACTCAAATGACAATACTAATATTCAAGCAAACATATGAATATTTGTACTTTAGATGGTCCTAGCATTAATTTTATTTTAAGTTAGTCATGACATGTTAAATAGGTTGTTTACGCTTACTAAAACTATACCTTAGAACATTTGTTTTCTTTCTTACATTGCATGATCATCTAACCTAACACATATGGATCAAATAAACATTAATTTGCTGGTGAGAATGAGAGAAATTAAAAACCTAAATTATGAATTACTCTATCGGCCTCGTATCGTTACTGTGTCGTAACCGATAAAGCTCACGATTTTACCTCTCAATGTATGGATTAGTTCAGATCTGACAATTTTACTGACTAACTGAGAGCCGCGTTATAGTTAACTTTTGATTATTTTACAAAGTTCGGCAATATACATATATACATACATACCAACTCACGCCTTTTTCCCATGAGGGTAGGCAGAAACTACAGAGCGCCATGTGATACGATTCTTACATTACTTCTTTTGCTTCGTTTACTTTCATACATGTTGTCATACACACTCCACACATCGGCAATATGTAGTATGCAATTTATCATTAATATGTATGCATTTAAAAATACTATACAATTAATTAGCACAACCTCTGCTTAGTTTGGAAAAAGATTGCGTTGTGTGAAGGTTGTGGAATATTATTATAATTATTTTAGGTCATTATGTCAAACTTTCTTTAGGAAATGTTACTGTTCCATAAATGCAAGTCATTTTCAGTACAAATATTGCTTTTTCGTGGAACTAAATCACGTAGACGCATCAGCAAGGCAAGTCGCTATTATGATAGTCTTTATTGTGTGAGTTGCTGTGTTCATAAGCCGTATGCATAGGTTGCACGTACGAATAGCATTTACAAGTCGGTTCTATTGCGTATTACACACTGTTAGGTTTCCGTACACATATAAAGGTGAAATTGGTATTTGCAGTATGGCTTCAGCTGTGCAAAAAATATGAGTATCTGTAGAAACAAATAAATGAAATTGAAGTGTCTGTTGGTAATTTAAAAAATAACAGCTATTTTTAGTTCATTTTCATATCAGGCAGTTGATGTTACAAGCATTATGAGGCTATTTTTATTTTAGAAAAATCATTAGGTTTAGCCAAAAATATTTTTTTTAGATCATCGTGGACGGTAGCGGGCAATTGTTAGTTTTAAATATATTGCAGGTCATGGAAATATTTATTAACTTAAAGTATATTATCCTAGTAACCTTTTATATGTAACCTAGGTTGCTAGAACTCACACAGAACGTAGAGCAAATTTAATGGGAGCTACTTACAATATAAACTTTCCATCTAGGCCATGTCACTTCTTGCTAACATTATAATTTTTAACATTAACCGCACGACCATCAAAAATTCAAAAGATATTCTTTAATAAAAGAAAATCTCATGAGGGGTTCGCGGGCATTAATTTGAGGACGAGAAAACTGACTGAGATGAATTACGAACGACGTCTGACTAAGTAATGAGATGGATGGCAAATGTAGACCAAAACTGTACCAGGGTAACTCGTGGGAATCAACGTTTGATATGAAATGTAAATTATTGCCTAAGAATGATTTTTTAAGGGGAACTTGTGGCTATACATACAGTAGAAGCGATCGATCTTTAAGGTTAAGCAACGCTACTCGAGGTCGGTCCGTGGAAGGGACACCATCCATTACATTATATCCAGACCTCTCAATGCATGGAAAGCACTCTGAGCTTTTGGTGCCAGCTGTCATTTATAAATCTTACATGGCCCGTTCACGACCTTCCACTGTGAGCGACTCGTAGCGTTTTCATACTTTGAATCTTACTGCTCGCCGCCCCGTCGCCACGCCGCTCACAGTGGCAAAGTCTTCAACGGGCCGTAACATTAGTTATAAGTAGTCACAAGCCCAATCAGTCTGACAACCCACAGTATAAATATTAATACAGAAAGACGACGCCTTTGATCTCTGGAAAAATGCCGACAGCGGCTACACGCGTTAGCTCTGAATAATACCTCCCAAACTACGAACATCGTTTAGTTCGTAGTTCAGGAGCGGCTTTCCCGCGTCTCGCCCCTCACACCTCGCACGGTTTCCCTGTCTAGACGGCTTCGTCGGACGACTGTAGGTTTTTAGACTGTGGACAACCAGTCTTACCAAAGGGAATTGTGTTACTTAGCAACTTATTACTTCATGTAAAACCAACCACATGACATAGGAATGTTTTTTGTAATACTACTAAAGTATTATATGTAACTGCGTCGTTTAATTTTGGGAACTTTGACGTATTTTTTATGATATTGAGGCTCACAGACTGACAGATCACAATGAAAACGTCTATTAAAAAAATGGAATTTCGAAGGTTTGTTATTTATTTATTAAAGGTAAATCAACAGTTTCTGTATAAATAATTACATTTGTAAGTTATCACTGTAGTAAAGTTTTTAACTTGCTAAATAAACGATAGGTATATTAAGACGGATAGAACAACTAAACCAGACTAGGCTGAAATGGTAAGCAAGAATAAACTTAATTTCAAAAATCTATAGAGTCTAGTTTTTACTAAATATTTTTGTAAAAATGTGTCCGTGTTAAGAACTAAAATAAAATACGTAGCATATTGGGCACATTAATTGTTGTTGTGTGAATCATTTTCGTTAATCTGCAAAGTGTTTATTCAATACCTCTTAATTTATCAACTGACCAACCAGTATTCAATAATTTTAAACTTTGTAAAACTTCGCGATCTTAAACTTAACATTGTTTACTACCATTAAGAAATAACATTTTATCTTCCAATGTTTTAAGTCCAGCAATAAATCTCTTCGCACGAACACATGCTTTATTTTAGACTACCCAGACTCCAGACAAATGACCACTATCCCAGATAAGAATGTTACAGTTCAGAACGTCTGTTAATTGTAGCCTCTTCCGACTCTACACTTTTTATTTTTTATCAGTATAAGAGATAAAATAAAAAGTAGAAAAAATCATCAAAGTAAGAATCATGAGAAAAGTAATGACTAAGTAAGCAACGATAAAAGTAGATGCAACACGAAATGTCAAACTTTACTATCCTTTTTCTGATGTGTTTTTTTTCGTTAGACAATAAAAACTCAAATTAAAAATCCCTCGACACAAAAAAAAACCAATTATAAAGATATCATTAAAATTTGGGTAAAATAAAAAAAAGATACCAGGCTGGTATCCGCAACTCTACGTCAAAGCGCGTATTTTGCGTATGGAAATTGGTCTTCTTAGTTTAATATAAATTAAAATGCTGATGCAGGTGTCGTCACCGCGGCTGAAATCACCAATCCGCCCTCATCAAGCATCATGGTGATCAATGATCTCATCTTCTTCTGTATCATAAGTAGGATAGTAACAGGCTATGAGACTTATTGCAATTATTACTCATATTTTGATTTTCTGAATTAGCAAAATCCGGATCAATCAGAATAAACGAATATTTTACATAATGTACAGGCATATATATTATAATAATAAATTACTAACGTAACTTCTTTGATTATTAATTCAAGCAGCTGGCCCAGTGGTGGCGGCCTCGACTTATGAACATTAAGTCGTAGGTTCGAACCCAGGCAGGCGTATTACTTTGTGTAATTTATTTTCATCACCACTGCTCTCAAAAACGGTGAATGAAAACATCGTGAGGAAACTGGCATGTCCTAGAACCCAAAATTCGAAGACATGTGACACCTATCAATTAGCACTGAGCCCGCGTGGTAGATTATGGCCCGTACGCAAAACACTCGCTTTGACGTGGTGTTGCGGATACCAGCCCGGTATTTTTGTCTTTTTATCTTTTAAAGCCGGGACAAACCGGCAGCTGCAGTTGACATTATGTTGTGAGTCAAAACAAATATTCACAAAAAGCAGATAAGAAAGTTATGACTTGAGAGTCATCATAATATTACTGATAGTAGTAGTTTTTTTGGAAGTATCTAGCATACGACTAGAATAGAGTCTGCAAGGTTTTATTGAAATTCTTTTCAGATTTTTTTAAACCTAATACTCAAAATCAAAATCAAAAGTCATTTATTCAAATTAGGCTGAGGATCAGCACTTTTTGAACGTCGAAATTACAGAAGACAGTCCCCCAAAAAGCCCACCCTTCGCCACTTCCTAGTGTTTTTGCTGGGAAGAAGAAGTGGCGGAACAAACTCCCCAGCAACACATCTGTCTGATAAGTTAGAAGAACTTGAAATTACACCGTACAATTAGTTATAATTACAAAATAATTAAAATTAGTTATTCACTACATGTTAGCTAGCACACTCAACATACAGAATACCAGTAATATATATAGCTACCGACAATAAAACTAACTTAACTCAAGCAAAAGCAACTGACTAATAAGAATCCTCCAGGTAAAAAGGGTGTGCCAGCTTGCATGTGCAGAGTTGGATTAAATCCATAGATCTGCAGAACACAATGTAACAAAATGATTAACTAGAACTGTGGAAGTTAAATAAAATAAATAAAAAAAAAAACAGGTAATAGTTAAAACAATAGCAAAACCAAAGCCAGCAAGACGACCAGTTACCACAAGCAGCACCCGTTCACGAGCATAACGCAAAGATCAGCCATTACCCCCCTCGCCATATTAGAGGGAAGGTGGTAACCCGACCCTCGACGCTACCACAAGCAGTAACATCTGAGGGAGCATGACGAACTTGCTACCGGTTATTTAAGTAAAAATTAACCAATAAATAGGAGTCTCTAGTTCACCACATAATGCAAATACATCTCATTTAATACAATGTACTGAGAAGATTATGTCAACAAAAAAAAAATATAATAAAAATATAATAAAAATGAAAATGAAGAGTGGCACACACAAACAATAAGTTTCAACTAGTAATAAATTAATTTCAGTGAAAGAACATAAGTGTCTTGCGTTCAACAAAGCGACCAACTATTCTTATCATCTAAGTAGTCGTTAATAGAATAATATGCTCTAGAACAAAGGTTCGATTTAATTTTTGATTTAAAAGTATTAAATGGCAAATCCAAGAAAGAACGTGGTAACTTGTTGTAAAAGCGAATACCGAGCCCCACAAATGAACTATGGACTTTATGAAGACGGTGGTGAGGTGCATATATTTTGTGCTTATTTCTGGTATTAAAATTGTGGATGTCACTGTTTTTGGTGTATAAATGCATATTTTGTCTAACGTATAATATGTTGGCAAAAATGTATTGCGATGCCACTGTGAGTATACCAATCTCTTTAAAAAGTTCTTTTAAGGAGTCTCTAGAACCTAACTGATAAATTGCACGAACTGCTCGTTTTTGAAGCACAAATATGTTTTGGATGTCTGCAGCTTTTCCCCATAACAGCATACCGTATGACATAACACTGTGGAAATAACTAAAGTAGACCAACCGAGCTGTGTCAACATCAGTATATTGTCTAACTTTCCTAACAGCATAGGCGGCAGAGCTGAGTCTTCCTGCTAAAGTTGATATATGTGGGCTCCATTGAAGTTTGGAGTCAACGGTTATGCCCAGAAAGACTGCGGAGTCTACAGTATCCAGCACTTCATTACTTATGACGAGATTAGGTCCAAGGTTTCTAACATTAGGCAAGGCAAACTTTATACATTTCGTTTTTTTTGCATTGAGAACTAGGTTATTAGTGGTAAACCAATCTGTGACTTTAGAAAGTGCACTATTTACTTCGTCAAAATCTTGTCTATTCTTATTTACTTTAAAAATAAGAGATGTGTCATCTGCAAATAGTACAACATCACAGATACCGTTCAGGTAAAATGGTAAATCGTTAATATATACCAAAAATAAGAATGGACCCAGAATTGAGCCTTGAGGTACACCTAACTGAACTGGTAGTCCGGAAGATTTTGCACCATTAACATCGACACATTGGAACCTATTATTTAAATATGAATCTATAATATTGAGAGCTTCGTTTTGGACACCGTAGTGATGTAGCTTACGCAGAAGTGTGTCATGGTGTACGCAATCAAAAGCTTTTGAAAGGTCACAAAAAACTCCAATTGCGTTTTGCGAATTCTCCCACGCGTTAAATATATGTTTTAATAAAGCTATGCCCGCATCAGTAGTTGAACGACCTTTTGTAAAACCATACTGTTCAGAATGAAGGAGGCTATTTAAATTAAAATGTCTTAGCAACTGCTTGAGTATTAACTTTTCAAATATTTTGCTAAATGCCGGTAAGATCGAGATAGGTCTGAAATTGCCAATATCTTTTTTACTACCAGATTTAAATAACGGAATGACTTTACTACTCTTCATGAGATCCGGAAAAGTCCCTTGTGTTGGGGTCACCTTTCAGTTTAACTGAATGCAGCTGAACAGTGAACACCAGTGTTTTACATGGAGTGACTGTCTATCACCATAACACAGTGACTGGATAACACGATACTTCTCTTATACTTTTGGGGTTCTGACTACCCGTAGGTACCAAATGTCAAAGATCTACCACTTCGACTTTACAATACGGCCTCATACTATAGGGTAACTCAACAGATGTGGTTAAAGCCTTTAGGGTACAAATAAAATGCATCCGAGCCATTTGTGGCATTCCACCATGGGAATCCTGTAAACCACTATTCCTAAAATTAAAGCTTCTTACATTACCCAGTATGTACATTTTAGAATGCGCTTAATTTGTCCGACAGCACTTTGACTTGTTTAAAAAGGCGGAAGACCGGTTCTCTCGAAAAGTAAGAGATCCAGATAGTTCTGCCTAGAGCGCCAAGGACTTTGTTATATAAAAAGAACTCTTATAATATGTGTGTACTAATCTTTAATAAAATACCAAAGGACTTCAAAGAGCTAACTAATAATTTATTTTTAAAAAAGTTAAAATTATGGCTACTGGAAAAACGATTTTATTCTGTTAATGAATTTTTAAATAATGTCAATGATTAATGAATTATTCTATTCTAATTAAGGTAACTTTAATGAATTTTGTGTTGTAAAATTTTGCATGTCATCTAAATCTGACTATGTATTAGGAACTTCAACAGACTTAAAGACCATAATGTACCATACTTATTGCAAATAAATGATTATGATTACAAAATAATGACTGCCCGGACCAATAGGTTGACCTGATTTTCGAGACACGGAGGGGTCTTAACATATGTAATGAATAATCACCTATTCACAGACCAACTTCGGTTTGCGTAGCTTAACCTTCGACCCCAGCGGCCCTCACAAAACCACTACAATATTAATTCTAGTATAAATATTATTTCAAATTTATTTGACAGTAATTAAAAGATACGCAAATTCTGAGTTACATAACATAACATCATGCCTCACGCATCCGTACTCCCCTAAGGGTCAGGCAGAGGTTTTCCTGTAGTACACCCACGTTTCGCCAGTTATGTTTAAGTCCCATGTAATACGGGGCGAACCTATTGCCATCAATCGGGCATTACTGAGAAATTTCAGATGGGAAAACTCATTAAAGCTTTGCCCGACCCGGAGCTCAAACGCGGAACCTCTTGTTCAGCAGTAGTGCTTCCGACCACTAGACTAACGAGGCATTCACAAGTCTGAGGCGGTCTGAGCTACAATTTTTGATTACGCTTTCATAAGATACCCTAGCTCCTCGTCTATTACACTATTAGCAAAGTCACACAGTGCGGTAATACCTTGTAGTACACCCTAGTGATAGCTATAGTAAAACTATCTTCTTGTAGTTTGTAAACCTTATTTGCTAACAAATATAATTTAATTAACTTTGTGTTTAATTAGTTATAATGTCTAATAGATCGCTCGATTTGGACTAGTGAAGAAAGATCTTTTAATTTCTCTACGGGTTCGAGTCAAATTGAAGAAATACGCCACAGAACTATATTAATTGACTCAGCCTAAAGAAATGCAGAACCGATAGCCGTTGGGACGAAAGGGTTCTCGTGTGCCGTATCATGCAGTGAAGGAAGGTCCTCTACAAGCTGGACAGATGATTAGCAGAAGATTGCAGAAAGTTGGTGTATGAGCCCGGCGCAAAACGGATCGTTGTCAAAATATTTGGGGTAGCCTTTGTAATCTCTAACAGTGGACGTCTTTCAGTCAAAATTAGAGACAATATTATTTGGAGCTTAAAAATTTACTAAATAATTACAAGGGAGAGTATCAATATTATCCTGAAAGTCGTGGGTGAGGACTCAAGAGCTGCTATGCTGTAGCATATCTTACGGAATCATTGTTCGCCTGAACTGCCTCCTAAGTACATGACTCATTAGAGTGGGTATCATGTATAATTTAATTTGTTACTAACCCCAGCGTATAAGTTGTAATCTAAGATAACTAACAAAAAAGTGTGCTGAATAAAATAATTTATTATTGAACTGAGATAAAATCACTCTGCTATTTAAGGCTGATAAAAAAAAGTATTTGTCAGCCTATTCAGTATCGTCTCGAGGAAAACAGGCTAGGCTCCGCAAGGGCCATTGATAGTCCAGTCGCCCAGCCACCAAATATAATTTATGATTATACGAAATGAATTCCCATAGCATAGCAATTTCTTGTCTTGACTTTACTACTAATTCAATATGCTTACAATATAATTATGTCCTTTGATATGATTTAAATTCAAACATAAATTTGTACCAAATACCACCGTCACGACAATTGTATTGCAACCGTGAAAATACAGTAAAAATTACTAGACTTGTCTCGGACAGCGGTCCGCTTTCTCAATCGCATCCCAAAACTAACTTTCGCCACGACAGCCCACCAGCACTATCCTAGAGTAGATTTTGATATTCGCCAGGGTGCCTAAACTAATAAATGGGCTTGGGACGATGATATCCGTACTCTAAAGAGATCCAAAACCACCATAGCGCTACAAGTCCCTCTGGTCCTACCACCATTTGATTCAACATTCATAAAACACTTTATTCTTGTGTCCATACTGCCGCTGTATAAGTTTATTACTGTTTCTGTATAATTCCCTTGGATCCTGCGTTCTCCTTTTCTTGAGTATGACCTGAGTTTTAGGTATCACTTTAATTTTAAGTTGTAAATTATTGACACGTTTTTTAGTGGCCCAACATTGTGACTTGATTTAAAACTTATATTATCTTCAGACAGCCACCGTATCTAACGTGCCAAGCAAGATAGTATAGGTATAATTTAAATCAAAACACGTGGAGTACTTTACGTCGTCTCGGGTAAAACCTATGTAACTAGTGGTTATCTCGTTTGTTATTTTAAGTCGATTTTTAATAAACACATTATTGTGATAAGTACTTCCCTCGTAGTATATTAATCGAGTGCTCTGTAATTCAATTTAGTCACAAAAAAATCACTGAAAGCGCAGCGCCCGGTGCGTTATATCTCTTAAAATGAAGCTGCCGCTACTAGTTGCGTTAACGTTCATATTTGTATCACAATTATATCTCAGTGAGTGCCAGTTTTCAAACTCATTTTTTCCGCGAAGTGTTCAATATAAGCTCTACAAGTTCAGAAATACTATGAAGAATTTAGTTAATTCAACTAAGGAGATTTTGCATCTTCCATCACGGTCAACAAAAGAGAGCTCGTCTATGTCTAGTATATTTATCGACCGTTTAAACGCTGAAGAGACGGGAGAAGCTGGCTCACAGAAAACACATATTTTTGATCACTTTGAGTTTAAGCGTTCGGATGAAGACCCTATAACCCACATGAGTTCTATGACTTCACCGCAGCTAATCGCTTTACACGGTTACCCAGCGGAATCTCACACGATTGTGACAGACGATAGATACATATTAACAATCCATAGGATACCTTATTCCAAGAAATCTGAAAATAAAGTGAGTCCTAAGAAGACAGTGTTATTGCATCACGGCCTCCTCGGAAGTTCTGGGCATTGGCTCATACCGGGACCATCAAAGGCCTTAGGTTATATCTTATCCGATGCCGGTTACGACGTGTGGTTGGCCAACGTGCGAGGAAATACGTACTCCCGGGCTCATATTAATAGAGATGTTAAATCGTCCGAATTCTGGGACTTCACATTTCACGAGGTGAGCCAGCATGATCTCCCGGCGGTCATAGATTATATAACGGAGATTAAAGGAAGTGACTTCAAAATTAATTACATCGGTCATTCTATGGGAACAACGGTACTGTTCGCACTGCTGTCCACGAAGCCTCAATATAACAATGTGTTGAAAGCAGGATTTGCGCTAGCACCAGTTGCCTACATGACGAATATTAAAAGCACTATAAAAGACCTAGCTAAGCACAGTGATGACCTACAATATATCGCAGGACTGCTCGGACGTGCTAAAGAGTTAGCACCTCAAACTCGAACGGTCAAGTGGTTGTCAAAACATGTCAGCAAGCTTATGAAATACGATAGAGAAAATATATTTGGACACACACTGTTTAGTATGATTGGGATAGATGAAAAACAATTCAATAAGACATTGTTTCCACTAATACTCGGGCAAGCTGCCACGAGCGCCTCCACCAAAACGCTAGTTCACTATGCTCAAGAGATTAATCAGGACGGCAAGTTCCAAATGTTTGACTACGGGTCTGAACGCAACTTAATTAAATATGGGACCTCATTTCCTCCTCAATATCCATTACACAAGATCACTTTGCCTATTGCCCTGTTTAGTGGTGAAAATGATTGGTTATCCAGTGTCATTGATGCGAAAAACTTACACAAAGAACTCGTAAATCCGATAGATCATTACATTGTGCCGTATAAGAAATTTAGTCACAGTCACTTTTTATGGGGCATTGACGCGCCTACTCTACTTTATGCACGGTTGTTAGAATTGTTAGAAGAAGGTTATAGGGGTAATCAAGACTATTCTGGTGTAATAAAATCATTCAAGTATGTATCTACTGAAGAAACTACTGAAGAAACTACTGAAGAAAATAAAACAAGGAAGGCTCGTGTTGGCGAGGGCACTGCCGTGCCCCAAGATTTTTTTTTGCGATTAATGATGGAATCGGTGTAAACGTAAGAGTCACAATGAATTTTTAGAAAAATATTGACAATGTAAGTAAACCTAACCATTTCGTCTTGTGTTACATTTTGAATTCAGAGTTATAATGCATATTGTGTGTTGATTGGTTTCAGTAATTCTTTATTGTTAACTTTAATAAAATGTATAAATATAATTTAAAATCACTATAGATTCGGAAGTCTGTGGCTTTTTTGTTTTGTTTGATATAATTGTTTTGCCACCGACTTCCTTGACACTTTACAGGAATGTTTAGTTAGTCAGTAAGTTAAATAAGCATGGACAAGGGTTAGCTGCTATAAAGCGTTCAAAAGTTCGCTTAAATGTCTTCTATCTTTATCAACCAACCATCTACTCCAGGAGGCTTACTATGAACTATTATTACGATTCAATTGACGACCTAAAATGAACTGCTTTGCAATTTCATACCAAGACGTCATTAAAACGATCCGGTTTAGGTTGACGCCAAATCAAGTCGGCACTTGAATCGTAAGCGGTTTTAGTTCGTTCATTTTTCGTACCATGAGGTGACATTTGAACCTAAATTGGTTCGCAAAGTGTCAAAAATAGCGATCCAAAAAAAGTTTCTAGTTTCGTAGCGTAAACTGAATCGTTTTGTTATAAACTTTGAAAAAATGTGGAAATATACGTACCAAATTCAAGGTATTTCAGTTAAATATGTGTTTCTTACGTAACAATGTAAAATGTACGCCATTATTCGTATTACTAATTACTTTATCCAAGTTAAACGTTAAAAACTAAAAACTCTTTTGAATACTACCTACCTAATTAGAACTCCTTGGGTTCTATCAAAAAAGTTTGTATAGATTTCAAAACGCGTGTGTTGCGTTCTAAACTCGTCATAATCATTTTACTT
Organism: Euplexia lucipara; assembly: GCA_921972225.1. NCBI lineage: Eukaryota > Metazoa > Arthropoda > Insecta > Lepidoptera > Noctuidae > Euplexia > Euplexia lucipara. The sequence goes on along the minus strand of OV179152.1, from coordinate 15,897,049 downwards.
TTACGACGACACTAAGCAAATCTTTAATTTTTATTTTAAAGAATTATTTAAATTACTATTACATTAATGAGTAGTAAAATTGGGCATAATGGTATATAATTAGACTCATAAGCGCAATTTTAAAATATATTTGTTGAAATTTTATACACAAATAAAACCGCTAAAATCATAACTACTAGGTTTCGGAACGCAACGCATAGGTTGGAGTAAAAGAGACAAACTTATGCAACAATTGTCTAGCGTCATCTCTTTCTCACACCGCGGACCACCGACAAATTTCGTTCTTTCATTCCTCCATGAGCGAATCAAACGCCACTCAGTTATAGGCACTTCATGGTATGAATATTAGCGAATCAGTTTAGGAACCTAAACTGGTTTGCATCGGAATTGATTGGCTAACTGAATGTTGATGGTAGGCCTACAGGTCTCCATTATGCTGTAATGTCATCAAAACTATATAATTATTTTGAGCAGAGTTGGTTCATAAGGGAAAAGCTAGTAGTATAGGTGAAAAAACTCAATCATTCTCTATTGTCTCCACTTACGGGTGGGTTTCCTATTTTAAAAAATAAAAAAATAAAATAAAGTAAAAATAAAAACTTTTTATTTCAAACTTCAAAGAATCCATAGAATGTTAGTACAGTAAAACTTATGTAACTAGTTTTAGTAGTAAAAACAAAAACAAAAATTATTATTTAATACTGTGGGTGTTTACCCAGTGCTGGACGTACCGCGTGTCCAGCCTATCCGCAATAACAGCCAGGATGCTATTGGTGCTGGCGCGCAACCTGCCAAGCTCAGCAGCGCATCGTTTGCGGAGTACGGCATGAAACCCGTCAACGTGTGCGTCTGCAAACATACCTGACGCACTGCACCATCGTGGCAGCCCCAACAACGCCCTGAATGCATTGTTATATTAATAATAATAATAATAACGTTTATTGTGTCCAAAAGTTGTACACAAACAATATTGGGTTTGGAGTCTTCGTTTAAGCAGATAATGCCTGTATTCAAAGACTCCGCTCCTTCACAACAGTAAGTACTTACTATAAACACAATTAAAACAGTACATGGGTATAATAAAACAAAATATAATTATGTGAGCGTGTGGGTGCATGTGCATGAGTTGGTTGTGTTGATGAGTGTGTGTTTGTATGTGTATGGCAGTGTGAATGTCCGTGTAGGTATGTGAGAATCTCTGAGTGTGTGTGAGAAGGTCGTATGTACTTATGTTAGGTTACGTTTAGTACAAGAGCTTCAGTGTTTTGATATGTCAGTGGTTTCATCCTATATTGGACGCGCAGGGCGCTGAAAGATCTTTGCGTATAATGACGGGCCTGTTGGTCTAGTAGTTAGTGACCCTGACTGCTATGCCGGAGGTCGTGGGTTCGATTCCCACCCAGGACAAATGTTTGTGTGATCAGCACGATCATTTGTTCTGTGTCTGGGTGTAATTTATCTATATTATGTATGTATTTAGAAATATATAAGTATGTTTATAGTACCCATAACACAAGCTCTGAAGCTAAGCTTGGGACTAAATGGCGTTGTGTGAAAAGTTGTAGAATATATTTATATATCTATACATATAATCTATACATTTATTAAGACTGTAAAAAAACTGTGTCTGTACATTGAATATATTTAAAAAAAAAAAAATTGAGGGGGGTTTAGAAACAGTAATAGAGCACGAATCCAAAAAAAAAAGTCTGTCTGTTTGTCTGTTTGTTTGCACACGCTAATCTTCGGAACTATTGAACGGATTTGAATGTTTTTTTTTTTGTTGTATAGATATTAAGTCTGGGCAACACATAGGCTATAATTTATCTTGGAAACTGGAACACCTGATGCAGAACCGCAACAGACCAGTTAAACTATAGGAGATACAAAAATGGTACCATAGCAAAAATTGTTCCACGTGATAAGCATTTTTTGCTAAGAGAATAAATTTGAAGATCCGGAACACCTGATGCAGCACCGCAACAGACCAGCTAAACTATAGGAGATACAAAACTGGTACCATAGCAAAAATTGTTCCACATGATGAGTATTTTCTGCTGAGACAATAAATTTGAAGATCCGGAACACCTGATGTGGAACATCAAGAGCCCAGCTACACTATAACATATAGTGACGTCTTAGCAAGAGTTGTTCAGCCTTATGAGGACTCGCTGTTGACGTATAAAAATCGAAGATCTGGAACACCTGTTGTGGAACTCCAAGAGCCCAGCTACACCATAACTTACATGGGAATAACGTCTTAGCAAAAGTTGTTCGGTCTGATAGGCATTTCCTGTTGACTTATAAAAATCGAAGATCAGAAACATTTGATATAGAAATTAAAGCTATAACTAATTTCATTGCATAATTATAAAGTAACATAAGTACCTCCACGCGGTGAAGGCGGGAACAGTTCAGGACTGATTTTCGATGACGATGGTATATCATTGAAAATTAGACTCTACTGGCCAAAACTTCCATTTTTTTTAAAATATGTCTTCGGGCTTATGTTTCTGAGTGTTTCATTTCCTTTTCCATTTATCTTCGTTACATGGTTGCCTACCCGGTAACGCAGGGGAGCAGCCACTTAGATTTTAATTGATCAGGTATCATCACAATAAAACTATAACCATACCTAGAAAGAGGTCAAATCTTTCCCAATGTTCCAAAGGTGCTAAATGATTAAAGATCATAAGATCCCAACAATCTACCGTTAGGAGATACTTGAGGTTCGAGAACATGAGGTTGCAACTCGCTCCGTGGAAACTTCTTGGGATCGCGAAGCACGCCTGCATTCTCAGCGTATTTACGCATCTACCAGGTATCCAGGTCTCTAGACACCAGTGACGAATATGTGCGCGACTGACCGCTGATCGTGAACATCATGCACTGTCTCGCGAGTAGGAGACGTTCACGGAAAAAGCATGACGCTTGAGTTTTCAGCGTATATACGCATCTACTCTAGAGATAAGTAGGGGAAGGAGATGCGCGACTGACCGCTGATCGTGAACGTCACGCAACATATTGGCTATAATTTATTTTGGGGAAATGGAACACCTAAAGTAAAAGAGATATAAAAATGGTGCCATTGCAAAAACTATTCCACGTGAAGAGTGTTTTTTGCTGTGAAACTAAATTTGAAGCACCTGTAGTGGAATTTAAAAGCCCAGCGACAATTTAACATATACATAATAGAAATGGCGTCTTAGCAAAAGTTGTTAAGTCTGATTTCCTGTTGACCAACAAAAATAAAAAATCTGGAACGTCTTGAATCGTCTCGCGCATTCCATTGTTTTCCCGTCCCCGGGCTTTTAGAATTCGACATCAGACGTTTCAGAACTTCGATTTTGACGACCCCGTTGTCGCTGGCATAAGCAACGGGATCCGCGTACGAAGTCGCGGGCAGAAGCTAGTTTATAATAAGCCCACAGGCTGCACGTATATAGTGATGTGCAATGCGCTCTGGACAGTGTTAGTTTCACTTGCGCATTACAACGTTTAAACCTGTGGGCTATCAAATTCGCTCTGATTGACAGCGCCCTACGCTCCTACCATGTCCTCCTCGTCACGTAGGTGATCCGTGACTGTGATTTTAAATAGGACAAAAAAAATAAAAGCAACACCTTACTTTATTGAATCTTACGTGTAAACCTTTCATGGTACGGGTGGTGTAGTGCTTGAGCCGATTGGCTGCTGCGCTGCGCGCCACGGGGTCGATTCATGTACGATACAAATATTTGTATGGCCCACAGGTTTTTATTCCACTTCAGGCAGTTTGTGTACGTGAGTTTGAATATTTGTAAATACACGTACGAAACAGGAAAAATAAATAAAAAATAAAGTAGAAAACAGTTTGACATTGTGGTAATCTATCTACAAAACTAACGAAGTACCTATTTTCCTTAACGTTATGTTGTGTTATGCTTAGGTATGTTTATGTTGGCTGTCTCAGAATAAAAAAGATAACGAAACAAAAAAGTAAAATTATCCCTTTTAAAACATTCGTGCAATGATTACTGACAAATTTGGTGACGTGTGCCCAAAGGGAGTTGGAAATCCCTGGCATTAGTACCTATAGGATGACAGCTCACTTCGTCATCACTTACCTACATAATCACGGGGAGATTTTGACAGAAGATCGAGTGTTTTGACCGAGGTATTTCCCCAAATACTTGCTTATCCAGACTTGACACGATCAACTCTTTATGTTGTGATAAGTATAAATAATAAACAAGTTAATGTTTTTAAAACGATAACAAATAATTATCTGGAGATTGTTTTACTTTTTGCTCTTTGGGATTTCCAATAAACCATAAAGAATTAAAGTAGGTATTACCTGCTAGATCTACACTTATTTACAGGTTTAGAGGCATTGTTAATTATGCAGAAAAACATCTTTTCGGCACAAAAAGCCTACGGAAGGTAAACGATGGACAGTAAAAATAGATACTTTACTTTACTATTACTAAAAGTATGAGAAGAAACGATAAAAGTTTTTGTTTGTAATGAATAAACTCACAAAAATTATTAACCGAATTATAAAAAGAAGATTTCATCTTTGGAAAGCCAACGAGTAACAAAATTGAAAAACAAAACCTTATTTTATTTCTTTAACTTTAAGGGGTATTTCAAGTGTCGCGCAAAAGTCGCGGGCAAAATATGTATGTACTTCAAATATTTTTGATGTAACTTTCGGGCCGTAACTCTGAATACTCATAAACGATGGTTGAGGCTCCTCCTACCTAGTCTTCATTGACATTACCAAATATAAAGCTTTAAAACATTTAGGAATCTCACATATCCCTACAGATAATATTACAATTTGTGCCTAAGAACGAAAGCGTCGCGACCTGCGACATACACTCGTGAACATATTTCATGAAATTATTAATAAACTGAGTCTGTTTGGTGAAACCGCAGCGTGACCTCGCAGCACCTGTGACCTCTATGAACCGGGTTATACATGCTGTATTTTAAACATGGACCAACTTTACTTTACTTGTAGAATTAAGTCAATGTACTGATACTGGTACTGTCATAGTAAGGCTAAATTTACACCGCCGGGGAATGGAATGGAAGCTACTTTTTACAACGAAGTTGTTCATAGCATAATGAACTTTATGTCAATTGCTTAACTTTGCTGATCGTGCTCATCACACATTTGTCCTGGGTGGGAATCAAACCCACGACCTCCGGCATAGCAGTCAGGGTCACTTACTACTAGACTAACAGGTCAGTCAAGAATTTGCACGCCTTTTCGCGTTACGAGGTAAAATTCCATTCCGTGTTGGTGTAAATTGAGCCTAAAACTAGCTACTCCGGCAAACTTCGTTTTGCTTTAATATCGTACATTAAACTGGTATGTAAAATAATTTACGTGCTATTCTCAGACGTACTAAATATTACCTACATACAAAATATTACAAGAATTAGTCAAGCCGTATCGAAGAAGTTTTGTTACACGCACCGTGACACCGGAATTTTAAGTAAAGACACAGAACAAATAGCGGCGTGCTTATCTCACATAGATCATAGCTACCACTAGACCAACAGGCCAGTCAAAAGTTAGAATTGTGATCACGCTATCTCTGCCACCTTGTCAAAACACGTCTGACTGTAAGGGTGTTTCTAAACGGTGCAAGTAGCTTGCGCAGGTTGTATGCAGAGTAAACTTTACCGTTTAAAAACATGTGCGAGTCTAGCGACTCGAGCATGTACCAAAGCGAGCCACCCGCGCAACTAACCCGCGACTCAGACTCGGCTTCTTGCGGATGTAGCTCTTGACCACGAGCAAATAACTTGTGCGTACTGCTTTCGCAAGTAGCCCAGGTCTTTACTTGCTCAAGTTATTTGCATTATGCACAAGTACAAGCGAGTGACTTGAAGAAGTAGCTTGCGCATATTACTCGCGTGTAACCCGCATCTTTACTTGCCCCAGCTACATGCACCGTGTCCAAGCACCCTAAGTGATTATTTTTGTTCAATACGACCAAGCGCTAGTTTAGAAAATAAATCCATCTGTGTATTCCAAAGACATTGTTACTTAAGTTTCCTTGTGTATAAAGTTAGACTAAACAATACACCGTCCTGTATATTTCGAGAATACGGAAAACAAAGTTTTAGCTTAACTTGTGCAGATACGTTGTTTGTCCGTGGATTTGTCTGTGTAACGTGGAACTAGATAGATCGAGGTGGTAAGCGCTTTGGGAATAACATGGTAGGTTTGTTGCCTTTTGCACAGGTTTTTGCTAGATGCTATGGAAATCATTTTGATATTAATTTTATACGAGTACGGTAGACGAGACCAAGAAAAACAACAGTTCAGTACCTATATAATTCTGGATTCCCGGAGTAAAAACTTTTCGTCGATTTTTTCCTCATTTTCACTTTCATCCAAAGCATATTGATTCCCTAGGCAATGAGTGCTCAGTATGTCAGAGTGCTCAAGTTGTGTAATATGCACACTCTCGACCGTATTCCATTTTATTTGATGTAGCTTTTTCTTCCTTACATCCCTATTTTAGTTACTATACCAACCATAAATACATTCATATTATTTTGCGAAGTTCTGGTTTTGGTGTTACCGTTATGAGAGAATTAATTTATTACAAAAGCAAAAACAATGAAATTAAAAAACGGATTAAACTTAACATTTACTTAATAATTCATCCTTTCAATATTTTCTGTATTTACATAAAGATTCGCATACATCTGAAAACAAAACGTATTTGAAAATTAATCTACCTATTTATGCCCTTCCTGTTCGTGATGGTACTACACACAAAACTACAGAATATTCTGTGGTCTCACACAATATGAATAATTGATAAGGGCTTCAGAAAGATTTATGCGACTATCGGTCAACCGGCAAAGAATCATATCAGAATATGAAATCATAATAACTACGTAAATATTGTGATCTAGGTAAAATTAATGTATTTTTGTAACTAAACAAGGTGCTTTTTTATATAGTATAAATCAAGGCTATGACAGACCCGCAAAAAAAATAAAAAAAAACAATAAATTTCCGTATGAATTACTCTTCAATTATGTTTTTTTTGTTTTTGACTTTGTTTGTTTGTGTTTTGTTTTTGTTTTTAATTTGACTAAGTTACTCTTATGTTTGAGTCGTTTGTTTTGTCCAGTTCAATGGCGAGATGATCTGGACAAACCACCAGTGGCACTAGTCCTGGATCGAAAGAACTGGAAGTTATGGAGAGAAAATTATGCTCAGCAGTGGAGCCAACACAGTACTTTTTAAGTTTATCTTAGACATCATTGACATCACTTAAGAAAACCATCGTGAGGAATAATGGACTTGGAGTTATATTAGTTTGAAATCATCAATTTATTTGCCTTGATTGCCATATTCATTCATTGTCGTTATATTCGTAATAATAATATCAGCATATATAATAATAAAGAGGCCTTTGCCCTGTAGTGGGACAGTAATAGGCTGATATTATTATTACGAAAATAATGACAATGAATGAATATGGCAATCATCACACAATAAATCAAAAACAATAATGAGGGTTACTTATACCTACTTACTTTTACAAAAATGTATTGCAGCATCTTCATATTACAATACTTATTCCGAACCCCTTCCCCCACAAATCTTTTACCTAGACATACTAACATACTAAAGTGGACTTCAAACATTTTGCCCGACGAGCTAAGTCAAGTGGGGTATTGCATCTCTTTGTAGACATAGCCGGTTCAGAGCATCAAGCGAATCTTCTAAGTAAATTAGTTTTGTGAACTTTTTAGTGCAACCCATGCAAATACGTAACATATGTTTTCTTCGAAGCTTTTCGCATTTTTGGAGGTTACTTCAAAAACTGATTCTAGAAGAATACTTATTTGTATGGATTTCAGAAGTATATTTGATGTGACTAACCTAGTGTCGTTTGCCGGTTTTCTTTCTATGTGGAAAACATTCAACGTAATTCAAGCAAGTTAAAATTCTGTCTATTAATCACACATGAATCCGAAAAGTCATGAATCAGAAAATAATGCGTGCCTTGAAACCTATAACTTGATATTCCTCCGATCACACTACTAAGCTGTCACTGACGCTTATTGAGAAACTTTATTGCTTATAGAACTATAGAGTTGCTTCTAGAGTAGGTGGGTTAGTCGAGATCGTAAGGACCGAAGGTAATTACAGTCAAGCTCTGATGTGACTTTTTAGTAATACCCAGCGTGAAGTCGGGCAACCAAACTTGCGTTCTTATTTCAGTCAATTTGTCAAATAGAAACGTTATTAACTTCCCTATATTTTGACAAGTCTTGTACGGGACCAGAATTTGTGAAGGAATTCCAAGAATTGTCTCTGATCAGGTCACAGGATGACACTGGGGATGAGAACATTGCGCTTTCCTCATACATCAGCTTCTTGCTCTGACTTGGGATGATCGTTATGGAAACCTTTGAACTATGTTCAACAGTAGACGTCTTTTTGCTAAAGTTACGACAAGATAAAAATAAAAAATAGCATTCTTTAAAACGGTAGTGCACTTTAGAAAAATCCAATTTTCAAACTTTTAAAACAATAATTCCATTATATTCCACCAGAACTACATTTTCACCATTATCCTGTAACAAAACCTCGTGGGAGACAGTCCTATCATTTTCTCTGAAGCTTTAATAAAGTAAACTCGATACGACAATAATTACATCTTTGTCTGGAGAGCTCGGAAGCGTTGACACGCCCATTAGGAGACTGCCAACTTGTTATAGAACCATGATCATAGAAATAAAGGACAGGTGCTGCGTTTAGAAGCCAACTATATTTTACGTTTGACAAAAATATACTAAAAACTCACTTATTTAAACAAGTCTAATGAGAGTGCACTCGCATCACTGGCTACAAAAGAGAATGTCATTGCATCGTGAGGCAGATTTCAGTTGCCCAGAATCTTACTGTAACATGATGACCACGACCTATCTGCTAAGAATGTCACCGATAAAAAAGAGGGAAATTCAAATTATGCTGAGAATTTAAGAAATTCCTCATTATAATATGCTTGCATGGGCACCTGGACAAGAACATGTTTGTGTATGGGATCAACCTCCTGCCCTTATACTACTTTTTTGATGCCACAATTGTTCTTCTTCTATACATCAGTATTTACCTTCATATTACAATAGTTAAGTGTCACCTGTAGGCCTAGCCATATTACAAATTCTATTTCTTTTATCGTAATCGATAAAACGACACTAAAAAGAAAATGGCGTATATGGAATCAGCTGTTTGTCAACTGTCAAATGTTAAAGAGTAGAATTTGTAATATGGCTGAAAATGAAATACACTTGACAGTTGACAAACAGCTGATTCCATATTTGCCATTTTCTTTCTAGAATAGAAATAGACTTTGTAATATGGCTAAGCCTGCTGGTCATATTAACTTTCACAAAATCCTACATCTATACTCAAAACTTTTCCCATAACATGGTCCTTATTTATCCGCATCACGTTAGTAAGTGAATAATGGTTAAATTAGTCTATAATTATATTATACAGAGATTTGTATTTTTGTATGTAACGAATAAACTTAAAACTATTGCACCGATTTGACCCATTTGGGAAGCTACACTATCCCCGGGTGACATGGCTAGTAGTGGGAACGAAATCAACGCGGTTTAACCGCGAGACGCCCGTAAGTCATTAATAAAGAGCTAAATTTTGCCAATAAAGTTACCAAACTATGGTAACGAATTCAAAATAAATAACTTTTTATGTTTTTGTGGTGAACATAAGGGCACTAACGTAACCAATAGCTTGAATGAGTTAATGAATGATTAATTGTAAGAATATAGGTTACGTAAGTTCTTAAAATGTATGGGTTTCACTAAATTCGGCATTTTGGCCGTATTGTGAAACACACACAATAACTAAAAAATACTAATAAGAATAATATTAAGATAACACTGCATTATATAAGTCAAAATTACATTCAATTTTATTTATTTCAAATAATAATTTATATTAAAAATCGAGAACAATAGTTTATAACGATGTCATGACAATAAAATTGCAAAAATAATAAAATTATCAAAAAGGCTTGAATATTATGTTTTTTTTTTTTATCTACACATCTCGTAGTTGTAACAAACAATACTCTTAGAACATCTCTCTTGTTTCTACACTCCCTGACACAGAAGTTAGTCAATCGTGTCTATTAATTCTGTGAAAGCATTCGGACTCCGTCCAGTTCGGATTCGTGAACATGTCACATCGTGTTTAGAGTCTCTTATGTTTTGGTTGATAGATTCAATTTGTTAATCAGAGGTATAATCTAACAGGGATACCTCTGATGTGTGTGTGAATATTTTTGTCACGTTATAGGGCGATAACCTTAGTGATACTCCGCCATTATGGTTTGATTTATTGTGTTGATAGATGTAACCTTTTCGCACTTAATTGTGGCAGGCATTTTCTATGCGACCTTTGTGTAATACTTATCTTCTAATCAGTTCACTTTGAACTTTCCATCTAGAAGACCACCATTTTATTTAAATACGTTAAGCGAAAACTCCTCATCCGTATTGATTTCCATCTAGAAGATCACCATTTTTATTTAAATACGTAAAGCGAAAACTCCTCATCCGTATTGACCATGTATTGACGAATAATGCGCGTAAAACGTTCACCAGCGTACAAAGGAGTTTGGCGCTTGACATACCTAGTTAAAGTTAATATGAAGAAGCGGCGCTCCTTATTAAAAAAAAAAGCAAAAAAGATTGAAATTCGATCAAAGGGCGATCACTCTTTGTCCTAATTTTCCGTGCCCTAAATATCTATTGCACTAAAATAATTAAAAACAAAAGAAAGTATTACAGCATTAAATTCAATATTGGTTTGATACAAATACTTTTATAAGTTTTGTAAAAAAATATAAAACCAAGTTAACACCGTGGGGCAAATGACCTGGAACTATTTGCGGTAAGTCTAACCTATGGCTTTAGTTAAAGTTGTGAAAAGTAGTTCTACGCACCACCGCAGAAACTTCATACATAATTATCTACAATGAGCTTTGTTTTCAGGCACAGTTTTCCACATTAGTTCGACTTCAAGAACTTTCTGCTGTTTGTTTTATATTGCGTTCAATTTCTTACACAAATATTCTGACTTCCATGTTGGAACGTTGAAATTTTAATCTAACCGACAATGAACACCATTTCGTGTGGAAGCAGTAAAAATTCATGATGTTTTGGTGTTCCCATAACTCGTGGTTTCGACAGGATTAAGGTCCTTGGTCCTTTTGAAAATATTTGCAAGCGTTTGAAATTTATTTTTCTTGTTGGTTATTTTTGTTCGGCGATTTTTGTAGTGAGCGAGAGTGGGTTTCGCATGATAAGGATATTAAAAAGAAGAAGTCATTTACAACGTCCCAGATTAAGGATTAATATTTATTTTGCATACAGTTATTTAACTTATAACGTAATTAAGTAGCTACTTAATTACGTTATAAGTTAAATAACTGTATGCAAAATTAATCCTTAATCTGGGACGTTGTAAATGACTCGTAGATTGACCCATCTATGACTTTATCAACCGATAAAGTCAAAGATGGGTCAATCTTTTCTCCTTAACAGCTTTTTGCGTAGGTAGAATTGATTTGTTTTCTTTTTACGATTTTCCGGAATTTGTATTGTTGTCGCTCCGATATTCATAATATTTTTTTACTCACTTTACCACTAATACACATTTAGTTCCTTTAAATGTTCTAGGCGTGCGTGAAGAATTTTTCTATAAAACTTTTTGCGATTCTAACAAATTAACTATCATAAAACTAAAACCTCGCTTGACCTAGTTAGACGAAATTTGTTTTTTTTTTGCACCAGCAAATGCTTCTCAAGATCCAAAAACTTCGTTAAAATTTTCAAGGCACGTGTCTCCAATTTGCTGGCTCAAATGACTTGGTGATCGGGGCCTGTTCGTTCCTTAGCACTGTTTTCTTAAGAAATTAGGTTCTGGAGGAAAATGTTCCAAACTTGAAATAGGCACTGAGACTTGAATTGTCAATAAAATTTGTGAAAATTGTCTACTGTCTTAATTATACTTGATTTTATTTTATCAAAAAGGTAGGTAGTAGTTGGAAAACGCAGTGTGAATGGGCCATCGATCTGAAGGTTAATTTCTGTACGATACTCAAAAATGTTTCAAAAAGTTAAGTTGTCGCAATCTCATCTGAGCGGCAATCAATGTCAAAAACGAAAATCTGTCAAAGATACGTCTGGTAAATTATACCTATAGGTATTACTTACCTGATTTTAGATTTATGAATTCAGATGCGTAGCAATCGCATATTTACTTAACTTTGAAGCGGCAATAGCCCAATGTTTGAGATGTCGGCCTGGCGATCAAGAGGTCGTGAGTGAGATCCCCACCTATTACATTTTTGATGTGAACCCACTCGAGATTATCACTCAGCATATTAAGCTTACTACTAGTAATTTGAACCCACATAAATAATTATAATAATACTATTCCACAACTTTCACACAACGTCATCTAGTCCTAAGCTAAGCAGAGCTTACGTCACGGGTAATAAACAGCTAATAAACATACTTATATATTTCTAAATACAATCATGTTATAGATTAATTACACCCAGACACACAAAAACTTTTTTGCAAAAAAATTAAACCGACTTCAAAAAAAACACTAAACGGTGTAAAATAACTCTAAATTAGGAAGTCTGTGGCTTTGGTGGTTTTGTCTTATTCATAATGGGCCACCGACTTCCGAATTTAGAGTTATTTTACACCGTTTAGTGTTTTTTTTGAAGTCGGTTTAATTTTTTTGCAAAAAAGTTTTTTATTTTTCCATTTTTAGTGGTTCCCATACAAATATTTGCTATATATATATTGTTAATTGTAACAGTACATGTCATGATAATAGGGTTTTCCACTTATCCCTAATAAATGAAAATTAACATACCTAACTGTCGAAATCTAGGTATATTGTACACATCTGTGTACCCCTCAGAGCATACCAGGCGTGATGATACGTCATGATGTTGTATAAACAATAAACATCCAAGCGATTCCAGCAATCACGATAGATTTGCCGTCTATTTTTGAAGAGTTCCTTTGCATATCTCCGAAGATCAGCACCAGATCTTCACCAAATTAAAATGGGACCACCTCGGGAGTATACTCTTTCGAATAAAAAAAGAATTTCGAGAATCGGTCCACAAATGGGGGAGAAATCAGGTAACATACATAAAAAAAAAAAAAAAAATACATACACACGAACATAGAACCTCCTCCTTTTTTGAAAGTCGGTTAAAAAATGATCGCGTTCATCACACAACGTATGTCCTGGGTGGGAATCGAACCCACGACCTTCGGTGTAGCATCAGGGCCACTGACTACTAAACCAACAGGTCAGTCAAAAATATAGCTAGTAATAAAAAAAAGCTCGCATTCGGCGCATTCGTGTGTATGACGAAACGTATGAACGTAAGCGAAGTAAAAACGATTCGTATTAGTATTGGCTAGCACACTAAGATCACTCTCACTACCATCACAATGGTCTTAGAATGCCCTGAACGAATATACAGGCTAAAATTGAATAGATGCGACAAATTTAAATACACAATACTATGCGTTGTCAAGAAAATTTAGAACATATCAAATGTAAAATTAATTATCTTTTAACAGTAACAGTTAAAAAAATTAAAGTCGCGCAATACTTCACTAGAAAATAGGCAAAGTTAAGTAAGTGACCGCTATGAACGGCAACGTTTAATGACTACTCGACGACGATTATTGAGTACTGCGATGAGTCGGACGAGATTTTTTGATACCTTAGTTTTTCTTATTTATTTTGCATATTATTTATTTTTCTGGAATACCGATAGTTTGTACTTAAATGAAGATAACAACGTCAATGGATCATTTTGCAACGATGATTAATCACGTATTTTTTAGATTGTAGAAACAACCGTTCATAATTACTATGTTACTGTAACTGAAGCTCCCATTTCATTTTGTCGCATTTATTCAAAGTCATCCTGCATATCTGGCCGCCTGACACCACGTCTAGTTTAGGCACCAGTCTCCCACAATATGAATAGTTCAGATTATGTATTTAATACTGAAATTGATTTCTGTATAAATGTGCCGTATATTGTGGTGAGAAAATAAATCTTATTATTATTATTATCATATATAATTTTTTTAAGAAGCCTAATCTATCACGGCATTCGTAAGTATAATGTAATTTGTAAGTAAGTTTAATAAGACCGTCTGTATCTGAAATTATCGCTTGCCTCATAAAAGGTCGGCGTCCAAACTTCAATACTCTTGAGATTAAATACCCAGGGAGCCCAAACGTTTATTTAATTTCTTTTGTTGGAGATAATCTTGGATTAAGGCTCGCCATTGAACAGCAATTTTGTTTTAAATAATACATTTTTTTGCTATTCTTTTTCACTACAATTTTCATAAAAATCAGGCAAAGTGAAAGTCGGTCTCGCTCGCAAAGGGTTCCTTACCACATGGAACAAGAAAACCCCAAAAAAAAAACTCTGCTTGCATGATGAATGGACGGACAGTGGAGTTATGCCCAACGGCGTACGTATGCATGCATGCATGCGAAATAAAATATTAATCATGCGAAGGGGTAAACATAAATGAAAAAAAAGTGTGTCCAATTTGATTGAAGGTAGTATTAAGCCATTTTAATATTTATTTTTAAATCTTCATAAAATTACTTTTTTAGTTTGAGAATTTTATTGGTTAAAGTCGGGATCTACAATTTTCTAAAAGCGTTGATTATACGGAAATTCATTACCGGGAATGCGAGAGCTGAATAATAATAAAGACTGGATGGATAATTGGGTGTCCATGGTAAGGGTTACTATTTACAAATAGAAAATGGACAAAAGTCCAGACATTCTATTTTTTTAACTGTCTTTTTCCAATTTGCGTTATGTATGCATTATTATTTCATCACATTCAGTCAGTTCTTATATCAAAAAGTTTGAATGACAAAGATGGACAATGACGTATGTGCCCGGATAAATCAGCATTGTTGGTAACCCCAGGTTTGCTCGATCTTGGACATTAGTTGAGACGTTGGGAGTTGTTGACCCGTGAAATTAAGCCACCTGCTGTTTGTCAATACTGATTTTTTATTTTGCCTGGCTCACAAATTGGTCTCCTATCGGAAAAATGTCATAAAAAACAATTGACGGCACGATAGGTACAGTGGCTAAACGATTAGCGATTAGCGTGTCGCGGGCTCGATTACCACGCAGAATAAATATTTAAATGACCTACATATAGTCGTTCTGGATCTGTTTGTTCGTGTACGTACATTTAAATTTTTGGAATTGCATCAACGACACAGAATAAGTTACACACATTTTGAAGAAGTGACTCAGTTTTTATATTTCACATAATTGTTTATCGCACTCTAATATTTCGGTTCGGCGGCCAGTAGGTCAAAGTAAGGATCAATCAATTTTGAATCAAAAAGTCCCATCCAAGTTCTATGTGAAAAACAGTTTATCTGTGTGTCAATAGTAATGCCTACCATTTGTCGCTTGTGCATCTTTTGGTTGGCCACTTTGGAGTTTCCTCACCAAATGGGCATTACCCTTTAGTTTTTAAACGTCGTTAACAAAAACGCCATAATCGTCTTTCTTTGAAACTCTTTAACCTTCAGATTGTAATGCGAAATCGCTGTTTTCCCACTGCATTAACTCAAGTAGCAAGAAAATCTCTTAGCCTTTTGTCTTTTGTGTATAGCCGGCCTTAAGACGCAAACTGTGAGTGACGGCTAACCACTCAAATTGAATGGAAGGTACACGGGACTGATGGGATTTTGTTCCAAGGCTTCTATTGAAGTTAAAAAATCTGATGAAAAAAGTTTTTTAAGCCTGTAGTCTTGTTACCTCGTGACACATAAACGAGATGTGACAAGAAAAAAATAACATAGCATATCGAATTTTATAAAAGAGATCGATTTAGATCTGATATTCTAGTTCACAAGCTGAACTTAATCACGGTTAGTTTATTTATTTTTCTCTTTGTTCATATAAATAAAGGGCTAGGCCGAGGTGTAGCTACAGTACACCCAAAATATGTTTAAGACCCGTAATGTATTAGGAGCCAAGTATACTACCTACCACCTTTATTTTATTTTGTTTATTATTATTATAAATAATTACTTTTTTTTATATAATAATCTATAGGTCCAATTTGTAAATATGTGTTGACACAATACAATAATCTAATAATCAGCATTGCTTATTTTATATCAGTTTGCACCTATGTCAGTTTGTACTTATACCTAGTAGTTTTTATTTTAGGTATGTACATCGTTCTGACATATAATAATCTAGGTATAATCTGATTAATGTTTTCAAAGCAAAGACATTCAATACCAATAGACCGGACATCACGAACAAAATTTTCGTCCACAAAAGTGTGTCCTGCTGGATACAAGTCTATGAGTTTTTTTGTAGTACGCTCCGCTGCCGCTCCAATATTCATATATTATTCTAGATGGCGTTACTGATACATAGGATCAACGTTTTTCTATGACATTTCCTTGACATGCCCGCTCTATTGTATTTTAAATCTCTTTGTTTCAAAGTATTATTAAACCTTTATTAAAAGAGTAAGTATGGAGTTTTTGGCTTATTTTTTCCATACGAAACTTCCTTAAGGAATGTGAAACTAGAATCATTTTGGTACTATCATTTTGGTCCTTAATTCATTTAATTTCTAAGTCTGGTGTTTTTCTTTTTTTCCTTCTTAACTGTAGGGCTATTTTTACATTACCAGTGACTAACTGGCGTCGTTTCAATTTACGGTGACTCTCAGACGGGTACCCGCTGTGTACTTCTTCACATCTCTACAAGTGCGCGTGACGTCATCCGAGATACACACTGATGATAGCCAATATGAAACAAATTGTTTGACAGTTAATCGTTGAACACTTTGCCTAGTTCATCACAATGAACTGTCAACGAAGATCCGCAATATGATTTGAGATCTCTAACTAAGTTCTTATCTATCAGCAAACATTTCTCAAGCTGTCAGTATATACCAATACCAGCCTGTTACTGTCCCACTGCAGGGCAAAGGCCTCTTCTCATACAGAGAAGGCTTGAGCATTGATCACCACGCTTGCTCAAGGCGGATTGGCGATTTCAAACTTATATTAACTATAAGTCCAGGTTTCCTCACGATGGTTTCCTTCGCCGATGTCAATGATGTCTAAGATAAACTTAGAAAGTACATATGAATTGAAAAAGTCACATTGGTACTTGCCCGGATTTGAACCACAACCTCGTGCATGAGAGGTAGGCGCCTTAACCTCTGGGCAATCACGACTGTCAGTAAGACACGTTAAATTCTATAATTTTTTTCGTAAAGTTTAAACACAAGGGATTTGATGCCACCGTCACAGGTACTTTGATGACTGACAAAGACGAAGCTAGTTTTGTTTTGTTTCATTCTACTTTTTTTGCAAATAATATCAGTACGTAACAAATACTCATTTATCTAACGAGAAGGCGTTCCAAATGGGAGGCTTGCATGATTAATACTTATTAATGTAAGCAACGGAATTAATTAAACATAGACATGCAAGGAACAGATTAACTTGGTTCGGATCCTATCACTTGGGTCAAACCTTAGTACTGTTTATATTAAATAATTGTGGTAGAACAATAACTCTAAGCTTTAATGGTTGGATAAAAGGACTCCCTGAACGACCACTTTCGGCCTGGTTAAGCAATACCTAGACCTACCTCCTAGGAGGAACTGCGAGCTGCGCCTCACAAAAAATGACATACTTTCCAACCTCTGTTAGGTTCGAAGCATCCTGCGCAATCAATCGACATCCGTCGATTGATTAATCCTTTTAGCACTTTATAAAGGAATAGTAATGTTATCTAATCTGATAATAAACATTTTTGATTTTGAGAAAATCAAGCTCGATTTTGTTTATGCTCAGAATGTCAAATACACAAAATTTTCAGCGGTAGAAAATGCGCAGTTGCCAGAAAGTCTAATTTGTAGAATGCCCATTTTGCAGAATGCATGAATGAAAAACAAATAGATGTAAATATCGTCGTGGATACTGCAATTCCGCGTAACTACAATTGTTCAATACTGCGAATATACACCTTCGCTGACTGTGATAAGGTGTATATTCGCAGTATTTAACAATTGTAGTTACGCGGAATTGCACTATCAACGACGATATATAATAATTTATTATAACACCAACATTGTTATGTGAACATTTTCATTTTATCTATGCGTTACCGTAGCGAGTAAGTAAATATTAATATATGCCGATTTCATGCGTGATTTCTGTGTAATATTCATATTACCAAACCAATATGGGGTAGAATCCGCCCCTCGTGCATACGCATTTTAGTAACTTTCGGTATTATTTAAAATCAGTCACCATTTGATTCGATCTTGCTCCGATTCAATTTTATTCATCTGTTGATTGCAGACAACCAGATGATTTTTTCGCAACAACATTTTATTTGTCTGTATCTTTGTACTCTAGCGGTCGGTAGAGGTCGGTCCGTGGATGGGTGACCATTTGTTACGTACCAAGACTCCTCCGTGCCTCGGAAAGCACGTTAAGCTTTTGGTCCCGGCTGTCATTTGTAGATCTTTGACAGTCGTTACTTGTAGTCAGAAGCCCGAAACTCTGACAACCAGTTTAACCAAGGGGTAATGTTACCCAGTTACTGAGTTGTGGAGGTCAGACAGGCAGTCGCTCCATGTAAAACATTGGTATTCAGCTGCATCCGGTTAAACTGGAAGCCGACCCCAACATAGTTGGGAATAGGCTAAGCTGATGATCTTTGTACTCTAGCTTGCCTGCCTATGTAAAAAAGAAAAAGTGAATTTAGTTAAAAACTAGCTGTGCCCGCGACTTCGTCCACGTGGAATAGTGACCTTTCGGACAGCATATTTTGAATTACATATACCGTCGTTTGGGTAGCTAAAACACTTTCACCTTTTCCACACCCTGTTAAAATCTCTGCTTCTATCAGATTTCGTTGTACATTGGTCACTTTTAACCTGGTGCCATTGCAAAGTTTTGGGGTGCTTGAATTTATAAGAAGCATTATGGGTACGCCTACTTTTAATTTTATTTCATGTGCTGGTAGTCCAGGAGCATTGAGAGATTCTAAAAAGTCTACTGGATAGCTTGTAGATTCTCCTTCTTCCATGACTCTGTTAATGGAGATTTACTCAACATAATCCCCCAGAACATAGCTCAAAATTTCAGCGTTTATTGTTGCTGCTTGGACGTTTCGTGGCGTCAAAATAGCTCTTTCGCAAAGTAAATAGAATTTTAGCAAGTTGGTATTTGCGTTGCGTTTCCATACGTAGATGATAATACTCTCCAGGGTACGTGCGTTCGCTACGAATAACTGAATCCTTATGGCAGCGGCGCGTTTTTTTTTATTTGAGGGGCATCTCGCTGTCGTGTCGTAGAAGAGGACGTGTACAGCATAACCGGGCATTCCTGTGGAGATGACTTAAAAAATTAAGACCTCCAGCCAATGGCAGCGGCGCGGCTCTCAGCGCGCTTTATACATATAGCCACGAACCCGCAGGCGCGAGGCGTGTACGTACTCTGGTAGAATACCTTAACAAATGTTCGCCGTGATTCTTTAAATTGACATAACTTTTTTATTTACGAACCGATTAACATGAAATAAACACTAAATGTTAAGTGAGGCTTACAACAATATATTAGTGAAAACCGCATCTGAATCGAATACGCCGTTTCTGATATTAGCGTGCACAAACATACCGACAAACAGACAAACCGACAAACAGACAAACAGACAAAAAAAAAAATAATTACAATTTCGTGTTCGGCACCGATATAATAACAACCCCTGCTACTTTTTTTTATATATTTCCATTGTACAGACACCACTTTTCTACAATTTTATTATATGTATAGATGTATAGATTACATACACAAACAGAAACACTCGCAAACAATTCGACTGAGCACAACTGCACAACTTAAGTATACCCTCGTCTCTTTTACCTTATTAGGGATTGTGAATTTTAATCAAAACAGGCACTGTGACTTTTTTTATTCTTATGTTAGTACTTTTTCAATATAGTTAGATATCAGTGACATCGTTAAAAAAAACATTGTGTCAATAATTATATTCATAAAAAATCTCTTCACGAAAAATTTTGGTGAAGTAAGAGTAAAATGTCCAGACCATCTATACATGTAATAAGACTGTAAAAAAACTGTGTCTGTACATTGAATATATTTAAAAAATAATAATTGAGGGGGGTTTAGAAACAGTAATAGAGCACGAATCCAAAAAAAAAAGTCTGTCTGTTTGTCTGTTTGTCTGTTTGTTTGGACACGCTAATCTTCGGAACATCTAGACGGATTTGAATGATTTTTTTTTTGTTGTATAGATATTAAGTCTGGTCAACACATAGGCTATAATTTATCTTGGAAACTGAAACACCTGATGCAGAACCGCAACAGACCAGCTAAACTATAGGCGATACAAAAATGGTCCCATAGCAAAAATTGTTCCACGTGATGAGCATTTTCTGCTAAGAGAATAAATTTGAAGATCCGGAACACCTGCTGCAGAACCGCAACAGACCAGCTAAACTATAGGAGATACAAAAATGGTCCCATAGCAAAAATTGTTCCACGTGATGAGCATTTTCTGCTGAGAGAATAAATTTGAAGATCCGGAACACCCGATGCAGAACCGCAACAGACCATCTAAACTATAGGAGATACAAAAATGGTACCATAGCAAAAATTGTTCCACGTTATGAGCATTTTCTGCTGAGAGAATAAATTTGAAGATCCGGAACACCTGATGTGGAACTTCAAGAGCCCAGCTACACTATAACATATATTGGAATGACGTCTTAGCAAGAGTTGTTCAGCCTTATGAGCACTCGCTGTTGACGTATAAAAATCGAAGATCTGAAACACCTGTTGTGGAACTCCAAGAGCCCAGCTACACCATAACTCAAATAGGAATGACGTCTTAGCAAAAGTTGTTCGGTCTGATAGGCATTTCCTGTTGACTTATAAAAATCGAAGATCAGAAACATTTGATAAAGAAATTAAAACTATCACTAATTTCATTGCATAATTATAAAATAACATAAGTAGGAGGTACTACGCGGTGAAGGCGGGAACAGTTCAGGACTGATTTTCGATGACGATGGTATATCGTTGAAAATTAGACTCTACTGGCTAAAACTCCCATTTTTTTTATCGTATGCCTTTGGGCTTATGTTATTTGAGTGTTTAATTTCCTTTTCCATTTATCTTCGTTACACGGTAGCTTACCCGGTAACGCAGGGGAAGCAGCCACTTAGATTTTAATTGATCAGGTATCATCACCATAAAACTATAACCATGCCTAGAAAGAGGTCAAATTTTTCCCAATGTTCCAAAGGTGCTAAATGATTAAAGATCATAAGATCCCAACAATCTACCGAAGAGCGTTAGGAGAGACTTGATGCTGTTCGAGAACATGAGGTTGCAACTCGCTCCGTGGAAACTTCTTGGGATCGCGAAGCACGCCTGCATTCTCAGCGTATTTACGCATCTACATCCAGGTATCTAGAGACCAGTGAAGAATATGTGCGCGACTGACCGCTGATCGTGAACATCATGCACTGTCTCGCGAGTTGGAGACGTTCACGGAAAAGCATGACGCTTGAGTTTTCAGCGTATATACGCATCGACTCTAGAGATAAGTGGGGGAAGGAGATGCGCGACTGACCGCTGATCGTGAACGTCACGCAACATATTATAGGCTATAATTTATTTTGGAAAATGGAACACCTAAAGTGAAAGAGATATAAAAATGGTGCCATTGCAAAAACTATTCCACGTGAAGTGTTTTCTGCTGTGAGACTAAATTTGAAGATCTGGAGCACCAGGGGAACTCCAAAGCCCAGAGACAATATAACATATACATAATAGAAATGGCGTCTTAGCAAAAGTTGTTAAGTCTGATGGCTTTCCTGTTGACCAACAAAAATAAAAAATCTGGAACATCTTGAATCGTCTCGCGCATCCCATTGATTTCCCGTCCCCGGGCTTATAGAAATCGACATCAGATGTTTCAGATCTTCGATTTTGACGACCCCGTTGTCGCTGGCATAAGCAACAGAATCCGCGTACGAAGTCGCGGGCAGAAGCTAGTCACAAATATTCCTAATGATTTTTTTCCAGAATTGCGCTCTAGACTTACAAAAATGGTATCAATAGTTATGATACACAAGTCTAAAACTGTTGACTTGCCTATAGCAAGCGTTTATACTAATGTCCAAATGAAACTCTCTTTCCGATATGTAAAAGGCAGTGGCGAATTTTGAGACTATTAATAGGTAATTATTACCAAAACTTTTCAAATGTATGTAATAACTATAAGAGCTGTCTTTGTAAACACAACGTCATAAGGTAAACGATTGTATTGATAGGTGAAATGGGTCATGCATCATGATCAGTTGTAACTAACCTTGTAAATGTATTAAGTAATTGGGTCTCTAATAATGTACTAGCTGTCAAAAATTATGTCTTTCTTCACTACTGCGAAACTTGTGCTCGGACGTGTTACAAATATATCTCTTGGAATCTCCTATGGTGTTTGCATTTTCGCCCCTAATCCATCAATAACATTAGTGTTAAAGATGTGTATGTACGATTTAACAATAGGATTGTGGGATGTGTGGAATAAATAATTTATTATTATTATCGTACTCCTTGGTAATTGAATTAAATGGGAGAGTCGACTGTTTGAAATACTTTTCTTAAGATAAATCTTTAATCCAGAAATTTTAGCACTATCTAGTGCAAAAATTTCATATGATTAGAACATTAAAAACCCACTCAAGAATTTCCTATCACTTTACAAAATGGTTTATAAAACTATCCAAAAGCCAGGAATAAAGCCAGAATGTGATATATTAAAATAGTGCCGTTTCTAAATATTCAGCTTTTAATCGACCCTCCCTAACTTGTTTACTTCACTTGCTATCAAACACGCCAGCGTCGGATGCGCCAGAACGGTACTTAAACTAGCTAGTAGTGTCGCGGTACAGATCATTACAGAAGAATCACTTCACTCTTTTTAGACCCTTTTTTGATCTCAGGTTAGAAAATTCTCATGGATTTCTTTGAGTGGTCTAGACTAAAAATCACCCCGGTGTTTCGTCTCATACCTTCGTTGGAGGTCATGACAATGGTAGGATTGGCAGGAACAAGTTGACAGGCGAAGTTGTTAAAATATACAAATGTAAGCGGTTTTAGATATCCTGTGTTTACAATATTTACCTTTAAAAAAGGGAACTTCGTTTTTAATCCAAAACTACTTTTAAAACCCAACCCCCGAGTAAATTTAGCGATACAGCTTCAAAGTTTTTGTTACCTTATAACTACTAATCATTGCGTAATACATTAAATTTACTGCAGCATAAAGTCATAATTGGTTTAAGTACATATCTACATAAACCATTAATTAGAAACATGCATTTAGTTATGGAATATAGTTGTTATGTGAAGCCAAGTTGAATGACTATAATAATAAATAATAATAAAATTTATTTTTATTTCTCCCAACCAGATACATTCGATTCGTAAAATGTAAAATGCTAATACATGGAAGGGAGACAGGAGCCCATACTAAGTAAAGAACTTGTGTCATGGGTCTCCTGCCTCTTAACACGGACAGGTATACGTGCTAGAATCTAACTAATTAAGTAATTAAGAGTTGCGTGATTGGAATAAGCTAAATAAGTGGTTCGTTGTTGGGCGAGTAAAGATGTGTGTAGGTATGAATAGGGAATGTTGTATGTGTGACTATGTGTGTGTGTGTGTTAGATGTCTCTATAATACTGTATAATAATCTATAATAATGACTGTATAAATCCTGCTATTATCAACTGTTTATTAATTCTGTCGGTTGCAAAACTGTAGTGTGGTAATTCTGGCCTGCATTACTTGTGTACAGTGGCTTCCACTACAGAAACACCCAAAACCATTGTTTTATCGAGACTTTACGGGTTGCTTTTTATTACCACTGTCTATTATAGTCGGTGGAGTAAAGCATAAAATCTTTGAACTGTCCCAGTTATAACTTATCGTAGCCACTGTAGAACGCAATAACTGTATGTTTAGTTTAGAAGCTTTGTGTGACGTTAGTTAGTGTTCTGGTCCAGTTTGTAGTTTGTGGGAAACATTGTCCAAGAAAATAGGTTCCTACGTTACTCTTCATTACGGTTTTCGAGGATAATAGTCTGGGTCGGTTTGTCTCTCTATTACTTGTACTTAGCTGTCATTTTGGTCTAGAGGTCAAGCGCTACTACTAAGCATCAGGTTCTTAGTTTGATCTTCGGGTCAATGAAGACTACAATGTGTTTTGCCATTTGGATTTTGTCAGTAGCAATTCTGTGACTAGATGTGTGTTCGAATGATGTCAATAGGCTCGCCCACTATTAATTACCGGTCTTGAAATATAACTGGCAAAATATGCGCGTACTGAGGTACAGTTCCCGCCTTACCCTTAGGCGATTACAGGCGTCATTTTATGTTAAATATAGTGGATCCGACGAAAACTCACAAAACTGAGGTGTTTAGGATTATGTACTTACTGAACTTATGGTGAGCAGAAGCGCATCGATGTCTCTTCCACCGTGTATACAAATTTGCTCGCGGCTTTGTCCACGTGAATTACTTACTCTTTCCTTTAAACTTTTAAATTCCCTAGAGCCTTTCGTAGTTTTGTAAATAAAATATAACCTATTTAAGTATAGCTTATTCAGCCGGAGTCCAATTGTGTTCCTCTGAGCGGTGGCAACGACTCACCCCCAAGCTAAGGTTGCCGTGCCGAGAGCTGCATGACTAGGGGAGAGCCGAGTCGTAAGCGTGCCTGTTGTCTGGGGCCAGGCGTCCCCAGGCACTAATCCAGCCTTACCTCTACATGCGGGGCTCTGTAGAGTGTGGACAGATTATTTCCCTAGCTATTCGTGGGAACTATATGAGTATTACAAAACAAAATCAACTCGAAGGCGGCGGTGGCGCTCGCCACACACCACGTCAGTTGTTCTCACGGGGCGAAAAGCGAGCTGCGGAGTGTCGTTTAGCTACGCTGAATGTTCAGGGAGGCCTAAAAGATAAGATGGATGAAGTTTGTGAGTTAGTGAAGGACAAAAGGATAGATGTGCTATGTTTGAATGAGACGAAAAGAAAAGGGGTGGACATCTCCATACACGGTCCCCTGACCGCGATCTGGTCCGGTGTTAAAGAAACACGTAGGGCCTGTCAGGGTGTGGGAGTTGTTCTCTCTGAGAGAATGATGAAATGTGTAAAAGGTTATGATTGCGTTAGTCCCAGAATTCTTTGGGTGAGAACCAAGGTAGGCTTAAACCGTATCTTTTTCCTGTGCGTTTATGCACCTGATATGGGAAGCTCCCCCTTGGAGAGAGAAGAATTTTGGGACAGTGTAAGAGATGTTATGAAAGGATGTACCGCAAACGAGAAGATTGTTATGCTTGGAGACTTTAATGGTTGGGTTGGTGTGAAGAGAGATGGGTATGAACAAGTATTAGGTGCATTTGGAGATGATAGAGTGAATGAGAATGGGTTAAGTTTATTAGAAATATGTATAGAAAAAAGATTGTGTGTTATGAATACTATGTTTAATCATAGAAAGATTCACAGGTATACGTGGGAAAGGCAAGATAGTAAAAGTATGATAGATTTTGTGATTGTAGATGAAAGGTTAAAGAGTAAAGTTACGGATACAAGAGCTTATCGGGGAGCTAATGTAGGTACTGATCATCATCTGGTAATGTGTCGGGTGCATGGTTTGTTCAAACATTGGCGCCATCGAGTTCGAGTACCTGTGACTGCTCTAGAAAGGATAAAAGTAGAAAGACTGCAAGAAGTCAAAGTAAAAGAGGAATATAAAAGGGAAGTAAAAGAAGAGACGGATAAATTATTTGACGAGATGAATGATTATAGTTTAGAAGAAGTATGGGATATAATGAAAGATAGTATGGTGCAAGCGGCTACAAAAGTATGTGGCCTAGCACGAAGGAAATGTGGTAGTAAAACGAATGATTCTTGGGTAGATGGTGAAGTTAAAGAGGTTGTGAGAAAGAAGAAAGAGGCCTGGCTTAACGTGCTAGCCTGTAAGGCCCAAAATAGAGTGAATCTGGCAACAAATGTAAATAGAATAGATGATTTAGAGAGAGTGAAGAAAAGTTACACCGAAATGAAAGCGAGAGTGAAAGAAGTGGTAAAAAAGAAGAAGGATGAAAAAGATGAAGAGTATAATAGGAAGTTCTCGGATAACTTCAGGGCCAATGTTAAGATGTTTTGGAAACAGGTAAGATTGGCTCGTGGAGTGACAAAGACTTCGAGTATGAATGTTATAAGAGCAGAGGATGGTTGTTTGATAAGCGAAGAATGTGATGTCTTGGAACGCTGGAAAGGATATTTTGAAAGTTTATTTAGTTTTCAGGATAGTGTGCAAGGAGTGGGTAACTGGGCAGAGGAGAGTGGTGAAAACCCAAACCCGGATGTAGATGAAGAGAATGAAATAGAAATGGATGAGATCGTAAGATCGTTAAGAGAAATGAAAGTTGGAAAAGCTGCAGGGTATGATAGATTGTCCGCTGAAATGCTGAAGGGCGGTGACGGGGTAGTAGCAAGCCTGTTGTGCCGGATCTTTAATATGTGTTGGAGATATGGCCGAGTCCCAGATGACTGGTGCAAGGCTGTAATCGTGCCACTGTATAAAGGAAAAGGCTCACAGCAGGAGTGTAAAAACTACCGCGGCATTAGCCTTTTAAGCGTAGTTGGTAAACTGTATGCAAAGGTTTTGATTAAAAGAGTGATCAGACTGACAGACGAGAAATTATGGGACGTGCAGGCAGGGTTTAGAGAGGGAATGGGATGTATGGATCAGATCTTCTCCTTGAGGTGCATAGCCGAAAAATATCTGGCTAAGCACAAGAAAGTTTACTGTGCTTTCGTAGACTTGGAGAAGGCCTATGATAGTGTGTGGAGGGATGAGCTGTGGTCGACACTATCCATGTATGGTGTGGACTGGTGCTTGGTACGGGCACTGAAATCTTTATATAGGGATTCCAGTGCCTGTGTCAGGATAAACGGGGCATACACAGACTGGTTTAACATCTCTAGGGGAGTTAGACAGGGCTGTGTAGCGTCACCTTGGCTGTTCAACTTATACATGGATAGTTGTCTGACAGATTTAAAAGAGAGTGAGTGTGGATTAAGGATGAATGAGTTGCCTGTCAAATGCCTCCTCTACGCAGACGATCAAGTTCTTCTTGCATCGTCAGCGGAACAGTTGCAAGACATGGTGACCAAGATGAATGAAGCATATAAGATGAAAGGGATGAACATTAATGTGAATAAGACGAAAGTAATGGTGTTTGAAAGAGACGAAAACGTGTCGTTGTGCAATGTGAAAATAAACGATATGAGTGTAGAACAAGTGAATGACTTTGTATATCTGGGAAGTCTGTTTACAAGGGATGGAAAGATTGATGCGGATGTGGAAAGGAGAGTAAATGCAGGAAATAAAGTGAATGGCGCTATACATGGCGTTGTGACCAGCCAGTCTATGTCCGAAAAGGCACGACTGGCTGTTCACAATGGTGTGCTGGTGCCTACACTAACGTATGGAAGTGAATGTTGGGTGTGGCAAAAGAGACATGAAAGTAGAATAAATGCTGTAGAAATGCGTTCCTTGCGAAGTATGTGTGGTGTAACAATTAATGACAGATTGAGGAATGATGATATAAAGCAACGTTGTGGTTTAAAAGAAGATGTAGTAACAAAAATTGAAAAGAGTATGCTTAGATGGTTTGGTCACGTTGAAAGGATGGATGAAAGGCGACTAACGAAAGGTATTTACAAGGCAGAAGTAAGTGGGAACGCCGGGAGGGGACGCCCTAGAAGGACATACAAAGACCTTATTGGTGAGGTTCTTCAGAAAGGTCAGGTGCGTAGTACTCGCAACCGGCGTGTGTGTATGACAACATGTATGAATGTAAACGAAGCAAAAGAAGTATGTAAGAATCGTAGCATATGGCGCTCTGTAGTTTCTGCCTACCCCCATGGGAAAAAGGCGTGAGTTTATGTATGTATGTATGTATGTATGTATGTTAAGTATAGCTTACAAATAGTGAAAGATTTTTTAAAATCGGTTCAATTTTTTTTAGTTATATCCCTACAAACAAAAAACAACACTAACAAATCTTTCGTCTATAAAATATTAGTTTCAAATCGTACTACTAATAATAGCTTCTTTAGATAGGAGTGGAAGGCACAGTTAAAGAGAAATATAGGAACTAGGACTGTTTCGGACACACTGAGTATGACAATGAACGTGCATTTATAAAGATTTAGTCCTACAGAAGGCGACTCAAAATAAATTTAGGTACATCTTCTTTGGTTTCGGTACTAAGGCCTCTGCCTGAGTAAAGTAGGGCCTTTGGTAATTAGACGGATCTTAGACCTGCTTTATGTGTCCCTAATTCTTCTTTTTTATTTATTTAATACTTCAAGCACACGTATGTACAAAGGCGGACTTAATGCCATAGGCATTTTCTTCCAGTCCCCCCAGGTGATGCAGAGGAAAGCAGTGGCAGTTGCAATTTAAAATTAAAAAAAAGAAAACAAATATATTATGTATAATACATATTTTCAGTATAAATACATAAATACACTCAGCGGCACGGAATATTGGCCAAACGCTTATCATGCAAATACTCGCCACAAAAAAAAATTAAGTGTTTCCAATGATCGGTTATCATGATGGTAGGTCATAAAAAAGTTACAGGTGAATAAGTGATCGTCCAGTATATATCTCCGTGCCTTTAAATGCACGTTATGCCATTGGTCCTGGTTGACATTTGTAAATGTTTGACAGTTGTTATGGGCCCAAATCCTAAGATCGAAGGCCCAAGTCAGAAGTTCAAAAGTCTGACAATCAGTCGTACCAATTAAGTTTTTGTTTCTACCTTTGCTGAAGTAAGACAGTTGATACCGGTTGTTTGGAAGGTAGTACGTTAACCATTTGCAAAAAGACTTAAAGCCGATCTCAAAGTAGTTTGGAGAAGGTGGTTGTGAAGGGCATGATGTTGACATGAGAATGAACTAAGTTATTTCTGAGAATTTCTACCAAAATAGATATCGCATACTTTATAGGTCACCACGTTCAGTATGACCAAGCCTTAGGACGTACATAACGGCCAATATCTTTAGGGAAAATAGAATTGAGAAATCGGAAATAACGGCAGGATGAAAAGGCGAGCTGACCTGACCCCTATGCGTTAGCCTTTTGTCAAGTGGAAATACTGAATTGAGTATATGAAGAAGAGGGTAAATACAATACCGTGGGAACAGGGATTTATCTGCCAATAAATGATAAATGTTGCGGTGGGTTCTGCTTTTGTTTTTCTCATATTGCGTTACGTTGTACATGAGTATGGTAGGGTCATCGTCACTCATACTGTTATCGTGAGCTCTGTAATAGATATACGATCCTAGAACCCCGAGTATTGATTTTTTTTGTCATTTTTGTCATTTTTTTTATCTCTTTTTATAATACTTATTTGCGCTCAAAACTGTAAAGAACCATGAAAAAAATTTTTTTTTTTGCATCTACTAGAAATTATTGCCTAGGCTTGGTTGGCATCAGCATGAGAGCTCATCAGCTTCCAGTCAAGATGAAGAAAAAAGTTGTTTATTGGTAACAGAAAGTCATTCACAAATTAAACGTCCTAAATAAAAGGTACAGTCATCGCAGGAGTTGGTGATACTGGTTCCCAAACTAAACTTTCACTTGTATTTTGAGACACAGTGTTCGTTCAGTCGTGGTTATTGTTACAAACAACAGATGCAGCTGAATTCGACCACCTATTAGAGCTCCACAACCCTGGATAAAACTATAAAATACATGAGCAATTCATTTGAATCAGCAGTTTTAAATCGTGAGTCTAAAAATGAGACTTAAGGCAAACCTAAGATAGGTTAGCCTAAAGTCTCATTTTTAGACTGAAAACTGTTTTATATTCATAACTGGTAGAGAGGCTTACAACAACAAAAGTATAAAAAATCATGGAGCAGGCCCTTTATTAAAAAGACACAGACACTTTGAATACTAAACTATTATAATTTTTATTGAACAGCTGTCGCGAAACTTCGCCCATACGGGCCGAAATTAGATTTCAAACAAAGAAAATATAAACCGAATTGCGAAAGTCTTGAAATTATAATAATATTCAAACGCGCCTACGTCTCCGTTAATTTCTCAGTGGTTTGAAAATTACGAATCTTCAAAAGGTTTTGAACAATACTGCTAATTTTCACGGCCCTAATAAACACCTGAAATGGGCTTGCAAGAATAATATTTGTTTTCTATCCTATTTTAACGACTGTATTATCTGAAGGAGTGGTCAGAAGAGTATTTATTTATTATGCACTAGTAAAATAAACTGTACAAAGGCGGACTTAATGCCTTAGGCATTTTCTACCAGTCTACCTTAAGGTGGTGCAGAGACAGAACATGGTAGGCGCAAGAAGGTAACAAAAACTTGAAAGAAAAATAAGTTATTATTTATGATAAAAACATATATACATACATATTATATAAAATCCAGAGATACCTAGGTCAAGAGAAAAGAAACAAAAGTATCACTATGAACGAGTTGTAGCTCTAAATATTGAAAGCCGTGCGAGTGTAACTTAACTTTCTGTTGACCCATTATAGGTCAACAGAAAGTTAAGTTACACTCGCTGAGGTTAGTCCGTAAATGGGTGGCCATTTATTTCGTATCAACCAAAGTAAAGCAAAACAAAAATTGTGTGTGTACTTATGTACAGACGCCAGCACATCAAGTTACCCCAATGTGACTTTAATTTTCATTAGTTGTCTAAAATTATATTTGACTTCAGTAGTGCGATTCTGGTCAAATCATCGCGTGAAAATTAAGGCGAATTAAGCTGTCATTCCATACTAATGCCTAGGCATTGACAGTTCACTTCACTCAAGTTTTCACGGCGTGACTTTTACTGAATAGACCGGCAGAATAGTAATTGGAAAGAAAAACAATGAGGAAAGTTACTGTATTACATATAAAATGTACTTTTCTTTAAGAAATGAGAACATTTACGTTTTATGTCAAGGATCTAATTTTAAAAAAATCTTTTTAGTTTACAATTTTATAACAATTTAATTAGCATTTGATCATCAGCTCAATTCACATTTATGAGATAAATATAAAAGCAATCCGGTATTGTTTTTATATTGAAAACTATAGATTTTTTTTAAATATTGGAATTGAAGCCAACGATATATTAATTGCCGACAATTCTCAGATATTTTTCCGAAAAAGTCCATTGAATCATGACAAATGGAATATGAGCACATATTTCGTTTGTCACGATTCAATGCACACGGCAAAAAAAAGTACCCAGTTATCATGTTGTCGTCACAGAAATTCGTATGAATTAATTGCATGTCTTTCACAATACTACTGGTTGATACCAAACTTTTGTATCCATTTAGAACAAAAAATTAAATGAACACTAGACGAAAACACACGCACTGTTTAATTTTGGTTCTATTCTGGCAATAGTTTTATTCAGCTGTTAATTCAGATTTTGCCGCGTTAGTGAAAATAGGGTAATGTCGTAGAAAACAAACACTTCAATCAATGTTCAAATATTTCTGAAGGTAATCTATTTATTGATAATTTCATGTACGATCGATTAACATACAAAATAAAATCAGTTTAATGACTTTTATAAGGAAATTTACAAAGTAAAATTTAAAAAGACAAGCAAGTGCGGTATTTCGCAAAAGCTAGAACAAATCTTACAAAGTTAATAGTACTGTTGATGATGGTTCAATTTAACAACAATTTAGTTTAAATGTTACATGTCTAAAAGAAATTGAAAAGGAAAGAAAAAAAGAAAATACATTGAATCAACAAGGGATGACCCAAATCCTTTCATTCCAAGTTATTACAAAGGATAACTAGGTATACACTCAGTTGACAACAATAAAAACAATTGCACATCGCACAATGTACAATTTACAACAAGGGTGTAAACCAAGCGAAGGCATGCCGAGGTTTTACTGCCGTGTACCACAAACCTTAAACGAAAGTTCTAACGAACTCTAAAACTGGATTGTCGAGTTATACACAAAAACTTCAGCTATGAAGTAAACCAGTGAACGTGTTTATGTACTGTGGAAATTGTTTTTGTTGTCTCTCCAATGTGTTCCTTGGGGAGTATTCAAGATCTGACTTAGTTTATGACGGGTGAAGGAACTGATGTGACAAGTGTCTTCCAACTTATTGTAGTGATTAACTTCAACAAGCCTACAGTGTGCAATGTAGTTTATGAAGTACTAGCTTTTGCCCGCGGCTTCGCCCGCGTGGATGTCGATCTTCCGCCCCCTATGTTTTCCCATTAAGGGTTGAATTTCCAAAAATCGTGTTTTAGTGGATACTTATTCTTAACTAAGAAGTCCCCTTCAAGTTTCATGTCTCTAATACCAGCGGTTTGGGCTGTGCGTTGATATATAAACGTAATAATTTTAGCATAATACTTCCAGATAGACTACTTTCAAAGTTGATCCTTCCAGTATGCATGCATAAAGATTTCTGGAACTACTGACCCGGGAAAGAGCGCCGTACAACTGACCATGTGTAAAACAACTGAGACTAAGATCAACCTACCCAGGCGTATTGATTACAACCGTACCAAGTGAATCCCAATCCCTATATTAATTATTGAACTATGAATGCGTGCACATACAGACAGACAGACGGACAAAACATTTTACTGATTTCACTTTTGGCATCAGTATCGATCACCAATCATCCTCCAATATTAATTTTGAATATATATTCAATGTACATAATTTATTATCTTCGTAGTGTGTGATAGTCCATTGAACTGTATAGCGAGCGATATTGTATCTTAAGATAAAATATTATAATATCTTAGCCGTGTGCAGCGCCCCTTGGTGAACTCCACTGCGGGTGACGTAACCTACGACAAACTTATTATTTGCGGTTGGTACAGTAGTCGGGTCTAGGGGTCGAACCGCAAAATTAAGTTTGTTTTTTATTGTATATACTTTTCCGGGATAAAAAGTACCCAGGGTTGTGCCCAGGATATTAAAGAATAAGTATACCAAGTTTCATCGTAATCGAACCGGTAGTTTTTGCGTGATACCTGAACATACAGACAGACAGACAGACAGACAGACAGACAGACAGACAGACAGACAGACAGACAGACAGACAGACAGACAGACAGACAGACAGACAGACAGACAGACAGACAAAATTTTTTTTAATCATATTTTTGGGTTCGCTGTCGGTCTAGTAACACCCCCTGCTATTTATTTTTTTGATATTTTCAATGTACAGAAATTTTACTTCTACAGATTTATTATAAGTATATAGAAGATATAGATATAGATACAGATATAGATAGATAATTATTCAGCCTGGCCCAAATGTTTTAAGCACACATGTGTACTGGACCGACCTTATGCTATGTCATTTTCTAACAGTCAACCGTTTGGGTGATGCAGCTCAGACAATTAATTAGTGGTAATTGTAATTCGGGAAGCAAAGGAAGATGAACAAAACACTTAAAAAAATCACTAACAGGTGAAAAATAACTTCAGTTTCGGAAGTCTGTGGCTTTAGTGGTTTTGTTTCGTTCAGTATTGGCCACCGACTTCCGAAACTGAAGTTATTTTTCACCTGTTAGTGTTTTTTTTAAGAAGTCGGTAGTTTTGTTTTGTAAATAAGTTTCAATATTACAATTTTTAGTTTCTTCGTGTCTTTCAAAACTTCAAAAAATCGCATTATAATTGCTTAATAAGTTCTTTCTAAACATTAATCTGTACATCTCTGCCGGGCCCCTTTAAAAATAAAAGGTCGTAATGCTATGTTATGGAAATACAAAATCTCAGCATAGACATCTGGCTATAGCAATCGCGAATAATTTGCTGTTATGCGTTGAAGAGTTCCGTCGCCTATCTTCTTCATCAACTGATACTTTCTAAATGTAAATGTTTGATTTGTTACTAAAAATGTAAAAATCGGTACGTGTGTTATAGGTACCTATATTTTTTGAGGAGTTCCCACAATTTCTCGAGGATCCCTTATCAGATATGAGTTTTCATACAAATGGGACCAATCTGTAAGTATACCCTATCAATAAAAAAATAATTTTGGAAAATCGGTCCTATAATAACAAACCCTAAAAAAAACAACCGAATTGAGAACCTCCTCCTTTTTTTGAAGTCGGTTAAAAAGTATATTAGTATATTCCTAACAACATGGCTATTGCGTATCTCCGCAAAGTGTTCAACAATTTACTGTCATAAAAGAAAGAAAGAAAGAAAAACATTTATTGACGTCAGTCAATAACACACATACACACAATAATTTTTGCGCCAAAAAGGTTCATACAGATAGTTTCGTATTGGAGTTTCGTTGTGGTTTCGTAGTTGGTCACTGGCAATAAAAAGGTAGCCAAAATAGCCCTTCAGGACCAAATGGGCGTTTCATTACTGTTTGAACTTCATCCTTCATAATTTTTTTGTGCGATGTTATACAGAACGTCATCTAATCATTCTACTTTCAAAGCCACTGATGATTCAAATGTTAATGAGACAAAATGTCACAGTGTACTGATAAACTTCGCCCCTAAACTCAAATACAATTTATTTATTTAGTTATTAAAGGTAAACCAACAGCTTCTGTATACAGCATTTCATTGGAATAATTTCTAGTAAGAAGCATCAGACCTATACAGTCGCCAATAATAGATCGACCAACATTCAAGTGAGTGAAAAAACATTTAATTATTATAAACTTACTAATATTAAAATTACAAATCATCAAATTAAATTTAAAAAGAAAACATAACGAAATTACAAATACATACACAATGAGAGTTAGTGAGATCAAAATGACAATTCCGTAGAAAATAAGCTTAGACTCCGTTAATCGCACCTTAATAAATTATCAGCCAATATTAACTACTGTTACATTTTGAGCGATCGTTTCTACGTCGAATGTTGTCGGTTAGCTAGTCTTAGTGAGGGTAGAGTGTATCAAATGCCAGAGAATTCGCATTTAACACGGTCGTCGCAAGAATTAATTCGTCCAGAACTCGGAGAAACGTTTGGTTGACCTAAATGCGATCAGTGCTCCTGTGTTCACTGTAATCCTGTTAGTACACAGTATTTCTAAGTAATACTGTGATAATTAAAAAAAATGTAAAGTAATAGTTTTGTCAAAGAAATTATTTTAATTCCATGATGACAGCATTGACTGCCAATGCTATATAAACGAAATTAAATCAGAACCTTACCCCTGCTAAAATTGCTTTGTTTTTTCAATAGTTTATGAAACTGTTTCTTTTTAGAGGTAATTACAACGGATAAATGTCAGTTCATAAATCGAACTATGGTCTTAGTTTATAATAGTTTCACTGGAGTGGACCAATCACAAGATAAACGCTGTTTCATTTTCTACTTTTATTTAAAAAATGGTTAATTTCGTTTAAGATGATACGAGTATCTAAATTCAGCAATCTATTGTGTGGTAACGCGACTTAGCAACCGATCACCTGTTGCGATGATGCAGCGCCGCTTACAGCTAATTTATAACAGAGATAGTTTGCCTTATATGTATAAAGATTTTTATATTAGGTATATTGGAGTTGCAAGTAAAAAAAGGCTATATAAGACTACTAATTTTGATTCCATAACTTTATTAAAAACTAGCAGACATCACGCGGTTTCACCTGCGTAATTTCCATCCCCATGGGAAAACAGGAATAAAAAGTAGCTTATGTCACCCGGCGATAGAGCAGCTTCCCAACAGTGAAAGAATTTTTCAAATTAGTTCAGAAGTTTCGGAGCTTATTTAATGCAAATAAACAAACAATCAAATCCTCTTTATAATATTAGTATGGAAGTATAGATTATTATACGAGACTGGGTAAGTTACTTTTACACATTAATTTAATGCGTTGCTTAAGTAGTATATAAAACACGTTACCAAGTTTGTTTAAGGCAATTTAATTATTGCCAAATCAGTGCCTTAGGATTATCATCGTATTAAAATAGCCGCGAAGCGTGCTTATCAAGTTATCTCCGGTGCTATCTGGGCTGTGAACCTCATCATTAGGAATTATTTTCTACAACATCACATTTTTTTTAAATCAAATATTGTAGCAGATGATACCAATAAACAAATTTTCTGAGGTTTTTTGACGAGTCCCTATATTTTATTACTCAAAAGTTGTTCCCAAATTACAACACACGAATGTCCTCGGTTACTTACTGTAGCATCGTGCCAGATTTAAGAGGACATTAGCGCACGAATAGCTATAGTTTCAACGTTTTAATTGCCTACTAGTTTACTTGTTGTGTGAATAATAAACATCTTGTAACCAAGAATTTCTTAAGAATTTAATTAACGTGTTCCAAATAGCGCAATGTGCTTGAGTTTTGTTTCCTATTCGGTTTATTATAGGTAAGTGAACAGAGAGCATTTACAGTTGGCAATTGGCTCGCGGCAAGATGCGAGGCGGGATAAGACTCCTTCGATAAAAACTGGTCCTAATAAGCCCTAGATGGAGAAAATTGATGGCACGGCTGGCGCAGCTGTTGAGCGCCTGGCTGATGCACCGCGTGTCTTGGGTTCATATCTAGCGATGTGAATGTACCTACCATAGATACATCGCCGCCTAATCCTTCGGGAATCGGGGGCGTGATTTTGTGTGTTTATAATCGTTGTTGTCATAATATATCTCGTTGATGGTTTCTGTGTTAATTACCGTGAATTGTGTTAAACTGTTATAATGGACAGTAAAATGAAATACTATAAATCAATCTAAAATTTATTTGCATAAAGCGAAAAAAATAGTTTTAAAATACCTAGAATACCAATTTTAATTTTCAATCCCAAGCAAGAGGTAAATTTCGTATTAAACAACAAGTTGACGTTAAATAAAAACCGTTTTTCTCTGTATCTGTTATTACAATCAATTTCAAAAACATAAATGTTTATCTTAATTTTACAGGGTCAAAGGGTAAGGGTGTACGAGACATCGATGCTTAGGGCTTTATCACACTAGCGAGTTGCGATCGAGTGCAAAGCGGGGCGAGTGCGCAGCGATCCCGCCACGAGTTTACATCGTGTCCGCAGCGAGCGCGCCGCGTGTGAGCAGCGAGTTCGCGGTGCACGACCGCGGCTTGTACATTCAGTGCCAAGTGCAATGCTCGCCGCGAGCTCGCTGCGCACCCGCGGCGCGCTCGCTGCGCTCTCGATGTAAACTCGTGGCGGGATCGCTGCGCACTCGCCCCGCTGTCCACTCGCCCGCAACTCGCTAGTGTGATAAAGCCCTTAATCTAATATCATGGGTACAGGATTTAACCCTGGATCCCAGTTGTTGTAATGGTTGTTTTTTTTTTTGCACTTTATCATCATCATTTCCCAATGAGATTCGTAATCAGCAGTGCTAATCTGTTTAACACTCCGTTAAAATCTTCGTGTATGTGAAGTGAAGCTATAATTCCATACTAATAGCTACTAAGCATTGATAGTTCACTCAAATTTTTCGGGGTGTTATTTTACTGAATCGAACTCTCATTATGTTAAATACGTACAAATTTAATAGAAACTGTTTAACTAGTCGCAATCTCATCAACATAAAGCAATGTCAAAAACTTGTCAACATATTGTAGGAGAAAATATGTTCTTAAGAAATAGTGAAATCGCCCTTAACATAATAAGTTACCATCTTTTTGGGTGATAACATTATACCTATGACATGACTGGTATTAACGATTTTTTATTAAAGTGCAAACAGTACAGGCAAAATGTTAAAACGTTAAAAAATACATCATAATAAACGTAAATTCCTGCAATATTATTTCCGGCCTTAGAACTTTTTCTTAGATACATTGGCAGGTGTATCAAACCTTTACAAAAAAACCAATAAGTCTTGTAGGTATGCGAGTACTGGGGTGCTCCAAAGAGAAAATAACGTCAAAGTAAGAGGCATAAAAGTCACTTTTATGTGTTCCCGAACATAATTAGTTCTTTAACCTTTATTGGCAAGGAATCAAGCCAAAGCGAGAGATGAGACTTGTCACTGGAAATAATTATTTTTCTTTGAAAAGATTTGCTTTCTTAGCGCATTCCTGGAACGTTTGTTACATAGTTTAATTCAGCCATAAATTATAATGCGTTACGTAAATAATTTGTAACGTTTTATACGATTGTCAATTTATTGTAACCACATTTTTTTTAAATTATTTTCATTAACATGCACAATTTTTGCACGCCTTAGTATGAAGTAAACAAGGCTGAACTTTTTCTTTTACTTCACGCATGTTTATACTCCTCAAAGAGTACACCATGTTTGTGCAAATAAATGTACCTTGTCTTATCTTAAAAATAGGTATGCTAAGCCACTTAGTATCGTTGTAATATAAACAAGTAAGGGGTGCATAAAAGGAACCTCTCCTACGTCCAGCGCACCATGGGAAAACTGCTTCTGACGATTGGGTAATCTTTTTAATACGCAAATAAAATTCAAGCTCTAGTAGTATAGAGCCTATGTTTACTATCGACGCGCTTAGATGAAAATCAAGCGACTTAATAATAACCACCTTCTAAGTTCTATACGCCTACTATCCCCAACCCTATAAATTATTTCTCATATTGGTTGGCATGGGAGCTTAATATTTGAAAACAGAAGTAATACATTTCTGAAAATGATTTCCGATAGCCCTTCACAATCCAAAATAAATACCACAACATGAATTCAAATATGAATACGAAAATAACTTCTAAAAGGCCACATTATTGACTTGACTAGAAGATACACAAACAATTGGAAATCCTTTGTTCCTTGATATTAACTTTTCTATTTATTTGGCTAGTCGTGGTTAAGTCACATTTATGGAGACTTTTTTTGTCAAATCTGTCAGCTTTTTAAATATTGTCTACATTGGAATAGGGCCAATATCTTACGCCTACATTAACAATAATGAAAATAAGAATATTTTAGGAACAATAATAATGAGTGAAGGATAATATAAAGAAACGTAAAAAAATGTACGATAACAATAGGAAAGTCGTGCGGCTTGAGTGTGGAAACTCAAGAGTATTGTAACTTATGGATAAGACTAAGGACGTTTCATACTATTGAATAACGTACTCACTAGGTATCAATGAAGAATTAAAAACTAGGCCTCAATGTTTTATTATGCACGGAAAAATATTTACTGTAGACAGTCAAAGGACATAAGATAATCGAGAATATCTTCTGTCCTACTAGGTCGGTCTGTGGATAGGTAAGTTTTTATTTAAGGTACATCGTCCTCACATATACCTAATCCGTTAAATGTAAACAATATATTGTAAAATCTATTTTAATAAAAGAGTAAGTTTCTTGCCAAATATTCTCCATATGAAACCACCTTTTAGAATGTGCAACTAGAATCATTCTCTTAATTTATTTAACTTGTAACTCTGACGTTCAAAAGTGCCTAAAATGGGTCTAATTGCAATACATTATTTGATATTGAACCTTTGATACATACAGTTGGTGTTGTTGTTAGTGGTGTTGCAAGTGTCCATAGGCTACGGTAACCGCCTACCATCAGGCGGGCCGTAAGCTTGTTACCCACCGACGTGGTTTAAAAAAAAATACAGAACACATGACATACCTAAATTCCTTCATGATTTTAAAGGCACATAAAACCATGATCCCGCCATTGATAGACCTCTGATAGTGGGTTCATAAGACTTTAGGGCTTCTACCTGCCGACATGGCAGGTAGAAGCCTTAAAGTCTTATGAACAGTACTCCAACCAGTGATTTGGTTTTGGAATTTAGATAGGTTTTAGTACAAGTACTGAAAGACAATAAAGCCACCAAGCCTAGGATTTTTCTAGTTGAGTTACAGCTAGGAAAATGCTAGGCAAGGTGATAATAATGATAATTTATATATTTATAGGTAAAGAAAAATGTAACTACCTCTTTTGAGGCATATTGCGTACTCGAAGAAATGTGACATTAACTAAATATTAAGTGTAGTGTAGAAGGTAGTTCAAAAAAGTAGTAAACGGGGCTAAAATATATTTCCAGGAATCCTTAAATAATTGCTATGTAAGGATTCCTGGAAATATATTTTAGCGGAAGGCTAGTTTTATTTAAACATCACTCAATCTAAATTAACTTGAATGTTTCAAGTTTTCCTTTCAAATAATAATTTTACTTTCCATTTTGACACTTCAGAAACCCAAACAAATTCTATTCGTGAATGAATTATTTTTCCGAAATGAATTATGTAAGTCTTTTGAAATAAGAATAACCATTTAATATTTTTCGTGACTTTTTGTAGTTCAAAGTGGCACGTAAATGCTTTGTAGTCACTGTGTGAAAAGTTCTTTATAATAGTATTTCTTGCCCCGAATTGCCCTCAGGAGGGCTTCGTCCGCTTTGGGCCACAACTGGAGCAATTTATTCTCGTAGAGACAGTGATGTCTCAACTTTGGAGCGGTTTGTGGATAGATTTGTTAATTCAGTGAATTCGTAACAATATTGTTGAGAAAATCCAATGCGTTCATTTAACGTAGGTTTTAGTTTGAACTATTTATTTAAGTAGAATTTATAAAGTTGCTGTTTATTAACATACTGTTTTATTGGAAGCAGAATTTGTGGTTAAATAAGTCAAATGCAACGGAAAATAATTGATGAGTAAGTAGTATTTTTTTAAAAAGTTTTTTCTTTTCAAGACTTAAAGTAACAGTTTAACTACTGTCTTCTCTATAGCGTTGTAAGTATCGGTAGGGGTGTAAATATCACCTTACAGACTTAGATTAGATAGGTAGCCGCACCAAGTACAGACGCCAGCGCATCAAGTTACCCCAATGTGTCAAAATTTTTAGAATAAGGTTCATATTCAATTGTGAAAATTTGACACATTGGGGTAACTTGACGTGCTGGCCTCTGTACAATACTGGCATTCAGTTGAATACTGGAAGCCGACCCTAGTCAGTAAGAACAAAGGTAAACAAAAAAAGATAGGCCATTTCATTTTAAAATTGACTGCCTTGTTTTATAAAGCATTGATTTCGCCTAAGCGTACCTGCAGTATTTTATGGTCATAAACAAACATCACAAGTATACTTAAATAAACATGACTTAACAATACCCCATATCATTAAGAATGCCTTGTACAACATCAATGTATAAAGATATAAAAAAGAAATAAAAATACCCAGGTATTTAACGGTAATCGTCATCATAAACATTATTGCACAGCCTTTCCTACCTACCTAGCAATAAAATATATAGCATTTTCCCATTTAATACACATCTACGCTTTCATACCCTGTGCTCAGAGTAATTTCTCCATGCAAAGGGAAGTCAGTGTGCGAAACGAGAATATTATAAAGACATAAAAACGAATCTGGCATTAAAAACGGTAATGACGTTACCGTTAGAATATTATGCATGCTTAGAATGAGTTATAAATATAAGTGGGTTATTTAAGTGTTGTATTCAGAATTATTTAAGATTTTTCGTTTAGATTATTTTTTTGAGTGCATATTTTGTTACTAATTTTCTTATCAAAGAATATGAAGGGGTATCCTCAAGCGATGCCAAAAACGGTACCAGTAAAAAGCCACTCTTTTCATAGTTTGATTTCTGATATTTTAAATGATATGAACAAGATACATATTATTATGGTGGAAAAAACAATTAGACCTAAAGGAAAAATACCCTAAATCCTTAAGGTGGATGTACCAGGGTAGCACGCAAAATTCATTTTATTTTGTGTTTTTGCAATTTGCCACCAAATCATGCGTGTGTTTTTTTTTCAATTGGTTATGTTTTCTAAATTATCTTAGATGAAGAAAAACGTCAGGAGAAACCTGGACTTGTAGTTATTAAAAGTTTTAAATCGCCAATCCTGCTTGACGTACACAAGGTGTTTAGTAGGTATTTACTTAACTAATGACTTTTGACTGCCTTTTTTTTCTTTTTGACTGCCTCGTTGGTCTAGTAGTCGCAAGCGCTACTGCTGAGCATGAGGTCCCGGGTTCGATCCCCGGGTCGGGCAAAGTGTTATTGAATTTTCCATTTGGGATTTTTCAGTAGCAGCCCGGAGTCTGGATTTGTGCCCGATTGATGGCAATAGGCTCGCCCCCTATTACATGGGACTTGAACATAACTAGCGAAATGTGGGTGTACTACCAGGTACACCTCTGCCTAGCCCTTCGGGGATTACAGGCGTGACGTTATGTGACGTTATGTATGTAATTAATTAATTTGTACCTTTAAGGACCTGTATTAATCGATGCATTCTGATTTGGCCCATACAAACATCTCAGTTAGTCATTTTTTATCCATTCAATTTCCATCCACACTTTTCCCTTTTCTAAAACCTTTTCAGTAAAAAATTATGTAAGCTCGCAATCCGTCCCTTTTATTGTAAGACAGCATTTTCCATAAATGGAATAGGGAGCCCACTAAAGTGGTCTAAATGGCCAAAATTTGTCAAGAAGTTAAGATGTAGGTAAGTTATGGTATCCATTGTTATAACCCGAGGGGCGTAAGGCGCACTTATCAAAGCCTAACGAAGATTTATATTGTGACGTCTCGTATTTTTATCCCAATGATACTCCTATTTTTTATGGAGACAAAAACGTTGAAAATGTTCTTTTATTCCCCGGAAATGTGTGGTTGAATGAGTAATATGTTTGTTTTGCTTGCATTTTTGTTAGTGAGATTTCCATATTTATGTTTGTGTAGGGGAGTTAATAATATTTATTTGAGCTCACTTTGTACTTACTAAGTTGCAACGCGTTTATTTTTTAGCTGTCCTTGTTTAAGTCGTTTAACAGAGAAATGGGAAGTCGTCTTTTAATTACAGTAGCCGTGAGTTCAGATCAGATTAATATTTTTTTCTATCGTGTCAATTAGAGACACAATAGAAAAACCATGACAGCGCGGACACCGGTTTCTTCTTGGGTTTTAATCAATTAATCCAGTGTACCACTCCCTACATACAAACTTATAAACTCGTTTCACATCTTCATAAATATGTCGGCGTCAGCGATGGCTGAGCGATGAGCTGACACCGATGGGGGTTTCATGGTACCGAGTTCATAACGTAGAATAACAATCTTCATAGCAGTAATAACCTCACTTAACAATCGTAATCACAAAACAACTCAAATAGGTAACTGACAGTTTCGTACTGGATGTTTGTCTTTGTTGGTGCCTCAAATCAATCTGAGCTCTGCCCAGCTCCCACGCACCAGCACGACTCTGTCCACGTGACATTACCGAAAACACATTCGGGCCATTTTCAAGTGTCAAGTAACGTCACGATGGTCACCATAGACTCTGTATTAAGTTAATCAACTTCACAACTTATTATTCAAGAATATCGCTTGCCGCGATAAATATAAGTATAGGTTCAAGATTTCAAGAACACAATTAATTACCAAAATTTTAGTGCACTTAAAAGAGACGTTTCAAATTAATTTATAGCGAAATATTTGACAGCTATTTGCAATCTTGCCAACTTAAAGGATCCGCAGCCCTAAACTTAACCAAAGGAAATTTCAAAGGAAATTAGTGGTGTCTTATAAATTTTCTACTCGACATAATTAAGTTTGTACTTTCTGTAGTGTCAGCATGAACTTTTAATGGGAAGCCTTGCGTTGGTAACTTGTGACATTATTCTTAGCTGGCTAAGTCATTGGGATAATAGGCTACGCTTTGAAAGTGTAAAACTTGTTGTGTTTCAAAATAACTCGTGTATTTGAAGTAGGTCCCCTTTGTTGAAAGCTAGTGTGGAAAACTTTCGTTCGTTATATTCTACATGATATTTTTTTGAACAATCACATATACACACACACTAACACTCCGGTGTATATCTCCCGCCTACACTACACCACTAAGGCGGAGGGTATCGTGGAGTATGTGCGCCAGAAGATTGGATACATGCCGAGGGTGCAGTTACTGGAGTCGCGCCGCAACGTCAACTTCAAGGCGTTTGTGGTACGCGTTCCGAATTGTT
Organism: Euplexia lucipara; assembly: GCA_921972225.1. NCBI lineage: Eukaryota > Metazoa > Arthropoda > Insecta > Lepidoptera > Noctuidae > Euplexia > Euplexia lucipara. The sequence goes on along the minus strand of OV179152.1, from coordinate 15,852,834 downwards.
ATCTGCCCGTCGCCATGGATGAAAACTTCTGGCCTCAGAACGTGGTGTTCCGTCGCTTCCGCGGACAAGTTCCACAGAGCAGCGCTAGTGCGTGTTAGTGAAGTGTTAGTTTTTAAGTAATAATGTATAATTATATGTATTTTAGGTTAAGGTATTTATCTCTGGGCCTGCGTCGCCTGAAATAAAATTGATTATTATTATTATTATTATTATAATCATAATCTTATACTGCGTGTTCGCAAAATAGCGGAGCTTTCTGATTTTATGTCTAATATATTGTAGCCTACGCCTGCAAGCAGCGTGCTGTGATACGTTGGTTTCATTATCAACCACTAGAAACGAAATAAAACTATATTTATTTCTGTATCTTCTTACATACTTTTACGTGTCTTTTTTTAATATTAGTAACTGTCCTACTGCAGGGCAAAGATTTCTTATTTCTTACAGAACGGGCACAGACATGCAACACCAGGTTTCCTTACTATCTGTTTTCTTCACCGATGGGTAGTGAGTTGAAGTCAAAGTTTGTTGGATATACAAACTTATTTGTGTTTTGTATAAATATGATTAAGTTTAATTTTAAAAGGTTTGTTTGGAATACGTTTTCACTTTTGATTTATGTACAGACGCCAGCACATCAAGTTACCCCAATGTGTCAAATTTCTTTGATCGTTTTTCAACTTTATGTCAAACATAATAAGGTTCATATTCAGTTGGGAAAATTTGAGACATTGGGGTAACTTGATGTGCCTGTCTGTACATCGTGACATGGCTCGATACCGTAAACTATAATCTGGTTTATCTTCTCATTCCATAACTCTCCTACATAGTTATCTGTCAACCTGCAGCATTAGTATAGGATGATAGCTCAGTTTACCCTCCTCCCAAGCGGCACACTCTGCCAGCGTATGCCGCGCCGTGTCCTCCCGACAGTCGACGCAGTGGTGACACCGGGCGTCCGGCTCCTTGTTTATGCGACACAGGTACTTTCCGAAGCAACCGTGCCCGGAGCTCAGTTTACCCTTACTTCAACTTCAATTTAACGTTCAGTGTGGGGCAACTTAAAAAATGATTTTAAAATAAGAATTAGGTTTTACAGCATAGTCTTCTGGCTCATGTCCTGCAATTACAAAAAGCAGTTCAATAATGTAATTTATTCATTTAAGTTCATAATCAAGGTTTAGTTTAATACTTCTAGTGATTGTTGAGTCAATGTTTACATTTTTTAACATCTTAGATGGTAAAAGTTAATTAAGAAACCCTACCGAACATTTAGCAAATACCGCGCGAAACTCAGTTCAATATCGCCAAGTAATAATTAATTGTATATTTAAGTTACCTAAATCACCGATACCGTGAAACTTTGACGGTTTACTTTCAAAACACAATTTAGACAGTTAATTAATTACTATTTAATGTTAATTTTGGTTGAAAAAACAAAGATAAGCGTTGAACGAGAGATTAGGTAGGTAAGTGGTTTATAAACAATAAAGTTTATAAAAAAACAGTGTGTGTTAAAAAAAAAGACTTCAATCACTTTACTTTTTTTATCTTCTGCCTAAGTATACACATACAGACATTATAAAAATGAAAATTATAGAATTATATTATTTATATATCTTTGATTTAGATAATTTTTGACAACGTTACGCTGTCAAAAGTGCAAACTTGAGAAACAATAAACTTGAATAATAATTGTTTCGCTGATATCAAAATAACTTCTTACTTATCTTCAATCATTATTTTTTTAAGTAAGATTAACAATAATACTCATGCAGACTACGTCCATAATAAATCGTAGCGTGCTACGCCGTAGCTTGACGTAACGAGCTACGCCGTAGTTTGGCGTAGCAAGCCGTGCGCAAGAGTTGTTTCGTCGTTACAAATTGACACGACACTTAAAATGTTTATTGTTATCATTGCATTAATGATCATGAAAAAACATTTTCTATAAGTTTTTGATTTACAAAAAAAATCTAAGTCTATAGTCCATAAACTAAAAAATTAAATAAAAAAACGAGCCATTTGTAGATTTTTGTTAATGTTATTTTTTAAATTATTAGCATCAAATGCTGCAGCGCTAAAGATCTTTCTTCGCGGACTTAAATAGGTAATTCGTCTCCACGTTGAATCGCAGTATATCTTTTAAAAAATTCAGGAAACCTAGCCGGCGATAATATGGAATACCGTAGAGGTCTACGGTTTCGTAGCCATCTACGAAACTGCTACGAAGTGGTTGTAGACTATTAAGTTGAAAACTGCAATAACAAGTTTTATTGAACCACTTAATACCATGAACAAATTAACAATCCTCCTTTTGAGTGTGTAATAATTTCATCTTAAATCACTTATAATCTCAATTACTAAATAATGAACTGCTTTCCCGACTTCATAAAATAAATCCATAGCAGAATACCCAAATATTAATAGCTACAATTACAAAACTAACAAAGTTCATTTAAGCAACAAACTGTAAGTACCAAAGTCATTTGAATATTTCCCCACCAACGGAAATAAGACTCGGAATTTGAACTTGGTAAATCTTTAATGTCAACATTAAATGTAGGTAGCTAACACTTCGTTTAGTGGGGAATCTTCATGACAGTACTTTATCGAATTCAAGAAAAGCATTTATTAACATTCACAGGACATCAAACATTAAAAAGAAAAAACTAAAAATTATCAAACGAATAATAATTAGAATAATATAAAAACCTAGCTGCTCTGTCAAACCTCATTTCGCTTCTCAGATCTACTAAATAAGCTCATGAAATTTCATTAAAATCAGTCAAGCCCTTTCGGAGGCGTATAGTAACGAACATTTTGAGAGCAGCGGTGGCCCAGTGGTGGCAGCCCCGACCTTCGAATAGTAAGTTGTGGGTTCGAACCCAGGCACGCGCATTACTTTGTGTAATTTATCTAGAACCAAAAATTCGACAACATGTGACATCTCCCAATTCGTACTGGACCCGCGTGGTAGATTATAACTTCTTAATAACTGCATTCGATTCGTCTTCAATCTACGCAAGTACGATCACGTTTCCGCGCATCGATCACTTTTAAATTGGCTACCTATTCGTCAGCGCAGAGCCTTGAGGGCTTTGATAACCTTATTTTCTATACTTCACAAGCCCACGTCTCCAACATATCTGACTTCTCATTTTAACTATTTGTGTTCGGCACACGATAAGAATCTTCGTTCCACAAATAATCGTCTTCTACGATGTCCTTCTCACCGTTCTGGTTTCATTCACTCTTCATTCTTCGTCCAGGCGGTTTTTCTTTGGAATGCGCTACCTCTGAACATCAGGATGGCAACCAGTTTGTTCACGTTTAAAGTGATGGCACGTGAGCACATTCACAAGGAGTTGGCAAACTTATCTTGAATTTAAGTTAGCAGATTAGTATTTCTCCAGTAATATATCTTTTTTTTCTCTTGACATCGCTTGTATTTGGATGTTATATTATTATGTATGTATCTATGTATTTATTTTAAATTATTGTTGATTTGTCTTTATAGTTTTTTGTCATCCTCTTGCGCCTACCATGTTCTGTCTCTGCATCACCTTAAGGTAGACTGGTAGAAAATGCCTAAGGCATTAAGTCCGCCTTTGTACAGTGTCTTTTACTAGTGCATAAAGTTTTAATAAATAAATAAAATAAATTATAGCCCATACGCAAAATACGGGCTTTGAAAGAGAGTTAAAAAAAAAACGTAAACCATGAAAACGACCTGGGCGAGGCCAAAAATGCTACTATGTCAACTTTGCTCACATTGTGCCTTCCTTTTAGAATTTGGCGTTTGCTTGGCTCTGACCCATAGCAACATAGTTGCGAAAGCCCTAACCTCTCAAGTTTGAAGGAAAATATATGATGACCACTCATCACATTCTCTATTTCGTCACTATCCCTAATACGTCACAATCTCTAATTCGTCACCTTATGCATCTGTGTTTCGACTCATTGTCAACTCGTCCGACACATTTGTACAGTGTACTGTTGGCCCCACTGGTGGTGAATCGGTTAGCCAATGAAAGCCATTTAAAATAATATGCCGTTTTTAGGGCTAGGTGAAAAATCTTCATGTATGTCATTCGCTGTAGGGAGCTTGGCTGACCCCTGACTTCCAGAATTGAAAAGTTTTCGGGGGTCGCGGGAACGGAGGTTTTGTCTCGTGTTTCTCCATCGTTTGTCTCGTCATGTGGTTATTACGAGACCATACCAACTGTCATCAGCCTGTAATATGTATATAAGCTTTTATGAGAAACAAAATTAATCACGTATACGTATTATAACATTTTAATAAAAGCTTCATGTTACACCTTTAGACAACACTCATGATTTATGCTATTAAAAAAGTTACAAAACATTGTACCGCGTTGTTGCTTCATAAAAATAATAACAGGTTTAGTTAAGTAAGCTTTTCATTCTGTCAGTCTGTAAGTGGAGGACGTAATGAACATTTTCGTTTTTTAATACTTATGTTCAGGAAATTTTTTAACAGTTATTTAAAACTAGCAGACTTCCCGCGGTTTCACCCACGTAGGTTACATTCCCGCAGGAATACAGAGATAAAAAGTAGCTTATGTGTTAATCCAGGGTTTCAGCTAACTCCATACCAAATTTTATTAAAATCCATTCAGTAGTTTTTACGCGAAAGAGTAACAAACATCCATTCATCCATACACCCTCACAAACATTCGCGTTTATAATATTAGTAGGATATGCCTATCAAACTATTTAACATAAGGTTTTTGTCTTAAATATAGGCCACTACAAAAAGTATTACATATATTTTTGCCGTAAGTACTCCATCATTATAAAAGGCAAAAATATTCTTTACTTTCTTTAAACTCAACTTACGTTCAGCGTACATTGCACCTTGCCAAGATAACACTTTGAAAAAAATAAACGAAGTAAAAGGAACTTAGTTTGTCGGCCAAACAAACTGTGTTTTTAACCATTTCTACACATTGATGTACAGACGCCAGCACATCAAGTTTCCTCAATATGTCAAATTTTCCCAATTGAATATGAACCTTATTCTGTTTATCATAAAGTTGAAAAACGATCAAAGAAATTTGACACATTGGAGTAACTTGACGTGCTGGCGTCTGTACATATTTGTGGCAAAAATAATAACAGCCGTATATGGCTTGCTTAGGCCGGTCGGTGGATGCGTGACCAACTGACCATCCATTAAACTTGACAAAAAGCACGTTAAGCCCGGCTGTCATTTGAAAATCTTTGGCAGTTGTTGCGATTGACCCAGAAGTCTAACAACCAGTCTAACCAAAGGGTATTACTTAACCTTGAACTGAACGGATTGTGAAGGTTATATAGGCAGACAGTTAGACTCGCTCGCTCCATGTGTGTGTGTGAGTGATTTTTGCGTGTGCTGTGTCAAGTTAGACTGGAAGTCAATCCAATGGAAGAAGATTCAAGATATTCCAAACTGTCACACTTTCCAATTCAACATGAACCTTATTGTTTTGTAATTAAGTTGAAAAACTATCAAAGTAATTTCAGAGTTTGGGGTTCCTTGATATGCTGGCTTCTGTACTAATATATGCATGATGTTATATTAATATTTAAGTGACAAAGGGCAAATGGCTGTTGTCTAGACTCGGTCGCATTTAACTTGACCGAAAGTCGACCTTAACATAGGCAGCTCATGTTTCAAAACCCTTTTCACGTAATTAATTGCAAAAATATTTCACTTGTCAAAAAATCTTTGGTTACAATTAATGACTAGCATCAACGTGTAGTGAGGTGACAAAGTTATGAAAGGAGACGCAACTTAAGTTCTTTTAAAAATACCGTTTCGTTTGAAAATCCTCGTAATTTATTATTTCTTTGTTCCTTAAATTGATAGATTGGGTTGTTTATTCTTTGTTCTGGAACTTTAAAACGTTGTTATTAATATCGACATTAAATAATTGTGAGTTTTTCACAATCATGAATGTCGTCGCACAGGCCAAGCATGCGTCGCGGCCATTGTTTTTTTGATAGCCGGACCTCAATCGGTTAAGGTATTTATTTCCAAACTATGAAGTAAAACCAGTTTAGAATATGATTCTTAACATACGACCGACTAAAGATCTTTGCCAGTCTTAATTACCTACTACATCAGATACCTACTTATCTTTTAAAAAGTATGACTCACTAATTAGTAATCTAAAAAAACATTGAATTACCTTAAAAAATTCTGTATTGGACTAAAGCCTACATATTAATATCAGCATTCACAAATAGAAAAAAGAGAAAGAAAAAGATATTTATGTCACAGAATTTAAGACGTACCTATACTTTAAGTAAATAGACAAAAACCAACTTTAAACAATAAATCGGTAGACAAATTAATAAAAAAATGTCGCCTTTATTTTCGAAACTAATACATTGTCGGTTTTAAATCGGAAGTTACGTAATGTGATTTTCAAAAGTAAGCCGAATGTAGGTACTGCAATATATTACAGTTACAGTTAAATTCAAGTTGTTGATGTACTGATTTTTAATCAGTCTACAGTTTTACCGCTCTGAAACCAGGCTTTCTGATGCGTGTGGCATGGCTGCTTTTGTATAGCATGCGATTTAATGAGGCGCGGTTAACCACAACCTATGTACAGAGCGGCAAACTTACATAACGCAAAATGTACCTATATACCCTAGTTGAAAACCCCAAAAGGTCAAGATCATTAAGTACTTGCTTTTTTGATTCATTTTATTTTCGGTCGAGTCTTTTATTCGTTAAACCCCGGAAGGACACCGGTGCCCGCCTGTCATTGTCTTTCTATTTCGTCTCAAATTGACTCAATTGAAAGGTTAATTTCAGAACGTGTCATAAACCGTTGGCCCCGTTTGTCGGTTGTAGATTTTTGAATATCGTTACATCAGGAATCTGAAAACTAGTTTAACTGAGATGTATATTTGTGTTTATCAGTTATTAGCTGTGGAGGTCACATCGGCAGTTGTTTCATCTAAAACTATATTAACTTGTTGATGAATATTTATATTTACTTTTTTTTTTAATCTCGGTATATTGGAGTGTGCTAGCTAACACGTGACAATCATTCTGAAATGTAATGTTTTACAAAGTGTATAAACCTTAGTGCTATTTATTGAGCATTTCATTGTATAGATTCTTTGTATACCTAGTTCTTCAAACGAATCAGACAGATGTGTTGCTGGGGAGTTTGTTCCGCCACTTCTTCTTCCCAGCAAAAACACTACGAAGTGGCGAAGGGTGGGCCGTTTTTGGGGGACTGTCTTTATGTATTTTTTTTTTACGTTCAAAAAGTGCTGATTCTCAGCCTAGTTTGAATAAAGACTTTTGATTTTGATTTTGTGATAAGTCTACTGATGTTATGACTGATGTTAGTATGTAAATAGAATTTTCATGGACCCAATGTATCTGCCGTGTATAACTATTATTGGCCACTCATGTAATCTTAGATAAGTATTTGGTTAAGAGTTGAATTCTGTAGGTATCCCTATAAATAAACAAATAGGAAACCTAACTGTTGTTTACGATTAGTTGTAAGTTTTGCAATAATACCTAATTACAAAAAACAATGGTTTAAAGCTTCACGCGGTAGGACTGGGAGCCGCTCCTATGTAGTTGATAAAATGCTAAGCGCACGCCTAATGCACGAAACTTTCTGCCCATTATTTTAACAAGCTCACAATGTCATTGTGTTCATAATAAAGACGTTCAATACTAACTATAGATGAGACTAGGGTTGCCAGGAGTCCGGAAAAAGCGGAACACAGTTGGGCTTTTTGATAGCGTGTCCGGCCAAAGTAAACGGTATCCGGCTTGCCTGACCTTTTCAGGCTTTTTAAGAAAACGTTATTTATGGTAATAATGAAAAAAAGCTTGAACTACATGCATTTTTTTGAAGTGCCTGCTATTAAAACTGAGACACAAAATTCTCAATGTTGTAGGGTGTCCGGCCTCTTTACCCAAATGTCCAGCCAAACTGACTGGTCTATCAGGTTATTAGGTATGGTGACTTGGCAAGGCAAGACGGGACATCAAGAACAAAATTTTCATCCGATGCTTGTGTAGGTACAGACGCCAGCACGTCAAGTTACCCCAATGTGTCAATTTTTTCTAATTGAATATGTACATTATTCTGTTTGACATAAAGTTGAAAAACGATCAAAGAAATTTGACACATTGGGGTAACTTGACGTGCTGGCGTCTGTACAATAACGCTTATAATTTAGTAGGTACCAGAAAAAATCTATTATTCCAATCTGAGTAGGTACATTCATTACATTATGTTTTTATTATAAGAAAATAAACAATATTTCTTCCGCAAAAATAACGCGATAGTTTGCGAGAAAGTTAACTGCAGTAAGTAGATAGTTATTTTATGATATTTACCAAAGTGTATTAAGCCACTTACATTGGAAGTTTGAAAATAAGTCAATTGTTAAGACAAGTTTGGAAGTAGGTTAATAGATAAAGTAAATTCTTATTATTTTGTTATCCTCTAGTTTTGTGCCATGGCGTCGCCTGGGAGGATTAGAGTACAGTACCTAATACCTAAGTTGAGGTATTAGGTACTGTACTCTAGTACAGTACCTAATACCTCAACTTACGCGAAACCGGAGTTGCGCCATTTTTAAATCTCATCGATTAGTCTTTTGTTGGAGCGTCACAGAACTCTCGATTATCGATTATAGACTTAGTGAAAGTTATTCGTATTCATGAGTACAATCACGTGTTTAAGAATCGGTCTCTAATTACCAGTCACCTTATAGAATATACAAAGAGAAACGGTACCACTTATCCCTTGTATTAAACTAAAAATAATTTATAAGTTCGCAAAACCATTAAATACAATGACTGACGTCTAATAACACTTAAAACTTTTAGATGAAAAGATACGAATTTCAAAACTTTGTCTAATAAATAATTTATTTAATAATTAGACAAGTTTGGAAGTTCACAATCACTGAGCATTGAATAATGTCAAAAATGTATCTATTCAAGTGTTAGGGCATACTTAATTCGACTTAATAAGCCGGGTAAAAGCCTATTTTCAATTACAGTGACTTAAAATTCATAGTAAATTTATTAAAACAGCTGTTGATATACAATTAGGACTTTACTAAAAATGTGTTCTATTGTTTTGCTAATATAATCTATGATAATTCTGTACTTGTTGTTTTTTTCTTTAAAAGAATCAACGTGGATCAACTGGGACAATAATAAATGTTTTTTTTTTTTTTTTAATATAGCGTTGTGTGTAGAGGGCATCTTAAAATACCAGGAGGCTTCTTATTAGTCAGTTACTTTTGCTTGAGTTTAGTCAGTTTTAATGTTGGTAGCTATATATTACAAGTATTCTGTTTATTGAGTGTGCTAGCTAACATGTATAACTTATTTTAATTATTTTATAATTATAACTAATTGTACTGAGTGAATTCAAGTTCTTCTAACTTATCAGACAGACGTGTTGCTAGGGGTTTTTAATGTTACTATTTTTAAATTTAGTTGTAGTCTAGATATTTAAGTAGATTTAACATTCTATTCCTGTAAAGGAAACATTTTGTACGCCTTGCAAGGCAGCGCATAGTGACACTTTTAATATTCAACACCATGTACATACAGTTTACCTATGTGTCACAAATAAACTAATTTGAATTTGAATTTGAATTTGAAATTTGTTTCGCCACTGCTTCTTCCCAGCATAAACCCCAGGAAGTGGCGAAGGCAGGTTTTTTGGGGGACTGTCTTATGTAATTTCAACGTTCAAAAAGTGCTGATACTCAGCCTATTTTAATTAATGACTTTTGACATTGATTTTAAATTTCCATTTTGTTTTAGTTTTCATTTAATTCATTGAACCCCGAGAGGACACCGGTGTCCATGCTGTAATTGTCTTTCTATTGTGTCTTTAATTGACACGATAAAAGGTTAACATGCAAAATAAATTAAATTACAAAGTCACGATTATTCACGTAAACACCCACTCCCTTGTGTTTAGGGGAACCTAAGTGTATATAATGTTTTGACCTAATTAGGTATTTTCTTACAAAATGAAATCACATAGCGTTTCTTTTTGTAACTTATTTTCAAATGTTAGCAATTGTCAAGTGTGTATGGTTTTGTGAATTGTAATTAATTATGACCTTGTTTAGTTTAAGCATCGTTAACGAACCCTGACCCATTTTAACAAAGAAACTTTCTTCGAATTTAAATAATTATGAATTATTTGAAAAGTTGTTTAGTAATTCTATTAATAATTTGGAGTAATAAATAAAAGTTATCTTGATTACAGCTTTCGACCCATTTGTACAAATTACATGATGTTCAAAATGTGTAACATTGTTGTATTTACACTTTGTGTAATTAAATAAACTATTATTAGGAACTTAATTTTTTTTTAAATACTTTAACTTAACATCACGGTGAGTCATTAGAGTTACAGAAGTGTACATAAATACATACTGTTTGAAATCATGATTTACTACAGTTGAAAGGTAAAAACCATCAGCCGATCAACAAAATTCACCGCTGGGATAAAAGAGGTCCATAATCATGTAGGTACTAAACCTAAGAGATTAAAAATACTATAGAGAGACTTGCGAGGAAGTGTCATAGAAAAACTTTGATCCCATATCTCAGTAATGCCATCTAGAAGAATATAGCATTATTGGAGCGACAGCGGAACGAACTAAATTAAACTCATAGACTTGACTGTGTCCTACTAACTAACTAACTTTACTGTAAAATTAGGGGGTTGGGCACTGATAGTCGAAATACGGGCACTGCATAGTTAGACTACAGAAGCTTAACTCATGTGCAAAAACATTGTAGCGTAAGTTATTTCTGTATTAAGTAATACAATTGTAAGAAATAAAGATATTATAATCAGGCTGGCCTGTTGGTCTAGTAGTTAGTGACCCTGACTGCTATGCCGGAGGTCGTGGGTTCGATTCCCACTCAGGACAAATGTTTGTGTGCAGAGCACTATCATTTGTTCTGCGTCTGGGTGTAATTTATCTATAATTTGTATGTATTTAGAAATATATAAGTATGTTTATCAGCTGTTTAGTACCATAACACAAGCTCTTAAGCTTAACTTGGGACTAAATGGCGTTGTGTGAAAAAGTTGTGGAATATTTATTTATTTTATTTATAGTATATACCTGATGCAGATAACTAGATAATAGAAGTTATTTAATTCTAATGTATCAATAGACTAATCGCATGAGGTGAGCTGACTGAATTAGAACAGATACACATATTATTGTTTCTTACTTGGCAAATTAATGTGGAACTGGGCAGGCAAGAGAATTGGGCCAACATAGCCACAATTGGGTTGCAATAAGCAAGGGAAATTCAAAGACAAGATGGTACATTGTTACTTAGAAAATTGTTCTCAGATTGTTAAACAAAAAGACATGGAATTAAGGACCCTTTTTCTGTTTCCATGTTTCTCTGTTTTCATATATTTTTGGAATAAAACTAATGATGATTATTGATGAGTTCATACAGTTTACACATCGACAAATAACGTAAATGTTAGGATAACAATTACATGTTTAAATGTTGATATGAAAAATATAAGACCACATAATAATATAATTCCTCTATAACATTGTTATTACTAGGGTACAAGTACTTATCAGAATTGAATGTCTTTGTACTAAACTCATGGTGACAGGTTGTTCTTTGATTCCCTTCCATTGTCATGTCCAATGTCATGAGAGACAAACTTATTGCTGCTACTGAGTAATTCCAGATGGCAAAACCGAATTACACTTTTCCCGACTCATGGATCTAGCTCAGGATCACAATCGCAACAGTAGTGCTTGCGATCACTAAACCAACAAGATAGATTAAATAATTAATTTCAAAGTAGTAGGACCTGCAACCAATTTATTGCTTTCCTTAAAACGTAATAGGGTGAAATGTAGAATGATGACCAATAAAAACCACGTTTCACAAACTAGTTTAATCTACATTCTCGTGCCTACAAAATAAAAGAAAATTCACAGTTCTTTACCTAGAAACTGATAATAAAATTAAAATAAACAAACCCACGTATTAATATAAATAATTCCACAGTGATGTCAGAGATGAGAATAAAACGAATGAAAGAGTCAAGCTGACATTTGATAAATTGCAAGAAATAAATATTTTCCAGTGCAGTTTTCCTCAAAAGCCCGCGTTTAATCGCGGACATGCAATCTCCTCGCAACACCATACATTTTCTTAGCAATGCCATGTTTCTCTGAGAGGAATAAAATTATTTTTTCCAACTTTTAAAATTAACACCACTGGGCGCATACTATATGACTGTCGCGAAACTTACTTGGTACACCGTTTATACATACAAACTTAATTTTGTTAACAGAAAAAATATTTTTTAACTTTGTGCGGAAAGTAATAAGGTTTAAAGTAGCTTGTGATTTTTTGAGGCCGCTTTTGGAGTTGGGTTCTTTCGCAAATCCTCTTACCTAAAGCTATTTGCGGCTAGAACTGCTTTTTACCGGTTTACTTAACAACATGACTGCGTTGTAAGAAATTTTAGTTTTTTTTTTAAACCTGAATTCTGGGGCGCTATCTCGGTTAACCGTGTTACACGAAAAGGGTTGTTTGTGTTTACGGAAATTTTCCGTGTTTCTTCGTCATAAACGTCCATGTTGTGAATTTAAATTGTGTTTTAAGTGTCGCATTTAAATTCCTTAGTGCAACTTTTGGGGTTTTAATAAAATTATCTTGATGGCCTTGACTTTTATGTCTGGCTTTGTGATTTTGTCTATAAACTTATTATAGTACCTACGTGTTTTAAGTATGATTTTGGAATAAGAGTTAGGGCAATAACAATTACATGTGGTAAATTTGATGTTAATATTACTAGCTATCTATGCTACATAGCAATTTCATTTATTACACTATGTCTGTAATGTGCTCAAAAAAGGTAGGTACACAGTGTCCTTTTTAACCGACTTCAAAAAAGGAGGAGGTTCTGTTAATGTTCGTGATTACGTATCAATATTAAATAATTATTATCTTTTCGCCAATCCGCCTCGAGAAAGTGTGATGATCATTTTAGTGGGACAGTAATAGATCAGTAGGTACTATGCGTTTCAAATGCGAATAGGAACGTCAATGACCTCTATCTGTCAGATGTCACTAAAAAAATACGGTCCACAAGGCCAATTCATTGAAGACTTTTTTTCATTTTGAATAACTGCGATTCGGTAAAACAAAAAAAATAAATAAAATTGATACGCGAATAAGGGTTTCGTTGCAGACCGCACTTCTCAAGTGACATCTGACAGATAGAGGTCATTGACGTTCCTATTCTCATTAAACGCATTGTACTATTAATTATTTTCACGCTTTTGTTGGTTCGTATTGCTTGAGTAAAGATCTGGTTTGAGTAGAGCAAAGGCCGGGATTAAAAGTTCCTGAGACAAAGTGAGCAGCCATAATAGACAACTACGCTAACAACGCTCTGAATTTTTTGTTGGGAAGACCTAGATGTACTAGGTACAAATTATTTAAGGAGAACCGAGGCGAATAAAAATCAAGCTGTTTTTAACCGACTTCAAAAAAAGGAGGAGGTTCTCAATTCGACGGTATGTTTTTTTTTTTTTTTTTTTTTTTTTGTGTGTTTGTTACGCGATTTCTCCCTCATTTTTGGACCGATTCTCAAAATTCTTTTTTTATTTGAAAGAGTATACTCCCGAGGTGGTCTGATAAGATCTGGTGTTGATCTTCGGAGATATACAATGGAACTCTTCAAAAAAAGACAGCAAATCTGTCGTGATTGCTGGAATCGCTTGGATATTTATTGTTTATACAACAACATGACGTATCATCACGCCTGTATACTCTGAGGGGTACGCAGATGTGTACAACATACCTAGATTTCGACAGTTAGGTATGTTAAGTTTCATTTATTAGGGATAAGTGGATAACCCTATTACTATGACATATTTTATGTATTGTTAACAAATAACAATATAAAAATAAATTCATGGCAAATATTTGTATGGGAACAACTAAAAATGGAAAAATAAAAATCTTTTTTGCAAAAAATAAAACCGACTTAAAAAAAACACTAACCAGTGTAAAATAACTCTAAATTCGGAAGTCGGTGGCCCATCATGAATAAGACAAAACCACCAAAGCCACAGACTTCCTAATTTAGAGTTATTTTACACTGGTTAGTGTTTTTTTTAAGTCGGTTTTATTTTTTGCAAAAAAGATTTTTCAAAGATTATGTTCGAGAATTTTCATTATGATTCCTTTAACGAAACCCCTCATTTTGTATTCGAAGTTCTTTACATTTTTAAAAGGTCCCGGTTTGCCTCGTTATTTTCTACAAACGATAATAATTATGCTAAAAGTAAACTGAGGTAAATTTGACTTGCTTCACTGCTAGCTGATGCTCGGTTATACTTCAGCTATATACAATTTATTGTCTGCTAATTTGAAACAAGTGATTTTAAAGTCAACGAAAGAGACATCAGAGTCAACAAAACTTTCAAATTTGATTTTAAACATTAAATTCAAATTCAAATTCAAATTCATTTATTGCAAATATGGGTAGTTATACAGGTGGTTATTTTTAAGAACAGGAAAGTTGTTAGTGTCACCATATTCTGCACTAGGCATGCAACATTTAGTTCGGAACGTGGTTAGTCCCTAAATTAAAAAAAATAAAATAAAATAAATTAATACATTATAGTTTAAAATTACATGTCTATTAAAATGTCAGTCACAGAGTACATTATACTATAGATGTCAGTTAAAGTGAAAGTAGATAATGTCAATTTATCATTGTGAAATAATATAAGCAATTTATGTCAAACTTAAGTAATAAACATTATTTAGAGTTTGTCACACAAATATTCATTAACACTATAATAAGATTTTACCAATAACATTTTTTTAACATTACTTTTAAATATGTCGATACTGTTTAAGTCTATAATACATCTCGGTAAATGGTTATAAAGTCGAGGTGCCATCCAAAAAATACTATTGCTAAACAAAGTAGTTCTACTGTTTTCAGGGAAATATATTTTTTTATTGTTACGTTGACTTCTATAATTTTTGAAATAATGCAAGTTGCGTTTGACAAAGACTACGACTTCCAATATATATAAACATGGTAGTGTTAATATTTTTAAGCTTTGGAAAAAGGGCTTACAACTATCTGTTGGTTTCAAACTACATATTGCGCGGATACATCTCTTTTGCATTTTAAATACAGCTTCCTTTTCTGTAGAATAGCCCCAAAACATAATGCCATATCTCAACAAGGATCCTACGTAACCATGGTAAGACGCTAAGACCGCACTGGTACTGACCGTTTTTGCAAACATATATAACGCATAGGACTGCTGACTTAATTTAAGACACAAGCTTTCCAAATGTGACTTCCAGTTTAGGTTATAGTCTATATGTAAGCCTAGGAATTTTGTTGTATTGATTTGCTCAATCTTCTGTCCTTGAACATAAACATCGACGTTTGTTTGTTTGCCATTTCTATTCTTAAAAAACATAGTTTTAGTTTTGGTTAAGTTAATTTTTAATTTATTTGATGTCAACCATTCTATAATAGTTAGTAATGTATTTTCTACTTCTTCTTTTAGTATAGACAGTTCTTTACTGGAGAATACAACAGTGGCATCATCAGCAAACAAAACAGTCGGATGGTTCGTAATGCGCGGCAAGTCATTCACATAAATTATGAATAAAAGTGGTCCTAAAACACTGCCTTGCGGTACCCCTATTTTTACTTCGCTATATTTTGATGAGTAAATTATTTCTCTTTTAGTCTTAGTACAAATCCTTGTGATCTGAGTCGATTGTCTCCTGTTACTTAAGTAGGACTTTATTAGATCATAAGCACTGCCTCTAACACCATAAGCAGACAATTTTGATAACAGTATATTATGGTCTACATTATCAAAAGCTCTGGTAAGGTCCATATATAATGCACAAGCATGATTCTTATTATTTAAATTACGCATCCTTATCTAAAAAATTATAGACTGCCATATCAATCGATTTATTTTTTCTAAACCCTGATTGTTCATCTGCAAACAAGTTATTCTTATCAAAGTAATTGTAAATATTATTATGTATTGCTTTTTCAAATACTTTTGAAAACACTGGTATAAGAGCTATAGGGCGATAACAATTTACGGACAGCCTATCTCCCTTCTTGAACAGTGGTTTGATAATTGTTACCTTTAATTTGTCAGGGAATACACCACGAGTAAAACATAAATTTATAACATGACTAAGAACATGACTTATTTTCAAGGCTACATGTTTAAGTATACTTGTACAAATTTCATCATAACCAGTGCTTTTGGTATTCTTCAGATTTAATATCAATTTAAGTACATCACCGGGAAGTATTGGATACATATACATAGAATTAAGCTGAGTGTCAAGCCTGCTTGGTGTGCTGTGTGGCAAATCTGAATTTATATTGTCAATGAAAAAGTCATTAAAAGAGTTAGCTATAGATGATGCATCATTTATTAGTTTACCATTAACAGTTAAATTATGTATTTCGCTATCTGGAATATTGCATTTAGAGTCATTTATTATGTCCCATGTAGCTTTGCATTTATTGCGAGCTGTGTGTATGTAGTGGTTGTTCCGTGATTTTTTTGTTGACTTGATAATGCGATTGAGTCTAGATGAAAGAGCTTTGAATTTTAATTTATCGCTATGGTTTTTAGTAATTCGATATTGCCATAGTAGTTGCCGCTTTCGTTTACAACATAATCGGATTCCTTTAGTCATCCAATTCAAACGTCTTCTAGTGTTAATTTTAATATTTATTATTGGGAAACATAAATAATAAAATAATTTAAAAATGTCATAGAAATTGTCAAACGCATCATTGGGGTCATCACTTGCAAGTACGTCATGGAATGATAAAGAACTAATGCATTCTTTGAATTTTACAATGTTTTCTTGACTATAGTCGCGTCTCTCAATAAACCAATATTTGTAAGCACACGTTGCTTTTACAGGACAGGTGAGCAATTGTGCTGTGTGATCAGATAGTGCTAGCTCAAGAAGTTCACCCTTACAACCTCGAAAGTTTACCATGAAATTGTCCAGACATGTTCCACTAACTATCCGTGTAGGTTCTTTAAAAATAAATGTAAAATTAAAACTCTTAAATATCTTAGCAAATTCCATAGATGATGCATTTTTTATCAATGTATTAATATTAAAATCCCCACATAAGATAATTTTGCCTTTAGTTGCGCACAGGACTCCAAGTAATTGTCTCAACTGTTCCAGGAAGAATAATGAAATTTCCCGATTTGAATTCGGCGATCTATAGACACATAACACCCGCAAATTGTGGTCCAATAGTTCTACCCCAGCACATTCCATTAAACTTTCCTTGCAATACTTTTTAAGTCCATCTAATGGTTTAAATTTAAGGCTATTACGGACCAAGACACATGCACCACCACGACGAGTACTACGCGAATACAGAGACCCAAGTACATAGTTTTCCATTTTCAGCAATTTAACATCTGTTTTTAGCATATTATGTTCCGTAATACATAGAATATCCACTGCCTTTTTTTCATCATATAGTGATTGTAATGATACTGATAACAAGTCGGATTTGTTAATAAGACCATTATTCTGGTGAAGGATATTAATATGTTTGTACACGAAAAAACTCAGATGCACAATGTTCATTGTTAGTCAGTTCAGAAATATTTAGGTCAATCAATATATTGTTCATAATTTGTTCAAGTATAGTCATGATACCTCTTTGATTTATTTTGCCGGTTTTGTAAGAAAACATGCCGAGGGATAGGTCACGATTGCTATCAAAGTAGTATAAGGAGCCATTATTATTTTGAAGATCCGAGCAAAGAAGATTATTGAATATTTCCACTTTATAATTGTATATTGGAGCTCCTGTTCGGTATGTGGGACCACACATAACTATATTAGTGTGGGTAACGTTTTTCAGATGTTCCTTTATTGTTTTTATCATGTTTTTATAGTCATTAGATTCTTTAATGTCGTTTTCTTCGATGAATAATATACAATAGTCATTTAAAGTGAAGTGTTTCAATTTTTGTTCTATATTCTTTAGCCGTTCGTATAGTGTACAGTTTGACATAATATAGTGGCAGTAATCAAAATATTCTGAAAAAACACTTATTATTTTTGGTAACAAGCCTCTGTTCACACTACTGAGAATACATAGTTTGTTCTTTTGTTTAGGTATCGTAATGTTACGTGTCAGCTTTTTTCTATTTCCACTCTGTGTTTTAGTCTGAGATGAAGAAGTTACTTGTTGTTTTGATTCATTTGGTGTTTGAATGTTGATTGTTTGCGTAGCTATATTGTGCGTCAGAACTTTTTTATCAACTGAACTGTGTTTTGGTTGAACTAATTCGTCATGAAGAGTAACTTGTGTGCATTTGAATATATCCGGACTTCCATATTTTGAGTAATCCTCACGGTGTTGTTTATGTAAAGACTGTCTAAGCGGTGTAGATAATTTTGTTCTTTTATTTGGCGTTCCCACCTCAGAAGCTAACTTCTTAGTTACCTTTTCTACAAGTTTATGTTTTTTGTTAATATTCTCAATAGTTAATTTTAATTCTGTATTTTCAATAGATAGAATATTTATCTCTTCGTGAGCCGCCTGCAACTGTAAGTTAAGTTCACTTATTTGACGTTTGAGGTCTTCCTTTTCTTCATTATCATCATTTGTAATATTTGGTACGCTATTATTAGTGGCGCCATCTAGTGTTGAATTGTTAGAACTATCATCGAAAGTTTCTATTGCTGATTCGGAACGTCGTCGTCGAGACCGTAGTGTAACATTCTCACCGAAATCCATTTTGTGTCAATATTTAAGTAAAGTACTTAATAAAATATAGGAAAAATTCTTGTAAGAAGTAGGATCCGAACTCGGTGCAAACCGTGTATCTGTACATTGAGACACAACGCTTAGCCTCTGCGCCAAACACTCATTACGTGGTCGTGTTGAATTAGGTGAATGGATACCTCTTGTTCTAATAACGTTTTTTTACGTCAACACATCGAGTAGGTCCAAAGGTCAAGTCTTTGTTAGAAGAACGAATGTTTAGAACGGTTAAGATTTAAATTGTTGTCTTTTCTTTCTTGTTTCCGATCACTGTTTTTCCATGAGTTAGGGGTCATATCACACAGTATATCACTAGTAGCTTATATTTTCACTACATTCACAGTTTATGTCATGTAAAGTTAGTAGTTATTACGTCGAATCTTCACGATTTATTTCGTTAGGCTCAGACATTTTGTGAGCAAAAGATGGTTTTCGTGCAATGAAATCACACTGGGTAAGATACACGGTGTTTTGTTTATTAAAGTTTCTGTTCAACACAATAATAATAAATCATAATCGCTAAAATTAAATTATCTCAGGGCAACGGATCGAGAACAATTCCGCGACGTCTTAGCTCCACTGCGATCAGGCACTGAATGTCGTCTTCGCTGCAGGCTTAAAACTTCACGACTCTGTAGAAGCACGCCATGGTGTCGGTAGATCACGTGGTCTTTTGGCGCGCTTGCGATTGGTTGTGTCCGAACTATCGACCGGATCCGACACATATAATAAAATTATATGTTACTAGTATTCGTAGCACAAACTCTACTTAGTTTGGGACTAGATGAAGTTGTGGAGTATTATTATAATAATAATATACACATACTTCTAATAAAATGATGACAAATATATGTATATAGATATATATTAAGTAATTTATAACACCTACCAATACCTAGCTAGGCATACCTCTACTATCCAAATCATCGAGTAATCTTATAGACGCACTGTTATGTAATGTTATGAAAAGTAACAATCTTATACCCTGATTTGAGAAACCCTTTGGACCATAAACCATTAATTCGTCAACCAAGGGTTTATCATGGGTTACTGGATTCAATTGACGTAATCCTCGAGACACACTTACGTCATTATGGGACGACATGGGGTGTCTTAAACTAAGTAACAAGTGACATGGTTGTAATGGAATTCAACTTGCACTCTTCCTTAATGGCGTTTGTGGGGATCGAGCTCAGAGCTTCGTGATCAGCGCTTGCATAGAACGGCTTGGCAGTTTAGGTAGGTTCTAATAAAAAAAAAACGTTTTAACGTTCACATTATAAGACTGAACAGTAATAACCACACGCCGGTCACACTAGTCTTAAACTTTCCATTCTGTATGACTATATGTCTGAATACTGCTAGCCAGTGACTGACCACTGACCGGCGGACAATCAAGGCTGGACCCAAGTCTGACTTTTTGAATTCAAGTGCGTATTGTGTAGTTTTCATTTGCTTAAAAAACGGTAAAGAAAAACATCGTAACAAAGCTAGCATGCACAAGAGACATTTTTCAACGCCATGTGTGAAGTCAAGCCAGGCCCATGGGTGGCATAAAAACTCACACATGAAAGACTACATGAAAAAAATAAGGCTGTAGTTTAAAAGCTTGTGGCTAAATTATCACAGCCGCATGGGTCGATCGAAGGTTAAGCTACGCTTGACGAGGTCGATCCGTGGATGGGTGACTATTTATTACATACCAAGACTGCTCCGTACTTCGGAAAGCAAGTAAAGCCGTTGGTTCCGGCTTTCAAATTGAAGATCTTTGACATTCGTTACTTGTAGTCAGTAGCTCGAAAGTCCGACAACCAGTTTAACCAAGGGGTATCATGTTACCCAGTTACTGAGTTGTGGAGGTCTGACAGGCAGTCGCTCCTTGTAAAACACTGGTATTCAGATGCATCCGGTTAAACTGGAAGCCGACCCCAACATGATGATGATGTAAGTCTTCTTAAAATATAAGTAACGTGCGTACGTTTTAAGTTACGCTAACTTACAAATATTTAACATTTTAGGCCAGGTATGTGTTGAGATAGTTTTTTCCTGTTTTGCTCTTTGTTAATATTATATGGCAATGTTGAGGGTTTTTTCAAGTGAAATAATAAGAAAGATACTTTTTATTGTGAGTTTTTTTCCACGTCTGGTATGGAATGTTAGTTATTTTCTAAAATTCGTATCTTATTTTATTATAAGTATTTGTAATACAATGATCTCTGTACACTTTGGGGCACAAATTGGCATTCTCCTTTATTTGGTGAAATTTTTAACACACTGGTCGAGTAATTGGATCAGTGGGAATGACACCCGCAAATATTTGCAGACAATTTTTCCATGATTGGTGTTTGCATTTATTTTAGAATAATAAACAATTGTGTCATCTGTGACAAAATCAATGAAGTGCTAAGTGGAGACACGTGTTTTAAAACAATGACTATTTTACATTGTTCTCAAAATAAATAGCACAACGTTTATAAAACTACTACCTGAACATTTACTAACTAAACCTTTTATCAAATGGATTTATTTAAATAATTTAATCGTTTTTGTTTTTGATTTCACATTTCATGGTTAGTGTTGTCAGAGCTTGAATGATACCCATGGGCATTTGACGGGGCTTCTAGGACGTCGAGAGATATCTCTCAGGCACGCCGCCGGTTTCATCAGGATATTATCCTTCGATAAGTGATAAAAACGAAACGTGGTTCCTCACTATGAGCCTTATGAGTAAGCTCAAAGTAGCCCAACGAGCTATAGAGAGGGCTATGCTCGTAGTCTCTCTACGAGATCGAATCAGAAATGAGGAGATCCGTAGAAGAACCAAGGTTACCGACATAGCCCAGCGGATTAGCAGGTTGAAGTGGCAGTGGGCAGGGCATATAGCACGGAGGACTGATGACCGATGGGGTCGAAAAGTTCTCGAGTGGAGGCCACGTATCGGCAAGCGCAGTGTAGGACGTCTACCCACAAGGTGGACAGACGACCTCATTAAGGCCGCGGGAACGCGCTGGATGCGAGCCGCTTCCAACCGATCTTATTGGAGATCTATAGGGGAGGCCTTTGTCCAGCAGTGGACTTCCTACGGCTGAAATGATGATGATGATGATGATGAAGTGATATTAGGAAACAATTAAGTACCTACCTTGTTTGTCTATCGATAGCAAGGGATACTGTTGACCGTGAGTTCCTGAGTTCGATAAATAAAAAGATGATGTAGCAGCTCAGACGGTGCAGACAGGTCAGCACCCTACTAAACATAAACATAACTGTCAAAATAAGGGTCCCTCTAAGCTCATCCATCTGTAAAAACGCTTCAGTAAACATAGAGGTGGTAATGTGTTGTGGTAATCTTTGAGTTTTTTATGTGAGTGCGCTTTTAATGACTTGGAACTATTTTTAGTAGACAGGTCTCTGCTGCTTATTATACTCTTTTGCATGACATACACGTTAAGTTTGTTCTTTGTTTTCTATAAGGTAAGAACTCACTTAGGCAATACTTTTAAAAGCTGGTGGTGATGCAAATGCCTTTAAGGACTTCGAAGTCTAGAAAGTAGAACTTTGTACTTTTTTTTGAGCAAACACCTGGGTTTAGATGGGCTTAATAAATGAATAACGAAAATATGGCAAGTAACTTTGATCTGAATATGTGTGTTCTACCTTTTAAGTCCTTCTAACTTTTATACTTTTAAAGTTATACTGGAAAGTCAACGCCACGTTTCTCAGAATAACATCTGGATTTGAGTGGTTAATCCATTTGAGAAGTGTCATTATGAGGAACTGTAAACCTTACATTGTTATTAAGTTATTCTATATGGGAAAACACTTAGATTAGAAAAAAATACAAAAAACTTAAAAAAAAACACTAAAATGTGTAACACAAATTTAGTGGTCAAATAATGAATGAAACCAAATCACCACAGACAAAAACAGAAAAACAGAATTGTGAACCTCCTACTTTTTTATAAGTCGGTTAATATTTAAAGAAAAAGCGAAGTGTGTACTTCTATCATTCTATAAATATCAAATTCCATGTCGATCGTAAGGCGATTGAAAAAGATAAAAGTATATTTTCAGGAGAAGTTTGAGCAAATGAAATATTTATAATACACATTTTCATAAATATTTTAACATGTTTGAAAGCTAACGTTTTGATGATCGAAAAAGTTGTTTTTTACTCCCTTCTACTTTGTGCCTTTTAATGGAGTTTCTTTTTATTCCGGGATCGTAAATGTACAGGGTGACTTTCATTCATTGGAAATCTTTTAGGGGGCTGAACTGCTCATATACATTATTAGTATGTACTCTGAAATATGAAAAAAAAAAAACAAATACTGCCGACCGAATGACTGTTGATTTAGTGGTTAGTGACCCTGTCTACAATGCCGGAGGTTGTAGGTCCGATTCCCACCCGCAGCAAATATTTGTGTGATGAACACGATCTCTACTATGTATGTATTTAAAAATATATAAGTATGTTTATCAGTTGTACTCTAAGCACAAGTTCTGCTTAGTTTGTGATCTGCAGTGCGATTCTGGTCAAATCACCGCGTGAAAATGAAGGCGTAGTGAGGGCGAATTGAGCTGTCACTCCATATTAATGCTAGGCATTGACAGTTCACTTCACTTAAGTTTTCACAGCGTGACTTTTACTGAATCGACCGGCACGTGGCTTTGTGTGAAAATTATACAACATATTTTTTTTTCCTACTGATCCGAAGAATGCCAATGGAACTCAATTACTAAGCCTACACTGTCTGTCCATCCGTAAGTCTGTTTGTCAGCAGAACATTTATCTCATAAACCATGATATCTACATGATATCATCTTATTTAAATAGCTACTTCGATAGTGAATATTTCTATTGCTACTGCATGACATCAAAAAATGATAAAAAAATTAATATATAAATCAAATATTAGTTTGGCCCTAACATTCGCTGTATCTTTTAATTAGACAAATATAGTAGGATGGTAAAGAACCCTTTGTATGATACCATAGCAAAGGTTGTTTATAGTCATGAGGGATTTTCATCCTTTGAAAGACTGCCAATGAGTTACACTCGTAAGTCACCCTATGTAAGAACGGTGGGTAGGGAATTGATATTTTTAACCTTTTGACACAAAGTTTAGAAAATACGTAAGAAGATAATAGTCATTTCCTAGAAAGAAAATAGCATCTTTTTGGTGATTTTACGCTATCTTCACATTGGGTTATTTTCTTAGTTTTTATTTACCTATTTCAGTTGTAGGTATTTTGTGATTACTCGTACTATTATAAAAGTAAGGTTATTACTGCAATGTGTGTGTGTATTCTATGTTATAAAAGACATTCAATACATAATAGAGACGGGACATTACGAACAAAATTTTCATCCGATACTTGTGGATACAAGTCTATGAGTTTAATTTAGTACGCTCCGCTGCCGCTCAAATATTGCTATATTATTCTAGATGGCGTTACTGAGACATCGGATGACAGTCTTTCTAAGAGATTTCCTTGCATGGCCCCTCTTAAATCTCTTTGTACGTTAAAAACCTGGTTACCTGGTACTACGAAACCCCTGATGTCCTACCGCTCAATCATGGTTGAGTTAGCAAACTATTTGACTGGCCTGTTGGTCTATTAGTTAGTGACCCTGACTGCTATGCCGGAGGTCGTGGGTTCGATTCCCACCCAGGACAAATGTTTGTGTGATGAGCACGATCATTTGTTCTGTGTCTGGGTGTAATTTATCTATAATATGTATGTATTTAGAAATATTTAAGTATGTTTATCAGCTGTTTAGTACCCATAACACAAGCTCTCAAGCTTAACTTGGGACTAAACGGTGTTGTGTGAAAAGTTGTGGAATATTTATTATTTATTATTATTTTTATTTTCACCAGTCTCAGTGTTTGCCTAAGCAGCGGTTGTCTAGTGGTGTGAGTGGCGGATCCATGGTTAAAATAGCCAGTGAAAAAATACCCTACAATTAAAAATACACTCAATATTTGGGAGTCACGTAGTGCTAATGAAAACGTGCACTCAAATCCTATAATTTAGTCCTAAATACCCCATATAGTCTAAAACCTATTTAAGCATATAATTTTCCATCAAATGCCTGTCTAACTTGTCATTTTCAATACTGACGTAGGTTATAACAGAAACTACAGTAAACTAATTACACTGGATTGCCACATCACTGGTTTGACTCCAATATACGGTACAACAAACTTGTACAGCCTCAAATATTTGATCAGGAGAATAGAATCGAAGTAAACTGTCGAGCAAA
Organism: Euplexia lucipara; assembly: GCA_921972225.1. Taxonomy (NCBI): domain Eukaryota; kingdom Metazoa; phylum Arthropoda; class Insecta; order Lepidoptera; family Noctuidae; genus Euplexia; species Euplexia lucipara. The sequence continues at coordinate 15,827,652 of OV179152.1, read as the reverse complement.
TATAATGGCACAGAAAAATAAAATAATAAATAAACTGAATGAAACTGATGAATAATCTGTGTGAAGGACGTTGTTTCTTTGTACGATGTAATTGATATTTAGTGAATTTATTATATACCACTATATGAGGTGGCAAACCAGCTTAGGGATTGTAAATAAGTAGTTCTACTGTAGTCTATGGACGTAATGCGTTAGTTGCTGACCCTCTAAAACCTTTGATTTCTTTTTTTAGAGATTTTTAAACGGGCTTACAAAAATGGAGGAGGTTCCCAATTTGGCAGCTTTTTTTAAAGTTTGTTACCTCTTATCTCTGTCATTAATGAACAGATTTGAAAAATTTTTTTTTTGTTTGAGAGTATTTCTCATTTGAATTTCTTCAAAAGCAATTTTAAAGTTTGGTTGTTGTTTAAAGAGAAAATAATAAATAACCTATATTTATACATATAGGGGTATGGACCACCGTAATAAAATGAAAATATCTTTGTAACTTCTTTATCGATCTATATATACTTATAATAAATCTGTAGAAGAAAAATTACTGTACATTGAAAATATCAAAAAAATAAATAGCTTAATAATAATAATAGTTCGGTGTCAGTCTAGTAACACCCCCTGCAGGGCTAGCATGGCCGGAGATATTCTTTCCACGGGGAGAGGATAAAATACTATTCCCCTCTGTCATTTTTATCCACCCTCCGAGCATGGCGAAATGGGTGGATAAACTATTCACGGGGATAAACCAGGGGAAACGCTTGTCCTCGAAATTATTGCCATTATAAGAAAACTTTTATGAAATTACACAATAGTCGAGAATGTCATGTAAACCAAAGTACTTTCATCGTTTTATTACATCTGTACTGGATATTTATTTTGTTTTGTTGTCAATTGGGATTGCTCGAATTGCGAAATCTTTCACAAGTCGCCATGCTATAAGCCGTGGATGAGTATCCACGTCTAATGTCAATAAGTGGTATAATTCTCTTTCCCCCTGTTGCCGTGCTTTGGCAGGTGGATAAGGTAATTGTATCCCTTGTCAGTGGAAATAACCGATGGATAAAAGTTATATCCCCGGCCCATGCTAGCCCTGCTGGTGTTACTGACACCGAACCCAAAAATATGATTAAAAAAATTTTTGTCTGTCTGTCTGTCTGTCTGTCTGTATGTTCAGGTATCACGCAAAAACTACCGGTTCGATTACGATGAAACTTGGTATACTTATTCTTTGATATCCTGGGCACCACACTGGGTACTTTTTATCCCGGAAAAGTATATACAATAAAAAACAAACTTAACTTTGCGGTTCGATCCCTAGACCCGACTACTGTACCAACCGCAAATAATAAGTTTGTCGTAGGTTACGTCACCCGCAGTGGAGTTCACCAAAGGCACACGGCTAAGATATTATAATATTTAATCTTAAGATACGATATCGCTCGCCATACAATTCAATGGACTATCACACACTACGAAGATAATTATGCACATTGAATATCTATTCAAAATTAATATTGGAGGATGATTGGTGATCGATACTGATGCCAAAAATGCAATTAGTGAATGTTTTGTCTTTCTATCTGTATGTGCACGCATAGTTCAAAAACTATTATAGGGATTTTAACCAAACTTGCTACGGTTGTAGGTAATCAATACGCCTGGGCAGGTTGATCTTAGTATCAGTTGTTTTACACATGGTCAGTTGTACGGCGCTCTTTCCCGGGTCAGTAGTTCCAGAAATCTTTATTTATTTATTTATTTATTTATTCATTTGGGAGAACAAACAGTTACACACTACGAATGATCTTAAAATAGGCATGCACAACAATATGAGTGAGTGTGTAACTCACTACGTTATCCACAAATTATATAAGAAATTAGACAACTAAGTAAACTTAATCATGCACGAATTACAATTGCATTTTCATAATTTGTTATACACTTGTTTTTTATGTTTCTAAATCCATTAATGTATTATTTACATCATTGCGGAAGTTTTTGGCAGATAATGAAAATATATCTATATCCGTAAAATACTTATTGTATGTATTTACTAAACGACGCAGAGGTGCGCGTTCCCCAGCATTAGTGCGACAAGAAACTACTGCAAACAGTGGTCGGGCGCGCACCTCTCGTCTTACTACAGTTCTAGGTACAATATAACATAGATTGTTGGTCAGGTCTGAACAGTCGCATATGTATCGGAAGGATCAACTTTGCAAGTAGTCTATCCGGAAGTATTATGCTAAAATTATTACGTTTATACAGTATGGATACCACTCTTATACAATAAATAAGACCACATACTTGTTACCACCTTTTCTGACGATTTTGAAAAAATGAACGTAATCGGTCCAGTAGTTTGGTCAAAAAATGGATTTCTAACTTTGATCAAATTTGAACATTTCTATAATCGAACTACTAGGTCAATGATTCAATGAACTCCTAAAGCGACGGCGGCGTTGCCCTTCCGTGCAAAATATCTGCCTAAACTTATACTAAACATCACATGACCCGCGGCGCGGCATTCTTCATTGGCTGATTCGGCGAACTATCATAGGCAACTAGGGGAGGTACACCTGTGTCGACTAATGATCGATAAACAAAGAAATCTGTTTAACTTTAAATAGTGAGAGCATGGTGTTTTTAGAATTATCGTGCTGTTATTATAATTCTATTATTACTATACTGTACCTTTGAAAAGCTACAAGCGTTTCTTGTTTGAATATGTTCTTATTAAATATTAATAAGTAGATTTAGAGATAAAATAAATAAAGTGGAAGTCAATAATAACGATTTTTTAAAAAAACCTTTATCGTACCTCTCTAAGTTACTCGTCTGAAAAGTTTTTTTTCTTCCTCTGGCGATAGAATAAAATAAAAATAAAGTTTTAATTTATCCAATTAATAATTTGTTGATATTTTTTAATAATAAAACAATCCAATTTAAAAAAAATCTTCTATTTTAATGTCCTGTTTTGCTAAGTGTAAAAAAGTATAGCTAAACTGTCGATCGATTTACGATCGACAGTTTATCGATACTTTTTTACACTCCCTAATTCCTTCCTAGTTCCTTTTTGTCAGTTCAATCACCGCCGTCTTCCGGAACTCGCGCGCGTGCCATGTTATTTGGTCCAATTATTATTTTGTTTTAGTTACGGTGAAATGGGAACATTTAAGTTAATAGCAACTTTACTTAGTGTGTGTGCGTAAATTCTGTTTTCAAATTAATTAAGTATTATTTATTTTTGTTTAGTGATAATAATAAAGTTTGTGTATGCCGCGTGTGGTTTTATCTAATTTAACAATTTATCGGGAGCCGGGAGCATTCATGAGAGTTGTTGCGTCACTTACGTTAACCCAACCCTGGGAGCTGTCCAAAGGATTAAATAAAACCAGTGCAAATTAGAGAAAAACACAGTGCCTAACACTCGTTCCGCGTCATACCTATTCCATCTTCTTTTGAAGAACCACTGTTGGAACTAACGTGCAACATTTAATTTATTTAGCTCAGTTTAGTTATCGCGGAATAAAAATATGGTGATAAAAACAAACTTACTAAGTGAACTTTAATTTCATCGCACATTTTCAAACGAATCAAATGACACAGTGCTTTTGTGCTTAGCTACCTACATGCTGAACCCGCTTCGCGTTGTTGCCGTTCTTCCCGGGTCAAGGTACGTTTTCTAAACAGAGTGTAGACTTTTACTGATGTTATTTTGATATTTATTTTGTTTGAAAATTTCACTTTTTTGTGTTACGGTTTTTAATGAAAATTTTAAATTCGCCGTATTTGTATGTACTAGCATTATTCGTGGTTTGAATTATTGTATAAGAGTAAACTCCATACTGTATATCAACGCACAGCCCCAACCGCTGGTATTAGAGACATGAAACTTGAAGGAGTGTTCTTAGTGAAGAGTAAGTCTTCCATAGAAACGATTTTTGAAAATTCAACCCTTAAAGGGAAAACATAGGGGACGGAAGTTCGACATCCACGCGGGCGAAGCCGCGGGCAAAAGCTAGTTAAAATTAAAAGATTTTATAACTTCTTATAATAATTGACACTCGCTCGTCATCCTTTTTTCCTTCTTCTTTTTTCAAAATATTCAAATCTTCCTCTTTCTCCTTCCCACATTCATACTCCCTCATTCATCCATCACTGCGTTCATATTTACTACATTCCATCAAATAATCATGCATTCTAAATTAACATCCCACATACATAAACTTAAAACAGAAACCGGCCAAAAGCGTGTCGGGCCACGCTCAGTGTAGTTTCCCGTCCGTCACAATAAGTGTTCAAAATGCCTGCATATACGATTATGCTACAAACTTAGACCAGAAATTATTTTGTACAACTTTTTGTCTTTTTTGTACAAAAACTAAAACTATAACTAACCCCTATTCATTTTTAAATATCTTTATCTTTCTATTCATTTTTAAATATCTTTCCAACTATATATTTCCAAATATATATATTAACACACGTTTGGATTGAAATTTAAAAAAAAAAACACTTCCCATTTTACATATAGGGGGGCTACCTTAATAAAACATTTTTTCCCAATTTTTATTTTACCACTTTGTTGGCGTGATTGATACACATATTGGTACCAAATTTCAGCTTTCTAGTGCTAACGGTCACAGAGATTAAGCGAGGACGGACGGACGGACAGACAGACATGGCGAAACTATAAGGGTTCCTAGTTGACTACGGAACCCTAAAAATCGGTTTATTTTACAAGAATATACAACCAACTTCATAAACAACACTAACTCGAGAAGTAGGTGGCCACTAATAAATGAAACAAACCCAACAAGGCAAGTTCGTGTTTTTTTTATAAAGTCAGTTTTAAATAAAGTAAAAAAGTTTTCTTAAAATAACTGTATTCTACATTTAATTGTTTAAAAATGTTAGGAGGTTATGGAGGCTTAAGCAATAGCAAAGCTGCTTTCTTTTGTAACAAAGAACTTAACTATTATGTGTGACATTAAACTATAAATAGTGTTTAAGAAAATGTCGCACTAAGTGCTCGGAAAAAATGTACTCGCATTTTCTCTTCGATAACAAAGCTCCATAAAACTAAGTGTTTATAAAACATCTAAAGTGATCTTACATAGGATAGAAGTGTAAAGAAATTTATCGAGTAGATATAAATATTTACGAGAAATTGTTGATACAAACTTAATATGTTTAAAACATAACATTACGCCTAAATTGGGATAAAGAATTAGGTAGAGGTATACCTACATTTCTATTTCATACCATGTCAAACATAATTTCAATTTAGTAACAGTTTGACACACAATACAATCATTGTGAATCCTCATAAAGGAATTTGCTAACAATTATCTATACACCACTTTTTTAAAATTAAAGCAAAAAAAATGGGCTGTAGCCGTACTTGCTACTGATCATATTTGCGTAATCAAAAGTAAAAAAAAAACGAAATTCATTTTTTTAAAATGCCACTACTTAGATTAACTTAAATAACGAAAACAGCAGTTGGAGGCGGGACATGGTTGAGCGAGATCACGCAAACGTGAGCAAGAGATAACGATTAATGAAAACTACTATGTCATGAATAGCCTGTACAATATTTCCATAAATTGGGTGACTTTTTGGGATATAGACAAACGCTAATAACTTTGCTGTTTATGAATATTATTTATTGATACTTTACAAATATAATGAGAAGACGTCTAGAATAAGCCCTTTAAGTATTTGTACTAATTAAAAATAGGCACCTGCCTATTTTTGTAATTTGAATTTATTTACTTCTGGATTTGTATGACTAATCAATATTGTTATTCGGTGTAATTAAATATATTTGATTTAAACCTAACAGGAAAAAAATAACGATTATCAACTTACTTCCACAGTCGCTAAAACACAAAAATTTACTTTTAAAATGGACTTAGATTAGGAATGGTTTTCTACCTATTGTTTTTTATATCTAATAAAGGCTTTGGTCCGATCCCGGGTCGGGCATACTTATTTAGTGTTTCCATTTATCATTTCTTAGTAGTAGCCTAGAGTTTGGATCTGTGCCCATTGATGGCAGCAGCAGCTCGGCGTCTGAATTGGTCGCCGATTGATGGCAATAGGCTCGCCCTCTATTACATGGGATTAAAACGTGACTGGTAAAATTTGGGTGTTCTACAGGTACACTTGTACCTAACTCTTTGGGGATTACTGAAAGGCGAGATGTTTTGTTAAATTGAGAAATACATATTATACTACAAACTTAGTCCAGAAATTATTATCTTACTAAGATACTGAACCCAAGTCAGATCGGTTCTGTGCCACTTTTTGACGGCGTGCCCGAAAATGGTTACCTCTGACACCAAAGTTGTTAATATTGTAATCAAGCCTGTATTCCCTTTAAAGAGCAAGCAAAGGAAAACAGTAATAAAGACGATTTTATTGGTAAAACCGTACGCTAAAACCAACTCCGACTTGTTTCTGAGAATTCAGTTATGTAAAACCCAATTAAACTTTGTTTGAACTAGAGAATTTACACTTGAGACCATTGGATCGACGACCCAGTGGCTTGTAAACGTCGGAATGATTACAATAAGACTATAATAATACTTGGCTATTCGCTACAAGCAAAGACATTCAATACCTATAGACCGGACATCACGAACAAAATTTTCGTCCGAAAAAGTGTGTCCTGCTGGATACAAGTCTATGAATATTTTGTAGTACGCTCCGCTGCCGCTCCAATATTCATATATTATTCTAGATGGCGTTACTGAGACATGGGATCAAAGTTTTTCTATGACATTTCCTTGACACAGCCGCTCTATAGTATTTTAAATCTCTTTGGCTACAAGACTATTGTGACTCTTGCAGGTATTCCTTGGATGTTTTATAGCTAAGTTTAATTATTTTAATTATAATTTGAAAAGGAACGTATTTTTGGATTGCTGAGGATTACAAAGAAATGTCGTGGCAAATATTGAAAAGAGTATGCTTAAATGGTTTGGTCACGTTGAGAAGATGGATAAAGGACGATTCACCATATATAAAGGCAAATGTAAGTCAAAACGTCCGCCGAGAGAAGGCAGACTTTAAACAGAAAGGTCTTTAGACTGAAAGGTCAGGTGTGTAGCACTCGCAATCAGCGTACTTGTATGACTACATGTATGAACGTAAACGAAACTAAAGAAGTAGGTAAATGGATGACATGAAATGTGAAAAAAATCATAAACATTTTTCATGTGTTTAAAAAATGTTTATGAAATCGAATATTCTTATTTTTTTAGAGATAGCCTATATCCGTCCGTTTGTCTCCAAGATATGATTAATTTGCTTGCCAAATCTTATAATGATCCGTTCAGCCAAAAAGTCATGAAAAGCTGACAGAGTTACTTTCTGAGTCACATAGATAATTACGGATTGTAAATCCAAGTATTCTTTTTAATTCTTTATCCATTAATTTAATTTTATCTTTTTTAGATTAGTAAATGAATCCAAAATAGAATCCTTAACAAATTACGTTCATGGCTGTTCGTAAGAGTTCATTTCACTGCCGTCGCCGGTCTCTGGGCCGTAACAATGGATAGAATAGTTTCTATTGTATAACTTTGACCACGAAGTTTGTGGACCACTTGTGTTTACACGAAACACTAACAAATTGACTTGTAAGTTTACGCCACGCTATGTTGTGGTTGATTTTCTTGTAATTGCACACAAGTAATTAGGATACAGGTTGTTGAGGGAATCAATTTATTTGATTGTGAGTAATTTGGTTAAGATCGATGTTGTGGCTATTAAAATACTAATTTCACAGGGTTGAAAAAAAACAATAGAGGGTCTATTGATTTGTTTCAACCCTGTGAAATTAAACAAAAGAAAACCACTTTAGATCCTTAAGATGGACAATTACACTCAAAGGATAGGAAACATTCGTTTCTGTTTAAAAGCAGAGAGATTTTTGAGAGCAGCGGTAGCCCAGTTGTAGCAGCCCCGACTTACGAACAGTAAATCGTGGGTTCAACCCCAGGCAAGCGCATGACTTAGTGTAATTTATTTCATCACCACTGCTCTCAAAAACGGTGAAGGAAAACATCGTGAGGAAACCGGCTTGTCCTAGAAGCAAAAATTCGAAGACATGTGACATCTACCAATTCGCACTGGGCCCGCGTGGTAGATTAGGGGCCCATACGCAAAATACGCGCTTTGACGTGGAGTTGCGGATACCAACTGGGTATCTTTTTATCTTTACTGTACGTTTAACAAAAAAATGCTTGTAGTCTAATCTGATGCGTCTCGATACCACTATATATCTAGGAAGTAAAGTTAGAGTTATAGAATATTTAATTTATATACATACATAAACTCACGCCTTTTTCCCACGGGGGTAGGCAGAAACTACAGAGCGCCATGTGCTACGATTCTTACATACTTCTTTTGCTTCGTTTACATTCATACATGTTGTCATACACGCACGCCGGTTGCGAGTACTACGACCTGACCTTTTTGAAGAACCTCACTAATAAGGTCTATGTATAAAACAACAATCTGTGTGTGTCGGTCTGTGTAATATTTAATATTTTGTTAATTATCTTGTTTTTAATAATTGTAAAAACTTTGCACGTCACGTAGTGACAAACATGTTTGCGCGTAACTTATGATATCATTTTGCATGCACTTTCTATGTATGTACTCACACATGTTTATGCAAATAATAATCTTATCTTATCTTACTGGATAGCACGATTGCAACTCTTTAGGAAGACTGGTTGTAGATTTTCATTTTAACAAAACAATCAAGTTTCCACCCACCACAGGAACGAAAAGTTCGCCCAAAAACGAACCGTAACAGGAAATCACACAGCATATTTCACCATGAAATATTGCACTGAGAATTATTTTTACACCTGCTGTTACCACTAAAGTTAGTCTGGTAACAAAAGGGACTAAAAACAGGACGCATTAAAATGAAAAATAGTCAAGCTTATCTAAAAATACTGGACCGCCTGATGAGAGAGCAATGCAAATGAATCACCTTGCTCAAATTTTAACACTTTGTCACTAGGAAAAAAAGGAACATTTCGTTTTTCACAGCCCTTTTTGTATCATATGTCACTAAGATAGAAGACCTGAGTCAGGAAAAAGTAAGTACAGTAAAAAAAAACGCGTGATGGATGTCGCGTACGAAACTAAAAAGGTACGGTTTTTCTTATTGTTTTAGTTTAGCGACGACGTTGGCGATCTTGTAAACGACATACGTTCTAGATTTCTGACTTTGTTAAATGGACGTTAGACTGGTATAAAATTAACAATTTTGTGAAAAAGAAGATAATGGTTTTCTTTGTATTAGATGAGGTTACCTATAGAAAAATTTGAACTCTAAAGAAATTTCTACTGAGCTTTTGAACGCAATGAATCTCAAATTTGACACGACAAAAACTATACTTACTATTGATTCTTCTGTCAACATAGAACCTAAAGTAATAAATAAGCTATGAACAAATATTTTTAAATCTTAACCCAGAAAACGATTTCCTAAGCGTCGAAGTGGAGGCCAAGTCACGGGGTTCGTACCTCAGTACTGGAGTAGTGATCAAATGGAGTGTTATTTAACTACCTATTCTATCTTTAGTCTGTCTCGTTCTGTTTACTGGGACACAAACTAGTTTAATTAGCCGTGTTCTTCATTATTCCTTAGCAAACAGAATAATCATGTTCTATGTTTCTTTAACAAAAATCAGAAGTTTTGTTCAATAAACCAAATGAAAGGAAAAGAAAGCATTGAAATATTCGTTTCAAGTGGTAAAACAAAAGTGTTCAAATTTTTGGTGCATTCTAAATGACTAATTAAAATCTAAGAAGCGCTTAAACTAGACCCATTGCTACACTGCTATCTAAATTCTATGTTAACATGACTGGAACTGTTTTAATATATTATCTAGTTTTCTAGTTGTTCGGAGACGGGAGGCATGAATTGTAAAAATAATATTTTAACAAGGCTTAGAGAATATTACGCTTAGCACTTCATTTGTTCTTTACTCCATGGACTGAGCCAACGCCAAGATCTTGTCCTAACAAACTGGTTGACAATACAGAGCTCTCGAGATATCTTAGCTTTCTAGTTATTTTATTTACTTTTAGCTGCATATTGGGATTGGAAAAGAAAATACGGGAGCAGTTTCCCTTGTTTATGATTCTCGCCATTTGTACAGTGTGTAGATACTTGTATTTCATCGCTAACAACATGACTACTACGACTGATGTTTTATTAGTTCTTTTGCAGGATAGAATTACTTGAGCAAAAAACTGCTTAAAGGTAAAAAAAAAAAAATTAAAAGTTAGCAATTAGGAAAACCCGATGAAAAGTTAAACAAACAGGATGGCATTATTATTATTTAAAAAAAAACAAATAAAGGTTTAGCATGAATAGTAATTTCAAAAGGCAATCTTTCATTAATTAAGTTACTAGTGTACCTAACCAAAACAGCAAGTGGGTGTTAAATCTTGAATGAATTCTTCTAACAGAGCAAGGATTAAGCCGGGACACTGCGAGCGTAAGATTCTGATCAGACGTTGATTGATGAACCGCGTGTTTTTGTTGATAAACTCTCCGTTTAAAATATCTAAGTCGAAGCTTTCGATTATAGGGAAAGTTTCCACTTTTTTATCATTTTGTCAGGAAGAATATATAATACTGCAGTGCGATTCTGGTCTAATCACCGCGTGAAAATGAAGGCGTAGTGAGGGTGAATTGAGCTGTCATTTCATACTAATGCCTACGCATTGACAGTTTACTTCACTCAAGTTTTCACGTTACCTTTACTACATTGACCGGCTGCAGTATTTTTTTTTTTTTTTTTTTATATTTTGAAAATAAGACTAGGAATTTCTTGCTTATGTAATTTACCATTTCTGATAAATTAATAAGGTAGTGCGTGGACCTAGTATGTGTGTAGCTACACCACGTATATTGTAATAGTAGACTTTTCAAAAGCTATGTCTATTAAAATGATATGTTGTAAAGATAAGCAAATAAACGCTACAAACATCTTTCAGAAAGCGACCTGGCAGTTGAAGTTAAACTCTGTTGAGTTTAACTTCAACTGCTAGGTCGTTTTCTCAACATAATATCTTACCATCACGCCTACAATCCCTTAAAGATTAGGTAGAGCTGTTCCTACAAAATACCTACATTTCGCACATTTTATGTTTAAGATTTGTTTAAGGATATATAATAGGAGGTGAACCAATTACCAATAATAAACCCTAATGGATCTAAATTTGTGCGGCTATATGTATAGACGGTTCCTAAATTTTCAGGACAGATATCTGTTGATGCAATAACTTAGTTTCCAGTACCTACGTTGTTTGCCAAACGTCCTGCGAGTATTGTGTTTGTTTCACAAAGCAAGTTTCTGAACCTTTGAATACTTAATTTGCTGTAGGTACAACATTGTACAGTCCGGAGATATACGCCACAAATTTTGAATTAGTACAAATACTTAAAGGGCTTATTCTAGACGGTCTTCTCATTATATTTGAAAAGTATCAATTAGTAATATGTAATTTCGCGCCAAACGGCAATACTAATACTTAGTGTATTCGCGCGAGTTAAGGAACCCCAACCTACCAATATTAGCTTTGTCAGCCAATAAGTAATTACTAGATTATTATTTCCCAATTTCCCCACTGCGTGATCAGCATTTATAATTATCTAGAACATGCGTCAATCTGATCACGCTGTGCATGTACTACGTTAGCAATTAAGTTAGTATATAAGATCAATATCTTAATAGATTTAGTTAATTACTGTTTCGCTGTAACTCTGTCGGAATAAAGTTATTTTTTAAATACTTCCGTTGTCGCTTACTTAATTGGCGCAGCCGGTAGGATCTCTGTAGTCAGTTTGCCGTGTATACAATTCTACGTGGAGCAGCCGACGTCCGTGTCTACGGTTTAGCAGAGATCGCCGAACAAATAAATTCATTAAGAAGCCACTTCGAGTTACGGAAGAGGACCAGCCACAGCAGTAATTCAGGGAGCATGGAGCTAGCTGCGGAATTGTGAGTAAATCTTTTTCACCTTCCTCTCAGCTCTTCCATCTATATCCCAACCTTGTAATAGTCTAAGTGTTTGTGTATTATTAGGGATTGGACAACGCCGTAATAATATTTGCATAGATTTTAATTGTACTAATATTTTAGAGTAGTGATAGTTTAGTAGCACATTAGTGTGATTTTTTTTTTCTCCGCGTTTGTTTCTTTCATAACTTTTCACAATGGAAAACGTAACCCGTGTCCCACAGGAATTGGTTAACATCATACCAATATTCAGCGGCGACACTAGAATGTTGCCTTTATTTATAAAAAAATGTGAATACATTTTGTCTACGTTCTTAGGAACCACAGCCCAAAATGAATATTTATTTCATGTAGTAACAAGTAGGTTATCAGGCGAAGCAGCCAGTTTGGTAGGCGAAAGAGAAGCTATAGGTACGTGGGACGAGCTGAAGAAGTTGTTAAACCAACACTTCGGTGATCCACGCACAGAGGATTGTTTAGCAATGGAGTTAGAATCGTGTAGAATAAATAAGGGTGAAAGTTATTTAGATTTTTGCCATAGAATACAGCGGATGAGAAGTGTTTTATTTGCTAAAATATCAGAAACTATCATTGATGAATCTCTACGTAAGGCAAAGCAAATCATTTATAGTAACAGAGCGATGAATGTTTTCTTGTTTAATTTACCGCCATTTTTAGTTAGATTAGTTCGTTTGCGCGACGTCACAACGTTAGAGGATGCATTAAAAATAGTTTTAGAAGAACAAAACTTCCAGGCAGTCTATGAATCGAAAACAAACGACAGACGTAATTTTAGCAGAAATAACAGACCCAATTTGCCTAATAACCAAAATGCATTTGAATCTAATAATCAAAAGAAAGATTCACATAGCATATCAAGTACACATGTACCGAATAGTGCTACAAACAGCACATCTACACCGAACAATTCGCATCAGCCCAGACATTATAAACAACATAATAATATTCAAAGAAATCAAGACAATTTTAATCGTACAAACAACAATAATGCGTCACCGCAGTCAAGTAGGTCAGCTGTTCCGATTGCACAACCGAACCAACAGTTCGCGGCACATGCACCGAGCACGCCGTCTTTTGCAGCGCAAGCATCTACGTCGGGTGCGAATACTGATGTCACCATGCGTACTGCAAGTTCGCGACGGGTTAATTACATAAATAATTCTAATAATAATGAACGGAGATCAAGTTATTCATACAATGAGTGCCAAGAATTTTCTCCTGAAGAACCCGGGGCGGGAAATTTTTGCATAACGGCCTCTACCCTAGAGAACGAATAAAAATAAATTGTAATAAACGCTTAAATTTACCACATATAGTTATACCAGAATTAAAGGCAGTTTTTATGATAGATACGGGGAGTGTTAGATCGTTTATAAGCCCGTATATAGCGAATAAATATTTTAAAAATTATTTACAGTATGAACCCTTCGAAGTTGTTAGCACTCACGCATCGAGTGTTCATAGTGAAACGGCTATTATTCCATTACCGGTTACCTTTGGAAGTCAAGAGTTCCATAAGTTTTATGTCTATAGTGTCGACGATAGGTATGATGGGTTAATAGGTAGCAATTTGCTGAAGCAATTACAGGCAAAGATTAATATGGAAAATCAGATATTACATTTAAAAAATACTGATATTCCTATCATATATTCACCGCCTATGAGAGAGGTATATAATCTACCATCTCGTAGTGAACTTAGAGTAAGACTCCCAGTCAACTTACTGGACGGGGAAGCTGTGTTAGATTTTAAGCAATTTACGGAAGGGATTCGAATGCCCGCCGCATTAGTTACGTGTATTAATGGCTATGCAACAACTGTTATTCAGAATTATAGCCATGAAAATAGAAAATTAGTAGTTACGGGACCTTTTCAAGTGGAACCATACATACAGGACCCATCTGTTAGTGTTAATTTCATAGATAATAATATAGAAGTGGACAGCTTGCTAACAAAGAATTTAGACAAATTACAGTTAGATCATATGAATTCAGAAGAACGAACGGTTATTGAGGGACTTTGTAAAGAATACAAAGATATATTTTATTGTGAAAATATTCCGTTAACCTTCACAAATCAGGTTAAACATAGAATAAGAACAAAAAATGAAGACCCAATAAACATTAAGGCACATAGATTGCCACCTATTCAAACAAAAGAGATCAGTAGTCAAGTCGAGAAAATGTTAAGGGATAACATTATCCAGGAATCTCATTCTCCCTGGAGTGCTCCCGTACATTTAGTGCCGAAAAAATTAGATGCGTCAGGCCAACAAAAATGGAGGATGGTAGTTGACTATAGACGGCTCAATGAAATCACAATTGATGATAAATACCCTTTGCCCAACATTAACGATTTATTTGACATGCTAGTAATAGTACATACTTTACAACTCTCGACTTAGCTAGCGGGTACCATCAATTAGAGGTTCAGGAGGAAGATAGAGCTAAAACTGCGTTTAGCACACCTTCAGGTCATTATGAATTTAACAGAATGCCGTTTGGGTTAAAGACCGCACCCGCAACTTTTCAGCGAGCGATGGATAACGTCTTACGAGGCCTTCAAGGCTTACATTGCTTAGTATATCTCGATGACGTCATTATTTTTTCTAAAAGCTTGCCTGAACATGTAGAAAAGCTTAGAGCAGTTTTTGACCGCTTCCGTCAAACAAATTTAAAAGTTCAATTAGATAAGTCTCATTTTCTTAGAAAGGAAGTACTCTACCTAGGGCATACTATTACGAGTGAAGGTTTGAAACCAAATAATGATAAAATAGACGCTGTTCTTAGGTATCCTATACCGGAAACGGTTACACAGATTAAAAGCTTTTTAGGACTAATCGGTTATTATAGGAAATTTATCAAAGATTTTGCCAAAATAACTAGACCATTAACAGCTTGTTTAAAGAAAGGTCGCAAAATTGTAATTAATGAGGAATATAAAGAATGTTTTGAGACATGTAAAAAGCTTTTAACAAATGCACCTTTGTTACAATTTCCTGACTTTAGTAAAACATTTATTTTAACCACGGATGCATCCAATTTTGCGATCGGGGCTGTATTGTCACAAGGAACGATAGGCTCAGATAAGCCTGTAGCCTATGCTAGTAGAACCTTGAGTGACACAGAAGTAAAATATAGCACTATCGAGAAGGAACTTTTAGCCATAATATGGGCAGTTAAGCACTTCCGACCGTATTTGTATGGTAATAAGTTTACCATATTTACAGACCATAGACCATTAGCTTGGCTGTATTCATTGAAAGAGCCCAATAGTAAACTGACGCGATGGCGGTTAAGGTTAGAAGAGTACGATTTCGAAATAAAATATAAGAAAGGCCCTCAAAACACGAATGCAGATGCTTTATCTAGGATTAAGATTAATGCAATTGACGACGATTTAGATTCAATATTCGTAAATACAGGAGATAGGCAGGAACGTATACAAAAAGTTATAGAAAACGAATTGCAAGACCTCGAAACTCCAATAGAAACGATAGAACTTTCGGATTCTGACGATGGGGTCACTGCCAACTCAGTTTCAAATAGAGAACACGAAGGCATTCCTAGTCTACACGAAGCTGTCGATACTAAACCAAAACAGATTTTAATTCATTCATGGTTTAAAAATAAATTAGACGTAAAAGATATTTCAAATAATAAACAAAAAATTCTCGAAGTTCACTTACCGACAAATAACGATATATTAGTTAAAGACTTTTTGAAAGAGTATATTGATCCAAAACATAAGTATTTTATATACTTCGAACACCCATCTTTTAGAAAAACTTTTTCAAACATGGTAATTAAGTTATTTAAAAAGGATTCAGTTAAGTTAACCGAGTGTACAGAAAGAGTTATAAATTTGACAGGATCTGAAGAAGATCAAAAAGAAGTTATTTTAAAATACCACGACGGGAAAACATGTCATAGAGGTATTAAAGAAACTTTAACCAAACTTAAAAGACATTATTGGTGGGCAAACATGAAAGAGACAGTCACGGCAATCATAAATGCTTGCGAAACATGTAAACGCATGAAATATGATAGAAAGCCGATTAAACCCCACATTCAGTTAACACAAACTCAGGATGCCCCTTTTCAGGAAGCTTTTATGGATTTATTATATATTGAAGGGAAATATTATTTAACTATAGTGGATGCATTTAGTAAGATAGCACAAGCCATAGAGGTACCGAATAGGAGTACACCAGAGATAGTTAGGGCATTGATTAAATATTTCAGCATGACATGCTGAAATATTTAATCAATGCCCTAACTATCTGTATGGTCTGCCTAGGAAAATTAGTTGCGATTCCGGTACAGAATTCAACAATACTTTGATTAAAGAAATGTTAAGCTTTTACAAAATTGAACTTCATATTGGGACGCCAAATAATCCCAGTTCAATGGCAATAGTAGAAAGGTTTCATTCTACCATTATTGAGATTTATCGTATAGCAAAATACGATAAAAGCGATTTAGATGCAGCATCAGTTATGACTTTCATCATGGCTTATAACAACACCATACATTCAGCAACAGATTTTACGCCTTTTGAACTAGTATTTGGTCACACTTATTCCGATAATGTATTTAACGTGGATAGAGAGAAGAACTTAACTCAGAAATTATTGTTAGATCATAGAAAACGCCTTAAAATACTGTATGAATTCATAACAGAAAAATTAGAATCCGATAAAATTAAAATAATTAATAAAAAAGGTGGCGAAACGACACCGGTACTCGAACCGGACGATAATATTTACATGAAAGACACTAGGATTAGAAAAGCTAAAGAAAAACCGCGATATGAAAAAGCGAAAGTAATAGGTGAAGTTGAAAGAAATATAGTCCCAGTAAAGAAAAGGAAAACTAGAGTAGCCTTAAAAAATGTAAAACGTCCTCCACAGATCGTGCCTGGTACTTCTGGTACTAGTGGTGCCAACACTCACGCTGGACCTCCAAAACCTCGGTCTGAATCCGGGGATAGCAGCGATAAAGCGGGGAGTAGCAGTGAAGAGGAATAGTTATTGGACAATATACAAAATTGTAGATTTAGAATCATTACACTTACAAATAGATAATAATATTCGGGATTTTATTAACTTGAAAATTAAAATTAAGGAAAATAGTCTTAGTAACGAAACTATAGGAATAGAAAGCCAAATAGAATATCTTATTAAACTAACTAAGGATAGATTTTTTCAAATCTTACCTTTCCATTATAGAAATAAAAGAGCTTTGTTTAATCCATTAGGCTCACTTGTAAAAGCTATTACAGGAAATTTAGATGAAGACGATGCAATTAAATATGATAGAGAAATCCAAATGATACAGAACAAAGAGCATGTGGTCGAACGTAAAGTATCATCAATGCAAAAAGCTTTTGATAAATTAGTAAATGACTCTGAAATAATAAATTCAAATATTAAAAACTTGGGTTTACATACCAATGAAATGGAAAAATTAGTTGAACAAGAGTTCAGGTTTAACAAACTTTTCCAAATATTAAATACTATGTATCAAATTTTAAATAACTTTCGAACCTGTTACGAAAACATACAAGATATTGAAACGGCAATAGCCTTAAGCAAATTAAATACATTGCACCAATCCATTATAAATAGTACAGAATTATATAATACGTTAGAAGTCATTGCTAAACATGCTAGAACAATATACCCAGTAAGCAAACGTAATTTAATAAAATTAGAACGTAATATCATACTTAAATCATATACAGGGTGTCCAAGAACCTGGCGTCCAACTGGATTCCCACGATGCCCCAAGTTCTAACAGTACTCAGAAAAATATTTTAAAAAATCCACCCCATGTACTTACAGAATTATACTGATTTCAAAAAAAAAGGGGAAATGAGCACCCTGTGACATACTTTTGAATGCTGTGACTGCTAATGCTGATAATTTCGATATTTCTTGGAGGTTTTGTAATCTAGGGTATTGCTGTGTCTAAATAGAATGTAAAAATAATGTACTTATTGTACCATTTTAAAATAAAATATTATTTTAACTAAAGGTGATATGGAAAACTATTGAATTTCGCAACTTTGACCGACTGTAGTGTAAAAAAAATGTACCAAAATAGTATGGCAAGTGACGTCAAATTTTGACGCGTTTATTCCTCTTTTTAAAAAGGTATAATACTTACACATTAATTTGAAAAAAAAAATTTTGATAATATTTTTACTCAACAACCCAATTTTTACGAAGTGCCTACCTACTAACGGTAACTGTCGGACCCTTTCTTATCTTAGAAACTGTTATGTTACTACTATTATTTACTTCGGTTCCAAGAGTGAGCAAGAAGGAAATACACACAGGTAGATGGGTTCCCAGTAGAATAAAAGCAAAGAATGTTAGTTTAAAGATATTTTATTACAATAAATGTTCAAAATGTTGACCACCCGCGGCAATACAAGCTCTCACTCTCCTTAAAAAGGACCGCTTTATGTTTCGCGAGTAACTTTTTTGACGTATCACCTGCACTGCTTGTGTTATCTTCTCACGAAGGTCAGCGATGTCATTAATGGGCTTCGCATAAACGAGCTCCTTCATAGTTCCCCAGAAAAAAAAATCCAGCGGATTTAAGTCAGGTGAGCGGGCTGGCCACGGGATTGTTCCTGATCGCCCAATCCACCTGTTCGGGTATTGCTCGTCCAAAAACTCTCTAACGGATACGCGAAAATGTGCTGGACAGCCGTCGTGTTGGAACCACATATCTGGTGGGGTCTCTTCTAGTAAGTTTGGCAAATCATTTTGAAGAAAATTTAAATATGATTCGCCAGTCAAATTCTCGGGCATCTCAAATGGACCAATAATATTCCCACAGAGAATACCGGTCCACATGTTCACTTTGAACCGGTACTGGGATCTATCTTCTCGCATCAAGTGCGGATTTTCCACATGCCACTCGTGCAAGTTGTGTAGGTTCATGTAGCCATCCTTCTTAAATGTTGATTCATCTGACCACAAAATTTTGTCGATAAAGTTTTCGTCTTCTCGATGTTTTTGCAGGATTGTTTCACAAAACGCGACTCGGCTCGGATAGTCTCGAGGTAAAAGACTTTGCACTCGCTGTACGTGGTACGGATGATATTCTTCTTTTTGGAGAATACTGTGTGCTGTGCTCTTCGGTATCCCCGTATCAGCTTCTATTCCTCGCACAGAGATGCTTGGATTTGCCGACACCGCCTCTAAAACTTCATCGCGTATGAAGTCATTTACGGGTCGTCCTTCACCAGCTACTTGATTGGGGAACCGCCCGTCACATAGTGATCTGTGCACATTAATGAAAACTCGATGGTCGGGATATCGCGTAGCCCTCGGATACCTTTCTCTGTAAAGTCTCGCTGCAGCTCGTCCATTACCTCTACATTCTCCATAAATGTAGTGCATATTTGCGTATTCTTGCGGAGTGTAGGTCGCCATGGTAGCACACACAAAACACAAACTGTCCAAACACAGGCAAAGGTCGTCGTAAAGAGTTCGTTTCAAAGTCCAGAGCACAAAGAGTAATCGAGTCCAATAAACAAAGCTTTAAATCGTAGTACGTGATCAATGGTAACAATAAGAGAGAGGTGCGTAGTAACGGCAGGAGGCAGTGACGCGTACTGACCGTACTGTTATCCTAAATAGCACGATCCCAGATAGCGTCACTGTCTATCTCACTCGCACCTCTAACCTTTTTCTCCCTCACTCTTACCTGAATAATGGGGTACCATAAAGAAGAACCAGCAAATCGCAAAGATAGTTTCTGTCTTGCTCCCTCCTGTTGTAATAACGAATCACTATGGTGAGATGCATGCACATACCGTCCCTTACGGTCTAACCTGTTTTTTGAGAGGCCTGTTGTTATTTTTATGAGCATACAATAGTAATTCTTTAGAGGTTAGATTCAATTCGTCGTAAATTTTTCTTTCTAAGAATTCTGTAAGACATCGTAAAAATTGGGTTGTTGAGTAAAAATATTATCAAATTTTTTTTTTTTCAAATTAATGTGTAAGTATTATACCTTTTTAAAAAGAGGAATAAACGCGTCAAAATTTGACGTCACTTGCCATACTATTTTGGTACATTTTTTTTACACTACAGTCGGTCAAAGTTGCGAAATTCAATAGTTTTCCATATCACCTTTAGTTAAAATAATATTTTATTTTAAAATGGTACAATAAGTACTTTATTTTTACATTCTATTTAGACACAGCAATACCCTAGATTACAAAACCTCCAAGAAATATCGAAATTATCAGCATTAGCAGTCACAGCATTCAAAAGTATGTCACAGGGTGCTCATTTCCCCTTTTTTTTTTAAATCAGTATAATTCTGTAAGTACATGGGGTGGATTTTTTAAAATATTTTTCTGAGTACTGCTAGAACTTGGGGCATCGTGGGAATCCAGTTGGACGCCAGGTTCTTGGACACCCTATAAATAACAACAAGTTAGTTTTTGTTTTAGAAGTTCCCCTAATAAATAACGAAACATATAATTATTACAAGGTTATACCCATCCCTATATTCCATTCTCCAAACACCTTTACAATAATACCCAAATATCCTTACCTGATGGTGAATAGATTGAAATACATGCCCGTGGTAAGCCCATGTACTGAGATTGAAAATGAAAAATTTCTTTGCGCTGAAACTAATTTAGCCCAGTTCCCAACCGAGACCTGCATTGAACAAATAATGCTGATGAAGAACAACTACAAAAACTGTGCAAATAGGCAAAGTCATCGTTGCCGCCACCACAAACACTACAGTTTCCAGTCTCCAGCTGCCATTGATCCAGATGCCAGACCTACAACAGGACATCCAGAGAAGATCAAAGAAAGTGGATTTAAGAAATGTGGACTTCAGTGATGTGAAAGAAGTGTTACAAAGTGCAAAATTTAGTGAAAAAGACGATACGACACAAACAGTGACAATAGAAATTAGTATATGGACCATCTTAGAGTATGTGGTTATTGTAATAGCAATAGTTATCTTTATAATGTATAAATTTCAGTTCATAAACTTTTGTCGAAATTCTCCGAAACAGTCTGCGACACCTTCGGATAATTTCTCTCTTAGGGAGGGAGGAGTTAAGGAACCCCAACCTACCAATATTAGCTTTGTCAGCCAATAAGTAATTACTAGATTATTAATTCCCAATTTCCCCACTGCGTGATCAGCATTTATAATTATCTAGAACATGCGTCAATCTGATCACGCTGTGCATGTACTACGTTAGCAATTAAGTTAGTATATAAGATCAATATCTCGACACCAGCAATTTATACTACGCTAACTCGAAATTTAGGTAAAAACGTTTTTTAATGCCAAGTTGCTTAAAATGTGTTTTTACATATGTCTTAAAAAAATCGGGAAGAAATATACAAAAATAAGAAAGTTACAAATCTTATAAAACGCTAACTAAAGCTACTTTTTGAAATCACTCGATTTATAATACGCTAACTATTGTTAGCGGAGTGTGCGCGGGGAGGGCACGCACCGCTTGTTTGCTTACATTAGTCTAACGACACTTGTCGGTGTGTTAGATGTGATTGCGCGGTTTTAAAACTTATGCAGTAAATCATAATAGATAGTGTTATTGTAACCAGCTATTTAAACTATTGTGAGTGTTATTTTATTATTACCAATATGTCTCGACAACGAGCTAAATATTTAGTGGAATTAACAAAAAAAGAAGAATATTCATTGATGAGTGTTGATGAAAATTGTGAGATATCGCTTCATACTATCGAAAGAGGTTAATTTAATGTGTTATTAAGGACTATTAACGTATGTTAAAGTATGTAAATATGTTTTATAGTAAAACTCTAGGTTTTTTTGAAAATTAGGGTCGTTTTGGTCGAAGTCCGTGCAACACTACGCTAACTCATAGTTAGCTTAGTTTAGTGCGTTCGTGTGTATACTTGTTCGTTTGTAAAATGAACTACTTAGCGACTTTTACGTAGTAAATACTTATTGTGTTAACGTATTAATTAGTTTATTAATGGTAGGTATGTAGACTATTTTTTTTTAAGTAAGTACATGTTTTTTATTTCATTACATTTCAATACATTATACCTACCTATTGTTTTAGAATCGTCGCCTTTACCTGCTGAAGTTGATAATCCTGAATTCGTGTCTTTATATGAGCACGTCATGTTTGATGAGCCTATTCAAGAGCATAATTATTCTATGTCCAGTTCTGCAAGCCGAGATATAGGTAGTCAGCTACAAATATGAAGCCGTATTACACGATATTAATTTAAACGACTTGGGGGCTCCTAATTCTCCAATTAATATTTATTCACCAAAGGTAATGACTTCTATCTAAAAACCTTCTCCATTGGCATTAACTCCAGCAAGTATTGAACCTTTGTTTTCGGTCGTCATTAATGATCTTTCTGATAGCATAGATAATACCCCTGTACCTTCACCCTATTGTGATTTTTCGAAATCTTCACAAAGTTTAAACGCTACTTTGGTGCCGACCTCTTGCTATAAAGAGACTGAAGATTGCTAAGTATAAGCTTAATGTATACAATTTTACAATTTACGATAAATGGTATCAAAAGAAGCATTTTGTTATATGTGGGACGAGCGAACGTTTTTTTTTAATAAATTTACTTCTAAAGGAGTTAACGAAGTCAAACTATGGTCACTGACATGACAACTGTGGAGGACAAAATCGTAATCGTATCGTATACTATATGTTTGTATTACCTGCAGAAAAGGGCCATACACAGAATGAGGGTGACTCAGTTTATGTTTTAATAGAAAAGATTGCAAGAGGTAGAAAGGTATATTTGCCAGATGAACGATATTCACTAGTGCGATGGGCAAAAGTCAATGGGAATCCTTATACTTATTGTTATCGAGGTCAATCAAAACATGATATTTGATTTTAAAAGTAATATAAACATAAATTGACTAAAAATATAAATAACGATAAAATTATGTAGAATAAAATTAAAAACATTTAAGTTTCTCCTGATAATTACGGTTTCTTAGAATATAAATATAGTTTAGGTGATAGATAAAGCAAACAAATTCAATATTTTAAATAGACAACTAGATTATCCCAGTTAGAGTCTTTTCCTGAATAAAGCATACAAGGCTTTGTTAACAATGAATGTGGCAAAATATAAATATTTTAAATATTATTGTGATAAGAATATTTTACCCGATATATATCATACATTTTATAGAAATTTATTAACCACTGAATATGATGTGGACAATGTAGTGATGAAGATTAAGAGGTTAAATGCTTACATCTTATTGTTTAAATTATGTGATTTATATTCAACAATTGGAAGTTTTTGTTTTCTCAGAATAACAATATTGAGTGCAATCTTGATTAAAATTATAATTATTCGAAGTCGAATTGTGATTGATCTGATCTCTATTCGTTAATTAATAAGTAAGTACCTACTTACCTATAAACTGTTGATTACCTACTACACTAATTTTGTTTAAATTATGTACCTTTAGATATTACTATCTACACAATTTTATCTGGAATTAATTATAAAATTTAACGCGTATTATGGCTCAGGTATTACTATCTACTTAATTTTATCTGGAATTTATAAAATTTAACGCGTATTATAGCTCAGCTATTACTATCTACTTAATTTTATCTGGAATTTATAAAATTGAACGCGTATTATAGCTCAACGGAAAGTTAGATGATACGCTAACTTGTGGCACAGGGCGATGTATACTACGCTATATATAATTTGACGGCTTTTAACACGAAATCCGCCAGAGACGCAAGTATCGGTTAAACAAAGCTAACTTCAATCATTTGTTATTAAGCATGATAAATTGCAGTAATATATCTTGTGGGTGTATATAATACCCTTAAGTTATGATTAATACACAAAATACTGTAATTTTTTTATTGCAACTTAATAAAAATAACACTTCTTTAGCACTACGACCTCCCGTACTACACTACGCTAACATTAGTTAGACGTGTATAACATGTTTCATTTTATTGATGAATTACGTTTTTATACGGCTAACTCACGCTAAATCAAAAAATAATAATAATTAAGGAAAACTAAATATTAGATAGGTATTACAATGAAATAATTTAATATTAAGCATACCAAATTTCAAATAAGTATCTTAAATAATGTAAAAGTTATCACGTTTTTCACTTTAAACGCCTCTACTGTAAAGTACGCTTTTTTGAGTTAGCGTAGTATAAATTGCTGGTGTCGATCTTAATAGATTTAGTTAATTACTGTTTCGCTGTAACTCTGTCGGAATAAAGTTATTTTTTAAATACTTCCGTTGTCGCTTACTTAATTCGCGCCTCCCGCTCCACTCGCGGCTTTCCCGCTCTACGCTCGCGCGCACCGCGCCGCGCACCGCTCTTTAGTCCGGCTCGCATCGCAGACGCATACGGTCACGTTACGTAGTCGTTAAAACCGTCCTACAAATATTATTATTCATAAACAGCAAAGTTATAAGCGTTGGTTTATATCCCAAAAAGTCACCCAATTTATGGAAATATTGTACAGGCTATTCATGACATAGTTGTATTCATTAATCGTCATCTCTCGCTCACGTTCGCGTGATCTTGCTCGAGCATGCCCCGCCTCCAACAGCTGTTTTCGTTATTTAATTTTAACTAAACAGTGGCATATTTAAAAATAAATTGATTACGCAAATATGATCAGTACAGGGTACGGATACAGCCCAATTTTTTTTGTACTTATAAAAAAATAGGGACACCCCTATTTTTTAATTAGTAGTTAGAACGGACAGTTCATCTAATGTAGGTACTTATTGAAATAAATATTTACTTAAGGAAGTATTACAGGAGCTCAGACACCATTATTATTTCCATTCGATTTTTAGGTGATTTCTTCACATCAGAGCGGATAAAATGATTATTTTTACATTTCATTTTGATTTATTTTGCTTTGCAGTAATGAATGATTTTTAGGCATTATAATCTTTGTATTTCATAGTTTTAAGGTGTATTCATTTTAGTGTAATGCCAGAAATAAAAATGCGTTTATACGCATTTTTATTTCTTTCGTTTTCTTTTTATGTGTATATACTTGAATGACTAATTTAATGAATTAATTAAATAACTATTTTATTGATCATGTTTTAAATTATTTTATTGATTATAGATTGTTTTTTTTTGTAGTTTTCGTTGTATTTGTTTTTTTTATATTTCTTTTTTGTATAGCTGTTAAGGCGCATATTATTGTGGTGCATGTAGTGCTATTTTATAAGTGATGGGGCACTTACAATATTTTTTATATGAATGTAACAGTGTACTCATTGTTAATGAGCCAAACTAAATAAATAAATGACACAATAATTATTAGCAGTATACTTTTTTGGGCCCTTGTAGATCTCAATGATGCTACTGGTTTGAACTATTTGATATGCTGTTTTATAGGAACAGTAAAGAGGAGGACAGTACATTAAAATTTACACTTTATCATCTGAATAGCCTTTTCCC
Organism: Euplexia lucipara; assembly: GCA_921972225.1. Taxonomy (NCBI): domain Eukaryota; kingdom Metazoa; phylum Arthropoda; class Insecta; order Lepidoptera; family Noctuidae; genus Euplexia; species Euplexia lucipara. Next base: position 15,802,069 of record OV179152.1, on the reverse strand, counting down.
AACTATTTTGTAACCAGTGTTTTTAATGAATCGACTGCCCTTCCTCACGACCGAGTGACTGCATGACACGATACCCCTTAACAAGACTGTTGGTCAGCCTTTCGGGGTTTGACTATTCCTATCGTTGACACCGATGACTGCCATAGTTGAAGACAAACTAAAATGTGTCTAGGACGCCACGCGTCACGACTTTAAAGGCTTAATGTGTAGCTTGGCGCCAGGAGCGCGTTTTTGTGGTGGCGGTCAAGAGGTTACAGATCTACATCGCGGTTGGGACCGACGGCTAAACGCCAAGGCTAGGAGGGGTCTGGATATAATAAATAGTCACCTATCCACGAACGGACCTTAACTAGCCGGCCCCATGCTGTTAAATTATTATTTTGCTACATTTCCACCTATAGACAAACAGCATGAATAAAGAATTAGTTCTGATGGTGTAAAAGAAGCTAATTGAAATTCTCTGCTGGAATCTGTGTTTCCTGGTAGCTACAACTTACGGGTCTGTAAATCAAGACTGCATAGGATACTTCTTCAATCGTGCCTCATCGCTAATCACCCGGATGAGATAATCGCGAGCTTATCAATAATAATAAAAAGCAAGCACGTAGTCTTAGCCTTCCTCAATCAACTCACCACAGCTCTTGGAAATGCTTGTATTTCTAACCATTCCGCCTTTAGTTCCAAACTGCAATTTATAAAAGTTGCACGTATCCACATAACTCTAGCATCGGTATTGTTTGAAAGTTTAATTCAAGCGTTAGTAACACAAGTACGGGTAACATCAGAAATATTCCCTTTCTGAACGTTGTTTTGTGAGGATTTTTAAACTACACTTCGAAGCTTATAAATCGAACTTTGTGCTATTTTTACTCATTATGGTTAGTATTTTTCATACAATAAATCGTATTGATTCGAAACAAATATCGTTGCCCTCATTTTAACTGTCAGGGATTTACCTATGGTTTAAATTCAAAATCATCATCATTTCAGCTAAAAAAAGTCCACGGCTGGACATAGGCGTCCCTCAAATGTCACCACAACGACCGGTTCCGTACGTCATAATCCATCGATTCCTGCGACTCTCACCAAGTCGTCGGTCCACCTTGTGGAAGGCCTTTCAACGCTGCGTCTTCCGTACGTGGTCATCACTCCAGAACTTTACGGCCCCAACGATCATCGAGGTGTTTAAATTGATAAGTTCCAAATCACCAAAAATATAGAAAGAAAGAAAGAAAAGAAAAAAATATATTTTATTTGAACGCACAGAATATAAAACAAAAGAACAGCAATACAGATAAAAAAAGGAAAGATTAAAAAACTAAAGACAAAAATAAAAAAATAATAAAAATAAAAAGACCTGTGCGAAACCAAATAGGCGCCTATCTCAGCATAACCACCATACCATACCACCACCACCACCACCATCACCACCACCACCACCATACCTATTGACCATAATTGATACTTGTATAAATGAAGTGGCTCGATTTATTTGCCCCCAAGTGTAGTTTTGGCATCTCCTAATAGAAGGCTATATTGGAACACATTCGAGTTACGTTCGCGAATAATATTTTATTCAATACGCAGCCTGGCACTAAACGGCAAATTGCGAAAAACACAAAAAAAATATAATTTCGGGGCTACCCTGGAACATCACCTCAAAGATCTACAAATTACAGTAGAGTCTTTACGTGCTTTCCAAGACAGGTCTCGATGTATTATGGATGGTCGCACAGACCGGCCATGGCATGTAATGCTTACAGTTAAGATCAACCCATGCATATGATCATACACTATGCATGCCGTCTGTCGGGACAGGTCAACTCAAAGCTGAATTGATTCTTTCTTCAAAAGGCCTTTCCAGACTTTGCCCTGCATCGTGAGACTCGCATAATACATTAATACAATCTTATGTCTGGACTTTAAAAGAGACTATGACCCCTGAGTTTCTTTCGGCATTTCTTCTCAGGGATCTGTCACTTTGGAAATGCCATTTAGTTTTAAAAAAATGACATGTAAAAGTATCTGGGAAGATCTACTTACAGAAATAAATATAATTTCATTTCATTTCATTTAATTTCATTTATAAATAAACACATATAAACATATACACACTCGCACACACACTCTTTCACAATTTTACATACTTTTACAAACACTACCATTTTACTAAAAACAAAAATTGTCAGCCTTATTATTTTCGTTGTCTCTTACTTCGCTGTCGTCGCTATAATACATAATCTAAAGGATGAAAATGTTATAGGGTGGGAACCTGGTGTCCTGAAATACAGGCCTCGAGCCTAGCTTAGGCACCAGTCTCCTACAATATATACTTGCCAGAATTATGTATATAACACAAAAGAAACTGATTTTTTGTCAGTATATTGTAGTGAGAAAATAAACGATTATTATTATTATTATTTCCATTTATTTTTTGTAGTACATACATATAAAATTATATTTTTAAATATTGATACAAAAAAGATATAAAAACATTTAAAAATCTAAAAAATAGTAGGCCACCGATGGCGGGAGCAGGGTCCAAGCTACCGGTGGTTAGGGTCTCAGAGACAGGAACCTCCTCACAATGCGAGCCGTATCGAGGAGTACTGCCTTCTGTATCAGGCCTTATTATTATTATTATTATTATTATTATATATGAGTAATCAATCAAGAGTCCTTCATTTAAGTCCTTCCACTTTAAAATTAAATGGGACAGGCATAATTGTTAATAATCTTTAGTACCTATTAGGAACTTTCCGCTATCTAGTAAAATCCCAAAGGCAGAAAATTCCCGTACACAAATATCCAATAGCACTAAATAATTTAATGTAAAAATATAAGATAAGTTTCGACAATAAAAGCTGGGAACTTTCGCTGCTAATTTGTGCGCAACATTGTAAAAACTTTTGTTAAATGAAAGTTGTTCGGAAACTGTGAACACCGTATTCGAAGTTATTAATTTTACGTACTTACATTTATTTTAGTTTTTGTAACTGTCACAAATTACACTATTGAAATGCGGTATTGTGGGTACCTATTCTGTACTTTTTCTCTTTCTGTTTTTTGAAATATTTGACTGTTTTATTTTGTATTTTTCAGTTTCTTCAACAGTTACATAAAATCAACATAGTATCTTATGTAACTTCTAATGTACCTAAAACCATGGCATTTTTTGGATCCACAAGAATTATTTTACTGCCATGGTGGTAGTCCACCAGTTACAAACACTACCGCTAAACATGGGGTCTGGGTTTCGACCTAGCAGGCCTAGCCATATTACAAATTCTATTGCGACAGTAGAAAGAAAATGGCGTATATGGAATCAGCTGTTTGTGAACTGTCAAGTGTTAACGAGTAGAATGTGTAATATGGCTGAAAATGTATACACTTGACAATTGACAAACAGCTGATTCCATATACGCCATTTTCGTTCTATCGTCGCCTTATCAATTACGATAATAGAAATAGAATTTGTAATATGGCTAGCCTTGCCGGTTCGGACAAAGAGTTATTTAGTTTTTCCATGTAGAATTTTTCTATCGCAGCCCGAAGTCTGGATCAGTGTCCGAGTGCTGGCAATAGGCTCGCCCCCGTATTACATGGGACTTTAACATAACTGGCAAAATCTGCTTTACGCTTCGGGGATTACCTACAGACCAATCGGGTACAAATACGGACTTCCAGATTCCAATAAATCCCAGATGGAAAAACGAATAAACACTTTGCCCGACTCGGTGATCGAACCCAGGACCTCATGTTCAGCAGTAGCGCTTGCGACTACTAGATCAACAACACAGTTAAGAACGTAAGTTAGCTATCGTAACTTTACAAAAAAAATACAACTTCAAAAAGAGTTCGCGTGTGTTACATGTATTTAAGTACGCATAATAAATAACCACGGCATTATTAAAGGAAACCAATTGAGTTTAATTGTTTTTGTCCTTTAAGCATATTATACAGGATATTTTTTTATCACCAGCCAAAGTTTCACGGGGTGCTCTAAGCATAAATATGAATACATTTCACTAAGGAACCATCTCGGAAATCTCGAAGAAAGAATCAGCTGTTGCATACATTTCGGTCGAATACCTATTGAACTTTTGTATGCAACAGTAAATATTTTTTTCGAGATAACCGACTTGGTCCCGTCGTGAAAGTTGTTCATATTTATGAGTAGAACATCCTGTGAAAATTTGGCTAGTGATTATTAAATTACCCTGTATATCTGAGACGGATCAATGTTTGTCCTATAGATTCTTATTTTTGTTTACAATACAATACCTTTAATTCTGTGAATCGTCCCTGTGAAAATCGCTAGCGCTTGTTAATCACACTCGTACATAAGTACATAAGCATAGGTGATTTGGCAGAAAGCCCGAGTGTTCGCGAGTTATTGTCTGAAATATAGTCCGCTAGGTGGTCTAAGCTACTAGGTACATATTTAACCACGTAACTTGAGAACTTGAGTATGTTACCGCTTTTTTAAAGAGGATGTAGTTTACACTTAAAGGAACTAAAATTGACTACTAACTTTCTTAAATTTTCTTAACTACGTGGTATTTATTTCGATCGATGTGCCTAGTTGGTTCAGCCTTATTTAAAATAGAATTGAAATATTATAGTGGTGGTGTAGTATGTGGTGATTGTTGGTTTAGACGTTAGTGGCCCTGAATGCTATGCCACAGGTTTTGGAATCGGTTCCCACCCAAGACAATTGTTTGTGTAATGAGCACGATATTTTTTGCTGTGTCTGGGTGGATAAATATTATCTACATCAAATACGTATGTTTTTAGAAATATATAAGTATGTTTATCAGTTGTCTAGTAATCATAGCACAAGCTCTGTTTAGTTTGAGACATTATGGGTTTGTGTAATATTATTAAAAAATCAAGGCCCGGCTATTAAAAAAAATAATGGCCGTGATCTAGCGGTGCGTAGGTTGGGGCCCAAACGGTTCAACTATTAAATATGTGTTTGTGTGTGTGTAATGAGTATGGCCGTAAACAGATCCAAATAAAATTCACAGATCAAAACAAACATACACATTACTATTAAAAAGACAAGGGTTCACTTGAGCGTTTAAAACTAACTCTACGCCTATATTTATCTCAGTTCGTACTAATTCATTACGCCCTTGGGATTCCTACCACCCTCATAATTCATCCTTTTAAAAGTAACCTCAAACAATATCTGCCGTGAGCTCTTAGCCTATAAAGGCCAGAATACCGTCACACATTCTCTCACTTCATTTATCTTTATAAAAGTAAGTCGAACCTCTTTCAACAAAACTTAACCTGCCATTAAAGCCAAGCGAATGGCGCGTAAAAAAGAGCGGCAAAAATATGGTGTAAAACAAATGTGACACAGTTTACTGTGAATAAAAATCCCATAGGAAAGAAGGGTTATAAATTCCCCATAAAAATAAGTACAACAAAGAAAGATACAGAGGGCTTGGATATAAAATGTCAATATAAACGAGACTGTATTACGTGTATAGAATCAGGCGTTGCCTTGTCAAGTGTGAAAATAAGGTGAGATGTGAACACATGGATCAATAATTTGTATGCAATCTTTAAAAGGCAAACAGATTTCTCTTAAGCGTCTGTTTGTTTGGATATTACACAGCCATACTCTAAGACTATTTAACTACATCGTTAAAATTTTAACGAAGGTGATATATTTTATAGATAAAAAAAAAATCTTGACCTGGGTCTGAGAATAAGGTCGGAAACTATTTGTTTTAAGAGGCGAAACTAAGTTTGCCGGCGCAGCTATTAATTACTATATTTTAATACTTACCTAATAATTAATAATAATAATATTTTTATTTATGAAAAGAGCTGGGTAAAATCTGTGAAAACTTTTAATTGGCCTTACATTGTGTATTCACTCTAACTTATTTTTGTATCTAGCTGTAAGTTTCCCAAACAAACAAAAAACAAAACACCAGTGTTGTCATTAGTCTATAATATTTTGTACGCGTTTACAAATTAGTAAGACCCCTGTCCTTTAAACCAGGATAATCCTGTATCTCAAATGACAGGTATATAATATCGTTGATCAATGATATATCGAAATTAGAAAAACCCCCGTTGGGTTCTATTTAAAATGTAGTGCATTTAAAACACAATTATCACGTTCGTTCCTCAGTTCAATTGCGTCAATAGTTGGTTGCGTTTCTAATGTCAAGGTTTAAAAATACTATGAAATAAAAACTTTTTTTACACTCGGTAAAATGAATGCTGTGTACTTACTACATTATACTGTGTAAGCCGAACTTTCGTAGGTATTTATAAAGAGCATGTATTTAATGCAGAAACTAAGTAAAATGAATAAAGGTTTTAAAATAAAATAGAGTGGGTACCATGTATAATGGGTTGGCAGCTAATAAGGAGTATCGTATAAAGTAAAATATATGAGTTATAAGCTCCGTTTTAATTTAAAATAGCATCAAGTTTTACTTTTGGGAACTGAATTAATATCTAAGCGAAAACTCAATGATGAAAATAAAATAGAAAATGGGCAATCATAAATAATACAAATCAGATTCTATTTAAAATGGGGGAATCTGGCGTTCGGCGGCCGCTGCCGCGGGTTACGGCACGTAAACTTTCCTGTGCTACTCCGACTCGCACTTCGCTAGTTTTTTAACATTATTTTGTTTTTCTGTCATTCATTTGTTTGTGTGTTCGTCTTTCAGAAAGAAAATAATACCTAACATTTACAGTCCTCTTGGTTCGGATACGAGTATACCACGGGAAAAAAAAATAACTTGTGGTCCACCAGGTGGACTAACGTAGGTGGACCACGGACAACTCCCGCCACAAACGACTGTATATTTAATAGACAGTTTTAGGAAATAAAAAAATAAACTGATTGATTTATTCAATTACTCACAAAAAGCGTGCCCGGTCGCAATCTCAGCTTCGTGTGTTTCCGGGACAAAGGATATTTCCTAGCAGCGCCTCCAGGTGTATCCGTGACCGCATTGCCAACGTGTGCTCATATGTTGCCCATTCTCTTTCGGTACGTGAGTAAAATAAACTTTTACACAACTTTTACTTAAGAATTCTCTTGCAGACCTCTTCGTGGTTTACAAAACGAATAGATTGGTTACGGATTTGCGCCAATAGAAAAAAATCTATTTTTATCAAATATTTTTCATTACAACGCCTGTGATCTCCAAAAGGTTTGGCAGAGGTGTACCTGAAATAGTATAGGTATCCCCATTCCACCAGTTACGTTTAAGTGAAATATTGTTGACGAAAAAATACAATAACACTTTGCCCGACCCGGGGATTGAACCCGGGACTTCATGCTTTATAGCAGCGCTTGCAACCACTAAGCCAACAAGGCAGACAAAGTGTCGTATTTTCCTTTTAAGTTTTGACTAAGGAATTTCATGTCACGAAAGAACTTTAGGTACTCAACCTAGTGTTGTTAATAAAAATGAAAGATATATATACGCATACAGCCATTACAGTTGTAACACAAAGGAACAGTAGGTAACACAAAGGAAACAAACATTGTAAGTCATGGGTAATAAACAAAATCATAGTCCGTGGAACTACTCTATACCTTTTTAAACAAATCAGCTCTTCTAAAAAGATATTTAAAATATTCAAAATCAGCCATTTAAAACCATGATTTTTAAAGGAATTCCCCTCTTTTTAGATTTCCTCAAATACTGCGGTTGTAAATATTTTATATCGTGAATGTAAAGAACGAACTCGTTCCTAGCTCGTGAAAACTTGCAGGCTAAGGGAAAACTTGCAACTTTTAACGATACATCTGACGTGCGTCTAGCTCCACCGACTTTTACCGTATTTTGCAATATCGAGTAATAAGTTTTGATACCTTCGATATTAAGTTACTTGGAGTTTGGGCTATTAATTTTAGTAAGCAAAATATCTTGCCCGTGCTCTTGAACACATACATATTTACCTGACATTGAATAAGTTAAATAGACCAGCAGTGATCTGCCTAACTCTATTATTTTGACTGGCCTATCCATGCCAGAGGTCGTGGGTTCGATTCCCACCCAGGACAAATGTTTGTGTGATGAACACGATCAATTTTGTTCTGTGCCTGGGTGTAATTTATTTATTACTTGCTTGACCTTCGATCGACGATATGAATAACTAAATACGAGCCCATCGAGCGCCTAGGTACAGCTACCACAAAAAGAATAAAACACACTTCTAAAGACAAATAAAGGTCACATTCCTATAACGCGAACTTTTTAAACTTTAATTGCTCACCGCAAAAATTCAGTCGTATCACGTACCAAAATAACTGCTCAAACAACAGGTGTCTTAATCTCTTTATTAACCCTCACAAGGGTCTTATTGTTCAATTTTATTTCTATTGTCCAACTTTCCTCAACGTCATATGACGTCAGAATTCGAAAGTGACGTCGTTACGAGGAAAATGGGGAGTTTAACCCCTTTTATGATGTCAAATGTCTTTGTGGCACAGATAATCCAGTTTCTATTGTCTTGGAATATTTCTATGAAGCTGTATTTGTTTAAAATACAGGTAAAAGTAAAATTGTCTACATCTTATGGTTGATTTTAAAGCTATATGAGGTAATGGACAGTAGTGGCTGAAAAGCCATCGTTTCGAATCTGTAAATATTTTGCGGTTTTTTTTCTTTCATTATTTGCCACCGGCTTTCAAAACAAGAGTTATTAACCGACTTCAAAAAAAGGAGGAGGTTCTCAATTCGGTTGTAATTTTTTTTTTTTTTTTTTTTAGGGTTTGTTACCTCAGTACTCCGTCATTTATAGACCGATTTTCAAAATTCTTTTTTTGTTTGATAGGGTATACTAACAAATTGGTCCCATTTGTATCAAAACTCATACCTGATGAGGGATCTTTGAGGAATTGAGGGAACTCCTCAAAAAATATAGGCACACATGCACCGATTTCAACATTTTTAGTAACAAATCAAGCATTTTCATTTAGAAAGTATCATTTGGTGAAGAAAAACTGATAAAGAAGACAGGCAACGGAACTCTTCAACGCGTAACAGCAAATTATTCGCGATTGCTATAGTCAGATGTCTATGCTGAGCTTTTGTCTTTCCACAACATAACATTACGCCATTCTATTTTAAAAGGGGCCGGCAGAGATGTACAGATTAATGTTTAGAGATAGAACTTCTTTAGCAATTGTTATCCAATTTCAATGATTCTTTCAAGTTTTGAAGGACTTTCTTTACATTCAAAGAAACTAAAAATTTTAAAATAAAAACTTTTTTACAAAAAAAACAACCGACTTCTTAAAAAAAACACTAAAAGGTGTAACTTTTTTACAAAAAAAACAACCGACTTCTTAAAAAAAAAACTAACAGGTGAAAAATAACTCCAGTTTCGGTAGTCTGTGGCTTTGGTGGTTTTGTTTTGTTCATTATTGGCCACCGACTTCCGAAACTGGAGTTATTTTTCACCTGTTAGTTTTTTTTTTTCATAACTTTTCACACTACGCCATTTAGTTCCTAGTGAATAAGTCGTTGGTGTACGTTCAAATAAATAAATAAAAAGAAAAACGCGCCAACATTCCCACATCCCATTTCAACATTAAAGTTAGCATTCCCTAATAAAGTGTTTTTCAAATTTCAATTTCATACAATAAGTTCAGGGACAGTTTAAAAATTTCGCATAAATTATAAAAAATACACGATATTGATAATATTTTGCGGCGTTATATTAAGATAAAAATAAGAATATTGAGCAATAAGCTAAATAGTTTTGGGTTTAGAAGTAAAGGTAATAGGCGCAATTAGGTGAATGTTACGCAGCTAAAGTGCTCAAAAGCACTTTATATTGTATGTAACATGAGCTTCATATTATTCATGACCTTATGTGGTCACTGCCATTCAAAATGACAAGTTGAGGACTGACAGTAATCGACAGTCATTTAATTTGTAAAATTAATGTACGATCTGAAACTGAAAAGTCTCGATGAATTATTTACAAAATATAATAAATTTAAGAAGGATGTAAAATATGTTTCAAAATAAAAATAAAATATGTTTTTTCTTTGTTTTTTTTTTGGCTTTCGCTGTCTTAGGAGAGCAATGTTAATGTTAATGATTTCTATTATTGAGTAATCAAAATCAACATCACTCATAGTTCATCACCATTTATCACCTTTCAATTAATATTTAAAATAGCCCAAATACGCGTCACGTTTCCTCCGTTAGTTCATATGAGGCCAACAGTTCGAAACCTGTCAGAAAATTGTGTAATTAAACGTCACACGTTCAAGTAACATTGGTCATAACTTAATGAACAGACAGGGGTTACAGAGGCTCTGAAAAATCATGACTAAATTCTCGTTTTTTTAAGTAACTGGTCATACTGAGGTTTACCCAATGTTAAGAGCTTTGTACGAAAATAATATCCGTGATTATTAAATAATTGGTAAGACTCTAAAAGAGAGTCCTCCAACAAAGAATTTTTTCTTTTCATTTTTTTATGTTATGATCTAGCCATACGCCAAATAACATTAAATTTTAATCTTTCAACGTCAGTCATACAACATTTTACCGCTCCGTAAAACTTAAGCCCTAATAGAGCGTTAGCCAATAGCCTGTTGTCACTTACAGTTCATTTGAGGGGAACATTAAAAACAAGTCTAGGAAACACTTTATCAGGGACACCAGAAAGCATTAAGTGCATTATTTTTATGACTTTAAGCTTCAAGTCTCACTAGATATCGTACATAAAATTTGTTCGTCGACCTAAACGACAACATTCATAACAAGTTTGAGATTGTTTCTACCGATGAGTGCATTTGTCTTAGGCGATACGTCAAAATATTACATTCTGGGGTCAGAAATGATCAAGTATCAAGAAGTTTATCATTCGATTGTGAGCCAAATACCTACTAACTTAAAAAAAGGATTTTAATGGTAGGGGTATTATGTTTTAAAATAACCATTATTAAGGTCGCATCTACCGACCAGTATTATTGTTACAAGAACGTTATTTTTTTCAATCGCGTGGAAAACTTTAACATCGCGATGTAGGATAAGTCAGTGGCGACAACTATCCTGATACACGTGAACTAATCACGTGTATCAGGATAGATGTCGCTACAGTTTTATTTCAAGTAAGTTTAAGTTGCAGTTTAACAAAAAATAACCGGGATGTTTTGATGCTGAAATCTGATTTTTTTCTTAAAGAATTTTCTTCTGATATCTGTTATTCCCTGTTAATTTGGGGTCGGCCCTCATCGTTTTAAGGCGCCAAGATAGTCGGTCGTGGGTTGTCTCTTCCTGTACCTGAACTCGTTGTATATTTTTGGCAGCGGTACGTTCGTCTTATCTGGGACGGCAAGTGCTTTCCTTACAGCGTGTTTTTCATCACGTCTCATCACACGCCCATACCAACTCATACGGCTATCAGCCATCTTTCCTGCAGGATAACGCTTGTTTGAGTTTGAAATAGACCTCAAAGCTATTTGTACTCATAAGCAACCATAAACAATCAAAACGACACTTAAGGGTACAACAATCATCGAAAAAAACATCAAGAAATAACAAAATCCAGTAACAAACAGAACATGCATTTTGATAAACGCAAAGCAATGAAAAACAAGCATTGTTAATTAATGTACGAGGGTCCTAATCCATTCGAACCAGACGATACCATTTTCTTCGAAGGGCCCAGGCGAGAGAATACGAACACAAAGATCTAAGATGGTTGCCACTTAAGGAAATTGCCCGTAATAAGACAATCGGCAAAAAAAGAAATCTGCTATTACTAAGACTCAGACGACGAGAATGATGGCCGTTGATGTAGACCTGTTTCTTTTTTAAAATAAAAATAAATGAGAGCTCTGTTCGAGATCATTGTCGTAAATAGGTTGAGTGTTAAAAATTTATTTCCTAAGCTTACCTTGCTTGTTTCAAGTTACTACTGACTTTTGACTGGCCTGTTGGTTTAGTACCTAGTTAGTGATCCTGGCTGCTATGCCGAAGGACGTGGGTTCGATTCCCACCCAGAACAAATGTTTGTGTGATGAACACGATCGTTTGTGTTTTGTCTGGGTGTAATTTATATAATTATAATATGCATGTATTTAGAAATATGTAAGTATGTTTTCAGCTGTTTAGTACCCATAGCACAAGCTCTGCCTAGCTTGGAACTAAATGGCGTAGTGTGAAAAGTTATGAAATATATATTTAATTTTCACTACTCCAATGTAATGGTTTGGTTTTTGAGTAGTAACAACTATAAAATATATTTTTCTATTCCACTTTTAAAATTAATATGTACTTTTCAAGTTCATCTTAGACTTCACTGACATCGGTGAAACAGCACCTAGATTTGTATAAAAATAATCACTGAATGCGTTAGTCTGAAATTGCCTTGCTTCGAGCTAGGTAGGTGACAAATTTAATAGTCGAGCTTTCTCTGTATAAGAAGCTGTAGAAAAGGCTAGCTGTAGATCATGTACAAGCTGGTATTGATTTTAGTTTGTTTGTACGAATTTTACAAACCAATTAGCTTTCTTTACGTCGGTAAATCAATGGACAAATATTTATTCATTCAAAGAGTGAATAGATATTTCAGAGCCGCTGCACTAAAATATCTGCAAGTGTGAAGATTATTAGTAAGTGAACAGTATTCACTCTTTAAAACAGGTTACGTAGAGAAAACGGGTACGGGTTACGGGCAAAAACCGCACTAATGGGAAAAAGCGTATTCTGTATGGCTCCTAAAATATTTGATAAGCTTCCAAAATCATGGAAAGAACAAACCCTTAGGATATTTAAGCGAACACTGAAACGGTTCTTAACAGAGAAAGCTTACTACAGCACGATAGAATTTTTAAATGATAAAATTTAGCAATGCACTGTGTTGCACATTTTATAATTATTAATAATTTATTAGATTTAATGTAAACTATTTTTATCTCTATTTTTATATATTTTTTTATATTTGACATTGGTGTTATTATTTATTATTGACATTGTTAGATTTATCCTATTATTATGCTAATGCAATGTAATTGAAATCAAGACATTTAGATGAATGATTATTAATATTAATTCTATTTGTAAGCAAAACAATGTAATATTTGTACGCCGTAAAGGCCAAACATGACTGAACAAATTTTATACTTACAACCTGCATACCATGTTATGTAACTCATGTTTCCACAAATAAATGAATCTCTCTATCTATGTATCTATCTATGTATCTATCTATCTATCTATCTATCTATCTATCTATCTATCTATCTATCTATCTATCTATCTATCAATAAAATAGCCAAATTCAATAAATACATATTAATAAGATTTTTTCAATTAAACATTACTCGCATGAACAAGCGATCGATACGCCGATCGTGAACTCGATCATGACGTCTTTTACGAAGACCACTAATTACGATTTGACGAATTGTGGCACTCAATATTGTGAAAAAGCCTGGTTCCGGAGATAAGACGTAGACCATTTGTTTCCAACCTAAGGAGGATTGGAGAAATCGCAAATTGTGAGGTGACTAAAAACTTGGTTATACTTAACTTTAGGTAACATTTTGCATTTATGTGAATACTCATTGTTTTAGCAAAATAAGCAATCTTGTATCTTGGAACAGAAATAATCTCTTTCTTTTTATTCGGTTATTCGTGACAAGGTAAGTAATTTGGGCATTTATGGATCTACTGAAAGCAGTTGAATTAGTGAGGATTTTTACGATGATTGAGGGGGTTATAAACAGGGGGGTTATTGAAAACGGTATTAACCTATCAATCGTGTCAAAGACATAATAGAAATACAATGACAGCGCGGACACCGGTATCCTTTTGGGGTTTAATCAATTAAGACACACACTTACAACACTAAACACGACACTTAGAACAGAAAAGACATACCTAACGTACTTTACATGCATGTTATGTTAACTCACGCCTTTTCCCCATAGTTGTGGGCAGAAACTATAGAACGCTACCTGCTACGATTTTTACACACATACAAAGGAACATCTGGTCATGCTGGTCTACCGGTTGAGAGTACTATGGTCCTGACTTTTGTGAAGAACATTACCAATAAGGTACCTATGTGTATGTTCTAGAGCGTCCCCTCCCGGCTCCACTTAGATCTGCCTTATGCATAACTTTTTGTTAGTCATATTTAATTTATTCTCTCAACGTGACCAAACCATCTACTATGTTAACTATCAAACTGCTGGGTATAAACATAGACAGGGTTTATAACTGTGTAGAATTTATACAAACATTATTCATTCAGTCTACCCTCGGTTTGACCACGATGCTTGTAAAAGGGGCTTAAAAGGTCGGAGATATACGTAATCAAATAAACAATAACCGCAGTATGATCTGTTAGATTTAATTAATATTTTAAACGACGTACAAAAAACGAGGAGGTTCGCATATCGGCTGCATTTGTATTTAAAATGTTGCCTAGTGACTCCGTCGTTTAAGACCGATTTAGAATAAGTCTTTTTTGTTGGTCCGATTTGAATTTCATCTAAAACCGTTTAGTCGTGTGGTTGTAATACCAAACAAATGGAAAATTAATGAATGTACATAAATAGAAAACTAAAAACAACCGACTTCTTAAAAAAAAAACTAACAGGTGAAAAATAACTCCAGTTTCGGAAGTCGGTGGCCAATAATGAACAAAACAAAACCACCAAAGCCACAGACTACCGAAACTGGAGTTATTTTTCACCTGTTAGTTTTTTTTTTTAAGAAGTCGGTTGTTTTTTTTGTAAAAAAGTTACACCTTTTAGTGTTTTTTTTATGAAGTCGGTTGTATTTTTTTATCAACAAAATTTTACTTTAAAATTTTTAGTTTTCTATTTATGTACATTCATTAATTTTCCATTTGTTTGGTATTACAACCACACGACTAAACGGTTTTAGATGAAATTCAAATCGGACCAACAAAAAAAGACTTATTCTAAATCGGTCTTAAACGACGGAGTCACTAGGCAACATTTTAAATACAAATGCAGCCGATATGCGAACCTCCTCGTTTTTTGTACGTCGTTTAAAATATTAATTAAATCTAACAGATCATACTGCGGTTATTGTTTATTTGATTACGTATATCTCCGACCTTTTAAGCCCCTTTTACAAGCATCGTGGTCAAACCGAGGGTAGACTGAATGAATAATGTTTGTATAAATTCTACACAGTTATAAACCCTGTCTATGTTTATACCCAGCAGTTTGATAGTTAACATAGTAGATGGTTTGGTCACGTTGAGAGAATAAATTAAATATGACTAACAAAAAGTTATGCATAAGGCAGATCTAAGTGGAGCCGGGAGGGGACGCTCTAGAACATACACATAGGTACCTTATTGGTAATGTTCTTCACAAAAGTCAGGACCATAGTACTCTCAACCGGTAGACCAGCATGACCAGATGTTCCTTTGTATGTGTGTAAAAATCGTAGCAGGTAGCGTTCTATAGTTTCTGCCCACAACTATGGGGAAAAGGCGTGAGTTAACATAACATGCATGTAAAGTACGTTAGGTATGTCTTTTCTGTTCTAAGTGTCGTGTTTAGTGTTGTAAGTGTGTGTCTTAATTGATTAAACCCCAAAAGGATACCGGTGTCCGCGCTGTCATTGTATTTCTATTATGTCTTTGACACGATTGATAGGTTAATACCGTTTTCAATAACCCCCCTGTTTATAACCCCCTCAATCATCGTAAAAATCCTCACTAATTCAACTGCTTTCAGTAGATCCATAAATGCCCAAATTACTTACCTTGTCACGAATAACCGAATAAAAAGAAAGAGATTATTTCTGTTCCAAGATACAAGATTGCTTATTTTGCTAAAACAATGAGTATTCACATAAATGCAAAATGTTACCTAAAGTTAAGTATAACCAAGTTTTTAGTCACCTCACAATTTGCGATTTCTCCAAACCTCCTTAGGTTGGAAACAAATGGTCTACGTCTTATCTCCGGAACCAGGCTTTTTCACAATATTGAGTGCCACAATTCGTCAAATCTTTTTGAGTCGTGAAACGTAATTAGTGGTCTTCGTAAAAGACGTCATGATCGAGTTCACGATCGGCGTATCGATCGCTTGTTCATGCGAGTAATGTTTAATTGAAAAAATCTTATTAATATGTATTTATTGAATTTGGCTATTTTATTGATAGATAGATAGATAGATAGATAGATAGATAGATAGATAGATAGATAGATAGATAGATACATAGATAGACAGATAGATAGAGAGATTCATTTATTTGTGGAAACATGAGTTACATAACATGGTATGCAGGTTGTAAGTATAAAATTTGTTCAGTCATGTTTGGCCTTTACGGCGTACAAATATTACATTGTTTTGCTTACAAATAGAATTAATATTAATAATCATTCATCTAAATGTCTTGATTTCAATTACATTGCATTAGCATAATAATAGGATAAATCTAACAATGTCAATAATAAATAATAACACCAATGTCAAATATAAAAAAATATATAAAAATAGAGATAAAAATAGTTTACATTAAATCTAATAAATTATTAATAATTATAAAATGTGCAACACAGTGCATTGCTAAATTTTATCATTTAAAAATTCTATCGTGCTGTAGTAAGCTTTCTCTGTTAAGAACCGTTTCAGTGTTCGCTTAAATATCCTAAGGGTTTGTTCTTTCCATGATTTTGGAAGCTTATCAAATATTTTAGGAGCCATACAGAATACGCTTTTTCCCATTAGTGCGGTTTTTGCCCGTAACCCGTACCCGTTTTCTCTACGTAACCTGTTTTAAAGAGTGAATACTGTTCACTTACTAATAATCTTCACACTTGCAGATATTTTAGTGCAGCGGCTCTGAAATATCTATTCACTCTTTGAATGAATAAATATTTGTCCATTGATTTACCGACGTAAAGAAAGCTAATTGGTTTGTAAAATTCGTACAAACAAACTAAAATCAATACCAGCTTGTACATGATCTACAGCTAGCCTTTTCTACAGCTTCTTATACAGAGAAAGCTCGACTATTAAATTTGTCACCTACCTAGCTCGAAGCAAGGCAATTTCAGACTAACGCATTCAGTGATTATTTTTATACAAATCTAGGTGCTGTTTCACCGATGTCAGTGAAGTCTAAGATGAACTTGAAAAGTACATATTAATTTTAAAAGTGGAATAGAAAAATATATTTTATAGTTGTTACTACTCAAAAACCAAACCATTACATTGGAGTAGTGAAAATTAAATATATATTTCATAACTTTTCACACTACGCCATTTAGTTCCAAGCTAGGCAGAGCTTGTGCTATGGGTACTAAACAGCTGAAAACATACTTACATATTTCTAAATACATGCATATTATAATTATATAAATTACACCCAGACAAAACACAAACGATCGTGTTCATCACACAAACATTTGTTCTGGGTGGGAATCGAACCCACGTCCTTCGGCATAGCAGCCAGGATCACTAACTAGGTACTAAACCAACAGGCCAGTCAAAAGTCAGTAGTAACTTGAAACAAGCAAGGTAAGCTTAGGAAATAAATTTTTAACACTCAACCTATTTACGACAATGATCTCGAACAGAGCTCTCATTTATTTTTATTTTAAAAAAGAAACAGGTCTACATCAACGGCCATCATTCTCGTCGTCTGAGTCTTAGTAATAGCAGATTTCTTTTTTTGCCGATTGTCTTATTACGGGCAATTTCCTTAAGTGGCAACCATCTTAGATCTTTGTGTTCGTATTCTCTCGCCTGGGCCCTTCGAAGAAAATGGTATCGTCTGGTTCGAATGGATTAGGACCCTCGTACATTAATTAACAATGCTTGTTTTTCATTGCTTTGCGTTTATCAAAATGCATGTTCTGTTTGTTACTGGATTTTGTTATTTCTTGATGTTTTTTTCGATGATTGTTGTACCCTTAAGTGTCGTTTTGATTGTTTATGGTTGCTTATGAGTAAAAATAGCTTTGAGGTCTATTTCAAACTCAAACAAGCGTTATCCTGCAGGAAAGATGGCTGATAGCCGTATGAGTTGGTATGGGCGTGTGATGAGACGTGATGAAAAACACGCTGTAAGGAAAGCACTTGCCGTCCCAGATAAGACGAACGTACCGCTGCCAAAAATATACAACGAGTTCAGGTACAGGAAGAGACAACCCACGACCGACTATCTTGGCGCCTTAAAACGATGAGGGCCGACCCCAAATTAACAGGGAATAACAGATATCAGAAGAAAATTCTTTAAGAAAAAAATCAGATTTCAGCATCAAAACATCCCGGTTATTTTTTGTTAAACTGCAACTTAAACTTACTTGAAATAAAACTGTAGCGACATCTATCCTGATACACGTGATTAGTTCACGTGTATCAGGATAGTTGTCGCCACTGACTTATCCTACATCGCGATGTTAAAGTTTTCCACGCGATTGAAAAAAATAACGTTCTTGTAACAATAATACTGGTCGGTAGATGCGACCTTAATAATGGTTATTTTAAAACATAATACCCCTACCATTAAAATCCTTTTTTTAAGTTAGTAGGTATTTGGCTCACAATCGAATGATAAACTTCTTGATACTTGATCATTTCTGACCCCAGAATGTAATATTTTGACGTATCGCCTAAGACAAATGCACTCATCGGTAGAAACAATCTCAAACTTGTTATGAATGTTGTCGTTTAGGTCGACGAACAAATTTTATGTACGATATCTAGTGAGACTTGAAGCTTAAAGTCATAAAAATAATGCACTTAATGCTTTCTGGTGTCCCTGATAAAGTGTTTCCTAGACTTGTTTTTAATGTTCCCCTCAAATGAACTGTAAGTGACAACAGGCTATTGGCTAACGCTCTATTAGGGCTTAAGTTTTACGGAGCGGTAAAATGTTGTATGACTGACGTTGAAAGATTAAAATTTAATGTTATTTGGCTTATTGTTGTATGGCTAGATCATAACATAAAAAAATGAAAAGAAAAAATTCTTTGTTGGAGGACTCTCTTTTAGAGTCTTACCAATTATTTAATAATCACGGATATTATTTTCGTACAAAGCTCTTAACATTGGGTAAACCTCAGTATGACCAGTTACTTAAAAAAACGAGAATTTAGTCATGATTTTTCAGAGCCTCTGTAACCCCTGTCTGTTCATTAAGTTATGACCAATGTTACTTGAACGTGTGACGTTTAATTACACAATTTTCTGACAGGTTTCGAACTGTTGGCCTCATATGAACTAACGGAGGAAACGTGACGCGTATTTGGGCTATTTTAAATATTAATTGAAAGGTGATAAATGGTGATGAACTATGAGTGATGTTGATTTTGATTACTCAATAATAGAAATCATTAACATTAACATTGCTCTCCTAAGACAGCGAAAGCCAAAAAAAAAACAAAGAAAAAACATATTTTATTTTTATTTTGAAACATATTTTACATCCTTCTTAAATTTATTATATTTTGTAAATAATTCATCGAGACTTTTCAGTTTCAGATCGTACATTAATATTACAAATTAAATGACTGTCGATTACTGTCAGTCCTCAACTTGTCATTTTGAATGGCAGTGACCACATAAGGTCATGAATAATATGAAGCTCATGTTACATACAATATAAAGTGCTTTTGAGCACTTTAGCTGCGTAACATTCACCTAATTGCGCCTATTACCTTTACTTCTAAACCCAAAACTATTTAGCTTATTGCTCAATATTCTTATTTTTATCTTAATATAACGCCGCAAAATATTATCAATATCGTGTATTTTTTATAATTTATGCGAAATTTTTAAACTGTCCCTGAACTTATTGTATGAAATTGAAATTTGAAAAACACTTTATTAGGGAATGCTAACTTTAATGTTGAAATGGGATGTGGGAATGTTGGCGCGTTTTTCTTTTTATTTATTTATTTGAACGTACACCAACGACTTATTCACTAGAGACATACAACAGAATAAGCATAACACAAATATTTTTTTTTACATGAAAAATATTTTTAGAAAGATATAGAGAACAAAATGGTAAAATAAAATAATAATAAAATTTACAGAAATGGAATTGAAATAAAATTTAAAAATAATAATACCTTAATAAAATTAATTAAAATTAAAATGTTAATACATATAAAAGTACGGTAGGATGCAAAAATGAGTGCATGAATGCAATATGTGTGTGTGATAGCATTATCTGGAAGTTAAAATAGCAGGCACCCGTGGCAAACAACAAGGTAAAATAATAAAATAAAACAATTAAAAGTTTAAAGTCACCCGTTAAGAAGCGTTGTTGGCAGAAAGTGTAACTTTTCTGCGAAATTGGGAAAAAGTGTCCGTAAAAATATCGATACATTTTCTGTCTAACTTGTTATAATTAGACAGAAAATGGTGGTGAGACTAATTACACATTATTAGGTAACAACAATTAAACAATCAAATTGCTAATAACAAACTTCCAGCAAAAACACTTGGAAGCGGCGAAGGGTAGGCTTTTTGGGGAACTGTCTTATATAACTTTAACGTTCAAAAAGTTTTTTTTTAGCCTAATTTGAATAAAAGACTTTTGGTTTTAATTTAATTTGTTCTGAGCTTAGTGCTAAAAAAGTTTAATGTTTCACTAGCTGCCCCGACAAGCTTCAAGCCTTATAATCAACTTATTCGTGTAAAAATATTAAATTACAAATTTAAAAAACCCCCACCGCAAAAAAGTAAAACATTTAAAAAGTTAAAAATAACACTTTAGCCATGAAATTTTACTTCACGTCGGGGTACCGCTTAAGTAAGGGATGTTCCTAATACTTGTAGGTATTTAGGTACTTATTTTAACGGTACCCCGACGTTTCGTAAAATTTCATGGCTAAAGTATTATTTTTAACTTTTTAAATGTTTTACTTTTTTGCGGTGGGGGTTTTTTAAATTTTTAATTTTCGTTAATAAGATCCTTTTCCCGACAATAACAAACATAACAAAAAAAGAATTAGCGAAATTGGTCCAGCCGTTCCCGCGTGATGACATGACCAAGGAAAATAAGGATTCATTTCTTATATTATATATGTCGTGTAAAGCGATATTCTTGAATATTAAGTTGTGAAGTTGATTAATTTAGTACGGAGTCTATGGTGACCAGCGTGACGTTACTTGCCATTTGAAATGGCGCGAATGTGTTTTTGGTAATGTCACGTGGACAGAGTCATGTTGGTGTGTGGGAGCTGGGCAGAGCTCAGATTGATTTGCGACACCAACGGAGACACATCCAGCACGAAACTGTCAATTAACCATTTGAGTTATGTTTTGTGATTACGATTGATAAGTGAGGTTATTACTGCAATGAAGTTTGTTATTCTATGTTATGGACTCGGTACCACGAAATCCTCATCGGTGTCAGCTCATCTATCAGCCATCGCTGACGCCGACATATAATAATAATAATAATAATTAAAAATCTTTTATCCATTGACGTTACGTTTACTTTGCACATTCATACAAGGGCCACTGACGTACGCGCGTAAAGTTCACCCACGTTTCAGTAATGTCAGTTGACATAATTTCGTATTCATGCGTCCTATTCCCAACATCGTGTAGGGTACAAAGGATTTCCTACATTTCCATCCACATTAATATTTATAACATGAGCTTACCTTTGTACATTTGTTTTGTTCACTTAGATCATAAAAAGGCTCATGCACTTTGATTTTGAAATTAAATTTGTCTATTTTTGCTTGTCATGTTAAAATGTTAACATGGTAGGTACCTTAGGTAAAAAAATATAACTATATCATGACGTGCGCTACTACCTACTCCTACAGTTTAGCTTAGGTGTCGCTTAGTTTTTTAAACATTGTAGGATAAATAAATAAATAAATATTCCACAAGTTTCACACAGCGCTATCTAGTCCTAAGCTAAGCAGAGCTCATATTATGGTGGTTACTTAACAGCTGATCAACATATGTCGTGGCGAACGATATTCAGAAATAAGAAGTTGTGAAGTTGATTACATTAGTACAGAGTCTATGGTACACACCGTGACGTCAACTATCATTGCAAAATGGCGCAAACGATGTCACGTGGATGGAGTCGTGTTGGGAAGTGGAAGCTAGGCAGAGCTCAGTTGGATTTGAGACACCAACGAAGACACTAGTCCAGTGCGAAACTGTCTGTTTACCTATCTGAGTTATGTTATGTGATTATTTTTATTAAAGTGAGGTTATTACTGCAATGAAGATTGTTAATCAACGTTATGTACCTGGTACCACGAAACCCCTGATGTCGGCCCATACCGCTCAGCCATCGCTGACGCCGACAGATATTTCTAAATACATACATAAATATTATAAATAAATTACACCCAGACACAGAACAAATTTAATGATCGTGCTCATCACACATTTGTTCTGGGTGGGAATATAACCCTATCGATAACCATATTGATATTATCGCAATATACCTACTCTAAACTTAAAGGATATCAAAAACCACTTTGTATAGAACCGCTGTGAACCAATGTCATTGGCCTCCAACAACTCGACGACCTTTCTAAAATCGATACAATCGTTTAAAAGTTCACAGCAAAATACATACAACCACGACAACGTCAATTTCAGACAATCACCTAAGTTGTTGTCTAGCCAACAGTGAAAACCCTATTAAAATTGTATTGTCATCGAACTTTGAGCAATTAGTCTTGCGAAACTTGTGTCGTAGTGCTTAAGGTTGTCTCAAACCAGTAATTGGCGCTTGAATAGTCATTACTATTTTGGGCCCGAAGCTCTTTGAGTTTTCGACATTGAAAATGTTAACTGTGGGAGTATTGTGTTTCAATTTTGAATAATTATCATGCTAGGCTCCGCATATTATATATAACAACGAAGGTACACATGAATGCAATATTGAATTTGAGTATGTTCAAACATAGAAAAGTCTAAACACTTCACTAACTAAATGATTTTGTACACACAATGATAAGATTTGCTCACATAATTATGATCTAGGATTAGAGTTAAGTACAAAGTCTTTTATTTTGAAAATATAAGCTTCGCAAGATCTTTAGTTAATTTTAAGTCTACTTTATCGGTACAGGTAACTGTGATTATGTGTGTGTGTGAGTAAGAGTAATTCATAATTATGTATCATTATTAATAACGACAGGAAGTTGATAACTTAAATTGGTGATTATTAATAATGTAACTTTAGTAGCGATAAGTATTAGTAGAAAATACATTTAAAAAAATTAAATACACAAAGCGTCTTTCTATTAGATCAAGCAACCGAGGTGATAAAGATAGATTTGCGATAAGTGTTATTGCGAAACTTTTATGACTGCGATGTACGTTACTTATTTATTTAATTAATATACGCGTGTGTGTGTGTGACAACATGTATGAATGTAAACGAAGCAAAAGAAGTATGTAAGAATTTGTAGCACATGGCGCTTTGTAGTTTTTGCCTACCTCCATGGGAAAAAGGCGTGAGTTTATGTGTATGTTGGTATGATAATATTTCAAGCATATTAATGTAGAGAGGTGGACTGAATGCCATAGGCATTTTCTAACAGTCTACTAAAACAAAAGCACAATGAAAAAGTTTATCATATTGTAGCCAATGCTCTTGTTAATGCTGAGTAAATTATTTGCTTTAATGCACCAGTTTTAATATGAAGACTTACTTTTAAACCGTACCTATGACCATTTGCGTAATTAAGCTAAATAAAACAAAATCTTTTTATACTTTCTAGGCATTGTTGTCAATACAAATTGGCTAAATAAACACATTGAAAATAAGCATAAAATTACTGTTATCTACTTAGGCATGCAGGCTATATAAAAGCACTTACCAGATTACAGTGCATTTTCATTTTTATCAGCAAAGTGAGTAGAGAAAGACGATTTTAACCTGTTAATAGCATTCGAGGACAGTAAAAGCTCGTAACGCAGGTCTTAAAAACGAATGACCAGGAAAACTAAGTTAGGATCACTTGTTCAGAATGGACTTAGCTAAGTAACTTGATTCCCTAGATGGAAATTGCTGTAATATTGCAAATTACACTTGCACTGCTATAAAACTGCGTCATTGGACTAGTCGCTATTGCTGAGTGTAAGGACCTAGTTTCGATTCCCGGGTTGGGTAAGGTGATGATTGTAGTTGTTTTGCTTGAGTTTAGATTTCAATGTTAATATGAATTTACTTTTTTTTTCTTAATCTCGGTATATTGGAGTGTGCTAGCTAACACGTGACAATCATTCTGAAATGTAATTATTGTATATTTATTTATTTATTAAATAATACTACATGCATTGTATTAATTCATTCTATAATATTTTTACAATGACAAGCCAAGTCATATCTTGTAAGAAAAAGAATAACGTATGACAGCAGAACAAAGAGGTTACGTATGTACATAACACCTCCGTCCCAAATTGTCTAGTACCAAAGAATGCCTTGTTTCTACTGGCCCTCTCTTGGTATTAAGGTAACCAGCATTTGATCAACATGTCTTTTGCATATCTGACCAGAATCAGTTTCTATTTCGTAGTGTAATTGACCTAATGTCCTTAGAATTGTTCCGAATTCCCATTTGATTCGGGCATCTGTATAGCTGCGTATTTGTACTCTCTGCCCAACAGAAAATGTGCGCACAGATGCCTCATCAGTCGGCGGTCTTGTTTCCTCCCTCGTCCTCGCCTTGAAAATAACACTAAGGGTGTTTCTAATCTCTCTGCCAAACATTAGTTCATATGGACTTTTGTTTGTGCTGCTGCTCGGCGTCCTCCGTAAGCGTTCCTTAATACCCAGTAGTTTGTCCTGTAAGGAGCCTGGCTCTACATTTATACTATGTATTGCCTTTTTAATTGTTTGAACGTAACGCTCCGCCTGTCCATTCGTGGCTGGATGGTATGGAGCTGTGGTTTTATGAATAACCCCGCTCTCTTTGAGGAAGGATTCAAATTCATTTGAAACAAATTGTCGCCCATTGTCTGATACTAAAGTCAACGGGAATCCAAAGGTTACAAAAAGTTCTTTAAGTTGGCGAACACACCATGCACTGGTTGTCGTTTTAGTTTCTATAATTTCCACCCATTTTGTAAAAGCATCCACTATTATGAATAGCGAGTAACCCTTGATCGGCCCAGCAAAATCAATATGTATTCTTTGCCATGGACCTGAGGGCAAATCCCAGTGATGTAATACTGCGCATGCAGGTTGATTTTGTTTCAATCGGCATTCTCGGCAACCTTTAACTATGTCTTCTATGTCTTTGTCCATATGTCTCCAGTATACGTATCCACGAGCCAGTAATTTCATTTTAACTATACCAAGATGGCCTGTATGTAGTTCTTCTAATACCTGTGGTCTTAGGTCAGCCGGAATCATCACTCGTGTTCCTTTTATTATGCAACCGTCTTGAATAGTCAGCTCGTTGTCATTGTAGCCGTATTTTCTTACTGATGTACCATTTTTTAAAGCTTCTAATAAATTGTAATATTCGTTATCGCATCTGGACTTCTCGGCGATTTTTATAGGGTTGACGGCAATTGTGTTCATCTGGTTTAAATGAAATGCGGTATGTACATCAATAATATTATTAGCTACTATGTCTACCGGAAATCTTGATAGATAATCTGCATTGCTATGATCATTTGATGTTCTATATTCAATAGTGTAGTCAAAACCAGATAAAAAATGTGCATAATGAAAGAGCCTCATTGTACTCATCGCCGGCAACGTTTTGTGCGGATGGAAGATCGAAGTTAATGGTTTATGGTCTGTAATAAGTATAAATTTTCTTCCGTAGCAGTAGTGAAAGAATTTCTTTAAACCCCAGAATAAGGAAGTGGCTTCCTTATCGATTTGACTGTATTTTTGTTCACTACTAGTCAATGAGCGTGATGCAAAAGCAATTGGCCGATCAGATCCGTCTAAAAACCGAAGCGATAGAACTGCTCCAAGTCCAAAAGGTGACGCGTCTGTAGCAAGAACCAAAGGTTTTTCAGGGTCAAAATGTATTAAAACTCTATCGCTAACGATTTCACGCTTAATTTTCTTGAAACTCTCATTACATTTGTGCGTCCATTCGTATTTAATGTCTTTCTTGAGTAGGTTATTAAGAGGACTGGAGAGAGATGCTAAATTTGGTATGAACTTGTTATAATAATTAGCCATTCCTAAAAATGTCCGCAGTTCGTTGATGTTTTTGGGACATTTTGCATCCAAAATAGCTTTCACCTTGTTTCTGTTTTTGTGCAGTCCATATTTATCAATGGTAAGTCCTAAGTATTCAATACTTTCTTGAAAAAAAATGCATTTTTCTTTATTGAGTCTCAAATTACTGGCTTGTATTTTTTGTAATATCAAACGGAGTCTTGTTAGAAGTTGTTCTTCTGAACGTCCTTGGATTATTATATCGTCGAAAAAACATTTCACTCCAGGAACTCCTTGAAGCAAACGATCCATATATTTTTGCCATAAATTCGGGGCCACCTTGACGCCAAACATAAGTCTATTTACTTTAAACGTACCTTTGTGTGTGCTTAATGTTTGCATCATAGCGCTCTCTTCGTCCATCATCATATTTAGATAAGCTTGACTGATATCTAGTGTACAAAATACTCGACCGCCGTTCATCTCTACTAGAATGTCCTCGATGATCGGTATAGGGTATTGTTCATCCTTCATCGCGTTATTTAATGTGACTTTGTAGTCCGCGCATAAACGTATACTTCCATTAGGTTTGACAATAGGAACCACTGGTGTTCCCCACTCAGAACTATCCACTTTTGTTATCACCCCTTGTTCACAGAGTCGATCTATTTCATCATAAACTTTCTTTTTAAGAGCATAAGGTATACGTCTAGGCTTAATAAAGATTGGTGAGATATCTTCTTTTAGGGTCAAATGAGCCTTGTAATCAGGTATGCACCCAAGAGTGCCATCGAACACCTTCGAGAATTCAGCGAGTAGTTTATCTAGTTCTGGATGTTCTTTAGTAGTAACTACATTAATGTTTGCCAGATCTAAATTAATTGCCCGAATCCATGCTCGACCAAAGATAGGGTCAACATTTTGCTTGATGATGTATAATTTCCCCTCAAATGTTTGGTCATTGTATTTACATGTTACGTATGCCACTCCGAGAGGAGCAAAGATTTCCCCAGTGTATGTTCTCATTGTTATATTAGTTTTGTAAATCTTGCATCCAGAATTCAATGTTTTAAAATCTTTGTAAGAAATAGATGACAGAGCGGCTCCAGTATCTACTTCCATTTTCAGTTTGGTGTTATTGATGCGTACATTTATCATAAATTTGTCCGTGTTGTTTGACCGTACTAGATTCATATCCCAAGGGGTGTCGTCGATTGTATCTGTTGAATGATCCTCGTCTTGTACCTCC
The DNA here is from genome assembly GCA_921972225.1 of Euplexia lucipara. Classification (NCBI taxonomy): domain Eukaryota; kingdom Metazoa; phylum Arthropoda; class Insecta; order Lepidoptera; family Noctuidae; genus Euplexia; species Euplexia lucipara. Next base: position 15,774,685 of record OV179152.1, on the reverse strand, counting down.
GCGTGCTCAGGCTCCAGTTGGTTGTTCTCAGGTGTAGATTGCAGACAAACACGTGCTAAGTGACCGATTCGTTTGCACTTACTGCAAGTATCCTTGACGCTACGACATTTATCAGCTCGATGTTCCTTACTTCCACAGCGAAAACATCGCCCTCGTAAGTCCTTTATACTTAAAGGTCTAAGGTTTTCTTGCTTTTGTCTGCGAGGTTTGGTGTCAGCTTGGACGGTTTTCACGTGTAGACCTTGGTTCGATGTGTGTGCTAGTGACATGTAACTGCTGTCAGATTTGGCTAATTCGATCGCCGTTGCTTTATTTATAATATCAGCAAAATCGGTCATTATTGTTTCTTGTAGTATTCTGGTTCGAATGTCGGTGTCATTTAACCCTCTTATAAACTGTAAAGTAAGGAAATTGTCACAGATTGACTTCTTACAGTTATTGCACGTAAACTCACAATCTTGAGCTAGATGCTTTAATTCTGACGAGTATGACGTGACTGTTTCTTCCGAGCCTTGAAGTCTTGAAATAAATTTATGTTGACGAGCCCAAATGCTTGGTTTGGGATCTACATAGTTTTGTAAAATTAGAACCAGACTGTCGAATTTTAGTTCACAAGGATCGTTCGGTGCACACAAGTCGTAAGCTTTCTGGTGTAATTCTGGTGGCAATAAACTAAGCAGCGACAAAGTTTGGGTTTCAGAATTGTAACAATTATTAAGTTTCATGTATGTTTTAAATCTCTGAACAAAGTTATTGAAGTTTTCTTGCTCTTGCATTGGTTGAAAATTAATTTTAGGTGTAATTTCTGGAGACGCCGTGACGTAAGTTGACGGTGTGGATGGTGGTGTAGGGCGTAAACCATGCAACATAACTTTCAGTTCTAAAATGTGCTCTTCCGTTGTGTGTCGTTGCTCCATTTCTGCTTCTAAGTTCGAAGTGCGTAATTCTATGTCGTTTTGTAACTTTTCAAATTTTTGTTCATAATTATTAAGATTCGTAAGCCTTGTACTTACTTCGTAGTCTGTAGGATCTTGTAGTTGTTTCAACGTTTGTTGTAATCTGGTGAGCTGGCCGCGTATTGTTGCGCGTAGGCGAGTAAGTCGCGCCAGTTCTTCCTCCATCGTCGCCAATATTGTATATTTATTTATTTATTAAATAATACTACATGCATTGTATTAATTCATTCTATAATATTTTTACAATGACAAGCCAAGTCATATCTTGTAAGAAAAAGAATAACGTATGACAGCAGAACAAAGAGGTTACGTATGTACATAACAGTAATGTTTTACAATGTGTTTAAACATTAGTGCTATTTATTGAGCATTTCATTGTATAGACTCTTTGTATACCTAGTTCTTCAAACGAATCAGACAGATGTGTTGCTGGGGAGTTTGTTCCGCCACTTCTTCTTCCCAGCAAAAACACTAGGAAGTGGCGAAGGGTGGGCCGTTTTTGGGGGACTGTCTTTATGTATTTTTTTGACGTTCAAAAAGTGCTGATTCTCAGCCTAGTTTGAATAAAGACTTTTGATTTTGATTTTGATGTTATTGGGTTTTTCTTCCGATTCCTTTCTAAATTATGGTAGATTGGCCTTCTAATACATGGGACTTTAATAATATAACTTCAAAAACGTTGGTGGTAACTGATGTAGGTACTAACATCTCTGGGTTTAGGGGCGACGGACTCGAGGACGTCCATCACCTCTCATGTACATGGACCCGAGGTGGCTCGCGTGCCCTTCTTAGTAGTCGCAAGAAGAGTCGAACAATTTCTCCAGCTGACTTGGCGAGGCCCACGGGGCCGACACCAGTCGTGTATTGCGGCAGTACCTGTTGTTCCCGTGACCCCCAGTGCAAGTTGCTTTAAGCCAGTAAGAATCTGACAGACCTCTCCACCCACCCCGGGGTGGAGATTCTCCACCTCTTCTTATCCCTTCAGGAAATACAGGCGTGATGTTATAGACGACGTGTCCTGTTGTCGGACCTCCCCAGTGGTTTTTGGTCTATATAGTAATCATATTCCGTGAATTTGAAGTTGTATCCGTTCGTTTTAGCTTGTGTAAACGTACTTAGTTTGAAGTAGTTGTTACATATTCATGGCTATAAATTGATGTCGTTTTTGTTGCTATTCGGGGCGTTTTATGCGCTAAATTTTTATGATGTAATGCACTAATACGAGCCTGATCCTCTCCCACTGCAAGCCTTTTCTCAGGTATTTAAAGCAAACCACTACTCTTGCTTAAGGCGGGTTGACGACTTTGCACTTCTATTTAAACTAGCGGGCGTCACCTGGTTTTACCCGCGTTGTTCCCGTTCCTGGGGGAATAAAGGGTTTAGTGTAGCTTCCTAATGTTGAAAGCATTTTTCAGATCGGTAAGTTATATATAGATTATAGATACCTGGCTAGTATCCGCAAATCCACGTCAAAACGCGTATTTTGCGTATGGGCTATAATCTACCATGCGGGCCCAGTGCGAATTGGTAGATGTCACATGTCTTTGAATTTTTGGTTCTAGGACATGCCGGTTTCCTCACGATGTTTTCCTTCACATTTTTTGAGAGCAGTGGTGATGAAATAAATTACACAAAGTAATGCACCTGCCTGGGTTTGAAACCACGACTTACTGTTCGTAAGTCGGGGCCGCCACCACTGGGCCACCGCTGCTCTCTCTCTCTACTTGGTACTAACAACATCAACAAATTATTAATTTCAATTCAAACATTAGAGTCCTTAACCTGAAATTCAGTACAAAGTTATGTTTCTATTCACGACTACGTCGACTATGTTAATTGTGCATTTTATGTTGTAGAAACTAAGCTAAATAATCACGTTAGAACAAACCTTGGAACGACAATCACAGAAAATAAACTAAACTAAATGCAGACATAGATACCATGAATCTTCACTAACATCCATGCAAATAAATTAAATTATGTGTTTTTTAAAGTTCTATCCGATTCATCGGTGGCGCAGCGCCCTCTAGTGGTCCGTCGATAGTACTCGATAGAAAGGGCTTGGCGGAATTAAATCATGCGATTTCAATGGTATGCATCGAAATTGCATTTTTATGCAAAAAATAAAAACAACTTCAAAAAAATACACAAATAAAAAAAAACTTAAAGAAAAACACAAAAAAGTGAAAAATAAATTAATAGCTTCAGAAGCCGGTGACAAAAACACCAAATCAATCAAATAAAGTTTAAGCTTCGAAGTCGGTGACCTTTGTTTGACAGGTTTGGTGTTTTTGTCACCGGCTTCTGAAGCTATTTATTTTTCACTTTTTTGTGTTTTTCTTTAAGGTTTTATTTTTAGCAAAAAAGTTTTAAAAAGTTTTTACAGCATATCTTTTCAATTAGGTCGCAATTTTTTCACTACGCTTTATAGAAAGCGGCTAATAAATGGTCATTAGTACCTATAAAACAGCATTTCACCAAATCGTGGTTTCATTTGAAATGTGATAATAGTGTTTTGTTTTAGAATTTAAATGAATTTGCGGTTTAAAATGATGTACCTACAAATTAAACTGTTTTATAGAAACCACATTTTAATTGTGATATTAATTGGGTATTTGATTAATTTGCAATCAATTTTGGTTTAATTATCTATTGTTTTTTATTTCATGTAAGTATTATAATTCCTACAAAATTATATTTCTCTTTCCTTATCAAGTCCATGCAAAAGTTGCCTGTACGAGATCACTTTAAGCAATAATAAGGACTATTGTGATAACAATCTCTGTATGTGCTCTTTAAGTTATTTTTTTTTGTAAGTTTCTATAGTGTAAAGTAAAAGTAAAGTAAAGTAAATTTTAATTGTTTAAACATGGTGTACAGACGCCAGCACGTCAAGTTACCCCAATGTGTCAAATTTCTTTGATCGTTTTTCAACTTTATGTTAAACAGAATAAGATTCATATTCAATTGGGAAAATTTGACACATTGTGGTAACTTGATGTGCTGGCGTCTGTACATTGCATGCAAGATAGTGACAATATTCAAAATAGGTAGTTCTAGCATGTTCAGCAGCATTTCGCGGCGTACTAATTGGTAGGACAAGATAGTGCATAAACCGTGACAGTATTCATCATAATCCATTAATCATGTACCATAACAATTCATTAAGCATATTTTTTAGATACAATTCCATGTCTAATTAGTTAATAAAACAGAATAAATTATTCAATTAAGTATGAGTCATGTCCATAAAAGTTCAATTCTAAATAACATTAAAAATTCAATAATAAACAATAACATCTCCAAATGCACAAACATTGTCATCTTAAAAGGAACAAAATTGTCTTCTTCCATAAACTCTGCTATACTGTAATAGGTATGCCCTGTCAGTTAGTAAACTGTTCAATGTACAAAAATCATCATTCTTTTCTTTCCTAATCTTCTTTTCTTAATAAAAATAGTCTGTACCTAAGACAGTACAGTTAGTAAAAAGTAGCAGTAGGACAGTACGGTTACAGTAGTGACGGTTCTTCATTCGTCGCTCAGGATATTTCATGGCCTCTAGTTTTTCACAAAAGATTTTGTGACGAGCCTGCTTACCTTACATTATTTTAGGAATATCATTCGCATCACCTTCACTTTTTACCTAAGTACATATTTACGGGAATATTGTAAAATAAAAGAAAAAGTATGATCCTAGTTTTTAATCAGAACGAAAATGCCTTTTACCAACATTTAAAAACCGCAACTGTATTGACACACACAGATTGTTTTGAATTACAAAATAAGAAAAAATACAATAGTGTTGAAAGTTCAATAGAAGTTTGTGGTTCAATAATAATTGCCACAAAAGTCGGTCGAAGATTCAACTACGCTTGTAGAGTTAAGTCTTTAGAAAGGTTACTATTCATTACATCTGACCCCTCCTTACCATACAATATGAAATACGATCAGTTGTTGGTTCTCGGCTGTCATTGGTAGGTCTTTGACAATAGTTACAAGCAGTCAGGACCCTGAAAGTCAAACCCTCTTAATATGAAACCTGCTCTTAAAAAAGTACCGGGTTTAGTACTTTAAACCATGAACTTAAATAAACGTTATTACACAAAACGAAGTTTATCGCTAGTCCTAGAACTATCTATAGTACCAAAGTTAGACCATCGTGACCCCTAGTTTAACTATGGTACTAAATCGATAATAGTCAAATTCTTAATAAATGTTGGTACCGTAACAAACCTAGACCTTTTAGTCCTGGTTTAAACCTGGTACTTACGGAAGTTTCATAATAAGACGGAAACAGTCTAACTGCTAAGGTGCCTAAGCCAGCTGATTCAGTTAAAGTCACTTCTTGAGAACTGAGTGTAGTGAACTATCAATATCTAGTATAAGCATGAAATGATTCAGCTCAATTCACCTTCATTTCACCTACATTTTCACAATGCTTTTAATAGAATGATTTTTTGCCCGTAATTGGCATAATATACAGGGTTATTTGTAAAACACCTACAACCTCGCAGGAGTAGATTACTAACATCATAGACAACAACATTTGTTCTACGAATTTTTCAAAAACAGACAAAAAAAAAACAACTCTCCATACATATATCCGAACAGTTGATCCAGTTTTGTATGGAGAGTTGATTTTTTTTGTCTGTTTTCGAAAAAGTCTAGATTTAATGTATCTATGTACATATTATATAGGCTGTGGGTAAACCTTAAATAAACAAATAAATAAATAAAAAATAGAATAGCACTGCCTAGACTGTTTCATGTAATTCACTGGTTTCAGTCGAATCCGGTTAAACTGGAAGCTGACCCCTGAGTATTTGGACAAAGGCAAATGATAAAGTTTACATTACAATATTTTTGTCAAGGAATAACGTGCTTTCGTATTACGATTTGGAAAGTTTTTCCGAATGAAAATTGCTTGCTTCTACACTCACGTAAAACCTACGCGTGCCCGTGACAGTTTAGTTCACCGCGGCCAGTTAGAAAGTAGATTTTGTGAAATGTATTGCAGAATTTGAACGCAGAAAATGGATGTTTTCGGTTATGCAGAAAGGTTTTTGAGTATTTATTTATAAGCTTAAGTAAGTAAGTATATTGATGATTGCGACTCATTCGTCACTTGTCCCTAAAGCTCAATGGTGCATTTGAAAACCAGCGACAGGCAGCAACTTAGCAGGCATAGACGACGACGACGGCATAGGCTTAGTCTGGCATTACAGCTGAAATTAACCTTTTCGCGCAGCCGTGAGACTTGCCATTTTTGTGTTTCTTTTTTTTATTGTTTATTATGTTTTTACTGTGCGTGTATCCAGGTGTTGCCAATAAATGCGGTTTTGAGTACTTTTACGTGGCCTATACGCAAAAGACCGGCAGATAGCGTCGTGTGGTGGGTCGTCGAGCTCCCTGAAATAGGTTTTAGCTACACGATGACTGAAGCATGCATGCCGTCGGGCAGGTAAACTCAAAGCTGAATTGATTCTTTCTTCGTAAGGCTTTTCCAGACTTTGCCCTGCATCGTGAGACTCGCATAATAAATTAATACAATCTTATATCTGGACTTTAAAAGAGACCATGACCCCTGAGTTTCTTTCGGCTTTTCTTCTCAGGGATCAGTTACTTTGGAAATGCCAATTAGTGCCATTTAGTTTAAAATAAAATGCATTTAAAAGTATCTGGGAAGATCTACATAAAGAAATAAATATCATTTTATTTTCATTTTAAATGAAACGATGAAATCGTTTCATTTAAAATGTTTTTTCTTTCTTTCTTTTTAGTTTTAAAATCATTTCTTTATTCACATAATAATAAAGTTGTGATAGCCTAGATCAAATCCGGGGAAACAACAATGTGACTTTTTTAATTCATAATAATTATGTATTTCTTAAGTTTAGGTATCTTAGACATCATTGACATCGGTGAAGGTAAAGATCTGAGTAAACCTGATGGCCTAGATCAGCCTAATGTTATTGGATTTTTCCATCAGAAAATCGTCTGACTTTGTGCCAGTTTGATAGCAATAGGCTTGACCCCCACTGGATCTGGTGTACCTTAGTATGTCCAAACGCATTAGGTGAACTGGTAAATGTGTGACTCAATTTAGGAATTGTGTTATTATTTACGCATATTTAAAAAAAGAGTTTTGGTTTTGAATGGACGCTGGTGTAAAGTTCAGAGTTTTGTGATACGAATAATTCTGTTTTTTAATATCGTAAACGTAATCCTCGTGAAAACACAGGCCGTACATACTTCAAGGGAACTTAGGCGACTGAACAACTTTGTTTGTACTCCACGGATATTATATGGTTGTACTCCATACATACCTATATGTTTGAAAATATTAACAAAACGCAGGAAACAGTAAAGTTTATCTTTGTGACTTTAGTTCATTTATGTTGTCCAACGTTCTATCTACCCTATATTTTAAGAATTGCATTCATTCATTTAGCATTGGATTTATAAAAATGGTCTGATACTGACCATTTATTTCATTGCAAAAGTATTTAGTTAGTAATGTTAGTTCATCATTAATATTTTATAAGCATGTTATTTATTTTTAAAAGAGCGCCATCTATTGGTTCGAATGAAAATGAACTTCCCGGCTTGAAAACTAACCTACGGAACGGAACAGAAAGGTTTCCATTAAAATTTCCTTTTCGAGATCAGGTGCTGAGCTGAAACCTACTCCACATAGTAACAGAGGGCGTTACAATACTTTACTAAAGATAGTATCCAACCAACGGAGTTGTCTGTGATACAATAATTAACGTAGTCGAAATTCCACTCTAATTTGATCAGACCAGAGTGGACCAGTCAAATCAGTTCACACCATTGTCGATTTTTGTGTACTAGGTACTCAAAATACTAGGAGCTAATGGACTTTCGGCACGGTAATTTACCGTGCTTTCGGTTTGCATCAATTAAATTAATAATCTAATAGTTTACAAAGTAAACCAATTATTTGTAACATTGTCCATTAATTTCAATCCAATGTCAACGACATTGTACAAATGTTATGAAATCAATCTTTATTTGTGAAATCTAGCCTTTAACAGGGTTAAACTTCTTCTACTAACTTAACACAAAAAATATCACCTATGAAGCAACACAATTTTATAACGATTTATCATCCAAAGTAAAAAAAATAAGCTTGGAGCTTGTGGCTAAATAATACCAGCCTAACGGATCGACCAAAGGTTAAGCTATACTTGACGAATTTGGTCCGTGGATAGTTGACCATTCATAACATATAGAAAGAAAGAAAAGAAAGAAAGAAAATATTTTATTTGGACGCACAGAACATAAGAAAAGAACAGCAATACAGATAAAAAAAGAAAAGATTAAAAAACTAAAGACAAAAATAAACGTAAAAAATTATAAAAAGACCTGCGAGACCAAAAAGGCCCCTATCTCAGCATTAGCTGCGACATTTAAAATGCATATCAAACCTCCTTGCATCGGAAAGCACTTTAAGCCGTTGGTCCCGGCTGTCATTTATTTTAACCGTAACCGGTAGTCAGAAACCCGAAAGTTTGACAGCCCCTTTAACCAAGGGATAAATAGTGTTACCCAGTTACTGGGTTGTGGAGGAAAGGCAGAGTTGCTCCATGTTTAATAATTCAACTGCATTTGGTGGCTCTAAGTCCCCAACATGGTTAGAAAAAGACCAAGCAGATGACGATGAATATGAAAAAAAACCTGCAGGCCTAGTAACAATTCTATTTCTATTCTTACAAAAACAGGAAAATAAAATATTTCTGGATTATTGTTAACACCGATAAGCAACTTAATTACTTAAATAAATTTTGAAACTAATTGGGTTCAATTAGAAATATAAGTTTAAAATTGAATAACAACCATATTTGTTTATCAGAACGAGGAACAAATTTTTTATAAAAATATCTATCTGAAGTTACTATGCTACTGCAGGCCAAAGGCCTCATCTTATCCGAACTGACACGAGTTTCACAAAACACCAAGAAAAAGTGAAACATTTTGGGTGACTGTTTTGCGTGTATTTTTTTCGACGTTCAAAAAGTCCTGATTCTCAGTGCTGTGCGCCTAATTTGAATAAGACTTTTGATTTTGATTCTGATTTCGTCAATCGCCAAGATTATTGAAGGCGGTGAAGATCAGATAGGCAGTAGTTCCATGTAAAACACTGACATTTCTATACTAATATTGTAAAGAGAAAAGATCTGATACTAGAGAAAATTATAGGCTTCGAAACTACTAAACCGATTTGAAAAATTCTTTTACCGTTTGGAAAGCTACACTATTCCCGGGTGACATAGGCTACTTTTTATCTCTGTATTCCTACGGGAACGGGAACTACGCGGGTGAAACCGCGTGGTGTCTGCTAGGAGCTGATAAGTAGATGATGGGCAGCGATGTCTGAGACATATTAAAAATAATCCAAAACTTATTAAATACACTAGCTCCACCTGCGGTCTCACCTGCTCGTAAGAATTGTAGCGTGACGAACAAAAATGTTTTTCTTTCCAATAAGTTAAGTATACCTATGTTATAATAATACCTATTATAACATAGGTAGGTATACTTAACATTTATAAATTAAAGAAGTCACATTTTAGTAAATAGGTACTTCTTTGAATTTGTTACATGAAAGGGTTGCTTATAACAACTAGACCGTTTTTACGTTCAATCGGTGTACAGACGCCAGCACATCAAGTTACCCCAATGTGTCAAATTTCTTTGATCGTTTTTCAACTTTAAGTCAAACAAAATAAGGTTCAAATTCAATTGGGAAAATTTGACACATTGGGGTAACTTCATGTGCTGGCGTCTGTACATACAATAATTTTAATTTGTTCTTGATAGGTGACGCCAATACTGTCTACAACTTCACAGCAAAAATATTGACGCAATTGAATATTGCACAGAATACACTGAGGGAGAACCATCTTGTCGATCCAGTAAAAATCACTCCGTGAAAACTTGAGTAAGGTGAACTGAATGATAGCTCAACCCGCCTTCACTTCACCTACATTTTAAACAGGGTAATTTTTTTACAGAATATACTGCAGCACGCGTAGCGATTACCGTTGCGTCTGTCTGGCATTACCGCTGAAACGAGCCTTTTGGCGCAGTTGTGAGACATGCCATTTATTTTTTACTACCGTATTTCGTTATTTTCATATTTTAACAGTGTGTGCATGTTTTTACTTGTTGGCAGTAAATATTATTTCTTTCTTTCTATGAAAGGATTTTGTCTACAAAGAATCGACAAAATTACAGATTATAGAAACACCGCGAAAGGTGGGCCGTTTTTGGGGACTGTCTTTATGTATTTTTTTGACGTTCAAAAAGTGCTGATTCTCAGCCTAGTTTGAATAAAGACTTTTGATTTTGATTTTTGACTGCTTTTGTTTTAAGCACGACAATGAAAAGAAATTTCTCGTTTCTTTAGTCGACATATAGTCTACGTATAATGTCGAGCATTGTTTCTTCTATAATCGGCAGAAATGTTTCTACAATCTGTCACTTTGTCGATTTTTCCTTTGACATACGCGTTTCTACGGTGATCATGCCACGCGTGCAGGCTGGGTAGGACCAGTCATAGTTCTTTTACATAAAAGTGTGAAAATTATATTAACTATATCATTGACGTCACACGTGTCCAAAATTTATCGTAGGGCAGATAGTAAAAGAACGTTCTACTCCTAAGAAACCCTGCCTCAAAGATATTCAATACTTGCTATAGACTTTTTAATATAATTAGGGTTCCGTAGTCAACTAGAAACCCTTATAGTTTCGCCATGTCTGTCTGTCTGTCCGTCCGTCCGTCCGTCCGTCCTCGCTTAATCTCTGTGACGTTTAGCACTAGAAAGCTGAAATTTAGTACCAATATGTGTATCAATCACGCCGACAAAGTGATAAAATAAAAATTGGAATAAAATTTTTTATTAGGGTAGCCCTCCTAGGTATATGTAAAGTGGGAAGTGTTTTTTTTTTATTTCAACCCTAACGTGTGATATATTGTTGGAAAGGTATTTAAAAATGAATAGGGGTTTACTAGAATCATTTTTTGACAATGTCAGTAATTTCGGAAATAATCGCTCCAAAAGTAAAAAACAATGTGTCCCCCCACTCTAACTTTTGAACCATAAGTTTAGAAAACATGAAAAAAATCTGAAATGTAGAACTTTATAAGGACTTTCTAGGAAAATTATTTTGAACTTGGATGGAAACAGTTTTTGTACAAAAAAGACAAAAAGTTGTACAAAATAATTTCTGGACTAAGTTTGTAGTATATCGTGTATGCAAGCATTTTGAACACTTATTGTGACGGACGGGAAACTACGGCACCCTACACTGAGCGTGGCCCGACACGCTCTTGGCCGGTTATTTTTTTATTATTATTATTCATATTATTTATTTGCATTCCACAATGTAAAAGAGATCTTAAAATAGTGCTTAAAGCTATGTACAATCATGGACCTTGTAGGGCACAGCAAAAATTTGATAAAATTGAGTAAATTAAATTTTATTAGACACAAGTCAATTAGTCTAGTTTAGTATGCTCAGCTGCCGCTCAGTGCAATATTAGCAATATTATGCTAGATGGCGTTACAGTGACATGGGATTACATTTTTTCTATGACATTTCCTCGTATATCCTTTCTTAAATATCTTTGCCCTGCCTGTTCCTTTAAAGAAGTTTTGATACCACGCTGTGACTTATTTACATTAACTGCCATACAAATTCGTTGAAAAAATCCAGCCTGTATATCGTAAGGAAAACCGTCCGCTAAATAATAAGTAATCTAAAACTGTATTTTAGGCTGCCAGTAAACGTTTACAAACATGGACGTCAAAGTATTGTCATGTATTTTATTACTTTTTATTTGTCTCAATGGAATAAAGACCACGTCAGGTACGTCACTATCTTTTTACCCTAGTCCGAATTTATTTAGGGTTGACCAGGCTTGTCTTCCTTTTAACTGATTTACAAAAAGGAGGAGGTTCTCAATTCAGTTGTGTCCTCTTAGCCCTGTCATTTATCGATATATTTGAAAAAAAAACAATAATTTTCTTTAGTATTCTTTCCGATTATAGTTCATCCATTCGTTTTAATATAGCAAAAACTGATAATAATGTACATAAACGAAAAACTAACACACAAACATCAAAGTTAAAGACTTCTGATTTTTCAATAATCAGAAAATTAAAATAAATTCATTTAAATTTTCATTTAAATGAAGAATAATCATGGTGGTTTGACATTATTATATCGCCATTATTGACAAATCGACAGCTGTTAAATCGCCACTTTATTCCTCAGTTGGCAGTTATTCAAAAATCGACCCTAAGTGTTCTTTTATTAACCTTTCAATCGTGTCAATTAGGGACACAATAGAAAGACAATGACAGCGCGGACATCTCAGTGTCCACTTGGGGTTTAATGAATAAAAAAATCGGTTGTATTTTTTTTTAGCCATATCATGTTTGAGAAAATCTATATAGCCATTCTTTACTTTTACAATGATCCGCATTCTTTTTTTCCCGGTGTGTTTCTTTTTCCTCAAATTAACGATTACGTAGGAAATCATGATTTCCTACGTAATCGTTGATTCAATTATTATTTGAATTAGAATTGCAACAGAGTTGTTTTTTATCATTATAGCGGCAGATGAGATGTATGTCGAGATCTGCGCACTATATTTGTTTTTTAATTGTGAAGCCTGTCGATTAAATTTTTACTTTTGTTTCAGCTTCATTTGGATTTGAAATGGTAAGTAAGGTTGTGGTACGTGTGGCCTTGCCCTAAAATACAGCAATTTACTCTTTGTGGGAAATGAAAAAATTATGCTAACTTTTTTTTGTATCGTAGTTCGCAGGAGCTAGAGAGCCTGCAACTAACGTGAGTACTTCTTTTCAATGAAACACCTTTGATCAGTGATGGTTTTATTGACAGTCATAAACCTCTTGAATAATACAGAGTGTCTCAAGTGAATGAGACACCCTGTATACCAATATATACCTAATATTCCTTTTTCTCCATCGATGTAGGTACCTCTTTTACAAAATGAATAGGACTATTCACACGTACTACATTTTGCAGCCGTTATCGACCGCATGTGTGTTACCGACCACATCTCAACCACATCGCAACCACCAGCGACAACGTGAACTAGTAGCCGACCACAACACTGACACAATAAAAGTTTTTGTTCTTCGAATTCCATGAACATCGACATTTTGTCGGTACCACAACGCAACTACAAAATGCTACAGCGACTATATTCACACGTAACCACTTCTTGATTACGGTTTGACGCTACTATGGTGTGGTTGTGGTACGTGTGGGCTGGCCCTAAAAAACAGCAATTTACTCTTTATTGAAAAAGTAGAAGTACAGACGCCAGCACATCAAGTTACCACAATGTGTCAAATTTTCCCAATTGAATATGAACCTTATTCTGTTTGCCATAAATTTAAAAAACGATCAAAGAAATTTGACAGATTGGGGTAACTTGATGTGCTGGCGTCTGCACATAATAATTATGCTAACTTTTTTTTGTATCGTAGGCCGAAGATACTGGAGAGCCTGCAACTAACGTGAGTACTTCTTTTTAATGAAACACCTTCGATCAGGGGTGGTTTTATTGACAGCAATAAACCTCTTTGAAAAAATACAATATTCCCTTTTCTCCATCGATGTAGGTATGTACCTCTTTTTCTCGAGACTTCTTTCTTTTGGACTTACATAAGGTTATTCAAGTTACTTAATTGAAAACAAAAATACTTTTGTGTCGAAATATTTGCACAGTAGATACACCCAAAGAAGATACATAAAAAAATATAATCTAAAAAAACGAATTCTGGTCCAACCAAGTACGTCTTACTTGTGAATAAATTAATAATGGCTTTATCACTCAATGGTCAGTTGCACGCTATAAAATAAAAAGGTTCTATTTGTTTAAGTTGAAAGTTTTGTAGTTTTAATTCAAGTGAAGCTGATACATATTTGCTGAAAAAAAGTCAGTATTATCTCAATTGCAAGGTTGACTTCTTCAGGAATGAAAATGAATGATTATTCAATTTTAGGAGGAGCCTGTTTCTTCACTGCGGGGTGAAAAAGGAGATCGTGGATTTGATGTGAGTAATTTGTTTTCAAGGATCCAGCTGAATATCAGTGCCAGGTTAATTAATTGCCTGGCACATGCTGAGCTGGAATCCCATTTGATGTAGCCTTGAGACGCACACCGCACACTGTATCATTCATCACTCATTGTTTTATCTCTTCTGTATTTTTGACCGAACTCAAATAAAGGAGGAGGTTATCAATTCGACTGTTTGTTTTTTGTTGTGTGTTTGTTACGCAATTATGCTGCCATATATACACCGATTTAAAAAAAATAATATTGATAGTGTATACTACCAAATTGGTCCCATTTATATCAAAACCCCGATCTGATGATGGGATCCTCGAGGAATTGAGAAAACTCCTCAAATAATTTAGGTGCACACGTACCGATTTTTGCATTTTTAGTTTGTTACTAAAAATGCATGTTCATTTGGAAAGTATAAATTTATGATGAAAAACTGGTGAAGAAGTCAGGCAATGGAACTCTTCAACGCATAACAGCAAATTATTCGCGATTGCTACAGTCAGTTGTCTTTGCAGAGCTTTGTATTTCCATAACATAACATTACGCCTGTCTATTTTAAAAACTACACGCTTTCCAACGGTGAAAGAGTTTTTCAAACCCGTTTAGCAGTTTCTGAGCCGATTCAATGCAAATAAATAAACAATTATTTTTTTCCTGTTTATAATATTTATAATAATAAGTATAGATAAGCATCCACGTTAAATAAACGTTTAGGTACTTACACAAAAAATCCTTCAACATGAATTACCACATTGTTAAATAAAAACTTGTTTTTCATACCATAAAGTTTAATATAAGTATTAAACTTAAACGCGAAAGTTTGACTGGATGTTCGTTACTCTTTCACGCAAAAACCACTAAACAGATTTCAATGAATTTTTACAGTAACATAACTTATGTATTAAAATAAAAACACATGGCTATAATTTCTAAAGATACCTATGGTGTGAATTGTCCAGCGTCAAGTTTATACCTAGTTGAAGCACTAAATCATAAACAATTTATTTATTTGCAAACAACTAATCCTACGCAGACGAAGTCTCGGGCACTTGCTAGTACCTATTGATAATAAACATAATTATAATACAACGTGGAGACAACGATATTATGACAACAAATAAATACAATGGCAATACATGTCCATTGGAATATTTTGGAACTATAGATCAAAGTAGAACGCCATTTAAAAATTGATTCACTAACCTGCAAGAAGAGCGGCAACATCGCGCGGCGTGATCTTCTGGTGTCAATATGTATTTATCATTAATGCTCGATAAAAACAATGGCACCGAATCACAGAGTTATTAGTCACAATCACTGATCTAACATTTAGTTTTAATAGATACTATCATTGAATTTTATGATTTTCAATACGTCCTCTATGAATCTGGACGATAAATTAGGGAGGCATTTTCGGGAGCAAACTTGCCAGGGCGGATTGGTATAATTGTTTCTTTTACTTTCTGTACTTTTTCTGTACTTTCTATAGGGATTTCCAGGTATGCCGGGAATGCCGGGTCCTGTGGGCCCCCCTGGAATGCCTGGGACTTGTGAAAGCAGTTGTTCTCCTAAACAATGTAAGATTGATCTTCTTAACAGTACGAAAACCACTTAGTATTAGTTTAGCACTCAAAATAGGCGCTGTGCCGTACGTTATATACAACCTGCTTTTTATATCCCATACATCTAGGGTATAAATGAGACCATATTATTATTTTCAAAGAATGAACTGGTATATGTTATAAATATTTTTTTCAATTATACTTTTTTTTTGGTTTCATTTTTACCCCTACGTAAAATATGACACCATCACATTTTCTTTGTTTAAAATATAAATGATTGGTTAGATTTTAAAAACAGTAACATCTCACTAGCAGCTCACAGCTTGGATTTGTACAGACGCCAGCACATCAAGTTACCCCAATGTGTCAAATTTTCCCAATTGATTATGAACCTTGAAATAAAGTTGAAAAACGATCAAAGAAATTTGACACATTGGGGTAACTTGCTGTGCTGGCTGATTGCAATAGGGTTGCCGTCTACATGAGTCTTAAACAAAAATGCCTAACCTTTATGTGATAATAGGCACATTGTCATGTTTATTATTATTATTTATTTAGAACTTCAAAGAATTATCTTTTTGCTCTTGTTTCAAAATTTATTTCATCTTTGGCTAAATCCATCCACAATAATTCTCATTCATTCTTCTCTCTCTCTCATATTCCTGCCGTCCCTAAATATGTATTCGTACGTCAAATTCAAAGTGTATTTTAATTTGAATTGCTACAGGGTTAAACTTTTATGATATTTTTTTATTGAAAATCTGCGCTCCATTGTGTTTATACGACAGAGCGTCAAAAATATTGTGATTAACAGACTGTTCTGAATAACATCAACAACTACAAAAATAACTTTACTTTATAGACTACATTTTTCAGTCCCTCATCTAGATTACCAGAAATTATTCGACACATATTTTTTCTTTTTTCACGTAATCATAAAATAACGGCGATACATCCAGTCAATATGTCGCATGACGTAACTATCCCGTACAGTTTATACTGCATAATGACGTCACAAGCCCTCTGCTCAATTTTATTGCGATTAATCTGAGTAGTTTTCCATAAATTTGAAAAAACAAATAAATACTTGTGTATTATTTTTTATAATCTAACTGATGATATTAATAGATTAAGTTATATTATGTTTTGATATTCTTACACCGTTCACATGCCTATTGCATAAAATATTGTTAAAATACTGTCTTGATTCCGAAACATTTCCTAGTGTCATTAAGTTAATATTTCATTTACTTAACATCAGATACCTTTTGTGCAAGGAAAAATATGGCATTTGACAGTTTCTTGCATTCAATAAGTCAAATCGCCGTATTTATTCTTCGGATAACAGTTATTTGTCTACATGTTTAAAAAATAGCACTTAATTGTTTAGATTATTTTGAAAAGTCTTTGTCCCAATCTTATTGACGCAAACTGTACAGTTACTGCCTTAATATTGTGATGTCTAATAACAATAAAATAATAATATGATGATTAGGTATTAATAATGCTTTTATTTTTGTTTCAGCATCATTTGTAGGAATTGATTTTGTAAGTAACATACAGCAATTCATTCTTTAAGGAAAAAGTAAACGTGTTTAAAAGTTATGACAACTATTTTTTTTATATTTTTATACAGCGTGGTGAAAAGGGAGAGCCTGGAATTCCCGTAAGTACTTTTTTAAATGACCTGTTTGCCTGGTAGTCCGTTTTAATAAATAATCAATTAGGCCACTTGATTTAAAACGGGATTAAATATAATGACCACCATAAAATGCTTTGATACCCTTAGTTCTTTTACCAAAAATATAAACTTGACACCAGAAAAATAAAGTCTAAAATAACAATAGTACTAGCTATTTTAGTCACGACTGCACTTTAAATTGTATTCGAACACCAAATGTAGTAAATGATCACCAAATCTTAGCGAACAAATTAATGCACTATTTCCGTGGTACAACGGTGGAATTATGTCCAACTGGTTGGATCACGGGGATAGGATGATCGTGTAAAACAAATTAAATGTATGTAGGAGGTAATATCTGGATCTACTGGTTCAAAATGAATAATTCTTTTGTACGGGATTGCTTAAACCCCAAAGAGTTTGCTCCCATAATCAGGACTTGGGGCATCCCGACGTTAGGTTAGTTAGGTTCCTTTAAACCCTGCAGACAGAAATAGGACCAGACAGAAGCGTAGACCGTCGTCTACGCTTTTTAAATTTCTGCATTGTTAAATTTGCTTAAATAGGATAGCAATATGTAAAAACTTTGGTTATTATTTTACATTAAAATGCGAGTTTCATTTTGGTGATCATTTACTATTTTTGGGTTACTCATAATTTACTTGGAGTCATTTTACTTAAATAGGATAGCAAAGTGTTAAAACTTTGGTTATAATTTTACAGTAAAATGCGAGTTTCATTTTGGTGATCATTTACTATTTTTGTCTGCTATTTGTTACTATATCTGGTGGTAAGTTAAACATAAGTCATTTAAAACTGTCTATGGTTAACATGAATGAATCAACCATACGTACGCTTTTGTATTTCTCACTATGGTTGCGCTTTAAGGAATAAACCTAGGTAACTATAAATAAAATATACATAATTAAAAAAAATGATTTCGTGAGCGGAAGTAATATTAGCGATTTAACCTTTCAACGGTGTCAATTAGAGACACAATAGAAAGACAACGACAGCGCGAACACCGGCGTTCGCTTGAGGTTTGATGAATTAAGGAATGATTTAGTTGAGCTTAGATGGTTGCGCTTAGAAATGGTTGCGCTTCGAGAAATACACCGGGAAAACTAGTAATAATATTATATTAAGGTGTATATGTGCCAGAATAGCCCGCGACATGGTCGCAAATCTTATTTTGTTCAACATAAAGCCTGACACTGAACGGAAAACTGCAAAAACCACAAGATAAATTGAATTTAACAAGCTTTCCGTGTTCAGTAAAAATCACCGCGTGTAAATTTGAGTCAATTGAACTGTCAATGCCTCGCTGCAGATTCTGCCGGTCGATTCAGTAGAAGTCACGCCGTGAAAACTTGAGTGCCTCACTAGGCCTTCATTTTCACGCGGTGATTTGACCAGCAATACAATTCTGGTCAAATCACCGCGTGAAAATACAGGCGTAGTGAGGGTGTATTGAGCTGTCATTCCATGCTAATGCTAGGCATTGACAGTTCACTTCACTCAAGTTTTTACTGCGTGACTTTTACTGAATCGACTTGGCTGTAAATTGCTGCTTGATTCACCATCACTAACCCAACATTTTCACTGGATGATTTTTACAGAATAGCACTGCAGGTTTTTACTTGTGCATAAAGTTTTTTATAAATTATTTCATTTTAGGGATACTTTGGTGAACCTGGGTACAAAGGTCAAGTTGGATATCCAGGAAAGTTTGTAAGTAATTTTAGTGCACGTTTTTTTAATTGGCATTTCAGGTGTTTCAATATACAGAAGTTAGCACATCGAGGTGTTCATTATTCAATTGGGAAAATTTGACTGTTTGTTACAAATTGATGTTCTGGCGTATGTACGTCATACAAAGAGTACCAAAATAAGTACCAGACTTAGTGAATCATTTACCAATTAATGTTATTTTTGTACTAATTAAATACTACAAATTTTGTTTCAAAAACATTTTAAAATGATGAATTTGGAGCAAAATGTGAACCGAGACAAACAAATATATTTCTACTGCTTTCTTAGATACTTGAGTTTCTTTTTTTAATGTTTTCTAGACACGCGAGAGCGTGTCAAGCCAAGTTCAAGCTAAAAGAACTGGTCAGCAGCACCGCGTCTAAGTTTACACGAACCATTTGGAGCTACTTTTGACCCCCACGTAACTCAAAAACTACCTCACATAAACGTGTCAAATGCTTCAAACAATTATATCTAGGTTGTTATAAAATGTTTTTGTTGTTATAAATAAATTTTAGGACTGATCATTGAACTAACCACCCATTTAAATCTCACTGCTTTTGTCGTTGAAGTCAACAACCAAGGCATATGTCATCTTTGATGTTGGCTCTCAATTTACATGTTTTTGATGGGATCTGTACTTTCTACAGGGGATTGATGGAATACCGGGACGGCGTGGTCCACCAGGACCCCCTGGAGTTACTGGGATTTGTGGTTGCGACTGGCCTCCTAACCGAAGTAAGTTTATCTTTTATAAAAAATAAAATAGACATCTTATTTTCTAAATTACCTTTTCAATGTATTATTTGTTATTATAGTTTCTGGTGCAAATAATGAATTCGGGACTAAAGAGGCGCCAGCAGAAGTTGCTTGCAAATTTGCACCAGCCGATGTTCCAAGTGGTAAATATATATTGTATTAAGTTTCCCTAAACACAACACAGTGTGTTTATCATCTGGACTGGAAAAAATCGAAAGAGCCTTAAGGAAAACCACATTTAATCCTTAAAGAAAACATTGCCACCAGGATTCTAGGATTGAGTTCTAGAATTCTAGTCTAGATAATCATGACAGTATAGTAAAGGTGTAGTGTAGTGTAATAGTGAAAGTGTAGTATTGTGTAGATAAATTACCAAGGTTGCAACCTTGGTAATTTATCTCTAAGTAACTTGTTTAAGACGAAAGGCCGAATATTCAACCATAAAATACCATAGATCTGAAGAATAAACAAAAAATGATGCTTTGACAGGTTTTGAATGGATCATAATGTGGCCGGTAAGAGTCCAGTACTGCCCGGACTGACAGGAAACCTGAGCGAGCCTAACCAGAGCGTTGTCAAACCGCCATTTTTATTTAAAAACATGCTAAATAATTGTTTATTTCCTAACTACCACGTAATTGATACGTTGTATTCTATAGATAATTACTGACTATTGAATAAAAAACTAACAATTAGGTAAGAAAATTGTGAAATATACTATTAAAATTAATATAGAGATATCAAAATGATACCTTTTTCAGGCAATTACTATATGGGACCAACAAACAACGGTATTGAATTTTACTGCAACATGACGAGCCTAGAGACATGCCTTAGAAGAGATATAAAAACTCCAGTATTGAGTTATAATTCCACAAAAGAAGGATTCTGGTTGAGTGAGGTCGGAGTGGACATGAAGGGAACATTATATGATGGTGTAAGTTTTCTTTGCCTCTGTATAGGTATACGTTTTAGCACTTGACCAGTAACTTTGTCTCGTATTTGTTATTTAAATAAATAAATATTGCACAACTTTTTCACACAACGCCATCTAGTCCCAAGCTAAGCTAAGAGCTTGTGTTATGGGTACTAAACAGCTGATAAACATACTTATATATTTCTAAATACATACATATTATAGATAAATTACACTCAGACACAGAACAAATGATCGTGCTCATCACACAATTATTTGTCCTGGGTGGGAATCAAACCCACGACCTCCGGCATAGCAGTCAGGGTCACTAACTACTAGAGCAACAGGCCAGTCAAAGATGAGCATTTAAAATATAGTTTTTATTATTCGCTAAAAAATATAACTTTTTGGATACAGTGTATTTGTTTTTGGGTTTAAACAGGATACCCCTTTTCAGGTTTAGTAAATACTAAAATACCCAAAACATAAAGATCTTATAATCAATACGTAATATGCCATATTGTGGTGGTTTTGTTTACATGTTGTCACTTGTTATACACACACACCGATTGCGAGTACCTACAACACACCTGACCTTTTTGAAGAACATCACCAACAAAGCCCAAGTATTATTTACTTCTAGGGCGTCCCCTCCCGGCGTTTCCACTTACATCTGCCTTATAAATCTTTCGTTAGTCGCCTTTCATTCATCCTTTCAACGTGACCAAACTATCTAAGCATTTTAGATTTTTGTTACTATATTATCTTCTTTTAAACCTCAATTTTGCTTTTTCATTTCATTACCATTAATGTCTATCCGTCTATTTGTTTCCAGATAATGGACCCAATAATGTGGCTGAGGTTACAATCTGTGTTTGTTCGTCAAACGCTCAAATACAACTGCCTGAACTCGGTTCCATTCAATAAACAGGATACTTCTTCATCCGTGAAATTGATGACTTTCCATGATCTACTTCTTAAACCATACCCAACTAATACCTCTCCTTTCTTTTACACTGTACCGGCTGCTACCGACGAATGTAAGGTAAAAAGTTATAAATTGCTCGCCAGTTCTGTTAGCTTGAACTTGGCTTGACACGCTCCCGTGTGTCTAGAAAATGCTGCTGTTTATGTATCATTACTTTATGTTTTGTGTTTACGTAGCAATGTCATGTTAAGGCCCCTACCTCTCATGCGGTTGTAGTTTCAATCCGAGCAAGTAGTAATATAACTTTTTAAATACATAATTATGTACTATCTAAGTTAATCTTAGCCATCATTGACGTCGGTGAAGGAAACCGGCATTCTTAGATATTTGTTGAAGGCATGCGAAGCCAAATCAAAGCCCATAGGTTACGATAAATTCTGACACCAGGGTTAGTCACCAACCAAAACGAACACAAGAAGAATGAGAAAAACATATTACGCGAGGTCGTCTTATTAATTTGATTCAATTGTTTCAGGAGGGAAGTACTGAATGGAAAAGCACAATATTAGAACTACAAACTTCAAATGTATTCAGATTACCAATTTATAATTTGTGGGTCGGAGACATTCGTAATGGAGTTCAAAAGATGAGCATTGAAAGCGTCGAATTATGTTTCAAATGATTTTGAATGATTATAAAATATATCGTTTAATATCTTAATTTCTTTTAAATTTTCACTTAAGATTATTAAAAACTAATTGGTAAAATCTTTTTTTTTTATTTCAACATTCCTTTTTTAGTTCGTCTTAAATATTCCAAAACTTTTCACACAACGCCATTTAGCCCCAAGTTAAGCTTGAGAGCGTGTGTTATGGGTACTAAACAACTGATAAACATACCTACTTATATATTTCTAAATATTATACATACATATAATTATAGATAAATCCCACCCAGACACAGAACAAATGATGATTGTGCTCATCACGCAATCATTTGTCCTGGGTGGGAATCGAACCCACGACCTCCGGCATAGCAGTCAGGATCACTAACTACTAAACCAACAGGCCAGTCAAAGTTGTAACTTTGTGCTTTAGGTGTTCGATCATTAGACCAGTATTACCGTTTCAGTAAAACATAAGTTATAATAAAATATAAACACAAATCTCCCTTAAGGTGTTTCTGAATTGACTAGTCTTAAAAAAAGCTACCTACTACCTACTTGTGATAACACTGGTACACTGTTGTGTTAATTTAAGGACTTGAGGTGCCATGGGTCCGAATCCAAGTTCCGGTGCCACCCTCAATGACTGCAATAGATCTAAGCAATCAGTCATTTTGAAGACCTTAGGATTATGTGCAGACCATGCATATTGGGAATAGTCCTTTTAAGTAAAGAACATACCTTTTTTTAATATTACAAACAATCCCACCTGATGGTAAGCAGTGATGCAATCAATGATGGTGAAGCGCACTAGTTTATTAAGAGCCTATTTACTCTAGCCTTGCAGACACCCTAATTATACTCGGATGGAAAGACCGCAGCAGGCAGGTTGTTCCAGTCCTTCGACGTACGAGGTATAAACGACGAGGCGAAACGCTTTGTCCGGATCGTTGGGGTGCTAACAATGTAATGGTGGACACTCGCCGGTTGTCCGACCTGTTGTTTGACCTTCACCAGTTATTTTATTTATTTAATTTGGGAAACAATCAACTGTACAATGTATAGGTATTATATTATAATACACAGTATGCTATAACAAAGTGCATATATACAATTCCACTACGTTTCTACATGTGACTAATTCAAATATGATACAGAAAAGAAAACATGATTCTACGAGAATGCAATATTTTAGAAACCCCAAGAGGACACCGGTAACGAAAACAGCTGTTGGAGGCGGGGCATGCTTGAGCGAGGTCACGCGAACGTGAACGAGAGATGACGATTAATGAATACTACTATGTCATGAATAGCCTACACAATATTTCCATAAATTGGGTGACTTTTTGAGATATAAACAAACGCTAATAACTTTGCTGTGTATGAATATTGTAAATTGATACTTTACGAATATAATGAGAAGACCGTCTAGAATAAGCCCTTTAAGTATTTGTACTGATTAAAAATTAGTGGTGTATATGAAACTCCCTCTCTCTCTGTTATATAGAAGCCAAAGCCATTAAAGCCTTGGAAGTTGGGTAGGCCTTTGGTGCGTGCAACATACAGTGTTGCACATACCACAGCCTTACGCCATCCCATCATCCTACAGCCGAAAATAATAGTAAATCAAATCATTTATTTGCATTAGTAAGGTATAAAAAGTTCTTAAAAATAATAACAGACCTCTTACTCTAAGTAGTCACCAAACATCCGTATTCCGTAGAAACCCAAACTCGTAAATCGTATAATAAAGTCTTGTTTCGTGGAAGAAACAAATATAAATAAATTATTTGTGTACAAGTCAGTGAGCTACGGTATCTGATCCATCTTCGAAAAAAAAATAAGGGGAAAATGGGTCAGGCAACGTAGCTCACTAACTGTATATATATATAAATAAAACTGCATACGATATGTTCTGTATAAAAATAACAAAGTAGGTAGGTATATGGATAGTGCAATGATCCATTTTCTTGATGGGTATAATATAAGTTAAGAGAAGTCCACAGTAGGCATTTCAATTCAATGATAGAACTTATGTAAAATAGATTTTCTGCAAAAGTATTTTTAAATCAAAATTCATTTATATAAATTAGGCTAAGGATCAGCAGCTTTTAAACGTCAAACATGATATAAGAACTATCCCCTGTATTCCTCTGAAAACCCATCCTTCACCATTTCCTAGTGTTTTTGCTGGGAAGAAGTGGAGGAACAAACTCTCCAGCAACAAGTCTGTCTGGTATGTAAGAAGAACATGAGTTTACACAACATTCAAATTGGTAATTAATAAAAATAATCATTTAAATAAAGTAATTTGCTACATGTTAGCTGTACCGACGTTTACAACTAAACTCAAGCAAAAACTTCCAACTAACTGAGTAAATAGAAGCCTCCAAGTAAAAAGGGCATGCCTGTTTACATGTGCAGAACTGGATTACATGTAGCTCTCTGACATGAAATCACAAAATGATAAACTAGGACCATCAAAGTTTAATAAAGAACAACAGTTACTAGTTAAACAATAGTCATAGGCATAGCCGGGGGACGGCCCTGGTGACCTGTAATACAGGTTTTCATATAAACCAACTTCAGGCACCAGTCTCTCACAAAGCTAGCTCTGCATTCGTTCACATTACATATTTGCTGTAAGTATAGACGCCAGCACATCAACCTACCCCAAAACTTCAAAATTTTCTATGATATTATTCCATTTGTAATAAAGTATTGAAAGAAATAGAGTATTGAAAGTTGAAAAACTATCAAACAAATTTGACACATTGGGGTAGCTTGATGTGCTGGCCTCTGTACATTACTTGTGTGGAGATATTAAACGTTCTATATTATTATTATAAATAACAAAACCAAGGTCAACAAGACGACCAGCCACCACAAACAGCACCTGTTCATGAGCATAACACAATTACCACCAACTACCCCTCTCGCCACATTTGAGTAGAGAATCCCGACATTACGGGTTGTTTGTGTAAAATTTATCTATTAATTGGCTAGATCATTAGTTAATCACATAATTCAATACAACTCATTATAAGATAATGTAGTGAGAAGATCATGTCAAAATATAAAACAAAAAAAATTGCACACACACAAAATTATTGTAACAAATATATTTTTATTTTTATTTTTCGGAGTCTTTTTTGGGTTCCGGATCTTTGGAAAGCGTACAATGGGGTCAACTTGCAGAGGCCTTTATTGGGCCTCTGCAAGTCTGCACCATCCGCCGATTTTCCCTGTATGCACACGACAAGTGCACCCAAGGAAAACCTGCTACTGCTACTGGGCTGACTAGGGTGACTATAATGGAAAACTAGTTCTATGAAGGACCATGGCCACTGCCTCACCAATGCTTTACAAATACACGGAATAAATAGCAGAGGGTGACTTGCACAATAATGAACCATCTAAAACGGCCGCTAACACAAAGTGACAAAGCGACAAGAGAGCAACATGTAGGTACTGAGGTGCTAAAGTGGTGGAGAGGAATTTCACGGCTAACAACAACAATCCCGGAAGCACGGTTAAGATCCTAGCCAGCACCTTACTCTAAGTAGCAGCCTGGGGACTACATTTTGTAAATTGCTGACAATAGGGTCGCCCCTAATTACTAAGGACTAAATTGTCATTGGTGAGATGTACATAAGCATAACTCTTCAGATATAACAGGCAAGATGTTATGTTACTTACGTTTAACATTCGCCACAAGTTTGGTGTCACAAAAACATTCATCCTGTATTACAAGGAAAATCGTGCCACTATAAAATGAATTATAATCTGAAGCATTTCAGTCTACCATTAGAAGGTTGAAAAAATGGACGTCAAATTATTAACATGCATTTTATTCGTTTGTATCACTCTACAACTCCAAAATACTTCAGGTATGTACAAAAAAATAGCCATTTTTCTGTAATCTTTAAATGTTCTCAAGGACTCGCACACTTAATTATCCAGTGCTTAGCTTTTGTACAATCAATTTATTTAACATCCTTAACTTCGAAATTCAAACGGCGTCGCGTCGCGAGCTTAGAGCTAGTATTTATAAAAAATACAAATACTATTTTGTGTCTAGTGTTAATACAACCAGACACTGAACGGCAAATTGGAAAAAAATAGGAATTATGCGGGTCACCCTGTCACATCCACCTTAAAGACAGTAGACGCAATTACTCTAAGTTATACTTCTCCATAATATAAAACTACCGTTTGGAAGGGGTAACTAGAATAAATATTTTTTACTTAAATTGTAAGTTTGGCGTTCAAAAGAGACCATGACCCCTGCGTTTCTTTCGGCATTTCTTCTCAGGGATCAGTCACTTTGGAAAAACCATTTAGTTTAAAAAAAATGACATATAAAAGTATCTGGAAAGATCTTAAGACTTACAGAAATAAATAACATTTCATTTCATTTCAAAAGTACTTACGCAGAGTAAACTTAAGACTAATATTATGCATTATTTTGATTCGTTTCAGCTTCACTTCCAGGGACATATCTTGTAAGTATCTAAGATAAGTAATTTTGTTTATGCTCGTAAACTATTGCCAGACTGCGATTCCCACCTGATGGTCAGCAGTGATGCAATCATTAATATTAAAGCGCACTAAGTCTAGTTTATTAAGAGCCTGATATAAACACCTTATCTGATCTAGATAGAAACAACAACAATCCCACCAAAACATTTCATGTAAAATGTTGCCAAAACGACCACATAAGGTTTGCCCTGTGAAAAAGATATCAGATCTCATGTGGAGCCAAACTTCTGAATCTACACGGCCTAACCTACCGACCCTAACATCACAAATTCTACATATCAGTATAAATGTAACATTTTACATGAAATGTTTTGGTGGGATTTCAGTTCTTTTTGTAAGTTGCTAGGAAGTCTTTTTTTTTTCGGGGTGTTTTTCTTGTACATCAGTAGTGCCGGTTTTCTGGGGAGCTGGCTTCGGTTGCTGGGGAGTTTGTTCCACCACTTCTTCTTCCCAGCAAAAACACTAGGAAGTGGCAAAGGGTGGGGCGTTTTTGGGAGACTGTCTGCCTTTTTTCTTTGATGGTTTAATGATTACCATAAGCGATAAATCAGGGCGATATTTTGCTCTTAAGCGTTAATATTATCTCATACAAACTTCCACCCCCCCATTTTAGGGGATGGGGGGCGAAAGTTATGAGTTTATGAATTTTTTTGTTGGTTGTATACTAAACTTAGATTACATACTAAATTTCAGCTTTCTAGCATTTCAGGAAGTACCCAAACATTTTGATGATCATCAGTGACGAAATCGGTGTATTTTAGTTTAGATATCAATAAAATCTAAAGTATTAGAGCTATTCAATTGAGACTTTGTATGTTTAATAAGTCTATTAATGACAACATATCCTGAGAATATGAACTCTCTGGTATACCGGAAACCAAGTCTATGAGGGTTAAAAAAAACGACGAAACACTTCGAGAAAAGGTAGGTAGTGCCCTTGCGCTTCGCTTCGCTCGTCTTGGCGGGGGCACTCCCGTGCCCCCAGAAACTACAAAAATGTTTTTTTTCGCAAAAATACCATTTTTTTTTCAAGCTAGTATAAAAATAAAAAATACCATTTTTAGTCTCATGGATCAGATCTTAAAGTCAAAGTCAAACCATTTATTTCAATTATGCCGTTTTAAGGCACTTTTAAACGTCAAACTTAAGTCACCTTAAATAAAAAAATATTCTAGTTGTCCCTTCCAAGAAGTAGATTCGTATGAAGAAGGATGGGCAAGAAACTCTATACTCACTCTTTTAAAATAGGTTTTACAATACTTTGTTTACATTAATAAGATTATAATGTAGGAAGATCACCTAGAATAAAAAGTACTATATTTGGATAGGGTTCACTTTCAGCGTAAGTGAAGTCTCGTTATCGTGGGCAGGTCATTTGGCGCTTTATAGGTACTTAAAGGCTGATGAGTCACGTTGCTTCACATGCAGAAATGAAGGTACATGTTTATGAGGCGAAGTTCTGTTACAACTACTTGGTTCCAACGTTGGCTGCAGCGCCAATCATCTTACGAGTTTTAATTCAAAAAAATGCATTGGTATTGTTTATTGAAGCAGATTATAATCGCACATAACTTCTTATTGTAATGTAATAATGTAATAATAATTTAACTTAATCTATAATTTATTCTCTTTTATCTTAAACTTATTTTTAATTTAATATTATTAATATCTTGTTATTTATTTTTGTTTTTTTTTGTACTATGGGTGTGTGATTGCCTGAATTAAATGAATTTTATTTCATTTATTTATTTATTTATTGTTGCTAACAATCAACATAGTACCATGTGTGGCAAAAGTTTGCAGTGAATCTTTTTATTGACGCAGAGTTTGTTTTAGGTTGGTGAACTTGTTCAGAATGGTCAAAAAGGTGAACCTGGTTTCCCTGTAAGTCGATTTTTGTTTACTTTGTAGAGCAAATCTTTTTTTTTCTTTTGTTTGATAATAACTTTAAATTTATTTTGACTAAATAATTAATTTAATAATATTCTTTAGGCACATTTATTTTTTATTTTTCTTACACTAGTATATTAGATAACTAATTCATTAATTGTGTAAGAAAAATAAAATCAAATTAGAAGGAAAAAAAAGCACTAATAATGAAAACTCTTTAAGAAAGAATTCTACTGTCTTAGAATTTATAAAAGGGTCGATTAAACATATTTAACCTCTTTATAAATTTTAAGGCTGGGTTGCACCAAAAACCGCTAGATACGTTTCTGGATTCTCGATTTTAAAATATCAAACTTTTTTTTATTTGTCGCGCGTCATTTATTGACAGAGGTAGCTCTGTCAATAAATGACGCGCGACAAATAAAAAAAAGTTTGAAGATACTTTAACTCGTTTAGCGCATCTGTTCTGGTGTAAAGCTTAGGTCATTGATATTGTTTTATTGTGCCAATTAATAAAAACAGATTATTTTAGGGTCGCAATGGACGACGGGGAATGCATGGTCCGAGAGGAGACGACGGAATGCCAGTAAGTAGTTTATGCATGTTAAATTTTCATGGCGTTTAAAATAAAAAGTGTTCTGCTAGTGGTTACTTGTCGTGTTGCTGGCCAAAGTTTTAATACAATTAAGTAGGTACTTTAACAAAAAATCTCTACAAATGAAACTAATACTAGAAAGGTTTTTACCACCGAAAAGTTTAGAATGGTGGAGGGGCCTGCGTGTAGGACTACTAACGGACAAATACCTGTAAGCGAGTAACGTTTAAACTCAAACTCTACGCCGCGCCCGCTCCCCGTTGCGCCACTGCCGCCGCTTCGCTGGCGCCCCGAGGCTCGCTGACTTTGTGGCCATGAGACTCACTTCATAGGTTGCTGTCAGTGACAACATATTCTTACTTATTTGATTCAGTTAATTTGTGGCCTTTTCTCAGGGACTGCCCGGGCTGGAAGGGTCACCAGGTCCAGTAGGTGCTTTTGGCATTCCTGGTGAACCTGGATATTGCCCTTTGTCTCAAGAAAGTAAGTACACTTTTTAGTTGGATAATTATGTTATTAGGCTACGTGGTTTTTTATTCATTTACTTAAACGAAACAAAAATCTCTTTCGATTAAAATTAACTCCGAGATCTGATGAAAATATTGGCTTATTTTTAACGTAAGTATCTACTGCATAGTTGCTTCTATCGGGGTTAAGTAATAACAGACATATTATACAATTCAATTCAATTCAATTTATTTGTCAAAAACACGTGTGGGTTCACAATCAGTTGGAATGATTACAACTGATTGTGAACCTACACGTGTTTTACAGATTGATCTTTCAGGTTAAGCAACAATAGCTAAGGTCGATCCGAGGATGCGTCATGTTCCACCCTATGTCATGACAGCTCCATGCTTTCAAAAGCACGTTAGTCCGGCGGGTCTGGCTGTTAGTTTCTTAAAACACATTCAATACTGACCACATATCGAAGTTCTATTCAGTCCATCAGTTACATAATAAAAAGTAATTTAGACAAGTATTTTTCTTGCTTTTTCAAATGGATGAAAAACTACTTTGATCAACGGGTGCCCTCTATCTGGCAAAAACTTGTTGCTCCGAAACCTATTTGGCATAACTCACTTGGCATAAACTTTTTTAAACGAACATTGTTAAGGTATAAAAAATATCTAATATAATTGTTTTTTGGCCTAATGTTTTTATGTCCGAATTTAAAATGGGATACTTTTAAGATGGCAGAATTGTATTGGGCATAATTACCTTCGTCAGTGTTACAATCTATCTATCTAAATTTGTAAGTTTGTAAGTTTGTATGTAGGGGATAATCTTCGGAACTAATGATCCAATTTTAAAAATTATTGTACTGGTGGAAAGGTACACTATTCCCGGTGGACATAGGCTACTTTTTATCCCCGTATTCCCACGGGAACGGAAACTACGCGGGTGAAACTGCGTGACGTCTGCTAGTTTTGCATAATTTCGTTTAGCATAACGTTTATTTAGAGCGCCGATTATTTGGCATAATTTGACTTAGCATACTACGAAGATCACAGAATTTCAACAGAAATAATTTTTTGTCGTATAATTATTAGTCATATTGAAAAAAAAAATGTTTTAAAAATCACTATGGTGTGCTACAAAAGTTAGTGACAGAAATGAATCGCTGCAAAACCGACTTCTCGTAGTCTTGTCTGTCTGTCCCTAGAGTATAATCTAAACCCGCAAAGGGGCGAGGCGGCTCGCGAGCTGAGGAGCAGGTGGTTTTAACGCATACCGCCGCGGCTGAGGCTGGCCGGCGAAGCCGGCCTGCAAGCCGAAGCTAGATACTCAAAATGGAAACTGCTAGGTTAGGTTAGGTTAGAACTGTGACCACGCAACGCCAGATGCCCCTCTTTTGCAAAGCACGCGTGCATGGTAGATTAGAACTTAAAGATATTTCCATTAATAATCAGTAATCTACCATGCATGCGCATGCATGCGTATGAAATGCATGCCAAAAGATAATTCTGGCTGTGAATTTTCTGCGATATGATGGTTCTACTTTTGATTAATATGGATATAAAATATATGCCAAAAGATGATTCTGGTTGTGAACTTTCTACGATATGATGGTTATACTTATTGATTATTATGGATATGAAATTTATGCCTAAAGATGATTCTGACTTACAAAATTATGGGTTTCGGTGTATGGTAAATGAGTGTATGCCAAACGATTTTCTGCGAAAAGAGGTTTGTGCTATCCGTTGCTATGCAAAATAAAATTATGACGTAAAAAGTTCTGCTATAAAGGGTGGACCCTAGATCAACACTAGCATGTTGAAATTAAGAAAAGGAGGCTTGTAACATCATAATTCAGTATAAACTGTACGAAGTCGTGACGTCATGCGATATTTGGACTTAATGCATTGCTGTTTATATTTGATTAGGTACATAAAAAAATATATATATTTTTAAAATATTTTCTAGCAACCTAGGTGAGGGGCTAAAAACTAAAACTAAGTTGTCTAGC
Organism: Euplexia lucipara; assembly: GCA_921972225.1. Lineage (NCBI taxonomy): Eukaryota > Metazoa > Arthropoda > Insecta > Lepidoptera > Noctuidae > Euplexia > Euplexia lucipara. The sequence continues at coordinate 15,742,826 of OV179152.1, read as the reverse complement.
CATCGCTTCAAGCTCTTATTAAAATAAAGATGGAGTCAACTTCATCCTTGAAACTTGTATGGTATTTGTCGAGGTCTTACTGGTTATCACTTTTACACTCAGTCTTTATTTGATACGCAGATGAAATGTCCTTAAGTTAAGTCCTTAGTTCTTAACCGGTTAAGGCCCGCCCGTCTCACCGGTGACCGCTGCCATTGTTTTTTAATTGCCGGACCTTGAGTCTTTAAACTAACTTCTTTTTTCATACAGCTACCGCATCGGAACCAAATAGTTTTGGGAAAAAGGATTCACCAGGACTTGTTCATTGTAAACATGCACCGCCCGGTCTTCCTAGCGGTAAGAAGATATTTTTATTTAAATTTACAAACATGTGTCAATGTTTTGTAAACATGTCTATAAACACTGTATATGGTAAATCATTAACAAAAGCAGTTTCATATATTTGTTGGTTCACATTTTATGATAGGTCATTTACAAAAATCAAGTAATCCTTGTAAAGAGAGTAAATATATTTTGTATGCGTTATAAATTTGCGTCGTCTCAAAATATTATCATCATTTTTCATTAACATTTATTATTTCTCATCAACATTAGAATATTGCATTAAAAACTTGAAGGTTTTATCAACAGATACATCTTCAAGTTCTTATTCAATTAACGATAAAATATTTCTTTTTGTTGTTACAGGTATGATAATGAATGAATGATGATGATATGATAAATGAATGATGATATAATGTCATCAAATAATGATTACGTCAAAACAAATCCTCTTCAGAATAATTGATTTAATTTATTATTGATAACAACATTCCTGATATAATATTATGTTGTACTTATTAACTTTTTTCAGGCACCTATTATTTAGGACCTAAAGACTATGCTTTTGAAGTGTACTGTAATATGACAACCGGTGAGACTTGTTTAACAGGAGGAAAAACTCCTGTAATTAATCATATTACCGGAAAAGATGGATTCTGGTTCACTGAAACGGGAGTTGAAATGAAAAAAATATTATATCATGTGAGTTCCAATACATTGCATGAAAAATATTGATTGAATATTTTTAGTAGGTTCATCCTTGCTTAGGTCCAGAACTACGACCTGTCACACATATACCCTTGAGCCACCCCGAGCCCTCTTTATGACTGACGGATCCCTTGCTTTTACATACTCTTTGGCTCAAGAAAAACATATTCCATAACCTAAATGAGCTCCTGTCGCTTGTGATTTAGGTTTACATAAGCTAGTACAGGCATCTAATATTTAAATCCCTTTGTTAATTATTTTTAAAACTTTTGTATTTTATTTTTACCTATTTTACTTTTGAATAAATATTATTATTATTATTATTCCACCAGCAGTTGACTTATCTACCTTCACTGAATATCTTTATACAGAGTGCAACCTGTAACAGATATCTCTGTGGCATGCCGGTTTCCTCACGATGTTTTCCTTTACTGTTTTTGAAACAAGCGACAGTATAGAATACACACAGATAAAGATAAAGATTATTTACTATGTTTAAACAAATTGTGTGTTCTTGTTTTAAAAACAGTAAAGGAAAACATCGTGTCATGAGGAGTCAGAGGTGCCTAAATACGTGCCTAGGGATTGAACTTATCACTGCTTATTAAAACTATATCAGGGTGCCCCAAGTTACCTGCTTCAGGAAAAGTCTGTGTACAGGCGACACTATAGGTACCTATCGACTAAACCCATATGTATTTAGCACAGCAAAGCTTCGGATTTATCAAACTTCATTATTGTGGAGAAAATGTGACTGTCAATACCAGCTGACTTTTGTTTTGTGATTTCAGGGTCTCCCACAGTAAAAAAATGTTTGTTTCTTGTATAAGAAATGTGTAAAATTCTCGCTTATTTCACGTGCAATCAATATAATGATCGATATTTTGGTGTCGATGTCTTCCACACAACTTTTTCTTAAATCTTTTTGTCTTGTTTCAGCTGACAAGTTTAAAAATTTTGTGGCTACGAGGTGGATCGGTATCCGCTCGTCAAACGCTTAAATACAACTGCCTGGACTCAGTTCCATATTTCAAAAACAATTTGAGTTCTTCAATGAAGTTGTTAACTCATTATGACGTAGTGGTTGGACCACAGCCCACAGCCGAGTCTCCCCATTTTTATTCTGTACCTTCGGCTACAGACGAATGTAAAGTAAGTTATTTTTTTTATCAAAGTTTGGAGTCATTAGTTCCTCCGAATTTTTTCAGGTTTTTTAGTGTTCAATTTGCAGTTTTGATAGATTTTTTATTCCGTTGTTGGGTTGTGGAGGTCAAATAGGTAGTCGCCCCAGATTAAAGGCGAGACTACACCGAAACGAAGATGAGAGAAGGTGTCTGATGAGCCCCATAAATAGGGCCGCCCGTCAAGAATAAAGGATCAGATTAGTAAAAAAAATTGATCTCCAGAAATTCTCGAGCGCGTCAGATTAAGGTCGTGTGAGTTAATTACTTGCTTTGCTAAAAAGTGTATATTCCACTAATCTGATAATTTGAGAGTGACGTAAAGAAAGGGGAGGGCTACAAAGTTGTAAAAAAAATGTAATTTCGACATTCTCGAGCGTGGCAATTTTTTTTTTATTTTGTAAAAAGTTTTTCAAGGATAACAAAAAATATATAATCTGACAATTTAATAATTTTTTTTTTTTTTTTAATAATATTCCACAACTTTTCACACAACGCCATCTAGTCCCAAGCTAAGCTAAGAGCTTGTGTTATGGGTACTAAGCAGCTGATAAACATACTTATATATTACTAAATACATACATATTATAGAGATAAAATTACACCCAGACACAGAACAAATGATCGTGCTCATCACACAAACATTTGTCCTGGGTGGGAATCGAACCCACGACCTCCGGCATAGCAGTCAGGGTCACTCACTACTAGACCAACAGGCCAGTCAACAATTCCCACAAGCCGAAGGAAAAAATAATGGTCAATAAAGTTTAATGCGTGCAGGTGCGTGATGCCTATATTTCCCCCCGTTTCTATACATCTGTAAATCTTTCTATATCTATTACTCTCTTACTCCATCCCTTACTCTAGTTTCTGTTGCCATATGCCATCACAGTTGATCACACAGACTCATTCGTGGCATGATATTATTTATAGAAGTATTTTTTTTTCTTTTCAAATTGATAAAAAACCTACTTTGATTGAGTGCATTAAAGTTCAGGAGAGGGGGCTTGTAAAGTCATTATCTATACTCTATACTAATATATAAAGAGGAAATGTTTAATTGTTTGTTTGCAATGAATAGGCTCCGAAACTACTGGACCGATTTGATAAATTCTTTCACCGTTGTGAAGCTACACTATCCCCGGGTGACTAAGGCTACTTTTTTTTTTCTCTGTATTCCCACGGGACTACTACGCGGGTGAAACCGCGGGACGTCTGCTAGTTCAGTATAAACTGTAGGTATAGGATAGTGACGTCATGCGATATTCGGACTCGATGTATCGCCGTTATTTTTTAATTACGTGAAAAAAGAAAAAATAAATGCCGAATATTTTCTTGTAATCTAGATGAGGGACAAAAAACTAAAATTTAGTCAACTAGCCTATTAATTTATTAAAAATAAGTTATTCTGACCATTTTCTTTTAACTATATTCTTATAATTACAAGTCTTAGTGTTCTACTTAAAGAAGATACACTTTTTTATTTGCATGCTATTTCCTGAGCTTTACAATTAGTTCATCATCATCATCATTTCAGGCGAAAGAAGTCCACTGCTGGACATAGGCCTAACCCAAATGTCGGCACAACGACTGGTCCTGTGCGTCTCTTATCTATCGGATTCTCAGATTAGATTGTCAGATTAGGCTAATCCCTCTAGATAATTGCTAGAATATGAGACAGCACGTCTAGGACGTAAATATGAATCATATATATATATATATATATATATATATATATATATATATATATATATATATATATATATATATATATATATATATATATATATATATATATATATATATATATATCTTAATCTGACGCGCTCGATATATTTTTTATTTTTCATTTTCAACCCTTACGTACGACCACCCGCATCATGCAAATGATCAGTTAAAAATTAATAAAAATACATATGACATTTAATGCAAGCAATATCTGACGCGCTCGAGTATGTCCATGCAACAGTTTTTTTTGCTTATTTAAAAATCTATAGCTGCTGCCCCCACCGTTAAAAAGATATACATTATATAACATTTTTTTTTTCTTCTTATCATCTAAGCTTTGTAACCCTATAGGTCTTCTTTCTTGAAAACCATACCGTACACATTTCCCGTCAAAATTACCCCCCGTCACATAATACTACGAACTATTTAAGAGTGAACTTAGCTTAGGTGCCTAATGTCCTGTTTTGATTTATTCTATATTTATTTGTTCATAATTTCACTTTCTCGATTTAGGAACTGTCTGGCTTTTTAAAACCTTTTAAACCGACAAATATTTTTTTTAAAAAGCAAAGTAACTTTGCTAAAAGGGGGTAATTCCGGGATCTACAGAATCGATTTTGAAAATTATTTAACTAATGGAAAATCAGAATCAATCTTTTTGTATGTTTAAAAATACATACACACATTGATATTAATGTTTTGATTTTTCAGGAAGGAAGTAAGGAATGGAAAAGTACTATTATAGAATACCAAAGTTCAAACGTATATAGACTACCAATAGCCGATTTGTGGATCGGAGATATTCGAAATGAAAATCAACAGATGAGCGTCGAAAATGTAGAAGTTTGTTTTAAATGATCAAACATATATTTAAGTTTGTATACTTTTCATGAACAAAAGTAATATAAAGCTTTAAAATGTGAAAACTATAGTTTTATTTTCATCTTCCTAAAAACGAGAAAAGCCTACTTTCGTAGGTTTCGATCCACATTTTTATCTACAAACTAATTATTATTAAAGGGTGCATAACAGCCTTGTTTAGGTACCTTGAAAAGTACATAGAAAAAATGTGTGGTACATGTCTCCTTGTCTATAACTATAATTATGTGAGTTTGTATAGTAGTCAAGCTTATGGAATACACAACTTAAAAGGAAATGTTAGCAAAGCAAGCAAGCGTTTAAGTTAGCGTTGATAAAATAAGTATTGTTGCTAATTATGATTCAAAGAAGTTTTACATTTTAGTCAAATGTTATTATGATAGGTGGCTTTCAATTTATGACTTAAGAACTTTTTCTATGAAAACAACTCAGAAAACTGATTACAAAAAAAAATGTTCGGGATATTTAAGCACCTTTGTTTTTATAATAATTCGACAAAATGTAGGAAAATGTTGCATTAATTTTTAAAATACTGCAGGGTTAAATTAAAATGGGCATGTGGCTAAGTAATAACTACCGCTCGGATCGATATTCACATTATGCAACCCTAGCAAGATATTGATGCAATACACAAGTGTAGCGTAGATAAAAAGATGGAGTTTAACCCGTCCAAATGCTTTGCTATGACATTTGGTCGAATGCGGCACCCAATCAATTTCGAATATAATTTAAATAACAAAACTATCACAAAATCTACAGCCATGAAAGAACTGGGAGTCGCATTCGACCAAAAAAACCATTTTATGTCAATAAAATTTTTTATTATTATTATTAAAAGCTCACCTTCCATGACCATATGGCTATGGTTGCTAAGCAGTCATACCGAAGACAAGGTTTTGTTTTACGTAATTGCCGCGATTTTCACACCGCTCATACTGTCAAAATCACATTTAATGCGCTCGTTCGTAGCAAACTCGAAACCAGGGGCTCGAGTCTGCTATTGCAATCGTGTCTAAATGACCGGTCATTGATCGAATATTTGACAACTTTGACAGTTTTTGTATGGGAAATGTGTCATAAGTTTGACGTTATACGTCAAAAAACGATCATTGACCGGTCATTGAGACACGATTGCAATAGCAGACTCGACCCCCAGCTTTTGTGTGTGGACCCCACATGAAAGTACCGTGTTCCTTAGGTATCTTTATAAGCAGAAACACGGCTACTATCCTTATCTCTATCCGACAAAATTCTTACTAGGTTGCCTTGGATATAACTCGCTTGAGGTAAGGCGCTCGAAATCAACTCACTATAGCCTGTAAGACGCTCCGTGGCGCTATTGATGCTCCTGATCTGTTGGATGTGCTAGCGCGCTTCTTTGTACCGGACAATTACTGCCGGGGAAGAAAGCACAGGCTGCTTGCCGTGCCTCCATGTCGTACTGTCGCTCGTGCTAAGTCGCCAATACATCGCACCCTGGCCTCCCTTAATGATATCTTGGACTCTTATCCAACAAGTGATATGTTTGCGGATGGATGGTCCGATATTTTATTGGTATGTCAGGAGTACTGTGAGAAGAATTCATGAATGTGTTTACAATCTTGTTTTTTAAATGGTTTTGTTATTTTTCTTTAATTTGTTTTATTTTGTATATGTTATCTGTAATTTTAGTTACTGTAATTGGTTAAACCGTAGTAATTAAATAAATAAATAAACCCTAGCTGAGGTCGAGCTGTGGATGCGTGTATCAAGACCCTTCCATAATTCCGAAAATAAGTTAAGTAATAAGCTTCCTTTGTTTGTATCGTATAAGCCCCCAAAATAGTAGAATTAACTTACGCTGTAATTTAGTTGAAAAAAATAAAAATCCTTGGGAAAATTGCAATAATGTAACCCAAAGTGGAAAAAATATGCTTTAAAACTCATTATATGGCGTATGCTGAGAAAACTATTGATGAAACATAAAAAGTATGAAATACATGACTAAAGTACTTTTTATTACCTACAAAAAGCTTGCAAGGGAATATAATTTATAGCTTTCATAGTGAAATTCAAATAGTGTTCCTAATTATGTTCCTAATTCAATTAGATTGCCGCGGCGGTAGAAAAAAAACAATTTATTTGAATACTACTTTATTATTATGATATATCAAATTCGTATTCAATTAAACAGTTTTATCGTAAAGGGCAGTATGTAGCAGTAATATATTTTTTAATTCTTTCGAATCAAACATTTGATTTCGAAGTCACGAGATAAACCCAAAAATTAATGAACTGATTTTAAACATTCTTTCACCAATGGAAAGCCATATTATTAGCGAGTAATCTAAGGTTATTTCTAAACTACGCAGGGGTGGGTGAGGTGTTAAACTTCAAATGGATACCATCCAGTTGGCCTACAACTTTCTTCGTAAATAATTTAACAACATCTTCTTTGCGTGTCGGTTATGTTTTCTAAAAGTAAAGATACACTGATCGACGGCGTTTGACGGTTTAACTGTTACAAGATACAATCGTTCGTAGGCGGCCTACATAAGCGGTGGATCGGCATAAGGCTTACACTAGCATGCTGCTTTTCAATTGTCAAAAGTCGTTGATCAATGTGCCTTGATCCTAACGCAGAAGTACAAGGACATAAAAATCGTTCAATTTCAGAAATACGCAGAATTAGGGAAAGTACCAACAGAATACTGAAGCATCAACACATGACAGTTGCTGAGAAGACGGTGTTCACAGTTTTTAAGGTGCGGATAAGCCAGACGAAGCCTCTCTAGCCATCGTTAAAATACGAAAGGATAGGTACTCTTTATTGTACCTATACCATAAAAACTTACATATCTTCTATATATACTTTTTAATAAATCTGTGGAAGTAAAAATCTGTACATTGAAAATATGAAAAAATAAATGCCAGGGGGTGTTACTAGACCGACACCAAACCCAAAAATGTGATTAAAAAATGTTTTGTCTGTCTGTCTGTTTGTTCAGGCATCATGCAAAAAATACCGATTTAATTACGATGAAACTTGGTATAATATTTTTTTAATATCCTGGGCACCACACTGGGTACTTATTACCCCTTAAAAGTATATACAATAAAATCCAAACTTAATTTTGCGGTTCGATCCCTAGACCCGATTACTGTTTACCAACCGCAAATAACAAGTTTGTCGTAGGTTACGTCACCCAGTGGAGTTCACTAAGGGGCGCTGCACACGGCTGAGATACTATAATATTTTTTTTTTGTGGGGCTCGGTATCCGCTTTTACAACAAGTTACCACGTTCTTTCCTAGATTTGCCATTTAATACTTTTAAATCAAATATTAAATCGAACCTTTGTTCTAGAGCTTACTATTCTATTAACGACTACTTAGATGATAAGAATAGTTGGTCGCTTTGTTGAACGCAAGTCACTTATGTTCTTTCACTGAAATATTTATTAACTAGTTGAAACTTATTGTTTGTGTGTGCCACTTTTCATTTTTATTTTTTATTATATTTTTGTTGACATAATCTTCTCAGTACATTGTATTAAATGAGATGTATTGCATTATGTGGTAAACTAGAGACTCCTATTTATTGGTTAATTTTTACGCGAATAACCGGTAGCAAGTTCGTCATGCTCCCTCAGATGTTACTGCTTGCGGTAGCGTCGAGGGTCGGGTTACCACTCCCTCTAATATAGCGAGGGGGGTAATGGCTGATCTTTGCGTTATGCTCGTGAACGGGTGCTGCTTGTGGTAATTGGTCGTCTTGCTGGCTTTGGTTTTGCTATTGTTTTAACTATTACCTGTTTTTTATGTTTTATTTAACTTCCACAGTTCTATTTTATCATTTTGTTACATTGTCTTGCAGATCTATGGATTTAATCCAACTCTGCACATGTAAGCTGGCACACCCTTTTTACCTGGAGGATTCTTATTAGTCAGTGCTTTTGCTTGAGTTAAGTTAGTTTTATTGTCGGTAGCTATATATTACTGGTATTCTGTATATATTGCGTGTGCTAGCTAACATGTAGTGAATAACTTATTTTTTTTTTTGTAATTATATCTAATTGTACTGTGTAAATTCAAGTTCTTCTAACTTATCAGACAGATGTGTTGGCGTGGGCTTTTTGGGGGACTGTCTTATGTAATTTCGACGTTCAAAAAGTGCTGATCCTCAGCCTAATTTGAATAAATGACTTTTGATTTTGATTTTGATTTATCTTAAGATCCAATATCGCTCGCCATACAATTCAATGGACTATCACACACTACGAAGATAACAAATAATACTTATAAAAAAAACTGTAGAGAAGTCAATTCTGTACATTAAATATATATTCAAAATTAATATTAGAGGATGATTGGTGATCGATACTGATGCCAAAAATGCAATCAGTAATTTTTTGTACGTCTGTCTGAATATGCACGCATAGCTCAAAAACTACTTAAGGGATTTTAACTTAACTTGGTACGATTGTAATCCATCCAACAAAGATGTTGGTCTCTAAAATTCCATGTTGACATTGAAAGGGAGCGTAGGGCTCTAGCGGTCAGGGGTAATATGCTGGCACGAAGATTTGCACGGTGTACTAATCAAGTAAAGATAACGCTTTTTAAGGCTTATTGTCAGAGTTTTTACACCGGTAATCTTTGGGTCAGCTACCTGAAGAGATCGCTGGATGTCCTACGCGTCCAATACAATAATGCTATTGCGATTGCCTCGTTTTCGTAGTGCCTCAGGAATGTTCACGGTATCCCGCACCGATGGGTTTCATGCCATCATCTGCAAGAAAATGGCCTCGCTCCTGAGAAGAATAAGAGGCAGTCACAATAGCATCCTGAAGGCTATGGCGGCCGATACGTCCTATATATTTATAAGGCAGTTTGTGAGAAAACTTATACCGTTCCTTCCTCGTTCTGGTATCAACCAGAACAAGGAACTTGGGCAAGGGCGGTCTTCTTATTAATTCGTCTGTAGTTTAAGTTGCTAATAATATTTTTTTAAGTGTATACCTGTTACTAACAATTTTATGGATCCTGCAGTTGTCCGAAATTAAATGTTTTTTATTTTATTTTTATTTTTTTATCTATAAGCTCAACCAAAAAGTCCTCAGTAACATAAATTAGCCACAAAAACACGTTGATCGCAAGAAACCCTGCTTTCATAAAAAAAAACCGCACCTAAATAGGTTCACCCGTTTAGGCGCTACGGTGCCACAGACAGACAGACAGACAGACAGACACACATAGCGGTCAAACTTATAACACCCCTCTTTTTGCGTCGGGGGTTAATTAAATATAAAAAAAAACATAGTATTATACATAGATATATCTTTATCAAACCCCCTATTTAAAACGTGCACTTTTTACATATTTCATAAAAAAATTAGACAAATTTATGATGAATTTTATTTTCGTAATAACTAAAATCTAAAATACAATAAAACTAATTGAAATAAATTAAATATGTACACTTAAACTAACTACAAATAAAATAGTAAAGAAAAAAAATATAAAAACCCTCTTCTAGGAAAAATTAGAAAAATTTAGACATCGGTTTACGAGTATAAACACACAAGATATAGATGAACTTAAATTTCCAAATCTCGCCGGTAACACTACGGGGTACAAGAGCCGACGAGATTAGAGCGTGGCATACGACAATCAATTTTCGGATCTTTTACTAAAAATTGGCGAAGGCCAATCCACAACAACACGGAGGAAAAGTTATTTTATTATTATTTCGTGTATTCATTTTCTTTTCTTATTAAATACATTTTTAAATATTTAAATATAAAAAAAAAAACATTTAAAAATATAAAAAATAGTAGCCCACCGGTGTCGGGAACAGGGTCCAAGCTACCGGCGGTCAGGGCACGAAGGAGAGGAATCACCGAACAATGCGAGCCGTGTTATTATTGTTTATTATTATTATTTTTATTATTATTTATTTATGTCAATTAACTTCGTATCATACATTTTTACAAAATTAATAAAACATTTCACATTCACAACAAAACAACCAACACAATAATTTAACATTACATTTAAATCCAAATTACAATTAAGATTAAAACCATAATCAAACACAATACATACACATACATATACATATACATATTTTATCACCTACCTTATGCTGCAGAGTGCAATTACAGCAAGATCTTATATCATCTTATCATCTGTTTACGGCGACCTTTCAGAATTATTTGAAAGGGACAATTATTACTTGCTTATGCAAAAGCTCCATTTTAACCCCTCGCAATGACCAAGCATCTGATATACGTATATAATGTGTGTTTTGAGCAGTAATACTTTCCGGAGTGAAGTTAGTGGATATAGGCCGGTGGCGGTGTTGTCGGTACTAGCAAAGGTATCATTGTGAGTCAGTAATCCATCATTGTGTCTTGAACCAGGTTTCAGTCACGTTGTCCGATTCACAGCATGGGTTCAGGCCGGGTCGTAGCACGACCACAAATCTGCTGAATTTTATGGCATAATATGTGGTTCCTAGCGTTGATTTGGGAGTGCAGGTCGATGCAGCATACTTTGATTTTAAAAAAGCCTTTGATTTGGTCGATAATGACATTTTATTGACAAAGCTGTCGGATGCACTCCTAAATTGTTGAAATTCTTCGCTGATCATATGAGAAACACTATGTGGAATATGCTGGGTACAGATCTGAGCCCTATTTAATAAGGTCGGGCGTGAGTCAGGGCAGTAATTTGGGACCATTTCAATTTATAGTGATGGTAAATGACTTGCCCGTGGTCGTCAAGAATGCCAAGTGCCTGTTGTTTGCTGACGGTTTAAAATTGCTACTTTCTGTGAAAGAACAAAAGGGCTTTGTGCGCTTACAGGAAGACATAGACAGGGTTGTAGAATGGGGAAAGAAGAATAAGTTGGTGTTTAATACGTCAAAATGTTCGGCAATAACTTTTAGTAGGATGAAAATTCCAAAGAAATATGACTATAGAGTGGACAACACGTTATTGAAAATAACAGAAACGGTGCGTGATTTAAGACTACGACTTGACTCGGGCCTGGCATTTCGTAATCACATCGTAAATGTTTGTAAAAAAGCCTATGAGAGCCTAGGGTTCGTCCTAAGAAGAGCAGAGGGTTTTACAAGCATCGCGGCGCTGACTTCTTTGTACAATGCATTGGTATGAAGTCAGCTCGAATGTAACGCAATCATATATTATGGGCTCCGCATGAAGCTAAATATAGTCTCATGCTGGAGCGTATACAGAATAAAGGAGACAGTTTTTTATGGGCCCACTATTAAAAGGTAACGTTTATTAATCATATTACACATGAAGAAAGTGATCATCTTATTACTATTAACAGACCAAAAATTATATATAAATGTAACCGGAATACTGAAATAATAGTAAAAAAGTGTTACGGCAAAAATTGTTTAGGAGCGTTTACATATTTGTTTTCACATTAAAATAAACCTATTATACCCTCGGTGCGCAGCGGTAATGACATCGGCGTTATATGCGTTTAAAGAGATAATTATTAATTGGTACAGTGAACTTGTTTTTAATTATTTTACTAACGGAATATCAAGTAACGTACTTTAAAAACACAGTGGAACGAAACTTAGTTAATAGCCCGTTGCAGATGCTCTGTGGTCCAATTTCAATCAGTTTGACACTGATAAACAACATCATTATTTCCGTTATTATTGTTTCCGATTACTAGATAATTGCATGTTTCTTCTGTTCTTTTCGAATTTTTATTCTCAAGATTTTATGTAAATGGCATCTGTAGATACAGTGCATAATCTACAAAGCCATTGCAAGCAATTGTGCAGCACCATTTCAACGGAATTGGGGCTGCTCTTGCTGGATACTGTTGTAATTGTTTAGTGGGCAGAAGCACTGTTGGCTGCTGTGCACATGTGATGTGTATAGTGTGGTTTTTATCTTGGGCGCGGCATCAAGTTAAAATTGAGCCACCTGCATCTTTTTTAGATGAAATACTGCTTTTAAGAGAAGATTTTGAAAATTATGACGAACAGTAAAAAATACTTCTTGTGACATACTATAATGTGTGTTTTTTATCTTCTGACACAACCAGCTTATAACACGTCACCTTATTATTTTAGATCTCCAGTCCAAGAGAATTAAAATACTAAAGGTACTACTAAGGTATACTACTTTAGGTATTGAATATCTTTATCTAAAGTCTATGGCCGGAAAAACTGTGTTTCGAAATGAATACATACATCTAATCTATTTTCGTGAATATCTCTGTCTATCAAATCGTGTAAATCACATCAAAATCAGTACAGACGTGTCTTTGTTTTATACTTTATATTATTGAACACTGAACAGTGTACTATTTTAACTTAAAATACCAAGGAGACCTTCCACTTATTCAACAATCGTTCTTCTGAGATTTTAGGTTATTATGAGAGTCATGTTTTGACTATCGTATTTCACAGTATTCCGGTTACATACAGTTTTGCTAATATTACCACTGTAATCTACAGATTATAAGGAATAAACTAACGTACATTTCATTGCTAAACGCCACAATTTGTGGTGGGCCTATTCCCCAAACAAAAAAAACTGTCTCCTTTACTAGGTTTCTGTACTTAAGGTTGTATGGTGTGTATCCATTTTATCCATTGATGTATCCAACCTTGTTTGTTATAGGCATGGTGGGATACAATAAATTGGAAACAAGGAGGGACATAGCTTTGCTACCTATATTTTTAAATTATTGCGCGGCAAGACTTCAAACCCAGGTATATTAAAAAGAAATAAACCTGTGTGTGCCCGACAATTATGCACTACGAAGGCGACGGCCACGTCTATTGGCGGTTCCCAGTAGTAAGACCAATCTACTGAGTAAAGCCCCTATAACGCGTACCTTGCGTATACTTTATGACGTAGTCGACGGCATTGATCTTCTTACTTATTCTCTGGGTGAGTTCACAAAAATCACAATGTACAAAATATTGGTATCATACTTAAATCATAAAATTGTAATTATAGCCACACTATTGAATTAGGACATCCCTGTAATGATAGTGATGATGAGTAAATAAATAAATACATAAATATAAATAGCAATATATTGTCAAATATACAAGGCGAGACTAAGTTATACTATTCTATTATAATAAGAATGGTTGATCAACAAGAAGCCACTAACTATCCGACAGAATTTTTAAATTCTTTTTAAAAGAACGAAATTTTCAGTATCGGTGTGTTATGCAATGACAATTATTAAAAAAAATATTATTAAGCTCAGGGTCAGACTTTCCGCGTTGCTGGAGTAGATCTTAATCTCAGTTGTTTTTCACGTAGTCAGTTGTACCTCGCTCTTTCCCGGATCAGTAGTTCCAGAAATCTTTATGCATACGTACCGGAAGGGTCAACTTTGAATATAGTCTATCCGAAAGCTTTGTGCTAAAATTATTACGTTGATATATCAGCGCACAGCACAAACCGCTGGTATAACAGACATGAAACTTGAAGGGGTGTTCTTTGTGAAGAGTAAGTATCCACAAAGAAACGATTTTTGGAAATTCAACCCTTAAATGGAAAAAATAAGGGACGAAAGTTCAACATCCACGCGGCCGAAGCCGCGGGCAAAAGCTAGTTTATAATAACTTCAAGAGCTACAATCGCTAAAAATTAACTCTTTGATGTTGTTATAGAAAGGAGAAAAGATATGTAGTTTGTGGTGTACTATGTAAGGTATAACTAGGAAATGCAATCTCGATCTCGCGAGATCTCGAAAACACGAGATCTCGGCTATTTTTTCGATATTCAATCTTGAAAATAAGCAATCTCGTTTTCTTAATCTCGTTCGAGATCTCGACAATATCGATCGAGGTTTTGTGACCGAGAGTGCGCGAATCATAAGAAGAAAGAACCTATTTTCAAAATCACAATGTGTGTTTGTGTACAGTGTTCCTTCATAATTACTTTGTTTTAAATAATTCAAAAATGTGCGCCATAATGCCGTATTGTTTTGCTTTGTCAAGTATAATTTTGTTGACTTTTTTTAAATAAATAGATTTCATTTTCATTGTTTTGTATTATTCATGACTTCATAAGATATTACAGCGATATCCTAACTAGTAGTACGAGTATTCTAATTAATGTAGTATTCTAATCTAATAGCATTCCTTGAGTTTTGTATCAATTTAAGGGTGTTTGAGTTTAAAAAACAAAATCTCGATAATCTCGAAATCTCGCCAGATCTCGACTTGTTTTGCATGAGATCTCGAAACTGCCAATCTCGACACCAGGTTCAACAGGCGAGATCTCGATTTGCTAATCTCGGCTCGAGATTGCATTCCCTAGGTATAACTCATTCAGTCAGATTCATCTACGGGTTTCTAATTACCCATGACATGATTGTCAAAGATTTACATAATGACAATCAGCAGGGCTTGCGTATCTCTGTTGATAGTTCATAGTGATGATCACTGGGAAAAGTGTAGAGCGATTAACTGTCAAACATCTAGTTTTGTATTGGCTATCATCAGTGTTTATCTAGAATGACGTCATGCGCACTCGCAGGGATGTGACGAAGCGCACTGTACCCCGTCTGATAGTCACCGTAACTTAAAGTTCACAAATAACGTGCAATTTTTTTTTATTGTGAAACTCAGAGTTCATTAAAGTTCGGTGTGCAAATGAACGCCAGTTCGTCACCGGCAATGAAAAATGACGTGTGGCACTCGGAGACTGCCGCGGTAAAGCTATTGCATAGCATTTTTTATCAACTCCTCTCCTCCCCCTCTCCCCTTCCCATTCCTCTACTCCCCCTCTCCCCCTCCCTCCCATTCCCCCACACCTCCCACGCCCCTCCCATCACCCTTCCCTCGCCTTCCCTCACCCCTCCCCCTATGCCCTCCCCTCTCACCTCCTCCTTCCCCCTCCCCCTCCCCTCCCCCTACTCTCTCCATAAAAAATCTGGAAAGTCTTGAATCGTCTCGCGCATTCCATTGTTTTGCCGTCCCCGGGCTTTTAGATTTCGACATCAGACGTTTCAGATCTTCGATTTTGACGACCCCATTGTCGCTGGCATAAGCAACGGGATCCGCGTACGAAGTCGCGGGCAGAAGCTAGTAATTAATATAATAACATATTTGCCTCTTTTTAAAGTAATTATATTGTTATTTTAGAGTTAAATTTCTTATTAAAATTAGTTCTAAATTTTAGTTATCGGTGTTTGTTATTCAGATATAAAATAACGATTATTATTTCCTAAGTTTCCTGTTTTTGCAGTGTTAATTAAATAATCAGTTTACTTATTACATTAACGGTTATCGGTAACGATAAGAGTTTAACTACTGATTAATGAATGGAATTCTTCCATTACCGGTTCCAATCAAAATAACTATGTAGGTAAATCAATTAATATTTGAACAAACATGTTTATCCAAGACTTACTTTAGGTATTTAAAATTTAAGCTTAATTTTACTTTGTTATTTCCTTTTATTTCTTTTAGGTATAAAAACAGGAGGAGCCTGGAACCTAAGATAGAAACACGCTTGTTCGATTTGACTACGAGTATATACAAAAAGCACAGCTAATAGAAACCTCTTTTAATTCCTAGACAGCACGTTTCACCGAAAAGATTATTGATAGAAAACATTGTCTGTAGACATCTCGGTACATCGGAAGAACTGTTAATAGAGTTATCTTTTCGGAAATAGCCTTAAATAACCTTAAACTTTGTTCATAGAAACCACTGTTTCCAGATACCTTGGTTCTCAGAAAGCAAAGCACCACAGCAAAATATTCATTCGGTGATAACTCAAACGGTTACATCAAATCAAACTAAGCAGAGCTTGTGTTATGGGTTCTAAACAACTGATAAACATCCTTATATATTTATAAATAAATAAGTTTTAAAGTTTTTGCTGTGCCCGACAGGGTCCATAACGATTCAGTACCTTTATATTCTTAAGACCATTTATGTTGTACATTGTGGAACGCAATAAATATTGAGTATTGAGTACATATTATAGATAAATTACACCCAGACACAGAACAAATGATCATGCTCATCACACAAACATATGTCCTGGGTGGGTATCGAATCCACGACCTCCGGTATAGCAATCAGGGCCACTAACTACGAGACCAACAGCCAGTCAAAATTGTTACATACTTCTTTTGCCTTGTTTACATTCATACATGTTGTCATACACACACGCTAGTTGCGAGTACTGCGCACATGACCTTTCTGAAGAACCTCACCAACAAGGTATATGTATCCGGTGGTCTGTGTGTCTGTGTGTGTGTGTGTGTATGATTAACCCAAGGACAAAACGGGTTAATCATACGATTCGAAACATTCACATTCTATCTCTTTCCCTCCATTAGAAAGAGAGAGAGAGACAAAGACCAATCCTTAGATAATATACCTCCAACCCTTTCGAAGTTCCGATTTCGAATTCTACCTCAAAGACAAACACGTTCGGAATTTCAAAGTACTAAAGAAATTTTGCATAAAGATAATTATGTCTTTTAATGTTATTTACTGAATTATTAACTTACTATTGTATTGAAATAAATATTCCACAAATAAATATTCCACAACTTTTTCACACAACGACATCTAGTCCCAAGCTAAGCTTGTGTTATGGGTACTAAACAGCTGATAAACATACTTATATATTTCTAAATACATATCTACATATTATAGATAAATTACACCCAGACACAGAACAAAATATGATCGTGCTCATCACACAAACATTTGTCCTGGGTGGGAATCGAACCCACGACCTCCGGCATAGCAGTCAGGGTCAGAAAATAAGTATTTACTGCAAATAAAACTGATATTTAACATGTAAATATTTATTTCTAGTTCCAAAAAGTGTTCTCGCTGCTGAAGTGAAAAGTTATGTGTGTTACACGAGAGCAAAGTTTTTTGCATATCGTGCCACACTCAGGATTAAACTTTAAAGCAAAAAATGAAATTGCTAACTTGTTGCACAAATAACTATTTTCATTAAATGATAAAACTTATTTGATGGAACATGACCGCGACAAACTCTTAAGCCTATTGTACATGCACGTTTTTTCGCCGTAAAAATCTACGGTTTCTTGATCGTGTGTAGACGCGGTCACCTGCGTACAATGGATCAATTTGGAAGCTTGTTGACACAAACGGTACATATACCGCGGCATTTATCGGAAAGAAGCGGAAATTACTTATCAGTGCAATATATAGTTACTGGCTAAAGTCACACAGGATGCTATTATAATGGTGCCAATTCCCTTTTTGTCAAACTAAACTTTATTAAGGTTATTTTCACTCTTATACTGTTTACACAATTTATCATCACATGCACTCATACACTCATCAACTCACACAATTTCACACATAATACCTTTGTAGATATTGAAACACAAATAACTCTAAAGAATTATTACCATAACCATTACCTTTTCTTTGTAATTTAATTCCTTAAAATGTATATTTTACCTTCTTTAGCTACTTTTGCCTATTATATGTCATACCTAGGTATATTACCAAATGGAAATAACCTTGACTGTCAACTTTGTAAGGACACTCCTCCAAAATGCTTTAAGATTGAAAAAATAACTAATGGCTGAACGCTGACTCCTACAATACAGTTCCAGGCCTAGTTTAGGGGTAAGAAATTTTATCAGTGGCATTTGAGCGATATTTTATTAAGACTGGCATATAATGTAGATTAGGGTTAGGTTTAACGGGCAGGTGTCCGCAACTCCACGACCAAGTTTTTAAGTGTCAAATATAAATAATAAATATTCCACAACTTTTTCACACAACGCCATCTAGTCCGAAGCTAAGTTAAGAGCTTGTGTTATGGGCACTAAACAGCTGATAGACATACTTATATATTTCTAAATACATACATATTATAGATAAATTACACCCAGACACAGAACGAATGAGTGTGCTCATCACACAAACATTTGTCCCGGGTGGGAATCGAAACCATGATCTCCGGCATAGCAGTCAGGGTCACTAACTACTAGACCAACAGGCTAGTCAAACAAACACTTTCTCTCTTAAACAATAAGAATAGGACTGACATAATTATAGTTACAAGAGCTGTCAATTTAAGTTAAACTTTACTGACTCTCGCTGACATTTCAAATGCAACGACCAAAAACATAGCGAAGTTTAAGGAAAAAACTAATTTGACATCTCTAACTCAGTTCTTATCTGTCAACGTCTGTCTCTGTCCTTTTCTAAAGCTGTAAGTCAGTAAGAGATGTCACTTTCTCATTCATCATTTTAGTTTTAGAACAAGGAAATAACACTCACTCAACACTTGCTCACTCAATCACTCACTTACTTACACCCAAAATACTCACTTACGCTCAAAGCTCACTCGGTCACTTCTGTATGTAGCGACATCTATCGCGCCACATACGAACTTATAACTGACATCCTGCCTGATTTAAACGTATACAAAGTCCCGACAATAATAGTCGCGTCGGGCAGTAGTAAGTAGCCCACCAGACACAACACACGTCTGGTCAGAGGATCTTCCCTTTTCTATAAGGGATGAGCAACTTTGGAACAGGGTATCCTGTTCCTCATATCTCTAAATGCTGCTACGCAACATACGTGACGCTGGCAGAATAGTCGAAATCGGCCCAGCCAAAGAAGAAGAAAAACAATACTGTTCATAAATGGGCATTTTCAAAAACTGGACCGGAAAGTGTAATGCAACACAAACGCAACATTAAAAGCTTATATTACAAGTTTAATTATTTCACTTCAATTGGTAGTTTTGTTTTCAGTTAAAATAAATGGGCAATGATAATGTGCATTAGTACAGACGCCAGCACATCAAGCTACCTCAAACTGTCAAATTTTCCCAATTTGACATGAATCGGGAAAAAAATTCTACGTTTACTAACATCAAATTGTGTGTCCGTTCAGCTACTAACAGTTATATACCACAAAGTGAAAAGTTCGACGGCTTACCTTGTGTGGATCTGCTGTCAAAACGTGACGCTGGCAGAATAGTCGATATCGGCTCAATTACCAAAAAGGAAAAAAAAAAATCTTATGCTGCTCGCAATAAAGTTGATAATCAATCCAAGAAATTTGACACATTGATTTGCTTTTAGATTCTCAAAAGCATAAGTACAGCAAAAAATGGGTTATTGGGGTTCGTTTGAAATAAAATTACGATGGGATGTCCACTATGTCCAGCGCATGTAGTCAATTCGAGTCAATTCGACTACTCGATTGAACCTTGTCGCGAGCAGACGTGCTCATGAGCAATATTTAATTAACATACATTAATAATAGTGACCTCGTTTAGTGCATTAGTGTTGTAATGCATCTTTTATTTTGCTAGCAGTTAAGTAATTATAATGGACACAGTGATTTAAGTTAACACATAATGGAAATCAGCCCCTCTAATACAAGAGGAACAGTGCAGTCATCAGCCTCACCGACGAAGAGAACACAAAGCCCAGACGATGACATTGTACCAACACCAGAGATCCAGAAATGGATGTCTGTTATTGACCTACAATTAAATGAAGTTTGCTCTATAGCCGCGAAAGGCAAACTGAACTCTGAGCAGAAACTGAAAATATCGAACTTGTTCCGTAAAATTGGATCCAACACTTCACAAATGGCAGTTGTATACCAGTCCCTAAAGTCGAAGGCTATTCAAGCCTTCAATATGGTTGAAGACCTCCGAGAAAAACGCGACCTAACGGAACACATCTCTGAATTGAAACAAACGATAAAGGACTCTGGTTCTGCGGGTAATCTTGCTTGTTACTTAATGTTGCAGGGTCCATAACTGTACTATAGCTATAAGCCTTTGTAACACCTTTATCTGACATTATGGTATGCAAATAAAAGAATATGAATATGAATATGAAGCGTTTCTTTTGCTGATATGGTGAAGAAGGGCTCGAATTTTGTTCGTCCTGGCAATTTTAGCTCTTTAGTCATTTATCCTAATGATCAATTGAAAACAAGTGAAGAAACGAAAGACCTTGTTCAAAAGATCATACGCCCAGAAGAAATGAAGCTACACGTACGTGGTGTTCGCAAGACCAAAAACGGAGGAGTTATAATCAGTACAGAGACCAAACACGATACTGATAAACTTAAACGTGCAGTCCAGCTCTCTACATCTGGTCTCACCGCCGACGAACCCAATAAGCGCAATCCTCGAATTGTTGTTATAGGAGTGCCAAATAATATGAGTGAAAATGAGGTATTCAGGTGCATCTTCGAACAAAATTTAGCCGACAAGTTACCAGCTTCAACGATGGGATCCTTTTTGACCTCCATCAAACTGAGCCACAAATCTGGAAAGAAGGACTCCTCAAGCTGCAACTACATAATTGAAGTTCCAGCCCATATACGCAAACCCATCATTTCTCAAGCAAGGCTTTTTATAAATTGGACATCTTGTCCTATCAGGGACTTTACCTTGGTAACCAGATGTTACAAATGCCAACAATATGGTCATGCAGCTAAAACATGCAGAGAAGTCAGTTCAACGTGTGGTCATTGTGGTGAAGCTGGACACTCGCTGTCTGTGTGCGAGAAAAAAGCTGACACACCGAAATGTGCAACTTGCTCACGTTTTAAAAAGCCCAACAATCATAAAACGGGAGACTCTGAGTGCCCTGCTAGGAAAATGGCAGAATATAGATATATAAACTCCATTGACTATGAGGGCGCGTAGGACGTCACGCTCAAGCTCAGGCTTCCGTGTTTAACGCCAGTTGTTGACTCAACATGAACATTGCACTTCGCTGGCCTACAAGCCCCGATTTTGTTGATTTCTAAGTATTTAGTCACTAGCTGCAAAAATAACGTTCAATTACTACCTATCTATACCCGTTTATACGACGTTTGACTTTTAATTATTTTTATTTCTGCTGACGCGCGAAAACACAGCTGTCTTAAGTAGAGCAAGGTAAAAATAAACAAACATGTTGCTTTAGTTTTTAAAATAGTTTTTAAGTTATGAATAATATCATCTATTGTTATCATCTTTTATTTTAAATATTGTTAATAATTCTTTGTACTACAATTACCAACGTTAATGAGCTCCTGTCGCTTGTGATACAGGTTTATCTAACCTAGTACAGGCATCTAACATTTAAATACCTTTGTTAATTATTTTTAAGACTTTTGTATTTTATTTTACCAATTTTACTTTTGAATAAATAGTATTATTATTATTATTATAATTATAAAAATTTGCAACATTAATTTTAGAAGTGACGATTATAATAATTATTACTGGTCAACTAATGTACCTATTCATAACTGATTATATTTTTTTAATAATATATTATGTATTTAGAAACAAATAAGTATATTAATATTGTTATCAGTTGTCTAATACTTACGCAAAGCAAACCTCTGCTTAGTTTTGGACTAGATGGCGTTGTGTAAAAGTTGTGGAATATTTAGCTTATTGGCTTTTGATGTAATCACCCTATATAACCAGGAAAACCGTGCTTATCCCACACTATATAAGAAATAATAATCTGAGGTATTCCAGTCTGCCATTAGACGACCAAAAAAATGGCCGCGAAATTGTTGTCATGCATTTTATTAGTTATTATAACGGTGGAGCTCGAAAATACATCAGGTATGTCTTATGGTGCACCTACATCAAAGTTACTTTTTGTTTAATAAGGTTTCCAAGCATAATTGAGCAATTACGGATAATATTAAAAAATAGAAGTTTTGAAACTTTTTATAGTCATCATGATCTTAGTAATATTATAAACGCGAAAGTTTGTGAGTATGGATAGATGCATGGATGGACGGATGGATGGATGTTTGTTACTCTTTCACGTAAAAAACTACTGAATGCGTTTTAATAAAATTTGGTATGGAGTTAGCTGACACCCTGGATTAGCACATAGGCTACTTTTCATCCCTGTATTCCCACGGGAACGGGACCTACGCGGGTGAAACCGCAAGACGTTTGCTAGTTACTTACATAATAAATTCGTGAATATGATAATCATTTTAATTTTGCTACACGATCGTAACAAGCTCGTGTTTTAGTTTGTATCACACCAGACTTAATTAAATGCGTTTTATTTTTGTTGCAGCAACAGTTCAAGGAGTTTTACTTGTAAGTAAAAATCATAATTTTATACATTTCGTATTAATACGTATATTAAAAGACAGTCTAAGGCCTGGAAATCTGACTAGCTATCCGCAGGTTTTCGTGTTTTCCAGGCACAAAGGGTAGATAGGCAACCATCCCATGTAAAACACTATAGTACGTTTGCGTTAAGAATGCAGTAAAGTCATCATTATCCGTCGGCATAGCCCTGCCCCCTAACCAATCAAATCTTTTCGAATTCATTTTTATAAATTCATTAAACTTAATCTTTTAAAATATAATTTGTTTGAATTTAACACCACTGTGGAATACACCTTTATCTTGCAGTTGCACTGCATTTTTACTGCATTCTTAACGCGAACGAACTATAATAGTATTTAATTGCTTTCGATTTTGCTAAAAGCTAACACCAACATAGTTAAGAAAAAGTTTATTATTTTCAAATCTTATAACCATTGTATAACCAGCAGTATTCTGTAAAAATCACTCCGTGAAAATGTAAATAGAGTGAAAGCAAATTGAGCTGTCATTCCATATTTTTTTTCCTCTTTGGCAACCTGAGCCGATTTCATATTAATGGTAGGCATTGACGGGCCCCTTCGTTCCAGTTTTCACGTGGTTACTTTTACGGAATCAACCGGTTGTACTTTTTACGAAATTAGTTCTAAAACTAGCAACTCGGCTTGAGCAAGAGTGGTGATTAATGCTTTTGCCTTCTCTGTAACGCGACGTCTTGCGTGAGCTATCTAGAAGCCAACGCAAAGCAGCACGGCGGGAGCGGCGCAAAAACAACGAACACTCGAAACCTATTGAAGTGTTCTATGTGTACCAAACGCGCGTGCGGCGTGAAATGAAGCAAACGCAATGAGTTGGCTTGATATTTTCGCGCGAACTGGATGCGGTGCCGCCGTGTTTTTGTTGCCGGTGGGCCCGGTGGCGACAGTGCGGGGCGATTCGCGTGCATGTAGGACACAGCCGCTATGTCGCACCGCATCGCATTGAATTCGCGTGTCACCGCTTCATAATCGCGTTCGCTTTGAACCGCCCACGTAGGATGTAGCGTTAGAAAACAGTTCTTTGTCGCTTAGCAGACTGCTGTGTAAATATTTTTTTTAACAACCAGCTGAGTGACTGGACTTGCGTTAAATTTGAGACTTCTCAATAATTTCTTTTAGTGTTAACGTTGAGAGTTAAAAATCAAACTACCCAAACAATATTCTAGATTAGATGCCACTAGTGCTACAAAAAGACAATGAACTAAGTATTCTAATTAAAACATGTTTTTTTTTAGAATGACAATATAAGGAGAGGCCCAAAGGGCGAGCGAGGGGAAACTGTGAGTACTTTTAATTTTAAAACGGTTATAGATATTTATTAATTCCCAAAAAAAAGTCCTTTACTTGAGGACAATGTTTTTTTTTATGCTCAACTAATTACAAAATCAAGGTCGGCAATGCCCAGGTAAATCATGAATGATTTTATACATCCAGTGCATTTGGGTTTTAAGTTCTTAATGATTTTTCCTGTCGGTACATAATGGGCTAATTGATTCTTGAATGCATTGAATGCGTGTAATTACATTCTTGACACATGATGCCGGTATTTCGTTAAATTAAATAACAAATTTTAGATGTATGGCTCAAGAAAACATGCAACACGTATGGTACAAATGTTAAACAAAATAATGTACTTATTATTTGTCTAACCCTTCAAACTTGCCCTTCAAAATGTAGGGGAAGTGAAGGCGAATTGAGCTCCCATCGCATATTAAGCTTTCTTTCTTTATACTTTCTTCTTTTAAAAAAAAAAGTTTTGTTGTACTTATGTACACGCGTTTGAAATTATACTTCTTTGGCGAAATAAAAGAAATAAACTAAAATTTTGACTATAGCTAAGCAATCCACCTACACCTTTATCAAACTGAACCGAAAGTTAGGTATATATCCACTGTTATTATACGATTGCAAAAAAACAATAACCGAATGGTTGATCCCTTGCCTATGAAGAAACAGAAAACATTCTGACAAGGATAAACTAATACCCACTATCTAAAATACATACACACACACAAACGCACACACACACACACACACATACATATATTCAACCTTATTTATTTATTTATCTATGGAAGACTTACAGCTAATTACAATGGAGATAAGTTACAGTACAGTTATCTAACAGCCAATTACAAGTCTTCACGTCTAGAGCTTGTGTAGGATAAAAGTACTGTGAATATACGCACACGCAAAAAATACTAAAATCAACAAATTTACAAAAAACTTATGTTGTCGTTACTGAAGTTTTTAGTCACCTATGAAGAAATTTGAGGACGAACACTTTTTTTACGGAAGTCACACTTGGTCTAAAAATAGCCATTTTAATGTTTTTCTTCCAACTATGCTTTTATTTCATCACAATCACACTAAAAACTCAGTACATAGCGAGTCTTTAATGCTCTAGAGCAATAAAAATGTATGAAATTTCATCATTGCACAGTTCATTTTTTAATCGCACCAAAAGGTGCCAATCTCAATGGATTAGCTCTATTCAGCCAGCCGATATCAATACTTTTTTTATACGTACGTATTATTCGTTTCTATCCTACTTGTTCCAAATTTAAAAAATGATTGCTGCTAACTCTGATTTAAAAATGAAAGAAATTTAAAAAAGTGATTTGGCGTGAACTTTGTTAATTTTGCTTGACAATATTTTTGGAAACAATAAAGTGTGATACTATCTGATTTTGAGTGCTTCGGCTTCGAATTAAAATGGAATCATCTAGCGACACATTAACTCCGGAAAACATTCTAAATAAAGCCGACAGTGTTATAGAAACTTCTATTTTAACCACAGAACATAAAAAAACAGATTTTAACTGTTTGATATGAGTTTCTTTTATCCTCGCTAACGCTCGGGCTCTAAATCAGGCACTCGGTGCAATAATAAATTACTTTGTGCTCGATGCAATAATCTACTATTATTTTTATTTTATTTTCTTTTGCTTCTTGTTTAACTTTCACTTAATTTACATATTAGACTCATCATTGTTAAGCTTGCTTGCCCAGATTTGGTTAGAACCAATCTGCAAAGCATGAGCATAGGCGTAGGATAGCTAGCCTTTCGGTTTTCTATAGGATACATTTTGGAGAGTGTGCACGGGAATTAAATGACTTGATTCCGCCATCACCTTTCTACCATGGGACAACCCGGCGTACGGCGAGTGTCCACCCTTACATCGTTGGCACTCCCACGATTCGGACAAAGCGTTTCGCTTCGTCGTTTATACAGCGTACATCGAAGGACTGGAACAACTTGCCAGCTGCGGTCTTCCCGTCCGATTATAATTTAGGTGTCTTCAAGGCTAGAGTGAATAGGCTCTTAATAAACTAGTGCGCTTCACCATCACTGATTGCATCTCTGCTTACCATCAGTGATTGCAGTCAAGCACTGGTTTATAATATTAAAAAAAAAGCTATTACTTAAGGGAAGAGCGAGACAACCCCGACACAAGTATTTTTGTAACTTACTGGGACTGCCTCAATTTAAGCATGCATGCAATGTTTTTAAGTTGAAATAAATATTTTTGATATTTTTTTGAATTTACAAGCTAACTTCAGGGTGTCGGATTTTCGTGAAGGTGTGCGCGCGCATCGTAAAAATTTACTCTCATTATTTTTCCCTAACGCGCAATTTCTCTTCTGTTGTGGGAGCGTTTTCAAACATTTAAACCCTCATACACAAACAACGAGACCCGGAACAACTATCTGAAGACCATTCAAATATTTGTACACCGAAAAAAATATTGTTATGTGAACTACCAACAACAAAACACAACAACAACATGTGTGTGTTGTTGTGTTGTTGTTAATATGTATATTGTAATTTTGTTTGTGTTTGTTTCGTTGACAGTTCACTTCACTCAAGTTTTTACGAGGTGACTCTTATTGAATCAACCGGCTAGTAATGCAAATGTGATGTTTCCTTCCTTCGAATAACCTATACTCCATTTATAAAAGCATTAGAAAAAGAGGCTCGTAGAAGCAGAATTGCTCAACATTTTATTTTAAAGATGATTGAAATCATTTTAATTACTATTGTTTTATTTCAAATTAAGAAGAATAAAAGTGAAACGAAGAACGTGTCCATGTGTTGTTCATCCCTACTTCTTTTTGGTTTTTATTATTGACACTGTAATTTTCAACTTTAAATTAAATAATATACCTAACTAAATGAATTTCACGTCATTTCTTAAAATAAATAGTCGCAATGGTTACAACTAAATGTAACAGCTGCTGTGTAAATAGATTGAATAAATTTGTAGAAGCAGAAATGCTCAACATTTTATTTTATAGATGATTGAAATCATTTCAATTACTATTGTTTTATTTCAAACTAGCTTCTGCCCGCGACTTCGTACGCGGATCCTGTTGCTTATGCCAGCGACAACGGGGTCGTCAAAATCGAAAATCTGAAACATCTGATGTCCAATTCTATAAGCCCGGGGACGGGAAATCAATGGGATGCGCGAGACGATTCAAGATGTTCCAGATTTTTTATTTTTGTTGGTCAACAGGAAATGCCATGACTTGCCAGACTTAACAACTTTTGCTAAGACGCCATTTCTATTATGTATATGTTATATTGTCTCTGGGCTTTGGAGTTCCCCTACAGGTGCTCTAGATCTTCAAATTTAGTCTTACAGCAGAAAACACTCTTCGGCGGTCAGTCGCGCATCTCCTTCCCCCACTTATCTCTAGAGTCGATGCGTATATACGCTGAAAACTCAAGCGTCATGCTTTTTCCGTGAACGTCTCCAACTCGCGAGACAGTGCATGATGTTCACGATCAGCGGTCAGTCGCGCACATATTCTTCACTGGTCTCTAGAGACCTGGATGTAGATGCGTAAATACGCTGAGAATGCAGGCGTGCTTCGCGATCCCAAGAAGTTTCCACGGAGCGAGTTGCAGCCTCATGTTCTCGAACAGCATCAAGTCTCTCCTAACGCTCTTCGGTAGATTGTTGGGATCTTATGGTCTTTAATCATTTAGCACCTTTGGAACATTGGGAAAAATTTGACCTCTTTCTAGGCATGGTTATAGTTTTTTTGTGATGATACCTGATCAATTAAAATCTAAGTGGCTGCTCCCCTGCGTTACCGGGTAAGCTACCGTGTAACGAAGATAAATGGAAAAGGAAATTAAACACTCAAATAACATAAGCCCGAAGGCATACGATAAAAAAATGGGAGTTTTAGCCAGTAGAGTCTAATTTTCAACGATATACCATCGTCATCGAAAATCAGTCCCGAACTGTTCCCGCCTTCACCGCGTAGTACCTCCTACTTATGTTATTTTATAATTATGCAATGAAATTAGTGATAGTTTTAATTTCTATATCAAATGTTTCTGATCTTCGATTTTTATAAGTCAACAGGAAATGCCTATCAGACCGAACAACTTTTGCTAAGACGTCATTCCTATTTGAGTTATGGTGTAGCTGGGCTCTTGGAGTTCCACAACAGGTGTTCCAGATCTTCGATTTTTATACGTCAACAGCGAGTGCTCATAAGGCTGAACAACTCTTGATAAGACGTCATTCCAATATATGTTATAGTGTAGCTGGGCTCTTGAAGTTCCACATCAGGTGTTCCGGATCTTCAAATTTATTCTCTCAGCAGAAAATGCTCATAACGTGGAACAATTTTTGCTATGGTACCATTTTTGTATCTCCTATAGTTTAGATGGTCTGTTGCGGTTCTGCATCAGGTGTTCCGGATCTTCAAATTTATTCTCTCAGCAGAAAATGCTCATAACGTGGAACAATTTTTGCTATGGGGCCATTTTTGTATCGCCTATAGTTTAGCTGGTCTGTTGCGGTTCTGCATCAGGTGTTCCGGATCTTCAAATTTATTCTCTCAGCAGAAAATGCTCATAACGTGGAACAATTTTTGCTATGGTACCATTTTTATATCTCCTATAGTTTAGATGGTCTGTTGCGGTTCTGCATCAGGTGTTCCGGATCTTCAAATTTATTCTCTCAGCAGAAAATGCTCATCACGTGGAACAATTTTTGCTATGGGACCATTTTTGTATCGCCTATAGTTTAGCTGGTCTGTTGCGGTTCTGCATCAGGTGTTCCAGTTTCCAAGATAAATTATAGCCTATGTGTTGACCAGACTTAATATCTATACAACGAAAAAAAAATCATTTAAATCCGTCCAGTAGTTCCGAAGATTAGCGTGTGCAAACAAACAGACAAACAGACAAACAGACAAACAGACAGACTTTTTTTTTTGGATTCGTGCTCTATTACTGTTTCTAAACCCCCCTCAATTATTATTTTTTAAATATATTCAATGTACAGACACAGTTTTTTTACAGTCTTATTATATGTATAGATTAAGAAGAATAAAAGTGAAACGAAGAACGTGTCCATGTGTTGTTCATCCCTTCTTCTTTTAGGTTTTTATTATTGACACTGTAATTTTCAGCTTACATTAAATAATATAACTAAATAAATTTTACGTCATTTCTTAAAATAAATTGTGGCAATGGTTACAACTAAATGTGACTGTTGCTGTGAAAAAAGATTGAATAAATTTGACGTCTATGTTAATTGTAACATGCTTATTGTACTTTCGTTACAAACTGTAAATTAAAAATAACCTTTTTAACTTCTGCCTAATGCTATTGTAAATGGAGTATACAAACTTACTAATTATGGGAAGATTGACTAGGTATAACCGACAGGAAATATCGATAGGTTCAAAGACATTCAATTCCTATAGACCGGACATCACGAACAAAGTTTTCGTCCGAAAAAGTGTGTCTTGCTGGATACAAGTCTGTGAGTTTTTAGTAGTACGCTCCGCTGCCGCTCCAATATTCATATTATATTATTCTAGATGGCGTTACTGAGACATGGGATCAAAGTTTTTCTATGACATTTCCTTGACATGCCCGCTCTATAGTATTTTAAATATCTTCAGATAGGTTACATTTAAAATGTTTTTTTCATATTTTTTTTTTGTGATCGAGTCTTAATAATTCGTTCAATTTTGATTAAGTAATATCAAATATTAATTAATAAACTCGATCATGGGAAAATAAATGATCGAATTTATAAAATTTTCGTGTTACTGTATTTGTTAGTTTATCCTATAAATTATTGACAACTGGTTTATAATTGCAGGGTTTGCCAGGGTTTGATGGCATGCCAGGTGAAAAGGGAGAACCCGGAATAGTAAGTACCTACTTTTAGTAAACCTTCTTTTTAGATGATTGATTTCTGCAGACTTGGAAAGAAGAGGCGCGTAATCGCGAAAGATGGAAGAAGTTTGAAAAGGCCTCCCCCGCAAGCCCCCAACTTCTTGTTTAGTGGGGCAGAAGGCACTAACAAAAAAATATATTATATGTATATGTCGGCGTCAGCGATGGCTGAACGATGAGCTGACACCGATGGGGGTCTATGGTACCGAGTTCATAACGTAGGATAGCAATCTTCATTGCAGTATTAACCTCACTTAACAATCGTAATCACAAAACATAACTCAAATAGGTAACTGACAGTTTCGTACTGGATGTGTGTCTTCGTTGGTGCTTCAAATCAACCTGAGCTCTGCCCAGCTCCCACGCACCAGTACGACTCTGTCCACGTGACATTACCGAAAACACATTCGCGCCATTTTCAAATGACAAGTAACGTCACGC
This sequence comes from Euplexia lucipara, assembly GCA_921972225.1. NCBI lineage: Eukaryota > Metazoa > Arthropoda > Insecta > Lepidoptera > Noctuidae > Euplexia > Euplexia lucipara. The sequence goes on along the minus strand of OV179152.1, from coordinate 15,712,192 downwards.
TGGTCACCATAGACTCCGTACTAAGTTAATAAACTTCACAACTTATTATTCAAGAATATCGCTTTCCACGACATTATATATGGTGCCCATGTAGTGATGGTCCAAAGGCATTTAATTACACGAGTTTGTGGGTTGAAATCCGGGTGATCTTTTCAATTTATACTCTACTTTCTAAGTTTATCTAAGTCATTATCGGTGAAAGAAAAAGCTCGTAAGGAAATCTTAGTCCGGTCTATTTAGACATTCGAAGTTACATAAAGTCCCAACAAGCTGAATTTCTGTGAAGTTGTTCAAAACATAATTATAAACAATGTCTAGAAGTTCCCCATCATTCCCCTATAAGGAAAAAAAAATATTCAAGGTCAAAGGTAAAAAAAATGAGTTTTTCGCGATTTTCAGAAAAACGGTAAGTTTTATCATAAAAGTACCTCAGACAAAAATTGTAGATCATAAAGTTATCTATAAAAAATGTATCAATACTTTTTTCTTACGAGCCAAAACTTACCGTTTTTCTGAAAATCGCGAAAAACTCATTTTTTTGACCTTTGACCTTGAATATTTTTTTTTCCTTACAGGAGAATGATGGGGAACTTCTAGACATTGTTTATAATTATGTTTTGAACAACTTCACTGAAATTCAGCTTGTTGGGACTTTATGTAACTTTACTCTCATTTTGTTGGTCTAAATAGACCGGACTATCTATAGGTATTTAAGTGTACATCATACCTACATAAACTCACGCCTTTTTCCCATAAGGTCAGTCAGAAACTACAGAGTGCCATCACTGCTACATAACAATTCTTACACACTTCTTTTATGTACACACGCCGGTTGCGAGTACTACGCACCTGTATTTTTAACAAATAAGTTTAAAATCCTCAATCCGCCTTGAGCAATCTGCATAGTGACCAATGCTCGTGCCTTCTTCTTAATACGAGAAGAGACCTTTTCTGTGCAGTGCAGTAGCAACAGGCTGGCGTATGACTATGTTACCCTTAAAAAAAAATTAGCATTTTTCTGTTGGAGATCATCGGGATTATCACTAGTAAAATTTAAAGGGCAATTTTTGTTTATTGAATACTAGCAGACGTCACGCGGTTTCACCCGCGTAGTTCCCGATCCCGTGGGAATACAGGGATAAAAAGCTTATGTCACCCGGGAGTAGTGTAGCTTCACAACGGTGAAAGAATTTTTCAAATCGGTCCAGTAGTTTCGGAGCCTATTCAATGCAAACAAACAAACAATCAAACCTTTCCTCTTTATAATATTAGTTTAGAAAACTCGTGCATTTTCAATTTTACACGAACAATGGTTATTAAACAAAAGTTAGTTATTATAATGTTTTCGGAAACATTATTATTTAGTAAACACATGGGACATACATGGGCACATGGTCTTTTACATGGGACTTTAACATAACTGGTCAAATGTGCGTATTGCGTATACGCATATAATCCTTGAAAGTTTAGGCAGAGGTGTACCTGCCACCTCTAACTAAACCTTCGGGGATTACAGGCGTGACGTAATAGAACAGAATAGAAGTACTCTCTAATGTACACCATACAAATTTACAAATTAAAACTTTAAGGGCTACATAAGGTAATACAATGGATGACCTTATCGCTGGGTTATTTTATGTTATTATTAAGTAATGTGAAACAATTATGGTATTGTTCTAAATGTTGTTCCAGTATTGTTAAATCCTATGTATAATTAACTTTTTTCAGAGATTTATCGGGCAGAAGGGCAGGAGAGGCGTTATAGGATTTCCTGGAGAACCTGGAAAACCAGGGATTTGTGCTACTGCTGCTGCAACCTCTTCAAAAGATAGTGGCGAAACGAGACTGATAAATCAGATTAAGCTTTTCTTAAGCAATGGTATGAACACATTTTTATACGACACTATTTTAATGCCATATAATGCTTGTGGCTTAATGATAGCAGCCGGACGGGTCAGCCGCAGGTTAAGCTACGTTAAGTCTGTAGATGGGTGACCGTTGATTACATACCTACCAAGACTCCTTCGTACCTCGGAAAGCACGCCAAACCTTTGGTCCCGGCGGTCATTTATAGATATTTGATAGTCGTTGCTTGTAGTCAGAAGCCCGAAAGTCTGACAACCAGTTTAACCAACGCGTAACGTGCTACCCAGTTACTGGGTTGTGGAGGGAGACAGGTAGTCGCTCCATGTGAAACACTGGTATCAACTACATCTGGTTATACTGGAAGGCAGATAAAGTGTCATACGATCAGCGCCATGTAGTATTTTTAACTGAAACTAACTTAGCCCGCCACCAACTTGGGCTTGCTGAAGGAGAGCAGTAATATTTAAGACACTGCCATCTGTCTTTGGCTTGTCAAACTATTGTCAACTATACTTTGTTGCTGTATATTGTGGGTAGGTCGTGATCATAGACATAGAGAATGAACTGAGCAATGCCCGCACAAAATTGACCACTCCCTAGAAAAAGACAGAGGGTCGGTGTGGCCAATTCCATTTAGTCAAATTATTTTATACATTTAGTTCATTTAATTTATACAGTAGGTACACAGTAGTTGAAATCTCGTATTTTTTCTTTTTCTTTTAGTACAACTCATATGCATGCAGAGTTTACCTCTAAGTGATTGTTACACTATTATTCGACTTTTTGTACATGTTACCTTTATGATATAATTAGTGTACACAATCGTTGGTGAACCTATTGAAAAATAAATAAATAAAATAAATTCCTTGATTTGTTTATAACAGCTTTAGTACCAGATGCAGCAGAATTCGGGACGAGGGAATCGCCAGCAGAAGTTGCTTGCAAATACGCGCCAGCCGGTGTTCCGAGCGGTGAGAAGGATATTTGAATATTATAACATAACATATTATAACATAATCCCGCGATAACGTCTGTTATCCTTGAAGGGTAAGTCCTTGTCCACAAGGGACGAATTTGCTACAAATTGACACGCAATTTTAAGTTCAATGCTATGAATGTTGCATACATTATTTAGAGAGCTTCTAGCTGAAGTGTATTACAAAACGCGGCAAACTCGCGCGTATATCTGGAAAAGGTCTTAGGCGACGTGTACCAGTAGTAGGTACACCCCAAAGAGATTTAAAATTCTGCGGGGAAATGTCATAGAAAAACTTTGATGCCATGTCTCAGTAACGCCATCTAGATTAAAAAATGGGTATTGGAGCGGCAGCGGAGCGTACTAAAAAAAACTCATAGACTTGTGTCCAGCAGGACACAAGCTTCGGATGAGAGTTTTCTTCGTGATATCCGGTCTATGGGCATTTAATGTTTTTGGTACTTACACCCACATTTCGCAAGTTATGTTTAAGTCCCATTTATTAGGGAGCGAGCTTATTGCCTTCAGCCGGGCACAAATCCAGACTCCAGGCTGATGCTGAGAAATTCCCGATTGAAAAACTTGATAACGCTTCACCTAAACCGGGGATCGAACCCGTGACTTCATCCTCAGCAGTAGCGCTTGTGACCACTAGACCAATGTCGTTGAATATTATAACGTTCGCATTACCAATTTCAAACTGTTGAAATAGTGGTCTTTCTTTTTATTTTGTTTATATAAAAATAGAACGAATATAGTTAATAAAGCGTGGTTTCTAACAATTTAAGTTAGATTTTAGGTACGTCCTCCATGACGGGTGTGGTCTGGTCGGCTACTGCCCCACGGTTATGTTTCATCACCAAATCAGAACAACAAGTTGATGATTGGAGCCTCTTTTTAAGTAAAGAAAAAGCCTATATTAGGAGACTCCGCTCTTTCATAGCTAGACAATTTCACAAAAGAACAGAATACATAACATTTTTACATTATGCACGTGATTGTGAATGGGAGCGGGGGTTGTGGGTGTGTTTGCGCATGTATGTGTGCATGTGTGTGTGTGTGAGTGTGTGTGTGTGCATGTATGTGTGCATGTGGGTGTGTGTGTGTGCGTGTGTGTAGAGAGAGAGAGAGAAATGGGTGAGTTAGTTCAATTAAACTATGTGTTGCATGAGCGCCCCAGTATCATCATATTTATGTAACTGGTTTTATCCAATTTGTTACCATGTTTTTACATTCATGTAGTTGTTTAGTGTTTATGTATATCTCCTTGTTTACTCTATTATAAAGCTGAGCAGAACGTGTGTTGCATTTTATAGCCGCGAATTTTGATTTAGTTTGTGGGATTTGAGCAATAATGTCATTCCGACATATGACTAGATCTGTCACCAATTGTCTCGCTAGATAGCGCAAACTAAACATTTTTAGTTTTTTTTCTCTGTAATTGACAAATTAGTAAGAATACCTGGTGGATGTGGTTATCAGACACTTTATTGAATTTGGTCACAACTCATTACATTGTTTGTTACATTTAACACTGTTTGGTTCATTTAACGGATTCATTTAACATTGCTTGAAAATCCGTTCAATTTGACAGTGTATCCATAAAAAAAAGACTGTGTATTTGAACGACTTGTATTTTTATTTATGCAGATTTTATTTATGAATAAAGTGTCGAGTGGATTTTGAGGCAAAGTTATGTGTCCGGATGTGCGTGGAAGTCTTTTTAACCCGGTATACCTAGTATAGTTTAGTATAGTTAGAAAGAGTTACTCAATCGGGAAAACGTTTCAGTTGGCCGACTAAAATGAATACCACACGACCGCTTACCCATAAAACACGGCCATAATGGGCCATTTTAGTTTTTAGTCCCTCATCTAGGTTACAAGAAAATATTCGACACGTATTTTTTTCTTTTTCAAATTGATGGAAAACTGCTTAGATTAAGCGCATTAAAGTTGTGGAGAGGGGGCTTGTAACGTCATTATATAGTATAAACTGTACTAGCTTGTGACGTCATGTGACATTTTGACTCGAAGTATCGCCGTTATTCTTTAATTACGTGATAAAAGAAAAAATATGTGGCAAATATTTTCTTGTTATCTAGATGAGGGATTAAAAACTAAAGTTTTGTCGAATAGCCCATAATAATTTATACTGTTTTTTTTATTTAATAATTTGTTTCCTGCAGGTTACTACTTCGTTGGACCAAAAGGCAATCCGTTCGAAGTGTACTGCAATATGACAACTAAAGAAACGTGTATAAGGAGGGATACTCAAACTCCAGAGATCAATCATAGTCCCGAAAATGGAGTTTATTGGTTGAGCGCAAAGGGTGTTGATATAAATGAAATATTGTATTATGTAAGTTATGTGTTTCATATACCACAGAATATTTTCTTTTCATATGCATATTCGTATTTGAGCAGTACTTTTAAGTATGACAAAGGATTCTTCAAATTGGGTCGATATTCAATACATAAACAGGGGCATTTTTGTAAAGCACTAACAATCTTTTAGGAAGTGATAGTATCTATTCATTCATTTATCGTGAAACTAAAAAAAGATCAGCTGCTTTATATATTATACCTACAATACATGCGCCGTTTTAATAAAAAAGCATTAATAAAGAAATAAAATTATGGTATCTGTTCAATAATTAATACAAACTTGTAGTTTGGGTGTTTAAAATTGACAGTATTTTAGAATATACCACTTTCTATGAACAGAATAACCCCGTTGTGTATGCGATAGGTATTATCGCACGATTATGTCGCTGTGTGCGTGCGTATCGACGACCTGCAGGCCTCGTGTATCCCACACATGCTGCACATGCCATGCATGCAAAAAAACTAATCAATAAAATCACCTTCTTAAGTTATTATTGATGCATGTCAAAAATCATACGCATAGTTACCTCCTTACATAGGACGAGAATGCATAACGACACCTTGTATAATATACAAGACTTAAATGCATGAAAACATAATTAGAGTGATGGCAAAATGCTTAGGCAGGTGACTGCAGTAAAAACGCATCGAGCTAAGCGCGGCGCGGCGAGCGGTTAGATTAAAAGTATGAAAACGCCAAGAGTCGCCGCTTGACCGACTCGTGGCGTGCTTCGTATATTTTCATACTTTTGAATCTTACCGCATAGCAGCAAGTTCGTTACGTCTGCCTTTGTTTCAGATAAAACCATGGCAAATGATATGGCTGCGTTTACAAGCGACTCACGTACGTCAAACGCTCAAATACCACTGTTTGGACTCCGTGCCTTACTATAAGAACAACTCGGCTGCATCAGTGAAGCTACTGTCTTGGCATGATGTTGTGATGGGACCAGAACCAACTGTCAAATCTCCTACCTTTTATACCGTACCACCTGAAACCGACGAATGTAAGGTAAAATTCCTGTGATCAAAATTTAGTTTACCTACCTGTTCATATCCTTATGGCCCCTCGAACACGATGGCTTTTTCTGTCAAATTCAAATTCAGTTATTTGTTTACATTGGGGTACGGATAGGTTTAACAGCGGGTGCACTCTCCTCAACTTTAATGCGCTATATCTAAGCATATTTCCATCAATTTATTAAAAATATACGGTATTTTTTTTTTTTTTTCAAGTTACTAGCAGCTTGAAACCCAATTTGGCTGTTTTACAGACACTACTGCCGAACCCTTCAGGGAATACAGAACTGATGTTATAATAATATTCCACGACTCTTACACAACGCCATCTAGTCCCAAGCTGAGCAGAGCTTGTGTTATGGGTTCTAAACTGCTGATAAACATACTTACTTATATATTTCTAAATGCATATTATAAACTAGCTGCTGCTCGCGACGTCGTCTGCGTGAAGGTTCTACAGCAACAAAAATACCTAAGATGCCAGTGTCGCTATAGCATTATACTTAAGTAAACAACTTTTAAAATAGCATTATAATATAAGTTACACGAAGAGAGATATATGGTAATCCTGCTGAGTTCAGTCATACCATGTGACTGAACTCAGCAGGACTGCTGTGGCTGCAGGAATACATTCTAGAATACAAAAGAGTAAAAATACGTACTTACAAAGGTATCATACCTTATAACACTTCCCTATAAACTACGTTGGTAGTTATACTGCCGGGAGCCAAAATGTAAAGAGAGTCAAGACTGGTGACGCGGGAGCAAGCGACGTACAGGTGCCTGTGTGAGAAGCACCTCTTCCAGAGATCTGCACCCGCTGTCCTGATTATCGGCTCTTGCGAGTCATTGATTGTCATCACTAAGCAAACACTCACGGGGAACTGTACGCGCTCGAACTGGATCGGGAAGCTATGAAGTATAAGGGGAATGCGTTGTATTAATACTGCCTCGCCAACGCCACAACCCATAAAAATTTCCACCTCAATGGCGTCTGTGGAGCGAGATGACTTTAAGGTGGGTCCCGTTACACAACTTTGAAGGAGATTTGTTCCTAAAAAGCATAATCGGGACTCTGACCTTCAGCTTGATGGTAAACGCTGGAAGACCACTTGCTGACAGGGAGTTCAAAAATCCACGGGATAATGTGTGGCGTCATCTTGCTCGACGACAGTGCTTATCGACGTGTAGACCACTTCATTCCCCTCAATGTCCGAGAGAATGCATTCGTTAATTGCTGCAGCATGATCATTTTTGGGCGCCAAAATGGCCCTCTGACACGAATTCTGCTGGTGCGGTATACGACTGATGTCCCCTTACACACAGCGAATGAGTTCTTCTAAGCTGGATACCACTCTACCGAGAGACTCTGAAAGCACCGCCTGTCCACTTCTCTCTTCTGGTAGAGTGCCTTTGCCAAGACTTAGAAGGACATCGGAGAATTCTTGAGGGCGTGCAATGCCGCTGAGCCGAGCTCTCATAATAATGGTCAAGCGCAGCGTATGAACTCGTGACCACAACGAAGCTCGTTTCAACGAAGCATTCACCTCGTCAGCTCTCGATCCCCGCGTCACCTCGGGAAGCGTTTTCCTGAAATCGCCTCTGAACAGAACTGCGACACTTCCTATCAAATGTTCGTTCCTGCAGATGTCCTGCAGGGTTCTGTCCTCGGCCTCAACTGCCTTCCTTTTGGGCATCGTACACTCATCCCATATGATACGATCCGAACTCTGCTCAAGATTTTGAGGGTTTTGGAACTTGAATTTGTTAAAAGGAGCTACCTATACGATACAACTTTTATGAAAAAAATGCACATTGCCACCTATGAAGTTTAAGAATAACTAACTACTAACCTCGCTAACACGATCAAAATTTAAATTTATTTTCAAAAAGTGTTAATGTGTAACTTGATTTGATTTATATGAATTCTCATAGATGGCGCTGATTCCAAATCGTCTAACTACATTCATTAAATTATGTTTGTCTGCCAAAGTTACTTAAATGGCGTAGCTTTATAGTAAAGCTAGATAATAGCATGGCTTACTCAAAAACAATATTTAAATATGCGTCCTTAGATTACACACTGTCACAGAATGAGTAAGAAGAATAAAGACTCACAGCACAGCTCCTCCCCAATAGGTGATAGCGTGATAATATGTAGCCTTTGTGCTGACCCGACCTTTTAGTGCAGTAATTTTTGAGTTTACCCCGGACATACATACAGACAAACAGACAAACAGACAAAAATTCTAAAAAGTCACTTTTTGTCACCAGTTACGTTTTTCTAACAAAAGCCACTTATTTTTTCTCGAAAATTCTCAATGTACAGTTTTTCTTTCGTTACTGTTTTATTATAATTATGTATAGATAAATTACACCCAGTCACAGAACCAATGATCGTGCTCATCACACAAACATATTAATATCATGTTATGTCAATAATATTTTTAACGTTTCAGGAAGGAAGTAATGAATGGAAAAGTACTATAATAGAACTTCAAACTCCGTTTTTACATAAACTTCCAATCTCTGATGTGTGGATTGGAGATATTCGTAATTCAGATCAAAGGATGAAAATCGAAAGTGTAGAATTATGTTTTCAATGAAGCTATACCCAAATGTTATACGATTTTTTTTTAACTTTTTGTATGTTTCCTAAAATCTCTTTTAAAATGTTCAAATAAATGATACTTGAGATCAATGTGTTGAATTTTTTTAATGCAACTCTCCTAGTCTTCTGAAAAGGTTATTTTTCAATTTATGTTAATACATTCATAAGGTAAAACATTTGTACGTATTTAAATTAAAAAGCATGTATGAGTCAATTTGGCAAATATAGCATAAGTACTACCTAATTTTTAAGACCATGTGGCTAGTTGACAAAAATTTTGTTCCACATGCATCTAGATTAAGTACTATAAAATATTATGCGGGTGACTCCGTATTTTACGAGCGAAGACCCTGAAGGACGTCGTGACATCGCTCCACGTCAAGTTATCATTATTAACAAAGAACCGATTCGCTCAGAATCGGTTCAAGGAATACCCATTTAGTTCCGAGTTATTTCAACGCCGCGACTCAATTCCGACTGAGTTCGGGAAACGTGTGCATGTGGGTGACTCCATATTTTACGAGCGAAAAAAAAAGGACGTCGTGACATCGCTCCACGTCAAGTTTTTCCAAAATTTTGGTCCAATTTTGTAGCGTAAAAAAAAAAATTGTCACTACATGTCTCACGTTTAATTTTTCGATCGACACATATTATTTCTTTTTCCACGTGATCAAAAAATAACGACGATTCATGTAGTAAATATGTTGCATGACGTCACTATCGCCTACAGTTTATACGACACAAGCCCCCTTAATTTTATTGCACTTAATATTAAGTGATTTTCCATCAATTTGAAAAAGCAAAAAAATACTTGTGTAGATATAATTTTTAATTTTCTAACTGATGAACTAAATATAATTATGATATTCGTACACCGCCTTGCCTTTTATTACTTATGTTTACGAATAAATAATTCAAATTCCGATTCATGATCCATAGGACAGGAATCACAGGTCTCTTATTGCTATAAATAAAGTATTTGCAATACAAGATATGTGAGGTTAATACTTATAAATAGATTTGTCAAGGAAAACCGAATTCAATGGGTGAGGATTATTTCCCTGTTCCAGTTAGTATGTTTGTGGTTATTGCAAACATGGACGTCAAATGGTGTTCATATATCACATTCTTTGTTTGTGTATCTCTTCAACTTCAAAATGTATCAGGTAACTACTTAACAATTGCATACGTTAAAGACTTTTTTTTGGAATGACTACTTTTTGGACTTTTAAATAACAGGGTGGAATGTAGGTGAACTTTAGTACGCCTCTGCCCTACCTATACTGTAAGGAGTCCCGATTTTTTGTATTTCATTATCGCTAACGCAAGACCCGTCAAAATTTGCATATTTGATCGTAAATTACAAAAACCCTTAATTAAGTAAATAAATAAAAAAAACTGTACTTACCTCTACCGGTCTTCAAAGTTTTGAAAAAATAGCATTTTTATGTTACTTACTTAGTATTGCGCTATCCTTAATTTTTATTGTAGCAGCGATATTCTTAATATCACCCGTTGAAAAATCACCATAATATAGGTAAAATGAATTGAGTTGTGATTCCATAGGTACTAATTACATTAGCCTAAGCATTGACAGTTCATCTCATTAGACTTGTCACGAGGTGACTTTTACTGGATCGACCGACTGAACTAAATACTTACTTTTTCTTCTATTTAAACGTAATATTACAAACTCGACGTTTTTATTTGAATTTATAAATAACAGTTAGTTCTAATTATTTAGGTATGATATTTAGGTATGACAAATTTAATTTATGTGAGACGTTTGTCGCATCCACGACACAGGAGCATTTCCCAACTATGGGGGGAAGGTTTAACCGAGAGTCTAATAAAGAAAAAAAAATCGACTAAATATTTTAAATGATTGTATGTATCTGGCATAAACTCAGACCAACAAAAAAAGGAAGATGGCGAAAGTGAAGCCAAAAACCGTGCTCCTGCAAGTATAATACACACTTTCTTACGCAAACACCTACACTAAAACTATGCTCATCGTTCTTTATGTCGCGAGTCGAGCAGTGACATTAAATGCGAGGGTTGCCATGATATGATTTACAATTTCCCCATTCGATTAAACTTAAATAAGTTTTATTACTTCGAGTTAATAAATGTTTCTGTTTTCTTTTTTAATGTATTTAACACCTCTGAGATACACACCTTATTCTACATTATTTTACTTGTGCTGCAACTTGTAAATTATTAGCTTCCGCATAAAATATTATTCCCCAAGTTGATGGGGAAAGTTCAACAAATTAGAACTCTTCGCGACACACTTAAAGAAAAAAGTGGCTTCACTTTTAATGTTCGTGGCGCTCTGTCTTCCTTTTTTGTAAGTCTGAGAGCATAACTAAAATAAAATCGCTTATTTGTTTTGTTCTAGGCCAAATTCCAGGAATGACACTTGTAAGTAAAACAGAAATAAGTTCCATAAACAATGATATTATAAGTAAATAGGTGTAGATAGGTTATAAACGCTCAGCAAGCGACACGTTAAAATGTGGCTAACTAGCCACACTTGACCTCAGTTTCACGTCGCGCCGTCAAAGGACACATGCGTGCGTAAGTGTGCCGTTTTTGAAGATCGAATGTTGTTAGGTATCCTATCTACATCTTTTTACTTATAATATTATTGACCATGAATATAAATTTTCTTGAGGGGCGGGTCGATCAAACGTTAAGCTACTCTTGCCGAGGTCTTTTTGTGGATGGTTGACCATTTATTACATTTATATACCAAGACTCTTTTGTGCCTTGGAATGTATGTTAAGAAACCTAGTCTCGGCTGTGATTTCTTAACGAGAATCCAGAAGACTAGAAAGGGAGTCTGGCAGTTAGATGCACATGCGCTCCATGTAAAATACTGGTATTCAATTCAGCTGCATTCGGTAAGACTGGAAGCTGACTTCAACATAGTGTGGAAAAGGCTTAGCAGATCTTTTTTTTAGCGTGTGCTCACTGAAGTGTTAGTTCAAAGTATCATGCCGTCTAAATGTCAAAATATTCTCTGAAGTTCTTCTTATAAGTTAGTATAAGAAAAACTTCGGATACTTTTCGGATTCATGGGCGTATCGTAGGTATACGATAAGCACATGGACCATAAAAGTCAGGGTTGCGTGCCTTGGGTTTCAACTCAAAACCTGTGATTTGGCAGTCCGCTGGTCACACCACTAAGCTATCACTGCTTACTCCATACTAGATAATGAAAGACAAAAGTTATGTTCTAAACTTTATTTGTATAGAATTTTAATTTTCAACCTTTATGCAAGTAGCTTGCGCATATTGAGGCATTTGCGCAGGTTGTTTGCATCGTAAACTTTACCGTTTAAAAACATACAATGTGCGGGTGCGGCGACTCGAGCATGTACCAAAGCGAGCCACCCGCGCAACTAACCCGCGTTCTCTGTGGCGCGCGCGGGTTACTTGCGCTTATAGATCTTGATCACGAGCAAACAACTTGTGCGTACTGCTTGCGCAAGTAGCCCAGGTCTTTACTTGCTCCAGTTATTTGCATTATGTTTAAGTATAAGCGAGTAACTTGAACAAGTAGCTTGCGCATATTACTCACACGTGTTACCCGCATCTTTACTTTCTCCAGCTACATGCACCGTGTAGAAGCACCCTTACTTTTAACTGTTACTTATTTATTTTTAGAGGACGAACGATGGTGATATGAAATGTACGAGAAAGTATAGTAAGTAGAACCAACCTTAATACCTTTATAACATTATCTTTATTTAACGGAGTTGATAAAATCAAGGGGCCGAGAAACCATATAAATAATCAGTAATAGATTATTGGACTTAAAGAAAAAAATGCTTTATTTTTAAAAGGAAAAAAAAAACTGCATTCGCGGATTTCTCGACAACATTACCTAAATTAGGGACCAGTTAAAAAATAAAAAATAAACTCGATTTTCTATTACTACTCGGTACAGTTCATGTAAAAGATAGGCCTAATGGCGGCCACATACGTAGCGGTATACCTGAACGGTATACCGGAACTGAAGGCTTGTGCAAGTATACCCAACGTCCATAGTGACCACACACGATTCAAGTATGCCTGTGCAGTCTCAGTTCTGCGCCTGTGACAAACCGAAGAAGTCGTCGATCTTGTACGACGACGACGAGGGACGAGTGTAAGAACACTCGTCTGTTGTACAGACGCCAGCACATCAAGTTACCCCAAAGTGTCAAATTTCTTTGATCGTTTTTCAACTTTATGTTAAATAGAATAAGGTTCATATTCAATTGGGAAAATTTGACACATTGGGGTAACTTGATGTGCTGGCATCTGTACAAGATATTCTTGAAATAGTAACTAATAATTTAGTACACAACAAAATTTTACGTTACAAATTAATCAGTAATTATGTTGTGGTGGTCAGCAACTACAAAATGCTATCTGCTACGATTCTTACAATAAATTATACTTTGTTTTTGTTTGTTCTTCTTTTCCCATTTTTAATTGGCATTTGGATTAAACTATTAATTTAAAGACTAGATGTATAGACTGAAAAATGTTACATGGTTCATTAAAAACCAAACACATTTTTATTTTGTACGCCATAAATGGCAGAATTCGCACCTTACTCATAAATTAATTATTTTCATCATAATTATGCAGTACTCGTACCTAACATAAACCCTATGAGAATGTTAGACAGTCAGGATAGTGTACAACGTGTGTGTGTGTGTGTGTGTGTGTGTGTGTGTGTGCGTGTGTGCGTGTGCGTGCGTGAGTTCATGCGTGTGTGTGTGTGTGTGTGTGTAGGTACAGGAAATGAGTAAATAATGAGATCCTAATACTAATTACAACCAGCATTCAATCGTCATCACAATTTATTGAAATGTTTTCCCCTTCCTATAAACTAACAGAATCACACTACTAACTATTAAAATCACAGCAGAAACCACGTAAATTCAAGATTCAAAATTATGTTTTTATTTAAATTTTGTTACCTACTAGGATATAAAAAGCCGACTCGAATTGCATATTTTTCTAGGATAAGTTTTTTTTCTTTCTTTCTAATTTATGTAAGGTCTTTATTATATCTTTTTTTTTTCAGCCACGTGTCGTTTGGATTTCGTAAGTACCTACCTGTATGAATAAGAAATTTTGCTTACTAATTGAAACCGGTTTTGACCATTTTTTAAAGGGAAATGCCCATTTTTAGGGTTCCGCAGTCAACTAGGATAGTTTCATCATGTCTGTCTGTCCGTCCGTCCTCGCTTAATCTCTGTGACCATTAGCACAAGAAAGCTGAAATTTGGTACCAATATGTGTATCAATCACGCCAACAAAGTGGTAAAATAAAAATTGGAAAAAAATGTTTTAATAGGGTAGCCCCCCTATATGTAAAGGGGGAAGTGACTTTTTTTATTTCAACCCTGACGTGTGATATATTGTTGGAAAGGTATCTAAAAATGAATAGGGGTTTACTAAAATCATTTTTTGATAATGTCAACAATTTCGGAAATAATCGCTGCAAAAGTAAAAAACTAACTAACTCTAACTTTTGTACCATAAGTTTACAGTTCAGTCACGGCACTCGTGTGGATTACTCGTGCGCGGCAATCGACTTGTTGTTGATAGAACTTATAACTTTTTTATATTGACGCGCTCGTCCGTGATGAGCGCGTCCTTAAAATGGCTAAAGATATTCATGGCCAAGAAGAAACTAACTTAGATCAGATTAATGGGGAAAAAGATAGACAGTTAGATGGTTGGATGTCGCAATTAATGGAAGAGGACAGAGATAATAAAAGTGATACATCAGAAAATATAAGTGAACCAAACTACAGGGAAGTACAAGTACTGGTTGAAGATATAAAAACTAATCCTACGAAACGAGGGAGAGAAGAAGATGAAGGAAGCTGGACCAAAGTCGAGAAAAAGAGAGGAAAGAAACAGAAACAAATAAAAAAAGAAATTTTCATTTTGAGCAAAGAGAAGTTACCAAAACAGTTTGCTATCGCTAAATTATTTACGAGTTTGGGTTTATGTGATATTAATCAAATTAAGTACATTAATTCATATAAGTTAAAAATAGAGGTTTCAACTGAGGAATGTGCAAGCAAGTTGTTAGATTGTCAGGAACTTCAATCCAAAGAGTGGAAGATTTATAGTGCAATGGACGTAAACATCTCCTATGGCATTATACGGGATGTGGACCTCGATCTGTCGGACGAGGAGGCATTACAGGTGATCAAATGTCCTAATGAAATTGAAATTGTTTCCCTAAAAAGGTTACAAAGACGAGACGAGGGCGGCTGGGTACCTAGTGAAGTAGCCAAAGTAGGTTTTAGAGGCTCATACCTGCCAGCTTTTATATATGTGGACTGTCTACGCGCAAAAGTTGAACCTTTTGTTTATCCGGTTACGCAATGTTCAAACTGTTGGAAGTTTGGTCACGTCAAAGCAAGATGCTCGTTAAAAAAAATCATATGTCCGAAGTGTACAGAAGATCACAGTAACTGTGAAGTCACAATATTTAAATGCGTGAATTGTCGAGGTAACCACATGGCGTTGAACAGAAGTTGCCCTGTCTATGTTCGAGAGAAACGAGTGAGGGAGCTTATGGCAGAGTTTAACTGTACTTATAAAGTAGCCTGCACTATGTATGTTACACCAAAGTTGCCAATTGTATCTCAATTAGACAAAGAAACCAAAAAGCCTAAGATTGATACTAGTAATAGCTTTAGTGGTCTACATTTGGAAGAACCGAATCGCAATTATAAATACGCACCGAACCTGTTTCCACCGTTGTTTACTAAGAATCAATCAAAATCAATGCAATTAAGTAATAAAAATAAGGAACTGCACTCGCAAAACATAGACGAATTGGAGTGGGGACATCGAGAGTCACCGGACCGCATTCCAAGCCCGCCAGCTGCGAGTGCGACTGATAACGATCTCGGCGACAACGTAAACAATACACGTGAGGTACATTTCGAGGAGTTAATTAGTAGGTTAAAAGACATTATTTTTATGCGAAATAGAAGTATCCAAGAAAAGTTTTATGATGTTATTAAATGTTGTAGTAAATGGTTAGTATTAGTTGTAGTAGATCGTATGTCTGAGTGGCCTATTTTGAACAAATGTTTAGAGTTTATTTTTGGACTTAATGAGTAATGGATCCTAAAAGTAAAATTGTTCAGTTAAAGTTATTGCAGTGGAACGCGCAAAGTTTAAGGCCTAAAATTAAAGCGTTAGAGAATTTTTTATTGACATGTAAAATTCATATTTGCATTATATCTGAGACGTGGCTTGAACCTGACAGTCATTTGAAGATTGGTAGTTATAATATCTATAGAAAAGACCGGGATGACTCATACGGCGGTGTCGCAATTATAATACACAACTTCATTAGAGCACAGATTAGCAATTTTAGTTTACGTAACCGCAGTATTCAAGTGCTTCACATTAAAATATTTAACTGTAGTTTTTTAGAAAATGTCATAGCGGTATACTGCCCTCCTAATATTTATACTGCAGATGAGGATTGGAAAACATTATTTTCTAGCTGGCCAAATAAAACTTTTATAGGAGGGGATTTTAACGGGCATCATACCAACTGGTCTTACAAAAACGATCGCAGGGGCTTGCAAATTCACGATGCAGCTAATGATTGGCAATACGTTTCACTCAATACAGGAGACCATACTAGAATCAAATTAGTACTTAATCACTTGCAAAAAAGTTCGCCTGACATTACATTTACATCATCAGACATAGCATTACGGTTCAAGTGGAGCGTTTTAAATGAAAATCTAGGTAGTGATCACCTGATGGTTCTTAATACCACAGAATTAACCTGTAATAATTTAGTGAAATTCAAACGTAATTTTAAGAAAGCAAATTGGCAGAAGTACAAAGAAATAATTTCTAGTAAGATAAGTGATATTAATTCAACAGTTGACGTTCAAAAAATGTATGACAGTATTTTACAATTGATTGATTTTGCATCTCAAGCATCAATTCCAGCTATTAAGGTTTGTGAAGACCCCAATAGTAAATTTATTCCAAGATCGTACTGGTCTCCCGACTTGTCTCGGGCAGTGGCGGAACGTAGACTAGCATTAGCACGGCTGAGGAAAAACCCCATTCCCAACAATTTTATTATTCTTAAACAAAAGGTTGCTACTGCACAGAGATTGATTCGTAAAGCCAGTGCAGAATCCTTTCATCAGTTCTGTGATAGTTTGGGTGAGATGACATCTAGTAGCGAGTTGTGGAATAAAATGCGATGGCTAAAAGGATGTCGTAGTAGTGGAATTAGTTTGGATGCAGAAAGGGCTAATGATTTTTTAAGGCGATTGACACCTGATTATGTGAACACAAGATGCCCTACTTTTAGTTCTATTAATCCACAGTTGGAGGCTCAGATTTCGGAACAGGAACTTTTAAATGTACTGAAAATAAAAGATACTGCTCCAGGGGAGGACGATATCTCCTATTCAATGATTTATAACTTTCCCAGCAAACAGCTGATGGTTGATTTATTTAACAAATGTTTGAGTAACAGCGAGGTCCCAAGACAATGGAAAAATGTTAGAGTAGTACCTGTTCCGAAACCTGGGCGAGACCCCAGCAACATTACATCGCTGAGACCCATATCACTCATATCTTGTCTTTGTAAAACTTTTCACAATATTATAACGAGACGTCTTGAATGGTTTTATGAAAGTAAAAGTCTTTTTACCAATAATACAGTAGGATTTAGAAAATCCCAATCATGCCTAGACAATCTTGTGCGACTAGTATCGCAAATCCAAATTGGGTTCTCCACAAAACAGAAGACATTGGTATGTTTTGTTGACATAGATAATGCCTATAATAATGTCGATATTCTTGAAGTAGTATCCAAGTTAGATAAGATGGGGGTGGGGGCTTCTATATATATAATATATTTGGGAATACCTAAGAGAAAGACATTTAACAGTGTCACAAGTAGGGAGTAATGTGCCGATTACTAGGTGGACGGGTAAAGGATTAGCCCAAGGAGACCCTATGTCTCCGATTTTATTCAATATAGTGACAGGTGACATTTGCAGAGAGATTATGAGTGTTTTTGTATCCCAATATGCGGATGATTTCGTTCTTTATACTTCTGGCCAGAACATTAGATTCATGACTGCGACTCTTCAGAAGGCTATACACAGTTTGTCTAACTTATTAGGAGAATTAGGTTTAGAATTGTCGCCCTCGAAAAGTAAAATATGCTTATTTGCCAGTGGAAGGTCATCACAGCAAACAATTATTAAAATCAACAATATTCGTTTGGAAAGTGTTCATGTAGTTAAATATTTGGGACTCTGGCTGGATTCGTCTTTGAGATGGCGTAAACAGATCAATGAGATTTATGAAAAGAGTATGAAGTTTTTAAACGTTTTTAAGGTATTAGCAGGTTCGTCTTGGGGAGTACATCCATTACATTTAAGACGACTGTACATTGCAATAATTCGCAGTCGATTAGACTATGCAAGTTTTTTGTTTGATAATAGTGCAACGACCAATATTACTAGATTAGACAAAATTCAAAACCAAGCCATGAGAGTAGTTGGCGGTTTTTTAAAAAGTTGCCCAATCCACGCGATGGAATCGGAGTTATGTCTGCCACCATTGTTCGTTCGACGGAAATATTTAGCTGCTAAATTTTGTTTGAAAGCTAAGTCTATTGTTGATGGTGACACTATTACGATGATATCAAAATTAACTTCCATATGTGAGCGGGAATCATATTGGCGTAATAAGAAAAAACCGTTGCTAACTATCGTACACAGTGAAATGTCCAATGAAATTTTCCATCGATCTAAAGTTCTAGAGATGTTCTCACTGTCAACATGGATGACAAATATTGATGTCAAGTCACATATTAACTTGAAAATTAATAGCATAATTGGACCAAAAAGATCTAATACTACAGTTACTCTTCTTAAAGAAAGTAAAGAAACAATTGCACAAAATTATAATGGATTTTATCAGATTTATAGTCATGGGTCGAAGGACAAAAATGGTACAGGTGCTGCATTTTTTGATCCCCAATCTAACACAGGAGCTAGTTTCACATTGAACAATAAATTATCAGTAATGACGGCAGAATTATATGCCATTCTAGAGAGTCTATCGTATTTGATGTCCTGCAAATGTACAAAATTAGTAATAATATGTGACTCCAAAAGCGCTCTGCAGCACATAGCCCGGTGCGCCTCAGGTGTACGAGGCCTACCTGTAGCTTATTCTATATTAGAGTTGTATTTAAACTTAACAAATAGTGGTAAAGTTGTGAAATTCCAATGGATCCCATCACATGTAGGTTTGATAGGAAACGAACTGGTAGACAAGTTGGCCAAAACAGGAATTTATCAGGGAATATCTGTAAATCATCTACCCTTTTTCACGGAAGTACTAAGGGATGTCAAAAGTAAATGTCATAAATTGTGGAAGGAATACTTTGACAAAAGGTCCCAAGAGAAGGGTATTTGGTACAAGACAATTCAGGCAGAACCACCAAGGATTCCCTGGTTCACTGAAGGACAGATGAACCGACGATTGCTAGTAACAAGCTTCCGCCTGCGGTCCGGGCACATTCCATTGAATGGGTTCGGACATCTTATGAAAGTGGTTGATACTCCAAACTGTTTGATTTGTAATGTGAGGGAGGACACCTACCATGCTTTGGTGGAGTGTGTCCGGATTGCGGGAGAACGGAGAGATTTAGAATTAGAAGATAGAATAAGTTTACGAGATGTTGGTATTTGTAATTACATTTTGTCTAAACCTACTTCTAAGTTAGCTATTAAGTTATATTACATGATTGTAAAATTAATTAAGGTAAGGTCTTAGATATTAAAACTAATTATATACTTTGTAAACCTACGAGGCTGACATAATCGCCTCGCGATCAAAGCCTTTTTTCAATAAAGATTATAATAATAAAAACCATAAGTTTAGAAAATATGAAAAAAATCTGAAATGTAGAACTTTATAAGGACTTGCTAGGAAAATTATTTTGAACGTGGATGAAAACAACAGTTTTTGTACAAAAAAGACAAAAAGTTGTATAAA
Organism: Euplexia lucipara; assembly: GCA_921972225.1. Lineage (NCBI taxonomy): Eukaryota > Metazoa > Arthropoda > Insecta > Lepidoptera > Noctuidae > Euplexia > Euplexia lucipara. The sequence goes on along the minus strand of OV179152.1, from coordinate 15,692,244 downwards.
AAAAATTTCTGGACTAAGTTTGTAGTATTATAATCGTATATGCAAGCATTTTGAACACTTATTGTGACGGAGAGGAAACAACGGAACCCTACACTGAGCGTGGCCCGAAACGCTCTTGGCCGGTTTTTGGCCATATTTTTTCCAGTTATGTCATAAATACCAAAAATATACTTATACAAAATATACGCCGTTTTCCCATAGGAGTGGGGACAAACTGGAGAGCGCCAAATGCTACGATTCTTACACACTTCTTTTGCTTCGTTTACATTCATACATGTTGTCCATACATAATTATACGCGTGCCGGTTCGTGTGCTGACCTTTCTGAAGTACCTCACCAATTAGGTCTATGTATGTCCTTCTAGGGGTTCCTCTCCCGGCGTTTTCACTTACAACTGCCTTGTAATTACCTTTATTTATTTATACCTCAAACTAATTTAATAATTTAAATATTGCCAGTAGATACCAATTTGTGAAGGGTACATAAGATATAAAAACCAATTTTCATATGACACTTAATTGTATGCATTCAAATATTTCGGTTCGGTGTCTAATACTATCAAATTAGGAATTGCAATTAAAAAGCCCCACCAACCAAGTCTTGTGTAAAAACAGCCATCGGTTTTTCCTTCATCTGCTTTTAATCATTTGTATTTTTGTCATATGCATCACTAGGTCTTATTTCTCATTTGGATAATGTCGTAATTTTAAAAAATCTACCAATAAAGAAAAGTAAAATAAACAAACTTACTCACTAACTACTTAATTACTTTCTTCTTTTTTTAGGATATAAAGCGAGGTACGAAAGGAGAACCAGGATATCCTGTAAGTATTTAAAATAAATAAAACTGAAAAGTTTAAAACTCAGTACCTATTTGTATTATGTTTGTGAATTAAAGAAACAAGCCCGATAAAGAATTAGCTGCAGACTGCAAACTCGAACAGCAAACTGCATTCATTTCTGTGAATCTCTATGAAATTGAGGATTGCAGGAGGCTGTTCGCGGTGCTGCCGTGCTTGGCCTAAGGCACTGTTAAGATACATAAGTAACACTATTAAGGTATAGACATACATATTCTCCGAAAGACATGCAGTGTTAAAGGTCCCGAAATAATCCTGCGCCAAAACCGTGCAATATTGCTCGCAGTGTGAGAATTCATTTGAATTACTTAACTGCTGCCCTTTGTCATTGAATTAAGACTATTAATTAAAAAAGTTACGTTGCCATGGCTGACTATTTATGGAAAACGTATGCTATGATGGCATTCGCCTCAAGTATCCAATGGTCTGGAGTTCCAAAATAATTCGAAAAAAATTACTAGTTCTATTTCATTGATCAATTGTGTATGTGAGTGTGTGTTCGTGTGCGCCGATTCTTTCACTGAGAAAGAAACAGTATCTACTCCTATAAGGATAATGCAGAAACATTGCTTATTTTTTTTTGCTGTTTTTAACAAATTACTAATGTTTTATCATTTTTAATCATATCAGGGTCGCGTTGGATTTCCTGGAGAACCCGGTGCGAAGGGAGATCTAGGAATGCCTGTAAGTTCTTTTTAATTCAATGAATCTTTGATCCGTTTGTTACCTTCATACCTTCATTTTTTTACTCGAGGTGATATAGGTACTTGCATCACGTGACTGTGTCGAGTCGCTGCTCGACCGACTCGTGGCGTGCTTCGTACGTTTTCATACTTTGAATCTTACCGCTCGCCGCCTCGCGCTTAGCCGCTGCTCACAGCGGCAAGGTCGTGAACGAGCCGTTAGCGTTGTTTTAATGTTTCTTTCGACGCTTTTCCTGATCTCTTTTTCATTAGTTTTGACCTTTGATATTTCTTATTTTTTTTTAAAAAGCTTAAGTACTAGCAATATTGCTTTCACATTACAAATAATCTTGTTTACCCCTCTAACTAAGCTAAATATGCTTGAGTCTGGAGTGGGTACAATGTTGGGTCAATAGTTCACTAGGTGGGGATCAAACTCACGACCACTCGATCGCCAGGTCGACGCCTTTTCCATTGGGCATTGCCGATTGAATTTAGTTATGGACTTTGATTCTGCTCTTTGCTGATTTGAATTATATTTGTGTGAACTAATAATCACAGCAAGGAAGGGGTAGGAAGTAATAGGAATTTAATATTTATATTATGTAAATGTTGTAGCAATGCTCTTATTTACATAAGTCTATTACGATTTTGCTTATTGACTGTTTTTATAACGAATTGACCCTAATGATTGTACAGACGCCAGCACATCAAGTTACCCCAATATGTCAAATTTCTTTGATCGTTTTTCAACAATATGTCAAACAGAATAAGGTTCATATTCAATTGGGAAAATTTGACACATTGGGGTAACTTGATGTGCTGGCGTCTGTACACTGAGTGAATTCACTTGGACAATTAAATATTAATTTAGAAATATAATTTTTAACAATTGCAGGGTCGCGATGGACAACAAGGAGAGACCGGTGCAAAGGGAGATCCGGGAGAAAAAGTAAATTATATTGTATCAGTTATTTTTGATTATTATTATACCTACGCTTTGTTTCTTCGTATGAGTTCGAAGCGCCAAATGTCATTTTGACACTTAAATACAAGATTGACCGCCTCGCTACTGCTGAGCATGAGGTCCCGAGTTCCCCGGGTCAGGCAAAGTGTTACTGAGTTTTTCCATGGAATGGAATTTCTTAGTAGAAGCCTGGAGTCCAGATTCGTGCCCTTTACTTTTCCATTGATGTTTTTATTTTTCAAAAACCTTGGGTTCCGGACCTTTGGAAGGCCGTTCGAAGGTCTGAAGCAAATTCATAGAAGCCCATTGTCGCCTCAAATTAAAACTGACTGGCCTGTTGGTCTAGTAGTTAGTGACCCTAACTGCTATGCGGGAGGTCGTGGGTTCGATTCCCACCCAGGACAAATGTTTGTGTGATTAGCAGTTGTGTGTCTGGGTGTAATTTATTTATAATATGTATGTATTTAGAAATATATAAGTACGTTTATCAGCTGTTTAGTACCCATAACACAAGCTCTTAGCTTAGCTTGGGACTAAATGGTGTTGTATGAAAAGTTGTGGAATATTTATTTATTATTTATTAAAAGAGACTCTATTGCAGATTTACCCTGTTTGCACTATGCAAGTGCACCTTAGGACAACCTACGCACTATTTGACTATTTTAGGCTATGGAAACCAACTAACTTTACCGTTGATTATTATAAAACAGTTAGTCTGGAGATAGTAGCTGTACCTACGTTCTTATAATGACATCACTTACTAAATATTAAGTACACTTAATTGTTAAGTTTTTTTTTATAATAATTAATTTTTTTTTAGGGTCTCAAAGGACTACAAGGAGCGGTCGGAGAAAAGGGTGATCGGGGATATACAGTAAGTTATTTACGTAAACTGTCAAATTTTCGATGTGGTTGGACAAAATCTACAGAACGCTACCTCATCATATGCCTGGCCTTTTCGGGTATTAGTAGCCCAAAAAACACAACACCCATCTGGTGGGAGGTTTTATTTCTTTTCTATGGTGGATGAGGAACTTTTTACCCTGATCCTCATATCTCTAAAATGCTTCCGAATGAAACTTCTTCTTAACAGGCAAATAATATTTTTCATGAAAAGGGTACTAATGCTTTTCCTTAGTGTAATAATATAATGATTACGACGAATACCTGTCGTCTTCACAAGTAATTCTTGTATTTAGTTTTAAGGTTACCTTGTATTTCTTATATTAAGTGAATTGTATTCTTTTTGAGAATTAAATGTCTTAAACCGTATTATTTTTTATTTCAGGGCTTACCCGGATTGATGGGTGATCGTGGTGATCCTGGGGCGATGGTGAGAAATAATAATAACATTCCTCGACTTAATAACTTTGACACAATGCCATCTAGTCCCAAACTAAGCAGAGCTTGTGTTATGAGTACTAGACAGCTGATAAACACACAAATATTTTTCTTAAAACATACAAAACATACATACATAAACTCACGCCTTTTTCCCATGGCTACCCCCATAGAAATAAGGCGTGAGTTTGAGAGTTTTGAGAGGCAGAAACTACAGAGCGCCATATGCTACGATTCTTACATACTTCTTTTGCGTCGTTTACATTCATACATGTTGTCATACACACACGCCGGTTGCGAGTACTACGCGCCTGACCTTTCTGAAAAACCTCACCAATAAGGTCTTTGTTTGCCCTAAACATACAATAATTATGGATAAATTGCACCAAGTCACAGGACAAATAAGCGTGCTCATCACACAAACATTATATAAAAACGACTGACCTGTAAGTCTAGTGTTTAGTGACCTGACTGCTATGCCGGAGGTCATAGGTTCGATTTCCACTCAGAACAAAATGTTTGCGTGATGAGCACGATCGTTTGTTCTGTGTCTGGGTGTAATTTATCTATAATTATGTATGTATTTAAAAATATTTAAGTATGTTTATCAGCTGTTTAGTACTTATAGCACAAGCTCTAGTTAGCTTGGGGCTAGATGGCGTTGTGTAAAAAAAAATTGCGATGCTAGTCGGTGAGCTTACGGCACTATTGGCACAGTGACTGAGCCATTCGCTGCTGTACTGTGTGTAGCGGATTCAATTTCTGCACGGAACAGTTATTAGAATGGTATACAAGAAGTTGTTTTGGGTATGTCTGTGAGTTTTAATGTTTACACATACAGAAGAAAAATAAAAATACATAAGCAGATGTCATTTTTAAAGTAGGTAATATTATTTTACGCCTGCATTCCTCAAAGGCTTAGGCTAATGTTTACTTATAATAGGTACACCTACATTTCGTTAAGTAGTTATATTTAAAACCCAATTCAAGTTCATGGTTTAAACCTACGGGTTTTAAACGCGATACTTTTTAAGACCACGTTTTAAAATAAGAGGGCAAGACTCTGGGTTGTGATAGAGAAATACAAAAACACTTTTCCCGACCTAGAAATAGAACCCAAAACTTAATGCTTAACGGTAGTATAATTGTGACCACCAGACCAATGAGACAGCCGAATGATTTAGCTTGCTAATTTTCGTATGATATTTCACCTAAGAAATAATTAAGTGCTTTATTATTTACAGGGACCTCAAGGCCTGCTCGGACCTACAGGAGAAAAGGGAACAACTGGTTCCAAAGTAAGCAATTAAAAATTTAAAAAATCCTAAACGCCAAAAAGTAATATGAGTTAACGTTATAAAGTTGTAAATAATACTTTCCTATAATGTTGATCCATGAAATTTTAGGTCAGGGTACCGCTTAAGTAGGGAATCTCCTAGTAGGTGTGTATATTAGCGGTAAGTAACCCAACGTGACATTCAACCACATCTGAAACAGTTTACCCATTTAAGGGCTACGGTGCCACAGACAGATAGAAGGACACAAACACACATAGCGGTCAAAGTTTTAACTCCCATTTTTTGCGTTGAGGGTTAAAAATAATTTCAAAAAATAAAACCCGACTACAGAAAAATCACACAAGATTTTCTCTTATAGGAAAGCCGTGATTTTATGCCACTTTAGGCAAAGTAAAGTTTCCGAAACAAACCTAACGTGACAGATCTTCTGTAAACTCTGCAAGTACACTCATATTTGCACAAATCAAAACATCTTGAATAGTTTACTACTGCTAGTAGAATGAATCTTTTTTTATAAAGACTAGGATCTAGGATTAACATTCACTGAGGAGTTTAGGGTCCCTCATCTGATCTATCACTGAAAAGGGAGAATTCTCCGTCTAGACGGGTGTTCTGTCTAGTGGGCTCCTACCGACCGACGCGAAGCGACGGTTGCTGTTGGATCTTGTATACGTTCCATCTCGCGGATAACATTAGCATTGTCAGTTTTTAGTACGTATTAAGTGAGATAGATGTCGCTACAATACAAGCCATGTGAAGAAAGAATAAGTTTCAACCCATATATCCTGGAAGACCATTCATTGATAGAAACACAACATTCCACAAGAGTAGATCAAACAAACATAGCATTAACTATGCTACAATAATAATTGGGTGCTTTAAAATATTCGTGTGACACCAAGCAAGAAGACATCTAGCAATAAATAATGTCTTATTGACAAAGACGAAGTATCTTCATAAAAAGGCGTTGTAGAAAAATTGAAAACATTCTTCTTAATATTGGGAAAGTTTGTAAAGATATTTAAATGTTTGTGTGTTTTGATGTAGGTATGTTACTAAATCTTAAATAATGAAACAGATTTGGATATAGATAGGCCAATTCCTGGATTAACATGTAGGTACCCACAAACGTCATTTATCCCGGTAACATTGGGGATAATATTTTAACTTTAATTTTGATTACAAAACTGTAGTTCCGAACTTTATCAAAAGATGGCACTGCCTTAATGTTTGCATATTTTTTTCTCTATCGGCACAATTTGTTGAACGGATTTGAATTAAATTTAGAGTTTTTACACGTTTAGAAGTTAGTAATCAATCAATTAGATTAATGATTTAAATTTTCAGGGACCTCAAGGCCCACCCGGATTTAAAGGAGAAACAGGAGCAACAGGCCCAGTTGTAAGTTTTGCACAGTAATAATTATGTATAACTACAAGTCGTCATCAATGAATGCAATCATTGAGGGTCTTGTGGCTCAATAATTTTCTAAACATGACACGGGAAATTCAAAGCTTAAACTACGTAATAAGTGATTGGTTGGCGGATAACTGACCGTTTAAATCGTAACTAGCCTGTAATTGGTCTAGTACTTAGTGACTCTGACAGCTATGTCGGAGGTCGTGGGTTCGATTCCTAATTTATCTATAATATTATGTATGTATTTAGAATGTATACCTCACTATGTTTATCAGCTGTTTATATATGGGTACCTATTACACAATGTCAAGCTCTCAAGCTTAACTTGGGACTAAAGGCGTTGTGTGAAAAAGTTGTGGAATATTTATTTATTTATTTTAATATCAAAACCCCTCCGTGCCTCGAAAAACACGTTAAGCCGTTGGTACCGGCTGTCATTTGTAGATTTTTGACATTCGTTGTGAGTTCTCAGAACCTCAGAAGTCTAAACAATAGTTCTGTGTCACAAAACTATTTGTCAACTATTTGTTTCAAAACTTCCCAACCCAGTGGTTGTGGAGGTCAGATAGGCTGACACTCCACATAATATTTATATTTAGTTGCATTCAGTTGGAACTGGAAACCGACCATAACGATATTGGGAAAAGGCTTGGCAAATAGTGGTGTTTATAATGATTTGATAAAAATTTAAGCAATAAAATTAACTAATATTTACAAATGCAATATTACAAATTAACCACATACATGACAAATAATTATTCAGACACTTGTTAATGAGCCACTTTTTGTGTGTGTTCTCTTATATAATGGGTAACTAGAATCTTGAGTTTAGAATTATGTTAGCAATAACTGTCTTACTTGCATCTATGCTAAGTTTGATACTGTAATGAACTATTTTGTAGGGGCCTGCGGGGATAAAAGGGTCGCCTGGTCCAGTGGGTCCTCCTGGAATTCCTGGAAGACCTGGAGTTTGCCCTTGCCAACAAGTGCCAAATGGTAAGTTTATCACTATAGCGACGATTCGATAGAGGAAGACAATTAAACTACTTATTTATTTAGGCTAGGACATAAGTAACTGTTAATGGTAAATTAATATGGTAGAAGAATGAAAGAAAACACGCAGCGTATTATGAAACAGTAGAATAGATTTTTACTTCCACAGATTTTTGGTACATGACATAAGATAGAAAATGAAAGTTGCGATCCTTGTACAACCTGCCTGAAATTTTGGCATGCAAACATTTAAAATTAAAGGGGTGCCTACCCCTTTAATTTACGAAGATGAAACTGTAATGTTTAACAAAACTATGGCAGTAAAAAGACTGTAAAATCATTTAAATAACAGTTGTAAAAGAAGACAATGCCAGTCCTGCTGGCGTGACTGAAATCTGATTGGAAGTTTTCTTTTCATATAGAATCATTAACGAAGAAGAAAAATAAAATAGTATCTAGTCGTTTATAGTCAACCAGGATTTTTACGAAAAACATGAGCTTAGAACTGTTTTTTGTGATAATATGGAAAGCTAATGCTGTAATATATGTATAGTACTGGTTCTACCTTTGCGAATTTGAGCTATTTTAACTTCTCGTCTGCAATTTCCTCAACGTCTAGCAGTTTTGCTCGTTGTCAACGTGTTTGCGAACGTTTGAGAAACTTTTATGACATCACGCCGTCGTGCCACGGCATCTTCTCTCCGTCTTACGTTTACGAAAATTGCCACACAAACTAAATACGAGACAAAAAACAAAGAAGGTCACGCGCCTTCGGGGGAATCCTTGTGCATTCTCGAGCTATTGTCAGTACTGTCGGTGCAATCCGCAGCGGTGTAAATAGAGCCATAAGCGGAAGTTGATGTAAAAAAACTTTGTGAAGAGACAAGACCAAGTTTCAAGTTTGATAGTGCTTGTTGCAGTATTTGTGATGTCAATTACACTCAATATTTTATTTTTGTGGCTAAATATATTGTGACAGCAAGAATATATTATTATTATATTCAGGTATACTTTTATTGAACTTATTTTATCATATTTCTGTTACAGGTAATGATTTTTCGGAAACAACCTTTGTCTTTGGGACCAAAGAATCGCCAGGAGACACTCCTTGTAAATCTGCACCATCTGGTACAACAAGCGGTAAGAAGAGTAATTTTGAATATAGTTACCTGATCTTTTTGGGGTCGGTTCATGAAAGTCCGTCAATGCTAGCTATTTTTAAAACTACTACTAGCAAATGATTCCTTTTAAAAAATGTAAAATTGACTTCACGATGCACATACCGATTAATGAAGGTGAAAGAAATAAAAGTACCAGAGTAACAGAAATCAACAGAAGTAATCTGAACATAATTTGTAAAAAAATATTAGTGTCAGTTGTCCCATGGAACTAGTGGGACATTATCATCCCACTTATCCTATCATGGGACTAGTAGAATAGGCCCTTTAAAATGCCTTTAATTCCATTTCAAAGTTTGCACATAAATTATTATGCTAATATAATAGTATTCCGAACACTATAAAACCGTAACTGTACATGCTTTAATCTTTACAGTCATCAGCAAATTTTTCTTTGAAATGGAAAAAGGAACAAAATAACGGTAACTGGTGGCAAGTTTCGTTGTAGAGCCAGTCCGATTAAAAATTAGTTAGTATTTTTGGGTTTTGTTTTCAATTAGATTAACTTTACATCAGATTAATTTTCCTGCATAGTAATAAAGAAAACCTGCTACGAATAAGTAATTTTTGCAAGTTATCGAGTAATTGTGAACCAACACGCACTTGGGAGGCTTTTTATATCTTCGATATATTATTTAGCTAAAAGACGTTTACATCTAGACATAGGTCTAACCTTTAGATTTCCACAACAATCGGTCTTATGCTGCTTCCATCCATCGGCTTCCTCCTGTAATTTTGACCAGATTATCGTTCCCTCTTGTGCATCCACACCTACCCACGTTGCGTCCTCGTCATCCATGAAAACACTTTCACTCGAACGGCCATCTGTAAAATTTGTAAAATTGTTCCATTTGTAAAAAAATCCAGGAGTATTAGGAGTCGGCTACTCCTAATAAAATTCTTCTTCTTTTTGCGGTGTGGTTAGTAACTAACCTGGTGTCAGGTTTTTTATTACGCTCATTGATGGCTTCTGATTTGGCTTCCTATTTCGTCGAAAAATATTTCTCAGGCATGCTGGTTTTCTCACGATGTTTTCCTTTTGGTGTTTGACTTTTTAAGCAACTGATAATTATTTAATACGAACATGGATCCGAAAAGTCAGAGGAACGAGCCTTGGGTTTCAACAATCCACTTCTAGTCAAGTTTGTCAATTCCTAATTTTTCTCTTGCTGTTCTCTTAATTTCTGATTTAATTCCTTAAAATAATCCAAGCTGGTGTTTGGAGTGTAAGATTGGAAGCCCAGTTAGTATGTAAATAAAGTGTCCTTTCTAACGCCCTTTTTAGTGTCTTCGAGCCTATGTTTTAGACCCATTGTGTTGTGAGCGGCAAGTAACTCATACAGATGTTGAAAAAAAATGTTTGGTAAAAATCCGAGGGTATATGCTTATTAAATATGTATGAGTATCAAGTTTTCGGGTTATCGAGAGAGCTATCTGTTGTCTATTGGGGATAAAAAACTACCTAGGTACTTGAATTCTCACTGGATTAATATTGTAAATTGCACTTGTTACAGGCAACTATTATTTGGGACCTATGGCGGCAGCAATTCCAGTATATTGCAATATGACGACCTTAGAAACATGTATTAAGATAAAGAAAACAACTCAAGTCATTAATCACAGTTCCAATACAGCAGGGTTCTGGTTGACCGAGATGAACGTTTATTTAAAGGAATTGTATAATGAGGTAAGTTTAATAATAACTCTTCTTCTGAGTAGAAAAACATGATACCTCAAGTTTCCTTAGCTTGTAGACACTACAGAATTTAGGGTATTAAGCGCTAACGTTAAATATCTACCCACCAGGGTTGGTTTAAAAAAAATCATCTCTTTTTTTAGGACACTTCCCATATAAGAGGAATTTACGCGGGAGTCGAGCGGCTACAATATAATAAAGCAATAATAATATTAATATTTTTTTAACAATATACTTACCTATGTTACTAATTTAAAAAGACAAAAACGGAAACAGGTTGTGACACCATTGTAGGTCCAGCCAACGCCTTGCCGCAATGGTTCACAAACACACAATCAAACCAGATCGCTATAATAGACAGGATGCTGTTGGCACTGTCCAGCACCCTACAGACCAAGCACACCGCTTCCGCATCACCGTGTGAAAACCATCCACGTGTGCTTCAGCAAACATCCTTGTTGCGCTGCCGCATGCCGTCTGTCGGGACAGGTCGGCTCAAAGCTGAATTGATTCTTTCTTCAAAAGGCTATTCCAGACTTTGCCCTGCATCGTGAGACTCGCATAGTAAATGAATATAATCTTATGTCTGGACTTTAAAAGAGACCATGACCCCTGAGTGTCTTTCGGCATTTCTTCTCAGGGATCAGTCACTTTGGAAATGCCATTTAGTTTAGTTTAGTTAAAAAAAAAAGACATGTAAAAGTATCTGAGAAGATCTACTTACAGAAATAAATATCATTTCATTTCATTTCGCTGCAGTATCGGAGTAACCGCATCAGCACCCTGAATGCCTCATTATACTGTGTCTGACCAGTCCGTATGCAGAGGCACGCGTTATAGAATGCAACTTCAATGCCCGAGAGCCGGCACTCGCGAAAGGATTTGGGATTTGAAAATACCGCAAAACCTACAAGATCCCTCGTTCTTATCCCGCACGGGACTGATGATATCATCGGATGGTATTTCGGGAAATATTTAGCCCAAAAAATACAATTATCAACGACAAGGGTTCCGGAGTATTTAACTTTTTTTCTCTTCGACAATGTTTTTCACATTATCACACTTGTTCCATTGCCTAAAACGGTTTATTTGTTTCAGACTTCAGTAGAACAATTTACATGGTTGCGCGAGCGATCAGAGTTCGTTCGCCAAACCCTTAAATACAACTGCTTGGACTCAGTTCCATACGCTAAATACAACATGTCTGCGTCAGTGAAACTGTGGGCTTCGAATGATATGGTTATAGGACCATATCCGACTGCCCAATCACCTATATTTTATTCCGTTCTAAACGGTAGCGATACTTGTGAGGTAAGATTGACTTGATTTAATATAATATGTTACGAGCATTACTAAATGTTTGTGTATTTTCTTTACCTACTTCAAGGTTTTTTTTTGTAGTTTAGTATGTTTGTAACGAGTATACTCAAAAAAGAACGGTCGTTTTAAACAAAATATTTTTTAATTACAATCCTACGTTATCCCTGAGTAACACAGGGTATATTTTATTTTCAAAGCTACAACGTAGGAGATGTTGAAGTTAATTGTAGGGAAAAGTACGAAATTCACGAGTACGAAGTGTTAATATTATACATAATGTTTAATGTTTTAAAAAAAAAAACTTGAAAATTATGACACATCACGCGGTTTCACCCGCGTAGTTCCCGTTCCCGTGGGAACACAGGGATAAAAAGTAGCTTATGTCTCCGGGGGATAGTGTAGCTTCCCAACGGTGAAAGAATTTTACAAATCGGTCCAGTAGGTTCGGAGCCTATTCTATGCAAACAAATAAACATTCAAATTTTTCCTTTTTATAATATTAGTATAGATAATGAGATATATTACAAAATATGTATTAATTAATAGTTAGGAGAACCAACAACTGTAACAGATGACGATGATGATGGTGATGATGATAGTTATCAATTAAATGAGCAACTTAAAGCCAAAGGTCCATTACATTCATTTATTTCATTAAACCTCAAGAAGACACCGGTGTCCGCGCTATCATTGTCTTTCTATTGTGTCTCTAATTGACATGATTGAAAGGTTAATGCATCATCAGCCTAGCCTTTTCCCAACTATGTAGGGGTCGGCTTCAAGTTTAGCTGGATGCAGCCAATGTTTTACATGGAGTGACTACCTGTCAGAACTCCACAACCCAGTAACTGGGTAACATGTTACCCTTTGCTAAACCAGTTGTTAGAATTTCGGGCTTCTGATTACAAGTAACGACTGTCAAAGATCTACAAAGGACAGCCGGGACCAGCGACTTAACGTACTTTCCCATCCACGGACCGACCTCGTCATGCGTAGCTTAACCTTCGATCGACCCATGCGGCTGTTATAATTAAGTCACAAGCTCCTTATTTAATCTGAAATCATTCATATTCCAGCCAGGAAGTACCGAATGGAAGAGTACTATCATCGAACTACAAAGCTCCAACGCATACAGACTGCCAATAGTCGACGTGTGGATCGGAGATATTCGTAATGCAAATCAAAAATTGAGCATCGAAAGTACTGAATTGTGTTTTGGTTAAAATGATTAATTTACTTAGTATTATTCCTTGGACTCAATCATTTGGATCAATATTATTAACAGTTGAAAAGAACTCTACATTGTTTTTATTGTATTTTTAATCACCTTATCCAGTACGTAAAAATGCTTTTGTTAAACCCTTTTTCCATCCATCTATCCATTTAACCCATCTGTCTCCATAGATCATCTCCCATCTCTATGGTATTTGAAGGTATCAAGTGAAAATCCGACCCTTGGTCAATCCGACAAATGCTGCAAAAGTTCTTCCGTACAATTTCTGCTTTCAGCAGCAACTGCAGCCAGATTTTGCTATCGCATTTTCAGTCACAAGCGTTGGATTCAATTATTAGAATAGATCCAAAACGAATCCTAAGTGCACCAACTGGTGACGTTTTGTCACAACTGCTTACTATTGGAGCGCTTTATAGACCCGTGGGCTTGTTGAAATTAGGACAAGCAGCAAAGTTCTGCGACATTCGTATTATTCGTCAACGTAGACTGTTTAATTCTGACTGAGCGCATTACATCGAACCTAGTGTGCTGCTATTACATAAAACCAACGTCTTATGGATACGAAATAATTCATGGCACACACTTTAACACTTTCATTGTCAACAAAGATGACACATTATAATAGCTAAACAATAATCATGGATCATAATATGTGATCCATGGGACCGAGAAGTTTTTGACTAGGGAGGTCTGATCTGAGCTAAACTATTGGGTAAGATTAATTTATTTATATACCAACTAGTGCCCGTGACTTCGTCTGGGCAGGATAAGCCCACCAGAATAGCTCACAGATGGCAGATTTTTTTCCTACATACTTAACAGTTACTGTTATATTTTGGAAAATTTATTCAATATCTTTTAATGAGCATAATTATGTGTCATTCTGATGTATAAGCTCTATTATTGTAAAGTTTCATTAAAATCCGTTCTGTAGTTTTTAAGTGAAAAGAGTTACAAACATCCATACAAACTTTTGCATTTATAATATTAGTAGGATGTCATACACATTCACATAGTGTATCGCTTTACATATCCTAGTACATCGCTGATGGAAAGGCAGACTTAGTTTTCGACATTCAAGTGACATTATACCAGCCGGCTATATACTTCATAAAAATAACATCAGACAGTTTAATGGTCTGCCTCGAGAAAGGGTGCGTAAATGAGCGAAAAATGGCAACACTTTTCTCCCGTCTAGAACATTAATTATTTATCTTGGCTAAAATTTATTGGTACAAAAGAATGCCTCATGAAAGTAGCGATGAGCGTACGATATTCATTTGTTTTCATTAGCAAACTCGCGGTGCAACCACGGAAATAATAATGTGAACTCGCTTGATTTTAGGAAAACCTAGGGAGTTCATTGTGAAAATGGTTTCGTTAGATCGTTCGAGTTAATTTTTCTAAAAATCTTGGACATCAAAATTTCAGCAGGTAGACTACAGATGAGATAAAGATTCACCATCCATAAAGTAGAACCTAGACAAATAACAACGCACATAATGAATGAATATGAATCGAAAAGAATATGCTTGGATGGTTTGTTCAGGATGAGAGAATGAATAAAAACGACTAACAAATAGTGTTTGAAGGTAAAGATAAGAGGAAACACCAGGAGATACCCAAGAAGGACATACATAGACCTTATTGGTGATGGTGATGTTCCTTGAAAGGTCAGGTGCGTAATTCTCGCAACCGACGTGCGTGTATGACTACATGTATACAAATAAACGAAGAATAAGATGATACTCCTTAGTTCTAACCGAACCCCATGGTCAAAGGGCAAGAGTGTATGAATGCATTTTTTACACAGTTGTCCTCAATATTGTTTTATTTACTTTGCTTAATTACGGTGGTCTCACCGTTCCCTTTTGGACTTGGTGAAAACGCGTTTCGTAGTTCCCCTGAGCTGTTGTGCAAGCGAGATTAATAGCTTATTCTCTCCTTTGTTTACTGGTAGTCATTATTCAATTAAATATCACGACCAACCGTAAACCATTGTGTTTACCCGCCAATATCATAACCGTTTTACGTCCCCGTTTATTATTAAATTGAAAGTTTGAATCCAAGGTAAGTGAACTGAAATTTTACCCATGTTTATAAATATTCGTTTTAAAATTCGTTGTTACAGTAAACTTATTGAACGATGTCAAAAGAAAAAAGTTTTGTTCATAAGATACATAAGATATTTTGTATTGTATTGTGTCGCGCAAAGGGAATAAAAAGTGCAAGTGAGGTTAATTTATTTGTTTAAACATGGTGTACAGACGCCAGCACATCAAGTTACCCAATGTGTAAAAAATTCTAAATTGAATATGAACCTTATTCTGTTTGACATAAAGTTGAATAACGATCAAAAAAATTTGACTGTTGAACTTGATGTACATAGCACGTCAAGTTACCCCAATGTGTCAAATTTTCCCAGTTGAATATGAACCTTATCCTGTTTGACATAAAGTTGCAAAACGATAAAAGAAATTTTACACATTGGGGTAACTTGACGTGCTGGCGTCTGTACATTACAAGCAAGACAAAAATAATATTCAATAAATGTTTAACATGTTCAGCTGCATATAATTATCATTACAAGTCATGTTGTGTATAAAAATTGAATCAGTAAGTACAAGCCCAAAAAAAACACGAGAGACCTGTAGAGTGAGAGACTAGGGGCTATCAAGGTATTTAACTAGTCAATTACCGCAATCCAGACACAATTAAATTACTATTGTTTGCGGATACCGGTGTCCACGCGGAACCTGATTAGTTAAGAGAGGTTGTAATAGTCAACAGCAGTCCCAAAACTCTAGTGAAAGTGAACCAAGTTGTCTGACTCATCTTCCCCTTATATTTTTTCGAAGATGGATCAGGTAACATTGTTTACTGACTGTACTTCATTACCTGAACATCCTGTCCCTTTAACAGTGAGAAAAATTAGAACTTTTTTGTTGCATTTCAACCTTTCTCTTATATTACAAACAGGAAAGATTTTTATTTTTAACCCCTGACGCGATAAGAGGGGTGTTATATGTTTGACCGCTATGTGTGTGTATCTGTCTGTCTGTCTGTGGAGCTTTTTAAACGGGCGCACCGATTAAGATGCGGTTTTTTCATCGGTTTCTTGTGATGGTTCTTAGACAAGATTCATCAAAATCGATTCAGCCACTTTTGTGTTAGCTGCCGTAGCGATTTTAGACGCCTAGGCGCCTGTCGGTATTATTGTATGTTTCTTACGAAAAAACTCAATAAGTACTGGTCCAATTTCAGAGATTCTTTAACTTTTAATAATAACAATAGTACTTGTTTTATAAACCATACATTGTTAGTAAAAAACTTAAATTAACTAACCACTTAAGAACTATGTCAGTAAACACGGCAACCCATTTAAAATTGGACAGTCAAATTTGCCTGCAATGACATTCAGGAGACTGTTATCTGCCCCGAACCCTTTGCAGCGACGAAGCGGCACGTTTATGCCTGATTATTGCGAAGCTATCAGTGCCCGGATCAGGGAACATGCCTGGAGCACTGCAGCAGCGTAGCGACTCCAATGGCATAAGAAGTTATAATAATTTTGACTTATCACAAAGGCTATTTATTAGTTTCAATCAATGACATTATAAGTAAAAAGACACGCACGCACCGTTGACGGTGCGACGCGACACTGAGGTCAAATGTGGCTAGTTAGCCACAATTTAACGTGTCGCTTGCTGAGTCCTTATAACTTATCTACACCTTTTCACTTATAATATCATTGGTTTCAATATTAAATTAATTTTGAATTATCCATTTGATTGCTTCCATCAGCTTTAAGTCTCTACGCCCTTCGGAATACTAAGACTATCTTCTTACATTCAACATTGTTGAACGAGGACCAAGGACTACTAATAAAATCGACTGAAAAATTCAAGTTTAAACCCGGCCCGGGCGTTTAGTATGAACTTTAGTTCTAAAACTCAAATTGAATTATCTTAATTCTGGGCAGGAAAACGCATTGTTACCCACAACTGAATTTAGTTGGGCCACAAACAGCCTCCATTAGAGGAGACATCACGACAACATGTTGCTACCTGTCCAGCGTGATATATCGCGACCCGCGCCTAATTGCTTGTCTTTTTGTAGTACATTGTGTATTCTGCCATCTTTATGATGTTGGACCTTATTTTGAAGAAAAAGTGGTAAAAAATATAAGAAATTATATGTACTTAATTAGATCCAATCCTGGAGCAGCGGTGGCTCAGTGGTGGTGGCCCCGACTTACGAACAGTAAGTCGTGGCTTCGAACCCAGGCAGCGCATCACTTTGTGTAATTGATTTCATGACCACTGCTTTCAAAAAAGGTGAAGGAAAACATCGCGAGGAACCGGCATGTCCTAGAACCAAAAATTCGAAGACAAGTGACATCTACCAATTCGCACGGGGCCCACGTGGCAGATTATGGCCCATATGCAAAATACGCGCTTTGATGTGAAGTTGCGGATACCAGCCCGGTATCTTTATTTTTTTTTAGATCCAATCCTGCATGTGCCGTGTTCCCCTCCCGCCAATGACACGAAGTTGAGGTCCGAGTCTTATAGATATATTATGAAACACACATAAATAGTCCAGTTCTATGAGAATGTAGGTATGAGGGGAATTGTCAACGCCTTTACAACTTTATTCGACTCACTCCACTCGCATTATCGTGACTTTATCCATGTTGTTTTACATATCCTTTATTTTTACACAAAAACTAATCTGAGAATGTAGCATATACTGCATCAACACCCCGTATTTAGGGTCGCGCCCGTGTGGAATTGAACCGGACCACACTTGGTCGTTAGCACAGCGGCTTAATGAGTCAAATGGTCCGATGACATAATGACCTTAACTTCTGATTTGGTCCAGTGCGATTCAAGTGCATGTACCTTTCAGAAATGCGGAGTATTCATGTGATTCGAACACGAATTTTATAAAGCCTTCTCTGGTCTAACATCAGATGACGAATCATTTAATTGGACGTGGATAAAAGGATATACTAAACATAGTACTGTCATATTAAAAAACCTATCGGTATATAATTTTATTGTAATACTAGCTCGTGCCAGCGACTTCGTCCGCGCAGGATTACCACGCCAGAATAGCTCGCAGATGTCAATTTTTTTCCGACTACCTTAACACTTATTGTTATATTTTGAACAATGAATTCAATATCTTTACATATTTTAAGCCTATGTGTTATTCTGATGTATACGCTATATTATTGTATAGTTTCATTAAAATCTATTCATCAGATTTTAGGTGTGAAAGAGTACTATACCGAAACATCCATACAAAATTTCGCATTATTAATAATAGTAGGATAATAACTAAGTACTAATTTATAAATCTTGATAGTAATCGGATTTTTAAAAAATATGAAGTTCTAATTATTTGATGGCCTCCTTCTTGGGAAAAGTGTGAGATACGGGTAAAAAAATACAAAAGATTTAATCAATTATTTATTGAAAAATGTTAAATCAGAAAACCTCTTCCATTTTCATGAAAAAATAGTAATATACAAATGTATAATAGTATATGGTGGGTAAATTTATGCAAAACACAATTCAACACTTTCTATGCTCATCTTTTGATTTGCATCACGAACATCTCCGATCCACAAATCAACTATTGGTAGTCTGTTTACGTTGGAGCTCTGAAGCTCGATTATAGTACTCTTCCATTCGGTACTTCCAGGCTGAAACATTTATTAATTCAGATTGAAATAAAATCCTCAAACATGATGTAAGGCGTTACATTTAATAATACCTAACGTTTTATTTCTAACCACAATACGAGTTTAAGGCATGTTACAGAGAAATCAATTTAAGTGATAAATACATAATTATCTGAAATATTTGTATGGTGAGAGACTGGTGCCTAAAATAGTCGTGGTGTCTGTATTTTAGGCCACCAGGTCTCCCCCCCTTGCATAATGGTTAAATCACATGGTTATATACATAATGTCTTCTTGTACATGAGGTTAGCACATCAAGCTACCCCAATGTGGTAGGTATAAAAGGTATATGTGATTTAACCATTATGCAAGGGATGGTGACCTGGTGGCCTAAAATACAGATATCCCATTAGCTACCCAATTCGTAAAATTGCTTCGATAATATTTCAACTTTATTTCAAATAGAATAAGGTTTATGTTCAATTGGGGAAATTTGACACTTTGGAGTAGCTTGATGTGCTGACGTCTGTACTACAAATATCCAAGTGTTATTTATCAGTATCAGTAAATTATTATTATTATTAAAATTCAATACGTAAAATGTCTTAAGTATTACAGTAATTACCTACCTACATTGTTATTAAATCACCTGTAATATTTAAATCTATACTAATATTATAAAGAGAGAAAGATTTGATTGTTTGCTTTGAATAGGCTCCAAAACTACTGGACCGATCTGAAAAATTCTTTCAAGCTACACCTATCCCCTGGTGACATTGTAACAATTAAAAATAATAGTCGTCTCATAATAGCGTGTAGCGACATCTAGTGATTCGAGAGGGAAGTATGTCCTAGTGATCATTCTGTTAAGCACTAGATGTCGTTGATGTCAAACCTTACCTTTCAACATAGGCTACTTTTTATCCCTGTATTCCCACGGGAACGATAAATACGCGAGAGAAACAGCGTAACGTCTGCTAGTGAAAAGATGAAGATGTTCCAAACATATAATCTTACCTCGCATTTATCGGTAGCTTGTGGAATGGAATAAAAGATAGGCGATTGGATAGTAGGGTATGGTCCAATTATCACATCATTCGAAGCCCACAGTTTCACTGATGCTGACATGTTGTATTTTGAGTACGGAACTGAATTCAAGCAGTTGTATTTAAGGGTTTGGCGAACGGATTGTGATCGCTCGCGCAACCATGATAATTGTTCATTCGAAATCTGAAACAATTAAACCGATCACTGTTACGAAAAATTATGTCACTAAAAAAAATAAGTAAGGTTATTTAAAAGGTGTCCTCGCGGCCACTAAAGATAAAGATACCGGGCTGGTATCCGCAAGTCCACGTCAAAGCGCGTATTTTGCATATGGGTTATGGTCATAATCTACCACGCGGGCCCAGTGCAAATTGGTAATGTCACATGTCTTCGAATGTTTGGTTCTAGGAAATGCTGGTTTCCTCACGATGTTTTTCCTCCACCGTTTTTGAGAACAGTGGTGATGAAATAAATTACACAAAGTATTGCGCCTGCCTGGGCCACCCACGACTTACTGTTCGCAAGTCGGGGCCGCCACCACTGGGCCACCGCTGAGCTCTCTGGAAGATTTCTTACTTAATCGGTACCCCGACGCGTAATAAAATGTCATGACTCCACATTGTAAAGTAGGTATTATTATTTTTAACTTGCTTAATGTGAGCTTTACTTTTTACTATTTTTTTTTTCCTTTTCTGATTGTGAACTTACATCATTATATAGCTCCTTCATATGAACGTTAATTTCGTTCAACCAGAATCCTCCTGTATTGGAATGATGATTACTCACTGGGGTTGATTTGTTTATTCTAATACACGTCTCTAAGGTCGACATATTGCAGTATACCTGTATGGGTGTCCAACGCGTCATTCCCATATAATAGGTACCTGCAAGAAACGCCATTTTCATTTATATTTATTGAAACAATATGCACAAACAAAGATATTTAAGATAGTATGTATGTAGAGGACATGTCTCAGTAACGCCATCTAGAATAATAAAGTAATCTTAGAGTGGCAGTGGAGCATACTAAATTAAACTCTTAAACTCAAGCATTGGATGAAAATTTTGTTCGTGATGTCCTGTCTATAGTAATAATATAATATATAATAATAATATTGGATGTCTTTGTGAACAAGTAAGAAAAGCTGAGCAAGTGCAACTTTTTCAGAATCAGAATCAGAATAATTTATTTGTAAACATAGGTCCGATTACAACAGTGTGAGGTCTTAAAGTTTGGTAGTTCCTCTATATTTTGCCCAGAGGCGTACAAATATTTATAATTTACATATAGGTTCAAGTAGGTTTTTTAAAGTAGACTTTCACATAATTAAACAATTCACTATAAATAGGTACATGCACAATCATTGCGTATTAGACATAATCAGTTCAAGAAAAAAAAAAGTCAAAGTGAATTAATTAATTACATGTCATATTGGTGCTAATGTCAATCAAATAAAATTCAATACAATTAAAATATGTCAGACGGTGTGCAAGTTTCTGGAGCAGTAATTATAGAATTGTCATCGGAATAGTCATTTATTGAGTAATACCATTTATTTATTAAAATTCTTAATAGCACTTTTTTGAAATTGTCCAGATTTAGTGATTTTATTTTCTTAGGTAATTTGTTGAATATTTTTTGGGCCATACAGGCCAAATTTATTCATTAATGCAGTTTTTCCATATGTCACTTCGAGTTCTGTCTTATTCTTATCGCGTAACTTTCTGTAGTATCTTTTAGTGGCTAATTTATATAACGAAAGATTAGATTTGACAAACACTTCATTCACTTCATTTTTTTTTTTTTTTTTTTACAACCACACTCATGATGCAAACGAGTAGGGGCTCGAGTCTGCTATTGCAATCGTGTCTCAATGGCCGGTGATTGATCGAATATTTGACAACTTTCACAGTTTTTGTATGGGAAATGTGTCATAAGTTTGACGTTATACGTCAAAAATCGATCATTGACCGGTCATTGAGACACGATCGCAATAGCAGAATCGACCCCCAGATTAACATACGGACATTATTAAAAATACGTAGGACATTGATGATATCAATATCTGACGCACTGGAGTATGTCCATTCAACAGTTTATTTTCACATAATATTTGAAAATCAATATCGGCCACAAAAGTATGTGGCCTAGCTCAAGAGAAGTAAAATAGAAAATGTAGTAGATCGAGCTATTTTCAAGAACATGGTGAAGTTAAAAAGGTTGTGTGGAAAAAGTTATCGGCTTCTAATATTCCACTACTTACACACAACGCCATCTAGTCCAAAGCTAAGCCAATCTTGTGTTATGGGTACTAAACAGCTGATAAACATATTTCTAAATACATATATATTATAGATAAATTACACCCAGACCCAGAACAAATGATCGTGCTCATCACACAAACATTTGTCCTGGGAGGGAATGGAACCCACGACCTTCGGCATAGCAGTCAGGGTCACTAACTACTAGACTAACAAGTCAGTCAATGTGTTAGCCTATGAGGCTCAAATAGGAATGAATCAGCTTCGTCACCGACTTAACCTTATATTTTGAAACTGTACACTAAAACAAAAATAAGAGTCAAACACAAGGTAAAAAGAAGGATAAAATGTAAAATAAATGGAACAGAAAGTTCCCTTGATTATTCGGAGGCCATTTGAAGATATTTCTGAAAATGATGAAGGGAAAATATCAGTGGGCAGCATTTTTTAAATGTCAAGTAGTACCTAAATTAATGTAAATGCTCGAGAAATGCACACAACCAACGTGTCAAAAAAAGTGTGTGTACCTATTTAGACGTGTTAGAAGTTCTACTTCCTTCGCATAACAATATAAAAATCTGTCTAAATTGTCTATCTCTTACGTTTGTAGAACAAACGACACTAATAATAGAAAAAAACTAAAATGTTGACTATATCTAACTTCAGGGTGTTGTTTTTATGTGACGATGTGAGCGCGGATCTTAAAAAAATACTCTCCTAATTTTATCCTAACGCACTAAAGAAGTACTCCCAAAACTTTTATGATTCTACGTAAAGTTAACATTTTAATAATGAAAAAGTATGTAATTTTCTCACCGCTTATTGTGCCGGTTGGTGCTGATTTACAAGGAACCTCTGCTGGTGATTCTAGCGTCCCAAACTCAAATGATGGCTCCGGAATGTCATTGTAATCTGTAACAAGAATGTATAACTATTGAAAAGGTAAGCTTATTTGGATTACAAAAATAAAAACGTTTAAGGTCACAACTCATTAGGGCCACCCGGCACCTACCCTGCACCGCCTTGTCTTCTTCGTCTACTCATTGTCGATTGGTGGTCCACGGGTGGTCACCGCATTATAACCAATAAACGTCGCGCGGTCAACCAGTCAATACGCAATGGCAATGCGCAGTCAAAGCAAGGCAAGCATGCGAGCAGCGAGTTGTCACCGA
Source organism: Euplexia lucipara (assembly GCA_921972225.1). NCBI lineage: Eukaryota > Metazoa > Arthropoda > Insecta > Lepidoptera > Noctuidae > Euplexia > Euplexia lucipara. The sequence goes on along the minus strand of OV179152.1, from coordinate 15,669,082 downwards.
GTGGTCCACCCGCCGTCCGCGCGTGGAAGGCTTAAGACCGAGGCGATCCGTTGATGCTACGGAGTTGATGTAGTGAGCATATACCCATACAAGTCTACTTAAAGAATACTAGCTGCAGTTACAGGTGAGGCGATACCGAGTGGGAGCAGGGTACCTCTAGTGTACATAAGGAGTAGGTGGCACTAGGTATAATATATTTCGTTCGTTTTAGCTTATTGTACTCCTGCACTCTTTTGCGTTAGTCAAGAGATGGGCACTTAATGAACGTGAAAGTGGATTTATCCAACTAAGGTAACAAATGTCATCATCAGTGGTCACTTCGTGGTCAAAATTGGACCGTTTTAGTTTTGTAGCGACATCTATCACGCCACATAAGAACTAACGACTGACATCCTACATCGCGATGTCAAAGTTATCCGCGCGATTGAATGTGTACATGATCCCGACAACTACTGTCGGGCAATAGTTAAGTAGCCCATCAGACACAACACCGAAGGATCTTCCCTTTTCTATTGGAATGCGAAACTTTACGCCAGTTTCCTGATACTTAAGAAGTTTTCTCCACATAAACTAGATTAAAATTTCATAGTCAAATGTGCGCGCAATCACACAGAATCACGGGTCATGTCATCAACACTACTGATGCCTATAGAGTTCGGTCAGTGGATGGGTGACCAATACATATTATCATAACCCCTCCGTGACTCGGAAAACACGTTAAGCTATTATTCCCGTAAAACACTAGTACACAGCTGCTTCTAGTTAGACTAGAAACACACTCCAACATACATAGTTGGGAAAAGTTTAGGCAGATGATCTATACATATAATAAAATTGTAGAAAAGTGGTGTCTGTACAATGGAAATAAATAAAAAAAAAGTAGCAGGGGTTGTTATTATATCGATGCCGAACCCGAAATTGAATTTTTTTTTTTTTTTGTCTGTTTGTCTGTTTGTCGGTATGTTTGTGCACGCTAATATCAGAAACGGCTTATTTGATTTAAATGTGGTTTTCACTAATATATTGTAGTAAGCTTCACTTAACATTTAGTGTTTATTTCATGTTAATCGGTTCATAAATAAAAAAGTTATGTCAATTTAAAGAATCACGGCGAACATTTGCTAAGGTATTCTATCAGAGCACCTACATGCCTCGCGATTATTGCGATTCACTTGAATACTGTTTGCATATTTCATTTATTTAAATTTTAGGGTTTGTAGGTTGGGTTCTTTTAACCGACTTCAAAAAAAGGAGGAGGTTCTCAATTCGACGGTATGTTTTTTTAGGTATGTTAATTTTCATTTATTAGGGATAAGTGGATAACCCTATTACCATGACATGTATTGTTAACAAATAACAATATAAAAATAAATTCATGGCTATTATTTTTATGGGAACAACTAAAAATGGAAAAATAAAAATCTTTTTTGCAAAAAATAAAACTTTTTTACACCGGTTAGTGTTTTTTTTAAGTCGGTTTTTTTTATTGCAAAAAAGATTTTTCTTAATTTTCTTTAAATTTTTTAACCCCCGACGCAAAATAAAAAGGGGTGTTATAAGTTTAACCGCTATGTGTGTGTGTCTATCTGTCTGTCTGTGGGACCGTAGCGCCTAAACGGGTGAACCGATTTATGTGCGGATTTTTTTATTTGAAAGCAGGGTTTCTTGCAATGGTTATTAGACATGATTCATCAAACTCGATTTAGCCGTTTCAAGGTTATCAGATCTTTTGTGTTAGGTACCGTGGCTATTTTAGACGTCTGTGGGTATTAACTTTACTTACAAACATATGTGTGGCTTAAAATTTCAAACACCCAAGTATGTTATATTAACAAGCAAGATTATGGCATATTTGGTCTGATGCAGCCAGGATGACAATAATAGCAGATATGTCGTGTTTGGATTCATTTTAACCAGCATTTGAGTCTGCACACAATGCACTGATGGCAACAGGGTGAGCTGATGCTGCAGCTAGGCTATCCAGCACACCAGTAGGTAGACTCTTGACAAAATAATAGCAGATATATCGTGTTTGGATTTGTTTTAACCAGCATTTGACTCTACATACAATGCACTGAAAAATTCTCATAACTGTAAACTCTATAAAACAAAATTAATGCGTTTGAAAATTATAAAATAAAAGCTAAATTAAAAATTTAAAAAACCCCTATCGCAAAAAAGTAAAACATTTAAAAAGTTAAAAATAACACTTTCCTATCGTTGAGCCATGAAATTTTACGTAACGTCGGGGTTTGAGTATTAGGAACGTTCCTTACTTAAGCGTGTTACGTACGTTAAGTACCTACGTGTTTACTAAATAACTCAATTTTCCATTTAGTTATAAACGAGTCCAGTTTCCAGTCAGCCTATGTTTTGCGATGACCATTAATAAAGCCCAAGGTCAGACGCTGAAAGTTGTGGGTGTAGATCGAATCTAAGTTTCAGTTGTTTCTCGCACGATCAGTTGTATGTGGCTCTGTCACGGGTTAGCAATCCTAGGAGCCTGTATGCTTTCATCCTCGATGGCCATACCTACGTCAAAATTAAATATCGTATACGGAGAAGAATTACTGTTAAGTGAATTTTTAGCTACCCAAACGACGGTACATGTAATTCAAATTGTTGCCCGAAAAGTCACTATTCCATGCGGACGAAGTCGCGGGCACAGCTAGTGATATAATATAAATAACGACAATTAAAACCATGATTCTATATTCCTCGAGCTGTTATCATTTTTCACAGTATTTATTACTGTTATATTAGCCATGCGAGCGGTATTATACTTATTGAATACTTACAACTTGGATAAACAGCACAAGGGCAAACTCCAGGTCTTCCAGGAATTCCAGGAGGTCCTACAGGTCCCTAGAGACAAACATAATAACTTATTATATAATGCAACCTTTAAATACATAATCAAAAAGACAGGTGAAGGTATTTGATTGATTGATTTGATTTTTATGTTTTTAATTAATTACTTTAAAGTATTTAATTCGTTAAACCTCAAGCGAACACCAGCGTTCGCGCTGTCATTGTCTTTCTATTGTGTCTGTAATTGACACGACTGAAAGGTTAAATACAGATTTTGTTTCAAAATAAGGTTAAATGAATCTTGGCCCTGCTCTAAGAATTATTTTTATCCAGGATGGTTATAAAATAAATATAAAAATATCATTAAACGACACCTTTTCCCTATTATTTGTAAATTAAGTATAGTATTGTTGAGTCTACCTATAAAAATAGTATTGTAACATAACTTGCGTACATTTATAAAAAATACTAACCGGCGGTCCAGGATCTCCTTTTATACCCTTCTCGAGAAGTGTCACATTCTGAAAATATAAATGTGTAAGTATGTGGTCCGCAAGCCACCTTGGGCTACATTGGTAAGCAACCCTTGTGCCTTATGAAAAGACAACTTTCCTGCAGTGGGCTAGTATTTAGCATTAAATCTAACACTCACAGCCGTTAAAAGCATATCGAGGTATGTTTATACAAGCTTGGCACTGCTTTGCTCTTAAAATTCGAAGTAAAAGGCAAAGGCATTGATTAAACGTCGGTTTTAGTTCCGGTCGTCATACCACAATGACGCTGTCATCGGTCATTTGTGAGGTTGTATGGGCATTCTTTTTCAAATAGAAAACCACATTATTTATGACTACTAAGCTACTTATTATTTATTTTCCAAACAATTTTACCCCGCGATTCCACCCCGGAAGGGGTGTGAAAGTTCGAAATCCACGCGAGCAAATTCGCGGGCAACGTGCTCGTTAACTATAAGTCCAGTTTTCCTTAACGATGTCTTCTTTCACCGAAGTCAATGTTGTCTAAGATTAACATAGACAGTCTTATGTATGATTCTTTGAAAAAGTAACATTTGTACTTGCCGGGATTATAACCACAACCTCAACCTGTATGAGAGATTGGCGTCATAACCCATCACAAAATCTAGCCTAGCTTAGATAGTTTGAATTAAAGAATTGATTTCAATATATTTAACTTACAAATCCGATTCCCGCAAGTGATGCTGAAACAAAGGCAGAAGTATAATGAGAGGAGTCACAGTTGCTACAAAATTTACCCGAAATTCGGCGGAGTCGGTGTTTGTTAAAGAATTCTCGTTTTTAGTTTTTCACCCTCGCTAGAGGTCTCAATTTATTAAGGCGTCATGGATAACTTTCTAGGTTAAACTGCGAGATACCCCACAAAAAACCACAAACAAACCGCTGGCATAGAATAGTCGGAGGCACGTGCCTCCCGGCAAAACCAGCGGTCCATGCCACCAGCATAGTGTGTGCCTTTAGCAACGGCATCTGCTTCTTTTGCTAAGAAGTTATTATTAAAATATAAAAGGGAGAGGTATGCGAAAGAACCTTCTTTTTGAATTTGCAGCAGATACGTCGGGAGCAAGAGAGTGAGCAATGACACAGATAAGTATAGCTAAATATACCGCTTACCATCAGGCGGGCCGTAAGCTTGTTTGCCACCGTCATGGTATAAAAAAAAATATATAAGTTTTCACACGATATTTTCCTTTACCAACATAAGTGTTGTATAAGACAAACTAAGAAATTACTCGCGTGGTCGCCTTTTGGTCGTCGTGACATTATTTTGTGAACTGTAATAATAAAAAACTTACCCGACGTCTGTTGATATTCAAGAGTTACGAAAACGAATAAAATATATGACAATACTTTGGCACCCATCTTTGCTACTGTCAAAACGTAGACTGAAAATACAAAAAAAATGTGCATTATTTTATAGTAGTTGTTCTATGGTTATTTTGGTACCTAAAATTATTAATTAAAATGTTTCCTTCTAATTTAGGTAATCAATGAAACAAGAGCACCAGAACCACAGACTTCAGCATTTTTTTTACTTTTAGTGTTTTTTTATGATGTCGGTTGTATTTTGTTGTGAAGAAGGTTTAAAATACCCCTTACTCGCAACTTATTTAAACGCACCTAAATGTGACTAGTATGATCTTAAAATTTAATTTACACTCGCGGTTATATTCGTGATGTCGGACAGATAATTCTGAAAGGCATGTGAAGCCAAGTTAGAAACCCATGGGTGGCATAAACTCTGCCACTAGGTTAGTTAGGATCCACAAAAAAATATAGAAGAAGACTCGAGTCTTCTTCTATATTTTTTAAACCCGAAAAAAACCACGCGAACAAATACATAGTAATGTATTTGTTCGCGTGGTTTTTTTCGGGTTTATCATGTAAGTATAATTACACTTGCTGTTGCTCTAGTGGTTAGTGTTTCTGACTGCTATGCCGGAGGTCGTGGGTTCGATTCCTACCCAGGACAAATGTTTGTGTGATGAGCACGATCATTTGTTCTGTGTCTGGGTCTAATTTATCTATAATATGTATGCTTTCAGAAATATACAAGTATGATTATTAGTTGTCTAGTACTCGTATCACGAGCTCAATACTCATACATACATACATCCATACATAAACTCACGCCTTTTTCCCATGGGGGTAGGCAGAAACTACAGAAACTACTACTCAATACTCAATATATTGCATTCCACAATGTGAACTTAGGTGGTAGGTACATAAGGATATAATAATATGCATCATTGTGGGCCCTGTCGGGCATAACAATATAAGAATTACGAGAATTACGAGGAGGGCTATTATAAATATTTCAAATTTTTATATTAATCTACTCTTTTGTTTAGGTAGGTAGGCTGAGGTAGGCTTAATAAATAATTGTATACATATAATTTTTACTTCTCATGTATTGAACTTATACATTGATATTTGTTTATATTATTATAATTAATTATTATATTATTATTAATGGTAAGTATTATAAAATATTTTTATTTTTATTAATTAGTTTGTAACTAGATGGCATTGTGTGAAAGTTGTTGAATATTGAAACATAAATACGTGATAATTAGTAAAATATCGAAGAGAAATTAGATTTTTTGTAGGTTCAAGTTTAGACTTAGTTCTTCCGTGTTTATTAATAAATAGGTAAAATTGTAAACCGCAAGCTTCCCGTCAGCATTAATTGTCCCGTTACAAACACACTTACTTAAATAGTTAGTTGATAACAAGTAGAAAAACAATATTTATTTAACAAAATTTTTGTAATCAACATGTTCATGTAGGTATCACCAGATAACGCCGTATAAATAATAAATACATATTTTAAAATTAAAAATACTCGTTTCCGTAGTATACTGAAATGATCATTTCACTATACTCGAACAAACATTATCAAAATTATCGATTTAAAAAAAAAAATACGCTTATATTGAAGTTACAAAAATGCAATGGAAACTAAACAAGCGGGCCGGTCGGGTCAACGACCAAGCGCAAGTGGCCATACGCTCAGCTGATCGAAAGTTGCGTTGCGTTGTCGCGCTATGCAATGCGCGCAATAAAAAACATCTCTTTTTTAAGATGAAAAAAAAAAGTAGGTACTTTCCCAGCATTATTTTTTGGTTAAAGTTACTTAACTATATGTACAGAATGTGTGGTTATCGGCTATGTGATCGGTCTTTTTACACCCTGTATATTAAATAAATTTTAATTTAATGGTATGCAACGGGTTTCTTAATTACCTGAATAAATAAACTTATTATTATTAATCTTATTTATTATTAGTATAGATACAGATAAACCTCTACAAACGTCCGTATTACAACACAATTTCACAATAATCTCAGTCTACATTACGGCGTTTGTACATATTACGACGGAACATATTACATAATTCTGTAAGTACCATACACCGGGGAATAATAAAGTTGAGGGCGACAGGACGGCCGGCACTGCCCCGTGCGATGAATAATTTAGACGAGCCGAGCTATCTAGGTGAAATATTGTAAAGCTGAAGTCTCACAGGATGGGAGGCTTTTGAACGAAAACCCTATTGATGTGTGTGTGTGAGAATTTTGTCTAAGACAGTTCGGTGTAATTAATCTTGTGTATTACAATAGAATGATAATGATCGTGCCTTGTATTTTGAACACGAGAATTTTATAAATTAGATATTATAAATGTACACGTCTATTACTCTTAATTATTATACATTCTCGTGCCACAGTGTTTGTAACAAATCTCCTCCGAAACGGCTTAACCGATTCTTATATGGTTATTCCGTAAATCTGCCAGTAGGACATAAACTAATAAAAACAAAATAAAAACGAATAAATTGATTCTAAAGCGGGATGAAGTTTGGCGGACCAACTAGACTTTAATATAAAAGAGGAAATCTGAGACTTTTTGTTTGTTTGTAGGGATTTAACACAAAAAAAATATTAAACCATTATAGAACTATATTATTACCAAGTACCAAAACCTATATTATATTATTTTTTTATGAAAAACGAGGGTGTCACGTAGTCAAAGTCGCAAGCGATGTCTTAGTGGTATAAAGTTTAGTATCACATTTTAACGAAGTGTAAATGCTTTTGTTTTCGCATAAGTTATGATTCTTTGAATACGCTACGAAACTCAACGATAAATAAAATGCCTAGGCCCAATTGAATAAGCCAGCTGAAATTAAATAACCACGATCTCATCTACACTCTTTAGTAAAATTATTTTGGGTTTTTTAACAGGAAAAAAATAATGAGTAGATAGTGTTCTACCTATTTTATTTTACTATAGAAAAAGTACTTACAGGAAGATTTTAGTTAATTTACTTAATTAATTTTGGTACTTTTTTAATGATGTTTTTTTTATTAAAATAAACACTTCGTTAGGCACGTTGGGCATTTTTGAGATGGAAAAAACCAAGGAACTCGCGACGTTGTTAACGTTATTGTAAGCGACACATATACACACACGGGTAAGTAAATTTATATTTAAGCAATATATTGCATTTATTTATTTTATTTTCTGACTATAAGTTTTCACTTTTGTCGGCACTCGTGCGGGAGTGCCGACAAAAGTGACGTAGAGCTAGTCTAGAAAATTACGAAGTTTTAATAGATAAAGAAGCCAGTTTCTACTAATCTTAAAACCTAACTGTTACTCCCTTCATCTTAACTTTCAGCCTACACTTTGATTTTGAGTGTCATTTTTTTATTGTTTTGCGCGGTATCCTTATTTTTGTATTTCTGATATGAGGGTAGCTAACTAACTCCTTAAAACAACCGATTTTATCAGCGTGTAATTTAACTGAAATTTTTTAATGTCTTGCAAGGTATGTTAATTATATTTCTGAAGTAAAAGTAGCCTTAGTGACTCCTGAAATCATCATCATCATCATAGTTATATGTAGCTTTAGTAAAGATGTCGTTGAAACTCGTCCAGTTTTTTCGGAGAATAGCCTCAAAAAACAATCAGACTTGTCTGTTTGAATTTCCTTTTCATTTTGTGGTACATCTGTCTACAATAGAATGTGGACAAAAAATTAGATTTTTGTAATACTCGTAATTAATTGGAATACTTTCAAATACAATAAGTAAAGGAATTAATTTTGATACTACGGACGTGAAGATAATATTGATATGTGAACCGGCTACTGACCGTCAAGATTGATTTGTATTAAGTTTTGACAATGCAGTCTCTAAAGTAGTTGCCGATTTACCCCTAAGGGAACAAATTATTCTAAGATCATTATTATTTTAATAAATGACAGTGTATTACTTTTCTATAGTAAATATGTTCAAAAGCGATACAGAGTTGTTATTGAAAATACAAAGATATATTTTTAAATAATTTTTACTAAAGAAAATATTAAGTTCCTTCTACAAAAAACAATGGTTCTAGAGAAGGCTATCAGGATGCAAGAAACGAAACTTGGCACGAGTATGATCGTGATAATTTCTAAATTATGTGTATAGCATGACAGTTTCGTACGCGTTCATGTAAACGATAACTGTTATAACTGTACGTGGTACAGCTTATTTATCGAAGAATTGGAGACTTTAATGATAGTATTGCAATTCTTTGGGGTGCGAACTAAGAATCTAATTTTCTTGAATTGCATCTGGAAATACGTGGTAGGACAGACAATTTTTAATTTAAGTTAAATTTGATTTAACTTGTTTAATGAACTTTTGTTCAGTTTTAGTTGCCTCATTTTGTGTATGTGTAGTTGAAGCAAAACGGTAAGGAAAAAAATAAATAAATAAAATAAGGTTACATTTGGTACATGAGATTTTGGGAAAAGGCTGTACAAAATAGTGGAAAACCCTGCTTCCTAAACTAGGGGAGACCCTGTAACTTAGGAGTCAGTGTTCTGCTGTAACTTCGTGTGCAAGTGAGACCTTTATAGTGTGGGTGTGTAAATAAGCCAAAAATGATGTAGGTACATCTTTCAAATAGAATTTGTATTGCTAGTAATGCGTATGTTTGTGCGTAAGAGATGAGATGAGAGTAATGGGAATGTAAGTGTGGTATGGTGTAGTATAATGTGGTGTGATTGTGCTATGGTGTTGTGTTGTGTGGTGTGATGTTTGAGTGGGCATGTATGTGGCCATGTAGCATTTGTTTCTAGGTCAATGTTCTGTCTTTTTCAAAAGTCGTGTTCAAATAGTACAGGTTCGATATTTGTATTACATTCTTCTTTATAACATTGCCGCCGGTTTTCAGTATATTGCTGTTCTAAATATAAACAACTGAAGTACTGTACATGGTAAAAAAATAAAAAAATAAATTCTCACATTCAGCAGACTTGTATTTTTTATCATGTATGAAAAGGAAGACTTAATGACATGAACATAACATATCGTCACGCCTGTAATCCATGAAGGGCTAGGCAGAGGTCTGCCTGGTAGTACACCCACATTTCGCCAGTTATGTTTAAGTCCCATGAAATAGAGGGCGAGCCTATTGCCATCAATCGGGCACATATCCAGACTCCGGGCTGCTACTGAAAAATTCTAGATGGAAAAACTCAATAACGCTTTGCCCGACCCGTGGATCAAACCCTGGACCTCATGCTCAGCAGTAGTGCTTGCGACCACTAGACCAACGAAGCAGTTCTAAGTCGGAAGACCTAATGATCGCGCGAAAACATTTACTGAATACAAAAAACAATGGTACCACTATGAAATTTCTAATCGTCTACCAGCTTTTTCCCTATTAAGTTGTGTCAGCTTCCAGTCTTACCGGACGAAGCAGAATATCAGTATTTTACGTGAAGCGATTGCTTGTCTAACATCCACCAACTATTAACTAAGGAACATCATACACATTGGTTAAACTGGTTGACAGACTTTCAGAGATCTGACTCCTCATAATGACTGTCAAAGGTCTACAAATGACCACCGGGACCAACGAATTAATGCGAGATATAGAGGGCCGCTCTCAACATGTGTTAACCTTTCCACGGATTAACTTCAGCAAGCGTAGCTTAATCTTCGACCAATCCGTTATTATCTATCTACCTCTTACTATCAGTTTCAACAAAATTAAGTTAGTGAAGCAGAATCCAATGAACAAAGACAAAAGCAAATGTTGAAGCAAGTTCCAGGAAATTAAAATTTACATGTGAACGGGTCTCTATGTAAACGTTGCTGTAAATTTTATTTCCATTTCAATAGCCGTAACATTTTTGTTGTTCTAGTTATTTGTGTCCTTGTTGTCAATGTGAAGCACTTGTAAACTTGAAGTTCTTTAGTACAAAAATTTGAATGTTATGTCGAGTAGTACCTGTAAAATGATTTAGGTTATACTGATGCGTCGCATAACAATCATAGTCACGAGTGTGACCAGCGCCGGCGGACCCTTACTTAATAGGTCTCGAATTGGATCTCTGATTTTTCGTACTTATGTGAAGCCAAGTCATTACAAACTACTTACTACTACTACTTATTACTACTCAACAAAAAATATATTTTTGTAATCGATCCATATAATTAAATAAATAATAACTATTCCACAACTTTTCACACAAAGCCATCTAGTCCCAAGATAAGTTAAGAGCTTGTGTTGTGGGTACTAAACAGCTGATAAACATACTTATATATTTTTAAATAGGTACATACATATTTTAGATAAATTACACCCAGACACAGGACAAATGATCGTGCTCATCACACAAACATTTGTCTTGGGTAGGAATCGAACCCACGACCTCCGGCATAGCAGTCAGGGTCACTTACTACTAGAACAACAGGCTTGTCAATTATGACGGAGATAAGAGGTAACACACATATATATAAATAATAAATAATAATAATAATAAAAATTTATTACCTCCAAAATGAACAAAAACACTTAAATGTAAACAATTGGCAGCGTTACAACTACAAAGACAAAAGTGTTTACGATGAGCTCTGGCACCCAATGTAAGATTTAACTCGTGTTTAGGGTGCCAGCGTCCTCGCCTATGACTTGAACATATCAGTAGTTGTAAGACGTAAGTACACAATCAATATTATAACTATTTACTAGCCAAAAACTATTTACTATATAAAAACATACAACCGAATTGAGAAGCTCCTATTTTTTTAAGTCTCTTAATAACAACACCACGAAAGTCACAGGCTTCCGAAACTAGAGATATTTTTCATCCTGGTAGTGTTTTTTATGACACATTTGTATATTTTGGCATAATACTTAAATTATTATTTTACATCACCACACAAGATGCTAAAGTCAAGAAATACAAACAGTCGGGACCTATTTACCCTGCTTACTCTCCTGGCCACTAACAAAATAATCCCCGTTTATCTGCCCAAAAAGCCAGAACATTCTTTTTTTAAAACGAATTCATTACAATTGACCTTTTTTAAAGAGGAATCGGGGATTTGTGGTATCTTCACACCGTTAAAGAAGATTTTGTCGGATTATGTTATAGCATTTTTTTTCACAGGATAATGCCTTCGTGACAGGAAGGAGGCTCATTTTGTTGGTACCGTGAAAATGTAAAAAAAATTATAGAACCTATTTTTTCTTTTCTCTTCGCACTTTTGGTTAGTAGCGAATATCAATTATTTGATTTACTTTTATAGGCTTAATTGATATGTGGGGTACTATTGGTAATAATTAATTTTACTCACGATGTTGCGATTAGCCAAAGTTCTAAGTTGAACTGCGGGATGCCAATTAAAAAAAAAAAAACATAAACCATACTACGCCTAGCGAGTTCGATAATGAAACTCAGTGCCTCGAAAAACACGTTTAGCTGTTAGTCTAACTTTAACTAAGGTTATGGTGAATACCGCTGCCGACTGCACTGCCTATCTGATGTCAGGTGGGCAGAAGGTCTCCAGTCTGTAGAACATGGGTATTGATGACCCAAAAGTCTTGGCTATATAATAATAATAATAATAATAATAATAATAAACCATTTATTTCAGGTAACAAAGACCCATAGATAAATACCTTAACCTAAAAATACATACTAATAACACTTTTGTTAGTAAAATCTTATATAGCTATGTTAGTATCACTTCACTAGCACGAAATTACGTGCGTTCTTGTGGAATTTGTCCGCGGAAGCGACGGAACACCACATCCTGTGGCCAAAAACTTTCTACCAGCACCAAATGGAGCATACACGTATATATCCGGGCGAGTACCTATCTACTTATGTAGGTAACTTTTTCCTTTCATAATTAAAAACTTAATTGTAGTGCTTATGTACAAAATAAGTAAGTATTGTGTATGTATTGTAGTGTTTAATTGTAGTGTGTATGTGAATACTCTTTATTGTACATTATCCACGTTTTTTAAATCATCGTGGGCGGTGGTGACTTAATATGAAATCACTTATCTTGCTTACCGCCCATACATAAATGAACAAAAAAACTATACGTATAAAACCTACATACCTTATGATAGTTAAGTGCTCACTAAAAATACTCGACAAGATGGCAGTTAACCCGAAACTCGTAATTTTAGCGCATAAACTCCTTAGCTGCCGTATAATAAACGAAATTGAATTACCTAAACTGACTTTGATAGTACGGCAATAGTTTCTCTGTTCGAACGGCTATTTATACTATTGTTATAAATAGTAAAGAGGAAAGATTAGATTTTTTATTTGTAAGGTTTATTTCAAAAACTACACAGCCGATTTAAAAAAATATTTCACCATTAGAAACGCAGTATTTCAGGATATTAACGCGTTTAGAATGCTGGTGGGGCTGCCTCGTTTCTGTGGTGCGTCGGGGATGTTCGCAGATGCGCATGTGGATTGTTTTTACGCGACAATGCGTAAGAGGTGCGCTTCCCTGGTGCAAAGGGCATGGGGCAGAACCAACAGCATCTTAAGCATTTTCAGCATTGCCAGTCGCATGGACTGTGTTTATGTGGGTCGCTGTTGTGCAATTTCTCATGGGTTGTCACAGCAGTTATCCACCGTTATGTATGTTTTAAGCTATTGCATAGCTTCTATCGCGGGCCTTGAGCGCGGGGACCGAATCCAGAAATTCCGTAACGAAAAAACCTCACGCTCCCCACTCCGACGGGCAAGGAGGTGTGGCTTGAAGGCCGAAGCTATTGCATATATATTTATCTATAATTATATTATATATTTATATTGCGGGCATAGTGGTGATAGTGGGGAGGGGTAAGGAGAGGAGAGTGGGAGGGGAGGGGGAGGGGAGGGAGTGGAGGGGAGGGGGAGGGGATAAGGGGACGGGTAGAGACAGGGGTCGGGAGGGGTGATGAGAGAAGCGTGGGAGGTGTGGGGGAATGGGAGGGAGGGGGAGAGGGGGAGGAGAGGAATGGGGAAGGGGAGAGGGGGAGGAGAGGAATGGGGACGGGGAGAGGAGAGGAGTTGATAAAAAATGCTATGCAATAGCTTTACCGCGGTAGTCTCCGAGTGCCACACGTCTTTTTGTTTTTCTCCTACTAACCTAGTTTTTAAGTTTCACTAACGTCATTTTTGTGAGTCATGGATACTCGAATATAGAAATATTCATTAATTCATTAAAAAACTATAATAAAACAGGCAGGTATGATGATTTGGGAGGAGTCTCATACAGAGAAAGCACGAGCATTGATCACCACACTTGCTCAAATGCGGATTGGTGATTACAAACCTTTTTTTTTTCATATTAGTAACGAGTGTTTGGCTGCAATCCTACCTTATGGTAAGCAGTCAATCAAAGGTGATGAAGCGGATTGTGTTATTGAGAGCCTATTCACTCTAGCTTTGAAGATGCCTAAATTATACTCGTACGGGAAGACCAAAGCAAATCAAAGACTGGTCTGTTGGTCTAGTAGTTAGTGACCCTGACTGCTATGCCGGAGGTCGTGGGTTTGATTCCCACCCAGGACAAATGTTTGTATGATGAGCATGATCATTTGTTCTGTGTCTGGGTGTAATTTATCTATAATATGTATGTATTTAGAAATACATAAGTTTGCTTATCAGCTGTTTAGTATCCATAACACAAGCTCTCAAGCTTAACTTGGGACTAAATGGCGTTGTGTGAAAAGTTGTGGAATATTTATTTAATTTATTTTTTTAAAGCAGGCAAAGGTTTATTTACTGTAAGTACAGGTTTACTCACGATGTTTGCATAAAAAGATTACATAAGATAACGCCGAGAAAAGATAATAGAAACACTTTCTACAACACGTTTACATTAGTCGAATTGGTATAATTTACAAAATGTTCCTGACATATTTCCACTGAAACTACTAAACACAATGAACGTAGCGCAGAAGGCGACACGCTCCAAGTATTATTTTATGCACTTTGGCTTTGAGTTTTACATTCGTTTTTCATTACGAAGAAACTAAAACTCATCGCTGAATGGTGGTAGTATTCAAAGCATCTCATTCGTGTTCGTGTTTCGTGTTATTCTATGTAACTTGCACCCGAAAGAATTAGTCTTGTTAAGTTATGGTCTGAAATAAAGGTTTTTATTAACCTAGTTCAAGAAAGTCGCTAATTATATACAACGTGTTTTTTTTATATCCAATAACTCTAGGGTATGATTGAGACTATATCAAAGAATCAACTGGCATATGAATTATGTTTCAATCATCCTTTTTTTTTATTATTAACATACAAAATAATTCGACAAAGTCACGATGATTAATGTAAAACACCCTTACGTGAAAGAAAAGTGACGTTAGAAAGAAGATTCGTCGTACTGGTGACAATTTTTGAACTAATTAGGTAATAAAAATAAAATTAATAATACTTAATATTAATATTCCACGACTATTCACACAACGCCATCTAGTCCCAAGCTAAGCAGAGCTTGTGTTACGGGTACTAAACAACTGATAATTTAATTATGATTGATGATCTGATGATGAACCATCTATTCTAGGAGTTTTAGTATTATTTTTCTACAGAATATAACCATAGAGTTATGGGATATAAAAAAAAACACCTTGTATAATTCTAGGTTTAAATAATTTTTCCATGAGTACTGATTGTTAATTAAATGTAGTTATTGGTTGGGTACTAGAACAATATTATCGATTTAAGATTTATTTTGTGGCCTTTATATTATGTAACTGGATTTATTGTGTAATAGATTTCATAAAGATTTGATTTCAATTTTGTTTTTTTTTAAACCTCTCTACTTACGCTTGTAAAGTCGGTCTGCGGAAGGTAACTATTCATTACTGTATAGTGTATACAAAGACTTTTTCATTTCTTGAAAGTCACTCAGTTTATTTATTTATTTATTTATTTATTTATAAAGTCTTACCAACTAACACACATACAGACAATCTTAGAAATAATACAAGTTACAGTTAATGTATGCTCTTAAATTACAGGTAGGCTCAACATAACGTAGGTTTAACTAAAGGTGTACCTATTGCAATGCCCATTAGGTTCCGGAGGTTCGATAGGCATGTAAAACACGGGTATTGACCTACATCCGGTTAATTATCCGGTTATTAAAAGCTACACCCCAACATCATAATGTAATGAAAAATTTAAAGATGCACTTCTGTCTGTAATTATTTGTTTGAGTGCAGTATTCAAACAAAAAATTGTTAACTCACCTTTGATAATATTACAAGTGGGATGGCAAACGCTGTTTATTTTTAATTTTACATTTTCATTGTTATCCCCGAAAGATTAGGCCTGCAGTGAGAGGTGTACTTTTAGTAAACCCACATTTTTGCTAGTTGTGTTAAATTCCCATGTCAAATGGGGTGAGCCTATTGCCATCAGTCTATATCGGATTATACTTATGTGAGGACTACTTTACTGAGATAGGTTGTGAGGTACTAAAAAATAAGCAATGGAATTTGTAATGAAATCATTATGTTGGTAGATACATTATCCACATATAAAAAATATGATAGTTGTAGATTATTACAAAAAAAAAGAAAATAATAACTAAACAACGCTAAAAAAAACAAACAGCAGACCCGTGGGTGGGTTTAGAGAATAAAAACCAAACAATAATTTAACAGTTTTACTATCCACAAAGTAGACACAATACTGAAACAATCAAAATGAGTCATATGTGACTCATTGGACAGGAAAGTAGTTAAGTAGCATTATAAGGTTTTGTCAAGGTAGCATTACAAAGCTGTATAGTATAGACGCCAGCACATCAAACTACTCCAAACTGTAAAATTTTCTCAATTGAACATGAGCCTTATTCTGTTTGTGATAAAGTTGAAAATCTGTCAAAGTAATTTGACACATTGGGGCAGCAGGGTACTGATGTGCTGGCGTCTGTACATTCACTTTAGTAATCCCTGAACATGACGGCGAGACGTCCTCTTGGCCCTCAATACAATAGAGAGGTGAAAGGGCCTTAGGTTAATGCCTCTCTGCCCTCTTTGTAAACAAAAGGTCCATCACAGCTCACCTACGCATGAATAACCGTTTCAATGTGACTAGTGACGTCATAATTGTATCTTACCCTAAAGAAGGTAAGCATAGGTACTGTGAATGTATATTTAGGTTACGTTTTGAGTAAATTCGTATTAATTTAAAAAAAAAACCTATTTGAAGGACTTCTAACGTAACTTTGTTCTGCCTTAGAAGTAATTTAAAAGAACATCAAAACATCTCGCCTGTAATTCCCGAAGGAATAACCCCTAGAGGACACCGGTGTCCGCGCTGTCATTTCCTTTCTATTGTGTCTCTAATTGGCTCAATTGAAAGGCCGTTGAAAATTTCAACGAAGTCCCACAGACGTTGAAACATTTCAACGGCCTTTTCTTAGTTTACCGGTTGCAGTTTGTGCTTCATTATTTAGTCCACAAAAAGTTTACTGCATTAAAATAAAATAAAAATGCATTTATGCACTTTAGTAGCAAAAATGTTAAACCATTTGTGTTAGATAGAATTAGAATGACAACATATATACGTATATCCTAACCTAACTTACCATACCTACACTATAGCGAACCTAACTACCTAACCTAACTACCTTACTGAAATGCATTGATTTTTTGCGACACAAAATACATAATTTTGAACTAAACTACTGCGCTGCGTGTCTATATGTTACATAAAATACTAGATTTGTAGTCTGATATTACTTTTAATTATCTATAACCCAAACTTAAGATTACATATATTAATATACAGGGAAACTTTCCCAGTGTTTATACATGATAATTATGATAAAACGTCACCTTAAAATAATAATAATACCAGCCTGTTACTGTCCCACTGCAGGTTAAAGGCCTCTTCTAATACAGGGTAGATATGTACATGTACAAGTACGCTTGTTCAAGACAGAGGCCTATTTTAGACCTGTAAATATACAGGGTGTAACGGAAAGGGTATATACATACAAACAGGGTGAATAGAGTAATTAATAACGAGTCTTTCCTCAAAATTTCAGCTCCCAACTAATAACTTTGAAACTTCACGATATTATTTAATATCGACAGTTTATTAAATGCAAAATCATAACAAACGTGTCACCGCACTATGAGGGTCATAATCCTGTCCGGCAAGGTTCCAGTATATCTATCTCGGGTTCTGCGCCCCTAGTACAGACCTATCGGGCTCTGCCTAACCGACGAAGGCGCGACGGCGCGGGCGGGCTCAACTTTACAATTATGTATGTATAATTGTATAAGTATAAAAACGTTGCCATGTCGTTTCTTATCACCAAGAGAATCCGTGCTTTTCGGATGTATATACCCTTTCCGTTACACCCTGTATATAATTTTGATTAAAGTTCAGATTTTCCTACGATGCTTGTGCCGACTACTTGTAGTTTGAAAGAAGTGCATATCTATCGGACTTCCACAATTCAGGTACTTGATGCACCCAAAAAAAATTCAATTTCAATATCATTCAAACTGTTTCATTGATCCTGGATCACAAGCGGAACTGCTGCACATTCGGTTTTAACTTCATTCCCCGGGTTGCGTTTCTCCTGTTTTTCCCATCTAGAGTTGCTCAGTAACTGCTCGGAATCAAGATTTGGTCGCAATAGGCTATCATGAGGCTTTAACATATCTGGCAAATTATGGGTGTACTTCTAGTCTACCTAAGGCTTTTGGGAAAACAGGCCTGTTATTATGTAATTATGAATAACTAGCAGACGTCCCGCGGTTTCACCCGCGTAGGCCCCGTTCCCGTAGGAATACAGGGATAAAAAGTCCCCTTAGTTGTTATCCAGTGTGTCAGCTAGTTCCATACCAAATTTTAATAAAATCCATTCAGTAGGTTTTACGTGAAAGAGTAACAAACATCCATCCATCCATCCTCACAAACTTTCGCGTTTATAATATTAGTAGGATTCAAATGAATAAACGCTGTTAATAGGTTCATACAAACACTTTTACATGTCATCTTTAACTAGAAGAAAGGTCGGTATTTTACTTTTCTGACTACTCTGGGTAGAAACACAGAAGGAAACTCAGAGGTCACTGTCTCTTTAAGAGTCCAGGCATTATTTTGGTTAGATCATGTAAGAACCTTGCAGATTAGTGTCTGAAACCACACAGATATGTGGGGGGGACCAGTTTAGTCAGTGAAAGCATTGAAATGAAATGATGAAATGATATTTATTTCTGGAAGTAGATACATGACATTTTTTTTAAACTAAATGGCATTTCCAAAGTGACTGATCCCTGAGAAGAAATGCCGAAAGAAACTTAGGGGTCATGGTCTCTTTTAAAGTCCAGACATAAGATTGTATTCATGTATTATGCGAGTCTCACGATGCAGGGCAAAGTCTGGAAAGGCCTTTTGAAGAACAAATCAATTCAGCTTTGAGTTGACCTGTCCCGACAGACGGCATGCATGCTTCAGTCATCGTGTAGCTCAAACCTATTTCATTTGTCAGAAGCCGTGAGCTCAACTCGGAACTTGAAGAGCTTTACGTCCTATATATGATACTAAGTATAGCTCCAATCGATAAGCAATAAATTCTCTAACAATATCAATAGTGATTTCAGGTTAAACCTACCAAGCCACAACGCACGGGCGGTCAAGACAGGTAAATGATATATCACATGTATAAACGCCCTTCGACCGCCGATGAATCATATAGTGATGCATTGCCCGAGGACACGTTCATAATTTAATATCGAATATCAAAACAACTTGCAGGTGAACTGCATTTAGTTCATGCAATAAATTGTAGTTAACAGATGTTACAAAATAATATTTGTTTCCAGGCTCCAGGAATATCTAACCATTTAGCATTCATTGTTTCTTCAATTACAGGCTACGACCTTTTACTATTTGACATTTGTATGATAATGATGTAGGTATTATGTATGAAATATGTCTAAAGATTTGAATACTGTATTAGTGATTGACTGCTAATTATTGGTTTCTTTTATTGGTTTGACATGTTGTATTATTTTACATTTGGTTAGTAATTTAATGTATTCTTAATAATCTGTAATAACAGATGGCAATACAGGGTGTCTCATTCAAATCGGTCAGTATGGGAAGGTCTGAAACTATAAGACATACGAAGATCTGTGCTGAGGAACCATGTCATCGATTTTCATAACAAGAAAAATGCATACATACATTTTAAAAAACATCTGTACTCCGTTCGGGAATCGAACCCGGTTATTTTGAAAAAAAAACCTACACTATTTCTATTTAGAAATCGATTGTGTAGGTCTTAAGCAGTAAATGTCTGTATGAAACATGATGTCTAAAATGAATAAAATGCATTGTTCCCACATACTTTAATTTGTTTTAGTATAGGTGCTCAAAGTGACCACCGCCTTTTTTCGCCACCGCCATTTAGAAAACATAATATAACCTATGCCACATACAAATAATGTGGCTTTCTATTGTTAAAAGACATTATCAAAATCAGTTTAGTAGATTACGACGTCACGAACTAACAAACATTACCTTTATATAATGCCCGTTATACCGGTATGACACTGTCATGTTGTTTGGACAGCCGGGCCGTAAATAATTAAGTAATTATAAGACCAACAACAAGTCAAATCGCTTAAATTAAAAATTTCAGTGATCTATTTTATTTATTTATTTAGACAAACCAACTAAATACACACAAAGACATTCACATTACAAATCTTATTATTTATAATAGTATTGCATGCATTTAAATAAATTTATAGGTGAGCAAAGCATTATTTTTTATTCAGATCTCACTTTACAATAATTAATATGTAAATGGATCACACGTAATTAAAACTGAGATCAACAATATAATATCTTTATAATTAATTTGATACTTAATTTTAGCCAAACCTAAAAACATTTACAGCGTCAAAAACTTTATCCGTATGGCGGTTGACTGGTCCACAAGACGCTAAAGCCTGGCAGTATTGCCATGTTGAATGGCAATACTTAGTATAAGTAACTTCTGCCAATTTTCTGTATCCTTCACTTTGTATTTTGTCTTCACTGACATAATTTTTACTATCATTACTAAACTATTTTATTAGGCTATTTTGTGTTTAATGTTTGTGCCTAAAAATAAAAATACCGATTCCTTTCTAAATAAATTGATAAGAAATGAGTGATTAATGAAGAATTTAAAATCTGCATCAAAAGTTGTTTCACTATGATTATAGTGAAACAACTTTTGATGCAGATTTTAAATTCTTCATTCCGTAGATAACTATCGTAACGTAGCTTGTTTATTTCGATGTCTTTCAAAAAGCCATTCAACTTAGCATAAACTTAACCACAAACACGAAACTCGTGAAACACGTTCTGTTTGACGACTTAATGAAATAATACTCCCATTATACTCAAATTTAATGCTAAATAATCTGATAAAGCACGCTTCATTTATTATGGGATAAAGCACTATTTACGGTGTGGTAATGCCCTAGTAAATTATTCTCACACGTTGTTCACAGTATATGGCTACAAAATTTCATTATAATTACCCGTTTTAAGGATTAATGTGTTTTTGGTGTACTTATACCGTTAGTCGTTTGTTTTAATAGCTGTGAAGCTAAGAAGGGTGATAATTAGGAGACATTGTTTAAGAGTTTTCTTTTTGGTATTTCGTTAATAATGCTTACACGGAATTCTCAAATACAAGTATAATGTACAGACGCCAGCACATCAAGTTACCCCTATGTGTGAAATTTTCCCAATTAAATATGAACCTTATTCTGTTTGACATAAAGTTAAAAAACGATCAAAGAAATTTGACACATTGGGGTAACTTGATGTGCTGGCGTCTGTACATCTGCCTAGGCTTTTGCCAACAATGTTGGGGTCAGATTCCAGTCTAACCGTATGCAGCTGACTACCAGTATTTTAAATAGAGCGACTACCTGGAAGGCTCCAGGTTAGGTTTAGTCAGTTTACATTTGCTTGTATTAAGTTGTCAATGTCAGTAGCTATAGCACTAGTATTATGCATATTGGAATGTGCGAGCTATCATTTAACAAATCATTTAATTTTAATTGATTGCTATAATATCTAACTTGAACTAATTATACCGTACAAATTCAAGTACTTTTAACTAATCAGAGAGACGTGTTGCTGGGAAGTTTGTTCCGTCGCTTCTTCTTCCCAGCAAACACACTAGGCAGTGGGCTTTTTAGGGAACTGTCTTATGTAACATTGACGTTAAAAAAGTGCTAAAATTGTGCTAATATTATCAATTATTTTTCATTTTACTGGATATCTGACTTTCAGGGTTCTTTGACCCCCCGTAACGACTGTCGAAGATCTACAGATGTCATTAAAAACAAAGCGACTACTCGGTAAGGGCCCTGTAAGGTACCTCGGCTTAGGGCGTTGCTGGGAAAGGGCAGCAAAAGGATCGATGTAATTTGGGAAGTTGTGCCTCATTTTCTATTCCTCATACATTTAAACCACACACACCACACTGACATCAGTTGACATTTACTAATACATTGTGACCAACTCAAAGAACTGGAGACTTGAAATACAGGACTGCCCTATTTTAGACTCTAGTCCACAACATTTAATTTAATAATGTCTGAACTTTGTTTTAATATTAGTGTGGAAAATAAATAAATTGTTACTATACACCTAAGCCTGACTGTTCTTTTTTCATCAACGTTCCTACAGGCCCCGAAAAATTAATCAAAGGATTTTTCACACAGCCTAGCTTGTCATATTCACACAACAAAATCCCAGAGGCTCCATACCGCATAATTACTAAGCCGACTAAATTAAAACTCGCCCGTACAGCGTACGCGTCATGCTATCTCAAGGAACAAGAATTCTCCATCTAAAAGTATTTGGAACAAAAGTTGGTGTATACAGGGTGAAGACTCATGGAACCAGTATGACCGACGATGCCCCGATCATACTGATTCCATGAGTATTGTACAGAAGCCACATCAAGCTAACCCAAGGTGGCAGATTTGCTTGATAGTTTTTAAACTTTAGTTTAACAAACAAAATAACTATCATGTTCAATTGTTGAATTATGGCAGCTCGATGCTCGAGCTCTTTAGTAAATCTGATCGTTGCGGCCACTGGTCGTGGTCGTGGCCGTCTAGGGCGCGAGGTGCCTAAAAGGTAAATGATCACATTTTTAATTAAAATCATATTGGTTTGGTCAGAAATCATGATTTTATATTTTTTTATGTAAAAAGATCATCAGGAAAACTTGGAAACCCGACGTATAATTTCAAAGTTGAGATATCCAGAACGATGTGCAGAACTCAACATGGTGTGCGGGTGTGCTTTGATGTCCCTCACACCCTGTATGTGAACATGTTTATATGGCACCCGCATACCGAACTTTTTCCGTCATATCGCACCAGGGAGTTGGTATTCAACAAAGTTAATATGTACCTAAACCAGTTAGTATGTGCTGCCAAATTAATATATGTATGTAAAAACAGGACGTCTAAAGCTACGGGCTCACTAGCGCAGATTCAAGATAAAGCAGAGTCTACAAAGTTGGCGTTTCAGTTATGAATGAGACCTTCCCTTTCTGTGTTCGTCTTACAAGGCATTGTTTTCAATAATTATTCTTAGCGCTTTTATGATGAATGTTGTGAAAGAGGACTTACGGTTAATATTACGTTTGAAACATTTCATAACTTTTGAAGGGCCTCCGATTTGTCTCGTTGGTCGAGTGGGTGCAAGGGATACTAATA
The DNA here is from genome assembly GCA_921972225.1 of Euplexia lucipara. Classification (NCBI taxonomy): domain Eukaryota; kingdom Metazoa; phylum Arthropoda; class Insecta; order Lepidoptera; family Noctuidae; genus Euplexia; species Euplexia lucipara. The sequence goes on along the minus strand of OV179152.1, from coordinate 15,645,656 downwards.
AGCATGAGATTCTGGGTTCGTTTCCTAAGTCAAGAAAAGTGACACTGGTTATTTTGTCAGGACTTTTTGAACTCGCGAGACTGTTACCTTTAGGCTTACCGTCACCTCTGTATTTAAGGTTATTTACGTTTTAAGCAATAGATTGCCTTTTAAATAAATGTGAGTGTGAGTACGTTGACGTATATCGGTGTGAAAATATTATTAATTAAATAAAATATACAATTCATTTATTCAGGTCTACAACCTTAAGACAAACAAATAAATTCAAATAAAAACAACAAAATATTTAATTAATATCAACCTGTTGATATTAATTAAATATTTTGTTTTTATTACTTACTTATTATTATCATATTTTTTTACACAATTGAATAAAGGTACAGACGCCAGCACATCAAGTTACTCCAATGTGTCTTTTCCCAAGTGAGTTTGAACCTTATTTTGTTAGACATAAAGTTGAAAAACGATCTAAGAAAGACACATTAGAGTAACCTAATTTACTGACATTATTAACATATTATTAATAAAAAAAATATCATTATTATTATGGCATTATTAATAAATTTACATTGTGCAAGGACAATTAAATTAAATCTAAAAATGTATATCAAATGGTATAATTAGTTAGTTTATTTATTTTACTTCGAAGTTTTTGATACCTTCTTGTGCTACCATGTTCTATCTCTGCAGATTATCTTAAGGTAGACTGGTAGAAAATGCCTACCTACACATTTTTTACAAATGCATAAAGTTTTAATAAATAAATATAGTAAAGTTTCAAATATTGCTGTATAGTAGTGTCATAAAAAAGGAATGAATCCGTCAAGAACTTAAACTAAAGCCAACTCAGCCAACCATCTTCGTTACACAAATCACAAGCGATTAAAAAGATCCCAAGATTTCTCGAGTACGCTCCGCTTTAGATTGGATTCGCAGAACTTCATCCAGATATTACTACGGGTCTCATTATAGTTTGTTTTTTAGTACTTAATCAAGGGGCACTCCAGTAGACAGTTTAAGTGAGAGTTCAGTAAATTGCTGTTTCGTAAAGTGATACTTACAAACTTACCTCATAGTAACTGTTCTCTTTGGGAACCGTTCAAATGAAGTTTCTCTATTAACAGTTTAAGACGAATAGCGCAGTAATACCTTTCAGGTTTCTTACCGTTTTATGTTTTCCAATGAATAGGAACGTCAATAGCAGTAAACTAAACCTTCTTTTCTGTAGAATCCAATTTACTAGGCTTTGTATAAAGAGCTAAAGGCTATAAGGAATTTGAAGTCTACCTTTGCTACTTTGATAAATAATTTAAAGCTTGTTTCGTTGGCTAGCAATGCTGCTGAGCACGAGGTTTTGGGTTCGATTCTTAGGTATGGCAATGTGTTATTGGACTTTTTTAAGAAAAATTCTCGTGTCACAATGTTCGTTCCCATACTCCTCCGAAACGGCTTGACCGATTGTCACGAAATTTTTTATGCATATTCAGTAAGCCTGAGAATCGGCTACTATCTATTTTTCTAACCTGTAAGTGATAAGGGGTGTTCACCCCAATTTTTATTTTTTTATTTTTTTGATAATTTTTATTTTATTTATTTTTTTATTATGTGGCATCAAAAAATACATACAACTCTAAATTGGCACTTTTTTTTGATAAAAAATGCTATGCAATAGCTTTACCGCGGCAGTCTCCGAGTGCCACACGTCATTTTCTCTTTTTTTTTAACCATTCAATCACAATGTGCCACAGCGAAGCGTGGCAGGGTACAGCTAGTATTACTATAAATAATTATTATATTATGTAAAGTTAAACCAGTCTTTGCTTGATGCCTTTTTGTGGGCGTACAATATTGCAGCTGGTAGCCAAAAATTAAACAATTGTACTTTCTTAGATGAAAACACTAACAGTAAATGATTATATGAATTGTTTAGGTAATGTTTGTTTTTTTGCCCCTTCAGACATATGTCAAGAGTCAACTTGAAACAACACTTTTAAAAATATCGACCAAGTTTCACAGAAGCAAGTTCAGCAAGCGAGAGACACTGCACCCTAATCCGAACACTCAATTTGGTGGAAAAATGTTTGTCAGTCCATTGACATTCTCAGGAAACAATTCTGAAATTAATTCGTTCGGAAAATTTCAATTGGGTACCTGCCCAGCTGCTGTATTTCGTTGTAAAGTTCTTGTTGCCTCACCTTTGTTTAATGAACCAAATAAAATTCTGAAGTGGAAGTTTTTTTTGCTTTTTGTTTGTCTCTGCCAGCCAATGTCTTTGACTGCGTCGCTAATAAAAAGGTTTGTTTGATTACGGCGGCATTACAAATTGTGCGTTTCGAAGCGGAAGGTCGATTCTGTATAAAATTATCTATTATGACATACATACATAACGTCACGCCTGTAATTCCCGAAGGGCTAGGCAGAGGTGTACCTGGTAGTACACCCACATTTCACCAGTTATGTTTAAGTCCCATGTAATAGGGGGCGAGCCTATTGCCATCAATCGGGTACAAATCTAGACTCCGGGCTGCTACTGAGAAATCCTAGATGGAAAAACTCAATAACACTTTGCCCGACCCGGGGATCGCACCCGGAACCTCATGATCAGCAGTAGCGCTTGCAACCACTAGACCAACGAGGCAGTCATCTATTATGACTTGGGTTAAATAAGCATAGTTCAAATACTTAATAATGTTTCAACACTTCAATGTCTAGCCTTAATTTTTCATAAAATTACCAACAGCATTTGTATATGATGTAACATAATATTGCTCATACTACCTACATATCCAGTGACAGATCAATTATACCTACATATAACAGAGTATATAATGTTTGTAAGTTTTATGGAGTACAGTGTTAGAGTATTTTATTTTATTTTTAACCCCCGACGCAAAAAGAGGGGTGTTATAAGTTTCACCGCTATGTGTGTGTGTCTGTCTGTCTGTCTGTCTGTCTGTGGCACCGTAGCGCCCAAACGGGTGAGCCGATTTAGATGCGGTTTTTTTTATTTGAAAGCAGGGTTTCTTGCGATGGTTCTTAGACATAATTCATCAAAATCGGTTCAGCCGTTTCAAGGTTATCAGCTCTTTTGTGTTAGCTACCGTTGCTATTTTAGACGTCTATGGGTATTAACTTTACATACAAACATATGTGTGGCTTAAAATATCAAACACCCATGTGTGTAATATTAATAAGTAACATTATAGTGTATTTGCTCTGATGCAGCCAGGATATCTAGCAGACTAATACACTCTTGGGAAAATAACAGCAGATATGTCGTGTTTGGATTCATTTTAACCAGCATTTGATTCTGCACGCAATGCACTGATGGCAACTGGATGAGCTGATGCTGCAGCCAGGCTATCCAGCACACCAGTAGGTAGATTCTTGACAAAATAATAGCAGATACGTCGTGTTTGGATTAATTTCAACCAGCATTTGATTCTAAACACAATGCACTGATGGCAACAGGGTGAGCTGATGCTGCAGCCAGGCTATCCAGCACACCAGTAGGTAGACTCTTGACAAAATACTAGCAGATATGTCGTGTTTGGATTCATTTTAACCAGCATTTGATTCTGCACACAATGCTTTGATGGCAACATGATGAGCTGAAGCTGCAGCCAGGCTATCCAGCACACCAGTAGGTAGACTCTTGACAAAATAATAGCAGATACGTCGTGTTTGGATTAATTTCAAACAGCATTTGATTCTAAACACAATGCACTGATGGCAACAGGGTGAGCTGATGCTGCAGCCAGGCTATCCAGCACACCAGTAGGTAGACTCTTGACAAAATAATAGCAGATATGTCGTGTTTGGATTCGTTTTAACCAGCATTTGTCTCTACATACAATGCGCTGAAAAATTCTGATAACTGTAAGCTCTATAAAACAAAATTAATGCGTTTAAAAATTTCAAAATAAAAATTAAATTAAAAATTTAAAAAACCCCCACCGCAAAAAAGTGAAACATTTAAAAAGTTAAAAATAATACTTTAGCCATGAAATTTTACGTAACGTCGGGGTACCGTTAAAATTAGTACCTACATACCTACAAGTACTAGGAGCATTCCTTACTAGGTACCCCGACGTGAAGTAAAATTTCATGGCTAAAGTATTATTTTTAACTTTTTAAATGTTTCACTTTTTTGCGGTGGGGGTTTTTTAAATTTTTAATTTAATTTTATTGTACCTAATCTTGATTCCCAATTTGATAAAATTAGATAATAATAATAATAATATCCATTTATTTCAGATTGAGATCCATAATGTAATTTACTTCTTATTTTCCTAAATAAAGAATAATTTAATTGTTCAAGAAAAAAAAATACCATCTTCTTTAATTTTAACTGTCACTGATGTATGAAATACTCAAACAATTTGGTAATTATACACTAATTATTTATATAATTATAGAACTTAGCATTCATAAATTCGCCTCAAAATGTATTAAAGCACTTCAGCCTTGTCTTAGTTAGGTAACATGTTCGTATATCTACGTAGAAATAGATGACGTCATAACATCAGATTAAACCCTCACGGTGCGGAATAATGTCAATGACGCATTAATTCTATATAACACGAGAACTGTATGCGAAACGGATTGAAACACGATATGAAGACGGGACTGAATGCTCTTGAACAATGATCGAGTATTCGAGTAGTGAGCTCAGAACTAATACTCTAATCGATTGATACTGAGTGATATGCAAAGCTGAGATTATTGTTAGTAAATTGTATGTATGTAAATGTTATACCTGGAGGGTGGAACGGTTGAATTAAATAGGTAAGTATCTATAGATATTTCGTTGTTAGGCAGTCAGTGTAGAGACATAGGTAGTTTAAAACACATTTTATTTAAACATTGGTTTAGAAGACTAATAACTTAAAGAAACTTCTAACTTATTAGCACCCTTTTTATTATTATTTATTTATTTCATACTTTAAGCACAGTAATGTACAGAGGCGGACTTAATGCCATTGGCATTAAGTCATGTGTGTGTGTGTGGCATTATTAAAGCCACACATACACACACACAACACACACACATACTTGCTGCGATACATGCGATGCTGGAAATCACTCACACTGCAGTTGCTCAACTATAAACAGAGTACCTCATATCAAATATTTAGGTATTATCATCGACCAGAGATTGTCTTGGCATCCCCACATTGATCAAGTCGCTAACAGGGTCAGAAAATTAAGCTGGATCTTTAGGACACTTAGACATATAATACCTATAAATGTATGTACTCCTTCAGGCAGTAACAAAAACTTCCTAAACATGATATATTTAGCGCTTGCACAATCAGTATTGCTCTACTGCATCACTATTTGGGGGGAAGCTAATAAAACAAAGGTTTTGGATTTAGAGCGAGCACAACGGGCTCTCATCAAGTGCATTTATTTAAAAAAACGGAGATATTGTACTAAAAACTTTATAAAATCAGTAACCTTTTAACGGTCCGGAAGCTTTATTTTACTCAAGTTGTTGTCACAAAACATAAAACACTAACCTATGATCCCAGAATATTGGCTAGAAGAAGAAAAGACATTATACTAAAAATACCACAGACAAAAATTTTTTTGCAAAAAATAAAACCGACTTCAAAAAAACACTAAACGGTGTAAAATAACTCTAAATTCGGAAGTCTGTGGCTTTGGTGGGTTTGTCTTACTCATGATGGGCCACCGACTTCCGAATTTAGAGTTATTTTACACCGTTTAGTGTTTTTTTGAAGTCGGTTTTATTTTTTGCAAAAAAATTTTTTATTTTTCCATTTTTAGTTGTTACCATAAAAATATTTGCCATGAATTTATTTTATATTGTTAATTGTTATCAATACACGTCATCATAATAGGGTTTTCCACTAATCCCTAATAAATTAAAATTAACATACAAAGACGAAATCTAGGTATATTGTACCCTCCTGCGTACCCCTCAGAGCACACAGGCGTGATGATACGTCATTATGTTGTATAAGCAATAAACATTCAAGCGATTCCAGCAATCACGACAGATTTGCTGTTTATTTTTGAAGAGTTCCGTTGTATATCTCCGAAGATCAGCACCAGATCTTCACCAAATTAAAATGGGACCACCTCAGGAATATACTCTTTCAAATAAAAAAAGAATTTTGAGAATCGGTCCACAAATGGCGGAGAAATCAGGTAACATACATAAAAAAAAAAAAAAAAAAAAAAAAAAAAAAAAAAAAAAAAAAAAATACATACACACGAACATAGAACCTCCTCCTTTTTTGAAAGTCGGTTAAAAAACACTATTTGCCAGTATTCAGCTCAGTAAACGATCTGCTCAGCTTTATAATGTTATTAATAAACACATTTATATCTACCCTAAGATTTTTTTAGAATGCAAAAAAAAACTAACGGAATGGATAAGAAAGCTAACCTATAGTGAGACTGAATCACTTCTACAACAGATACACTTACACTAAACTAACACAACACTCCACACAAACACACACACACCCTCGCATACACACACACACCCTCACTCACACACACCCACCCTCACTCACACACACCCACACTCATTCACTCAAATTACCGTGTTTTTGATTATGTACTCGTATTTTATAGTTTACACTTTTTGTTTTTGAAGGAGCGGAGTCTCCTAATACAGGCATGTTTTTGCTTAAAAGGAGGCTCCAATCTTAAATTTTGTTGTACGTTTAAGGTTATCAAATAAACTATTTGTATTGTATTTGTATACTTAAATTATACTAGCAGACGTCCCGCGGTTTCACCCGCGTAGGTCCCGTTCCCGTGGAAATACCTACAGGGATAAAAAGTAGCCAAAATCAAAATGCAGGGTTAATCCAGGGTCTCGGCTAACTCTATACCAAAGGACCATGCAAAAGATTGTATGGGCGCTGTCCCAAGACATGGGACTTGTTTCAATATTATTATGAAGTCTCATAAAAACACAAATAACAATTTTTAGTCCGTAAATATATGGGGTAAAAAAAAGTGTTTACTTAAAAAGGGTGTACTTATTTTTTTTAAATAACCTTGTTTTAGACATTTTACAATAAACAATTGATCAACTAAACACTTAAGGTTTTTATAACATTTTGGGTTAGTAATAATAACATTTTTTGTTATTGTTCATGTACAAACATATTTATGTCAACAGAACTGTTATCCAGTTTTGTAAGTTACTAATTATTCGTCTATCATTATAGTAGATAGCATTTCTGCCGGCAGATTAAATTCAGTGTGACGACCTTTCTCCATATACCAAAAAATTGAGACTATATATTATGCGCATCGCCAGACTGGTTTTTTATCCTGTGCATCTCACGGCTGTTCACTATCAATAGTTTTTTCATAGTTAAATAGTGTTCCTGTACATTTTTTTTCCAATTTACTGTACCAAATAGTGTGTATAAAAAATATTTTTTCGCGCGATACCCCCATGACTTACGGAGATGTCGTCATAATAAAAAATGATCATGATGCCAAGATGAATTGATTGAGATACGTTTGAAACCTGTTGGTGGTATGGGACGAATTTTTGCATGGTCCTTTTATTAAAATCCATTCAGAAGTTTTTACGAGAAAGAGTAATAAACATCCTCACAAACCTGCGCGTTTATAATTTAAGTAGGATTTTTGAATGTATAGAAAGAAGTTAGATTTTGGTTTGCCCTTTAACGAAACAACTAATTTATAAGTACTTTATCCTTTTAAATCTCCTGTTTATCAAGTTAATTCTTACTAAAGGGTTTTGGTGTTTAAAATACACAAGCTGTCGTTTATATCTGGAGTAAAAGTAGAAGAAAGACATCGTTTGTAAGATGTCTGTTTAGCATATTTAATTTGGTGCTTATTATTCTAAAGTTTACACATTATTTGGTGTTTTAACATAGATAAAGTCCAATGACCTGCAAAACGAAGTACTAAGTTAGATATTTAAATGTAAAACGTTTTAAACCAAATTTTATCAGCTTTTTTTGAAACTAGTAACCTATACATTTGTAACAATTTTATTTTTTTAGTTTTTTAAAACTATAAACATTTAGAAGTTTTATGTTATACAATTTTTAACCCCCGACGCAAAAAGAGGGGTGTTATAAGTTTCACCGCTATGTGTGTGTGTCTGTCTGTCTGTCTGTCTGTCTGTCTGTGGCACCGTAGCGCCCAAACGGGTGAACCGATTTAGATGCGGTTTTTTTTATTTGAAAGCAGGGTTTCTTGCGATGGTTCTTAGACATGATTCATCAAAATCGGTTCAGCCGTTTCAAGGTTATCAGCTCTTTTGAGTTAGCTACCGTTGCTATTTTGGACGTCTATGGGTATTAACTTTACTTACAAACATATGTGTGTCTTTAAATTTCAAACACCCATGTGTGTAATATTAATAAGCAACATTATGGTGTATTTGGTCTGATGCAGCCAGGATATCTAGCAGACTAATACACTCTTGGGAAAATAACAGCAGATATGTCGTGTTTGGATTCATTTTAACCTGCATTTGATTCTGCACACAATGCACTGATGGCAACTGGATGAGCTGATGCTGCAGCCAGGCTATCCAGCACACCAGTAGGTAGACTCTTGACAAAATAATAGCAGATATGTCGTGTTTGGATTCATTTTAACCTGCATTTGATTCTAGACACAATACACTGATGGCAACTGGATGAGCTGATGCTGCAGCCAGGCTATCCAGCACACCAGTAGGTAGACTCTTGACAAAATAATAGCAGATATGTCGTGTTTAGATTCATTTTAACCTGCATTTGATTCTGCACACAATCCACTGATGGCAACTGGATGAGCTGATGCTGCAGCCAGGCTATCCAGCACACCAGTAGGTAGACTCTCGACAAAATAATATCAGATATGTCGTGTTTAGATTCATTTCAACCAGCATTTGATTCTAAACACAATGCACTGATGGCAACAGAATGAGCTGATGCTGCAGCCAGGCTATCCAGCACACCAGTAGGTAGACTCTTGACAAAATAACAGCAGATATGTCGTGTTTGGATTCATTTCAACCTGCATTTGATTCTAAACACAATGCACTGATGGCAACAGGAAGAGCTGATGCTGCAGCCAGGCTATCCAGCACACCACTAGGTAGACTCTTGACAAAATAATAGCAGATATGTCGTGTTTGGATTCGTTTTAACCAGCATTTGACTCTACATACAGTGCACTGTAAAATTCCCATGACTGTAAACTCTATAAAACAAAATTAATGCGTTTAAAAATTTTGAAATAAAAATTAAATTAAAAATTTAAAAAACCCCCATCGCAAAAAGTAAAACATTTAAAAAGTTAAAAATAACACTTTAGCCATGAAATTTTACGTAACGTCGGGGTACCGTTAAAATAAGTACCTACCTACATACCTACAAGTACTAGGAACATTCCTTACTTAAGCGGTACCCCGACGTGAAGTAAAATTTCATGGCTAAAGTGTTATTTTTAACTTTTTAAATGTTTTACTTTTTGCGATGGGGGTTTTTTAAATTTTGAATTTTTAATCGATGGTTTTGCCTCCTCCTCCTACTGAACACGAAGTTTTGGAACCTCGGAACATATCTTGTGAACTTAAAAATCTATTCCAATTTTCAATGACTGGCCTGTTGGTCTAGTAGTTAGTGACCCTGACTGCTATGCCGGAGGTCGTGGGTTCGATTCCCGCCCAGGATAAATGCTTGTGTGATGAGCACGATCATTTGTTCTGTGTCTGGGTGTAATTTATCTATAATATGTATGTATTTAGAAATATATAAGTATGTTTATCAGCCGTTTAGTACCCATAACACAAGCTCTCAAGCTTAACTTGGGACTAAATGGCGTTGTGTGAAAAGTTGTGGAATATTTATTTATTTATTATTTATTTATTTATTTTAAAAGTGTGATACTTAGTTTTGCAGGCCAGTGTAGTTTTAAAGTAATTAAATATTTATGATGGAAGCAGCAGTCATATAAAATAAAACATATAATTAGGTCACGATTTATTTTTATTTGAAAATTAAATCGTGAACTAATTATATTTTACGTTTTAGTAGTCCGTAGTCAAAGCGCGTTTAAAGAAACTTAACTTTAACAGTCAACCATAAAGTTCAGTTTGCGTTATAACTTTAAGTACTTTTATACCTTTTTCAGCAGTACTATACTCCATTCATAATAGCATTCGAAAAAGAGGCTCGTAGAAGCAGGAGTGCAGAACATTTTATTTTAAAGAGAAGTAAAAATAAGTTTTTATTCAAATTGTTCTATTTTTAAATATTGAAGAATAAAAATGAAATGAAGAATGTGTCCGTGTATCGTTCATCCTTGATACTTTGAGGTTTTTATCACTGACACTGTTATTTTCAACTAAAATAAAATAATTTTAACTACATAAATGAAATTTACATCATTTCTTAAACTAAATTGTTGCAATGGGGACAATATTAAGTGTGACAGCTGCTGTGTAAATAGATTATAAAAAAATTGGCGTCTATCGTAATCGTAATGCTTGATTGTACAGACGCCAGCACATCAAGTTACCCCAATGTGTCAAATTTCTTTGATCGTTTTTCAATTTTATGTCATACAGAATAAGGTTCATATTCAATTGGGAAAGTTTGACACATTTGGGTAACTTGATGTGCTGGCGTCTGTACTTTCGTCACAAAGTGTGCATTATAAACAACCTTTTTTAACTTCTGTCTAATGCTATTGTGAATGGAGTATTATTATTTTAAATCAACTTCATTGACACTAGCATCGAGTTGAAATTGTATTATTCTAGGACTAGCTGTGGCCAGCGCCTTCGCTCGCTACAACGCGAAAAATATCCCACGGGAAGATATGATCGGGATAAAAACTATTCAATGTAATAATCTAGATTATAAACTATGTGTGTCCTAAATTTTATCCAAATCTGTTCAGTAGTTTTTGCGTGAAAGAGTAACAAACATCCATCCAAACAAACTTTCACGTTTATAATTATTACTACCAGACGTCCCGCAGTTTTACCCGCGTAGGTCCCGTTCCCGTGGGAATACAGGAATAAAAAGTATCCTATATGTTAATCCAGGGTTTCGGCTAACTCCATACCAAATTTTATTAAAATCCATTGAGTAGTTTTTACGTGAAAGAGTAACGAACATCCTCACAAACTTTCGCTTTTATAATATTAATTAGATAGCGTTGCTGAGACATGGGGTCAAATTTTTCTATTACATTTCTTCGCTTGTCCTCTCCATAAATCTCTTTAGTGCTAAAGGTTTCAGAAAACACGACGTCTTTACATTACACACCGCTCTTCACCCTCTCCAAGATTACTTATTTACCTAACTGAACACCTCTTGTAGTAGGTAGATGGCTGAAACAGATACTAAGTGTTAGTAGAATGCACTCGCGGTACCCGTCAACTAACGACTCTAATAATGCAGGTGTATACTTCACTTGAACCTCGTCTATTAGACACGTACGTGTAGGATGACCAAGATTCTGTGGTGCTTACAAAAAAAGTGAGGATATTCGGTTGATATTGGTAAAATTAATAGGCTAGATGACGATATTTTAATTATTCGTCCTTCATCTAGATTACTAGAAAATATTAGACACATAATACGTTTTTCTTAAAAACGGCGACACATTGCGACAAAATTGGATTTGAAGGGAGAAAATATTGTATTTTCGCTATTTCAGTTTTATTCGTACTAATAAGTATACATACACGTTAAGTAAATCACAATTTTATTCGTGTACCTAGTTTTCGTTGAATGAGGATTAAAATCTCCAGCGAGTTTGCTTGTAAAAGTTAGGTTATGTAAGCAAAAAGTGTAGGTACTGTCATCATACCCTAGCATTAGTAAGTGAATGACAGCTTATAATTATACCAGCCTGTTACGTTTCCACTGCAGGACAAAGGCCTCTTCTCATACAGAGATGGCATTGATCACCACGCTTGCTCAAGGCGGATTGGTGATTTCAAACTTACATTAGCTATAAGTCCAGGTTTCCTTACGATGTTTACCTTCACCGATGTCAATGATGTCCAAGATAAACTTAGAAAGTACATATGAATTGAAAAAGTCACATTGGTACTTGCCCGGATTTGAGCCACCACCTCGCGCATGAGAGGTAGGCGCTTTACCTCTGACTTGACAATGATAGCTTACTTTACCTAAAACATCACGGGTAGGTTGTCTTTTCAGCTACTAACATTTAACTACCCCAAAGTGAACAATTCGACAGCCCTCGATAACTTGCCGTCAACACGTGACGCTGGCAGGAAACTCGACATCGGCTTAGTTGCCATAAGGAAAAAAAATCACGGGTAGGTTTTTACTGTAGCATGCTTTTGTTTTTGATTTAATGAGGCATAAGTATGAAACTCGCCCAGCACGTCCAAAATGATGTTAATCGCTTTTTAAATATCTATTAATATGTAGATCGCTCCTAATTATGTGCTGCGGGCAGTGTTTTGCATTTCAAATTATGATTGGGTTTTGCAACGTCGCGAATCATACGTTAACTGGGTGCTTTATTGTGTGGTGATGACAAAATTGGGATGCTGAAAATCTGTCCGCAAATGATTATACATGAAAGTAGCCACTTAGTAGTAGTTTCCCATTTTTAAGGTAGGATCGGCTTCCAGTCTAAGGCTGCGTTTCCACCAGAGATGTGTAGCGAGGGATGTTTTTAAAAACCAATAGAATCACAGCAGTTTCCTAGCGTTACACATCCTTCGCTACACATCTCTGGTGGAAACGCAGCTTAACTGTATGCAGCTGAGAACAAGTAATTTATCGACAGATTTTACCGACTTGCACTATTTTAAACGCCATCTAGTCCCAAGCTAAGCAGAGCTTGTATAATGGGTACTAAACAGCTAATAAACATACCTACTTATATATTTCTAAATACTTGCATTAAAGATAAATTACACCCAGAAACAGAACAAATGATCGTGCTCATCACACAAACATTTGTCCTGGTTGGGAATCGAACCCACGACCTCCGGAATAGCAGTCAGGAGCACCAACAACTAGACTTGCTGGTCAGTCTGAGGCTTTTGTGCTGCAGTGGGACGGTAACAGGCTGTTATTATTTTTATTGTAAACAGGAGTGTCCCAAGAGCTGTCAAGACGTGGTGAGCGTTTATAATGTGATACTAGGCAATAAAGCCTTAGCTAAGTGTTCTAGAAAAGTAAGAAGCACTCAACGCTTTTAAGTAAAACGCTGTTTTCACTAGCTTCAATTATTTTAGACTCTTTGTTAATTACATTTCTTTATAAATCTTCTAAATTATACTTCTGTTTTCTTTGATTTAGTTTTCATGAAATAGTTTTATAACTATACTCCATCCGATTAGGTACTTAACAAAAAGTAAACAATTTTGACATGTATTTTTAGTTAATAACACAGTTTAAAAATAAAATGCTGCTGAAAACAAATTTAGATACAACAAAAACGATTACATGATCAATTTAACAATTTGTTTAAACAGTATAGTTGTGTTGTTTTTTTGCTTAGTGCTGTTGTTTTAATGTAAGTACTCTAAATCTTGCTAAATATCCTTCAGCCTTTGTTCATAACTGTGGGAGAGGTAGGTAGACCAACCAAGCATGAAAATTATTAATAAAAAGATGTGTGTTGGAGGAGAAAAAACAGTGTAATAAAAAAGAGAAAATAGATGTCAGTTTTGTAAAAAATATTTAAAAATAATACAAAACTAGCGAGAACTTTGATAAGTAGGTACAGTAAAGAGGTTTCAACACCAAAATTCTTAACTATTAAAGAGACCTTTTTTTTACTTTTTAAGCTTTTAAAATAGAACATTAATATACCATAACATTGCGCCTGTATTTCTCACAGGAACAAACAGAAGCAAATTAGCTATTTTAAAGAATTGAAATGTAATGATATTCAATTCTGTAAGTAGATGTTCCCATATACTTTTACATGTAATTTTTTTTATACTAAATTTATGTATAAGTTCCGTATATGAAGACTATCTTTTTGACCAAACAGCCCAGGTTTTAAAAACCAATGAAAAAAATAAGAATTTATTTCCCACCACCTGCTCGAAAATGTCAAATTAAATGTCAAGCAACCTTAACATAAAGTGAGTCATTAGTGACCGGGGGCACAGCCGGTCAAAAACGTTGTACTGGATTTCACTAGGACCCGCTGGTCAATAATGTGATTTGAATTTGGAATCTCACATGCTCAGCTAAATTGGCAGTAAAGTACTAACAAACAAAGGGAGGAAAGCTATTCTCGATACCCTTACTACACGTGAATGATATTCTCGATTTCCTACAAAATCATAACGACTGCTTCTTCATATCGTTGCCATGTTTTCGAAGACATAATATTGTAAGAATAATTAGATAACTACGAACCATTTTTTAAAAGGAATGGAATAACATTAAAACTTGCATTAATAAAAACAAATACCGTACCGCGCCGTAATACCGTAATTATAATAGTAATTGGCTGTAACATTCGTTAATTTATTTTAAGTAAACTGCGCAAAGATTGCTGTGGATTTTGTGATTAAATAAATAAATAATAAAACCTTTCTTTACTACAGTCGATTTATCACATTTTATAAAAATTCTCTATTTTCACGAGCGTCTCCAATGACGTTCTAAATTCAAAATGCATACAGCCAATCATCCAAAACCATTCTACCAGCCCTGTTAAAAGCTTAGTTTACACAAACGCCCCTTCCATGAGAGTGATATCAATAGACACACACGACACAACCGTAGAAGAGACTTTTTTTTTTGAAAATCGAATTGGTCGTGTCTTGGCTACTTATTGGTAGACGCAATAAAGGCGCCAACTTTTAATACTTTGTTTTTCGTTTTTCTAATTCAATGTATGGCTATTATTTTCTCACAGTAGGTGTAAAAAGTAGAGTATCCTCCTCTGGGCTAAAGGTGTCTTTGCCTTGGGCTAGCTTGAATCCCTCGCTGCATTCAGGATTCTTGTATTAACTCCCTCGCTTTGCTCGTGAGGTAAATCCCGAATCCTTCATTGCGCTCGAGATTTAATATGACGCCCGTGACATAAGACACAACTTTAGCCCCTCGGTGCATAATCTACTATTAGATGTAAAACCTCAGACCACTTTGTCAGTCCCTGCTCCAAGGACCTCAAGTTAAGCAGTCATACTTGCGACTACTAGACCTATCATGAAATGAGTTATGCATTTCTTTAAGATCAAGTTGAATAGTTATAATAGGCAAAAAGACAAAATTCTTGTTAAAATCTGTAAACGTGACGTGGATTTTGTACTGCAGCGCGATCCTGTTAAAAACACCTCGTAAAAATGTAGGTGAAGTGAAGGTGAATTAAGCTTATTTATGTTAGGCATTGAAAGAAAGAAAGAAAATAAGTTTTCATACCACTTGCTCAAAAAGTGACATTCTATGCCACAAAAAGCGAACATAACAATAGTCATTTATAATCTGTTAAAAACAGGGAAACAAAATTGTACTGGATTTCATTCATCCCCTAGGGAGAGAATGTGATTTAAATTTGGAATACTTACCGAAATTTATACTGAACTACATCTGTGTTTATACCATTGAGTTTGTATTTATAGCATTATACATCTTATTGAAGTAGGAATACGCGTTTATTATGCAGTTATGATTATTAATTAAATTAAATTACGAAAACCGACGAGGCCGTATGAGCTTGATGCCTTTGCTTTTCCGACAAAAATATTAATCTAGGAATTTGCCGCTTTTTTGTTTTCTTCAAATCATGGAGCAAACAACCGGTTTGTTTGCTTCATGCTTCAAATATTTAAACGTTAAGTTTATTTTAATTTATTTTTAAACCTAAAATAAGTTCATGTTCTAAAAATACGTCTACTTTTAATTGTCATTATTTTTAATAAATGCTTATCTCATATTATTATTGTTTTATTTTTTTCGCAAATGGTACGAAAAGTAGAGTATTTTCCTCGGTGATAAAGCTGTCTTAGTCTTGGTTGAAATTAAATCCCTCGCTACACTCAGGACTCGTCTTAAACCCCTCGCTTCGCTCGTGATTTAAGTTTTTAACACCCTCGCTACGCTCGGGAGTAAACCTCGAGTCCTTCGTTACGCTCGCGATTTAAATCGTCACCCGCGACAGAAGACACTGCTTTATCCCCTTGGTTAATAATCTACTATTATTTGGGACACGCACAGGAATTTAACAGTTCAAAACTAAAAACTAAATCTAACATATTAATTTAATACATTCTTGCTATATTATAGCAAAAAGACCTGTGCGAGGCTCGATATTTAAAGAAAAACAATAAATACCGCAGCGCTGTTATTATGATAGGGCCTACTCTAATGCCATGAATACATTGCAGAGCCAGCACATCAAGCCACCCATACATAATTAAAAGTAAATAAAAAAACAAAATATAATAAGAATATATACTTACCTAATGATAAAATAGGGAAACAAGTTACGAACAGACGATAAATATAATTAAAAACAAAATTAACTCTCCAACGTATCTCCCACGTTCCAGCGACTGATTATACCATCACAGAGCATGAAAATATGCTGACATAGTCTGTGGTCTGTGACGAAGGACGCAGGCGCAACCGGAGAACCGGCTGTCAGTTAAAACCTCCCATATTATTATTATACTCTTTGGTTAAAACTAATAACTAGTAAGCGTTTTGCAGTGTAATTATAATTATAATTTTGTTATACTTTTAATATGTATATTTATAAAAAAAAGGTAAACAAACTAAAATTATTGTCTTTTCTTTCCAGTCACTAACACCTACCACAAAGTGCAAAGTTCGACGGCTCAATACAATAATCTGCCGTCAATACGTGACGCTGGCAAAGAAATCGACTCAGTTGCCAAAAAAGGAAAAAAAAGCGTTCATCAAAATCACAAACAATTAAATAAATAAAATATCTACAGATTATAATACATTGGTAAATATCATGGTCAAAAACTAACAATAGAAAAAGCAATAATACTTCTACCTAAAAAAAAAAACTCCAATGAGACTACTTGTGAAGTGCGGGTATACAGAATGTAATTGTGTATTGGCTGTATAATGTTAGTGAAGTGTTGTGTTATTTGTGTTTGTTGAGAAAGAAAACAGAAACAATAATGCTGCTGGCTCGCTTGCTGAGACATCAAAAATTGCCTTAGTCAACATGCGTGCAAATCCCGGGTAAGTTTGTTAATCAGTTTCCTATTGAATACGCAGTAAACGTGTTCCTTGTATTTCATACTAAAAGTACGACAGTTAATTTCTACCAAGTTTTTCACCGGGTGATTTTAACAGAATCTACCGGTAGGAGGAATTAATTTATGGTGTAAGTTAAAAGCTATGTAGTCACACTACACACAATGTAAAACATAGCCAGTTATGTAAATAGCCCGAGACATATTACATCGCGTGTTGGTTTATCAGTAGCCGGTCAGAAACGGTCGTGATTACTGGGGAATTCTGATAATGCTATACAGAAATGCTTCTGTTCAGCGCCCCGTGCCCGGATTTGTGACAGTAGCCGCAAATCCGACCACAACACAGTACCTAATTATTAATCAGACCTGACTTTGTCACGTTGTTAATAAACATAACATCACGCCCGGTTGGAAAATTTATTGAGTTTGTAATGGAAAATTCATCTCATTGTTCTATTATTTTTTGTTTTAATATGGATCCTTTTTTTATTTAGCCAATTAGCTCGATTGAAGGTTTAGCTACGCAGACTGAAGTAGATTTGTGCATTAGACGAAGACTTCATCGTGCCTTGGAAAGCCCGTTAAGCCGATAGTTGCGTCTGGTTGCATCTCTCTATAAGGATAAATAAATAATAAATAAATATTCCACAACGCCATTTAGTCCCAAGTTAAGCTTGAGAGCTTGTGTTATGGGTAATAAACAGCTGCTAAACATACTTATACATTTCTAAATACATACATATCTATCTATATCTATATATACTTATAATAAATCTGTAGAAGTAAAATTTCTGTACATTGAAAATATCAAAAAAATAAATAGCGGGGGGTGTTACTAGACCGACACCGAACCCAAAAATATGATTAAAAAAATTTTTGTCTGTCTGTCTGTCTGTCTGTCTGTCTGTATGTTCAGGTATCACGCAAAAACGACCGGTTCGATTACGCTGAAACTTGGTATACTTATTCTTTAATATCCTGGGCACAACACTGGGTACTTTTTATCCCGGAAAAGTATATACAGTAAAAAACAAACTTAATTTTGCGGTTCGACCTCTAACCCCAACTACTGCACCAACCGCAAATAATAAGTTTGTCGTAGGTTACGTCACCCGCAGTGGAGTTCACCAAGGGGCGCTGCACACGGCTAAGATATTATAATATTTAATCTTAAGATACAATATCGCTCGCCGTACAATTCAATGGACTATCACACACTACGAAGATAATTATGCACATTGAATATCTATTCAAAATTAATATTGGAGGATGATTGGTGATCGATACTGATGCCAAAAATGCAATTAGTGAATGTTTTGTCTTTCTGTCTGTATGTGCACGCATAGTTCAAAAACTATTATAGGGATTTTAACCAAACTTGGTACGGTTGTAGGTAATCAATACGCCTGGGCAGGTTGATCTTAGTATCAGTTGTTTTACACATGGTCAGTTGTACGGCGCTCTTTCCTGGGTCAGTAGTTCCAGAAATCTTTATGCATACATATCGGAAGGATCAACTTTGACAGTAATCTATCCGGAAGTATTATGCTAAAATTATTACGTTTATATATCAACGCACAGCCCCAACTGCTGGTATTAGAGACATGAAACTTGAAGGGGTGTTCTTAGTGAAGAGTAAGTCTTCCATAAAAAACGATTTTTGAAAATTCAACCCTTAAAGGGAAAACATAGGGGACGGAAGTTCGACATCCACGCGGGCGAAGCCGCGGGCAAAAGCTAGTTATACATAAATTACACCAGACACAGGACAAATGATCGTGCTAATCACACAAACATTTGTCCTGGGTGGGAATCGAACCCACGACCTCTGGCGTAGCAGTCAGGGTCACTAACTACAAGACCATCAGGCCAGTCAAGGATGTATCAACCTGATTGGATTTCTTGATTTATGAAGGCAATCTCCTCCTCCTAAACCTCCTAGGTTGAGCCAAGATGCCTCACATAAAAAGACAAGGATATAATCTATACTTCCATACTTTTATTATCATAAAGAAGTAAAGTTTGTGACATTGAAAATATTTGTACCAACAGAAAGGTTCAATATTTGTGAGCCTCTTTGGCTATATTTTATTTACAAAACTATGAGAAGGTAGAGGGGATGACATAGTACGAAATGCACGCGGACGGAGTCGCGAGCGAAGAGTTAGTGTGCTTTAACTAACCTTTCATATACTCGAACATGCGCGCGACGCTCATTATTACGGCCAAGGTTAACGCGACGCCACACATACCCCATAACCCTTTCTTTATTCATAAATAGGCAACAGGGTTTACCAGGAACTCTAGTATCAACAGTGATTATATATAATTTGTGGTAAATACTTAGTTCAGACACTCAACAAAACTTCATTAATCTTAGACATGCAGTTTGTATAGGTCCTCTTTGAAGACCCGAGTTTTAGACATTAACATCACGTCGTAGAATACGCTTACACAGAGGCGACACTCTTGCACCTAGCCTACTGTAAATGCCTATTTTTGGCATCCCTATTAGCTATCATCTTGAATCCACAGGCTTTTTTGTAATACCATTTACAAGGTCGCTTGTATTTTCTGACCAACTTATCGCGTTTATAATACTTTTCTCCTCACAAGCTCCTAATTTCTCCACACCGCATTACTGACTCCATAACCGCTACACCCGGTGTCTCCTTAGATTCCAATGACATGATTACATTGTGAAAATAAAAAAAAAATCTTGGTTTGCTTTGGACTAATGATTGTGCTCGTAAACAATAAATTATATTTATTTCTGTAAATTGGTTAAAAAAAACACTTCATCACGTCTGGCGTTTTTTATCTGACTACTCTGAGAATAAACACCGAAACAAAGTCATAGGTTTAAGTCCCTTTCAATTCTCAGACAGTATTTTGGTTGACATGAGGACTAGCATGCAGTAAAAAACTCTGATATTGTTTTTTGATGACAGACCCACACAAGATTTGAGTGGACTTGTCCGTCCAGTCGGTACCCATAAATATTTCGTTAGTAATCGTGTAGCCAGACTCAGAATTTAATGAGTTAACCGAATCGACGAACCCAAAGAAAGGGCATTAAGTGTAAGCTGCAATGTACCTGCATGGGCTTGGCGTATACGAGGACATGACCATTTTGTATGGGTCCTAGAATATAATAATAATAAGTTGCCTAAAAATGCAAAGGAAGCAAAAAGTTTTATTTCATTTAAACATAAATTAAAAATGTATTTAATTAATAAAGCCTACTATTCAATTAATGATTATTTAAATGATACATGTAATTAATTAATGAATTTACAATGTTATGTATAGGTATGTGTTGAGAATTGAGTATGTAAAATGACAATTGTTTATATTATTGACATCCCATTTTCTCGTGTTTTGTTCTAAATTTTTATTAGTTATTTTTTTTGATGTATGATCCAATTTGCACACCTATGACCTATTACGGTAGGATATGGTTTAAAGGACTATTATTTGTATTTCATCCATTTGTGTACCCATATTTCATGCAATAAATGATTTGATTTGATTTGATTTGAGTTACACTTCTGTACGATTTATGTATTCTATGACCACGGTCAGACAAAAGCGTTTTCTTGTACGCCACAATTTGCG
The DNA here is from genome assembly GCA_921972225.1 of Euplexia lucipara. Taxonomy (NCBI): domain Eukaryota; kingdom Metazoa; phylum Arthropoda; class Insecta; order Lepidoptera; family Noctuidae; genus Euplexia; species Euplexia lucipara. The sequence goes on along the minus strand of OV179152.1, from coordinate 15,624,820 downwards.
GTCGCAGCCGGCGACTGTTCGGAACTAAACCGCTTAGACGTCAGTTTCACCCACATCACGGCAGTGTAAACAATTCGGAAAGTGAATCCTTCAGTCCTTTTGTACGGTCCGATAGACGCGGTCCGTCGCCTTCATAAATTATTATCGGTTGGTACAATTTTCGAGCGGTTAGCGAGTTCCTATGAATAATGCATACAGGTTACAGCTCTTGCCAACTACTTAAAGGAAAGTTTTAAGCTATAGGGGTTTGTGCAGTTTTGGATCTTGTAAGCGGTCGATGTCGTGATAATCTCTCAAGGACGAGGTTGTGGATAACCTATACTTATAGTTAATATAAGTCTGAAGTCACCAGTCCACCTTGCGAGCATGGTGCTCCATAGTCGTGCCTTCTCTGAATAAGAAAAGGCTTTTGCCTAGCGGTGGGGTTCTACAATCTAGTATTATAATAACCAAGCGACAGTTGTCGTTGCGCGTTGGTACAAACCGCTGTATTATAATTTTCGACACCATTGCAAAAGGCCTTGAATCTAAAAAATTCATGAGATAGAAGAATGAGTAATATATTTTGGATTTTTTTACAAGCCTGTTTAGTTTGTCATTCTATTTATAGGGGCTTAGAAAGAAAGAGGGGAAAGGGAATAGATTATCAATTTTATTGTGGATTTTACATAATTATATACAAATGTATACAACAAACATGCTCGACTTTCTTAAACTATTTATATTAGACTCTGAGGGATTTAATTATGTCATCGCGCTGTATAATACACACATCAAAAGTGTCTAGGGATCAAGCATTTTTATGCGAATTTCTTGAGATTGAGATGTGGCTTTGTAATAAATTTATGATTTTATAAATTTATATGGATCCTTTTCGGTGCATTTCATAATTTGAATCAGGAACTGTGAATCAAATTCGAGTAAAAGATGAAAATCAGCTGTCAATATTTTCCCTATAAAAACATACAACGCATTGAAGACATTATTAGTGCTACTGTTTCCCTACTACTGATTAAAACCAACGTTATTATGGAGCGGCGACGTCATTTAAGCAGGGAAGAAATGCTCAGAGCCGTGGGAATGATAGAAGCTGGTTCCCGGCAACGTACTGTGGCTTTAGCTCTGAATACAAGTCAGAGTGTTATCAGTCGACTTTGGACACGTTACTGAAGCACTGGTACCGTGGCTGAGCGCCATGGAGGACGGTATCGCTGCACCACACGGAGACAAGACCGACACATTCAAATCTTAACTCGAAGAGCTCCAACAATAACCGCCATGATGTTAGCCGTGAGGCTTCATCACTCTTCAGGGAACTTAATTAGCGACCAAACAGTCAGAAACCGCTTGCATGAAGTGAACCTTCATTCCCGAAGACCGCTACGGGTACCACCTATAGCAATGCACAATCGTAGGATTCGATATCAATGGGCTCTTGAACACAGAAATTGGGCAGAAGAACAATGGCGTTTCGTGTGCTTTTCTGATGAGTCTCGTTTTGGTATGAGACCGGATACAAGACGTATACGACACTGGAGAACCCCTGGACGCCAACAGCGATTAAAATCCTGCCAGGAAGTCCATCCTTATAGTGGTGGAACCATCATGGTATGGGCGGGTATTTGGATCGGCGGAAGAACTGAGTTGATTTGGATCAGAGGCAACCTCAACGCTCAAATTTATGCTGAGACGATTGTATCAGACGTCACCGTTCCTCTACAAGTGCAAATCGGTCCCTTATTTCAGTTAATGCATGATAATGCACGACCGCACACCGCAAGAGTTGTAAGACAGACTCGCGCCGCAGCTAACATCAATGTCCTGCCCTGGCCTGCTCAGTCGCCAGACTTGAACCCGATTGAGCATGCATGGGATATGCTACAGAGAAGAGCTCTGCCGAATATGGAGGGTATCCAGTCGCAAGAAGACCTTTTTTTGTTGTTGCAACGAACATGGGCGGCCATTCCACAGCGTGATTTGGATGAACTCATTTTGAGTATGCCAAACCGATGTTCTTGTGTTGTTAGTGTTCGCGGTAGAAACACGGATTATTAATTGTTTAAGTTACCCAATAAAATTTTAAAGAAAACTGTTATTTCAGTCTTTTTTTCGAACTTTAATGTTAGTGGTTCAAATGTCAAAAATCCCTTTATTAGGAAAATGGCAAATTTCTTTATTAATGCAAAGGTGACTTGGTTTATCGTTACTGTGACAAACGAAAACACTTTATTTGATGAATCCTTAAAGAAAATTTTAATTAATATCAATCAGGAGAAAAGTTATTGCAAAAATATATGTTGATCCCTAGACACTTTTGATGTGTGTAGTTCAGCATTAGGTATTTAAAACCTATAAAAAAAATACAGTTTTGCTGAAAGTAAAGTAATTTTAAATTTCTTGTTAGTTTTAGACTTATCGATTAATATGATAATGCAAAATATTATCTGACTAATGGTTTAACCTTATTTTTTTCTTCTTTTCTTGTTGATGGTGGGTAGCCTGCTCTAAGAGTATGTATGCCACTCTGCCTTAGCTTCACAAGCCGCTGACGAATATCTCTTAGGCGTTATAGTCAAGCGAAATAGTAAAGTAGGTGATAATTGGACCTACAATACGCACATACATCCGAAAGATCAGAATGCGTGCCTTGCGTTCGTACTCGTCAACACCTCTAAGCTATCGTAACTCCTGCTTTATTATTATGGTTTACAAATACCAGACCAAAACAAAAAACATTTTACTTCCGAATTCTCAATCGAAAAGTACCTTTCAATAATTCAGTTGAAACTCAATCTAGGTTCTAGATCGAAACGTTTCATAACTTACAAATCAAAGTTTCGGGTCGTTCAGAAGATTCATTACCATAATAACTTGGCTCCGCAGATATAGTATTGAATTACCCGAAACTTAAAGTACGTAGAAACGGGTGTTAACGTATAGATCTAGGAAGGTTTATCTCTGTACTGTCTTTTATATAATACAAGCACTTCATACAGTAACATCTCTTTCACCCCCTATTAGTTTTAAAAAAAATTATAGCCTATGTCACTTACAAATAACGTGGTTTTCTATTAGTAAAATAATTTTCAAAATCGGTTCAGGAGATACAGAGATTACCCCTACAACGTCACAAACTCACAAACTTTACCTTTTTGTAATATGAATATGAAAGTATAGATAATGTAAAACATAAACGGGGTGGAACAGTGATACCATGAAGTCAGTACAGACGCCAGCACATCAAGTTACCCCAATGTGTCAAATTTTCCCAATTGAATATGAGCCTTATTCTGAAAAACGATCAAAGAAATTTGACACATTGGGGTAACTTGATGTGCTGGCGTCTGTACATTAGTCTGTAGTACAAGACATACTACCAACAAAATAACCAGTAGGTACTGACGTGGGTATTGCTTGATCTAAAAACGAACCCCAATCATTATATATAATAAGTATTTGGCAAAAGCTGTTACTTTTACATAATTCAGTCTTACAAGATGTAAGACACAAAATCTAAAAATACCAATCCGAAAATAGCAAGATTTATCCTTACATACTCCTTTTTCCTTCGGTTATGTTCATACATCTGGTCATACACATACGAGACGTCGGTCGCGAGTACCTACTAAGAATCTGACATTTCTGAAGAACATCACCAATAAGCTTATGATCTTCTCAGGTGTCCCTTTCTGGCATTTCCACTTACCTACATATACGAGTACCTTATAACTTTTGTTATTCACCTTTCCTTCATTCTCTCAACGTGAACACTGTATAATATTTACAATTTATAGAAGTCATTACATCTATTTATAACCGACTTCAAAAAAAGGAGGAGGTTCTCAATTCGACGGTATGTTTTTTTTTTTTTTTTTTGTGTGTTTGTTACGCGATTTCTCCCCCATTTGTGGACCGATTCTCAAAATTCTTTTTTATTTGAAAGAGTATACTCCCAAAGTGGTCCCATTTTAATTTGGTGAAGATCTGGTGCTGATCTTCGGAGATATACAATGGAACTCTTCAAAAATAGACGGCAAATCTGTCGTGATTGCTGGAATCGCTTGAATATTTATTGTTTATACAACACCGAGACGTATCATCACGCCTGTATGCTCTGAGGGGTATGCAGATGTGTACAATATACCTAGATTTCGATTTAGGTATGTTAAGTTTCATTTATTAGGGATAAGTGGATAACCCTATTACCATGACATGTATATAATGCATGCAAATATTTGTATGGGAACAACTAAAAATGAAAAAATAAAAATCTTTTTTGCAAAAAATAAAACCGACTTAAAAAAAACACTAGCCGGTGTAAAATAACTCTAAATTCGGAAGTCGGTGGCCCATCATGAATAAGACAAAACCACCAAAGCCACAGACTTCCTAATTTAGAGTTATTTTACACCGGCTAGTGTTTTTTACCACAACATTACATCTATTTACACAAAAAAAAAAACATGACATTGGGAAGAAAAAGTGATTCTAGGCTTTGTTAAGCGTCTTGTTTTATCCGTTGTTATTTAACTGCTACCGCAGCTTATTGTTGAATAGAGTTCTCTCATTTGCAAGGCCTCAGCTCTCGTCCAGCTGCTATCCGCCATCCCATCATGAACATCATACGCGACAGTTCCTTTCATTTGTGTGGTTCGATCCTGCTTATTCTAAGACTCTAATAAGTTCATTATTTTCCACCTTACACCCATCATTACAAAGTAACTTTACCTCACCGTACGAGGGTATTAAGTACTAGTTGATTAAAATTTTGCTGATTTAAGTTCCAATGTGTCTTTCCAGTTCTTGTGTAACTTACTTAGTTGCACAAGAACTGGAAAGACAACCCTGAACCTATTGATAATACTCGTTTGAACCCATCAATCTGTCATAAACAAGCACGGTAGCAGTGCTCATGATTTCTCTATATGAGAAGAGGCTTATCGGTCTATGCTCTGAAGTAGCACAGTAACTGACTGTTAGCATTCTATTTTTAGCATAACCCAATAACTCTGCCAGTAATAGCTGCACGTGCAAAAAAACTCAATAAATCTTTGAAAATTTGTAACAGTTCATCTACTCCTTTTACGCTAACAAATAATGGATCTCCCTCGTTTCACCGCTTCCATTATGCATAAGCCTTAAGCCCGTAGTTCCTTAAAATGTTGCTCAAATGTCCGGCATAATTATATGCAAACTGTAAAGTCTATGTGCTGGCCGAAGGTTCTGTCCCGCCGGCAGTGTTTTGTTATAAAGCCCGTTCATAGTTGGATGAATATTAACTTAGGTTTACTTAGTTATAAGTCAGTTTTGGGAATAGTAATTAAGACAGTGAGAAAATTTCTCACTGTGTGTTCTGGCAATTTGTGGATAGTGAATAACTCTTAGTTTATGTTACTATTTCGGTATGAATGTCTGTGAGTTACAGCTGGCTATTTTGTAAGACTAAGTGATATAGTATGCTTTGTATAGTAAGTAATTTCATAATACATAACATATCACATTTGTATTCCTCAAAGAGTTAGGCATAGGTGTACCTTAATTCCTACGTAAAAGGGGGCGAGTCTATTGCCATCAACAAACGATCAGATAACAAATTGTAAACTCCCGGCTACTACTAAAAAGTTTTAGATGGAAAAACCAAGTAGCCCTTCCCGGGTATCGAACCCAGGCCTTTACGCTCAGATGTAGTACTTGTTGTGATGTTTCAATTAGTTTTTAAACGTACAATCGGACAAGTTGGCGCTCGACCACTTTTAAAACAGTTTCCTATGAAGCAGTCTGGCGGGCGATGCATACGCAAACTCCACCCCTTTTTTACTTCCGCCAATCAGGACGTTTTAAGCCGCATAGATCGGAAGCGATAATCTTTGTTTACTTTAGTTGTGATTTGCACTTTGCTAATCGACGACGCGCGTTCTTACTTCTGTGTTTTGCTTACAACCATTTTTGTTTACCGACTCCGATAATATCTTGCCCCACTGTTGACCCTTGCTTGTTTTACCGGACAGTTTTGTTGATTGCTCTCTCGTTGACCTGTGCTGTGTATTAATTGGATTGTTGGACGCTCTTCTGTGGATCTGTGCGCGTGTTTTATGGACTTGAACAATGAACCGAAATTTAACGAGAGATGAACGGAACCAAATCTTGGTTCTATACAATCAAGGATATAATATTTCCCAAATATCGCGGGAATTAAATGTTACGGTAAGTCAATATCATATTTATTAAAACATAATATAATTGGTATACTTACCGTCATGTATCTTGAGCGCTCGGTGTCAGAGGGGGCATTGGGTCTATTTCACTTAAAAGATAGGTAAGCGCTCAAGATCCGTGCTGCTCAGTTTTCTTTTTTTTCATATAATGTGTTCGGTTTTATTATTTACATAATACTTACTACTTGGTCAAGCTAAGTTTTCACCTCTCTGGAATGCGGTCGCCTATTCCGCTTCCCCGCTCATCTCCCTGTGATCGTCCTGTTAGACTAGATTATTTTCGAAAGACGTGTTAATTAAAAATAAAACTTCTAAAAATATGAGCGATAGCTCATTCGATGCGAAATGGTGTCTAGAAAAAATTATTTGACGGATTTCTTAATCACTCCGAAACTTTTAAAATTTAAGAAATTTGCAAAAAAGATCCTTAAAGAGAAGGAAATTCCCAATAAAAACGTCACACTCCCGGAGTTCTATCTCTATTATTTATGACTTTAATTTAAAACTGAAAATACGGTGCCACAGGGTCGTTACGGCATAATAATATACGCAACACACTTAAAGTGACTACGCCACAGAAAATGTTATTTTATGTATTAAATATTGATTAATTTTTTTTTTAAATGTGGTGTATTCTATACACTTTAATGAGTAAATTCGTGTTTTTTTTTTAATTCATCTTTCAGCAAGTAGGGCTAGGTATATTGTTAATTAACAACATTTATCCGAACCTTTGTTAAGAAAATAAAAATATTTAAATAATTGCTCTTAAAATGTGTCGCTTCTTAGAGCCCGTCTTATATATTAATTAATAGGATCACATAATTAAAGTTCTAAAAAGTCGTCTGTTTTGTTTATAATATCTTTTTTTATGTAACGAAAAATCTAATCTTAGAATCATAAGTCATATTATTATGGTTGTTTTTATGTATCAAAATCACAACATAAATAATGTTTTGAATAAACTTTTTACATCGTTTATTTATAAATATTTTTTAAATTAGCAGATGGTCTAGTAGAGTTATTTTTTAACTATCATCATAGTCTTGTCTTGAGAAAATATTGTTTCTTAAAAAAAAACTGTTGTCTTAATTAAATGTTTTTATTGTTCATTCGTTTTTAGACATAATTCCGCATCGAATGAGTTATAGTTCATATTTCTAGGAGCTTTATTTGTAATAAATACGTTTTTCGAAGTGATTTCTGGTCTACCATTCCACAGTCCTTGCCTATATTCAGTTTGACGTAATTGACAGGAGTTGCAAACTTAACTCAACAGTTTTTTGCATAAATATTAATTTATGCAAAATATTGTTAATTCGTAAATAGTACAAACAACTAATTGGTTGTAGATTTAATATCCACAAAAAATTGTTATTCCTAAAAGAAAACGAAAAACGATGGGCCATTTTTTTTCAACATTTTTTGTTAATAACTTTTGCAATTTTAGCGTGCTAGAAAATTCTTCAAAACATTTTTCTTGACATCATTCCGCATCGAATCAGCTATCGTTCATATTTTTAGGACCTTTATCTCTAATTAACACGTTATTTAAGATGTGAACCAGACTATGTAGATTAAATCTCACTAGAGGTTGCCCAGTAGTCGAATTTCGACTCGTAATTATTATTTAATATTTATTTTAGCTTTCTGCACTCCTTTATAAATGCTTAATCTCATACTTCCCCGTGCACGCAATATACTTAAAAAGGGGTACAAAGTTTTCTCTTCACGTATTATTGTACAGATTAATAATTATTTCTTATATACAATTTAATTTTATCAATTAATGTTTTCCTTTTAATATTTTTTTTAGAGAGCTACTGCCCGTCGGTGGATTCAACGGGACGCCGATGAGGGCTCCATTGCCGACCGACCTCGTGCTCACCCTCCGCGCATCCTAACAGATGCTCGTGTGGCACACATGGTTAATACCTACCAGGAGGAACCCTTTACCAAAACATCAAGCTTTGCACAGCAATACGACTGCAGCATGCAAGCCATTAGAACAGCGCTCCATCGTGCTGGAGTGCACCATAGGAGGCCGGCAGTTAAAATAATATTAGGCCAGGAACAAAAAGAAGCTAGAGTGCGTTTCGCCCGTGATTACAGAGATTTCGATTATTCACGCGCCATATTTTCTGACGAAAAATCATTTAAGTCTAGTCAACATGGTCGTCGGAATTTATGGCGTGTAAATAATACAAGATACGAGCCGAGAAACGTAAAGTCTAATAACGAATCTGGGAGAATAATAGTTAATATGTGGGGTTGGATGAGCGCTGATGGGCCAGGAGAATTACATTACATTAACGAAAGGGCGACTGGACAAGTATATGCGGAATTGCTAGAAGAAGTGATGCTGCCAACAGTGCGCGCGGTGTATCCTGGGGAAGAAGTTCCCCAATTTTACTTTTTTCAAGACAATTGTCCAATACACCGTGCGCGCGTAGTTCAGAATTGGCTACTCCAGTATCCCGAAATTAGGACAGTCCCATGGCCCTCTCGATCTCCGGACTTAAATCCTATAGAAAATTTATGGGCAATAATGGTCCAAAGATGGGACAGTCGAAATGAGAGGACCAAAGCAGCGCTCGTCACCCATTGCGATGAAGTGTGGGACTCTATTCGAGGCTCGGATCTTTGCGAAGTACTCGTAAGATCGATGAGAAACCGATGCGATGCCATTATAGATGCGGGCGGAGCCTTAACAAAATATTAAATAAATAAAATATAGGTATAGGTGTATGTTGTTGGTGTTGTGTTGTTGTGTTTTTAGTTTTGTTTATTTCTCAATAACTTAGTTAAAACAAACCTACCGCTACCTCTTCAAATAAATCCCGACAATGACACAATGTTGATTTTATGACCAGGAGTCGATGTTTACCTTTTTACTGTGGATAAGTATTTTGCGGTGCGATACAAACAATGAACCCTAATAAAAAGCACTTTCTTTGAATTTATAAACAATACTTCTTTAAAAATAATTTTAGTAGGCTTCATTACTTGTATCTCAATGCAAAATACTTATCTACAGTAAAAAGGTAAACCGCCTATTGTTATTTGCCGACTCCTGGTCATAAAACCAAAACAGTGTTATGGTCGGAATGTCTATGAAGTTAATCTTTGCAGTGACAGTGATTGTTTTGTTTAAATTATGTTATTGAGAAATAAACGAAACTAAAATGTAGATTCAGTTAACGTAAATTGAGAGTTGAAAGTTGATTGAGTAAATTGAGTTGAGTGAGCACATACCCTGGAGAAATTGAGCGTTTAGCTAATAAAAAAAAAATGTAAATAAAAATGTAAACATCTTTTTAGGCCTCCCTTATATTACGTGTTATTGTTGTCTCTCACTGTTATGATCACAAAAATTAGAAAGGTGTTCATTCTGCATTGCTGTTAATTGATATCTCTGCATTTACTGACTGTGTTTACATTCATTAAGGATTGCGCCATCATTAGGATTTGTAAATAAAAATTGTTTGTCTAAGCTGGTAGAGACCATAAAATAAAAATCGTCATATTCTATTCAGTAGATATGATTAAATTTCCTATTACGATGGTTATGATTTTGTTTATGTGGAATATTTACTGAAGTCATATTGTTATTCAGATACCACCTATTGATTTTTTGTGATGTTTTTGTAAATCACTTGTCTCTATCCAGAACCACTATAATTATATCTACAACATTTAGGTAGGTATTGTATTATTAATATTTCATAAAAGAGTACTCAGTGGTGTGCAGTTTCTTTTAATAAATAATGTTATATTCTATTTATTAGTCATTTATTTATTATAAACAATTTCAAAACATTGAAATATTGCTGTATTATTTGTTATTCACAAAACAGTGCTGTTTATTTTTGGTAAATTTATTAAATTACTTTTTGAAAAACCTTCTTTTATTATAAAACTACCTGACCTAACAAACATTCGTCTGAAATATATTTTTTTCGGCATGGTCTGTTCTCATTCCGGTCTACCAAATACATACAAAAATACCATAAAAATTGGTCAAACCGTTTTGGGGGTGTTCGACCTCAAGCACTGGGACGCGAAATTATATTAGAAGAAGATTAATCAGTTATCATAATTAGTACTAATAAAAATTTTCACTTTTTTAATTAAATTTTAACAGTATTTGAAATGACACTAAAGGAACTAGTCTATTTTTCTCAATTTTTTTTAAGTAGGACAAACACTTTAAGAATTCAATCTCTCCGAGGTTCTGATATTAACTAGGTATCTAAGGGACATAATACTCATTCCGAAAAACAAATTATTTCTTTAATGAGTTACCAAAACACAAACATAGAGTATATCGACAGTATTACTCGTATCGAGCAAACAAACAAGAAAAATACTAAAATTTCGAATAACTAACGCACTGAAAATATTATTCTGGTCAAAACATATTTTAAGCAATGACAAAACACATTTCAATACATTGAGGCAATTATTGAATTCATCCAAATCAGTCACAGTTATTCAGCTTTGATTATTAAAGAACACAATTAAGAGGAGCTCGTGGCTAAGTAATAACGGCCGCACGGGTCGATCTACAAGGTTATGCTAAGCTTACCAAGTTTGCTTCGTGGATGGGTGACCGTCCGTCATACCGAGTTGATCCCGGCTTTCATTTGAATATCTTAGACAGTCGTTATGGATGAAGAAGAAGAAAATCTGACACCAGTCTTACCAAGGGGTATCATGTTACCCAGTTACTGGGTTGTGGAGGTTAGATAGGTAGTCGCTCCATGTGAAACCCAGCTGCATCTGGTTAGATTGGAAGCCGACAGTCCTAACATAGTTGAGAAAAGGCTAGGCAAATGATGATGATGTTAGATAACACAATAGAAATGTGTTTTTTAAATTGCCCATTAAATCATATTATTTACTAGGTCGCTGAACAATTTTTGTCAAAAAAGGCACATTTAACATTCTTAAAAATGTGGTTTAGTGTGAGCGAGGGAGATGCCAAATATGATAGCGTGGCTGTAAGTGATAATATTATACGTATTTATGTAATAATCACTAAAATCAATGTCCTATAATAATTAAGTAAACTAAGTAATAATTAATCATAAACATGGAAAACAAAAGAAGAAAAAAATATGTGAGCAAAACATTTTTTCAAATAACATCCTACTGAACGCAAAATATTCTTAAAAACTTCTTTTTCAAGTGAGAGCCAGTGCAATGCAACCTAACAATGCTATGCGCGTGCGCCGTGTGTGCGTGACTATCGATGTTATGCAAAAAAAGTTTTAGGGGGCGTGGCTACGCTCGCTGAGACTGTACGCTAGGTGCAAGCGAATATGGCCTTATGGGTGGTCGACCGGCGAGTTTGCCGATTGTACGTGCAGCGCTTCTAGAGGCTTATCATTGATTTTTGTGTCAAATTCGATAGCTGGTTAACGCTCATTTGTCTTTCATGTGCCCCATCATCTAGCTTAGCCTCTTCGAAACTGTGTTTGGGACAGCTTTCAGTCTCGTTCGTCGAAATATCAATAGCAAAGTGACTGGCTCACTGGCCCTTTGGTTAAACTGGTTGTCTGACTTTCGGGCTTGTGACGACGTGAAACGACTGAAATATCTACAAATGACAGCCGTGTGTCACCTCTTCAATGCTAACTTCAATTTATAACATACTTACTGAAACTTAAATACAAACTGCGAAAGCGAATAATATATGTAAAGCTCGTTCATTCAGCCTTTAGAATTATTCCTGTTAAGTTTATACATTTCTTGAACAAAAGCTGCTCCAGTAAACGTACAGCTTTTATGAAGATCGTTTTTGAAACTCTCATTATGATCCTAATAGGAATTTGAATGATTGATTTCATAAACTAGTGATTATTTGGAAAACCAATAACTGGTAAACGTTTCGACGAATTTGGTAGTGTTATTATAGTTTGTCGCTTATTCTGTGACTTTGAACGAATCTGAAATTAATTCGGCTATGTTACATATATATACCTAAAGTTGATAATTATATAAGTTTGCTGTTTTGAGAAATAATTCTTGGGAGTTCGGGATTACATCTATTTATGAAATTAGGTGTAATTTAACAAGCCTAAACAATTCTAATCTACGCAAATACATTTCAGAACTTCTAGAAACAACTCTAAAACTTGTAAATTTACTACTAAACCCAACCCGTTTCACTTTCTTATCTGACAGTTTTTCTAGGTCCAAAACTCTCAGAGAAATATTCATTTAGATTTTGTTGAGAGGGTCTTGAAATCGCGAAGTTAAACTTCGATCTCTTGATTTTTACGTGACTTGGATGATAATATTATTCGTTTTTGACCTCATTTTATGTTTGTATGTATATTTTTGGGTTGCACGTTCGTCACCCCTGGAGTCCTTGAAGCAATCTTTTGAAGGGATGCCCAGAGGTATTTTGCTAACTTACATTTCAATGATAAGTAGGGAGGATTGTTAGTATGTAATGCTTGTACCTTATTTGGGTAGTACAACATCTGCACGGTGTAAAACATCCTAAACTTGTATTATATAAAATTGAGTGCCAAAATTATTAATAATGAAAATGTCAGCTTGTAGAACCCAACTAATTATAGTTCTGAGTTAACTCAGCAATGTTTACAATTCCATTTCAAAGTTACCCTAATAATCATCGTTAATTTATCCATATTCCTCTAAAATTTTAAACACATCGCTAGCATAATTATAAGTTGTTTGTTTTAAATAAAACACTTCACAGTAACACTGATATTTTTATTCCATAATTTTAACTCCGATGGTACAAATTTATTTTGTTGGTAGTAACACTATCTGATATTCCAAATGGCTTTGCATAAACACACAAATATAAGGAATTTTGACGTGAAACACGTGGTACCTGAAACAATAGTAGAATTAATTAGAAACTGTTCATATAATATGTATTTGTTGGGAATATGGTTGGTAGTTAATGTACCATTAACAATGGTGCTTACATTGAAATTGTAACTGTAATCGAATTTCACTATTGAATACTATTACGCAATAACGAATACCTATGAATAATACACGTTGACCTATTTAACAAATCATTAAATCTAAAATCATATATTCAAACTACGCTAAGACCTTTAGACGTCGAACAATAACCAAACGGTCTTCTAAAAAGTCTGCACCACGTCTTGTATTGCTGGACTGAAGTGCACTACTGTACACACTGTAGTACAAGAATTTCTCCAGCAAAAGAAGCATCTATTTTGTGTTTTTGTGTATGTAAATTATTGTGGAAATTTTTAATTCACGTCTCTTTAAAAATAGACTTTCTCTCATACGAGTTATCCCCCGTATCTTAGGTACATTGAAAATGATTTACTCTAACAGCTTGACACGGAATCAGTAATCAGCTAACTGATGTACAGACGCCAGCACATCAACCTACCCCAAACTGTCAAATTTTCCCAATTGAACATGAACCTTAATGTGTTTAGAATAAAATTGAAAACCTTTCAAAGAAATTTGACACATTGTGGTAAATTTATGAGCTGGCTTGTGTACAAATATTTGTTTGACCTACACCTGTGACGAACAAGTATTATTTCATCGATCGGAATCGCCACACACAGCCAATCTAAAACTCATTACAAAACAATGAAATTATATGTATTCACGTTTATAATGACAAAATTTCAATTACGCCTGTGTAATCAAATATTTGTTCATGGCATACCGCATTTCCTAATACCTTGTTTTGTTGCAGGGTTGTCCCCAATTCATTTTGCAATCATTAGGTACCCTACATCCCTTTAATCCTTTCCCATTTACCCGTAACTAAGAGGATTTGCCTAAGCGTCAGGGATTGTGATGAGTGCTTGGTTCTGGCCGTATTAATTAATAAGCTTTACCACCTCACACTTAAATAGATTCTATCAGGGGCAAGGGAAAAGCCACTCGTGCTTTACATGCTTTTAACACAAACTAAACAGAGTTTTCAAAGTAGAATTGGAAACTATCTTATAAAGCATAGAATGATGGGTCGGGAAGAAATACATCGATCTTAAAAATTCTGTCAAAATTATTATAGTGCAAGTAAAAGGTGGCTCACTTCAGTGGCTTATAGTTAAAAAGGTTACAGAAAGCATTCCGAACATACAAGAAAAATAAATGAAACTATTAATACAAACAATTTACATGTGCGAAAACAAACAACAACCTAAACTAGGCTAACTGAGCTTAATTTAGTCTTTAAAATTCTCTTGTTGATCGACAAATTCACATTCTCGTCTTCATTGTTAGAAGAACGGGAACACAATGGAAATAATTTGAATGGACCTAAAGAGCTTATAGCATCCGAAAGATGGATTACATGCAGCAGTGACCAAACATGATGACTTTCGGCCACCGCTTTATGTATAGGTACCGTCTAAAAACACACCTCTTTGCAATCTTTATTGCTTTGACTTGATTGTTGTAACGTTGTATAATTTGCTTCTTTTGACAGTAACTTATTTTTTTTATTTATTTATAGTTTGGCATTTTGACATAATTTTACTACTTAAAGAAATGAAATAATGTAATCATTTATGTAATTAATTTGTAGTTCAGTGCGAGTAAGCTTTGTTTATTTTATTATTGTTATTATTTGTCTGTATTACTTGTTTGTCTGTATTAATTCTTTTTGTATGTCTATAGTAGGCAGATCATAGCGAACTTTAATTTCAAATATGACCAACCTGTGTACCTATGTATCACAAATAATATGTTTCTGATTTTTGATTTCTGATTTCTAAATTGATGAAATTATTGTGACTCAGGCTGGCTCGACAAATTTTCAAAATAGAGAATTTGGAGAGAATAATAATATGTATTTTATTGGTGTTGGTAGTTCGAGTATAAAATGATTAACGTTTTACCAGAAGTGTTCTACATGTTCAGGGAGGCGTGGATTATCAGGTAAGAGTACAGGTACAGCTGCAAGTAGATAAAAAGTACTGATCTCATTTTTATTTTTATTACAATTATAACTTGTAAGAATATTTATAAGATAAATAATATATTTTATTATATTTTAATTAATTTTGCAAAGGCGTACAGGGTCCATGATTGTGCATAGTTTTATTTTAATATCTTTACCATACTGAGAAATTCAAATAAATGAATAATATTATATGTATGTGTTATGGTATGTTTTTTTATAAATGATACCTATAAATGTAAATATAAGTTTCATTTGTGACATTGATTTAATTTGAATAACGTGTAGTAGTTTTTTTAAATTACATACAAAGGTATTCAGAAATAAGGAAATTTCGGTATCAGTTTTCATATCTAAAACAAATTACAAGTTTAACAATTATAATTTAACTGGCACTTAACACTCCCCTACCCCTTCGTCGTTTTTAAAATAAATGTTGCCTCACTCGGTACAATATAGCTTAGTAATAGTTTTTCTTAAAATTTGTTAAGGATATTTATAATTATTATTGTAAACAGAAACATTAACGAGACTTCATTATTTGTAAACATCCTTGGGTTATAATACTGTGAATACTACTAGCACCTCCTAGTCCACTAAACGCTTGCTTAACTAATGAACTTGTATTATGTAAATTAGAGATTTGATTTCATTTAAATTATCATTGGATTATTATTCAAATGAGACATAATAATAATTCAATTGAATAGTTAAATGCAACAATTATGCAAATGTTTTTAAATTATTTAAAACAATTTTTTTTGAGCTCCTACTCAAAAAAAAAAGTAACGATAGATTGAAGAAATTAATTTTAAGAACTCCTATTCTTAACTGTATTCAAGTAAGTTTCACAAACGGTATTCACTCTAAATGATTTTGGTCTACAAAACAGTCCCTCAAACAACAGTTAAAAAGTTTTAAAAAGTGTTCTAAATTATTACTTACTCCGGACACTTTACTGCTGTTAAATTATTTCTAGAACGTACTTCAAGGAACATAAAATTCTCCCTTTTGAAAATTATTTATTTTGCAGTAGCTTAAAGTAGGTATGTCCCTACATACAACCTGTACTAAATTTGCATGGTATACTGTCAGTGTCGAATCCGATACTCCTGCACACAAACGTTGCTAAACTTTGCAAGTAAATCTATAACTTGACTTAACAAAAACACCTTGAAATGACGCTCCGTTTCCTAAAGGAGAACCAAAGTGTCTTCGAGTTTGGACTTGAAACTCGCAAACTAACTTAATCATAAGTAAACACTAAGGAAACTGTACTCGGAGTCGATGGAATAATACGTGGAGTGAATTCGTAAGGTGTACAAGGAAATGAAACTACCGACTATCGTTGGACAATCAATAGCGTCGCATCTTAAAGCTTATTGGTGATTGGCTACTGTTCTGACGCACTTAACGACATCCGAAGACGTGCCTTTATCACTTTCTTCTTTCTCTTTTAAAACCCCAACGCAAGCAGAGGGATTCTTATATATAAATATTTATTTCTTGTTGGCTGGTCGACACTTTGGATGATCAGAGGACTGGCTTATTCTTTGGTGAATGAATTTGCATTCCCATTCAACATGTCAATGCTGACATTCTTCTGGGAACGGATCCAGATTACAGCTTCGTATAAGTACTTTGACGCCTAAGTGTTCCTGTTTTGTATTCCCTCTTCTCATTTTTTATTATTACTTTATTTGTAGTTTGTATTAGTGTACATATTCAGTAAATTGTAATTAGTTTTAATTTAATTTGAATAAGTACTTTAGAGTTGAAAATATACAAACCTGTGTCTATAGAGTTTGGCATAGTTATACTATGCATCTCGGAGTCTCGTAGAAATAAGTAGTTTGCTTTGAATCCTGTTGCATCTAGTCTATCGTTGGATTTGAAGGTTATTCTTAGAAAGTTCTTCTCTGACGTTACTTGGAGCTCTTTTAGTTGACCACAATGTCTGTGGCTTTGTGATTCGATCATTTGACTGTAAAACTGGACGTAGTCACTGGCTGATACAGCTTCACACCTGTAATATAATCTCCATTTATTTCAAAGCAACATTTTAGTGCATCTCTTCAGGTTTCGGCATCATCATCAAAATTTAAATCGTTTTATGAATACATTACTTCATGTGGTTCTCCTGGCATGGTAATTAGTCTAAAGTAGTGATCACTTCTGTTTTCAAGTTATTAATCGACTAGAATTTTTCTTGCGTTGTGGTTACGTTAACAAGCATTTTGCCAGAATAAATCATTAAATAAATAAATGGGCACGTTTCCCGTTGAGAGCGATGCGGATGAATTTTTTGATGCCATATAATTATTTTGTTATTCTTTTAGTTTTTATTAAGTATGTAATCAATGTATTATTAGTTAGTTAACACAATAAATTAAATCTTCGCTTTATAAATAAATACTCCACAACTTTCACACATCGCCATCCCGTCCCAAACTAAACAGAGCTTGTGCTGTGAGTACTAAACAACTGATAACTCTACTTATAGACACAGAACAAAAATGATCGTGCTCATCACAAAAACATTGTCTTGGGTGGAAATTAGACCCACGACCTCCGGCCTTTAACCACTAGACCAACAGGCCAGTAGAGTATAAAATCATTAGGTGCTGAAGGAATATATACGTAAAACACCCTGAAAGTTCGCGTTGAACTTCACTATCTTAGTTTCACTAAGATGTATGTCCAAAATAATGTGAGGGAAAATTAATGAAAATTGAAACTTCAACAGTCCATGTCGCGTCCAACCTAGATCACGATGGATTTAACAGATTTGATCACTAATCTTGACCCTACATTATGCCAATCCTGGCTTTAGGAACCTTTATCAAGCGCGAGTACCTATCTTTCGCATTCAGATAGTGACGAAGGCTACTTTCACGAAAGACTTTTCTAAACCTAATAGTATTCAAATGAATTACTTACGGGACCACACCTTCGACGTCGAAATAAGTGAAATGTAAATGTACTCTCTCGTTTTCGTTGCCATAGAAGAAGTAATTGCACTCTGTGTCCCTTGGATAGAGGCCAGGGTGGTTTGGTGACGTCACCACCCCCCTCCCCCGCTCGCTGCTATTAAATACGAAGGCACATGGAAATTCTAAAAGTTGGCTCCCCGTTGCGATCCCGTAATCTGAAAGTCAAAAACTTTTTACTTTTGTTTTTTGGTGTTCGTGGATTTTGGCGTAATTGAGGCTTTCCGGAACGGCGATACTTTTGGGTATTAATTTACGATTTATTTCTTTATTTGGAAGGAGCGGAATGTTAGATTTTTTGATTTTAAAGTAATCAGATATACAGGTATTGGTTAAAAAACTTTAATAAGACACCGGTCTTCCACATAATATACATAAAAAAGTTAATGTCAGTTAATTATTTCTCTGTAAAAATGTGGAAAGAAATAAATCCAATATTAATTCTGCATTTTGAACTTCTCTGAAGTTCAGTTAGATACCAGTTTGTTCAAAACCTACACCATTAATTAAAAATCTAAAACGACTATTAAGAAAACATTACGTTTAAAAGTTTCTAGCTCCCATTGTGAAAAAAAAAACAAAAACGCAACGTCACCATGTTTGAAATGCGAATATTCTGAAAAATGTGAGGAATTACGCGCGGACGGCATCGAGAATGATGAGGTAGGAATACGTGGTGCTTTGAATTCCGATGCGAGAATGACAAAAGATTTTCAAATATCTTGAAAATGTGGTAAAAAGTAATGTGTTATTGAAATTAATGAGAAAGTATGCGACCGTTTTGCCAAAAACACACCACATTTTGGTCTAAGATATTCCATCAAAATTTATAATTAATGACATTACAGCTATTGATACGTAATCATTAATAACATGATGGATTTTAACTAAAATAAATGTTTTGAATTTGAATTTAAGCAATCTGTTTACATTAAAACATTTAGCAGAAACTTATACTATTTATTGTCATAAGGATTTTGCCCCATAAATTATTAAGCAAGAGGTGCTTTATATAGACAAGTGAACACCAGTAAAAAGAAAAACAAATTGATATCAATCAATCAAAATAAACCAAAGACATGACCGCACATACAAAATTAAGATAAAACAAAAGAAGTACGTACCTTCAACAAAGGAGTATGATATCTTAAACCCCCTGCTATGTCTCGATGAGTATATTCCACGGAACTCGAGAGATAACTTGGGTCCATTCGACATTATTGGCTTCGGTATATCGTTGCCGCAAAATGATGCCATCTTTTCGAGACGACCGTCTACATACAAAAATACGTCGAGAGAATCCATACTCTCGCAACTGTAACAAAGTAAATTTGCTTATTCGATACCGCTTCGAGTGCTTTGTTTTCGTTCTTTATACTTGTCCACTTTGTTTTGTCAAAGTAATATTGTTATTTCGTGTCGTTATCGTATTTCAGTGTAAGTTTATCTAAAATTCTTATCTTGGTAACCTGTTATTGGTGCATGCTCATTTGCTCATCTGAATGACAAATCACTTGAGGAGTTTCTTCTATGTCGACATAAACTCATTTCATCAAACGAGTATGTATGGCACGGTGATAACATTCACTGGCACAGTTAGGGTGCACTATAAATTACATTCACTTAAACTCACACACAGGAAACCTGATGCACCTTTTCTCACTCCTCAACCTCTTACCGGACACATTCGATAGCTTGATTGGTGCAGTAAGTTTTGAATTAGTGCGAGTTCCAACATCAACATTAACCATCTTAGTTTAAGATATATTCAAAAGTGTGTAAATGGCTCAAAATCTACAGGAACTTACTCAATAATATTCTCTGTTATTCGTTGCAAGCTAAAGTCTTCAAACACGAGCCTGACTCTTTCCCTCCCTCGGGCTAGAAAGTCGTAATGACATTGCGTTTTCTGCGGGTATGGGGACGGGTAGAGGAGCGAAGTCAATTTACCCGTCTTGCTCTTATCACTGCTGAATACTTGATGGCAGGATGACGCTGAAATTAAGGTGTCATCTCACTAATGGAATGCGTAGGTACATTAGTTCCTAATATTACGAATTGGAGTGATGTTAAATTAATTTGTGAAACATTACGCGTGAGATATTTTGTATTCGTTATTTATGAATGAAATTTAAGTAGACTATAAAGTTGTTCATGTTTATTTGAGTTCAAAATTATTTATGCTATTAAAATGTAATTAGAGTTTTGCGTTGAAATATAAATTGAGGCTGTTCTAAAGCTAACTGCTTTTATTTTAATGACGAACTAAAAATTTAAGTAACACATTTTGTTTTTACTTCTAAAATATTTTAAAAACTATTGAGAAAAAATAAAATTGAAACCGACTAAAAATATAATAACTGGGCAAGACCCGTTTCTTCTTGAAACCACGAGAAATTCCTATCCACATAAAGTAAAATCTTACGCTTCCGACTTCGTGTTAATAAATTCCCAAGCAATTTGGCACGATTCTATGAACCAAACATATTTGAGATAAGCTCAATAGAAGATTTAAACTCCACCTTTTGAAAGTCATTGGCACGTGTAGAGCAGTAGAAGTCGTACCGTTATTAATTAAAGGCAATTGAACTTAGGAAGTTATTTTCGGTTCCTTAGCAGCAAAAAGATTCTCTGTAAGTATTGGAGATGTTAGCATTTCTTTGACTAATACACACAAAGTTAGCCTCAACAGCAGTGCAATTTTGTATAAATCACGACGTGAAAATGCACGTTAATTGAGCTGTCATTCAATACTAATGCTAGGCATTGATTCACTTCACTCAATTTTCACGAGGCAACTTTTAGTGTACAAAATCATCCCGTTATAACTTAAGTAAAATGAGCAATGTATTAAACTAGCAGTGTCGCCTTGCTTACGTATAACACAAAGAACTCATTCTACCCATGTTCTGGTGGGGATTCTTCACGACTATGTTCATCAAGTCAATACAATTTACCCTTAAACTGTCTAAGTATATCTATTCTGTATTTTTAAGGCATTAAGTCCGCCTTTGGTCAGTTTTTTTAATTGTGCATTTTTTTTTAGTAAATAAACTGCATTTAATAAGCCATTTTAATATTTTTGAAATTGTAGGGTTGATCGCCTTTAGTCAATATTTAAATCTGCTTAATACTGAGACAATTTTTAAAGAAGCGCCAAATAAGCATTTCACGCAAAAATGGCACTTCTAATAATATATGAAGTGATTTTGTTTACAAAAACGCAAACGCTTTGTTTTTAAATGGCGACCTTATTCCAAGTACTTACTGGCGGCGCTTACAGCCGGTCCTAAGCCGGATATTGCCTCCGTTGTACTTGATTTCTTATTAATATCCCCATCTGTAAGAAAGAGAAGATTATTGTGGATCATTGTATTAAATTTTGTCAAGTTCAAAATTAAATCTAAATAAGTTTTTGTTAAATACCTAGTTGCTATCTAATTTTCCACTTGACAACGGTGACATCATCATTATAATTAATTCGCTAAGCGTAAACATTAGGTTTCTTTTTAAAATATTGTTAATATTTGGCATAATTATGCTATCGTGGCATAATTTGGCATAATCATTTGTCAAAAAAGGCCGTCTTGTGCCGTCAATACTTATATAATAAAGAGTGGTGAAGGGTTGCAGAATGGGAAAATTGACGATCTTTGACCACTTGGCGACCACTGGTAGGTACTAATGCATAGTTTTATGGATTAAATTGAAAAATATTGAAAGAATGTAGACAAGTTAACAGACGCCAGCACATCAATCAAGTATTGCGATTAAAACTCGTTCAAATTTACTTTACTTCATTTTTCGTTTTTTTTTTTTTTTTTATTTATTTTGTTTTATTTTTTAATTTTTTTTTTTTTTGTTATTTTTTTTTCGTTCGTCGTCGTTAAAATTTACTTTAAATCTCGTAATAAATGACAATCGTAAGCTGAGACACCAACAAGCTTGTTTCACCGATTTGAGATTTTTATTAAGTAGATTTATTAATCTCGGTACTGGTTTATGTACAGACGCCAGCACATCAAGTTACCCCAATGTGTCAAATTTTCCCAATTGAATATGAACCTTATTTTGTTTAACATAACGTTGAAAAACGATCAATTTGACACATTGGGGTAATTTGATGTGCTGGTGTCTGTACATGGTTTGTAGAATCATAAATCGAAAAAATCATAATTCAAAAAAATCGACAAGCGATTTTTTAAAATTAAAAACGGCATTTGAGGCTGATTTGCAGTTTTCTTTGGATTATGAACCATATTAACATCATCTGATGATACAATTTATTATGACATGCTTACTAAACCTGCGTTAGGGTCGTCTTCCATTTGAAACTGGTATCTTGCTTTGAATCCTTGGCCCGGGATGTTTGAGTTGGCTGTGAATTGTACCAATAAATCTGGTCCTGTTGATAGTATTTCATATCCTGAAATCACAATATAGGTATTATTATTTCATATAGGTATGGCGACCAACAACATAATTAAATTAACGCATTTTTCTAGTGGGGGTCACACGTACGTCAGTTACGAGTACTTTGGACTTGACATTTCTGAATAACAAAACAAATGAGCTGAGTATCCTTCTGACCATTCCGCTCGGTGTAAGATTATAATGTTAGTTTTTATAATAATATACTTTAATGAAATTTAGTTGAATCATCGTCCTTATCCATATATTCTCATTAATGTAGGTATACAAAATACTGTAAATCTATTTTCAAAAGAGTAATGGAGTTTCTGGCCCATTCTTCTTCATAAATGAAACTTCTTTTTCATTCTCTATATGGGTATTCTTGAAGTAAATTACTTGAATTTGATTATTATCGAATAACTTTTAAAGTAAGTCTAGAGCCGAATTTTTCATTAAGAAATCAAACCACTGCGTACTTTACATCTTAAACACCGATAAAATCTATACTACTGCACGAGGTAGAGTAAAATATGTTACATCGGTCATAGAGATAAAAATAGACTAAAAGAAATCAAGATCCTTTCGCAGAAATCAGAAATCCAAAGTAATTCGTACCTACGATTTCGTTACAAAGCATCGCCAGGACCGGCGCCGCCGAAGTCCGTCCATCGAAGACTTTTATTATGTCAGCACGATTGAGGCAACTGAAAAGTGGGAAAGTTATAACACCAAAAGGCAAAGGACGTCTAACACAAGATAAATAAATACAGAAGGTCGGTTCTTTACAACGAGGGAAAAAGCGCATGTAAGGGTCGAACGGGCTATAAGCAAAACCGATATAATGAAAAACAAAATCAGTTACTCCATAATGTCAACGTTAGCATAACTTGACAAAATGTAGGAAAAACGTTTTCGAAGGTTGGAAAAAGTTGCGACATAATACAACATAACACAACAATGAAAAATGTTAACTAATTTTGATTATAAGCACTCCATATTCTTTGTCAAAAATAAAAAATACTAGTGAAAGAATTGCTTCGATACTTCAATTAGTTTCCGATTTAGAAGTAAAACAAGTTGCACCCGCCCGACGCGGGCTGCCGGTGACGGTGTGACGTCATCGCACAACACGCTCAATCTGGCTCACTTAGACCGCTCGCGATCGCGCGCTCGTGCCGTCAAAATTATACCTAAATACTTTTAGAAATGTCCAATCCAAATACTAGGAAATCGTGTGTTGTGCCTAAATGTAAAAATACAACTACTAATTCGCCGGAAAAGTTGTTTTTTCATAATAATCCTTCATCCATATTACAAATAAATAAATAAAATAAATAAATTAATCGAATAATAATTACTATTATCAGACTTTAAATGCCTATTAAATCAAAACTACAAAGTACACACATCAAAAGTGTCTAGGGATCAACATATATTTTTGCAATAACTTTTCTCCTGATTGATATTAATTAAAATTTTCTTTAAGGATTCATCAAATAAAGTGTTTTCGTTTGTCACAGTAACGATAAACCAAGTCACCTTTGCATTAATAAAGAAATTTGCCATTTTCCTAATAAAGGGATTTTTGACATTTGACCCACTAACATTAAAGTTCGAAAAAAAGACTGAAATAACAGTTTTCTTTAAATTTTTATTGGGTAACTTAAACAATTAATAATCCGTGTTTCTACCGCGAACACTAACAACACAAGAACATCGGTTTGGCATACTCAAAATGAGTCCATCCAAATCACGCTGTGGAATGGCCGCCCATGTTCGTTGCAACAACAAAAAAAGGTCTTCTTGCGACTGGATACCCTCCATATTCGGCAGAGCTCTTCTCTGTAGCATATCCCATGCATGCTCAATCAGGTTCAAGTCTGGCGACTGAGCAGGCCAGGGCAGGACATTGATGTTAGCTGCGGCGAGAGTCTGTCTTACAACTCGTGAGGCTTCATCACTCTTCAGGGAACTTAATTAGCGACCAAACAGTCAGAAACCGCTTGCCTTCATTCCCGAAGACCGCTACGGGTACCACCTATAGCAATGCACAATCGTAGGATTCGATATCAATGGGCTCTTGAACACAGAAATTAGGCAGAAGAACAATGGCGTTTCGTGTGCTTTTCTGATGAGTCTCGTTTTGGTATGAGACCGGATACAAGACGTATACGACACTGGAGAACCCCTGGACGCCAACAGCGATTAAAATCCTGCCAGGAAGTCCATCCTTATAGTGGTGGAACCATCATGGTATGGGCGGGTATTTGGATCGGCGGAGGAACTGAGTTGATTTGGATCAGAGGCAACCTCAACGCTCAAATTTATGCTGAGACGATTGTATCAGTCTTCATCGTTCCTCTACAAGTGCAAATCGGTCCCTTATTTCAGTTAATGCATGATAATGCACGACCGCACACCGCAAGAGTTGTAAGACAGACTCTCGCCGCAGCTAACATCAATGTCCTGCCCTGGCCTGCTCAGTCGCCAGACTAGAACCCGATTGAGCATGCATGGGATATGCTACAGAGAAGAGCTCTGCCGAATATGGAGGGTATCCAGTCGCAAGAAGACCTTTTTTTGTTGTTGCAACGAACATGGGCGGCCATTCCACAGCGTGATTTGGATGAACTCATTTTGAGTATGCCAAACCGATGTTCTTGTGTTGTTAGTGTTCGCGGTAGAAACACGGATTATTAATTGTTTAAGTTACCCAATAAAATTTTAAAGAAAACTGTTATTTCAGTCTTTTTTTCGAACTTTAATGTTAGTGGTTCAAATGTCAAAAATCCCTTTATTAGGAAAATGGCAAATTTCTTTATTAATGCAAAGGTGGCTTGGTTTATCGTTACTGTGACAAACGAAAACACTTTATTTGATGAATCCTTAAAGAAATTTTTAATTAATATCAATCAGGAGAAAAGTTATTGCAAAAATATATGTTGATCCCTAGACACTTTTGATGTGTGTAGTTTTGACTACAACAAAAACTAGTGTATTTGTATACACACAGGCTTTACTGAGAAAATTTCAAGCGATTTGGCATACCTAGTAACATTCTTCATTCTTACAATGAAGAATGTTACTAGGTATGCCAAATCGCTTGAAATTTTCGCCATATTATGAAAGACGATTACAAATTTTACGACGTATGACAGCAATTGTAAGCGACTCGCGATTTGAAGCTTCCAAACTGCAGAGGAACGTTCACATCCTTCTGTCCATGCACATGATTTTCACTCGTAGAAAAGAATGGACCTTCTGAAATAATTTTCTCGTAGTTTTACTAAAGAAATGAACTTCTAAATACCTCTCGTCGCCTTTCTGAAGGAACGACTCTTCAAAAACTAACTTGATCCGCTCGTTGTGCCTAAAACAGTAAGAATGCCGAGTATTTAAGTACTTAGAAATATTAGAAGAGGAATTAGATTTTTGAAAGCACTTGACTTGTGACTTAATAATTCTGTAAGCTTTCATTTATTGTAAATGGCAAAGTTTATTTGAGCTGTTTGTTTAAAGATGATAAGATATTTAGTATGGATTTGACTCATACTATTGTTTCAGAATATTTATTTTATATACAGTGGAAGGGTGGCCAACTCATGAGTTATGATACCATGAGTTCAGTATATGACTCTAAACCCTTAGTTATTTTTTCTTTTATCATACACTTAGGGGTGGAAAAAATCAATGGACCATAAACGAAAATTACTTTATACCCTTAATTTAAAAAATACGTGAAGAAAACATTGTTTTATTATTAAAAATAAAAATAATATTCAAATAATTACTTACTAATCGATTAGATGTTGTTCAGGATAATATCTCTCTAATTTAAACATTTGGTCTTAGAAATAATTTGATTAATCTTTCTTAACAATTAAAACCTTCAAGGACCATTGATTTTGTCCACTCTACATAGTAAAAACAATATCATTTAAAACGCAAAAGTTAGGATAAACCGAAGTCAATTCTCACGCTGGGAGTCCAGAATCATGGAGTATTCCCGTTTGAGCACCTATTTTTTGAGCACCTATGCATTTAGTACCAAAGGTATTCCCATTTCCCATAGGTGTATGCATAGTTGCTCAATAAATAGGTGCTCAAACGGGAATACTCCAGAATCATGTGCTTAACTCAAATGATGTGGAGTTGTACGTCACTGTACGGACACCAGCACATCAAGCTATAGTTAATAAACTGTAAAATATTTTCCAATTGAATATGAATTCAATGTGTTTGTAATCAAGTTGAAATATATTTAAAAAAATGGGGTATCTTGATGTACTGGCGTCTGTAGGTACCTTCCACGCCATCCAAGATTTTAGAGTCACGTGAAACTGCAATGTTATAATATATTTCGAACGATACAAAACTTGCCGAAACAAATTGCCAGAACTTATGTCAAAGTTTCCGTGGAAAAATACGTACTCAACAGCAGACACTCACCTGGCGCTAAAGTGATAAGTACATCTCACATTGCTGGGATAACTGGATGGGTATCTGGGGCTATACAAGCGACCATGAGCAGGTCTGTTCGGCTGCGAGTGGAAGACGTAATCACACCACGTTTCAGCTACTTGTGCACCGTCTGTCTCGAAATTTCCTAAGAAACGAGATACAAGTTTTATAAATTGGAAAACTTTAGAAATCTATGAATGGAAGTCGATCTGTTACGTGAGTGAAATCTTTTGTTTTGTGTCGGGATGGCGTTAAGCCTTTTGCACGTATTATCTTAGAGCTTAATACCGTGTTTACCTACTAAATTAGTACGCGTATAAATTTCTGACGGAGTAAGTTGAATAGCATGTCGCTGAGAGTTAGTAAAAATGGGTATTAAATCTACATTTACTTACTAAAGTATTATTGAGTGTTTCATGTTAATATTTACTACTGTGCCCTAGGGTTTCATCTGTAGTCAAGAGTCGCACCATGGTGCTAAGTAGTCTTACTTTTCTCAAGAATTAGGCTATGAAATGTAAATAAAAACAAATGCTTCAGGTACAGACGCCAGCACATCAAGTTACCCCAATGTGTCAAATATTCCCAATTGAATATGAACCTTATTCTATTTAACATAAAGTTGAAAAACGATCAAAGAAATTTGACACATTGGGGTAACTTGATGTGCTGGCGTCTGTACTTACTTTGTTCCGTGCAAAAGATTAGTATTTAAAAATAAAAATAAATCACACTTTTCTATTTTGTTCTATAAAAAGGTTAAAGAAACCTGTAATCAGTGATATGAAACCTATAAATGGTTCTAATAGAATTGACACAAACCTTTAGTTTAGTAGTCCAAACAAAAATTAAATAAACATTAGCACTCCGGGAGTGCCGACCGAAGTTAAAACTTATCATAAGGAAAAACAAATTTCAATATTTTACTTTATAACGTACATTTACGTGTATACAGAGGTGTTGGTCACGGGAACGGTACCTGTATTGCGAGTTCTATGTTTTTTTTTTCATCTCAAAAATGCCCAACGCGCCAAAAGAAGTGTTCACTTTCCAGTAAGTACTTAGGTAACAAAATCAATAACTAAACATAAAGATACCTGGTATCCGCAACTACACGTCAATGCGCGTATTTTGCGTATGAGCCATAATCTACCACGCGGGCCCAGTGCGAATTGGTAGATGTCACACGTCTTCGAATTTTTGGTTCTAGGACATGCTGGTTTCCTCACGGAGTTTTCCTTCGTTGTTTTTGAGAGCAGTGGTGATGAAATAAATTACACAAAGTAATATGCCGGCCAGGGTTTGAACCCACGACTACTGTTCGTAAGTCGGGGCCGCCATCACTGGGCCACCGCTGCTCTATTAATTAATTAATTCACGTATAAATCATATGTAACAATGTTAAAGATACATTAATAAAGTCTCAAACATTTTTCATGAAAAGCGTAAAATCAACCCCTTGAATCTTCTTGCATTAATTCGCCAAATACCAACATCAGTCAAGCCATTGTAGCTTTAACGAAATTAATTGATATATTTAAGGTAACCAAACCAGACACTGATTTGATCAGACAGAGACGGACAACCAAGGACGGGAGAGATTGACTATAATATGAATTAATGACCACAGAGTAAAAACTTTATGGATCGAATAAACGAAGTTAGGGATAAAATTAGACGTTTATTAACGAACATTTTTGTTCTGTAGCAAAGTGTAAAGTTTTAATTGTTTTATTCATTATTGACTCTAGTGTTTTCTGACTTGCCATTTGTTTTAATGGGAAAGCTATTAGTTTAATGGAATATGATAATTGAAGTTATTCTTTTATTCTATTAGAAATACGTTGATGATTAATACTTTGAACAAATATAGGGTCATACAATGATATTATAAGTAAAAAGGTGTATATTAGGTTATCTAAACAACATTCGATCTTCAAAAACAGCACACTAACGCACGCACGCGTTCATTGATGGCGCGACGCGACACTGATGTCAAGTGTGGCTAGTTAGTCACATTTTAACGTGTCGCTTGCTGAGTGCTTATAACCTTTCTACACCTTTTTACTTATAATATTATTGGGGTCATAGCCAGATACTTATCTTGTTTACAATGCAAAAAACAAGAATCTTCTTGAAGTTTACATATATATATAAAAGAAGATCAAAACAAAGTACGTGCGCATTGTGCGCAATAGATATGGGCCGTCACGTGTATCCACTTCAGTCCGCCGGGCACCACCACGGTTACCCTGAACCCTATACTTCTAAACCATAGTTTATATATGGTATATATGATATTAATACTATAAAAGTAATAAAAAAATATACTAATTAGTTTATATTCTAGATTCATCTTGCATTCATCTTATGCATCACATGTGCCTAGCTATTTTCCAAGATTGTTGAAGTTGGCTTCTAATCAAACCTGATGTTTGTAAATTCCAGTATATTACATACGACAGCTTATATCTACATATCTGAGCCCGTAAAGACTGTCAAAGACTTACCTACAAACGACACTAGCGGCTTAAGGGTCGGTACATATCTAACGGAAAATGCGTCGCGTATTATCGGTTGCGTAACGCCACAACAGACAATTATAATTTAATAAAACATTGAACCTTTCACACTCAACCGATGATGCGTTAGTGCTTCGAGGTACAGCGTCGCATACACTCAGCGTATTTTCCCTCAGATACGAGTATAGCCGACCTTAATTTACTCTGACCGAGGCACAGATGAGTCTAACAAAAGTAGTTGACGGTCGCTCATTCGCAGACCAACCTCGGTAATGTAGCTTAGCCTCTTATTAACTTATTATCATTTAGCCAAGAATCGAACTAAACATAATTAAAACAAAATAATAATTAGACTTACTTCTGTCTATAAACCTGTAGTTCCCAACGAACCCCGTAGCGTTGGTAGCTTTGGCTCCTGTGTGTAGTTCTAGGACCAATAAGGGTCCATGGGAGTAAAGAGCTGGTGGTGCATCAGCTCGACTGCCGCATAGGACCCTGGACCACGCAGAGTATTCGTTGACACCAGGTGGCCCTGGACCATGAACGCCACCTTCAGAGTATACCTTCAGGTAGTCACCACGTATGCAACTGCGAAAAAATTTATCTTATTAAAAATGGAACAGTTTTTACAGTCTTGTTCAGTAAACTTTGTTCAGAAATAAAAAGTCACAAAACTAGCTCATTCAATTATAACAGTCAACATAAAAGAATAATTACAACAAAAGTATTCTTCATCTAGATACTCTGAAAATAATAAAATTCAAGAGATTCATCTTTTATTTAACTCAACCTTATTATAATAACAACATTTCACTGCAAATAAAAGAAGGCATTTCGCTACAATTCTATTTGAACTTCGTTCCACAATAGAAATCAAGTTCTCAAAGACTAATTGTTCAAAGGGAATTCATACATTATGAAACAGTAATAAAGGGATTCATTAATTAAAACCCTTGGGCGAATGCAGGTCAAGTGGAAAACTACAGACAAATGATACACATTAGCAGGAATGCCTCCAGCGGTAATGTTGAGGTTATACTCAAAGATAAACAGCCAGTTAGTCAGTTTCGCTTATAACGTTACTTAGTTCAGCTATACTTAAACTTTGACCTACAATTGAGTAATGTTGTTAAATATACTCACTAACCCGTGTATGTGTTAGTTATGTAAGTAGTTAAGCTGTTTTTATAAAGTTATTGTATTTGGATTCTATACTAGCTGTATCTGT
This sequence comes from Euplexia lucipara, assembly GCA_921972225.1. Taxonomy (NCBI): domain Eukaryota; kingdom Metazoa; phylum Arthropoda; class Insecta; order Lepidoptera; family Noctuidae; genus Euplexia; species Euplexia lucipara. The sequence continues at coordinate 15,594,047 of OV179152.1, read as the reverse complement.
GGATTTATCCATTCCTAAGGCGTGATAAAAATATCCAAAAACTTGCCCTAAAAATTGGGGCATTTATGCAAACAAAAACAGTATGTGTCAAGTTTCAAAGACCGGCGAGTTTAAATAAAAAAAAAGACTTCTGTTTTTATCAAATTAGTATAAAAGTATTAACTGAAAAGGCCAATTAAGTAAATATCTTATTTATAATATAATTTACAGTCATTAATCAAACCACAATCTGCTAAATCCCACCGAAAAGTGGGAAGTTTAAACAAAGTGTCAGAAAATCGACTCGTCCCAACCCTTTTAAAGCTAGGTAGACAGCTGTGGACGCTGTCGCCATAAGCCTAATATAATCCCTTAGTACCTACTCTCACTACACTTAGGTAGGGTGTCCTATTTTTAGTCCGGAATCACAGGGGTAAAGCTCACAAATTGCGTTACCATATCCGCTAGATTTTGCAGTCACTAAGTGCGGACAAAATGTCATTACTTCAGAGAGGAGGTACAACTTTTAACATAAAACTTACACTAATACACCATGACCGGACACTTTTAGCCACTAAAGCGTTTAGTTCTTGGTGAAACATGCTTAACTCTGTTAAAATCCTGGACATTGTACGGAGTTAGCTGTTGCTTGCTCGTGACTGCGAATTCTTATGGCCATTTGGCTGGTGTAACGCGACTTTCACGAACATTGTTGGGTAGTAGTAGCACCTGTAAGTTTTAAGAGCTAGCAATGTTTTGCTAAGGTGGCAGAATAGTTACAGTATATTCCAATGCATTTATTATAGTCATACATGGTGAATAGAAACAAAACTTTGAAGAGGATTTTCGTGTTAGTGTTAAGTTTGAAGCGAAATAGTGTCTAAGCCTGCTTTAAAAGTAATACAAATGTAATGTCTGTGTTGTGTATCATTATGAATGTCTTGTTTTTTGTTTTGTATTTTTTTATTGATTAAGTTTAACCCTAATAAAGGTAATACCTATGGCATGGGTAATGGGAAAACGATTCCCCTAGATTTTACCCCCCCTTCAAACGGCAGCCAAATAAATACCATACCAAATAATCTACCAAAATGTCATCAAAGTGAAGTTTCTAATAGAAAACATTTGTTCGGAGCCAAAGTTTTAACGTATTAGTTTCCAATCCCTGTTCGAAATTTGTATTTCGTATTTTGTTCTACATTTAACTATTTGTTCCTATTCTATAGAGACCATCTAACTGTTAACTAATTAAATGTTTACCTACCGTTGTTTGTTGTTGATTGGGGTAAGTGGTGAACGTGGGGCATCCCTAGAGAGGAACAAAATTATCTACCTTTGCTGTCTTCCAGCTTTCAGCGCTCTTATCTTTACGAAATTAGTGCACATTAATTAGGGGAAATGTTAAATACTGATTACAGATTGTCTTGTTTTAGAAAAGACTGACTTAAGGATTTTGAAAAACTTGTTAGAACATCCACACCGGCTTAGGTAGGTACGTTAGAGAGTAGTTTAGTTTAGTTTTAATGGTGTACAATAAAGAGCATTCTATTCCATTCTATGTTAGTACCCCTGTTACTTATTTATTAAAATTTTAATATTATAAATATTCAGAATGATTAAGTTCATTCAAAGAGCAAAGAAGCAGGAGCAACGCTGGATCATTCATCGTGGAAACCATCATCACAGCTGGTAAGCCTCCCGCCCAGCTGTGGACGTTGGCTTAAAAAAGTGATTATTCGCAATGAAAAAGGCTAAGTAGATGATAAAGACTCGAATGGCTTGCAATTAAGACATCTCATTTTCGGGCAATACTCAGATACCATCAAAATTAATTTCTAAATAGAAATTATCAAAAAGGCCCAGATATTATTATTATAAAAACAAAGCCGACACCCGATCCCAAGCACTTCCGCACCGCCATTTTTTAATTAACGAAAAAATTCAAATCGAAAATTCAATTAGCGTTTTTTTTCGTAACTGTTTACAACACTTTTTTAGCGTTGAATAAATCAACGTGTCATGGTGTAACAAGCGAACATAAATTCGTTGATCTTGGAATTTTGTAGCTATTTACAATCGATAGAGATCGAGTTCTGTGTCAAAATTGTTAAAAGAAACCCTTTTGGTGTGTTTTTTCATATTTTTGTTTTCAATTCGTAATATAGGTATTTTCTAAGTTTATCTTACACATTATTGACGTAGGTAAAAAAAACTATAGTGGGGAAACCTGGATTGCTGAATAACATAAGCCTGAAATCGCCGACCCCCTTTGAGCAATCGTGGTGATCAATGCTCGTACCTTTTCTATACGAGAAGAGGCCTTTGACCTGTAGTAGAACAGTAACAGACTGGTGGTATTATTATTATTACTTACTATTTATTTCTCACATACTTTCTTTTGATCATAATACAAAGCTCGAAGTTTCGGAGACGGACCGATCCCAAGAAAATGGTTACGTATCGCCAAAAATATCAACTCATTCCGTAACTACTCAAGGGTCGCGCCATTCACCTTTAGCTAAATGTGCGATCAAAAGCCAACCGACCAAGTTGAAGTTAATTTGAGGCCCACATTCGGACGTGAAACAACGTAACAGTGCCATGTTGTGTATGTACAACACGCGGTTTAATCTCATAACATGGCGGGTACAAATGAGTTTCTTTTTGTCCCTTTCGGTTCTGAATTCAATTATAACGGTTGGTGTGACGCTGTGTGACGTCATTTTTTTCTGCGGATTTGTGATTTTGTTTATGTTGTCGAAATTAACGGGTATTTAGCAGAGGGTGATTTAAAAGCTTGGTAATAACCATATCCTGCAGTGTTACACTGGAAAAATCAGCCCGTGAAGATATACGTGAAGTGAATGCGAATTAAGCTGTTACTTCACACAATGCTGCTTGGCATTGATAGTTCATTTCACTCAAGTTTTCATAGGGTGTCTTATATTAAATCTACCAATTGTAAGTTTTTGATACTAAAAGTTAAAGCTGAGTCAAGTTTAATCGCAACCCTAACTATTATATAATTGATTGAGTGATTCAGGCAAAGGAAAATTATGATATTCTATAATGACTAACGTTTTTATTTGATTAAGAGTCTTTATATCTTTTTATTTTTTTTATAATGGAGGAGGAATGACACTATAAAAAATCTGTGTCCCTAGAGTGGCGATCACGAACTGGAAGTCGCGGAGCTGGCAGGCCTCACACTAGGTGATCAAACGAACTGGTAAAGGTAGGCGGATACCCTCATGATGGATGAGGCTCAAGCATGCAAGAATGCAAGAGGAACATATTCAAATTCAAATTCAAATTGTTTATTTTTCTTTGACGAGATTACAACAGTTAGTTTGTGATTGGAGCCTTCTTTTAAGCAAACAATGCCTGTAGTAGAAGACTCCGGCATATACGGCCGCCAAAGAGATCCTTGGGTAAGTCCCTTGTACTGATGATGTTGGCCTTTGTACTGATGATGTTGCACTAATGTCGCGAACAATCTCGGTGGCAGATGGACCTAAAAACCTTATACAGGTTATATCTTTCTTTTATTTTAAAATCAGAACAGTAAAACCTAACATTGTAACGTATTTTTTCTACATTATACTCTTTTATCCTTTAATAAGGACCTGCAAAGTGGGTACTAACATCTTCTGCATGAAAACCAAACTTTTATACGGCGCTATTTTTCATATAAAGTTGACAGTGAAAAAGTTACTGTGAACAAATCATTATTCTTTATGACTGAAATTTACATTGAGAACGCTCCCGGGAGCAAGTAATCTGAACTGTGATTGTCGGGTTTCATGACTGTGACGTATGAATGCACAGGTATACAAATGTTTATAGTGATATTAAAGGAAGGACTATATTTGTTGAAAGTTTAGATATACATAAAATGCTGGCGATAAAAAATTAGTTGCTGCAGCCAACATTAGTGAAGATTCTTCTTATTTTTTTCCAAATACATTATATTATTTAAAGCACTTCTAAGCGGAAAACTTACAAAGAAATTCTATTAAATATAAACATTATTATACCTTCCAAAAGTTTGAACGGAGAAGAATTACCAAGAAACTTCAACATCGTAAATGTTGAAGTTTCTTTAAAATAGTTAACTAACCAACAACACATAATATAAGCAACCAATAGGGCCACAAGTGTTTACCACTTGGGCCTTTTTGGTGCAATAGATAATGCACTAACAAGCACTAGTACCTAGTGCCAAACATGAAACAAGGAAACATTAAGATGAAGAAGAATTTGGAAGGTGATATGACGAGCTTAATGGCGTAAGGATTTCTTTGTTCAGTCTTGGCCAAATTACATTTACAACGAGGGTGAGAGGGCGGAAACGTAATCATTTTCCGTCAGATTATATCCTAATACCCCGCAAGATATAAAATGAGAAAATTAAAAGGAGGTAGAAAGAAAATTCGAGGTTTATAAGCGCAAACATTTTATTAATGTTGATGTCGTAAAAATATTGCTGCAACGTGTAAATTTACAGAAATTACTATCGCCAATACACAATTTTATTACCAATAATTAAATTTTACCTCGTTACCAGCATGGTAATGAGGGAAAGTTTAAATGGTTTCAGTAATGAAAACTCTTGTCCCAAGAGACAGGCCGAGGCATTAATTCGAAAATTGTATCAGGAAAAATGTGACAATTTGCAGTATTATTTTGGCAACAGAACTTTCAGGATGCAGTTATATCCTGGAACATATGTACCAACTATTCAACTTCAATTGGATCGAGAACCAATTCGTACAGTTTACAGTTTATATTGACAGTTATTATGTTGTTTTAAAAATATTTTTCTGCTCCACAAATTATATTGCCAACAACTTGATATGTGTGCGCGGCGTTCATCATAACCATTTTCTGGCATGAGACCGGCCGTATAAGCATTGTATGTGAATTCATACGCACAACTGTTGTGTTCTATTCAGCACATTATGCACTATTCCCGTTATTTTATGTCATTGCACAATGAAAGATACAATGCTCATTGTTCGTGTTCCCTTTTGAAAGTAATTTATGTTAGGAATTTCGTAGCGACTACGTCACCAAAACTGGAAACACTTCATAATATGAATCTGATTGTGAAGTTATCAGTATTTAATCCAAGATTTCAGGGTTAATATTTCACTTATTTTAAAAATGTTGGAGTAGCTAAAGTTTTTAGTTTCATAGTTTTTCATTTTAATACGGTTTTCATTAGTTGTGTAAGTAGAGCAATGCTTGATTAGCGCCTTGGGTTTTCAGTTGATTTATTTTTTGATCGTTGAATGAATTTTGATGACAGTGATGTTAAACAAAGATAAAAACAAGTTGTAAGGTAAAAATTGGACAGAAATTTGAAATAACACTAGCTAGAGTGTCGCAAACTAATTTTTCCCTAACCTGAACGTCTACGCATTATGATTAGTAGTCGTATCAACTTGCACTAAACTGGATGCTAGTCCACAACAAGAAATGTTTATCGTTATCCACGGACGATTCTCTCAATATCGCATAACTTTGTAGTCACTACCAATAAAGTTTGATACCAGATTTTATGAAAGCAAACTCTGGTAGCCATCTTGTTCAGTTGCAGCTCCCTGCAAATTTACGAGATCGTACGTCATATCGATAGTCGCTTCCAGGGTTCAGTATTACGAAGGCCCTGATATACATACATGGAGTATTTACTACCATAGTTGTCGTATTGTTACCGGGTGGGTGTAAGTAATTGGGGTTCGGATTACTACCTAGTCGTACATGCGTTGATGTTCCATACATTGTTGCTTCGTTGATTGGAAGGTAGGATAATGTATTGGTGATTATGTTTCTGCGCAGAATGTAAACGCTGAGTGGGAGTGTTGTAATGTTTCTCTTGCCGCAGTCATTAATCAACTGACAATGATGACGTTGATAATGTTATCCGTCTTTTATCATGTTCATGGGTGCTTTTTATTTTTTAGTGAAGGTTCTGTCTGATTTGTATTTTACCTTTGTTTTATTGATCAATAATAAATACAATCGCGCATGTAATCACCAAAGGGTTAGGCAGGATATACCTATAGTACATTCACTTTTCATCAGTAATGCATGTATTTGATTTAGACAAATTATAAAACAAAACAATATTATAAATTATCCATATTTTGGTTAATTAATTACTAAATAACATTCAAAACATTTACAACACAATACAGTAAAATACAATAAAATACAATGGACCCACAATCAGGAAAGTCGGACATGTTGTCTTGTCCAGTACTCCATGAAGGTGCTTACAGTGTACATTCTCTCAGCAATTAGCTGCAAGAAGCTGTTGGGGCTGCCCCGCAAGCGTCGCATCAGGAACGCTATTCGTTTGCGATGTATTGCTGTAAAGCTATCTAACCCCACTAAAACCCTGAACACGTTATTATATTGGACTCGCAGGGCATTATAAGTCTTCTGCGTTTGCTTCACCAGTGCTGGTGAAGCAAACGCAGAAGACTTATAGTCTTTGCTTCACCCATAGGCTGCACGCATAAAAAGACTGGCAGTAAGCCTTGAAAAGGGTTATTTTCACCTTTGCAGTGCAACGTGCAAATCGGTGGGCCAGCATATTAGGTCTCAGTTATTGGAGGTGACCCTATACCCATCTATCGTGCCCAAATCTAGACTTTGGGCTTTTGAATAATCAGTTATCAAATGACAGTAGTGTATAAATTCGTCTTCTATTTCTTAGAATAAATCAGACCGAAATAATGTCTATCTAGAATAGAAATCCAAATTCTCAGGCTCAAATATAGACCATGTAATCACTACACATCAAAACCTAACAAAGATTAATAGTTTTCGTGTCTACAGTTGTGGCTTCCAAAGAAAGTTTTCTTATATAACCCATATTATTGTTTTTTTTTGCTCGTTTCTGGGTACTTGCGAAACTTAGTGTGGAAGTGACAAAACTAGTTGACGGAATCAAATAAGAAACCATAGATAATGTCAAAGTCATAGCTGACAGTCATATGGATCATCAATCATCATTGTCTATATATTAATGAAGCCTGTCATTGTCCCACTGCCGGGCAAAGGCCTCTTCTGATACAGAGATGGCTTGCTAAGGCAGACAGTCACTTCAAACTTTTAGTAACAAAAAACCCATACCTCTGGGCCTTCCCGATATACAGGGTGTAACGGAAAGGGTATATACAAACAAACAGGCTGAATAGAGTATTTAATAACGAGTCTTTCCTCAAAATTTCAGCTCCCAACTAATAACTTTGAAACTTCACGATATTATTTAATATCGATAGTTTATTAAATGCAAAATCATAACAAACGTGTCACCGCACTATGGGGGTCATAATCCTGTCCGGCAAGGTTCCAGTATATCTATCTCGGGTTCTGCGCACCTAGTACAGACCTATCGGGCTCTGCCTAACCGACGAAGGCGCGACGGCGCGGGCGGGCTCAACTTTACAATTATGTATGTATATGTATAAAAACGTTGCCATGTCGTTTCTTATCACCAAGAGAATCCGTGCCCTTCGGATGTATATACCCTTTCCGTTACACCCTGTAGAAATAACATTTTCACAAAATTATATATATGGTCAGTTTCCAGTCTAACCAGATGCAGCTTAATACCATCGTTTACGTACTAAGCAATAGTCTTTTCCTAAACATGTTAGGATTGTGTTTACAGTCTAACCAAATGCAGCTGGAATACCAGTGCTTTACATAAAGCGACTGCCTATCTGACCTCCACAACCCAGCAACTATGTGACAACACTTTTTGAACGTCAAAAATTACTTAAGACAGTCTCCCAAAATTACATCGTCATATATTAATATCTAATGGCACAGACGCCAGCACATCAACCTACCCCAAACTGCAAAATTTTCCCAATTGAACATGAACCTTATCGTGTTTAAAATAAAGTTGAAAACCTATCAAAGAAATTTGACACATTGGGGTAAGTTGATGTGCTGCCGTCTGTACAACAGCGCTGCGGTATTTATTGTTTCTCAATAAATATCGTGGCATCGTGCAGAGATAGGGGCCTTTTTGGCCTCGCACAGGTCTTTTTTTTGTTATTAAGTAGTGTTAGGTTTAGTTTTATTTTTAAACTGTCAATTTCCTGTGCGTGTCCCAAATAAACATATTTTCTTTCTTTCTTTCTTCACATACTCAAAACATTCACAGACGTACTAATCCAACAAAAAGACCCCCTTAAGTGGTTCGCTTGCCTCGCACTACTTTTATTTACCTTCTACTAAGTCCAACTACAGTTCCCTACTCATTTCCTCTCAGACAATTCCCTAAGAGTTTTGAAAGGGAGATAAAAAGTTGGTCGTTGTGTACCTAAGCAATTATCAGATCTCGGGGTCCATTGTCAAGTCCGTTACATAAGAGTCCTCTAGGAATCTATTAATAAAAAGTTTCTCCGGAAGACTTTAAGAGAGTAGGTGCTTTGTTTATTCTATCAATATTTTATTAACGAGGAGTTTCTTGGTCTCTATGTGTTTTCAAGTTTTTTTTTGGGTGTTTGCAGTGAAATATATTCTGTAAGGGGAGAGCGAGGTGCTTACGTAATATGTAAACTAATCTTGAAGTAATATTTAAGTAGTGGGTATTTAAAATTAACAAAAAATCCTCTTCTCATACACAGAAGGCACGAGCCATGAGCACAGGTGTAGGCATTGATATGACAATTTTATTGGTTTTACAATGCGAGCTACAAAACGATATTAAATTAGATAAATAGAGGAAATTATACTTATCTATAATATTCTTAATTGACTGACAAACAATGTTCAACACTGTTTGTCATGTCTTCGAAGTGGTAAAAAAAATATCAGCCTGTTACTGTCCTACTGCAAGGCACGGTCTCTTCTCATACAGAGAAGGCTCGAGTATTGATAACTACGTAATGATCTAAATACATGAATTTTTGCACGAAACAAAATTGATTGCTAACGAAGGCTTTTCGATTTTTATTTCTCCTAAAGGTAAGAGACAAGTTTATATAGAAGCTGGTCATTAAGACCAACGGGAATGAGGGTTATTACCTACCTGAGTTACGGAAATAAATAAAACTTAATAAATACCGTGTTTTCGATTTACTCATAAAAGAAAAATAGATCAACGTCATTGCAGGATGAAAATTTACATAATTCTACTTAATATACTATTCATATTTGGAGGAAATACAAAGACACAAATATAGATTAACAAACTCAATTGCTGTTTGATAATTACGCAGTGGATTGTATTATATTAATTAGTATTTAAGATTCATGATCAATATCTCGGTCAACTATTAAGATACAAGAATCTTTCTGTTAGTTAGATTATACATACACAAACTCAAGCCTTTTTCTTTTTTTTATCATCATTTTTGTTTTTATTTTTAACTGTTTTAACTTTTATCTATATAGGTATATAAAAGAAAGTCGTGTTAGTTACACTATTTATAACTCAAGAACGGCTGGATCAATTTGAATGATTTTGGTCTTTTTGGATTTGTCTTTGTCCGGAATAGCATAATAATTAATAAAAAACAAAAATCAAAGAAAAGTCCTCTCCCGGTGGCGTTTTCTTTTTTTAGTCGCTTATACCCATCTTATCAACTTTATCAAACCATTTAAGTATACTTTGTTAAAGTTTGTTGCTGCATCTTCATTAAAACACAACATTATTTTATCACATCAATAAGTCGTACATAAATATTATTAAACAATCTTATTTTTAGCATATACTAAACCCACAAAAGGGTTGTTGTTCTCATCATTATAGACAACTTTTACTATGGGACGAACCCTATAAAAATAACCAAAAAAATTAGCTATTCAGTAAATGAATGTATGTGTAACTAGATAAAACACCTTATTTATTCTTGTTCAATTATATTAATAATCTACGTATTTCAAATTAAAGTATAAATATAGATTAGTAATAGCATGAATTCCGGGAAGGTTACAAAGACAAGGGTTTTCAATTAAACATATTTCACCCTTTTGTACTTACGTTTTATTATCTCAGATACTGTTTACTTTGATCCTTTTCATTAATATGAATTTTCATCTAAATTGTATCAGCATTTGTTACCGTTATTTGATCCCGACTGTCATTCGAAGATCGTTAACAGACGTCAAGGGAAGTGCGAAGGCTTACTAAGTAACCAATGGGTATCGCATCAATTTAGTAAAATACAGTATAAGTCTCAGAGTATGCTTAGACGGTATGGTCACGCTCAAAGGATGAATGAAAGACGACTAACAAAAGGTGTTCATACTAATGGTCCCGTACATTGCGATTTCAGAGGAATTTCCTCCCGCGTACACTTAGATTGTGGAATGAGCTCCCTGCCGAGGTTTTCTCAGAGGGCTACAGTATGGGGTTCTTTAAAAGGGGAGTAAATAGGTTTTTAAACGGTCGGCAACGCGCGTGTGGCGCTCCTGGTGTTGCAAGTGTCCATAGGCTACGGTAACCGCTTACCATCAGGCGAGCCGTAAGCTTGTTGGCTACCGTCGTGGTATACAAAAAAAATGGCAGATGTCAGTGAAAACGAGGGGAGGGGACGCCCTAGATATACACAGAAGTTATTGGTAAGGTTGTTCAAAAAGGTCAGGTGCGTTGTACTCGCAACCAACGTGAGTGTTTAACAACATTTATGAACGTAAACGAAGCAAAAGTAGTATGTAAGAATAATAACAGATAGCGCTCTGTAGTTTCTGTCAACCCCCATGGAAAATTATTTATGAAAGTCCCAAAAATAATACAGGTGTTACAAAGTATGATGCCTCTACTAAAAACCTAGCAGGGTTATATGGAAGTCAGATAAGCTTTTTCTATGAACCTACAAGATAATGGTATTTGGCTTCATTCTGTTAGACTGGAAGCCGATTTGTACGTAAGTGGAAAGAGGCTAGATAGATAGTAATTTTTGTGACTTTTAACTATTTAAAAATTAAAAGCATTTTAAATTAAAAAAAAATAACAACAGTAGCTAAAAATAACCATCCAACTCTCATAAAATTAATCGAAGCAATTTCGCTAAGACTTAAACCGCACAGTGGCAATGCATGGCCAATTTAATCCGAATATAACACTAAATTAAATGCAAATAAAGAAGAAAGTTTTTTTACAACATTGCCAGGAGCATTTCTAAAGATCTACAAAACAATAAAAATGGAAGAATCTCGAATGCTTGCCGCACTCCGCCTATAATTTGTTGCAATAGCCGTGTTTCGAAACAGAGGACACTTATTCGGCGATGGAAAAGGCGAAGAACAGTCGGAGTTTGTAACTATACAGGGTGGCAGGGACATCGACGCGCAAACGTCGTGAAAAGGTTGCACCTGATGCCATAAATGAAATTACGAAGGTCATTCATCTCGGAAATGGCTGGTTAAAAAAATATCGTACAGACTAGACCGCGCGCCGCCCGGTGCGGTGGCGTCCTTTGTGGCCGACAATAGAATGTTGGCATTAGGTAGAAAGCGAAAAGCGAAGGCGCCTACTATGCTAGTGTTGACCTCGCATTTGAACTTTAGAAAAACAGCTGATCAGGTAGCCCTTTCCTGTTTTACTTTCATTGCTGGTTTAAGTGAAACAAGTGAATTTACAAAATCTCATTGGAATAGGTAAAAATAATGTTTATATACAGTTTACAGTAAAAAAAAATGCAAAAAAAAACGTAAAATTTAAGGAAAAGCCGACGAAAAATTTCAACGCAGGGGGGTCCAGAATCATGTACTGAATCTATGGTAAGCGGATGTGCGTCGATGTCCCTGCCACCCTGTATAGGAAACAAAATGGTGGCTTTATCTTTGTCATTAACTAGTCAATTACCGCAATCCAGACACAATTAAATTACTATTGTTTGCGGACACCGGTGTCCACGCGGAGCCTAATGAGTTAATGCGAGTTTTTATACTTATTTGATGGCGTTAACATACATTTTAATTTGTACTGAACATAAGCGCGGTTTGTGGAAATGATGGGAAAGACTGTGTTAAATTTTTATTTGGATTAAGTTTAATGTTAGTAGCCATTTGAGTAGGTATACTTTTATAGTCCATTCAAAAGTTTTTTCTTTATAATTGTTCGTCAAGTCATTGAGCTCCTTAATATTAAGAGTTGAGCTACACTATAATTACTGACTAATGTGTGCACTGACTGGACAGATCAATACTCAATACTCAATATCTTTACTGCTTTCCATATGTATTCATATTCATATTCATATTTATATTCATATCTTTATTTGTATTCCATAATGTGTTGAGATCTTACAATGATCTGATCTTAGGTGGTAGGTAGATATATAAAATGAGACCATTATAGACCCTGTAGGGCACAGCAAAAATGGTAGGAGAGAGGATGCCTTGCTTAACGTGATCATTTCATTGTAATACAAACAATGTGTACATTTAGAAGAACTATTTAAATTTTGAGATCATGAACAAATTACCTATCATCAAATATTTTTTTTTAGATCCACTCAAGTCTGTGTAGTGTTTCATTCGCAAGACCATATTATTATATGCACACTATGCATAGTCCTTACAAGATTCGACTAAGATAATGCCTCAACTTGAGAAGAGATTGCGACTTCTGAGTATTTTCAGGTATTTCTCTGATAGTAGTACACTAACCTCATCTAGTTTTAATTATTTATTTTTATTTTTAATGAAACTTAGTGACAGCTAATTGCAATGATCATAATATAACGTAAACAAATTACTGTACTTTGATACCTAAACTTAAGTTTTAGGTATTTAAATACCTACCTACCTATACGTCATTCTCAGATAATTTTGTTTAAGTAATCCAAGCTTAAGAATTTTCCGCTTACCATTTTATCTGTTTCAGATAACAATACTCGTTAATGAACTGAATGGTATGAAGAAACTCAATGGAAAAACAAAAAAATCGAATTATAGTCTATTCAGCGAGCGAAGCGACTGTAAATACCTATTTAAAAGACGTTAAACCGACAAAAATAAAAGTTAATGGTAAACCTAAATAGCTTCCTTATTAGCAGTTAAAAGTAAGAGATCAGCAAATGGTTATTTTGCTACAGACGTGGGATTAAAGTAACTGAAAAAGAAAATAAATTTGTGTTTGAAATAATAATTATGAACATTAATTGGAAAACGTAATGAGAATAATCGAAAACAAAATCTTGACATATGTCATATAATATGTAACCAAAAATAAAATTCCGCCCACCCGGCCGACCCGCAAAGAGTTTATTAATATGTGAAAATTTTATTTTAGCACTTACAGAGAAAAACTCTCGACTCTTCAGGGAAGACAATGACTACTACCAAAAACTGTATGGAAATTTAGATCTTATTGTGATTAATAAACTCATTGGTTCAATAAAAATCCTTTAAAACCACGATTGGTTTTAATGTGTTTCAATGATTAATATGGAAAATATATTATGTTCCATTTGTTCAAAATTACTATAAGAGACTTTTCTTTGTTGTAAACAAAGATATACAAAGGAAGAAGCACATTAGTGTATGTGGTAGGCCATATTTTACTTTTTTGTCTAAAATAATATACGTATCTTTTATGTACATCATAACAACAAACACAACTCTGTAAGTGTAACGCAATGTTTAAGATAATAAAATTGAAAGTAACAAACTATTTGACTTACACACTTACATAATGCCACACGATGTAACGTGAAACTTGGAACCCATTGAGGTATATAACAAATATATACCAAAAAAAATCTTTCTTTATTTGTAAAATTAAGCTAACACAATACTTGTTCAGAATAAATGTCCTTTTTTTTTCAATTTTCTTCCTTGCAGTTTCGTCATCTGTTCAGAATTTGTCAAAACAAGTGACAATGTTAGCCCAACAATATTACTGACTTCAAGTTTCCATAATATTAATTTTCACACTACCTACCATTAAAGACAGATCCAAATTCAAACAAAACTATTTCGAACAACATTAGTCTGTAAAGCCAACTTTAATTCATCTCGCTTACACAATCATGTCGTGAAATATGACGGTGTGTTAGTCAAATTACAACCGCAGGTGTATTCTGTTACTGACGATGATTGATGATATTCGCATGACGGATGACGCGTATCGCTTACAAATTATTCACGTAAACTGTACGCGGTACGCCCCATGTTTGATGGAAAGAATGTGATATTAAATAAATTGGCAGAATAATGATGGTAGGGTTTAATAATATGAATGGGGAAATCTTTATAATGTGACGTGTATTTATATTATAGGTAGCGTCTTTATCATAATTAATGGAGCAACAGTATCTTTGAACATATTTTTATCCTTGCGTAAAATGTAAAGATAATCAACAGAATTGTTTTTCAATACTTAGATTTTTTTATTTAAATACTACTTTTTTAAGTTTATCTTAGACATAATTGACATTGGTAAAAGAAAATATCGTATGGAATCCTGGACTTGGAGTTTGAAATAGCTGATCCGCCTTAATCAAGCGTCGTGATCAAGGCACGAGCCTTCTCTGTATGAGAAGAGGCCTTTGCCCTGCAGTAGGACAGTACCAGGCATTAAAATTTATTTATACTAAGATTATAAAAAGTAACGTTTATGGGTGTCTGACGCTGAAGAGGGTAATCTATGGATCTCCTAATCCAATTTTTAAAATTATTATCACTAGAAAGATCGATATTTGTGAGTGTCATAGTGTATATTTTACTAAAATAAAAGGAGGTGTGAGGGATGTTGAAGTAAGCAATAATAATAATAATAAGCACCTCAGGTTACCTATGTTTCTTTCTTATCGCTACGTCACTATGAGCTAGCGGCCGTTACAGAGGGCCCATTACTGAGTGTGCAAATCACCCCCTGTGATTTTATTCGTGTATTTATGAAGCATTGATGAGGCAGGGGCCATAGTCCTTCCATAGTACTAGGTAACCGGTTCACCTTATCCACCCCTAACCTATAGCCCAATACATTTGTTGCTTTAATCTGCAATAGTCCTGCACTAGTCGTAGGTTTTCCTTGGGTGCATTTGCATAATGCATACAAGGAAGATCTGCGATTGGTGCCTCACTGCATTAAAAACGACAAAGGGCCTCTGCGAGTTGGCTTAGGCCCCTCGTACGCCTTCCAAAGGTCCGGAACCCAAGGGTTCCGAGAAATATAACCACATTAAAATAGTAATATTAAACAACTTTAACACAACGCCATCTAGCCTCAAGATAAGTAGAGCTTGTGTTATGGGTATTAAACAATACATGCAGACGAAGCCGCTAACAAAAAGTGCCAGTTATCAATACATTGAATTATAACCGTAGTTCAACGAGGAGTTTTATGAAATGAAAATATGATGAAATCTCATTGCACACATGTTACGAAAAAGAAGACGTAGCGGAATAAAAGTTTATCACTTTCACAGCTGCATCTGTGATATCGACGTGACTCACGGGCATCCCGCCAGATTACTTGTGCAATATGCACATATGGGAGCACTTCTATTTCATTGTTGGGAAACTTTATGTCTTCGCTTAAGTGTATAACGTTGAATACAAGATACATTTGCCAACACAACAACCTAAACTACACTTTTAATAGAAACTATAAAAAATTACTATTACATTACTCTCGCAGAAATATCATAACAACGAGGCTGTGCTTGTGGTTAAATAATAACAGCCTCGTGGGTTGATCGAAGGTTAAGCTATGCTTGACGAGGTTGGTACATAAAATAGGTGACCATTTATTACAAATCAACACTCTTTCATGCCTCGTTAAAACATGTAAAGGTTTCTCGGCTGTCATTTATTTATTTATTATTTATTAAAACTTTATGCGCTAGTTAAAGACACTGTACAAAGGCGGACTACCACCTTAGACATTTTCTACCAGACTTCCTTAAGGTGATGCAGAGACAGAACATGGTAGGCGCAAGAAGATGCCAAAAACTAGAAAGTGAAATCAATAATAATTTAGAATAAATACATAGATACATAAATATTATATACAATCCTAATACAAGCGATGTCAAGACAAAAAATATATATACTACTGGAGGTATTTCTCCAGTTGTATATATTTTTTTTTAATCTGCTAACTTAACGTCAAGATAAGTTGGCCAACTCCTTGTGAATGTGCTCACGTGCCATCACTTTAAATGTGAATAAACTGGTTGCCATCTTGATTTTCAGAGGTAGCTCATTCCGAAGTAAAACCACCTGGACGAAGAAGGAAGACTGAATGAAACCAGAGCGGTGAGAAGGACATCGTAGAATACGATTATTTGTGGAACGAAAATTCTTATCGTGTGTCGAACACAAATAGTGAAAATGAGAAGTTAGATAAATGTCATTTGTAGATCTAATAGCGGTCATTACAGATAGTCAGAAGCCCGAAAATCTGACAACCAATTTAACCAAGAGGTATTGTGACACCCAGTAACTGGGTTATGAAGATACGACAGGCAGTTGCTCCATGTCAAACACTGGTAGGTATTTTAGCTGCATCAGTTTAAACTGAAAGCTGACCCCAACATAGTTGAGAGAAGGCTAGGCAGATGATGAAAAAAGTCATAACAACTTGAACATCACAGGGATCGTGTTGAAACCACAAAAACATATTCCATTCACGCTTTAATTATTCATTTATTATTCAGCAAAACTCGCAATGAAACGCAACAAAAAATAAAACGCGCTTTTGGTTCGTGTATCGTTTTAAAACTACGAAGTTATTGTTCGGAATACGGATTTTGACCGCGGTTCCGCTTGCTTCCCTGGGCCGTAACGTGTTGTCTTTTGTTTTCTTTTCCGACTAGATAAAAGCCGTACCCCAATGTTATAGCATTAGGTAAAGCTCCTTTTAAAGTCCAAATTGGCACTAAAATGTGTTCGAATAGAGTTTCGAATTTGTATACTTACATATGTGAGAAAATGGCTGGCTTGTTTTAAGATAACTTTTGGCTGAAACTTGTAGACAAAAGAAGGATAACATAGCTTAGTTTAGTACTGAATTCAGGTATTAATTTACTCATTCTAACAATAGCTTTGAAAAGAGCATACGGCACTTAATTATAAAGTAATCACGAATGTACCTAATTAGATAACTAAGTACCTATAGATGAATAAGAAGAAACTTTTCAAAAGTTAAAATATGAAATACTTAAATCAGGTAATAAATTTGTACGGATTAAATAGTAAGATTGGCGATTTCAAACTTAACTTAACTAAAAGTCCAGGTTTTCTTACGATGTTTTCCTTCATCCACCTTGAGCAAGCGTGGTGATCAATGCTCGAGCCTTCTCTGTATGAGAAGAGGCCTTTGCCCTGCAGTAGGACAGTAACAGGCTGGTATTATTATCCTACTATCCTACTAAAACGCGAAAGTTTGTGAGGATGTTTGTTACTCTTTCACGTAAAATATACTGAATGGATTTTAATAAAATTTGGTATGGAGTTAGTCGAGACCTTGGATTAACACATATGCTACTTTTTTTCCCTGTATTCCCACGGGAACAGGACCTACGTGGGTGATCCGCAGGACGTCTGCTAGTTATTAATAAATAGTAAGATTGGCTCTATACAGTACAAAATTGAGCATAGTGCAAACTCAACGCGACTAGCTTTAAACCTCGATTAGAAGTATCAGTCACCATCAAGATATTAAAACAATGATGGCACTGGCAGCTCTTGAACACTATTTAAATGTGATGATTGCCTTTGCCCTAAGAATCAATAACGATGATTTTTATTTACTACACAGACACACTGATAAACTACACTTCCTATTTACTTTTATTTTTATACTAAGTAGTTCCCATCTTAGAATACATATGGAAAGCAATAAAGATATTGAGTAATTATGTATTGAGTACTATAGAAACAACACTAAAGCTATTAAATCATATCAATATAATATACCAAATAGTACAATTTCCAGTAGAAAAATCCCTATCGTAACAATTTAGTGCCGTGGGATAAATACATAAATCTAAGAAAGGGTTTATGATTCCCAGTTGATAGAATTATTTTACTCTATGAGCATAAATAAAAAAGGTCGTAATGGCTCAGAGGTTAAGATGCCTACCTCTCATGCAAGAGGTTGTGGTTCAAATCCGGGCAAGTACCAATGTGACTTTTTCAATTCATATGTACTTTCTATGTTTATCTTAGACATCATTGACATCGGTGAAGGAAAACATCGTGAAGAAACCTGGACTTATAGTTAATATAAGTTTCAAATCGCCAATCCGCCTTGAGCAAGCGTGGTGATTAATGCTCGAGCCTTCTCTGTATGAGAAGAGGCCTTTGCCCTGCAGTGGGACGGTAACAGGCTGGAATTATTTATTATTATTATATGAGCATAGGCGGGTCACACGGGTGGTCTGAATTCTATTGTTATTTACTCATATGGCTTGCTTCGAGTAAAACCCCTGCGTTCTAACCGACACTGTCTGACACACTAACCCCGGCACCAAATAAAAGACAATCAAGGTGCCAGTCACCACATTCGAAATTCAAAAATTAAATCACCCCGATCAAACCTTTTTTCCCAACACTATTGAACAGTGTCGAACAATGTAGGTACTGAAGCAAAGAACGAAAAAAGTACGTGTGTAAAACAGGACTCAACTCACAGCAGAATGGGTTTGCACTTTCGCTTCATGGAACGGGCTTTTGACAGCATGCAGTAGCGTTTGTGGCTTCGCCTTTTGAAACGTGGTTTTTGTTTTACACATTTATACGTCGTTCACTGGCGTGTATTATTTTTTTTGTAGAGTAAATAAAGGATTTTGTTGCACTAGTTTTTGTTCAGTACGGAAAGGTCAATTTGGAGTTGAACGAGTAGGTGTGGTCGATTAGTTTAAATACTCACATAGGACTGAATTTTATTAATTTAATGTAGCGACATCTATCTCGCTACATGCGAACTACGTCTGACATCCTTTATCGCGATGTTAAAGTTATCCGTGCAATTAAATGTATACAAGATCCGGACAACAAACATCGGGCAGTAGTAACCCACCAAAAATAACACCCGTCTAGTTGGAGGATCCTCCCTTTCTCTATAGGGGCCGAGAAACTTAACACACTGTTCCTCTTACCTCTATAAATATATTAATTTATCTTTTTTATTATAAAAGACTTTTACATAATTGGATACAAAAAATACTAAGTTTTTTTTTCATGTGAAATAAAAAAAAACACTTAATTTGAACATCTCTTCTCTATTACCAAGCGTAATCCGATAAATACCTTATGATAAAATATTTACCTATATACCTATCATTAAATTACTCCCCAAAACTTAATTCAAAGTATTTTGCTCACTTACAATTTACCACCTAATAAATCAGTTGAATAATTCTCACCAACACCAATAGATCAAACATCACCACGTAAAGGCGAGCGTACAAAAGCGACGAACGTACCAATTCTACACAGCGTCGTTTGTTAGTTCCACGCGATTAGTCGTACGACGTAACGACAGTCGCGTCACCGACATCACGTGATCTATGAACGCACAGTCACACACTTTGATGTGGTAATATATGGACGGAATAATTTAGAGGCGAGGTATTTGTCTTAAGTAATGTCTCTGGAATAGGTAACGAGGATTTGTTCCTGCAAGACGCTGCCAAAACTGCGGAAACTTATTTACATTAGAGGAAATCTCTTTCAAATTAAATACAAGTTTTATTTCTCAAGAGACCAACTTAATATAAGATACGTAAAAACAATTTCAACGTACAGACGCCAGCACATCAAGTTACCCCAATGTGTCAAATTTTCCCAATTGAATATGAACCTTATTCTGTTTGGCATAAAGTTGAAAAACGATCAAAGAAATTTGACACATTGGGGTAACTTGACGTGCTGGCGTCTGTACCTAATATTATCATTTATTAACACTTGACAAGAATCTGCAATTTTTTAGAAGTTTGTTGGGTATTAGACTCAGGGATCGATCAAAGGTAAAGTGACACTTGTCGAGGTCGTTCGGTGGATGGTTGACATTGATTACATATAAAGACGTCGTCGCCTCTGACAACACGTTAAGCTGAGGCTCTCTGCTGTGATACAAAAATAACTAAGGTAGTATTTATGGGAAGTCAGAAGTCCAAAAGAAAAAACGATTTCCTTTACCCAGTAGTTAGAATGTGGAGTTGCTCCATGTTGAATACTAAGATTCAGATGCATACAGTTGGACTGGAATCTGACCTAAATATAACTGTTAAAGCAACCTCGATGACACCGAATAAAAAACATCTGTAAATTTTGACCCATTTCATAAACTAAGTGAGTTAAGTATCCGACTAAAAAGTGTGTCACACATTTATTTTTAATAATCTCGCCAAAAGAAAAATAAATTTTGATATATACTAGCGCAAATGATGTTACGGGCAAGAGTTGGTCCCACTGCTCGCGACTAAGGGCCAACAATTTAATATAAAAAATGTCTTCGAACCCATACTCCCTCGGGACGTGCTCCGAAACACCCAATCGATTTGGAATCGTTATTGATGAATTTTTAGGGCAGACGATACATCTATTTCGTGTCTGATATTTTTTATGCTGTGACGACTACTTTTTCTAGCAGGTTCAAGCACGTCGGTCTGAGAAATTAGGTTTCTATCAATTTAGTAACTGTAATCTGACAAAGATTCCAAGGTCATATCGGTAGTTGCAATGCTTATTTGAGAATTAAACGGAACGCTTTTTTAAATTCATGACTGGTTTGTTGAACTAGTGGTCGGAAGCAGTACTGCTGAGTATGAGGTTCTGGGTTAGAGTCCCGGGTCGGACAAAGGGTTTTGGGTTTTTTCCTCTAACACTCTCTCAGACTCTTGACTCATTCTGACTGTCAGTGGCAGTCTAGATTTGTACCGATGAATGGTAAGCTTGCCCCCTATTACATGGGATTTAATGTTCCATGTGGAAATGTGGGTGTACTGTAACTACACCTATGTTTAATATTCTGTGGATATACGATATATGCGTGAATATACAATTATGTGTATTTAATTGTTAAGTAGGTACTCAGTTCGTATAGATTTTAAAACAACATTAAAAAGTTTACTCCATAGTAAAATTAAAAGATCGTTTTACTAAAATAATAAACTTCTCGTTAGTCGCCATCAGCAAGACAAGAGTCCATTATCATAATCTCCTGAAATACACATTATACAGTTATGTAGATATGGATATTAAATGTATCTGCATAAATAAAATTTAATATAGAAGTATAATACATTTACATAAAAAAAACTACTAAAGAGCGTGAAAGGGAGCGTGTGGCTTAATAATAGTGTACGCATCCGGGATAATCAAATGTTAAGCTACTCCTGAGAGGGTCGATTAGCCGATTGGTGATCATCTATAAGACTAAAACCACAACATGTCCCGGACCCAAGTTAAACCGTTGGTTCCAGTCATCATTTGTAGATTTTTAACACAACTAGTATAACCAACCAGTTACTGGGTTGTGTTCAGATGAGCAGTCATTCTAATGTTAAACACTGGTATCTGATTGCTCTAGTAGCCAGATCCACAATATACTCGGTACAAGGCTAAGCAAATGATACATCTATAGTTTCAAAATGGAATCCATTCAGTGCAGGTTGTAGAGCTCCTCAAGTTCCGAGTTGAGCTCACGATAACTGACAAATGCTTGCACTGACTGATCTGGTCCACTCATATCTGTGTGGTTTTTCCTCAAAAGACCATTATCAGACACAAATCTGCATGGTTCTTACATAACCTGACCAAGATGATTCCGCCATCACCTTTCTACCATCGGACAACCGCGTACGGCGAGTGTCCACCCTTACATCGTTGGCACTCCCACGATTCGGACAAAGCGTCGTTTCGTCGTTTATACCCCGTACATCGAAGGACTGGAACAACTTGCCTGCTGCGGTCTTCCCGTCCGATTATAATTTAGGTGTCTTCAAGGCTAGAGTGAATAGGCTCTTAATAAACTAGTGCGCTTCACCATCACTGATTGCATCACTGCTTACCATCAGGTGGGATTGCAGTTAAGCACTGGTTTATAATATTAAAAAAAAGACAATGACTGGACTTTAAAAGAGACTGTGACCTCTGAGTTTGTTTCGGTGTTTCTTCACAGAGTAGTCAGATATTGAAATACCCACATCATTTTCTGATTAAAAAATGACATGTAAAAAATGTTTGTATGAAGATGAACCCATTTACAAAAATATTATTATATTATTTATCTTCATGTAATATCATTTACGTAGCTTAGATATTATACATACTACGGAAAACATACTTGTCTTGTTTGTTTACTATATAATCTAATAAAATGTTAGGTGCTACTTGTACCAGAATGTACTTCCATAGTAATTCAATTAAGAATTACGACTAGTCAACTCCTTCGGGTCTCGTGGAGTGTGTAGTTAAACTTGCCAACACCAGTAAAGACTACATCACTAATACAAGTCCCATATCTGAGGTCTACAAGACATCCTTACACAAGAGAGAAATTTACGAAAATAATACTTATCCTAGAACCTTTATAGCTAATGAAAAGCTTGAGTAAGAAATTGGTCAGAAATAATGCTCTAAAAGATAACATTCTACAGATAAAAGCGATTTAAATCCTTAATGGTACGGTCGTAAGCGAATTCGTCAAAATTATTCAAAAAGAAAGAGGGTTGGATTTGGCAATCCCGGTATTATTCGCTTAAGCAGGGCTGGAACGGCACCGATCTAACCGAGAATCCATCTTTTTAGAAATATGTATGAATGTACAGCCCCGTATATTTCGTTCACGAGGTGTAAATCTCTAAAGGCCACCGCTTTGAGGTTTGAAATATTATCGTAATAGCATATTGACATTCTGCAAATCTATTCTCGCCTGAATTATTTATGTCTATCCTGTGGATCAAACCATATATTAAATAGAGAAACAAAATTTGTGATTGAGTTTTTCAGTTCGCGCATATCAAAAAAACCGCTATCCATAATAGTTTTTTGTATCCAAATATCCATATTGGAATAAAGTTTTAAAGTAACAAGTGTTGCTTTAACAAATCATCCTTCCATACTTTATCGCAAACGAATAAAACAAAAGAACGGTAAATCTTTCAACTGATGACAGACAAAGTTGTGAAAAAACTTTTTTTTTCTTCGAAAAAGAAAACTACGCGGGACAGAAAGCACCGATAGTTTATTAAAGTAAAAAGTTTCTGCAAAAAATACATCAGACTTCGCGAGAACGCGAAACAATTTTGCTTCGCTGTATGTTTTTTGTTATTCGCTCGTTTAGTTTTGACGACTCATACAAGTTGCTCATTTTTGGCATACTTACTTAAGATCCGTTGTGGAAGCAAGAATAGTTTTGATTGATAACAAAAATGTGCTACGAAACTGTGTTACTAAAAAGTGAACGAGCAATTAGAAAATTGATCTCACGACTTGTACGTTTTCGCCTCAATTACTTTATTATAAAAGCATTTCACGATCATTGCATGTGCAACTACACAAAATATGTTGCATCAACATTTTGTAAACCATGCTTTAAAATTATTTTGGACATCAACAAACAGCCTTAAAGTCAAAAATCTAAAACTCTTGTAACAATAAACGCAGAATTTGTTAAAAGTGCCATACTTCAGCCGAAAAATATCTTCCTGTCGCCTACACACTGAACATTTCCCACTTACTTTCACATGAAAGCGTTATATTTATGGCTAACAATAGTGCTACAGAGACAGGGACAAACGATGGCTAAACAAAAGATAGTTTGCAAGTACCACAGTGATAACCTGAGATATTTTTTATTTATACCGAGAATCGGTAAACTACATTACAATTTACGAAAATTATTTAGTACATCTATTTGACAAGCCTACTACTAAAAAATAAGTTGATTTTTTTTTTTATTACTAACATCAGTAAAACATACCATGCTAACCTAACTAAACTTAACGAGAGATAAAATGTTAAAAAAATAAAATCGTAAAATTTATGCACATTTTCATAACGCTTCTACAGTTGAAAACATCTCTTATCTAATAGAAAACTGCAAAAACATTATTGTTTTGAAACAAAACTACGTCGAAAATCATTTGATCTTTCAGTAAATTGGCAGCAAGCCATAAACCCCGACAGAAAAAAAAAGTTTTGTACAAAAGTAAAAAAATATTCTCATAAACCTTATAAATTAAACGCGAGAAATATAGCCTACTTCAAACGAGTTATATGCGAGAATCGCTAGTAAAAACTCATCCAACGCTGTATATGTAGGAAACATTAATTTCGTCGTAATTGGTTCAGGATACGAAGTGAATAGAGCAATTTCGAGATGAGATTTTTTGTTTCCAATGTATCTATTGTAAGATGAGATTAAAATAACGCCATCAGGAGTATTTAACCGTACGATTTTTTCTTCCTCCATTTCTCCGTTTGCAATTACATTGATTGCCTTGCTTTTAGATATTGGTTCATTATCGGAATTAGGAGTTGGATTCAGAATTCATTTACGGAAATGGAAATTTGTTAGCATTTTTACTCACCGTGCAGAGTTTTGTGTTTGGGATAAGAGATTACTTGTTCGTTTATTAATGTTTTGTACTTGCATGCCCTACCTTTTAGAATAATCTCGTTACGGATGAACTGTGTTGTGTTAGAATACAAATGTACAGACGCCAGCACATCAAGTTACCCCAATGTGTCAAATATCTTTGATCGTTTTTCAACTTTATGGCAAACGGAATAAGGTTCATATTAAATTGGAAAAATTTGACACATTGGGGTAACTTGATGTGCTGGCGTCTGTACCTTAATACTTGATAGTAAAAGAGATGTTTAAAACTCTTCACTGAATTCTAAGAAATTTTGCTACTTTCTGGTAAATACTTTTGCATCAATCAAGCATAAAAAACAACAACATGTTATTTTAAAAAAAAAACCTCAAATATTATTACTCTAATGCACGCGATATGTTACATAAGTTTGTCTTTTGAGTGTTTATTTTCTACAGAGAGTGACGTAAAAACACAAGCAATAATAAACTCGGTCGTATAATTTGAAAGTCGCGTATTCAGGGTTTTCTTACACTTAAATGAGCATTATTGCGCTCCCAAACTGCTGTCTTCAAACGTTTACATCGGCAACTTTATTGCTACAAATGTGACGAAAATGTAAATGCGTCCTTACGTTCATTTCTTAGGACTCGTAGGCTGGTTATTGTCAAGTTAAAGTTTAAAGGCAGTAATATTCCACGTTTGCGCCCTTTTCATTTAGTTAATGAGCTAGGCCATTTCCATGATGATCTGGGAATGTAAAACATGTGTAGAGTATATTAGTTTCGTGACATCCAACGTACCGAGTCTGTTGAGATAATGAATTCCTTTGATGTATGTACGTACTTGGTTTTTTTTTGTGCCCCTGATGTATCTTGACACAAAGTCAGGAACATTTTTAGTTTTAAATGATAGAAATACAACTGAAATTTTGTTTTGGTAGCGTTTAAATAGAAATATGTTTCAAGCCAGTGCATTATTGCAAAGTTCCTAGTTATTACAATATCTAGATAGTCCCCAAAAGTTATCTCTTACTGTTACTGAATACACTGACCAAATAAAGAAAACTTAAATAACATAGGTATACCATGGATCTAGATTTCAATTTATGCTGGTCTCTCTTAAGTCTAGCCACAAATTGGTTTCAGTAGCCAGCCCTAATACGAGCTTTAGATTACCACGAAATGGAAAATTTAAAATTCTACTTTCATTTATTCGCAAATTGAAGCGAAATATTGTGTGCAAAACATTGTTGAAGTTGTAACATTCGACCGGCGGAAACGTGTGACTGTAATAGTCGTTATGGCAATTTCAACAATTGATTCGTTGATATGAATTTGCCTTTTTTATTGGATGGATGGAAACAAAATCGTTACTGCCCCATAAATATATTAGGTTATGATGTTTTGTATAGACTATGACAGCGGTCCAACTTTTTATGCAGTTTTTTCAGAGTCGTCGGTCAAACCGATTGATACAAAATATCCCAATGTTGCAAATAGTGTATTAAAAATGATAGTGAAAAGTTACATGCTTATGTTGTTCGCTCTTATTTCCCTTTTGTTGGAATATTACAATATAGTTAATGGTGTTAAAATAAAATAATATTTCGCTTAATTTATTGTGGTCCAGCCAGTCTCTAAAAAATAAGTAAAACAAATAAGAATCTAAACTTACTCAAGATGTCCTTTAAAGATATCAAAGTCAGTGAAGACGAGCTCGACAATCTCGTGGAGAGCTGCAACGAAGGTGTAGAGAAGGCAGTCAATCCGTGGCGGGTAAGGGCGCGGGTAGTCGGGGCTGCTGAACGTGCCACGCTCCTTGCCATACGTTGACGTGTAGTGGATACACGTGCAACCTGAGAATTGAAAGGAATCAGAATATAATCTTTTAAAAATAACTAAGTTATTTGGAAACGTTTTGTTAATGAGATTTAGTGACTTTTAGAGAGTTGATTGCGTGAAAAAGTAACATGATTATATTTTTGTTTACTGCAATGTAACCAGTTTGGCCCAAAAACATTTGTTTATCAAAAACTTTATCAACAACATACAGACAATTCTACATTATTTTGCTTTAATGATTGATGAATACTGTTATTATTATTTTTGGATTACAAAAGACGACACAATAGAATACATTGTTTTTAAAACAACGATGTGTTCTTTTTACGTTCAATATTATAAAGATTATTTCTGAAATTTATGTTGAATCGAAGATAAGAGTATGTTCAACGACCTTATTTCCCTCAAATAGGAACTTATTTGCCGTCTGGGCGGCTTTACGAGGTAATCTATTTTCTTGATCATTCCAATAACTTTGCCCATCAAAGTCAGGGCATAGAAGATATTCATTATAATAAACCTTCAAATTTACCGCAAGATTTGTCTGCGAATATATTTTAGAAGCTTTTAAAGATAGAATCATCAAAATATTTATTTTGTACCATGGTTCTACATTTCGGTAAACAGCATATTACAAACATTAACCCAGTTTATTTAGGGAAAATCACACACAATGGGGCAACAAAAAAGGTTTCGAAGAAGAGAAAAAAAACACATATATTATCCTGAAAATATGTATATCCATTGTCCTAAACATTTGTGACATTCGCCACCTCAAAATAAAAAATACACAAAGCCCTCATTGTACAGCATAATTACCTTTCGACGATATAATAAAAGCTATAACGACAATGCTTAATGAAACAGAGGGAACAAAAATAAACCGTCAAAAAAAGAGGTGACGAATATAGCACGCGATTCGGGGCTTTAGCAATGATGAATATTTTATGTAAAAATTCTCTGGCGCCGACTTACGAGTTCACGGTAATCTTCAACGGTGTCAAATGAGATATTCAAGACGTTATTTTGAGTAAAATTGAAGATAAACTTGCGTTACACCGAATTTATTCGCGGTATAATTTTCGGGAAAAACATCTCGCTGTTTTCTGACACCCCACCTAACATAATAGTCTAGCAGCAAATGATAATTCTGAATATAATATCGCGATCATCCGGTACCCGAGATTTTTCTTCGATGTTTTTTTTCGGAGCACTTTTGGCAAAGAGGTTGTTTATTGCCTGCAATAAAACGGAAAATGTTTTAGATGACAAGGCATTATCACAGAGACACTATTTAATGGTTTTTGTCGACGTTACGGTTCATAATGTACTTACATTAAGAAATTCGTATGTATTAGATTTAGTTGTGACTATTGGGTCCCAACTAAACCTTTTTAGTTTTCAATAATCAAACAGGATTTTAATATGATTGATGTGGCAAAATAGTACCAGCTGCACGAGGTGAATAAAAGTAAATCTAAGTTGCCGAGGTCAGTCCATCAATTGGATGTCATCCTTGTATGTAACAGACGCCAGCACATCAAGGAACCCCAAAGTGGCAAATTTTCCCAATCGAAAATGAAACTTATTCTGTCTGACATAAAGTTGAAAAACTATCAAATAAATTTGACACATTGGGGTAGCTTGATGTGCTGGCCTCTGTACATTAAGGGTCCTACGTGCCGTACGTTAAACAATAATTTGTTACAGCATTCTTAGATCTTTGACAGCCGGAAACCCTTAAAGTGTGATCACCAGTCTTACTATCGATACCTCGACGTATCGTGTTACCCAGTGACCGAGTTATTGAGTTCAAATAGGCAAGCACTACTTGCATAATACTGGTATTCAGCAACAATGGGTTAAGCTGAAAGTCGATCCAAGAACAGTAATGGAAAGGCTAGGCAGATGATAAATCTAATGGAAGAGTCATTATCATCTGCCTAGCCTTTCGTGTTGGGGTCGGTTTCCAGTCTAACCAGATGTAGCTGAATACCAGTGTATTAAATGACGCGACTGCCTCCACAACCTAGTGGATAGGTTGTAGAAGTTGACTCCTTGATGGAACTGCCGGTCGATTCAGTAAAAGTCACGCCGTGAAAATTCGAGTGAAGTGAACTGTCAATGCCTTGCATTAGTATAGAATGACAGCTCAATTCGTCCTCACTACGCCTGCATTTTCACGCGGTGATTTGACTAGAAACGCACTGCTGGTCGTCAGATCATTGAGGTTCTAACCACTCGTAACGACTGTCAAATATTCACTAATGATAGCTGGGACCAATGACTCAACGTGCTTTTCGAAGAAAGGAGGGGCCTTGATATGTAATGAATCGTCCGTCCACGGACCGACTTTGGCAAGCTTAGATTGACCTTCAACCGAACCATGCAGCTCTTATAATTTAGCCACAAGTAAAGAGTGTTCCACCAAAATCAATGAAGCCATGCGCACGTAATCATTTTAGTACGAACACGTTGACATTGGTGTCGCGCTTACATACACCCGTTGCCGCGGGCAAGAGCTATTAACATAAAGATTTTACGAGTGTTTTCCTTTAACTACGAGTGATATGACACCCCTCGTAGCTACAGCAGGCTCGGATTAACGTGTTGCGGTTAAAGGTCTCACGGGAATGGAATTTATAACTGGTCGTTTTTGTATTTTACATGGAATAGCTGCGTGATATCTATATTTGTACATTTTAAGTGTTATTTCAAAAGGAATTTTATTTCTTAAAGAAATAGCCCATGATCGCATGAGACCGGGAAACGTGGAAAGAGTGATGCGAGGTCTTTGCCTTGTAGTGGGGCAACATAGGCTTATTAAGATTTACTTCACTAACAACCTATTAGGGGCTGAAAAACTTACCATTATAAACCACTTTTTTCTCTGTTTTAATCTGATCTGGTAAAATATTGAAAAAAAAATCAAACGGTCTCAAATGGGATGTCCATTTGAGACCGTTTGATTTTTTTTTCAATATTTTAGGGTTGAACTCGTAGTAAAAGTTGATAGTTATTATTATTGTTTTATAAAAAAGCGTACTCATCTAAATATGCCTGAGTCTGGAGTGGGTATACGTCAATTATAATAGGTGCTATGGGTGGGGATCAAACTCACGG
This sequence comes from Euplexia lucipara, assembly GCA_921972225.1. Lineage (NCBI taxonomy): Eukaryota > Metazoa > Arthropoda > Insecta > Lepidoptera > Noctuidae > Euplexia > Euplexia lucipara. The sequence goes on along the minus strand of OV179152.1, from coordinate 15,564,565 downwards.
CCTCTCGATCACCAAGCCGTCGCCATTGGGCCATTACCGCTTAAATTATGAGAACTTTTTCTCAAACCTCTGAAATAATGTTCGTTTGTGTAATTGTAGCAAATTATTCAAACGAACATTATTAAATACAGTTCAAATAGTGTACATTTTGAACATTGTTGATCGCTACTAGTTAAATCTTTTATTGCATTAATCCGGTAAATTGTATCGCGTTTATTTTGGGTGCAACAATTTGAGCGTGTTTATTTGATTTGCATTTTAAGTTCAATGCTTTTGTGTAGCACGGGAACAAAGCGGAAATGAACAAACATATATATTTTTTTAGAATATCGAGGTATGCCCAAAATAGAGCGTAACACAAACCTACACATAGCATCACGCCTTTTAACTTAAGGGTTTTGGCAGAGGTGTACAGTCAGCCTCAAAAGCCGATAACAATATCCATATTTCTTAAACTCATGAACACCTTAGCTTACACAAATTGCTAACAAGACTAGTGTAAGAAATGCATTTAACATCATAAAAGTTCAAATATGCTGACAAACACTTTGCATGAATTGACTTAACGCTAAATTGTCAGAAATAGCTCAATAATATTACGTCCAAAACATCCTAACTCGTATTATAATAAACCAAATAAAATAAAATCTTTAACCGTAGTTAAAAAGCCCAAACGATTGTTTACGCGTAATGTTACGATGTTTGGATGTAATAGCTTTCAATCACAAAAAAGTCGAAACGGTTTTTAAAGCATAGTGTTGCGATGTTTTGAACGCAATATTGTTCAGCTACTATTGATGTTAATTCAATTCTGACTCTTGTTAAACAATTTGTGTAAGGAGATCATGACTTTTGAAAATATGCATTATGGTCATCGACTTTGAGGCTGACTGTACCAAGGTAGACTGGCAAAATGTAGGTGTAGTAGGTACACCTACATTTCGCCAGTCACGTTTAAGTGCCGTGTAATAGGGGCGAGTCTATTGCCATTAATCGGGCACAAATGAAGACTCCGGGCTGACACTGAGAAATTCCAGATAGAAAAACTCAATAACACACCCGGAGATTGAACCCGGGACCTTGTGCTCAGCATTAGAGCAACGAGATAAAGAGCGTAGTTATTATTTTTTAGTGTCCAGCAAAGCGATTCTGTAAAAATTACCTCGGCAAAAAGTAGGTGAAATTAAAATCCAAGAAGGTGAAGGTTGACTGGTAGAAAATGCCTATGGTATTAAGTCCGCCTATACATTAGTGTGCTTGAAGTCTTAATTAAATAATAAATAAATCAAATCAATTGAGCTGACATTCCGTAGGGATTTACTCAAGTTTTTACGGGGCGTCTTTAATGAATTGACCGGGTGTAAAATTTGATAAATCCGTCGTAAGAATAGTTCTTAAAAGAGGGAGCGTTGTCCTCTTTCTATTAGACGGTGATGTAATTGGTGTATGTCTTAAGAAAGATCTGGTGCGTAGTATTCGTAACCGAAGTGTTTGTATGAACGTAAACGAAGAAAAAATTGTGATCTATGGTTACCTTCCTCTATGGTAAAAAAAACGTATGGTAACGTCACGCCCACAGTTATTCCCGAAAGGTCAGGCAAAGGTGTACCTGCAGTATACCCACATTTCACCATTTATGTTCAAGTCCCATAGTATCAATATGTGTGTTTTCTTATAACGACGAAACCTTTTTTTCTTACTTAACAATGAATCACAATTCTCTAGTTCCTGACATATATTTGCGATACATCGCATTGAAAGATTCTTACGAGAATTTTATGTCAGCAATAAAAGAGTTCACATTGATGAGAGTATAATCCAGACAAAATTGGATCGTAAAATCTTGTTTGACATCACGAAATTTATTGAAGAAGCAGTTTGAAATGATGAATGTTTGATGTTTTACTAAGATTATGTTCTTTGATGCTAACTTCAAACACTGATGCTATGTCATATGATTTACGTGTAAAAAAAAGGTAGCTTCAGAATGTATACCTACAACTATCGTTTTCGGGTTTGCGATTTTAATTTTGTACGTACATACATAAACTCGTGCCTTTTTTCTATGAGGGTAAGCAGAAACTACAGAGCGCCATCTGCTTCGATTCTGACTTCTTTTGCTTGGTTCACATTCATACATGTTGTCATAAACACCTATTGCAAGTTTTTTTTTACTTTTGTGTAGTTTGATTGTCTCATAAAAATCTGCCTGGCCCTTTTCCAACTATTTTGGTGTTGTCTTCCAGTTTAGCCGTATGCGGCTGAATACCAGAGTATAACATGGAGGGACTGCTGACCTCCACGACCTTGTAACTGGGTATCACGAGACCCCTTGGATAAAATGGTAGTCAGACTTTCAGAATTCTGACAACTCTTAACGACTGTCGAAGATCTACTGAAGACAATTAGGACCACTGGTAAAAGGGGTCTTAATATGCTACCTATGGTCACCCATCCAAGGACTGACCTGAGCAAGCGTAGCTTAACCTTGGCTCGGCCAAAATGGCTGTTATTATTTAGCCGCAACGCTAGTTTGATTTTGTATGAAATTGATTTCACCAAGGAAAAAGTCCGGAGTAAGAGCTGCTCAATAGAAAATCGATAAACGTAAATCCGGTTCGTTACCGCTGTCGGTCCGCCGGGACGCGTATAAACCTCCAAGTAAGTACTAGGTATATAAGACGCCAAATTGTGTGGCTGTATTTAGTTGCGACAAACTAGGTACTTACAGAGTATATGTTCATTGCAAGAATTGTAACCTGGATTACCTAATATCTCTTCGTTTTGTGATTCGCGGTCATAATTAAAAGCTAGTCATTGGAGGCTAGGGTACATTGCAGTCCATTGCCAGAGTTTGAGCCTGTATTGCCTAATATATCTTCGTTTTGTATTCACAGTCATTTATTGAAAACTAGTTATTGCGGGTCAGAGTTTATCGCAGTCTGTAGCTAAACTTTGAGCCTGTATAACTAATGTCTCTTTATTTTGTGATTCTCAGTCATCATTAAAAGTCGGTTAGTATCTTGAAAACAACGTTGGACTCCGCTGAACCCATTGCTCTACTCTGGCAGTAGGCTAGTGAGATTGAAATTCACTTTGTGTCAATCAAAACAGCTTTGCTAGTTGGCAGGCTGCCGCATCACCAACTGCATCCGAGCTTGAAAAAAAAACGAAAAGTAACCATTTACGCTCGATAGCACTTTCGTGCAAATAATGCAAAATATTGACCGCCTTTTGAAGAATATTATTCGGAAAAAATAAGTATTAAATATTTGTAAAAACACGTAAGTAACACTTGCAAATAAAATAATAATCGTTCAATGTTCGTTTACTTAAACTACATTGAGCATGAGCAGGTGATTAAAAATATCGCATCAACTCGCGCCTTTTTCTTATAGAGGTAGGCAGAAACTACAAAGCACCATTCGTTACGATTCTAATATTATTCTTTTGCTTCTAACACGTTCATATGGTACTTGTAGTCATAAACGCATTTTTCACATCGCCGGTAGCGAGTACTACGCACCTCACCTTTCTGAAGAGCCCTACTAATAAGGTTGGATGTGTATGTTCTTCTAGGACGTCACCTCTCGACGTTTGGAAAGTAAACTAAATGCATCATCATCTGTCTAGGCTTCTTCCAATTAATATTGGGATAGGTTTCTCGTCTAAACTGATCGAGAATATCAGGGTTCAGGGGTCCATATTAAGCGACAGCCTATGTCTATTCTATAACCTTAGGTTGAACGACATTTTTTAGTACAAGTCGGCCCGTGACGACTGTTGAAGATCAACAAAATAATGTCAGTTACACTTTCTGAAGTACAGAGTACTCTTAGTTTGAAACAGACGAAGAGATTTAAAATACTGATACTTTAGAGCGGGCATGTCAAGGCAATGTCATAGAAAAAATTTGATCCCATGTCTGAGTAACGCCATCTAGAATAATATAATTATGAATATTGGAGCGGCAGCGGAGGGTACTAAAAAAACTCATAGACTTGTGTCCAGACAGGACACAAGTCGGACGAAAATAATGATCGTGATGTCCGGTCTATAGGTATTGAATGTCTTTGGTAACAGATGGTCATCCAGTCCTTGTCGGCAAGCTAAACTTACCCTTATAAACGCGACTTGCTGTTGTGACAATATCCCTCAAACAAGTCTATTTGTTAACTTCCAAAACATAAGGAATAAACATGTTAGACTTTTTATGACAGCAATTTATTATTATTTCTGTAAATAGTGTAAATTTGACGTGAGATACAATCTTTCGACCTCCACCATTACTGTTTGACCTGAGAAATACCTGACGAACAGTGAGTCAACTTAAACTGAGCCAAAATTGGCTACTTTTCTCGGCGACTCGTGTCAGTAGGTACTAAAAGTCACGTTCCGTAGAACACAGCTTGCGATTAAACACTTTTGGCTCACGCACACAAAGATAATATAGTGGACACACAGTATGTTATTTTTTATTTTACTTTGTTTATTCTAGGTACATCGTATTCACATATAATGTATTTTTTATTGTATACAAATATTGTAAAAACTATTTTAAAAGAGTAAGTATGGAGTTTCTTGCCCATTCTTCTCCATAAAAACTACCTTTTGGAAGGGGCAACTAGAATCATTAAATTTTATTTAACTTGTAACTTGTGTTTAAGTTTAACGTTCAAAAGTGCCTTTTAAATGGCCTAATTGAAATAAATGATTTGACTTTGACTTTGACTTTGACACGATTCTGTCCCCGTTTTGTACTAAACGAGTCTTCTATCTAATTCTTAGGAGCCGACTCTTGGCTTATTCTAAACTAATAACGATATCAAAGAAAAAACTTAATCCCGCGCCAATGAACGGACATTTTCAAGGCCACGAGCTTAAGTTTTATGACATTCAAAGAAGCGAAAATCCCCTTTATTATGCCACAAAAGTTACAAATTACGGTCGCAGTAAACAAAATGATAATAAGCTAACAAAGTAAGAGACTTACTTGGATTTATGGCGTGCCCTTCGTCGACTGTGTGAAGAGATAAGTGGAGTAGAAGGATAAGCGCCGTTGACGTCTGAAATATAAAATACTGAGTTTGAAAAGGATCAAGATGTTTTTTTATTCGTTGTTCGGGTTTAAAATTAATTAGCTGTTGAAACTTCACAGACGATATCGGTGTTGTTTATAAGAAACAGACTATCGCGGGGTAAATGGCCTTATGTATTGCATGGTTGTCCAGTGGAAATAAAATTATGATTTAACCACATTTTTTTATTTTTATTATAAAATAAGATGGCTACCTACACCTGTATATAGTTTCACTAAAGATTAAAAAAAGATCTCAGCAGTGAGTAGTGGCTATTCTGTAAATTCACACCCGTAAAAATGTACCTAGGTGAAGTGAAGGCAAATTGAGCTATCATACTTATGCTGGGCATTAGCAGTTCACTTCACTTAAGTTTTCACTAGTAGTGTCAAGTGACTTTTAATACATTGATCATTAATTCACTGGTAGATATTTTAAGAAGTGAAAGAACTCATGATTATAAAGAAGTTTAGCTTCAGATGTACCGTGGGTGAGTGTTGGTAACGAGTTCTGTAAGTAAAAATACACAAAACACTTGTTTATTTTGTGTTATATCTTTCAAGTTAATTCTATTATTAATGTGTTGTTAAATACATGAAGAATTTTACCTCCTGCAAGATTGCCAGTGAATTCAAAGTTACCCTGTATTAATAAGTAGGTATTCATAATACAGGCTAAAATTTAAGAGGCTCCAAACTCCAATACTAATGATCAGAAGGTACATTGTGGTTACTGGGCTCAGTAATTGCGAATTCAAGTATAAAGCTTAACAATATTCAAAATACAACTCTGTTTCGACCCTTTCAGGGTTGTAATTTCAAACAACAATTTCTTAACGAGACCTAGAAATAAGCCAAGAGAAACAAATAAATGTAGAAATCGAAATAGCCTACAACTGTAGAAATGAGCAAAATTAAATTAGCGTTATCTGTCTTGTTGATGGGATCGCACCTTAATCAAAATATTCAAGAAATAATGTAAACACAGGGTGTCAGGTACGGCTTACAAATGTTTGCCATAATTTAATATGCAAATATTTTATATACTATATTACATTTTCCATAATTTCATTAGAAATAACGCTTCAGTTGCCATTATCGTGAAATGACATAAAATCATTTTCACTAATTTCGTTGGTCATGATCGATCATGTGTCATAATAATTTGAATGCATAAGATTTTTAATTTTATTCATAAGAAAACCTAAAAATTAATTTTATTTCCGATGCATGTTTCCTTTGTAAAAGATGAGTAGTAAAAACGTAGAAATTAGCCAAAGCCGAGAAAAAATTTCAACATATTAAGTTCAACACAGTAATTATAGTACGTTCGCGTTAAAAATGCAGTCAAGTCATCATTATCCGTCGGCCTAGCCCCGACCTCTAACCAATCAAATCTTTTCAATTTCATTTTTATAAATTCATTAGACTCTCATCTTTTAAAATATAATTTGTTTGAATTTAACACCACTGTGGAATACACCTTTATCTTGCAGTTGCACTGCAATTTTACTGCATTCTTAACGCATACGGACTATACGTGTTTTCAACCTGTTGTCTGTAAATATTAATCTTTCATTTTAAGAAACTGAAAATTAAATAATATATGAACCAAACATTTCAAATCAACACAACAGTAACCCCGAGACACTATAATCGAATTTCTATGCATGCAAACACGTAAATCCTTCTAAACAGGTTGACACACGCGCCCAAAAGTACAAGGGTACATCAAAACAGAAGGACCCTTTAGAATCGAAAACGTATTCCTCTCAAAGTCTTGTGTAAGCATTCACACTTTTGCCCACATTTTCTGCGTACGTTTCAACCTGGAAAGCCGAAATGGACCCGAACGCATCCGAAAGCATACGAACGGCTTCATTTGGAATGCGTTGCTTATCGCCTCCATCGGTAGCCTCCATCTGCATTGAAACGATTCTTTTGAGAAATCTCGGATACCAGGGATACTTGGTACTGTATTATTGCGTTGACGCAAACAACTGAGGTACCAACACGTTGGGTTTTCTAGAAATCACGTAATGCTACGCCTGTATTTTTAGAAGGGTTTGACATTGTTGCACCTTTATTTTGCACCCATATTTTGCCAAAACGCTTAGTGAAATGGCGAGTCTATTGCTATCTACAGATCAAACAACGAAACGAAAACTTCAGCTAAAAAACTGCCTAATCCTGTAAAAAAACCCAGAACATCAGGGTCTGCAGTAGTTACATGCGACAACTAGAACAACGAGGATTATATTGAAAAATAGCTTCTGCCCGTGACTTCGTTCGCGTAAAGTTTTGATAACAAATTGCATTCGATAGTAGGTTAGTAATTAAAGCAATTAAATAATCTTAATTCTAAATGATTGCTATTTTAAGTTAGTATGCACTAAATTTCCTGTACTAGTGTAGCTACGAAACCTACCCCTAAGAAATAACACGCAATTTGTTTAACACATTGTATATTCACAAAGGTATCCAGATTTCGGCATGACAATACCAGTGCTGTCTAGCGCTACCCTGCCAAGCGAATCAAACTCATCTATTCCGTCAACCGAAATACTCGTTTATTGCTAAAACAAAACCAAAAAACAAAGAATACGATGTCTTCAACCAAAATACTCGTTTATTTCTAAAACAATAATAAACAAAGATTACGCTGTCTTTTCCTGTAGCTACAAGCTATAACGGATAAAATTACACATTTCATTCTCGTCGTCAACATTATCATTTTCATTTCAGTAAAGAAATGTTGTCTAATACTTATTACATTTATCATTACGAGAAAAAACGAGCCAAAAGAACATAGTAAAATAGAGACGCAAATTATGTTTCCGCTTCCATAACGCCATTCTAAGATATAACACGTTTTCTCCAAGATTCCAAAGTAACAAATATTTGAAAAGAAATGTTGGTAATTTAAACATCTTATTTGTTGTAATTCTGTAAAAGGACGTGGGAGCAAGCGTAAAAATGGGTACCTTACCTTGATTCGTAAACGAAATAAAAGCGAAAAGCTGTGTAATCTAATATTTACCGAAAGGAAACCACAGGGCGTCGTAATTATGATGTACGTATAGAATTAAATTATTTGCCCGCCTGTAGGTGGAGTTGCGTTTATGTACTTTTATCATAAAAGCTGTGTGTTCTAAATATACTTACTGAAATTACATAATTTTAAATAAAAAAATAAGATTCCATGAGAAATCCTTACTCCTCTCCTTCCTATTACCCGCGATTCCGTTCCCATGAAAGAAACCTAACAAATCGATTGGTGAAGTAATTCCGAAGTTGGGTGAGTATTACCTTCTTGATACATACAAACTTACAAACAAACAAATTTTACCTCTTAATTAATAATATTACTATCGGTAAGGGTAAATTCCGTTTTTAGGGTTCCGTAGTCAACTAGGAACCCTTATAGTTTCGCCATATCTGGCTGCCCGTCCGTCCGTCCTCGCTTAATCTCTGTGACCGTTAGCACTAGAAAGCTGAAATTTCGTACCAATATGTGTATCAATCATTGGAAAAAAATGTTTTATTAGGGTAGCCCCCCCCCTATATGTAAAGTGGGAAGTGATTTTTTTTTTATTTGAACCCTAACTTGTGATATATTGTGGGAAAGGTATTCAAAAATGAATAGGGGTTTACTAAAATCATTTTTTGTTAATGTCAATCATTTCGGATATAATCGCTCCAAAATTAAAAAACAATGTGTCCCCCCCCCCCCCCTCTAACTTTTGAACCATAGGTTTATAAAATATGAAAAAAATCTGAAATGTAGAACTTTATAAGGACTTTCTAGGAAAATTATTTTGAACTTGGATGGAAACAACAGTTTTTGTACAAAAAAGATAAAAAGTTGTACAAAATAATTTCTGGACTAAGTTTGTAGTATAATCGTAGGTGACGGACGGGAAACTACGGAACCCTACACTGAGCATGGCCCAACACGCTCTTGGCCGGTTTTTTAAATTTCATTTCTATTAAATGAAAGAAAATAATACGGAAATGAGAAAGTACCTTCGATGATAGACGCGCAAGGCGGCAATTTTTGCCATTTACCGATAAATAATAAAATTCACTTTCAGATTGTATCAGTAAATTCTACAACAAGTGAGTTCGTGAATTGAGATAATATCCTATTAATATTATAAACGCGAAAGTTTGTGAGTATGGATAGATGGATGGATGGATGTTTGTTACTCTTTCACTTAAAAACAACTGAATGGATTTGAATAAAATTTGGTATGGAGTTAACTGACACCCTGGATTAACACATAGGCTTTTTTTCCTGTATTCCCACGGGAACGGGACCTACGTAGGTGAAACCGGGACGTCAGCTAGTTTAAAATATTTTCCTTTAACACTTCTGGTATTCTTCTTATGTTGTGGCAAGTGACTAACCTGGTGTCAAAGTTTTAATGCCGCCCATGGGCCTCTGACTTGGCATCACATGCCGTCGAGAAATATCTCTCAGGCATGCCGGGTTCCTCACGATGTTTTCCTTCACCGTTTTTGAAGCAAGTGATAATTTATACAATACGCACATGAATCCGAAAACTCAGAGGTGCGTGCCTTGGGTTTGAATTCGAGACCTATGATTTGGCAATCCGCCGGTCACACCACTATTAAGCTATCACTGTTTAAAGTAATCTCTACTAATATTATAAAGAAGTAAAATTTTTTTGTTTGTTTGTATGTTTATAAGTTTGGATGTAGGGGGTAATCTTCGGAAGTAATGATCCAATTAAAAAAAAATGGCACTGGCGGAAAGCGACACTGTTCCCTGATGACATAGGCTACTTTTTATCCCTGTAATCCCACGGGAACAGGAACTACGCGAGTGAAACCGCGTGACGTCTGCTAGTGATAAATAATAAATGATATTTATTTCTGTAAATAGGTTCATCGCATTTTATCTAGAAGGTGAGGTCGGTGTTACACTATCTGACTACTCTGAGAAGAAACACTGAACGAAACTCAGAGGTTACAGTCTCTTTTAAAATCCAGACATTATCTTGGTCAGATCATGTAAAACCCATGCGAATGAGTGTCTTTGAAGAACCACACAGTTCGGCCAACGTCTTTTCAATCTCAACACTCAATCGATCATAAATATACCAGCCTGTTACTGTCCCACTGCAGGGCAAAGGCCTCTTCTCATACAGAGAAGGCTTGAGCATTGATCACCACGCTTGCTCAAGGCGGATTGGCGATTTCAAACTTATATCAACTGTAAGTCCAGGTTTCCTCACGATGTATTCCTTCACCGATGTCAATGATGTCTAAGATAAACTTAGAAAGTACGTATGAATTGAAAAAGTCACATTGGTTCTTGCCCGGATCAAGAGATCATAACTACCTAAATATATATCTATATATATATCTGCAAACGATAGCGTATGCCCTCACTCGATTAACCACGTCAAAACAACGAACGTACTTTACATACTTACCTACAATCTACTTGGTATGTTTGTAGAAATAGATCGCATTTACTGACTATCCGTTACTTAGAACGCGTTCCACTAAAATGATTGACGGCTAGTTCTACGAACCATGAAGGTATAACTCGTCCATAACTTAAATTGAAAGTGTACAATCAATCTACTCACCTCTATTCTTGCCTAAAAGGCGTGTGTGTTGTTGATAAAAAACCAGTGACCAAAAAATGTTTTGCACTCAATAGAAATTGAAACTATTGGACTCAAAAACCGGTAGGTATTGCAATTAAACGAATTACTTATTTGTATCTTTTGTAATGCCTTTCAAGGCTTTTCTTATATTGCGTAGGAGGTTTTCAATAGATAAAACTATATTGACATCAGAAAAAAAACTGGACAAGTTCACTACAAACTCATGAAATTAGTATCTGCGTCGATAATGTTTCGACCTATACATACGTCTGTATTGGTACCGCGCTAGTGAAGTGATGGCTGTGAACAATGATATTATAAGTAACAGGTGTAGATATGTTATAAGCGCTCAGCAAGCGACACGTTAAAATTTGGCTAATTAGCCACAGTGTCGCGTCGCGCCGTCAACGGCGTTATTGTGCCGTTTTTGAAGATCGAATGTTGGTTAGGTAACCTATCTACACCTTTTTACGTATAATATCATTGGCTGTGAACGTGTGATTTGCGTGAGGTTGGTACCACATCGTACTGACATTTTATCTTATGGTGGTGTGTTCACCCATAGACATAGAGAATGGATTGAGCAATACCCGCACAAAATTTACCACTCCTTAGGAAAAGACAGAGGGACTGTGCGGTCAATACCTGTCTCTTTCTTTCTCTTTTAATCAAAATTCTAGAAAGCGACAACTATTGGCCGCACGTTCGCTTTATCTCTCACTCTTTCTTTACAGTAGTTACTTCACAGTTGGATAAGGAACACTCAGTAACAGTAGTCAGATGTCAAACAGTAATCATAAACGCGATTTCTGGATAGGTATCGCTTGTTTTCATGTGTGCTATATTGTTTTTAACCGACTTCTTTTTTTTTTTTTCAGGGTTTGTTACCTCAGTACTCCGTCATTTATGGACAGATTTTCAAAATTCTTTTTTTATTTGATAGGGTATACTAACAGATTGGTCCCATTTGTATCAAAACTCATTTCTGATGAGGGATCTTCGAGGAATTGAGGGAACTCCTCAAAAAATATACGCACACACGCACCGATTTTAACATTTTTAGTAACAAATCGAGCATTTTCATTTAGAAAGTATCATTTTTTGTTAGAATGATATCATCTATCCGCATCAAGCAAGCATAGGAATCAATGCTCGTGCCTTCTCTATACGAAGAGAGGCTTTTAACCTGCAGTGAGCCAATAACAGGCTGGTGTTATTATGAAGTATTTACATAACGTTCCTGTTAACTTAACACGTTACGACACGTGAAGGCTTCAAGCTAAATGAAAACCTTTGTACAACACAGAGAGTTCAGATTACATTACGTCTTTAGTCTCGTGAAACACAATCCTTGAGTACATTCTATTGTGTCTATGTGAGATTAATTAAGTGATATAATTAACTATTGTCACCGTGTAATTTTCACGTCGTTCGTCGTGTTCTATTTGCTTTGAAACAATAGTTTCAGCGAAGTATTTGAAATATTTCAGTAAGTAATTGAAAATATCATACAAACTTAAACTTACGATTTTTTTTCCACTGTGGTAGGCAGAAACTACATAACGTGCTCTGAGTCAAGTTTATTTATGATAATACGGTTTTGGCAAACCTATTAAATTAACAAATACAGAAAAAGAGTCACCATAATAATTATAACACACACATACACATCTTACTTATGCATCTAAATTTAAAACAAATCACTAACACATAAATTAACTAATACATGTGTATACGAGCATAAAAACTTTTTTGCAAAAAATAAAACCCACTTCAAAAAAAACCACTAACCGGTGTAAAATAACTCTAAATTCGGAAACTGTCTGTGGCTTTGGTGGTTTTGTCTTATTCATGATGGGCCTCCGACTTCCGAATTTAGAGTTATTTTACACCGGTTAGTGTTTTTTTTGAAGTGGGTTTTATTTTTTGCAAAAAAGTTTTTATTTTTCCATTTTTAGTTGTTCCCATACAAATATTTGCCACGAATTTATTTTATATTGTTATTTGTTAACAATACATATCACGGTAATAGGGTTGTCCACTTATCTCTAATAAGTGAAACTTAACATACCTAACTGTCGAAATCTAGGTATACTGTACACATCTGCGTACCCCTCAGAGCATACAGGCGTGATGATACGTCATGATGTAGTATAAACAATAAACATCCAAGGGATTCCAGCAATCACGACAGATTTGCCGTCTATTTTTGAAGAGTTCCGTTGTATATCTCCGAAGATCAGCACCAGATCTTCACCAAATTAAAATGGGACCACCTCAGGAGTATACTCTTTCAAATAAAAAAAGTATTTGGAGAATCGGTCCACAAATGGGGGAGAAATGACGTAACATACAAAAAAAAAAAAAATACATACACACGAACATATAACCTCCTCCTTTTTTGAAGTCGGTTAAAAAGAAAAACAATATCAATTATAATTGAGTGATCTTGCTTATACATGCCGTCATGCTTTCGCAGAAGCATTTAAGCATACACACATAAAAGATCTCTGCATACTCCAGTTGCTTCGAAACAATCATTCCTTTGCATCTCATGTCATACAAACCAAACAGGCATTCGATCTATAATTTGGTAAATGTAAATAATTATGCATATTTCAAATCGGTAGATTGATCTACAGTTACGGATATGTACATACAGAATCACTGATGGCTGAGTTACAATTAGTTCGATTAGTACTTAAAACCGCGTTTGGCAAATAGGTTGAGAGTTCACCGCCTATATATTTACTGGTATAGTAGGCCTACGTTAGTGGTTTAAAACCAGTATAAGCTGGCCTCATCATCTACTGAAACACAGACCAGCTTAGGGTCAAAGTGGTGCTATTGAAATGTAGCCTAGTGTATAATGGTAAGCCTTCAAATCAGTAGATTAACCCATTATTTTATTTGACATTAAAATACGTGTTTATGAATGTACAGACGCCAGCACATCAAGTTACCCCAATGTGTCAAATTTCTTTGATCGTTTTTCAACTTTATGTCAAACAGAATAAGGTTCATATTCAGGAAAATTTGTCATATTGGGGTAACTTGATGTGCTGGCATCTGTACGTCCATTTTAACGGTTTTGTGATATATTACGAGTACTTAGTTATGTTTGGAATTGTAATCTAATCCAGGAATGACAATCAACGCTGGATGTTATTCTCTTTTAAGTTGTACCTGCTTTGTGCTTGCCTTTCTTAGCAAATAGTGCTATGTAATTACGCCCATTATTATTTATAAATACTACCTGGGCCCTACTTTCAGTCGTTTACCTATAAACACAAAAATAACAAATTTGTCAAAAACATATATTAAAGATACCACTGAACTGTTCGAAAAGTTGAGTCAAGACCCGTTCCTTCAGTCGGGGGTCGCGGAAGTATCTTCTGTTCCCGTGACCCCCGGCGTAGGTGTGAGAAGGAACACGGGGTGGTTTTTAGTCTGTAAGAGTCTGACAGACCCCTCCGCCTTTCCCGGGGCGGAGGACATCCATGAGGATTTTCCAACCCTCAAAAAAAAAGACCCGTTCCTTGTAAGTCCATAAACACAACAGACTCAACGAACGATGCAAAAAGACTATCAGATGTACAGACGCCAGCACATCAAGTTACCCCAATGTGTAAAATTTTCCCAATTGAATATGAACCTTATTCTGCCTATCATAAAGTTGAAAAACGATCAAAGAAAGGACCATGCAAAAAATCGTCCCATACCACCAACAGATTTCAAACGTATCTCAATCAATTCATCTTAGCATCATGATCATTTTTTATTATGACGACATCTCCGTAAGTCATGGGGGTATCGCGCAAAAAAATATTTTTTATAGGTACTTACACACTTTTTGGTACAGTAAATTGTAAAAAAAACGTACAGGAACACTATTTAACTATGAAAAAACTATTGATAGTGAACAGCCGTGAGATGCACAGGATAAAAAACCAGTCTGGCGGTGCGCATAATATACAGGGTGTCTCATTCAAATCGGTCAGTATGGGAAAGTCTGAAACTATAAGACATACGAAGATCTGTTCTGAGGAACCATGTCATCGATTTTAATAACAAGAAAAACTGCATTCATACATTTTAAGAAACATCTGTACTATTGTAGTAATATTGTAAACATGGTCACTTCGAGCACCTACTAAAATAAATTAAAGTATGTGGAAACAATGCATTTTATTCATTTTAGACATCATGTTTCATACAGACATTTACTGCTTAAGACCTACACAATCGATATCTAAATAGAAATAGAATAGGTTTTTTTTTTCAAAATAACCGGGTTCGATTCCCGAACGGAGTACAGATGTTTTTTTTTAATGTGTGAATGCAGTTTTTCTTGTTATTAAAATCTATGACATGGTTCCTCAGAACAATTCTTCGTATGTCTTATAGTATCAGACTTTCCCATACTGACCGATTTGAATGAGACCCCTGTATAGTCTCAATTTTTTTGTATATGAAGAAAGGTCGTCACACTGAATTTAATCTGCCGGCAGAAATGCTATCTACTATAATGATAGACGAATAATTACTAACTTACCAAACTGGATAACAGTTCTGTTGACATAAATATATTTGTACATGAACAATAACAAAAAATGTGATTAATACTAACCCAAAATGTTGTTATTTCATAAATATGTAGGTATAAACATAAACATGTTATAAAAACCTAAAGTGTTTAGTTGATCAATTGTTAATTGTAAAATGTCTAAAACAAGGTTATTTAAAACAAAATAAGTACACCCTTTTTAAGTAAACACTTTTTTTAAAATTAGGTACCCCATATATGTACGGACTAAAAATTGTTATTTGTGTTTTTATGAGACTTCATAATAATATTGAAACAAGTCCCATGTCTGTTGGTGGGTTGGGACAGCGCCCGTACAATCTTTTGCATGGTCCTTTGACACATTGGGGTAACTTGATGTGCTGGCGTCTGTACCTAATAGGTTCTGGTTCATATGTAGGTATTTTTATTAGGACTCCTACATTTCACTAGTTATGTTAAAATCTCATGTGATATAGAGGGAAAGTGCAGACACCAGCACATCAACCTACTACAATCTGTCAAATTTCTTTAATAAATTTTGAACTTAATACTGAAGCGTAAGGTTAAAAAATGAATGGGGATATTTGACAGTTTCGGGCAGGTTGATGTACATTGACAGTAAGCGGGAAGAAACGCGACTTAGGTAACCGATTATCGACTCAGAAATCTAACCTATGTATGATAAAGTATCTACTACTCATCCGTTACTTGTTCACAAAGATGAATTTGAAAACCAGCATCAGGCAGCATCTGTCTGGCATTACCACTGAAATGAAACTTTAGACGCAGCCATGAGACATCTTTATTTTTAACCCCTGACGCAAAAAGTGGGGTGAGTTTGACCGCTATGTGTATCTGTGTGTCTGTCTCTCTGTCTGTCTGTGGCACCGTAGTGCTTAAACGCGTGAACCGACTTAGATGCAGTTATTTTTATTTGAAAGCAGGGTTTCTTGCGATGGTTCTTAGATATGGTTTATTTAAATCGGTTTAGCCGTTTCCATGTTATCTTTTGTGTTAACTGCCGTTGCGATTTGAGACGGCTATGGGTATTAACTTTTTTTTAACATGTTTTTACCGTGCGTGTTTTTATACAACAGCTCTTTCTTCTTTTCTTAATGCTCAGCAGCAGAGCTTGCAATCACCTAACTAACGAGACAAAATGTTTAACGTATTCCGTGTTTACGTAGGAATCTTTATATCTTATTATATACATACACCCCATTTATCATACTGGACCGTCTAGGACACATAGAGGTACTTACTTTCGCTTACTTATTCGCATATTTACTCAAAGCTAGCGTTAAATATTTATGAATGAATAAATAAGATGTACCTAAAGATGATGAGAATTTATGAGTTGTTTGGGTACCTTTTCAGGGTTCCTTGCCGAAAAAGGGGCTAACGAAACCCTATTATTAGTAATAGGGTCCTGTTAGAGCCTTTTACATCGTTCATCGTACTTATTCATCACTGCTTATCGCTTGTGTCAGTCAGATTGATAATTATTTATAGCAGTAAAGTACCTACTGCTTTAAATAATGAATATGAAGTTCCTTGTGAAATAACTTGTCAGAGGAAGCATTAACCATTATTTCTTAGGCATATTATTATTTTAGAGGTATGAGGAATCGCCTTATTGGTGCGGTTCTTCAGAAACGTCAGGTGCGTAGTACTCGCAACCGGCGTGTGTGTAAGACAACATTGATAACGTAAATGAAGCAAAAGAAGTATGTAAGAATCGTAGCATAATATGACGCTCTGTAGTTTCTGCCTGCCCCATGGGAAAAAAGCCTGAGTTTATGGTTGTATGTAGGGATGAAGAACAGGGTGTAAAGTTCATTCCCCAAAAAAAGGGCCTTTGTCCAGACAGGTGTTGTGGCTGGTGGGCTACAGCTACTGCCCGACTGTTGTGGTCGGGATCTAGCATACGTTCAATTGGTCGGATAACTTAAACATCGCGATTGGGATCTGAGTATTTTAGTTCGTATGTGGCAAGATGAAAGGTCTCCGTCCATTCTTCCACCGGTCGCGATCCTACTTCATCTTTCTAATGCTCAAGAAAAATATCCAGGTTGAGGAATATGAAACACTTCTAGTCTCTCAAATGTCTGTTAACACAATTGACTACTTACTTACCAAAGCCCAACGTTTTAGTGGCTCATTAAATATGTTTAAAGCACTTCTTATAATGACAAATTTGTACAATATCTAAAATCTACAAAAAAAAAAAAATATTTGTAAATAAAGTGGTGTCTACGAACAGAGGGGTTTTTGTTTTATTTTAAAAACGTTCGTGTTCTAATAACAGTCTCAATCTGTCAAAAATACGACTTTATTTCCTACACATTGGATGACATTTTGACATTGAATATTGCTGAGTATGAGATTGCAACTACAATTTGACCGTCTTTTAATACAGAAATTGGACTTCATGACACGTTTGCTTGCCAAAAACAAAAACAGTCGATCATTGCGTTTGATTCTGCAAAAGTTTACTCGCAGACAGTACCGCTAGTCCCAAACACTTAATCATAAATTCTCCAACTCCCCAGATTAGTGACAAAATGACCAAGATAAATCGTTTGAAAAATACGCTAATTATAACAAACGACCTTCATTTCTCTTTAGAAATAATCCTATTACGGATTACTTGTACTAATGTACGTATAAACACCTAGAACATGTATTACTAAGGTTTCGCCGAGCGGAGTAATGCATTAGTCTTGTACCTGCAGTATCGTGTTATCGGACCATTGATATACGGTTCAAGCGAATTGTACGATACATTTCCAAGTTGGCCGTTTGTAAGATCAAACTTATTTGATCCAAGATCCGAGAGTTTAATACGATGGCGAAAAAGATGGGTAAATGGATTAATTTATATATGTTTTGTAACGTTAACTTTACTTAAAAAACTTGAGTTTTATGGGTAGGTATTGCAAATAAAGATTAATTGATATTTTAATTTCAGTACTATGTTTATTTTTTCTAATCCACAAATATCTACTAATGGAATCAAAATTTAAAAAAAATGTCATATCTATATAAAACTAAATAAAACATAGTAATTAAAGTGTTAATTGCTAGCCGGACTTTGAACAAAAGTGATGGTATACCAGCCTGGATGTTATCACTACGAAAATACCCATTTTCCACATATGTAAGAAGTTATGTGGGATCAGTCTTCATCTAAGGAGCCAAGCAAATTCCACCATTTCTAACTGGGCCACACAAATTTGGTTTCTTAAGTTTGCCTGTAAGGTCCCGGTAAAAAATACACAAGAAGCCTGTTTCATTGCATTGATTAAAAAAAGAAATAGGTATATAACTTTTCTAAGCAACCATAATTCATTCATTGGTTTTTCAATGCAAGAAATACAGTGATGCTCTTCTCGTAGATAAAGAAGTCCAAAGTCATTCATATAATAGAACCGCGAATTCAATCAAATGCTTCAGTGCAAAATGTTCGTATTTTTCCTTTAGCGTAAATACCGTGAATTGGTGATGGGTTGGCCTTTTCTATCCAAGACGATATAAATTTAAGAAGAAAAAAGATCTTCTAAAGAGGTTTCAGTTTTATTTAACTTTAAAATCCATTTTGAAATTCACCAATGTACAAAACACTAAACTGAATGGCATAAGCTTTTTCTACTAGACATTACCTGTGCGTGATGCAAAGACAAATAGTTGTCGTTTCGTTCGTAAGAAAACGAAAGAAAAAATATCTATAATACAAACTAATAATATTATAATAGGTACCTTTAATAAAATGAATGTCACGGTAAGCATGGTTAAGTAACTGAAAAACTTAATAATTTTCTGATATCAACAATTACCGAGAGTCGAGGTAAAAGTCAGACACATTTACCGGTTATTAATATTTCAAAACCGTAGTAGATACCGAATACCTAATGTAATCCAATGTAAAAAAAAACGTTTTCTGATCCTTTAACAGTAAATTTAAATACACAACTCTACTTAAACTATGCGAACTCTACTTAAACATTAATAGGTAGAGGTTACATTATTACCTAAATCAATGGTAGGTAGGTAAATGTGTTAGCTACTATGTGCAAGCTGTAGGCTTGCCTATACATCACACTGAGCACATTTAACCTCAATGCTATCCACTGTAATTCGGTTCAAGCAATGCCAATTCGGTGCATTGCATTGATGTCGCATTTCGATTGAAATTAATTACTAAAACCTGGCCCCTGCACTATTGCGACATTTATGTCAAATAATGACTAGATTGCCACCCACCTACCAAAGCATATAATGATTGTCGCATGCATGTCACCTATCGCACATGGGTTTTATTATATCTGCTAACTGCAGCTAATACATCGCTAATTATTAAACCTGGTGTAGAAAATACGTGGAACCTATGAATGATGACTTGTTTCAAGCGGCTTTCTGTCTCAGTAGCAAAAAGGGGTTTTCATTCAATACTTTAACGTTTTTTGACAATATTCAACCTGATTTTAATATTGTAAGGTATTTTATGCTCTTTTTGCAAGCCAAAAATCACTTCGTATTTTAGATATTACTTAGATTTGAGCCGGTAACCTTTGATTCACTTACTAACAGCATATCATTTGTATTTGACGAAGTGCTTACGCTTAGCTATACGATTCTGACCTACTAACGTTCTGTCTGAACAAAAAAAACTACGTTAAAAACCTTCTGTTCCAGTCTATGAATTAATATAGTATGAGTAGGTACATAAAAAACAATAAATAAAATGGTAGGATTAAATAAGAAACTTCTCAACTCCAAACCAAAGCCATTTTTCATTGTTGTAACAGAGAAGACAGCGGTCGATAGCCGAATCCCACATAGACCAAAGGGTCTAACTAACGCATTGTTGGTTTTCGAGGCCAATATGATGTGAATAAGACCTCCTTTCTATACGTCTTGTGACGCGCGGGTGGATTTCTCAATATGTGACTGTTTGGGTCTTATAATAGTTTGGTATTGACAATTTGTACTGAGTTAGGTGTCATTGTTGGTTCACCCATTGCTACAGTTGGTTCCGTTTATCAAACTGAATGTGTAAAAAGATGTGTTAACCTATTTCTCTTTTGTTACGTTCAGACGCAACAAAAGGAAAGTTAGATTGTATATTACTGGTGTATGTTTTACTAAAATTTTATCTAACTTATAAACTCTAGAAAGTTTATTTAAATTGCAAATGCCACGTCCAATCAATGCAGTTCTATTGAAAATAATAACCAAGCATTGATTTGATTGAACCCGCTCACTGGAAGCTTCGTGTATGGAAAGAGAAATTATTTTTCTACTGCAACATCCAAATTCGTTTGATAACAGAATTTGCCGATGACTAAAACACTAAACTCGAACCGTACGCTACTATTTTAAGTGGAACACCACTCAAAATAATGAGTATAAAACATTGTTAAGTATAGAAGAAATATCACGTAGGAAACTGCTATCAATAAATGAACAAAATTGTACAATTGGAATTACAAAAAGACATCCAGGGTCAAAGGGTTTCATTACAATCGTGTAAACATAATTGGCAATTTGTAAGATCAAGAGGAACATTATGAACGGTGGACCGAATCAGATCAATGTAGACAATTTGGCATTAACTGACAAAATGTAAGGGTAATTTCGTTTCTTTATCAGATTCTGTGCTATACAAGTATACAGCCAGTACTATATTTTCAGTAAAAATAAAATTACTACCTAGTTATTTTTTTGGGTTTAAAATCATTTTAATTTCAGCCTGTTACTGTCCTATGGTAAAGGTCTCTTCTCATACATAGAAGGAACTAGGAGCATTGATCACCACGCTTGCTCAAAGCGGATTGCCCATTTTAAAGTAATAATAAGTAGTATTTTTAACACATCTAGGTAAATAACTTGACTGTTCTATCGTACTATTAAATATGACCTAAAGCTGTGCCGATCATTGGACCATTTTAGACAAAGAACGGAATTAATGGATGTAGTGTACGGTGGAACAATAAGATTATCTTATTACCTACATCTAAACTGAAAATTATAATTCCCTTATGAATCTGACTACTACCCAGATTTAACTTCGCCAGCACATCAAGCTACCCCAAACTGTCAAATTTTCCCAATTGAATATGAACCGTATTCTGTTTGTGACAAAGTTGAAAGCTATCAAAGAAATTTTACACATTGGGGTAGCTGTATGTGCTGGCCTCTGTACTAGGCCACTAACATTCTCTTTATCTGCTAATTATAACATCTTGCCCCTATTTCGATGTGTAGGTATATCGACGCAGTATGAATATCTTTTTGTTCTATATTTTTTGCCATCATTCGCTATCAGCATCTTTTTTAGCTAATCATACATATTTTCCATACGTTCCATCCTATACGAGTCACTGTTCACTATTTTGACACAATTAACACAAATAAAGTTACTGACCTAATGTTATACTGCTGACACTTATAATTTATAGTGTTTATAATGTAAACATTTAGCACAATAGGGAATATGCATGTAATTTAAATATGGTTCAAATATTTTTTTTTCGAATCTTTTTTGGCAGAAGATATGAACTAAATCATTATTTTACTAATTAATAGCGTCATAATTATTTCAAATTAAAAATAAAAGTGCGAATTAAGCGCGGGAAATTCAAATTTGTGAAACGCATCACCATTTGGTTATAACAAAACTTGACGTCAAATACTACGACATCAACTTAACGCCTTCAAAACATACAATGTGTAAGTATGACATTAAGCATTGGAACGGACTTTTTATTGGAAAACATAATTATTTCCGTGTGTGTTGTGAACTAATTTAATGTTTAAGTGTAATTTTAAGGTTATAAAACATTTAAGAAAAATTACTGAAAGTGGTTTTGTAAAAGCACAATCTGATCATGTTTATTGCATTCGGGTACAAGCAATACTGGTAAACTGGTTTTTGAGCTTTTTTCATGGTGATATGGTTAAAAGAACGAAAACACCTTAGCCTAAATTCACATTTGGTTTTAGCCAAACAGCGAAAAC
Source organism: Euplexia lucipara (assembly GCA_921972225.1). Taxonomy (NCBI): domain Eukaryota; kingdom Metazoa; phylum Arthropoda; class Insecta; order Lepidoptera; family Noctuidae; genus Euplexia; species Euplexia lucipara. The sequence continues at coordinate 15,542,259 of OV179152.1, read as the reverse complement.
CTGTGAGGGTTTATCTGTGTACTGGCAAGCCGTTTATTTAAGTTTGACAATAATGTCATTTGCTACAAAATACACAGGTAATCTTATTTTTATAACGATGATAATTAGTTAAAGATATAGATTAAATACAATTATATATAAAGGTACAATAAGAAAAATGCTGTGCAAAGTAACGTTTTAATTCATTAAACCCTAAGGGGACGCTGGCGTCCGCGCTGTAATTGTCTTTCTATGGTGTCTATTGACATAACTGAAAGGTTAAATAATTCACTATACTTACATCCAAACTATACAATACTAGGTCAAACGGCTTGTATACAAAACATCGTTTCTTTAGTTCCTTTAACAACGACGTGTTTCTCGTTCCTTTCACACAGTTCGTCGGTCATCGGCACCACTTTCAGACTATTTCCCTAAATATCAAAGGTAACACACCCTTTGACCTCGAAAATCTAATCACAAAATCTAAATATCGTTCCGATAATCATTCAATAATCCTTCAACCATTTGATCCAGTTCAATTTATCATGCTTCCCACCGAAGAAACCGCAACGAAATCCACTCAAGTAATAAATCTTTAACTTAAGTAATATCTGACGACGATAGATAGCGCCACCTGGGAAGTGCAGGAACGAACCGTAAAGTGAATAGATCGAGCGAAGAGGAATTATTTCTATCGTAGAACTTGGAACTCGGTGATAAATGCAGAATGAACTAGGAACATGGTTATAAACTTTTTATGTATTTCTTTTTTATTTCTTAGTGAAATCTACTCCAGCTACGATATAAATAAAAAAAAACGTTAGTGTAGAAAGACCAATTTCAAGCTACTATTTAATATACGCATCGGTACGGATGGCTTCGCTGCGATCAGACGCAAGCGTGCAGCGTCCTTGCTGTTCAGAGTGCGTGCCAGCTCTAACAGTCTCCTGCGTGTCATTGCTGGTAAACTTGATTGTCCATTTTTGCACTTTTTGAGTCAACTACACGTGGTTGGCTCAAAAAAAACAATTTACTAACATAGGTTTTAAGTACGAATACTAACATTTTACTGTACATACTTTTACTGAGTGATATGGATTGTTGTCTGAATTAAATGAATTATTATTATTATTTTATTTACTATTTATGCATACATATGTACATACCTACCTACTAAACTCAAGCCATTTTCCATTCGAGGGTGGAAGAAACTAGAGAGTGCCATCTGCTACTATTCATACATACTTATTTTGTTTCATTTACGTTCTTAAATGTAGTTATACATACACACCGGTCCCGGGTACTCGCACCTGACCTTTCTGAAGAACCTCCTGGCGTCTCCACTGACATTTGCCTTATGAATACCTTTCGTTAGTCACCTTTCATTCATCCTCTCAACGGGACCAAACCATCTAAGTACACTCTTTTCGATTTTTGTCACCACATCTTCTTCTACAACATTGCTTCGTTTTCGTTTTTATTTATTTATTTATTAAAACTTTATACACAAGTAAAAAAAACTGTACAAGGGCGGACTTAATGCCTTAGGCATTTACCAAGCCAGGCCAGGCTTTTTTTATTTTATTTTTTTTTATTTAGCTTTTATTTATAGTATTGGGTAACGATAAGGAAAAATACTCAAAGAGCAGTTAGCGTGGTTCAAAGAGATTTATAATACCATAGAGCTTTCATGTCAAGGAAATGTCATAGAAAAACTTTAATCCCATGTCTCAGTAACGCCATCTAGAATAATGTATGAATATTGGAGCGGCAGCGGAGCGTACTAAAATAAAATACTTTTTTCCCCACTAGGACACAAGTTTTGGATGGTAATTTTGTTCGTGATGTCTCGTCTAGAATGAATGTCTTTGGCGTGGTTTAAGTAATTTTTGAAGCGGTCGTTGCATACCTTTCTCAATTTAGTGAACTTTTGTAGGTATGATATAATAATACCAGCCTGATATTACGGTCCCACTGCAGAGCAAATTTTAATATGTCTTTTACAGCACGGCCCGAGCATTAATCGCCATGCTTACTCTAAGGCGATTTCAGACTTATATTAATGAAAAGTTCAGTTTTTCTCGCAATTGAGTTTATAAGTGAATTAAAAATTGTTGGCTCTAAATAATGAACTGGTTTTCTATAAGAAAGAGGGTGCTGCCCTACAGTAAGACTATAATCAAGAAAAAGTTATTGGTTACTTTTTTGACCGTCTGTATTTTTAGTCAAATGTAAATAAGGCGCATTTTTTTATCAAAGAGAAACACATGCGGTATAGGGAGTTGTAGGTAAAGTTTAACATCAAAATGTAACAGTTCCATTTATAAAGATACCACCGTAGAACCATGTCGAAGTTATACAAAATATTTTTTTTCGGGTCTAGTTTAATAAACACATTTTGTAAAACTGATCTAAAATTAAACCAAATAAGCAGTTTAAATGCTTGCAGTGGCCATACATTCCTGTACCTTGGTAAAGACGACCCATGACAGAAAACACACGTCTTATGGGACGTGTGTCTGAAGAAAGAATAAAAGAAACTTAAGAAAAGAGTAGATCTCTTTAATCTCTTTAAAGTTAAAGTGAACAGGCTTCTTCTGGGTAAACTCACTCCATCGTCGACTAAAGGCCATGGCAAATTATTACGGCACCGCAACTGCACAGCTGCCGCACGGCGTCGTCTCGAATTTAGACTACGGCTAACTGCCAGTGCGCTAACTACGCATCGTCGGCAAGGTGCCAGCTTGCAGTCCGCACGCCGCCCGTGCGCTGGCCGCGAGGCAAGCCCCGCGAACGCAATAAAATTGTTATAATTAAACACGCCGAGGACTTGCACGTTTTTATAATGTCTCGGTTTACGACGGCGCAATGATGTTGTTTTGCTGGCGACTCGGGAGTCGGCGAGCAGTAAGCATGCAATCGGCGTGCTGTAAGCGTGTGGTCCGCTCGCTATCGACACTCGGGCTGCTAGTCGAGTTGTGTGGTAGTGGCAAGCGCGCTGACTGCTTGCCGTTGGCTTTTTCTTATTCACATTGTGAAATATAGTATACTACACACGATGTAATTCTCTAAATTGAATGATAAGTCAATGGCTGGTTTGGAGCGGTGCCGGTGCCGTGCCGGTGTAATGTGCTATGACCTATAATCTCTTTCACCTTCGACCTAGAGTCAAGAGTAAACCCATCTCAAATACAAAAAAAAAACTGCTAGAAAAATTACGAATATCATTCTACCTACAAAACTTATTGATCACTAACAGTATGTCGTTATTATTGCGTAGATACATCACTCACTGCTGTTTGCTGGTAGCCCGCGACAAACAAGTAAACTATAGGTTACTGGTTCTCCCAATGTTAGCTATTCGTAATTGGAGAGACTATATACACATAGCTGCAGGCTATGTAGCTATGTACAGAGGCCAGCACATCAAGCAACCCTAAACTGCATTTTTTTTCCAATCGAAGTTAAACCTTATACTGTTGTTATAAATTTGAAAAACTTTCAAAGAAATTTGACACATTGGAGTATTTTGATGTGCTGGCAATAACAGGTCATGTTATATCCAAACATGTCCCCTTTTGTTAAAAAGTCAAAGTCTTTATCTCTTTTTGACTGGCATTTTTTTTCTTACTTGTTCGGCACTGTCCAAATTTATTCAATACATGACTGTTTCATTAGACACTGTAACAATTCTGATTACTAAGAAAAGGTAGTCAATGGTTCTCCAAAAACTCTTTTTCTAAGTCCCATCAACAAGTATTTATAGAATAGCATGTAAAACTTAAGAGAAACTAATGTGACTGGAAATAACCGAACACGAGGAAATACGAGTAAATTAAATAAATTAAATAAAATTAAATTCGGTTAGCCATCTTTTAAAAATCGTCTAAAACTATGACAAAATTTAGCGTAATATTTCATTTGAATTAAAGGCTAAATTCGTTTTTTCATTACACTAAAACAAAGAAAACCTTGTAAGAACGTAAGAGACGACAAGCTCACATTATAACCCATTTCCCAAGAAAAGCCTCAAAAGTCCTGGCTTTAAACTGTGTTGGAGCAAAATACAGTTGTTTATATTTTGATGGATCACAGAACACCAAAGTACACAGTGCACTAATATTCCGTATATGTTGTACGTCATATATTTTCTTATATAAAAAGGCTTCTACCATCCCATATTAGGATAAGAGGATTACTTTTGGTGTCGAGCTACGTTGCCAACTACCGACTTGATTTGGGCCCCCGGCTTTTCTCCCGTATATTCCTTTTTTATTAGCTCTGACACGTCTCAGCAAGACTTCGGTGAATACAGGCACTCTTAAACATGAACACTACACGTTATTGAGAAAAACTGTACATCGTAGAAAGTGATTTATCAAAAAGAGGTCTAAACAATTTTGGAAGTAGAAAAAGTTTGGGACATTATTTACGCCGTAAACAAAAGAATGGGGTTTCGCAAAAAAAATAATAAGAATGTTTTGCGATAACTTTTTGTTGTTTTCAAAGGTAGCAACTGCTTTTGAAAATCGTAAAACAACAAGCGGCAATAGCCAGGCTGGAACACCTGATCGCGAGGTCGTGAAGTTTTATTGCACTCAAGTAAAAGCTGGATATCTATTCGGAAACAAAACACAAAGTATTTTCCAATATAAACTGAAAAAGTCACTTTTGCTGGTTAGTTTCGAGAATATAAAACTCTCTCTGGGATCACGTAAGGACCTATATTAAATGCACCCTTTGCAATGACTCATTAAATGACTTCTTAGAAACCTTAACGTCGACTTTTTTTGTACCAGTGTGAAAACCTTGAGACGGCTTTCGGCACTGATGTTTTTAAGAAAATTGTTGTTTTGTTTATTTTTTGCATGTGTATTTTTATATTATTATATAGGTTTGTTAGTCTGTAATACTTCTCTAAAAACATTTTATTTTTATTTTTAATTGAATGAACTTGTGAATCCACCTTTATTATCCGCACTTTATTTTCCTTAAACTTGGTCAAGTTTCTGTGTAAACCACAATCAGATTTTTCTTTCTCGTTGTTACTCTATACGTAAAAAACTTATTTGTAAATATTTTTAACTGACTGGCACTAAACTAAACTGCTTTAAACATAACAGATGCCCGAAGAGTTATGCAAAGGTATAGTTTTAGTACCGGTACATCCACATTTCACTAGTTATGTTTAAATCGATTGTAATAGGAGCGAGCCTGTTGCCATCAATGGGGTACTATTCCAGATTCTGGGCTGCTACTCAAAAAATCCTGTTGGAAAGCTCAATACTGCCTTAATCGTACCCCACACTCAGAAAAATAGAACACTACCTATATAGGCCAAAAAGTTAATCCAGTTTTACTTAAATATACTGTTTCAATCTGTCTGTAAACCCTCTATGCAATAAATAAATAGTCTCAAAACCAGCAGTGCTATTTTGGAAAAATCACCCCGTAAAGACGTAGGTGAAGTGAAAGCAAATGTGCTGCATTCCTTAATAATGTTAGGCATTGACAGTGTACTACACTTTAGTTTTCACGTGGTGATTGATTGAAAGAAAGAAAATACATTTATTTTGGACACGCATAGGCATCTTTGCAGTATCTACCCAACCATAATATATGTAGAATTTACCTCTTGGGTAAACATTTCCGGTGGCATTGAAAATTTAACTACCACGCGTGTCCTTGCAGGCATCCTAAGTAGACAGCCATCATATATTATTCTTACGGAACCCTGAATAGGGATTTGGAACGTGTATTTTCGTCGCGTCGTCGTCGCCTACTCAACGTCAACTAACGTCAAAGATTAGAAGATTATCACCCACACATGAAAATAACATAACATTTCGCGATTTACTTCGAACTTTGATGGGAAATGGAGCAGATATTCGGGTACCAAAAAGTTTATAGTAACTCAAACAATAATAGCGTTCTTGTTGGTGATGTGCAATATGAGCCTTAATTAATATCAGTGTGGCGAAATGGGTGTACTACCAGGTACAGATACTAGCACATAAATTTATCCCAAACTGCCAAAACTGCCAAATTTTCCAATTGAACATGAACTTTATTACATTTAGAATAAAGTTCAAAACCAATCAAAAAATTTTGACACATTAGGGTAGAATGATGTGCTGGCGTCTGTAAATCCTTGCCTAAACCTTCGGGGATTACAGGTGTGATGTTATATGACATTTATATCTGTGTGATTCTTGCCTCTAACAACCATCTGAGACACGAATCTGCCTGGTTCTCTCACTTGTTCTGACGTCTGAGTTTCATGCGGTGTTTCTTCTCATAGTGAAACACCGACCAGACCTCACTAGAAAAATTATGCATTGCGTGTAAAAACCTATTTACAGAAATAACTATCATTTTTAAATAAAAATCTATGAAACCTTATTGTTAGAATTTTTTAAATGAAACGTTATGTAGTTTAGTAACTAGTTTTATATTATTTAGCCCGAATCCGTTCCTTCTAACTGTCGCAATTCTGCGCCACCTCGCTCCAATTCTCAAGGAAGACATCCAGGTCGTCCCGCCATCTCCTTCGTGGTCTGCCGCGGCCCCGTGTCACTGCAGGGCACCAATTCTGGGTTTTACGAGCCCATCGCTCGTTCGGCATGCGGCAGACATGTCCTGCCCAGTCCCATTTAAGTTGAGCAGCCTTTCGTGCACAGTCGACTATTTGTGTTTTAGAGCGCAGTGTGGTGTTTCGAACACGATCTGTGAGTTTGACACCCAGAATACTGCACTCCATAGCACGTTGGCAAACCTTCAGTTTGGACTTTAGGATGTTTGTCACTAGTTTTATAAATAGGTATTATTTGTAGAAAAAAGATACTTGATACAACAACAAATTACTTAAAATTTCACAGTCTACCAGTTTGTTTACCCTATTCTTCGTTTGCGTACACAATATTTCAATTTGAACTGAATTATGATTAATTACCATGTTACTACTAACTAATTAATGATCATGTTAAAAATATACTTGAAGATACAAAATCTAGACTTTTAAACACTGATATCCAAACAAAATATCTTAAACATAATATATACAGAAACAGAGATAAATGAATCCGAGCAAAAGAAACAAATTGGCTACATTTTAAGGGTTTTTCGAGGCACTTTGATCAGCCGAAAATTCCCATTACACGTTGATATACTGCCGGAGTTTCTTCACGAATGTTTGCAAATCAAAGACGAGACGAAACAGTATATTTGAATGCCAATGTGAAAGTTTTATTAACTAGGAAAATATACATTCTACACTCCACCTTATTAGAAGTGACTTTTAGAAGCTAATACAAATAAAAATAATACACAAACATTTTTTTTTTAAAGATATTTGGTGTACAGGCTGTTGTTCCGGATCTGGTTGTTTGTGCATGTGTGTTTAAATACTTTCATACGATAGAGAAAATAATCAAAATTTGAGGTTACGATACTTTAAAAAAACACAGGTATTGGCTCAGAAAAATAACACATAGAAGCCGCGTTTAGTACAAAATACGGGCGAAATCGTGTGTCCAGTTTATTATTTTTATGTGCGTGAACCGAATGTGTTTACTAGCAAGCTGCATTCGACAGAACGTGACTTTTTGAATACCTACTAACACGGCTCGTCGAGCAAGGAAACCAATTTTGGCTCAGTTTTGGTTGCCTCACTTTTTGCACTTGTACTAGGTTTCTATGCGTTATTATTCTGAGGGTAACTTAGGTACTGGGTTACTTTTTTGTAACTAACACAGTTCTATAGGGAGTTCTATCCATTAATATCAACAACATTTAAAATGGGCATTTACATTTACGAAGTAAGTAACTGAAAGACTGAAGAAGAGTGAGTGAAGTGAGTGTGACTAAAATTCGGCAAGTGATAAAAATATTGCCCTTTGAGTACGAAACATCTGGCCCATCTAACACATGTCATCAAAATACGTTTTTAAAAAGTTTAGTTAACTTAATTGGAATTTCCAAGTGTTAATTTTTTCAAGATCCAAGTGTGAAATCTATCAATACAAATGGATTCTAGATAAAAGAAATATCTTGAATTGAAAGAACCCAGTGGACAATAACCAGCTGGTTTGATTTAATATTCAAAATCAGCATATGAAAAGAAGAGGCGTGTTTACTTTCTGACCTTGAATTGATTTTTCGTACCTACTTCTCTGAAAAAAAGTAACTACAATCGTTTGTTTAAATATTGCGAGGAAGATCATCATCTAGTATTTTCACAACTATGTTTGGATCCAGTTTAATCAGTGTCTCAAGACGAAGGTTTTCGATGTGTGTGTGTGTTGCCAGTGATGACGTATGGCACGGAAACGTGGTCCCTCACTATGGGCCTTATGAGTAAGCTCAAAGTAGCCCAACGACCTATGGAGAGGGCTATGCTCGGAGTCTCTCTGCGAGATCGAATTAGAAAAGAGGAGATTCGTAGAAGAACCAAGGTTACCGACACAGTCCAGTGGATTAGCAGTTTGAAGTGGCAGTGGGCAGGGCACATAGCACGGAGGACTGATGACCGATGGGGTCGAAAGGATCTCGAGTGGAGGCCACGTATCGGCAAGCGCAGCGTAGGACGTCCACCCACAAGGTGGACAGACGACCTCATTAAGGCCGCGGGAACGCGCTGGATGCGAGCCGCTTCCAACCGGTCTTATTGGAGATCTATAGGGGAGGCCTATGTCCAGCAGTGGACTTCCTATGGCTGAAATGATGATGATGATGAGTTTAATCAGATGCAGCTGAATAGCAGTACTTTTATGTAAACATAGAGTGACTGTCTGTCTGATCTCCACAACACAATACCCCTTGATTAAATTGGTTGTCAGACTTTCAGGCTTCTGATTGACTGACTGTCAAAGATCCACAAATGACAACCAGGATCAACAGCTTAACGTGCATTCCAGGGCACGGAGGAGTCTTGATATCTACTGAATGGCTACCAATCTACAGATCAACCTGGTCAGTCTGAGGCAGCTATTTATTTAGTTAGCGATGAATATCATGTTCCTAAATTTATTAAAAAAAAAACGAAGGGGAAATCTGTCTGTAATAACTACTACAAAAAATATCCAGCCATCAAGAGAAAACATGTTTCCAAAATCACCTACAGAACTGATGGTATCAGTATTACAAAGATTAACCTTCCGTCCTATACAGGGTGTAACGGAAAGGGTATATACATACAAACAGGGCGAATAGAGTATTTAATAACGAGTCTTTCCTCAAAATTTCAGCTCCCAACTAATAACTTTGAAACTTCACGATATTATTTAATATCGACAGTTATTAAATGCAAAATCATAACAAACGTGTCACCGCACTATGAGGGTCATAATCCTGTCCGGCAAGGTTCAAGTATATCTATCTCGGGTTCTGCGCGCCTAGTACAGACCTATCGGGCTCTGCCTAACCGACGAAGGCGCGACGGCGCGGGCGGGCTCAACTTTACAATTATGTATGTATATGTATAAAAACGTTGCCATGTCGTTTCTTATTACCAAGAGAATCCGTGCCCTTCGGATGTATATACCCTTTCCGTTACACCCTGTATAAGACCTGTAGGTAGACATGCTTCTTATATTACCACGTTGGCATAAATTGTATATGAACCCTAATAAGGATCAATACACTACTTTTAAACTGAACAACAAAGCTTATGCAGCGAAAGTTTGCTTACCCTAATAATACTCTCTAAAGAGTAATTCAACTCACTCGCGCAGTTTCAAGTGCTCATAATTCCGTTTGAGCTCACAACTAAACGGGCCTCGTACAGCCATATACATGATAGCCACAATGCAAAGGGTCGTAAAAGCTATTATTCTTAAATAAGCAATCTTTCTCAGTAGGTATTAAATTATATTCACGTCAGGGTTTCTTGAATATTATAGTTTTAACAAGAACCCTTTGTAACAAAGATGCTTTTGTCCTTAGGAGAGAACAAGGGTCACGGCAAATGACAGTGATAGGTATCTTTCTCAGATTATTCCGTTCTTCCCCTTTGTAAATCAGCGTTTGGTCGTAAAACTTGCCTAGATTAAAATTCATTAGAGTCTGAGAGGTATGAGACAAATAGATGATTAGAGACTGGCTTCGGGAAGCTTTTAATGAATATTGAATAAAAGGTCTTTCATAATTATACGGGCTGTTCGTCTAAAATGTAGACAGATTTGGGACAATGACAGATTGGGTTTTAGGACTTGTCTAAAAAGTGGTTCTTCATAAAACAAATTAGGTTTTTGTAACAAAGAAAAAACGTTCCAAAAGCCAAATGGCCGTACCTAAATATATTAAAAAAATCTTGAATGTTATACTCTTTTTTGTATTTGAAAATACTGCCAAGGTAAATGGACTGACACATGCTTGTAGGTTGTCATCATTCACCTATTCCTACGCTACCTACCTGTTTAAAAGTCTACACCAGCTCCACGCTTCAATCTTACTAAAGAATGAGGACGCTCACTGACATTTGTCAAGATCGAGAGCTCAAGACGTTCCCGACATAAAATACAATTACGGACTGGCAATGTGTACACGTGTTTTGCATGAACACAAAAGACTTAAACACAGTAAAAGAAAAAAAGAAATTGAGCATGGACTCCTTGGGTAATCCCTTGGGAAGAGGACGCTTTAAGATACAGATAGGAAGTTTTTATTCGGGCCCAACTGCTGAGTACATCCGTCACGGTTGGGTCCGTCGGGTTTTTTATAGAATGCATCACAATTTGTCATCTCCCGAGGCCAAATATTAGCATAACAAGAGATCCGAGACCCCCGTTTCCCCACCATTTAATTCCGTCCGATGCCCATTTGTTAGACTCAACTCTCCTCAACTACCTTTGTTACACAAACTGAACAGTAGAAGTACTTTAAAAGTTCGCAAAACTAAAGTTCGACCGAATAAATACCCCAAGTTCGGATGCTCGGAGATACTAAAGATGTTTGTAAGTACATTGGTCGGTGGCATTAGTGGTTAGTTTATGTAAAATGGCCTCAAATATTTAGTGGGTGTGTTGAGTAACAAGTTTACCTCAAGTTTGACCATAACTCATAAATGTAGTAATGTGTTAAGTCCCTCAATGCTTCCTAAGAGGTTATGGACGAGGGTACATTATAATTATGTTATGTCAGTTATGGCACCCCTAACGGTTGTTCATTACAGGGGTCCACGTTATAATCAATTAATGTGACGTTACCAACACTTTACGTTTTGAATCACAAAAGTATCTAATTGATAAAATAGTTAATAATAATTTCCTTACTGTTGTAATAAGACTAAGAAAATGTATGCCTTGTTTGCTCTGTTGTATTTCTTAATACATCTAGCAAAGCCTATAAGTAGACCACTCTGTTAAATCCAAAAGAAAACTGGAAAATGAAGCTTAGATCTTGAATAATAAAAGAACATCTGGATGCACATTTGTATCTTATATCTGTCTTTGATTGATACAGTAGTACTGAATTTAGATATCGCGAATTATCATGTCTATTCAACAATGCCTTTTGCGCCGTCATTTGTGACCTTAATTTCATATTCGCTTTAGTAATCTTTACTTATAAAATCGTTAGTAATGAGTTCATAGTTGAATTAATTAGTCTAATCTTTTAAAACTAGTATTTTTGGATTATTTTACTTACAAAATCTTTAACAAAACAATTAACGCACACGGGAGAAGGTAGGGTGGAATGCTAGTTAAATATAAAACACATTTACAGTCTGCAAATAAATAATTAATTTCATTAACTTCAAACAGATTTTTTGTATAATTTTGGTATGTCTATGATTAAAACACAATTTCTGTTTCTTTCATTAAAGTCAATCTTCAAACGAGAAATATTTGACTATTTTTCTGTTATAAATTGTTTTTTAATTAGAGATTGGTAGATTTGTGCCGACATAAATGACAAAACACTGAATAAATAATATCGTAAACAAATGAAAAATTATTTACACACAGTACTATTTTACTTGGAGAAATAAATTAATAAGGCAAATGATCAGTAACAGGTGAGGATACAGCCCAAATTGATTTTTGTAATATTTAAAAAATAGTGATGTATAATCAGTGTATATCTACGAGAGCGTCAAGTGCACTCGCAGAGATGCGACGAAGCGCACCGTACCTCCTCTGATAGTCACTGTAACTTGAAGTTCACTTTAAGTGCAATTCAAATTTTGTGCAAATTCTAAGTTGTCATTAAAGTTCAGTGTGTGACCCTAGTCATTGGCAATGAAAAATTAGCCAACCGTCATGCGGAAGGGATGAGTAACAGACTGGATTATCTAGACAAAATTTACGGTGATGGACAAGACGGTGGCATTAGGCTTTTTCATATCTACTGTTATTTACTTAGATCCCAGCACGCGTAGCATGATCACCGAAGAAACGGTCTTTGTCGTGTCTCGGAAGAAAAGAAATTAAGTGTTCATGCTACGCAGGCAGGTGTATTGAAAGAAAATTGACAGATTGAGGTTCCTGTCTATATAATCTGTCACTTTGCCGATTCGTCTGTAGACAAAGGCCGTTTCTTCGGTGTTCAATGTGTTCATGCTACGCATGCAGGACGATCCTTTTCAAACACATGTCAAAAAACCGGCCAAGAGCGTGTCGGGCCACGCCCAGTGTAGGGTTCCGTAGAATATGTAAACAAAGTTAAAAAAAAAATGCTTGCATATCCGATTATACTACAAACTTAGTCCAGAAATTATTTTGTACAACTTTTTGTCTTTTTTATACAAAAACTGTTTCCATCCAAGTTCAAAATAACACTTCCCACTTTACATATAGAGGGGCTACCCTAATAACACATTTTTTTCCAATTTTTATTTTACCACTTTGTCGGCATGATCGATACACATATTGGTACCAAATTTCAGCTTTCTAGTGCTAACGGTCACAGAGATTAAGCGAGGACGGACGGACGGACGGACAGACAGACATAAGGGAACTATAAGGGTTCCTAGTTGACTACTGAACCCTAAAAAATGTTCTAAAACAAGAGACATAAAACATATCTGGGTCGTTCCTAGTATTGTTAGACAGAACAAATAACTGCGAAAGTAATATAAATTAGATGTCGTAAGTTTGAAACTTCACAAGTCCAAGAGAATAGTGGAGGAAATGATTGAAGTAAGTATGAAGAGGAAAGAAGACTTGAATTTCCTTTGTTACCGTTCGAAACTTTACAATCTCTTTACATTTCTGTAGCTGTGTCGTTTCTGTTGCTGTTTCTTTGCGTTTCTGTTTCTGTTTACTGGTTTGTAAGTATTGTGATCTCTTTGGATTTATGAGCTAAAGGTAAACGAGATAAGCATGAATTCTAAATTTAGAAAAGATTTGACTTCTGTTGAATGACAGACGTTTGACATTGAATTATAAAGAATAGACTCTATCAAAACTTTAAACTCTGCAAGTCCTGTCAAAATTTCTTAATGATAATGACAAGATTTTTTTCTATTGTCTTACTGTTGTGTCGGCCATTGACCACAAATGAGTAGATATACACAAAGTGCAGAGTTTGACGGGTTACCTCGGATCTGCTGCCAATACGTGACGCTGGCAGAATAGTCGATACCGGCTCAGTTGCCAATAAAGAAAAAAAAAAAACTCCGAAACTTTATGTAAAAACAATGCAAAAGCGGATTAAATACCTCAAGCATTTTAAATGGTGATACAGAGTCAGAGCATGACAGACAGCTATTTTTATTTATATGTATAATCATACTTGGTGCGAGCGAGTTATTCTCTGTAAAGAGTTCTCATTGGACCCATTTGTCACCAAAACCAACTCTGCTCGCACTCGGCTGAATGCCGATTTCTTTAGAAGTGCGTAGTGCTTTTGTTAATCTAACATTTTTTATATTACCATTTACTCCATGTTATAAGTGCCTTAGCCTTAAGTGTATTTAGTACATATTGTATCCTTTTTATTTCTATTATTGCTGTTATTTATCGTGCTTGTTAGTGATCCTAAGATTTCTGTAACCTATTATGTTTTTTTCTCGTGAGAACCTGTAATTGGCTTTGAGTTGCTTATTTAATTGTTAACCATCTGTTACAGCTGTTGGTTCTCCTTTAAATATAAATAAATAAATAATACAAAAATCAGTAATTACATAAAAATATACATTCAACATAAACCAAAAATACCTGGTGGAGAAAGATGAAAATGCGTTAATAGGAAGAAACTGATCAGATAAATGAACTCTGACATCAAATATCCCTTTTAATGATAATTCGATATCTCTAGAACTCAGTTGGGCTCTACTTTAAACTGATCAAAGACCTGTCGCAAAGACATTCAATACTTCCTAAGACGGGACATCACAAACTTTTTTGTATCCAAATCTTTTGTCCTAGTGGACACAAGTGTATAAGATTTTCTTAGTACGCTCCGCTGCCGCTCTAATATTTATATATTATTCTAGATGGCGTTACTGAGACATGGGATCAAAGTTTTGCTGTGACATTTCCTTGACATGCCCGCTCTATAGTATTTTGAATCTCTTTGGACTGTCAACTATGACTTTGTCGCCACAATATGATATTCATGAATTACACCTTCATTTAGATTAGGTAAAATACGATTTTTAAATCTCTTTATTTCGCGTACTACCCTAAGATTCTATTACCAATTTCGTGTTGAAATGGGAATTCCAAGCAATGAATTACAAAATCAAATCAGATTTCTGATAAGAAATGAAAAACAGAAAGTATTAGAGATGGTTGCCAGGGAAAAAAAAATAATAAAGATTTTTGGTTGCCTTATCATAATTGGTACATACGTTTTATTTTTTTTTATAATAAGTGAAAAAGGAAATTAATATAATTTTGATTAATAATACTACTGCTACAGAACTGTGTCCGGTTATTTGTCATAATTGTGTAAAAACCTGAAAGTCTGACAATCAAAAGAGTATCGTGTAACCCAGTGACAGTAGGTTTGTGGAAGTCAAAGAGATTTAAAATACTATAGAGCGGGCATGTCAAGGAAATGTCATAGAAAAACTTTGATCCCATGTCTCTGTAACGCCATCTAGAATAATATATGAATATTGGAGCGGCAGCGGAGCGTACTACAAAAAACTCATAGACTTGTATCCAGCAGGACACACTTTTTGGGACGAAAATTTTGTTCGTGATGTCCGGTCTATAGGTATTGAATATCTTTGGTGGAAGTCAAGTAGACAGACGCTCCATACAAAAAAGTACGGCATTCAGCTGCAACGGTGAACCGTAAACCCACCAGAATATATAGTTGAGAAAAACCTAGCCAGATGTTCTATGCTATTCTATTTTTTGTTATCGCCATAACAACAAAAAAGCCGATGTTGACTATTCTGCCAATGTCTAATGTGAATTGGACAGCCTAAGCTAATGTCAATGTCAAATGTCCACTTCAACTCCCCATTAATGGCGTTTTGTGGAAGAGACACCACAATTTACTCAAAAGTCAAAATGTCAATTTGCTAGCGTAGCGAATGTCAATATGAAATTGTTAACCTCATAATTATTAATTGAACCACATAGGTTTTATTAAAATGAATTTCATCGACTACCTAATTCATACCTAGGCAGTCTGTATACTGATATATGATTGTGACGGGCAATGGTTGAATGTCTTTTGTTTAAACTCGCCTAAATAGTGTATGATAGTTTGCATGCTTCTTATAGGGAAATAAAAACCTCATAAGTAAACAATCAACTGTTTTCTGCAAGGTGACAGATGAATATTTCAATATTTTTTTTAATTCAACGCCTTTAGAAATAAGCTGCTGCCTGAACAGTAGGTAAGGTTAGAGTAGAGTGCATCACATTTTTGTAAAGTGAGTGTACTTTTGTGTACCTATGTACATTTACTTACATTTTTAATCCTTCTATCTTTGATTTAAACACTTTATAAGTACTTTAAACGTCTGTATCACTCATTTTAACACAAAAATCAAATAAAACACATTTCATACGTGCTTATAAAGTCACATACACGTTTTCGCTCTGATTATAATTTAACCACAAAATTATTGTTTACACGGTTTTTTATTTTTTTTTCTAGGCGGGCATCGTCACTCGATAGGTTTTACTTGTGGTAAAAAAGTTTAACATTAAATAAACAGCATTATGGATAAAGAATATTTGATTTTTTAGTCTATGATACGAATATAAACCGCAAACCATATTCATTTGTTCGGGACTTAAACTTGTTGTCTTTAGTTAGAATGATTAAGAATTTTGGAAAATAGTTTAACAAAATTAAACGAGTAACATTTTAGTATAAACTGTATTTATATAAAGGTAATTTAGCTTTACTTAGTCTGTAAGGCTTACTAGGTATTGCTCAGTTCAATACAGCAGTAGGTTTAACCGCAACTGGTGAGTTATGGTAGTTGGTTATATAATGTGTTTGTTATATAAATCTAATATTGGTTTTTTGATTGAAGTCTGAAAATACCTAACTTCGCCTAGCAACTATAACAGCCTAGCACATATGTTCCAATACTCACAACCAATTAAAAACAGCTCACGTTTATTTTAGTCAAATCTATAAGGCATTTTTTTTAAATTCATATTCATTGTAACAGTTCAACTGTAGGCCTTATCATTAATAAATACTAACACCATAGATATTCGTGGCCATAAATATGTAAACTGAGATACCTACTTGTTTTTGACAACTTTGTGCAATTTTTTTTTTTTATAACAATTATCAATTTATCGAATACCCGCTTTGACGTTGTTTTAGATTTTTGTTGTAAATTACATTTATCTTTTCAAAAATTCTATACAACTAACTAACAGTTGAGTAGACACAACTTAAAGAATTAATTATGGTCGAGAAGAAGCCAACAACATGTTTGCTGACGTACTTAGTATCATATTTATCATCTTATTTTAAGAACTCAAGTCATATTATTGCACAAACTTTTAAGAGCACAATAAAAACTGAAAATTCATTAAAATATTCTCAAAACTCATCAACAACTAACTTTTTGGCGTTGCAATAATATTTTCGAACTTAACCGTCCGCCTGATCAAAGTTACTAGTCGCAAAGAATAGTAAAATTGAAACTGACTTCGAAAAACGATTCCGAATTCGTGACTTCAAAAGGATTTTACATTTAAGGAGATACTGTTGAAAACCGCAGGAATAAGTCACTCAACAAAATTTTGATGAGGGCTCAAAGTAAACACTTGGAAATGGAGGAAATGAGCCTCATTTGTCGGACTGCTGAAGCGGATTTTAACTTTGTGTGGTGTCGTATCGCTGGAACAATGGATTTCTGTTTCGCGACCCGCAATCGTGGAAATGCCGCCATCTTGCTTGGTGACGGTGCTTGCAAAAACAATGAACAATTGCTTATTGATTAGCTGCGGTGGCTGTTTTTGAGCTGAAGAGAAATTCTATAGGGGTTGCAAAAGAATGTAATTATGTTGTATGAGTGCTTTGATTGCCAATGTTTTGAGCGAATGTTACATTACAGTTCTCTAATTTAAATGGATCGCTAATTAAACACACAGAGAGAGTCGTAAGGTGTAAATTTTGATTTTTCAACTGATGTTACAATGTTGAAATAGGAGTTTAAAACGAACTAAAATAGAACAATTTGTGGACAAATCAACAGAGAAACACTGACTCCTTAGTCACATGGTCTTTCTTACCACTCGTATGCCGTACCTAAATAAAGAAACAATTAAAAATTCATTGTGTTTTGTGTAGATCTACGTTTCGGCACATGCTGCCATGGGTTAAGGAAACGGTGCAACCTTTAATCCATAATCATCCCTAACCTACTTTGTCCATTGCAACTTACTGTGTTTTATGCCCATAAAGTTATTTCAGGTTATAATCAAAATACCATTTCAGACACTAATCTGCTTGGTCCTTACCCGATTTGACCAAGATCATGTCTGGACTTTAAAAGAGACTGTAACCTCTGATTTTTTTTGGCGTTTCTTTTTTTTACCTTTACGGCGTACAAATATGTATTATACATTTGATAAATTAGTCAATTCATTGTAGCCATTAAAATTCTTAAACATATTTATATTAATTTATATTCATTTGTCACAATCACAATAAAACTCATTTTCATAAAAGAATATGGCATTGCATATTTAAGCAATTGAAACATCAATTAAATTAGATTAGTAGAATAACATAATAATATCATCGTCAAATTAATTCAAATGTCAAAATAAGATTTTAAAAAACTAACAGCAGTCAACAGAATCAAGTTTCGTCCCACATTAAAATTTACATTAGAATTAGTTTGTTTTCTCCATTAAAAACTCAGCAATACTATAGAAACATTTAGTTACCAAATACTCTTTTAGTTTTTTTTTGAATAAGCTAGTACCAGTCAAATCGCTGAGTACCCGTGGAAGATGGTTAAATATACGTGGTGCCATACAGAAAACACTTTTTTGCATTAGTGCCGTATTGGATCGTCTCGCACACAACCTATGTTTATAGTTATCGCGCCGGTTACGGTTATCCATATCTGATTGTTTCTTAAATAGATGCGGGTTTGATTTTACGAATATTGCAATGTCAAAGATATAGAGAGATGGGAGGGAAAGAATTTGATATATTTCAAAGAATGGCTTGCATGAGTCAGTTGTTTTTAAGCCGAACATGGTTCTAATACATCTCTTCTCAGAGTACTTAAGTGAAACACCGACCTTATCTACTGGTCTAAAAATAACGTGTAAAAGTGTTTGTATTTAATAAATCTTTTTACAGGTATAAATATTATGTATAATTATTATTTATAGGGAGCTTAGCACAAACAATTACAAGAGAAAATAAAATGTGGCCAAATACGACCACTTTCCTTTGAAAAATTATTCAACCTAATCAGTTTATAACATAATTTATTTAAGTTATGACAACATTAAAATAATTCACAGCTCAGTAAGTAGGTATGCTCGTGCGATAAAAATAAACACACCGCGGCTTTACATAAAATAGTAATTCATATTCATATTTCACGTACTTCAAATAAATGCTAAATATGTAGGAAGATAAGTTTGAAAAATTACGTACAATTTTTCAATAGTAACGTGCGAAAAAGTGACTGGCCTCTTACGCAAAAAATTACCTTATTTATACTCGGGTAGTGTTAATTTTACCTTGTGGTCTCCTGGTAAAAATAGTCCGTACCAACTTCACCTGTGGGTGTCGTTTGAGAGAACTAAGTGGTTACTTTAAGTTCAGGCAGTTAATTAAGGATTCACAGTGTTTAACAAACGGCTGGCTACACTAAAGGGAAAATACTTTTTTAATGTTTCTGAAAAAAAGGTTTTTTTTTATGATTAGAATACTCTTTGTTAACATCATGGAAACTTAGCATAAATAATAACTTTAAGGGCTTCATAGGTGTAACAATGGGCAGCCTTATCGATAAAAGCGTTGCATGTATGAAAACCAAATTAATATAGACATTATTTTTTTTACTTTTTACAAGCTTGAAAAAAAAATGAAATAAAAATCTCGTAGACGGCTGACTAAGTCAACGCAATCGGTTGATACAGTCAAATATGTAACCGCAACAGTGTTTCAGGTCAAATTGTATTATAATATTTTTTTCCATGTTTCCAAAACAAAATATAAAAAAAAATATTCCACTACTTTCACACAACGCCGTCTTGTCCCAAACTAAGCAGCAGGCCTAGCCATATTACAAATTCTATTTCTATTCCTTTTCTACAATAGAAAGAAAATGACGTATATGGAATCAGCTGTTTGTCAACTGTCAAGTGTATTTCATTTTCAGCCATATTACAAATTCTACTCGTTAACACTTGACAGTTGACAAACAGCTGATTCCATATACGCCAATTTCTTTCTATTGTCGGCTTATCGATTACGATCATAGAAATATAATTTGTAATATGGCTAGGCCTAACAGAGCTTGCAGAACTTAGGAGTACCTACCTAGACAACTGGTATTCATACTTTTTTTATTTTAAAATACATACACAATGTATTTAATTTACACTGAAACACAGAACAAAAATGATCGTGCTCAATGAAAAAGAAAATTGCACTTGTCCAGTTTATTTTTAAGAAGAAATAAAATAAAAAGTTTCCCATTTGTAGTTGTAGTTACAACATCTTAACTGCTGCGCGATTTTGTTTAAGAATCTCCCCGTGATAAAAGGATGAAAGGGAAGTTTCTAAAGGTATGATACGCCAGCTCAATTGTCATACTTTTAGTAACTTCAAACAATATGAAACATTATATTCTTAGAATTCCTTACTAGGGATTGACAGTTCACGTCCCCGCCTACTTCATCTAATTTAGTGCGGAATAAATTATTTTGACATAGAAATAGAATTTGACATAGATACACACACACACAATCGCCCACACACTCATACATAACACATATTCACTCAAATACTAACACTACAGCATTCAATGCTAAAGCGGTTATGAAAAAGAACGCGCTTTTGTTAATGTGCGAGTACATTATCATCTATAGGTACATGTAACCATCTCCGAATGGAAGGAGTCCTGAAATAGAGACTTCATGTTTAGCTTAGGCACCAGTCTCCCACAAAATAATTGTTAAAATGTAGTTTCATTACATTACATGTTGTACAAAATAATACCGAAGAATACAAAAGAATAATCTTAGTTAAATAGCAACCAAAAACCACTAAGGTTTAAAGTAGTGCTAACACGAATATAACTCAATATCGAAACAAACTGAGGTGTTATTATAAGTGTTATTGTCGATTAAAACCAACAAAACAAAATGGACAACGAAAAACATACCAATCATCCATGATCAATATTACTACGGGCGTGCCGCAGGGTTCCATATTGGGTCCAATTCTTTTTATTATTTTCACTAATAATTTGATAAATTACATTAAAATAAAAAATCCAGACATCAACCTCGTAGTCTTTGCAGATGACACTAACGCTGTAGCACAGGTGAAAAGTATTAGTGAACTGACTGAAAAGGTCAATACTACGTTAGCAGCATTTCAATTCTGGTTCAATATAAATAAATTAATAATAAATATTAAAAAAACGAACATCATGTTGTTTCGGACCACTGCAAGCAATAAGGATAATATGAATATAACCCTCAACAATGAATAGATTGAACTAGTGACATCAAATTTCTGGGTATCCACTTAGATGATTTGCTCAACTGGAAAAAGGAGCTAGCACTCATCCATATCATCTGCGTGTTATGCGTTGAGAAAGTTGAGAGACGAAATAAATACGGAACAGTTAAAGATGGTATATTATGCTCTTGTCGAATCCAGACTTCGATACAGTATACAGTTCTGGGGGAAAAGCTACGGTTATAATCCTCAACGGGCCTTCATTCTCCAAAAAAGAGCAATTCGTACAATTGTCAGAATCTCACAAATAGAAAGTTGTCGATCTCATTTTAAGCGTTTAAATATTCTAACATTGCCTAGCTTATACATACTTGTTTTGTTAGTTAATTTTAAAAAATATGTTCATGAATTCGAGTCTGAGGAGGAAAGAACAAGCAGGGAAAACACTCGTAGGAAGGATTTTAAAAATAAAGTTGTACCTCACTTCAACATTGTCAAGCATAGCCCTCATTACTACAAATATTTAATAGACTGCCAGCAGACTTAAAAATCTTGTTTTACACTAGCTCTTTTATGGCTAAGCTAAAAGCATTTCTGTTGGATAGGAATTTGTACTCAGTAGACGAACTGTAATTAATAATTCAAATTATCTATTTAACAAAAAAAAAGTGTGTTTTTACAATGTTATTTAAAAAAAAAAAAGGTTTTAATGTTTTTGTTTTTAGTTAGTGCTGCATGTTTTATATTATTGCATGTCACTTTAGACTATATGAATATTATTAATTATGACGTATGTAATGTATCAAACACAATTTAATTGTTCCTGATAAATAAATAAACTAACAATTTTATAAAAACTTTAGGTTTTTAAATAAGTAAAAAACATTCTTAAAAAAAACCTAAGTAATATTGCTTAAGTTTACATTGGATATTTTTAGGCGTAATATTTTTTTTTCTATGGGTAGACTATTAATGAGCTAGCTAGTCGATTTGTATTGATCTTGATACCATGATTTTTTTTTTATTTTTTTTTTTTTTTAAACAGATGTAACTTTCAAAAGTATAACTGACGGAAATGATTGACGATTTCAGTAGACAGGTGTAAATCCGAAGTTTTGAAGTGGAGACTTCAAACTCGGCGACCGAAGATTGATTACAGACGGTCTGGCAAAGGTAGCTGGAAAGGATTGTATGCAGAAGACATAAAACACAGCGGTTTCAATTTTGAAGTTGGCATAAAAGGGCTTTTAAGTAGGCAAACTGTTAGGTATTGGTTCTAAATTCGGAAGTAGGTGAAGGCATTTATATGTCTTTTGTAATATTGTAATGTTGGCTTTCGTAGTTTTGTTTCAATTATTATTGACCACCAACTTCCGATACTAAAGTGTTTTTTTATAAAATCGGTTGTTTTTTTTTCATAAAAGCTTTGATTTTGCAATTTTCAGGTTCTTCTTATGTAGATGATTTAGTATTTGTTTTGATATTACAACCAAACTACTGAACCGATTTCGATGAAAATCAAATGGGACCACCCGCCTCTTAAACGAAAAAATATTTATCAAATCGGTCCGTAAAGGAGGGAGTTAAGAGGTACTCATAAAATAAAAAAAAAGCAATTGAGGTGCGGCGCCTCCTTTTCTGTAAGTCGGTTGAAAAGCATCGTGTCAAGACTAAACTTCCTAACACTCTAGAAACTGATCACAGTTGACTAAAACTAACTTCAAAAGTGATTACAACAACGAAGCAACGTTAGTATGAAGCATTCTAACTACTTAAACGATAGCACTTTATACTGAACTAGCTTCAGCTCGCGACTACGTTCGCGAGGAAGTCGGGAAGTAGCACTTTGCACCACCAACTATTTCACCGCGACATATTATTAAAATTCACTTACTTGTATGTAGGAAAAAGACTTTAACACCTGACGCAATGTTACCTAATTGTTTAAGCAACATGTGGCGTTGCTGGCCATGATTATTTTTGTAAGCGTATTACCTTTACAGGGCAAAAATGTTTCAGAAATATGGTAACAATTTGGCTTAGAATAATAACGCATACAAGCCGCATCTAGTACAAAACACTGGCGAAATCGTGTATCCGCTTTATGTTGTGTGCGGTCGGTGTCCATGTTTGCCGGAACGTGACTTTGAGTACCTCTTGGCAGCGTGTAGAGCAAAGGAGGCAACTTTGGCTCAGTTTTAGTTGCATCACTTTTAGCACTCGTACTAGGTTTGTAGCGTTATTGTTCTAAGTAATAAGGAAAGATAGCCAGCAAAAAAATTCAACAGAACGAAGTCTAGAAAGGTCTCTTGAGGTAAGCGGCATTACAGTTTACTATTACTTCTTTCCTTTACTTTTTTTACGTTTATACATCTTGCGCTTACACACGCACGATTATTGCAATTATCACTCACCCGTATTTCCTATAAAACATTACCAATAACGTCTATCTATATCCTTCCAAGGCGTCAGCTCCCACTCATTATATTTGCCTTATACCTCCCTATAAACCCTTTCAACTATTAAATACATCATGCAAAAGGGTTCGATCACAAAGTTAGTAAAACAAAAGTTTACCTACCCGTAATTTTATCAGCGCACCTGTCGTAACTACCCGACAAATGTATACTATACTATACTTTGTAACAACTCCTATAGTTACTATACTCGCTTCGTATTAAGTTATGTTTACTGCTGCTCATTTCCTACGGGAAATCACGAGTTAAATATTGAACAAAGTAAAGCTGTGTATGCAGGTTATGAGTGGAAGGGGTCATCTCTTAGACTGAGTGCGTAGTATAGTGACTTTGACAGATCTA
Source organism: Euplexia lucipara (assembly GCA_921972225.1). Classification (NCBI taxonomy): domain Eukaryota; kingdom Metazoa; phylum Arthropoda; class Insecta; order Lepidoptera; family Noctuidae; genus Euplexia; species Euplexia lucipara. The sequence goes on along the minus strand of OV179152.1, from coordinate 15,518,365 downwards.
CGAGGTAGAAAGGGCATCGATGCACAACTTGACAACATGAGTTCAATATAATTATGATTTTGAACCCCACAGCGTTCCAATGTGTTGTCGTTTTTGCCTAATTTCCACGTTTTTCCGATGTCATTTTTAGTTTTAATTGCAATATGTTATTATCATAATGTCTAGCTCAATAAACCGTTTAATGAAAAAAAAAAGCTTTTAAATTCAAAATTACAAGTCATATACAGATTAATTATAATATGTATGACAGACAATAAATTATTACAAACGCATTATATTATTAAATAAATGTCAAATATTAAAAGATGTCAAACCAATAAAGGACAGAAATAAATAACAGTCAAATCACTATTACAGTCAACAAATTATTAAAAAAAACATTACATTATTTAACAAATATCAAATAGTAAAAGATGTCAAATCAAGAAAAGAAACGATTAACTTTTTCGGCAGTAAGCTGACAAATAAATTCAGAAATCGTATTTAGTCGTGATTTTTTTATTAGCTGACTACTAAAACTAATGGTCTCTTCGGGGCGCTGATGCCCCTTCTACTCTGTCGTGAATGTAACAGAGCTCCATAGTCTAAAATATGATGACGTGGAAATCAGGGAAGTTGGGGGGACTGTCATGGCAGCCTTCGTGACTACGTAAAACTTTGAGATGGCTATGATTTATAGACGTTTCCCTTGTAGGGTAGGTATTATTAAAAACTTTCTCTTGTCTCAAGGATAAAATCAAAGGCGATCCGAGGCATACCTTATGATTCATCAAGACACAAAAAAGCAGTCATAGCCTGTGTGTGTGTAACTGGCGGATTGCCAAATCTCAGGTCTCGAATTCGAACCCAAGGACCTCTGAATTTTCGGATTCATACGCGTATTGTATAATTATCACTTGCTTAAAAAATGGTAAAGAAAAACATCGTGAGGAAACCGGCATGCCTGAAATATATTTCTCGATGACATGTGATGCCAAGTCAGAGGCCCATGAGCGGCATTATAACTCTGACACCATTTACACGTCAAGTTACCCCAATGTGTCAAACTTCTTTGATCGTTTTTCAACTTAATGTCAAACAGAATAAGGTTTATATTTAATTGGGAAAATTTTACACATTGGGGTTACTTGATGTGCTGGCGCCTGTACACTAACCACGCGATAAGAAATTCAAAACACACAATTCTTTCGTTTTACTTCAATTCGTATAAACATCTAACAGTAGGGTAAAGCAGTAAAACTTATTAAATTATCTCGTTTTGACGTCAAAGTTTAATTTCTTAACCGTATTAACAAAATTGATGTCAACATTTTCTTTTCCTAATTCTGCCAATAAGGAAAGATAAACTTTTCGGCGCGTGAAAATTATACATTCTGTTTACACCAATCGTCTAATTAGCAAGATTTTCTTGAGTGTAAACAATTCTGTACTTTTGAACTAAATTAATTTAAATATACATCTGCGAGCTACTCGTCTCCAGATAATAAAATAAGGGAACAAAAGACCAGTGTAACAATTTAGATTATTAATATTATAAAATATAATTTCACTGATCCAGAAAGTTTCAACCCACTCCCAAGTATTACACAGTAAACAGTATAACATAATATTAACTTTGTTCCCCAATTGGTACCTATAGTATACCCCCTTTTAATTCCGCCACCTATGTTTTAGCGCTATGCAAAAGAGAGGGCGCATATTGACATCAACTGGAAATAAATCTTCACTCTAGGCTGAGATATTTCAGGAGGAAAAACCTAATAACACTCGTGCACCACACAGTACTTCAAGTATTAATAAGTTTAAATTGTTACAAAACGATGTTACTAAACAAATATGTTTACTCTCATTCTAACCATTAAGAAAGTAAAATATTCGATTAGTTGCTACCAATATGTACCTACTGTTATTAACAAACAAGCCTTATTACAAGATTGCACAACAAAAAGAGTGTTATGAGGGTTCGGGTCTGTATGTTCGAATGAGTCTTCTCAATGAGTTATTCAACGCTTGTGCGCAGAGATACTCTTTATCATCAGTGTGGTTTTCCTTTATGTTTTTTTACGATTATGTACATACCTTCATGTTCTTATAACCTTGAAACTGATGCATTCCGAATCTGAAACAACGAATAGTATTTTGTACTTGGTAATACTAAAGAGCGTTAAAGAAGATCACTAAAAGAAGGACTTTCATTACTTTAACATAAAGTTTCATATGGAATTATCTATGGGAAATACACCGCTTAAGAATGATATTATTTCATTAACACTCAAACTGGGTTTTTAGGTCAATAACAACTGAATAATAATGAGACTTCATCTACATTTCAAGTATTTTAGTGAATAAAATAAGTATGGGTATTTCTAAGAGTATTTTATACATTTTATAAAAGCTCCTAAGTAAATACCAGCTTGAATAATACTTTGAGTCTGTTCCTTGTCAATGTATGTTGTTGCCGTCGACATTACAATGGCCGAGAAAACAAATGAATCTAACTTTAAACAGAATGTAAAGCATTCGCCTTGGAATAAACCTACCCCTTTCAGATCTAGCACAGAGTCGTTCTGTCCTTATACAATTACGAATAAAATCCGTTTTAATAATACTAGACGACACCGTAATAAATGCCTAAATGTTATCGCATTGTTTGATTTTCAACGCTTGACTCAGAGTTTGAAAATTCAGTAGAGGAATTATATTTAGGCATTCCTTTGGGCAGTGGTGAAAATGAACATAAGACTTGGAAAATTAACATATGTACGAATAAGGCTAGCTCCGCTCTAACTATTTATAAAGGCACAGAGATTTAAATGTTAACCCTTCTTAAGACTGCGCTAGTCAAAAGGCTCGAATTTGTCCGTGGGTGTAGCTAAGTGGGACACTGTCTTCTCTAAAAACTTGTGTGTGATACTTAAGCGAAAAATACATTGATTTCATAGATAAACGGATTTTACAAAGCTCTGCAATGTGGGGTATACAAAATAAAGCCGCTGAATCAATTAATGGTGCTAGAATACGACTCTTCCAAAAATAAAGTACCTTTAATAAAGTTCAATTTTACATTTCCGCTTACTGGCAGGTATTGATGAGAACAGAGACAGAAAAATAATTATTCGACAACCTGCTTAGTTTTACTGGTTTGTATAATATTAATAGTGTTTTTTATAATAAAGCCTACTAGTAATATAGGTTGCACATGTCATCACAATTAGTCTTGTTATCCCCTTCAACTAAGTTAAACATGTTTGTGTCTGGAGCGGCTTAACCTCAATAGTGCAATGGATGGGGATCAAACTCACAACAGCCAGGCCGAAGCTTTTACCATTGGGCTATTGCCGCATTTAAAGTTAATTTATGACCCTCAGTATGCTTGTATAGAAAATACAGAGACTAGCGCAGTCTTAAGAGTGAACCCTTCTTAATCGTACAAGCCTTTTCATTAATCGAGCCTTTGACCAAGTACCTATAGTAAGTTTTGGATGGAGGTCAGACGCTATCCAATGTCTTGAATTAATCTAAGACGTAATTGATGCTGTTGAGTAACAGTTGTGATGTTATAAATAATAAAAGTACCAGAATTTTCCGCTAAGTGTACAAGAGCTTGTAAAACTATATTTATAAAAGCTAGTGGTCGCTCGTTGGTCTTTTTTGGTTTCTACATTCCTTCTCCTGTTGGGGATCCCTCGATGTTATTTAAATAAAATAGCGGACTGTATCAATAGGTGTGGTTTTATTGAACGGAAGAAACGCGCGCTTTGGTTCCGAGCTTGGCTTCAATGATGTGGTCGCATGTCAACGGCCATCGTCACCTCGTCCCGCGTTCCCCGCTCGCCGCTGGACCGCCCGCGTCATCGCAATGGCGGTTGGTCTAGTGATGACGTTTTGTCTCCGACACTCCATATATTTTTTTTACTATGCCAAATATTATCCATCAGCGCAAATTACCTAAAAATGAAGTCGTAAGTTATCGCTTCATGTAATAAAACATAGTATTATTTTTAGGATACAATAAAAGGGGTATAAATAACTTTTACTATGGGACGAAACCCCAAAATATGAAAAAATGCGTGTATGAGCTTTAAGAATGTCAATGAATAAATAAGTTTTTTTAGCGTTTTTAGGATTTGTTCCGTAAAATTTGTTCATAATGATGAGTTCAACCACTCCTAATTTACCTAAAATAATGTTATAAACCTACATGTAACGAGTTCATGCAGTATTTTAAACGGAACGAGTATTTTTTATTTTTATTGAGTATCTTTTAGAGTTGAACAAATCCCAACCCTTGACCCGATTCAAGATGTTGAAGGACTACATTCTTTAGACTTGAATAAATTAACTAGATAAGCTATACTAAGCGTGGCCGCTCTGAGTCTTTGGGAAAGGTCCGAAAAAGTATATTTTATTGTTTTTCTATATTGAACAAAAAAACGTAAAAACAACACACCGAAATACAACAACACACGATAGTATGTTAAATAATCTATAAAAACAACCAATCAATTAAAAATTAACAAATCAATAATTTAATTTCTAAAAATTGCGAGCAAATACCATTTAAAAAAATAAGCTAAGGGAAATTAATTCCTTCGCTTATTTTTTTCCTTCAGTTGTCAGTGTGAATATCGTCATTAAAATTTTCCGAAATATTACCTATATTTCGTCGTAATGACGATGTTTTTACCGAATATGTGGTAGAGCTGCTTCGAATATTTGTCGGTCCCACAGGAGCTAAAAGCTTGACAATACGTTATCTTGTAATTTTGCAAGTTAAGATATGAGGGTTACAGGGGAGATTAGATTATTAATCCTTGTCAGCGACGACATAGTTGTATAGCTGGTCCTTTGAGATGGGACCGTCTAACTTTCTGGACCCATTGATCAACAACAAGATGTATTGTTTTCCAAATGGTAAGATAACATCTAGATAATACAAAATATAGGGGCTTGTGATCTGAGTAGGTGATAAGGTAAAATCATAACAATAGACTGGCAAAAGATAGTTAAATACAAACAATAATTCAATTGCATAATTGAATACGTAAGCAAAACCATTAAGTAACAACGAATTATCATAAAAATAGTACGCTCAAATAATTTACCTTTTAAGTGAATAATTGACTCTTGTTGCTGTTAAAATAGTTATTATTTCAACAGTCAAGTTTATTACCAACTAACTTGGTTGTGGAGGTCAGACAGGCTTCATTTAAAACACTGATATTTAGTTTTTTTTACATATATAATGGGTCTACTCTTGACCTCAATCTTGTCCTGCGGTCGGAGATGAGGTCGACGATGGAATGAGCTTACCCAAAAGAAGCCTATTAACTCGCGACTTAAACAGATTGGGGTCATATGAACTCGGAAACACCGATGGAGGCAAGGAATTCCACTCCTTGGCTGTGCGCATAAATGAAGGAACAGGCTAAGCGCTTCGTGCGAATGTGTGGAACATCTACAAGGAATGGGTGATATCCTGCAGTGCGTCTGGATTCCCGATGGAAGAAAGGAGATGGTGGAATGAGTTAGTAAAGCTCTAGAGTTGTTCAAAAGGCTAGGCAAATGATGATCACTGATATCTATAACAGAAGTTTTATCGCATAAAATCCAGTTGTAAGTTCATCCTCGTACCCAAAAGCTTAAGACGTAACAATTACTTAGTTAACGGAACACATTTTGTTTGAAAAGGGACAAACGATGCCTATAACAAGAGATACGACTCCACGCAACATTGATACCAGTTGAGTCTAACGGAAATCTATTAGATCCTATAAAACGGGTAGACATTTGATGAGCCGAAAAGGGACTAATGGTCGAAAGATGGCAGAAGCCTTCTAGATTGTCCTAAACCAAATATCCAGTTACTAACTAGTTTTATCGAAATTTAAAATTTATATTTTTATATTATTTTGTATTATTAAACCAGTGCTTGATGCAATCCCAACTGGTAGTAAGCAGTGATGCAATCAATGATGGTAAAGCGCACTTGTTTACTAAGAGCCACTCTAGCCTTGAAGACACCTAAAATATAATCGGACGGGAAAACCGCAGCCGGAAAGTTGTTCCAGTTATTCAATGTACGCGGTATAAACGACGAAGCGATACGTTTTGTCCGGATCGTAAAAGTGCCAACGATTTAAGAGTGGACACTCGCCGTACGGATGCCGTAAGTGGTAAAACAACAAAGATATTAAAAATAAAAGTTTTAATGTACTCGTAATTGCTGTTAATTCATGAAATCACGCTTAATGCTGTGGTTGTGCGATTGGATGTTGCGCTGGGTTGTAATGGGTTTGATTACCGAACATAACAAATATAATATGTGTGGCTATATATGTATGTTTAGCTGTTTATGTAAATGTATTTCAATGTAATTAAACGCACCCTCGACACAGAAGAAATTCTTAGTGTAAGGTAACGTTTTAAAAAATGCAAGTAGTTACATTGATTTTACACAAGAATGAGCAAATAACATAAATCTTGCTATCGGCTCAATGCATTTTATTGTCCATTGATAGGGTCTAACGTTAAGAAGTCTAATATGCGTAACGAACATCAAACGAAATGGAGCAGCTTCTTTTTTTTTCTGGGCATTTTAGATTGATCTATAGATAGTAAAAGTTGTTTAAAATAATAAGTACTTTATTATTATAGTGTTTCTTCTTTTTGTGTTTTTAGTGAATAACTTGGTGCCAGAGTTTTAATGCGGCCCATAGATCTGTAATAGGACAATAAAATTATTGTACTCATTATTATATAGTCGTTTAATCTTTCAACTGAGGTAATTAGAGACACAATAGAAAGAGAATGACAGGCGGACACCGGTGTCCTCTCGGGGTTTAATGAATTAAGAGGTCTATTGCTATTTTATTCAACTGATTATAAATTACACCTTATATACCTTAGCATTAACAAAATCGCTTTACGAACCCTTTTTTAATAAGAAATTAAAATATTTAATCAACAAAATAAATAATTGGTGAACTCTTAATATTGTTGTCCTAAAACTTTCTCGATCACAAGTATCCCTGCTTGCTTACTCACACCATATCAGATCCCCATAAATAATGCTTGAAAAAGTAAATCCGATCCCAAAATTAAGTCACCTTCCGACCACAGTATAGGGGAAAATATTGAAAAATGCTGATAATAAAAAAAAGATGTCGGTTTCAAAAATTTAGGGTAGGTACGTTATTATATTCAGAAGTGAGCGGGGCAATATCGGAAACTCATTAATAATGTTACAGGGTGTGCCTAATTTCATCGTGACTTAGATATATTTACGTAAATGGATTAATTTTTGTGGTAACCACTGTCATCATATGCCTAGCCTTTTCCCAACTACGTCGGAGTCGGCTTCCTTTTTTTTTTAACAAACCCGTGGTTCTTTTCACACCGGTGCACACTTGGCGGGCCTCGCCAAGTCAGCGAGGGTAGTGAGGTGTTAAATTCCCCTCGCAACGTCTAAGAGGGGCGCGCGTGAACATGACGTGCCTCCACCTCGGGTCCATGTACGTGGGGAGCGGCAGTCGTCCCCGAGTCCGTTGCCTCTGAACCCGTTCAGAGGGGCTGGAAGAGGGCGTTGTCCACCCTCCACCTGTGCCCGGTGCGCCTGCTGCCTTGCCTTATCAAGTTGCTTCTTTTTCTGTATCATGTCCATTCAAATCGCTTATAGCTATAAAGCCGCCCATTGTAACTGATCCTATGTAGGGCTTTAAGTATTTATTTGTAAGTTTTTTTTATATATACATATAAAATGGGTCCACTCTTGACCTCAATCTTGTCCTTCGGTCAAAGATGAGGTCGACGATGGAACGAGTGAAAAATTTATATTGTAAAATAAATAGTATTCTATACATTCTATTCTGAGTTACAAAAGGTGAATCATAATAACAAGTTAACAAACGAAAAAGTTATTCTTTATGTTTTGTTGTTACTTGCATGTACAAACGCCAGCATATCAAGTTACCCCAATGTGTCAAATTTTCCCAATTGAATATGAACCTTATTCTGTTTACCTTAAAGTTGAAAAACGATCAAAGAAATTTGACACATTGGGGTAACTTGATGTGCTGGCGTCTGTACATTCTGTACCTACACCGATTTACTTGATTATTATATTACTTTTTAATTTGAACGAGAAAGTCTGCCATGTGGGCCTTAAAATTATTTTATTGTCTAGCTTGGGACGTTAATAAGTTATCTTCTGGAATGTGTTTTTTCAATTTACTTCATCAAAGTTTAAAATGATATAGAACTCACGATGAAGAAGAATGAACATAGTGGTACACACGGCTACACATCAAGCTATACATAACCAGTATAATATTAAGCTGATCTCACATTGTTTAAGATTTCCATAGAATGCGAGGTCAGTGTAAACTGGAAATGTATAGCTTGATATGCAGCCGTGTCTACACGATTTTTCGCATTTCAACTAAAAATTAACGAAAGAAACGTACCTACTCCATAAATTGTTTTGTTAGTAATGTAATTAAATGCGATATCAATTTAATTCTTTAATATAACAGTGGGTAGGTACAGACGCCAGCACATCAAGTCACCCCAATGTGTCAAATTTTCGCAATTGTATATGAACCTTATTCTGTTTGACATAAAGTAGAAAAACGATCGAATAACTTGATGTGCTGGCGTCTGTACATAGTCTCTCTGAGATATGCAAACACTAACTAAACCAAGGTAAACAATCAAAATTGTTTGTAAACCCACTTACATACCTAACTCAAGATATTCCACAAAATAATAGCTAGTTTGACTACCTAATTTACATCATCTACATCTTACTCCGTGATGAGTACACAAAGTGTCTACCCTTTTCATCGCGATGAGCCTCTGGTTGAACAAGTAAGATTACTGACTGAACTTTAACATCGTAGTTTAACTAGTTTTGACAGCAAAAGCCGTCAGTCTCTTTCTTTATATTATCATATCTTATAGTAAATGACAGTATATTTTCATCTTAACCGTTTGAGCCCCAGCCGTCATACCGGTATTGACGGTATTGACGCCGTCATACTTACTACTTACTTCTACATTTCCAAAAATCCTAGTAGCACTATGAACCACTTCAAATAATAAGTAATATCCAAAAGGTATTCTCATTGTTATAACTGATTTTCATTGATTTATTTAAGTTTAGCAAAAGTTTGTCATTGTCAGTTGACCCATATCAACTGTTAGATAACTGATGAAGACTGAATGGACACGGCGACCTTTTAAATAATGAATTACTTATAAAGCAATAAATCCGAAAAACTTTGGGTTGGTAGGTACTCTTTGAAAAAATAATGTAATTTTCTTAACTTTATTTCCCGAGGGCAAAAAAATATTATAAGTCATTCATAGGTACTCGGTTTTTGGAACAAGAACCAACGAAGGTGACGAGTTAATACTGGCTGCAGATTTATAAATTACAAACATTCTGTTGGATAAGCTATGTCCTGCAGTACATAGCTCATCACCCTGAACTGTCAAACAGCTTGTTTCTTAATGGCTATCGTCATGTGCGCTTGCAGAGATGTGACGAAGCGCACAGTAACTCGTCTGATAGTCACTGTAACAAGTCCTCTTAAAGTGCAATACTATTTTTTGAGGGTGTATCACTATTTCCATGGAAATACAAAATAGAAAAAGTGGGACCAGCGTTTTTTTACAAACTATATCCCATTATTTCTAAAGTGACAAAGAAACGCAGTTATGTTATTTGGAAAATGTACCACTTTTAATGAACAGATTAAAATTAAATTTTAACACGAAAAACTTAAAACATGACTTCTCAGTATTCAAAAAAAAATTAATGGAGAACAAAAACAACAACAAGAGAGATAAACTATGATCAAGAGGTTTTATCTAAAGAGAAAATAAATAAATAGTGTCTATGTGCACGCCGCCATAAGAGGTGATGCAGCGTTTTTTTTTTGTCGCAGCCGACTATAATAGAAATAGTGGGACAATCAGTCTGAATCAGGCCCAGAATTTCTATCAATAAAAATAGTGGGAAACGCCTTTTTTTTACACATTCTCTGTCGTCATCAAAGAGAGGTGTGCAACTGAACGCCAGTTAGTCACTGATAAAAAAAGGCCTGAAGTGAATTATTTGGTTAATAACAGCGATGAAGATCAAATTTAATATTTATTAATAACTAGCTTCTGCCCGCGACTTCGTACGCGGATCCTGTTGCTTATGCCAGCGACAACGGGGTCGTCAAAATCGAAGATCTGAAACATCTGATGTCGAATTCTATAAGCCCGGGCACGGGAAATCAATGGGATGCGCGAGACGATTCAAGATGTTCCAGATTTTTTATTTTTGTTGGTCAACAGGAAATGCCATCAGACTTAACATCTTTTGCTAAGACGCCATTTCTATTATGTATAAGTTATATTGTCTCTGGGCTTTGGAGTTCCCCTACAGGTGCTCCAGATCTTCAAATTTAGTCTCACAGCAGAAAACACTCTTCACGTGGAATAGTTTTAGCAATGGCACCATTTTTATATCTCTTTCACTTTAGGTGTTCCATTTTCAAAAAAAAATTATAGCCTATAATTATGTTGCGTGACGTTCACGATCAGCGGTCAGTCGCGCATCTCCTTCCCCCACTTATCTCTAGAGTCGATGCGTATATACGCTGAAAACTCAAGCGTCATGCTTTTTCCGTGAACGTCTCCAACTCGCGAGACAGTGCATGACGTTTACGACTATATTCTTCACTGGTCTCTAGAGACTTGGAAGTAGATGCGTAAATACGCTGAGAATGCAGGCGTGCTTCGCGATCCCAAGAAGTTTCCACGGAGCAAGTTGCAGCCTCATGTTCTCGAACAGCATCAAGTCTCTCCTAACGCTCTTCGGTAGATTGTTGGGATCTTATAGTCTTTAATCATTTAGCACCTTTGGAACATTGGGAAAAATTTTACCTCTTTCCAGGCATGGTTATAGTTTTATTGTGATGATACCTGATCAATTAAAATCTAAGTGGCTGCTCCCCTGCGTTACCGGGTAAGCTACCGAGTAACGAAGATAAATGGAAAAGGAAATTAAACACTCAAATAACATAAGCCCGAAGGCATACGATAAAAAAAATGGGAGTTTTAGCCAGTAGAGTCTAATTTTCAACGATATACCATCGTCATCGAAAATCAGTCCTGAACTGTTCCCGCCTTCACCGCGTAGTACTACTCATGTTATTTTATAATTATGCAATGAAATCAGTGATAGTTTTAATTTCTATATCAAATGTTTCTGATCTTCGATTTTTATAAGTCAACAGGGAATGCCTATCAGACCGAAAAACTTTTGCTAAGACGTCATTCCTATTTGAGTTATGGTGTAGCTGGGCTCTTGGAGTTTCACAACAGGTGTTCCAGATCTTCGATTTTTATACGTCAACAGTGAGTGCACATAAGGCTGAACAACTCTTGCTAAGACGTCATTCCAATATATGTTATAGTGTAGCTGGGCTCTTGAAGTTCCACATCAGGTGTTCCGGATCTTCAAATTTATTCTCTCAGAAAATGCTCATAACGTGGAACAATTTTTGCTATGGTACCATTTTTGTATTTCCTATAGTTTAGATGGTCTGTTGCGGTTCTGCATCAGGTGTTCCGGATCTTCAAATTTATTCTCTCAGCAGAAAATGCTCATCACGTGGAACAATTTTTGCTATGGGACTATTTTTGTATCTCCTATAGTTTAGCTGGTCTGTTGCGGTTCTGCATCAGGTGTTCCGGATCTTCAAATTTATTCACTCAGCAGAAAATGCTCATCACGTGGAACAATTTTTGCTATGGGACCATTTTTGTATCGCCTATAGTTTAGCTGGTCTGTTGCGGTTCTGCATCAGGTGTTCCGGATCTTCAAATTTATTCTCTCAGCAGAAAATGCTCATCACTTGGAACAATTTTTGCTATGGGACCATTTTTGTATCGCCTATAGTTTAGCTGGTCTGTTGCGGTTCTGCATCAGGTGTTCCAGTTTCCAAGATAAATTATAGCCTATGTGTTGACCAGACTTAATATCTATACAACAAAAAAAGAATCATTCAAATCCGTCCAGTAGTTCCGAAGATTAGCGTGTGCAAACAAACAGACAAACAGACAAACAGACAAACAGACAAACAGACATACTTTTTTTTTGGATTCGTGCTCTATTACTGTTTCTAAACCCCCCTCAATTATTATTTTTTAAATATATTCAATGTACAGACACAGTTTTTTTACAGTCTTATTATATGTATAGATATGTATATCAGTCAAAATTTAAAATCGATGGTGTAAGAAAAATCGAAAAGAAAGGTATTATATTTTCAACCGTCTTACAAAAAAGAGGAAGGTTCCCAATTCATTTGTATGTTTTTTTGGTCGTATGTGTGTTACATCGCAACTCCGTCATTTATAGACCGATCAGAAAATTTGAGTTTTGTTTGAGAGGGTATACTTTTCGTATGGTCCCATATATTATCGACATCGGTTGCGGAGTTTTGTGGTAAATATTATGAATGAAACGAAATCACCAAAGCCACAGACTTTCAAAGTCCCTCTAGTGTTTTTAATCATTGTTTTTTTACTCTTCACTTTCCTAAAAATTTCATCAACATAATTTCCAATCGAAATTAACTTTACACGGCCCCACTCTCTATAATCACAAACCCGATTGACATTTTCTTATTCCCAAGACTCGTATAAAATAACTTCGAATTACCATTTAGGGAACATGAGTCAGCAATGTACTGTGGTTAAATTAAATTAATGACTTTACTCCGGAGTTCCGTGTCACCAAGTCATGAGCGGGGATTAGGTTAGGAGCTCATAAAGTTAAAACAGCATGTACAATGCCGTAATGAAATTGGAATCTATAGACTTATATAATACGAATAAATATCTACCTATTTAAAATTTATTCAACTAGTCTAAGTCATTGGCAAGATGACTTTGATTTGTGCACAACTTCAATAATTTTTTAAACATTTATATCTTAGGTACAGAGGTCAGCACATCAAGCTACGCCAACTTTATTCGTAACAGAATAAGGTTCAAGTTTAATAGGGAAAATTTGACAGTTTGGTACCCTAAACTGTCAAATTTTCAAGGTACCCCTGGACATACGGACGCCAGCACATCAAGTTACCCCAATGTGTCAAATTTTCCCAATTGAATATGAACCTTATTCTGTTTGACATAAAGATAAAAAACGATAAAAAATTTGACACATTGGGGTACCTATTGTGCTGGCGTCTGTACTATCAGATGCATTAAGGTAAATTCTGTTATTTTGACTTTACAATAGATACAGTCAGAATAAAAGCAAAACTGTATATGCTTTGTATTTTGAACGCAATATGTTTCATTTTTATTCCCACTTACAAAGATATAAATAACTATTATCAATAAAAAAACCGTCCGTTACAATAATTCATTGTATAGTTTTTATTACGTAACTATAACATAACATTATCTACTTAACATAAATTTATGTAATACATAAAGGTATTGATGACGTAATCCATCAGCCTTTCACAGTAATAATTAATCAATGAAATTGTTTGAAGGTTGGTCGACACTTTGTGTAACCAGATGGCTTGCTCGTTGCCAGAGAATTAGCATTGGCATTCAACGTGACAATGTTGCCAGTCTTTTGCGTACCTACTTTAACAGATGGTAGAGAATGGAGGGCTTTTGTAAATATAGTTTAACTTTACCTGAAGATGATGATGTCAGATTAACTTATATTTGATTCGAATACAACTTTTGTTAAATTTTAGACAAATTAACGCTTAAATGAGATATTTGACAACATGTAAGTTTTTAGTCCCTCATCTAGATAACAAGAAAATATTCGACACATATATTTTTCTTTTTCAAATTGATGGAAAACTGCTTAGATTATGCGCATTAAAGTTGAGGAGACGGGGCTTGTAACGTCATTAGCTAGCATAAACTGTACTGGCGTGAGGTCATGCAACATTTTAACTCGATGTGTCGCCATTATTTTTTGATTACCTACGTGAAAAAAGATGAGATTTTCTTGTAATCTAGGTGAGAGACTAAAAATTAAAATTTTGTCTTATAGCCCATTCTTTCGGGGTGCTGTGGGGTGAACCTTTATGAGGCCTTGGGTTTGTTTTCCGGAACCGTTTAGTATTATTGAGCTGTCCCATCTGGGATTTTCTAGAATCTGGATCTGAGTTTGGCTGATGTTAATATTCTTGCCCCTATTCAATGGGACATAAACATTACTGGCGAAATTTGAGCATAGGTACGTCTGCTTAAATCTTTGGAAAAATGACTAATTAAAACAAAAGATGATCATAATTAACGCTGTTACTCATCTTGACACTAAGAGCCGTATATATTAAATAATCTTACTCCAGACACAGACATTACTTGCGACTTGTTAAGAGCACCTTGATTGGTTGAAAGTATTAATAAAAGTAATGCTTGACTTTTAGGTAAGTATCTTTTATACCTACAGTTAATATGTCAGTAGGTAAAGAAGTAACGACTAAATTATTTTTAATAGGTAATGCTGACATGCGTTCTCGCTCTTTGGGTACCACTTATTGGTTTTAAAACGTATAATTAGCTAATAAATATAAAATAATATTAATTGATTGTACATATTTTAGTAAAGATGTTTAACCTGACTTCATCGTCTTTACATAAGAATATGTGAGTAAAATGGATTAGATAAATAGTAATGATGAGTTATTAATTAACCTACAAACAACATCATAAAATATGCTTACTAAATAGTATAATATTACAAATTTCAAATAATAATACTGTTAGTAAATGTAATTGTTATATTTACGTGAGTAGAAGGAGTAATTGAGAAAAGTGAATAAAATCAACTTCAACTTCAACTCTTCTCTATGGCATTTGTGGAAGAGAGACATCACAATTTTGCCAATAACACGTAGGTACTATGATAGACCATCAAACGCTGGAGATTAAATTAAGTGAATAAAATGTAAGAAGCTAATTTCCGTGTCGCTTTGACAATTCTTTTTGATCGTTTGTAAAGTGACGGGCCGTGCACGCATTTCCTTGCTTAAACAAGGAGTTCGCGTGGGCGGAGTCAGTTGTGTTCGTAATTCAATGTGTAAATAAGTAAACTATAATATTGTGATAGGTATTGAACCCTACATGCTTGAAAAAATTATACGCATCAGAATGTTTCATATTAAATTCACACAAGTCTTATTTCTCCTTTCTCTTACATACTATGCTGTTCCCTACAGCGTCTATAATTAATACCATAATTAATTTTAAAAATAATATATGTATTGAATAATGTTTATAAAATATTATACAAAAATAAAGAGTAAATTTGAAAGTCAAATTTTTCTTCATACGAAACTACCGTTAGAAAAAAGCTTCTAGGATTGTTTTACTTCTCTTGTTAATTTGACATTTAAATTGCGTTTTCATAGTCTAATTGAAGTAAAGTACCTGTCGTTGATTTTGAAATATTTTAAAAGCTGATGCTTAATAATTCACACTCATTTTTGTATTACTATACAATCAGAAAGCTACATAAATAATAAATAAACATCGAGACGTCGAAAAGAAAACAAAATAATTGATTACTTTTGTCCAAACAAATAACAAAACGTCTTGACGACTCAATAACAAACTAAACTTCGAGCAATAAAAACTTGAGACAAACTCATTAAATACTTACTTTCATTGAAAATCTTGAAACAAATCGACACAACACGATCTAAAGTAGGTACACTGAGGATAACAAAATACTAACTTATTCGAATACTTTCAAATCAAACTGTCACTTTGGAGTGCGATACGTAGCGCGAGCTACGGCTATGGTGCTACGAGCTACGGCGTAGACGTCCGTTCACAATCGCGATAACGCTACACTGACTGCAGGGCTACGAGACCGTACACGGTGTACATTACAGGTTAAACCGGCGATGTAAGGTGTACATTTTCCATTTTGTTACCTACAAAGCAACATTTTTTGTACAAACTTACGAATATGCGAATACATACAGAGTAAAAAATATTTAGTCATTAAATAATTTTTATCGGGGTCGAATGTAAAGCGGACTTTTATTTTTGCTAAATAAAAAATGGAGTTTATCGTACATGCGGTCGTGTGTGACTAGGAGTAAGTAAGAAAGTTTACGAGTACATTTTGTAGGCTTTATACAGCGTTAGTGGGAATTTCTCGTTGTTCACACGGCTTAACTTCGCACTAATACCTAGGTATTGTATGAGTTTTCTAATCATATTTTACAGTAGTTCGCCGTAGTATGAGAAAGGACTTATGTTCTTCTTTGTTTAATTGAATTTGTTGTTTCATTTCTTTCTGTTGGTTTGGTTTTCTGTCGGTCTAGTAGTTCGTGACCCTGACTGCTAAGCCGGAGGTCGTGGGTTCGATTCCCGCCCAGGACAAATAGAATAGAATACTTTATTGTACACCATAAAAACTTATAACTGTAAACTGTGTATTATAAATGTTTGTGTGATGAGCACGATCATTTGTTCTGTGTCTGGGTGTAATTTATCTATAATATGTATGTATTTATAAATATACAAGGTGTTTTTTTATATCATAGGATATAAAAAAACACCTTGTATATTTGTAAATCTAGGGTTATATTCTGTACGTACAAAAATACTAAAACTTCTAGAATAGATGGTCCAACAATGCATAGTTTCGGAGATATCATCAATCATAATTAAATTATCAGTTGTTTAGTGCCCGTAACACAAGCTCTGCTTAGCTTGGGACTAGATGGCGTTGTGTGAATAGTCGTGGAATATTATTATTAAGTATAATAATACTTAATAATAATATTCCACGACTAAATATATAGAAAATAGAATATTATTTTTATTACCTAAATAGTTCAAAAATTGTCACCAGTACGACAAATCTTCTTTCTAACGTCACTTTTCTTTCACGTAAGGGTGTTTTACATTAATCATCGTGACTCTGTCGAATTATTTTGTATGATTGTAAAAAAAAAAAGGATGATTGAAACATAATTCATATGCCAGTTGATTCTTTGATATGGTCTCAATCATACCCTAGAGTTATGGGATATCAAAAAAAACACGTTGTCTAAGTATGTTTATCAGCTGCTTAATACCCATAACACAAGCCCTGCTTAGCTTGGGACTAAGTGGCGTAGTGTGAAAGTTTTGGAATATTTATTTATTTACTTTAGGAAAGTACTATTGAACGAAAAAGGATTTAGTTACGTATAGTTCAAAAGGATAGTGGAGTGTTTTGTTAACAAAAGGTTAGTTGTCAAAGCATTGTGTGGTCACAATACATTACTTGAGTAACGTGTACTTCAAGCCTTTTTCAGTACAAATTTTATTTAGGTACGTAGACGTACAGACGCCAGCACATCAAGTTACCCCAATGTGTAAATTTTTTCCAATTGAATATGAACCTTATTTTGTTTGACATAAAGTTGAAAAACGATCTAAGTAATTTGACACATTGGGATAACTTGACGTGCTGGCGTCTGTACATGTTTAGTTTATTTTACTAACTTCATTATTTATACAAGGCCTCATGGTCAGTATGTTTTTCTCTAATGAGATAAGGTCTTATACAAAAATTAGGGTTAGTGCATATAAACCGTTGTGGGATCGAGTGGTGTAATGAAATGGTTTAGTAGCAGAAAACTTATTATTATATTTCAGCGAAATAATAAATCTGTGGCCCTAGTGAAAAGGGTATAAGTCCAATTTTGTCGAAAATGAGTTAAGTGTACCAAAGTGATCAGAAAAAAATGCTCTATCGTTTGGTGAAGACAGATCTAAGCTATCTCTAAAAATAAGAAAGTTACTTTGTGTAAAAGGGTCCAACTGACACCAATAAAAACTGTAAAAGTCGGTTTTCTGATCACTTTGGTACACTTAACTCATTTTCGACAAAATTGGACTTATACCCCTTTTCACTAGGGCCACAGAAATATTGTGAAAAAATAGTCTTACAGTCGTCCGTCGTTTCTATTGCACATCGCAATCGTTCTATTTTTGTCAACCTATATCTTTTTCTTCTAAATCCTTTTCACTGGCATCGTTGCATACATTCTTTTTTGTTCAAAATTCATCTCACACCGTTGCTATACCAACCATATACCAGTGGAAATACTAAATATAAAAAACTAAATGACACTTGCAGGTCGAAGCAGAGTTAGAAAAAATATATCAATATTACTACATTTTGGGTTTGGGCAAGGGTACCTACTGTACTAATAATAATAGTCGTTTATTTCATATATTGGCATCCATTAACTTAAAAATCAATTAATAAAAACTTTTTTACAAAAAAAAACAACCGCCTTCTTAAAAAAACTAACAGGTGAAAAAGAACTCCAGTTTCGGAAGTCGGTGGCCAATAATGAACAAAACAAAACCACCAAAGCCACAGACTTCTGAAACTGGAGTTATTTTTCACCTGTTAGTTTTTTTAAGAAGTCGGTTGTTTTTTTTTTTGTAAAAAAGTTTTTATTTTGTACTTTTTAGTTTCTTTCTATGCAAAAAGAAAGTCTTTCAGAACCTGAAATTGGATAACAAGTGCTAAAGAAGTTCTATCTAAACATTATTCTGTAAATCTCTGCCGGGCCCCTTTTAAAGTAGAATGGCGTAATGTTATGTTGTGGAAATACAAAAGCTCAGCATAGACATCTGACTAGAGTAATCGCGAATAATTTGCTGTTATGCGTTGAAGAGTTCCGTTGCCTGTCTTCTTCATAAGCCTTTCTTCACCGAATGATACTTTCTAATTGAAAATGCTTGATTTGTTACTAAAAATGTTAAAATCGGTACGTGTGTGCCTTTATTTTTTGAAGAGTTCCCTCAATTCCTCGAAGATCCCTAATCAGATATGAGTTTTGATACAAATGGGACCAATCTTAACAGATTCTTAATTCAGAATCTTAATTCTTATTTTATTTGATAGGGTATACTGACGTATACCCTATAAAATAAAATAAGAATTTTGAAAATCGGTCTATAAATGACGGAGTAATCGCGTAACAAACACACAATAAAAAACATACCGTCGAATTGAGAACCTTATCCTTTTTTTAAAGTCGGTTCAAAAATAAAATCAATAGTAAACATAGATAGAAAGAATAAAGCAATAACTTAAAATTAAAAATACCCTCCTCCAAGAAATCTAGAACAAAATATGTCCCCAATTATTTGATAGGTACATTTATAGTGGCTTACATTAATACAACAGTAATAAGAGTATTATCACTTGCTGCCACTTGTGTAGAAAATGAAACCTTAAGCTTCCGCAAGAGTTCAAAGAAGTTAGTAACCCTGCTCTCAGCAAGCATATCCACTCGCACTACACCGCCAGGGCAGGTTAAGCATGTCTTAAAATGCATTATTATATTGTTCACAATACATTACTTGAGTAATGTCTACTTCAAGCCTTTTTCACTACGAATTTTATTTAGGTACGTGCAGACGCCAGCACATCAAGTTACCCCAATGTGTCAAATTTTCCCAATTGAATATGAACCTTATGCTGTTTGACATAAAGTTGAAAAACGATCAAAGAAATCTCAGCAAACATATCCACTCGCACTTCACCGCCAGGGCAGGTTAAGCATGTCTTAAAATGCATTATTATATTGTTCACGAAGAGTGTTGTATGCACTTTTCATGAACTTGCACTAAAGTTGAGTAATCTTACTAATATTATAAACGCGAAAGTTTGTGAGTATGGATGGATGGATGTTTGTTACTCGTTCACGTAAAAACTACTAAATGGATCTTAATAAAATAGCTTAATAAAATAGGAGTTAGCTGACACCCTGGATTAACACATAGGCTACTATTTATGCCTGTATTCCCACGGGAACGGGACCTACACTGGTAAAACCACGGGACGTCTGCTAGTGTACATACAGTAGGCCTGGCACAGAGTCACTTTAACTTGGTTTTATACCCACATTTCAAAAATTGAAAAGAGTATGCTTAGATGATTTGGTCACGTTGAAAGGATGGATAAAAGGCGACTAACGAAAGGTATTGGAACACCCTGGAAGGGGACGCTCTAGAAGTACATTCAAAGACCTTATTGGTGAGGTTTTTCAGAAAGGTCAGGTGCGTAGTACTCGCATCCGGCGTGTGTGTATGACAACATGTATGAATGTAAACGAAGCAAAAGGAGTATGTAACAATCGTAGCATATGGCACTCTGTAGTTTCTGCCTACCCCCATGGGAAAAGTTGTAAGTTTATGCATATATGTATGTATGTAATTTGAACATTTATCATTTCTACATTATTAATGATTTCATTGCCATCTTCATCTGCCCTAGCCTTTTCCTAACTATGTTGGGGTCCACTTCCAGTTTAATAGGATACAGCTGAATACCAGTGTTTTACATGGAACGACTGCCTGTCGGACCTCCACAACCCAGTAACTGGGTAACACGATACCCCTTGGTAAAACTGGTTGTCAGACTTTCGGGCTTCTGACTATCTGTAACGACTGTCATAGGTCTTCAAATGACAGCCGGGACCAACGGCTTTACTTGCTTTCCGAGGCACGGAGGAGTCTTGATATGTATGAATGGTCACCCATCTACGGATCAACCTCGTCAAGCATTGCTTAACCTTCGATCGACTCGTGAGGCTGTTATTATTTAGCCACGAGCTCCTCAAATATTGAATAGCTCCTAATTTAATTATAATTTTCAATTTTTTAAATTTTATTTTAACATGTAAGTGACGTTAAAAATACCTTTAATGGTCTAGTCAAAATAAATTAATTGACTTTGACTAAAATACAAAGAAACAATAACCGGTGAAAAAAAAACAAAACACTATTGTCAACATTTGTCGTGACCACAAAAATACATGTCACAAAATGTAATTGTAATAAGGAAAAAAAAGATACTTACCTACATTATTGCGCGTCTACACAATCTAGACAAAAAGAAGAATATATATTCTCCTACTGTGTTATTACCGGGTCTAATACAAACTTGTGGACTCTATTACCGAGGTCCATTCAAACGGTTATTTGCCTAGAGATGTTATCTGCCGTGGTCCGTCTTATTGGTCCTTATTAGGTCAATCCGCCCGCTCATTGGTCAATAGTGTGTTATTATATGATTTTATATTTGCTTATTCATATTTGTGTAGTTTGTGTACCTTATTTAGACGGATGTCTGTGTGGTTATCGGCTAAGAAAAGCAAAATCGTAGTAGCGTGTTTTTGTTTTGTGATCTGCACACAACTTTCACACAACGCGCCACAGTAGGACGACGCCTTTGATCTCTGCAAAAATGCCGACAACTTCTACACGCGTTAGACTTGAATAATACCTCCCGCACTACGAACATCGTTTTGTTCGCAGTGCGGGAGCGGCTTTCCTGCCTCTCGCCCCTCACACCCCGCACGATTGCCCTGTCTAGACGGCTTCGTCGGACGACTGTATGTTATTAGACTGTGCCTAAACTATGAATACTAGAAACTCATACTTACATAATTTCTAAATACATACATATTTATAGATAAATTTAAAAAAAAGAAGAATGAAAATACTTTATTTGGACGCACAGAACATAAAACAAAAGAACTACAATACAGATAATAAAAAAAAACAAGAAAAGATTAAAAAACTGAAGACATTAAAAAATAAATAAAAAGACCTATGCGAGACCAAAAAGGCCCCATACACCCAAATTACACCTTGACACAGAACAAATTATCGTGCTTATCACACAAATATTTTGTATTGGGTGGAAATCGAACCCACGACCTCTGGTAAAGCAGACAGGGCCACTACACGCAACTGTCAGGCCAGTCAATATTTAACAAGAAACCACTACCTATCTGCCTTAGGACCACCTAGTTGTTCCAGTGTGCGCAACCGCTACTGCTGAATATGTGGTCCCGGGTTCAATCCCCGGGTCGGGCGAAGTGTTAGTGAGTTTTACAATTTGAGTTTCACTCGACTCGAAATCACTGTTAATTTATACCTTAGCGAAATATGACCCTGGCTTTACATACACACGTGTCTTCACGTGTTTTCAAACACACAGCTCCCGCGCTCGTCTCTAATCACACAACTTAAAAATAAAGACTTTTATCGTAACAAACAAAATGTCTTAACTGTTTAATTGTCTAGGCCTTTTCTTCCCCACCAGGTTACGTCATAAAGTTCTTTAATGATGTCCAGCCTTAGTTTTTAATTCAATCCCCACATAGTTTGTTGGCACTTACATTTCATTGATATGCTTACCTTCTGTGTGTTGACGATTTCAGACCGTTAAATCCAGGTTTTCTCAAGACGTTTTCCTTTACTGCTAAAGGAACAAGAATAATATACTTAAGCGCTGTTAAGAGACAACACACGTGCGAGGGTAATGTGTTTAGAAATAGAATGATAACTATTAGAAGGTGATTTTGATGTTTGTTTGACTCAAAAACATTCAGTACTTACTATTTATTTATTTATTTATTTATAAAGGCTTACCAACTAAGACACATACAGACAATCATAGAAATATAACAAGTAGGAACAGTTAATGTATGCTCTTAAATTACAAGTAGGCTCAACATTATTTTTGACATTATTCTATAGACCTAATAGACAGGACATCACGAACAAAATTTTCATCCAATACAACTTTTGTCCTAGTGGACTTGAGTTTAATTTAGTACGCCCTGCTGAAATAAAATAAATAAATAAAAACCTTAGTAGGTTTGTCACTTGGTACAGACGCCAGCACATCAAGTTACCCCAATGTGTCAAATTTCTTTGATCGGTTATTATATAGGTTCATTTTCAATTGGGAAAATTTGACACATTGGGGTAACTTGATGTGCTGGCGTCTGTACACTATAGAAATATACAAGTAACATAGTTACAATAACATGTGTATATGAAGTTACAAATTCTCAGAAAAAAAAATGGCCTATAATAGTTTCAGTTGTAAGCAAATTTAGAAAAAAAACATAGATTATATCAGTACAGACGCCAGCACATCAAGTTACCCCAATGTGTCAAATTTTCCCAATTGAACCTTATTCTGTTTGACATAAAGTTGAAAAACGATCAAAGAAATTTTACACATTAGGATAACTTGACGTGTCTGTACATCGGAAATAGAGTTCTAAAGTTATGTTTATAGGCCTACCGTTTTCTACGAACGTCTTCCCTCATAACCTCCCATATCGTATGCAGTTTATAATTTCCTTTTCTAAATTAGAAGTTTCAACATCGTTCAGCTTTACCTTTCGTTTTACGACTAGTATCAAACAAACTTTACGGAAATACGGATTTATTTGTGCAAAAATCTGGCAAGGAAAGTTCTGCGATCATTTGAATAATTCTCTTAGATGTTCTATATCTATTACATAATATCTACTCTTATAAAAAAATATAAAAAATAAAAAAAATATTTAAAAAAATACATCGATGTACAGAGGCCAGCACGCCGAAGGGCTGGCTTTTTGGGGGACTGTGTTATGTAAAAAATTGCTGATCTTCAGACGAATTTAAATAAATGACTTTTGATTTTGATTTTAATCAAGCTACCCCAATGTGTCAAATTTCTTTGATGAATTTTCAACTTTATATTACAAATCGAATAAGGTTCATGTTCAATTAGACAGTTTCGGGTAGCTTAATGTGCTGGCGTCTGTACTTAGAGTAAAATTTTTAGATGGCATTTCTTAGCGACTAATCTTTGAGAAAAACATATTGGTAGATACACACATTCATACCATACGCAAATAATATTAGGTTTTCGGTTCTATAGTCATTTAAAAAAAATAATAATACGTGTTCTATTTAGTGTCAGTTTATGTCAACTCACTTTTTGCGGGGGAAAAGTGAGTTGTCATGACCTGACAATCCCAAACGTTAGTAGGTTACTTAGCCTTCACTTAACCAAGATTTTCATTTGCAGTCTGAACTCATTATGCACTCAAAAACTATAATCAGTTGATTTTTAATCATTGAAACCACGTCTGACTACATATTTCATTAACACCACATCAAAATCGACGTTGCAAAGATAAAACGCCGAACACGCAATAAATTTAACAGCTCCAATTTAATAGTTTCGCCCTCTTAACATATACATTATACATGGTATTTATACATTTATTCGTAAGTATTTCCCTGAGGGAAATTAAACCGCCAGCGTTTAGCCACAAATCCCTGATATTAGCCATTTATCTCACGTTCGATCCTCTTTTTGCAGTAAAAAGCGTACGTGTGAACCGATCTCATAATTGTATTTAGTATAACATCAACGTGTTTGCAAAGAGAGGGTTAAATTGAAAAAGTCAATTTTCTGAAGATGTTTGGGTATAAATCTGGGCCTAAATATTGAACAGCTGCGTTTGAAGAGCAAAAGAGATTAACAATCCATCAAATGTTATTAAATTACGTAGTAGGTAACCACTAAAAGGTTGGGTATTCCGTTCCGTGTTTGCATTTAATAAAATCGTTCAGTTGGGCACTGTTAATGTTTGTTTTTTTTTTTCTTTTCTAATATTATAAGTTAAATTTCTGCTAAAACTTAAAAATAAGCGGCCTGGCGGCCTATTCTGTAAGGTTATTCCTGCAAAAAGTTAGGTGAAGTGAACTGTCAATCCCCGGCATTACTATGGAATGGTAGTTCACTTCCCCTTTATATCGCATAAGACATGGTTGGCGTCGTCATGGTTGGCGTCGTGATGGAGCGATTGGTTGCTACACTGCGTGTCGCGGTTTTAATTCGTTTACGGAAGGATTATTTGTATTTAGCCTACAAGTGTGAGATTTGGTTGTTTGTGTTTGCCAATAAATATTTGTAAACGCACCCACGATACAGAAGAAAATCAGTGGACAATATTTTTTCTTAATAAAATTTAAAATCCCCCACACGGGAAGCTTATAAAAAATACGTAGGTAATTTGCCAGATTGTGGTGACGCCCATAATAGATTTGAATTTTATCTTAGTGTTTAGTATTTTACTAGTCAAGCCATTTCATATAAAACCCATATTGAGGCAGTTGTGAAAAAATATGTAATCCGCCATTTTGTAGCGGCGGCCATCTTGGACTGATTTTCATTAAAAAGTCCTCACTCACGACTAATTTACCTTTCAAAGAAAAATGATATTTATTTCTGTAAATAGGTTTTCACAAACACTTTTACACGTCTAGTAGATAAGATCGGAGTTTCACTACCTGACTACTACTCTGAGAAGAAACACCGAAAGAAACTCAGAGGTCATAGTCTCTTTTAAAGTCCAGACATTACCTTGGTATCATGTAAGATCCATGCCGATTAGTGTCTGAAATGGTCTTTTGAGGAAAGAACCGAACAAAAAAAACACACACAAACACACATACACATCAAACTTATAACAAGTTTCTATCGACCAATTAAAAGACACTCAGCTGGCTTATTCACAACCATTCGACTAGATTCCGCACCGAATCGAACGGCTAAGATGTCGAAGATGTCATCCAAACGCAATTCACAAATCCGAAACCGATTTTTTTTGACAAGCCAAATTCGATAATAAGACTCAAATCTTTCCGACAGCTGTTTGCTATCGGGAGCCATACCGAGCAAAATTTAAACGATTTAATTTTCATAAATCCAGGTTATTTCAGAGAAATCTAAACACTGTAAACCTTTAAAACACTGCACTTTTAAGTAAATGAAGTTTTATTATTGTATTGACCGTATTTCATTGATACTCTCGCATTTACTTATATTCAAAGTGTAAATGTAGAACTACATAATTACACTTTGAATTACTTTATTCGTATAGTTGTACATGTAATTGTTTGACAATGAGCAAATAGCAAGATTTGTGTATTGATATCAAATACTTACAGTCATTTAGCCTTTTTTAAGCAAAGTTATAATAAAAAAAATAATGCATAGTTTTATTTCAAATAAAAACTTTTTCCGCATTGCCAGACTGGCAATGTTTAAAAAGTAAAAAAAGTTTAAAAAGTAAACAAGTCTGTCAAACTGGCAATGCCAATTTGACAGACGGCTGTTTACAAAGCAAGTTTATTTGAAATAAAGTTTGTTTGGTTAATAATAAAATCATTTTGTACCGTTTGCTGTCTATTAAATTACTAGCTGTATATTCTATAATTAAACGGATCGAAACATTCAAATAAACCAATTTCATTTACTACTTTAAATTTTCTACCACGCTGATCTTTTTACTACCATTTTGTAGCGTTCCCCATAAATACAATGATCAATCGTATAGAAAAAAAAACGTATCCGTTCGGATCTGTGAATAGCGTTTTGGCAGTTCTTCGGCTCGGAAATGAGATTGTCGAAAACGGTTCCTTACCGACACGGAAACCAATCGAACGGTTTAGAATAAGGCAGCTGGTCTTCTTATTGTGTCTCTTGTCATCGCTTAAATACAAAACAACGCTACAGACATTTTTATATCTTTCGTCAAAACAGTAATAAAAAGTCCTATTTGTTGTCACTCAAGAAAACAAAACAACATCGTTCAATGGGTCAAGTACGAGAATCCTCCATTATAACAGAATCCTTCCAAGTACGAACAACAGTTCCGTACAAAATACCGTTAACTGAATACCTTTCCTTTTCCCCACTTTTATGTTTTCCCCTTGAATTTATGTGCCGGTTTGGTACAAACACAGATTCTAGATGCGACAGGCAAATGAAAACGTATCGCTCTGTCGGGGAATACTGTGTGTTCCGACTCCAACTTTATCAATTGATTTCCTTCCTCCCCATAGGGATCTTGCGAGATGCGAAACATTTTTATTTACTATAAATATTTATTTTATCACCTGTTCTGGATGCGATGCGGAATTTTTGATTTTGTTTTCCAAATCCTGTTTCCGGGGTTTTGGGGTATGTTAATACACTGGGCCAAGGTTTACATATGTATTAAATAATAAATGTTGTGATACATAAATAATAATAATGAATATTCCACAACTTTCACACAATGTTCCAAACTAAGCAGAGCTTGAGTACGAAACAACTGAAAATCATACTTATATATTTAAAAATACATACATGTTATAGATAAATTACACCCAGACACAGAACAAAATATTGATCGTGGTCATCACACAAACATTTGTCCTGGGTGGGAAATCGAACCTACGACCTCCAGCATAGCAGTCAGGGGCACTAATCACTAGAACAACAGGCTAGCCAAGTATTTATTGCAATCCATAGGTAGGTATAATATACCGGTGGTAGGTTAAACTTGAGGTAAATTTAAATTTAATTTGAAATTAAATTTGAGGTAAGTTAATTTGTTCATTATCCCAAAACTTTAATTATTCTTCTAAATGTACATTGTTTGTATTACAATGAAATAATCTCGTTAAGCAAGGCTTCCTCTCTCCTACCATTTTTGCTGTGCCCTACAGGGTCCATAATGATCTAATGCATATGCCACCACCTAAGAATACATATGGAAAGCAATCAAGATATTGAGTATTGAGTAAACAGTCTCAGTATCAATTATGGACCTTGTCGGGTACAGCAAAATTTAAATGTGTTGGACTCAGGAATAGCGCTTTTTCTTACTTATGCCAAATTCAAAAATATATTAAGTTTTTATACCTATTTTATTATTCAGTGAGTATAACCTACTTTTTGTTTTTATATTTATTACAGTATTTATTTCATGTTTATTTATTATTATACAAAAATATAGTTCACGTACTTGTTTAACAGTAAAATGAATTAGTCAAATTATATGTATCTGTCAAATTTCATCGATAGGTTTTTCAACTTTATTGCAAAAAGAATAAGGTTCATATAGGAAAATTTGACAGTTTGAGGTAGGCTGATGTGCTGGCGTCTGTACATGTCTATCAATGGATATATACTATTGTCACTTCTGGTAGGATACTGGATATTCTCAAACTTGTGTTATTACTATAAACCTTGGGATATCAGTAATGTAGTGCAATGCGTTTCCGTACCGTTTCAGTATCCGTTTCAAGAGTAAACAAACCGTTACATTATACAATCCACTTCGATCCGGTGACCAGATAAGAGATCTACTTGAAATAGAAATGTATCCTTGATTACTACAACAACATCATTTGGAGGACAAGAATTCCACTGAATTTTCTTTCGTGGGTCATAAATACCATCGTCGTTTCGTGGGTCATATAGGTAGTTGTTAGCTGAAACTACTGATATTAAGAGCTACAATACTTCTTTAAACGTAATACTAAAGAAACGCACGATTTTTTAATTAAAAAGACTAACTAAAATTAGTTCAAGACTTTATTCACAAATCCACGGTTTAAACTAATAGTCCCTCATTAATTTTAACCTAACTGCTGCAAGTTAAAAGTATTTTAAATTTTAAAATCTATAAAATTACTGTGTGATGTTACTTCTTCCACCTGGCGTTAATCCCGGCTATTGCCAGGGTCCGCCTTCCGACTGAGCTTCTTCAGCTTTGCCCGATCTTCAACATCCTTTTCAGTCAGACCATTGGCTCTCATGTCGGACTTGACGACGTCCAGCCAGCGTTTGCGAGGGCGACCACTGGGCCTAGCCCCAAGGACAGCCATATACATGCATATCCGACCAACGTACTCGATAGGGCGGCGCATGATGATGCCATACGATCGTAGACGACACTTTTGCAGTTTTTCTTCCACGTCGCGGACACCAAGACTACCCCGGATGAATGAGTTGCGTATGCGATCGGATCGCGTTACGCCGTTCATCCACATAAGCATCTTCATCTCCGTGACGCGGAGTTCCTGGGTGTGTCTGCTTAATGCCGGCCAACATTCGCCGCCGTACAGGAGAACAGGCCGCAGTATGCATTTATATATCTGCCCCTTGAGCTTCGGAGGCCTTTTGCGGTCGCATACAACGCCCGTTACCTCGCGCCACTTCGCCCAAGCTGCGCCTATACGTGCTTGGACATCTTAATCCACTGTGTGATGTTACTGATATGTCAAGAAGATAGTATTTAAATTAGGATGCGTGATAGGGCTGGCAAGTACTTGTCATACATGCACACCGCCTGCGCACCTGACCTTTTGAAGAACATCACCAATAAAGTATATCTTTCTCAGACGACCCTCTCAGCGCTTCCGCTTACCTACAATTATTGCCTTATAAATACCATGATAATATTAGTAAGAACCTCTTTTTAGGAAAAAATGGAGAAACCTTTCAAATGTGCCACCGAGGTAAGTAAGTAGCGAAGGCCACGGTTAATTAAAATGTATCAGGACTGTTGACTCTTCAGTAACAGCTAATGTATTAAACAATCGCACGCAAGTAAAGTAACTGCCTCGTTTGTCTGATGCTACTGCTAAATTATCAGGTCCTGGGATCAATTTCTAGATAGGACAAAGGGTTACTGGAATTTTTTTATGTGGGTTTCTCTGCCCTTTGGGTAATGCAGGCGTGATTTTGTAAATAAACAAGAACCAAAAAGAAAAAATTTAACATCGGACTCTTTATTATTACCTTCTCTGGTCATGACAAAGTCATATTTGCTACAGTTGTAATGATTATCATGTCATAAGATTTAAATAGTAGGTAAGATTTGAAATACCATTGTGCTAGCGTCACATTAACAAAGAAGAGAATAGCTAAGTTAGAAGTATTGATTTTTAATATCTTTTCAAGGCTGTCTTCTCCTTTTAGGCACAAACATTTCATAGATAACTGAAAAATAACTTGAAGACGACGCCTCTTTTGCTCAGTCAGACCATAGTGCTGGGGACTGGCATTTTCTTTCACTTTCTTTCCTTTGCTATTGCCAACAATGACCAGCTTTTCGACGCTGCAATTTCCCCTACTACTATGTAGGTACATACTACAGGTAATTATTTTATGTAATGATTTCCATTAAAAAAGTACTTTCCATGAATAATGAAGCTCTAATGATACCTGAATAATACTTTGTAGTCAGCTCCCAAGATACCATTTAATCTATTTAGTTCACATTATTTTTATAACTAAAGTTTTTCACGTTACTGCAAATGCACCTTTATCGTGTAACTTTATAATTTTTGGAACTGTCTCAAGAAATATTTTATCAGCCTGCGGTGGGTATCAGTAAATCACTAAACGGCAGTTAAGTCAGCACCACGAGACGTTTCATACAGTAATAAATAAAGAAAGGGTTTCAATATCTTACAGATAGTGACAAGTTACTAACCCTTTTCTTTAAAATTATTCTTGGCCCGTAAATTGTGACTGTTATTATATAAAAAACCGGATAAATAATGTTAGAGAAGGTTTTATTTTGGATTTATACATTAAGTTTTTATAAGAACGCGTATACGCGTCATACCATAATCTTGCCCATGTTCCCAACAGACTTAGATAGAGCCGTACCCTTAGTGCATCCAATAGGCAGAAAACAAGACTCCGGGCTGTGAGTGAAAATGCATAAAATGATAGAATGGTGCAAAGAAGCTGTTGATATTATTTTATTTTTTTATTCATTTTGCTCCATTAGTGTAATTGCTGTACGGCGTTTTGATGCGAGGGTAAATAAATAAATAAATAAATAAATATAGACAGCGATACGAAGCAGTAGGTACAGAGGTCACCACATCAAGCTACTCCCATCTGTCAAATTTATAGTTGTTTTTTTTATAGTTGTTTGTTATTAAATTAATTTATATTATTTTAATAATAATAATATAAAATTAAATTTTTAGATAATTTTTAAGCTTTAATACCATAGAATAAGGTTCATGTTTAATTGAGAAGATTTTGCAGTTTGATGAGCTCGAATGCTACTTTATTACTCGGATAAGGGAACATTTTTTCTCGGATAATAAGTATCCTATGATTCCTATGTGTTTATCCACAAAACAAAAGATTTATTGCAATAAAATAAATACAGAAAATGCAAAAGCGTTGCTTAGAAGACTATTGAAATACTAGTTTTGTTGAACTCCCTACTCAAATTAAGATTTAACTTTTGTTAAGGATACTAGGGCCTTCGCACTTATTAATAATATATATATATACTAGCTGTACCCTGCCACGCTTCGCTGTGGCACATAGTGATTGAATGGTTAAAAAAAAAGAGAAAATGACGTGTGGCACTCGGAGACTGCCGCGGTAAAGCTATTGCATAGCATTATTTATCAACTCCTCTCCCCCTCCCCTCCCACGCCCCTCCCCTCATCCCTCCATCCCCCTCCCCTCACTTTCCCCTCCCTCCCCCACCCGGCTCATGCCTCTTCCCCTCCCCCTTTCCCTTCCCCTCTTACCTCACCCTTCCCCTACCCCTCCCCTCTTCTCCCCTTCTCATTCCCTCCTTCTTCACCCCCTCCCTTTGTCCTGACCTCCCACTCCCCATCCCTCCCCACTCCCCTACACACTCCCCTCCCCATCCCTCCCTTGCCCCTCCCCTGCCCCTCCCTCCCCTCTCACAATCTCACCCCTCCCCCTCACACTATCTCTCCCCTCTCCACTCCCCTACACACTCCCCTCCCCATCCCTCCCCTTCCCCTCCCTCCCCTCTCACAATCTCACCCCTCCCCCTCTCACAATCTCCCCCCTCCCCACTCCTCTCCCCCTCCCTCCCCTCTCACAATCTCACCCCTCTTCCCTCTCCTCGTGATATTTCAAAGTCATTAAAAGTTGTGCTATGACTAATTAAAAGCAAGGGTTGGTGATAAAAAAGTGCAAATTTAGAGTTGTATGTATTTTTTGATGCCACATAATAAAGAAAAAAAAAAATATCAAAACAGTAAAAAAAAAAACGGGGTGAACACCCTTATCACTTACAGGTTATAAAAATAGATAGTAGCCGATTCTCAGGCTTACTGAATATGCATAAAAAATTTCATGAGAATCGGTCAAGCCGTTTCGGAGGAGTATGGGAACGAACATTGTGAATTGAATGAATTTTATATATAAGAAGATTAGTGAGAAGTCTATTTATGTACCAACAAACATCCAAGTGTGTTTACGCGTGATCTAGTTAGAAACATCCAAACATCCTAACATCTTCACAAACATACATTTAGGAGGATTTCTTCTTTTTTAAATTTAAATTGAATTGTGTGCCTTAATGGTTCAGTATGAATACATAGTTAGTTGTAGAATAAATGATGTAATGAATAAGGTTTTCCATCCTCAAACAACTTATTCTCTTTTCGATCATTCCATTCACATTGTTTGAAGGTAACTAGTTTAAAAAGCTGACGGACAACTTTTTAGCAGGACTATGAACATCAAACAGTAGTTAGGATGGAAGTTTCAGACTTTAGACTCTAGCAGTTTGAACATTTTTTTGTAAACAAATCCTTATTTCTACACCCTTAACTTTTTTTAAATAAGTTGGTTTGATTTTAGCAAAGAGTTTCTCGAAGGAATTAGAGAAGGCTTTTCCCCAGGTTTTGCAAAAATAATTGCGATAGAGAAAGAATTTAAGTCGATAAGCATAAAAATCACTTCTACATAACCCCGTAGAGTAAGTTGTAGGTGCCTATAGTACACCTACATTTTATTACACTCCTACATTACATCACGCCTATTTCCCATGGGGGTAGCAGGCAGAAACTACAGAGCGCCATATGCAACGATTCTTATATACTTCTTTTGCTTCGTTTACATTCATACTCGTACATGTTGTCATACACACACGCC
Source organism: Euplexia lucipara (assembly GCA_921972225.1). NCBI lineage: Eukaryota > Metazoa > Arthropoda > Insecta > Lepidoptera > Noctuidae > Euplexia > Euplexia lucipara. The sequence goes on along the minus strand of OV179152.1, from coordinate 15,485,715 downwards.
GATTGCGAGTACTACGTACCTGACCTTTCTGAAGAACTTCACCACTAAGGTCCTTCTAGGGCATCCCCTCCCGACGTTCCCACTTACATCTGCCTTGTAAATACCTTTCGTTAGTCGCCTTTCATTCATCCTTTCAACGTGACCAAATCATCTAAGCATACTCTCACTACCTTTCTGAAGAACCTCACCAATAAGGTCTATGTATGTCCTTCTAGGGCGTTCCTACTAACATCTGCTTTGTGCACCAGGCCTGGCGTGCGGACTTTCGTTCATCCTGTCAACGTGACCAAACCATCTAAACATACACAACACACACTTTATTAGTAGTGAGCCATCTGCCATCAATGGTACTCTTATATTATTTCACTCCAGGATGCTATTTATAAATTCCTTTGTCTAACCTGTGAATCAAACCCAGAGCCTTACTTTCAGCACTAGCACTTGCAGCAGTAAACTAACTAGGCAGCCAAATTATAAATGAGGGATTTTGTTGTACAGATGCCAGCACATCAAACTACCCCAAACTGTCAATTTTTCCCAATTCCATATGAACCTTATTACGTCTATCATAAAGTTGAAAAACTATCAAAGAAATTTAACACATTGGTGTAGCTTGATGTGCTGGCCTCTGTAAACAATCATTAACTCTTGGGTCGTGGATACATACCCACTAACATAAAATACGTAATGATATGTTTTAATCCTCAGCCTAATTTGAATGAAGTGACATTTGTATTTCAACTTAAAAAAATATAAAATGCTCATTAGTGCTGTGTTGGATTTTCTCAATTGATTGATGGCAACAGCCTCTCCTTCTGTATGAGACTTAAACATAACTGGCGAAATGTGAAAGTCTTACAGATAAATCCCTTCGGGGATTCAAGGCGTGATGTTAAATCATTTATTGCCTAGATCTCCCCAAAATGAACTGAGATCAAGAATCACAGTCGCTCTTGTCACTTTACCTGAAAACGCTATAAAAACCTCTCAAATACTCCTACATCAGTATTTGGAAAGTAGGTTGCACATTGGGCTCGTAAAAAATGCTATCAAATATGAAAAATGCCGTCAAACGAACGAAATTGGGTTTGCAACACTGTAACCAGGTTATCATGTCGAAAGGAGTCAGGTACACCAACTTTTTTTCCCAGCAACTTTTTATTTTGTGAAAACGAAACCTACGCCGCGCTATATGCGACATGTGTGCTTTTATATTCGACAGCAGTCGGAGATTTTTAGAAATAGAACGACTTTTTAGTGTCAAAAAGTCGATGTACTGACTTTCAAATGGTAGTACTGTTTTTTGGTTACATAAATTTACGCCTTTTCCAGCTTTTAGGATTCTAACTTACGCCTTTTGCTATGCTTAGGTATACGTTCATTAATCTGGACATTCTCACACGTATGGCGTCGGTTGTGAGTATTACACATCTAACTTTTCTGAAGAATAACAAGGATATTGTATATCCTTCAAGGGCGTCCGCGTCACCTCATGTGTTTCTACTAAGATCAGGTTTTAAAATATGTTTACATTGTTTACTGTTTATGGTCTGACTTTTGTGAGTTGGTGTGTATGTACAGAGGCTAGGATATCATCTGTCCCAATGAGTAATTGATATTTTTTTTAACTTTCTCACAAACAGAATAAGGTTCATGTTTATGTTCGTGCTGTCATAATATGATCGATTCTTTGCATACATTATTTTATTTTGTACTAGCAGACGTTTCGCGGTTTCACCCGCGTAGGTCCCGTTCCCGTGGGAATACAGCCCGGGATAAAAAGTAGCCTTTGTGTTAATCCAGGGTGTCAGCTAACTCAACACCCAATTTTATTAAAATCCATTCAGTAGTTTTTACGTGAAAGAGTAACAAACATCCTCACAAACTTTCGCGTTTATAATATTAGTAGGATAACCTAGGAATCTCAGCAACACAACACTGTAAATTTCGTGCATTGATAACAGTTTAAAATCCATTGCAGAAGCTTTCCTTACAAACCTTTAAATTTCAGGCTTGGGCAATTAGAATTGTCATTGGAGGATCCAAATAATCTCTTGCATTATTCCATTCTCTTATGCAATTTACTTTTCTTGCGACGGTGTATGCATAGTTGATGTTAATCTTAGATTACTAAAAAAAAGTGAAGGTCAAAGTGAAATCATTTATTTCAAATAATCCATAAAAGGCAATTTTCAAAGTCTGGCATACATGCTCATGTTTGTAGGAATATATGTGTGTACAAGTGCCTATGCTATAACCCCATGAACATGATTACCTCTCCTCTCTCGACTAGCCAGTCGCCACCAACTTGAGCGGCAGAGCAAAGTAACTGACCCTATGTTGTTAATCTTACATTCAGAGACCGCTGACCTCGGCGAAATTAATCTTGCAAAAAAATCTATTCAAGTTGTTTTCTTTTATTCGACGTAGCATTTTGTACACAGCTAACATTTTTTTCTTAGAAAATAAATTCGGGCTTAGGGAGAGAAATATTGTAAAAAATTGAGAGCCTAATCCTCACTGTCCCAAAACATATGTACCTACATTACACTGCGAATCCAAAAAGCTTTCGCTTTAAAATATTCAGATACCTTTATTCAGCAAAAACACTTATCATACGCCGCGCCAAGATATTACAATAAAATAGTTTATTTATTCGTATAAAACCATAACAAAAAGTGTGTCATAAATTCTGATTGTACCGCAGATAGTGAATAATAAATGACAATCGTAAATCTTGTATGAAAACCCTATAAATCTAAACGGGTTGTTCTGTACAGGTTAACCGCAGACGAAACCGGGCTGAATCTGGCCGAAATTAACCCTAATTACGATTTCATTCTAGTTTCATTTTTGCGGCACCACGGTTGATTGCTCACTGTAACTGATAAACGAATTCATGGACGCGTTTTGTGTACACAGCTACAAGCTTCCGTCTGTCTATGGGTTTAGTTAGCTCAGGAATCGAAGTATTTGTTTTTAATATTCGGGATACAAAAATACCTGACATGTTAATTATTTTGAACTGCCAGTAGCTTTTTCAAGAACTTTTCTGTTCATCAGTGGTCGGTTTCAAAACCGGTAGATTAGTCGAATGAATAATGTATAATAGCCACACTTTGTCATGCCATAAACAGTCAAAAGCCCAAAAATTTAGGTATTCTCTTCAAGAAATAATACTGGCCTGATTGGTTTAACGGTTAGTGCAGGCCCTGACAGCTACACTGGAGGTTGTGGGTTCGATTACCACCCAAGACAAATGTTTGTATGCTGAGCTCGTGATCATTTGTTCGGAGTCTGGGTGTAATTTATCTATAATACACATGTATTTAGAAATATATAAGTATGTTTATCAGCTGTCTAGCACTCATAACACAAGATCTGCTTAGTTTGGGACTAGATGGCGCTTATAGGTTTTCAGCCATTGAATATTCTCTATAGTTTCTTCCTGATCATCGTTAATTAGACCCTCTGGTAGGCTAATTACTGGTGAGGAAGGCGGTGTATTTGAATAAGATGATTCAGCAGATATTCTTCGCCGTGTTCTATCACACCAGTCTCTCTGTTGTGGAATATATTAAATTATATTCGTATACAGTTGTACCTGAGATGAAGAATTCTTGATAGTTTCACTTTAATTAGAAACCGTACAAGCGCGAGAACATGTATGAGTAGTAGGTACCTACTCGTGTCCTGAGGGCACCATCTCAAAGCTGTGCCCGACTGACCGTCACTTCACCCAAGTGACGTCGACGCGGCCTATGAATTTCCAATTTCCTTTTGAGGTATGGGATTTCCCATCGGAATAAATTATGTATAGGCCATACAAATTTTCATCCCCCATTTATAAATTCGTTCCGGGAATGGTTTTTAAATGTGTTTAGTAACTTAGAGCTTTCCATCTTCAGGTTTGTAAGGAAAGCTTCTGCAATGGATTTTAAACTGTTATCAATGCACGAAATTCACAGTGTTGTGTTGCTGAGATTCCTAGGTTATCCTACTAATATTATAAACGCGAAAGTTTGTGAGGATGTTTGTTACTCTTTCACGTAAGAACTACTGAATGGATTTTAATAAAATTTGGTATGGAGTTAGCCGAGACCCTGGATTAACACATAGGTTACTTTTTATCCATGTATTCTTACGGTAACGGGACCTACACGGGTGAAACCGCGGGAGGTCTGCTAGTTTATAGATAAATTACTCCAAAACACAGAACAAATGATCGTGCTCATAACACAAACATTTGTTCTGGGTGGGAATCGAACTCACGACCTCCGGCATAGCAGTCAGGGTCACTAACTACTAGATTAACAGGTCAGTCAAAATTTAAGTTTAATAAGCATTGTAAAGTTATTGTATTGATGTGATGGTCGATAACTCGTCAGGGGACTGCTAACTGTGCTGTTCTAGAAAGAAAAACTGGTGTTCAAACAACTTTATGTTTCATCTTCTTAGCTGTCCCCCGATGACTTAGCGTCGCTTGATTGTAGACCCAGTTTATTAAAAATAAATCTCGTTAATGCCAACTTCAACTTCAGGTACAACGGCACAAAATTCAAAAATAAACCAACCACAAGGCATCTCTTTTGACCCAAAAAAGCTTTGACCCCATAACGTTGAAAAATACAACCAATTACATCGTTCAATTCACAGACCTACGCGTGCGAGAACTAAAAACATTTTAATTGGAAAAACGCACTGCAGCTTTGATATGTGTGCTAATTAAAAAAAAGTCGTTTGCGCGCCTATAAGTGCCAGTGATTAGAGAACGTTTATACCCACTACATTTAATGTGGAGTTAATAGGAGTTGTGTGTGGCTCATTTAATAATAACATCCAACAACATTCAGCAACATTCAACAACATCCTCCAACATCATCATCGGACCACTAGACTTAAGGCGCTGCGCCTTCAACAAATTCTAAAAACATTCAACAACATCCAACATCATTTCCATCATCGGACCAATAAACATACGGCGCTGGGCCACCGGTATACAAGGACATCCCAACCATATACACGAAACGTTTTGGAAACACCTTCGTTGTGCGTACAGCTAAGGATTGGAATTCCCTGCCAGAGTAAGTGTTTTCTGATAGCTACAACCTAGGGGTCTTTAAGTCAAGAGTGAATAGGTCACTTTTAAGCGAGTGTGTTTCATCGCCGACCATAATATCACCGCTTACCATCAGGTAAGATAGTGATCAAATGCGCGACTTATTTAAAAAAAATATATACATAACCTAACTGTCTAGCCTTCACCAACTATAATGGAATCGGCTTCGAGTCTAACCAATAGCAATTAAATATTTTATTTCAGACAACAAAAGGTCCACACTTGATAAAAAAAGAAAACAATCATAAAAACAATAACTAAGTGTTAGTAACAATAAATAAACCTACAACTACGTTAGTGATACATTAAATGTAACATTGACAACAGAATAATAATTATTTTCGCATCCCAGCAGATATACTGGAGTATCGATTTAAGACAGAGGAGTCCAGTCCGTCAGCAATCAAGCCCAGAATTGCGTTCGAACTGACTCGCATCCTGCGTACCAGTGTTGTACATGGAACGACTGCATATCTTGCCTTCACGAAGAAGTCTTGTTCATTTTTAACCGACTTCAGGAGGAGGTTCTCGATTCGATCGGTATTTTTTTTTATGTATAAACTTCGATTACTCCGAGATTAATGATCAGATTTACGTGATTCTGTTTTAGTTCGATGCGAAATAGCTGCCATTTGGTCCCATAAAAATATAACATAGTTTGACCCGGTAGTTTTCATTTTATGAACAATTTTATAAAAAAAAACTTTATAAATATTTTCTTTTATTAACATTTATTTGCATTCCACAATGTTTATGACATCTTTATATGAGTAATAATATATTATGTTATGATTGCTTCAGAGGACTGCGGATGGATCCACAGTCCGACCTCGGAAAGCGTAGCTTAACCATTGATCAAACCACGCTGTGATTATTTAGCAACAAGTCCCTTTCTAGAAAATCAAATTAAGTGCAAAAAAATAAATCTTGATTAAAATAACACAACAATGGCAGCTTAAGTCTGTGTCCCAACTATCCTTAATTGAAAACTAATCCAAACGTTTCAAATAACATTCTCACAGAAAAAAAAAACCTTAATTATTTCAATCTCATTTTCGATAGTAATTGAAAATCTTAATTAATTATTTCGTTTCAAATACGTAGCGAAATCCATAATTTGAGAGCGGCTTTTGTGAGAAAAATAAACTTGTTCAAAGAAAAGCTCTTTCATAACTGTCGACATAAAAGGTGAAATCCTCTCGTATTAATTTCTATAGCCTAAGGAATTGGTCTTAATTCAAGCGTGAAGCGATTATTGCACTTGCATTATAGCGAACAGTAAATAAATTTATGAGTTCACCATCAGCCTAACTTTACTAACCTAACTTATGGATGGTGTAAGTTTTTTATGGTTTTTGGCTTAAACTGTTTTTTTAGCTAATAATATTTTTAGTTACTCTTACTCCTAATTGTATATTCCTGTGACTAATTAGCAACAACACCGTTAAATATACTAGCCATAAGTAGCAAGACATACTGTAGATGGGTACTTTTTTACAATTAATGGTGCAAAATGAATGTTATAAAAAACGATAAAGATACCGGGCTGGTATCTACAACTCTTCGTCAAAGCGAGTATGTTGCGTATGGGCCATAATCTACCACGCGTAGATGTCACATGTCTTCGATTTTTTTTTGGTTCTAGGACATGCCAGTTTCTTCACGATGTTTTCCTTCACCGCTTTAGAGAGCAGTAGTGATGAAATAAATTACACAAAGTAATGAGCCTGCCTGGGTTTGAGCCCACGACTTACTGTTCGTAAGTCGGGGCCTATTTTTATTTCGGCATTTCTCTACATGACTACGATTTTACTACAAAATATAAAAGATATTATGAAATTAGGTAGGTTTAGTGGGTGCTTGTATTACCATGTATGTGTATGGTATAATCTGTATCAGACACGCTTACTGTGTGACTAATTCTTTTTCAAAATTAACTATCTTAAAACTCCGATCGAAACCTATAAGCAAATTGAAAGTGATATCATGTACCTAAACGCAAATCTACGAAAACGCCAGTTAGTCTAAGTGGAAAGTATACTTTTTAATTTCACTGACAATATTCCAAAGTGACGGAGGCACTTTATTAAAATTAGCTTTTTCGCCGCCATGATGTTTTTTACTCGGTCGTTAATTGGATTATTGGATGCTCATCTTGAGCACTCAAAGTTTCTTGCGATGAGACGAAAAAATTAAAGCCGGCTACATTGAAAAAGATCCGTGTTTCTATGAGGTTACTTTTCTTCTAAAGTAATTATTTTCGATGCAAAAAAAAATATAGGCACACAAGGCGACAAAAAATATTTTCGATACAATTATTATTATATTTTGAACAAGATATTCTTAAAAGCACTCTTGTATTAGTCTGTGTCGCTTTCTTTACACTAAAAAATATGTGTATGTCGTGGCGAACGATATTCAGAAATAAGAATTTGTGAAGTTGATTACTTTAGTACAGAGTCTATGGTAAACGCCGTGACGTCAGCTGTCATTGCAAATGAACGAACGATGTCACGGGGATGGAGTCGTGTTGGGAAGTGGAAGCTAGGCAGAGCTGACTTGGATTTGAGATACCAACGAAGACACTAATCCAGTGGGAAACTGTCTGTTTACCTATCTGAGTTATGTTTTGTGATAACTTTTATTAAAGTGAGGTTATTACAGCAATGAAGATTATTATTCAACGTTATGTACCTGGTACCTACCACGAAACCCCTGATGTCGGCCCATATCGCTCAGCCATTGCTGACGCCGACATATATATGTATATTTGGACACTTTTTAACTAACCTAAATAATTTAGTTTGTATTTTTATCTTCTCTCATCATTGCGCTCCTGATATTGTTTGTAGTACCTACGTAAGCGCAATCGTAATTTTAATTTTAAGCCTGAAGCTCCGTTACACAGGTCTCGACTTAGTATAGACTTCAGGTCATACAAAGGATAGATTGTTATACCTAACTACTTTGTTAATAATTATTATTAACCTATGTACCCATTTTAATTTGGAAGAGCTTGAAAGGTTAAGCTACGCTAGACGAAGTTGGTCCGTTGATGGGTGATCATTCGTTAAAACTCCTCCATTTCTCGGAATGCTTGTGAAGCCGTTGATCCCGGCTATCATTTGTAGATCTATGACAGTCGTAAGAGATAGTCAGAAACTTGAAAAATCTGACAACAAGTTTAACCAAGGGGTATCGTGTTACCCAGTAACTGGGTTGTGGAGGTCCGACAGGCAGTCGCTTCATGTAAAACACTGGTCTGCTTTCGATTAAACTGAAAGCCGACATCAGCATAGTTAATAATAAAAATAATAAGACCCAGTTCCCGATACCGGTGGGCTACTATTTTTTATATTTTTAAATGTTTTTTTTTTATATTTAAATATTTAAAAATGTATTTAGTAGGAAATCTAAATGAATAAACGGAAAATAATAAGAAGAGGCTCTCGTTACGCGGTTGGGTCAAAGGCCTGATACAGAAGGCAGTACTCCTCGATACGGCTCGCATTGTGGGGAGGTTCCTGTCTCTGAGACCCTAGCCACCGATAGCTTGGACCCTGCTCCCGCCGTCGGTGGCCTACTATTTTTATATTTTTAAATGTTTTTATTTTTATATTAATATTTAAAAATGTAATTTATTTATAAGAATTTTAAATGAATATACGACATAATAATAATAACGTTTATTTCGTAAAGAGATTGCAGAGGTTACATATGTTGCATTTAATACATATTTATATATATTTTACGTATTTTAGGTCAGTTACAGTTGATCAAAGGCTAGGCAGATGATGAACCTAACGTTTTTGAGAGAAACAAAAATTGTATTATTATTATTATTCTACTGCCACAAAATTGCAACTCGATAAAAATTACAAATCAAACCATTATTGAAATAACGGTTCAATTTCAACATCTTCGACAAAAAACAAACCAAAAGCTTTTAACAAAAACACTTTTCGGAATGAAATAAATTGATCAGTTTTGAAAACAAACAACAGATCCTTATTCCGAACGGAATTCACACAAAAAAAAAAAATAACAGTTTGTAAACAATATCGCGCAGATGACGAATTGGCACAAATAAACATTGTTTTTGGAGTACGTGACTGTTGGACAAAGGATACTTTTGTACAGTATTGCGACACAATTTTACAGTTTCAACACTTTTATGTCATAATCTGATGCTAAGTTTCTTATTTGTAGCTTGGTATTGTTTTTGATTTGGAAGAAAGCCCATTTTTTTAAAGTGTTAAATAAGAGCTCCTCAAGTTCAGAGTTGAGCTCACGATTACTGACAAATGCTTGCACTGACTGATCTGGTCGCGTCATATCTGTGTGGAATATTTTAAAAAAGACTAACCTCTGAGTTTCTTCCGGTGTTTCTTCTCAGAGTAGTCAGATAGTGAAACTCCAATCTCATCTACTAGTTAAAAAATGACGTGTAAAAGTGTTTGTGAAAACCTATTTACAGCAATAAATATAATTTATCATTTAAGCGAAATTAAAAAAAATGTATTTTGTGCATAATAAGTAGTCTTTGTGTCTGTACTGATCTTATAAAAAGAAAATATTTGATTTTTAGTTTGTTTGTTTGTAGGGATTTAACGCAAAAAGAACTGATTTTAGCCACCCACTGACATAAGCTATATTTTATTTTTAAAACTACAAGAGACGGGAGGATGTTGAAAATGCGACTTACGAAGTACTGTGTTATATTATGTAAGTATGTAGGTAGGTATAATTTCAACAATTCTCGAATTTAAAATCCGTTGGAAACTAAAACTTCAGGATGTTAAAAAAAGTCCAGATAAAATATTGTTTCATATTTTCTAAACGGAGACCAAGTTTCGGATTATTTTGAACAGACATATTTTGACATTTATAGGGAAATTCCACAAACTCCAAAGCTGATATTAAATTAAAAACATCCGCCCACACGTGTTGAGAGGCGAGAAAATCAAAAATCAAACGTCTTTATTCAAACTGGGCTTAGAACCAGAACTTTGGAAGCTTTATTAGGAATAACTTAAAACAAGGAGCTTCACGAACTCGACTATATCCGAATAAGACATTTAGTTATACGTAACTAAATGTTAACTCTTGTTTGATGAACAACATAAATGTTTCAGAACTATATGTTAATTAATAAATAATAAATAAATATTACACAACTTTCACACAACACCATCTAGTACCAAGCTAAGCCAAGAGATTGTGTTATGGGTGCTAAACAGCTGATCAAGATACTTATATATTTCTCAAAACATACATATTGTTGTTACACCCAGACACAGGACAAATGATGTTGTTCAACATACAACCATTTGTTTTTTTTTATACCACGACGGTGGCAAACAAGCTTTCGGCCCGCCTGATGGTAAGCGGTTACCGTAGCCTATGCAACACCAGGGGTGCTACAAGCGCGTTGCCGACGCTTTAAAAACCTATTTACTCCCCTTTTGAAGAACTCCATACTGTAGCCCTGTGAGAAAACCTCGGCAGGGAGCTCATTGCACAATCCAAGTGTACGCGGGAGGAAATTCCTCTGAAACCGCACTGTACGGACCATTTCGGCTCCAGTGTGTGAGCATGAACACCCTGTCGACGGCCAGCGGTGCGATGATAGAAAGAGGCCGTGGGCATCATATCAAACAATTCCTCGGAACACAACCACGACCTCCGGCATAGCAATCAGAGCAACTAACTACTAGACCAACAGAACAGTCGATAATTGAGTGTGTTTCCATCCAACAAAATTTGTTGCTTATTGTTGAAACTTGTTCTATCTTGTGTGTGACATCTTTTAGTCAGTCCTCAGAATTCCAAGCCCGGAGGTAATTGACCAAACTTTGTCGGTTGAACGAAACTATGTGAACTTTAAGTTACTACTTTAATGCTATTTGCAAGTTAATGCATCTGCATCTATATTGTTTCACTAGAGACGTCGCAGTCCGTGACGGAAAAGATAGTGGGTGTAAAATGTATAGCCTGTCGTAACTTTATGTTTATTTAAGTTTGTTATTTATTGCTTTTGAGCAATGTTATATGACAGTAAGAAGTCGCGCATGTTGGATACGATCGTTAGTACGGACTTCGAAGAAAATCGTGGCGCGCCACCTGGCGACTATATAGAATAGAATAGAATACAATACTCTTTATTGTACACCATAAAAACTTACAAATTATAACTTTAAGGGCTACATAGGATGTTACAATTTGCGGCTATAAGCGATCTCTTGCATTTTGGATGGACATTTTAGCACAACTTTACAGGAGAGTTGGTTTCGCCACTTTTTCGTTCCAGCAAAAACACTAGATAGTAACTGTCTTAATAAGACAGTTACTATCTAGTGTTTTTCTAGCTCTTTTTGAACGTCTTTTACATAATATGTAAAAGACGTTCGAAAAGAGCTAGTACATAATTTGAATAAATGATTTGTTTGATTGACAACTAAACTTTTGATTGATTGACAGCTACAGTTTCGATTGATTGACAGCTACAGTTTCGATTGATTGACAGCTACAGTTTCGATTGATTGACAACTACAGTTATGATTGATTGACAACTACAGTTATGATTGATTGACAACCACACTTTTAATTGATTGACATCTACAGTTTTGGAGTGCTTGTACAGACCCGTCAAGTCGGACTTGCCGCAATTAAGAAATGCAGTATCTAATCACCTGAAAGTGCAAACAGACGTTAGCAAAATAATGAGTTGGGTGTCTCAAAGCTCTGTGTTTCAAGCCACGTTTATTGCCGACACCCATTTTTTTTTTTTTTTTTTTATTCTAACCACGTAAAGTCTGAAAAGTAACAGATTAACTCCAAAACAACTGACAATCAAAAGAACGTGTTAATTCTATATTATTCGTACATGACAGACATTGTTCTGTTATGTACTCAGGTTTCCGTAACTGAACACCCGCGAAAGTCAATTAAAATGTAAAACACACAAACGCCTCCGCCTCGAATGATATTATTAACATGCTAACAGAAATAAACTTAAGTAAATACAACAGATGGAAACGTTAGCTACAATCTTATTTAAATAAATAATCGTGGAAGCGAAAAGGATCATTCACACGGAAACAGTTTCTCGAAACGCCCGCACACACGTGTTGAGAGGCGAGAAAAACTAAAATCAAAATCAAAAGTCTTTATTCAAACTAAACCGAAAATTAGCACTTTTTAAAAGTCAAAAAAAATACATAAGACAGTCCCCAAAAACTCCCCAACCTTCGCCACTTCCTAGTGTTTTTGCTGGGAAGAAGAAGTGGCGGAACAAACTCCCCAGCAACACATCTGTCTGATTCGTTTGAAGAACTATACAAAGAATCTATACAATGAAAAGCTCAATAAATAGCACTAAGGTTTATACACTTAGTAAAACACTACATTTCAGAATGATTGTCACGTGTTAGCTAGCACACTCCACTATACCAAGAAAAGAAAAAAAAAGTAAATAAAAATATTCATAACTTTGAAATCTAAACTCAAGCAAAACTAATACAAAACTGAAAAATAACAGCCTGCAGGTATAAGAGGCGTATGCTTGCTTACATGTGCAATGCTGGCTTATATTCATAAGGCTGTGACTAAATGATAATCCAGGACCATCAGAATCGCTTGCTATAATAATATTTCAAAACTAAACGAACTTACAAAGTGCAGTTCTGTTCTGTTTGTGTGTGTTCTGTTTCTGGACTTTAACATAACTTTTACTTTCTTCTGGCATAGGTACAGACACCAGCACATCAAGTTACCCCAATGTGTCAAATTTTCCCAATTGAATATGAACCTTATTCTGTTTGACATAAAGTAGAAAAACAATCAAAGAAATTTGACACATTGAGGTAACTTGATGTGCTGGCGTCTGTACGTTGCATTGATACATACATATATCACACACAACTATTTCTATCAAATTTTCCAATAAATCAAACCGCGTTTAGAAACGCAAAAAGATAAATAAAAAGTTTCCTGCTGGAGCTCCAGAATTAGCAAAGGAAAAGTGGCGAGACTACAATTGATACACATTAAGAATAATTAAGATTTTTCGCGCTTACAGATAGTATGTATGTCATACGAGAAACGTCAGGTGTATTTGCAATCACTCATCTTGACGCATATGTGTAAATCCATGAGTGCGATAACAACCTACTAAGAATCAAAGAGAGTCGCATAGTCTGTTAACCTCGCTGATCGACAGACAAAAAAACTTCCTCGTATAAATGAGCCATAACACCCAAAGATTTGGCGCAGAAATGTGCGTCCTGAAACATTAACTAAGTTTATCCACGTCTAATTATTAAGTTTGTTTGAAATATCGTTTTCATCGCAACAAAAACTTTTGTTAATGAATGTTGGCGGAGAGAGATATAATAATTATACTTCAGAATGTTGAACTGTTTGAATTGTTCCGTATACTTTGGTTTTCGTACTAAGATTAATATAAATCTTCTGTCTTTCAACTGTGGAAATGAAGACAGGAACGCAGCGGGGGTTTAATTATTATTTGATTTTCTTCGGTTTTATATGATCTTAGATTAACATTCTGTATTTAAAATGGAAGAGGACCTTGTTTTATTGCTAGTCTCAATTATAATCAAATGGTTGTGAATTTGATAGATAGTTGACGACACATAGGGCTATACGTCATTATAATATATATAAAATGTCACAAGGAAGCTCTCTCTGCCCAATTTTGTTTAATTTATTAATACGAGTAAAAACCTAACCTAAATAGTTTTATGACTACATATTTTTCATGAATGAAATTAAACTTAGTTAGTATTCAAAAAAATACTAAAGATTCCAATTACTGCACGCAACTTTTTTTGATAATAGGGCTTTAATCAGCAACGTGTATGAATAAATAACAGCATGCTCGTAATAATAGTCGTATTATTTGACACGGCCGACCTTTTGCCCTTAATTAGGGTGCGTTTAAACACCATGTGCGAGAAATTTGAGTATTGGGAAGAGGTGTAGTGTAATTGAGTGGTGTAACTTGCCCAAGCTGTAACAGTACGCTTTGTATGCTTAGCCGACTCTGCTGTGTAAAGAAGCTGTCTTGTACACAAAAGTTGAGCTACTCAAAAGGACAGAACGAGACACATCCCTCACACAGATTCCTCGTAAGCATTCTTTGTATCCGGCTCTGGTATTGCCTAGTCTTGAAGAGGACCTAACGGAATGAGCAATGAAGATCACCCAGAGGCCCATGGATGGCATAAAAACTCGGACACTAGGTTAGCAATTTACCACTCAAAAAGGAGACCAAATCTGCACTACAGACAAGGATAAGGTTAACTTTAAATTTCAATCGCAAACATACCTCCTTAGTGAAAACCCTGGTGAAAATGCCCCCTTACGTTGAATATTTACGCTGCGCTTAAGTTAGCCTACAAATATTTGAGAAATGCATCAAGTTTAAAGAATTTTATGAAATTGTTAACAAAACTCTTTAGTTATCGCAAACTCTGGTCCTCTGTAAACATAAATGATTTAAAATCCCGAATTTTTAAAGTCCACCGCTATTCAAATTTATTCCTTAGGGAAGGAGAAAAAGTAGGTTTTATTAAAAAAGTTCTAGCGTTCCGACAGTACGGTCACCGTCATTGGTCTCAATCGTAAGGGATCGAAGGTTTTTAGTCAATATGGTCCTTAATACTTTATGTTAATTTATTGTCTCAAAAACCTAACTTTAATGGTCATTGGTAACTGTTCAATTTGACGTTTTTATTGTTTCAGATATTAATGGAGTTGGTTCCGATCACCATTGGCGACGTTATACGTCTAGGTCGTAATTTTAAACTGAATGCCGATAACACATTATTGAACCCATTAATATTGTTGAACCGAAATTCTGTGTAAAGCTCATAAAAAGGATCCAATTTCAAAAGTGTCTTCTATTTAGATAATAAACTTATTGCACATCCGAACTCTATTAGTTTAGTTCGTGATCCTTTAGCGTTGAAACTTAATTCTTAATTTTTACCAATGTTCTTTAAACCGTTTAAAATGAATAAAAGTAGTAGTGTAGACGTACGATGGTATCCTTTCCACGCCATGTAGATGAAATAAATACAACAGGAATAGTTACTTAAAAAGTAATCAATAGGATGCCCTTAATTACTAGCAGAAAAAGGTTTTAGCAATTCCATAATCATCTGCATAGTCTATTCGTAGTTATCTTACAGGTTGCAGTTCAATAGTAGTACTGCTTTGTACTAGTATTTAACATTGAAGATTCACGGAGATAACTAGTAAGCTAAATAACAAGTAAAGCAGTCGGCAATCTAACCATGGCATCTGGGCATTGCATAACCCATTGACTGGGTAATGCAATGCCCATTGGTACCCCTAGCACATCAGTTTGAGGAGGTAGGCAAGCTTTATACAATCAAGAACTATTAATGCCTTCCCTAGACAAACACGCAATCAAAAACCATTTTAAAATTCTCCAGGTCTTCTCTCAACTAATACTTAAATTAATATTGAATACCCATAGTTATCGGTAGCCTCGCAGTATTGAATCGAAAAATTCACTCCATAACGATGGAAAGACTTGAAATTGAAATCAACAGAATTCTTTGATGCAATTTGCTGTGTGAAACGACGCGACGGATTTTAACGAACGGCATCATGGCACTGACGATACTAAGGCGGCAATGAACCCTAATGGTCTACGTAGGCCCTTGAATCCCCTCATTGGTACAATCTTGGTCCTTTTTTTTAAGCAAACTCTTCTCGGCGATTTTAAGAAATAATCTTGAGCTTATCGGTTGAAATAAACAGGGCACGGAATTAGATTGCGGCCTAGTTAAGTAGGTATCCTTCCAGAAGAAGATTAGTTTTTGTGGAATATTTTTTTTATACCGAATGAAGGATTGTTTTCTAAAAAGCTTTTGTGCTTTCCCTTAAACCAGCTTAGCAGATAATTATCAAAGAAAATACAGAAAAAAGCAATTATTTGGCTCATACAAAGGTACACAATAATATATAACAATAGGTACTTACACAAGAAAATAAGGAACTTAAAAAAAGAAATACTAAAATAAAGCCATGCAGCTGCTGCTGCACCAAATAGGTTCAGTTCACTTTGCTGCTTTTAAACTGGATCTGAGGTTGTAAGGTATCACCAAAGGGATTTAAAATACAATAGAGCGGGCATGTCAAGGAAATGTCACAGAAAAACTTTGATCCCATGTCTCAGTAACGCCATCTAAAATAATATCCTATGAATATTGGAGCGGCAGCGGAGCGTACTAAAAAAACTTTGAAAATTTTGTTTGTGATGTCCCGTCTATAAGTAAATAAATAAATATGTATATATAAATATTCCACAACTTTTTGACACAACGCCATTTAGTCTTAAGTCTAAGAGCTTGTGTTATGGATACTAAAGAGCTGATAAACAATACTTATTTATTTCTAAATACATACATACTATAGATAAATTACACCCAGACACAGGACAAATGGTCGTGCTCATCACACAAGCATTTGTCCTGGGTGGGAATCGAACCCACGACCTCCGGCATAGCAGTCAGGGTCACTAACTACTAGACCAACAGGCCAGTCAACGTACACAACGTATTGAATGTCTTTGGACATAAAGCAGATTGTGTTAAAAAGCGAATGCTGGCACCATCCGCGCATCACGACGAGCGGCGCGCGGCGCTCCAAATTTTAAATTTGGAAGTTCGCGCTTCGATTCATAATTAGAACATTATTTAAAATATTTTCTCTGGACGACCGCGCGTTCACGTCGTACCTATACGTTTTTCTTTTACAATAATTTGTATATTTAACAAGTGAAATATACCTATTTTTTATCATCATAAATAAATAAGTTAGTGAAAGTTCCCGCTACGTCCCGCACACATCAAGAAACATGGAAACCCAACATTGGTCCTCCAAGTCAAATCCAAGAATGACGCGGGACGCAAGGCGTCACATGGAACAAATGAAATAGAAGAACATCGTGGAAAGTGGTGTGTTATCCAGTTGCCCTTTCCCAGAGCTTCGCCGTGGGTTCGTGTTGTGCAGAAAACCGTAAGTACTTTTGCCATTCACACCCGCTAAAATAAATGACGGTGAGGCTTATCTGGATGTTAGTCTGGATATTGACATATCAGATTACCTTAAGTTCGTGCAATTAAAGAGATAACACAGCAGGCTAAAAGACAGACTAACGCTCTTCGAGAAGTTTCTATCTCAATTAGAAAAGGTACATTCCTTACATTACACCTCACGTAAAGATCTTGAGTTTCGAATACTTACAATCAATTTCTGATATGTTTATACAATTAACTTTAATGCAAGATGAAATTGAACAAATAGATCTACAAATGATAAGTAAATCATCGGAAAACGAATTTTAAGAACGTTATTTAAATTTAAACTAAAAGTGTAAATGGATGTTTGAGACATGAGTCTAGTTGTGGAAATATGTGGAAACACAAACTTATTATTTTTTCTTTTATTTTATTATATTTTTATAAAATCTTTGCAATTTTTACGTATATTATTGCCGCGTTTTACAATACTCGCGGCTTTTTTTAAATTTCAAATGTGTTCCATTCAGCTTGCCGTGGCCAGCTCGATTTTAAAAAAAGTTTGATTTTCAAATAAGTTCGACGCGGTGCCAGTCCCGGTTTTTCGAATATTAGTTGATCTATTATTACGAAATTATACTTTAAAGCCATTGTAATAAGAACTATGAAATGTAAAAATATTACAACCCAGCGGGTTATAATGAGATTCAGTCCAACATTACACTCCGGCTAAAGCCAAAGGCTTTAATGACTTGGTTTACGTAAGGTTTGCATGATATGTAGGTAATTTGGCATTATGGAACAGTTGGTGTGAAAACTAAAATATATAAACGTATTATAATATATTAAACAAACCTTTACAATATTAGTTTAGATTAACACGCGAAAATTTGAAACCAACAAGACGGTCCGCCATAATCTCGAACCCCATTTAGGTAAGACAGAACTCCAACCGCACGTAAAATTAAACATCTTCTTTATGTCAAAATTATTTCCAACGACCCTTTATTTTAAAGAGACCGTGACAAAAGCGAAGAAAGAAATGAGCCATCCTAATAACATCATTACAGAAGATCCTTGATCCAAATGTGACCATTGTATAAAAATGGCCACACCTCCAAGAAAATTTACATTTAATACGATATTTGCGTGAACGACCTGTAATTTTACAAAATGACGTGTATAAAATTTGCAGGATGATGACGTCATTTTATGTATATTTTTCGTATGTAAATTCTGACTTGGCTGTATACGTTTAACATAAATTTTAATGGGATAGCGTTTGAAGGTACGTGTTGCTCTGTTATGTCTATACTTACATGAATCTCGGAAAGATCCTTTGAATGCATGAACGTAATAACAATATTTTAGCATGCTATCAAAATGTAATAGAGAAATCAGGTGTTATGTGCTCGGAAAATACACCTTCAATCCCGTGGGTGTAGTAAAAGATGACTTAAGGATTATCTACGTTCACAAATAGGGAAGTGAACTACGATCCCCACTGGATCATAAGGTTAGCCGACATCCTCGAGAAGACATAAATAAAATAGTCATTGCTTTTTCCTATCATATTATATGAACTCACAGTTCAAGTTTAGAATGGATACTACAACATCATATCGCTAACCGACACTATAGGGAAGACAGAAATAAAAACATTGCTTTCTCCTATTAAGTATAAGTCCTAGAAACGCGAGGCAGAGTTGAACGTATGGTTTAGGCACCTACATGTCACCAGTTATATTTAACCTTTCAATTGAGGTAATTAGAGACACAATGGAAAGACAGGCGGACACCGGTGTCCTTCCGGGGTTTAACGAATGAATTAGGGACATGCTTACTGCTAACTTCGTTCCAACTTAGAATCAATTTCTGAGTTTAATTTATTTTTTATTAGTTTACGTCCTATTGGCAGACCAGTAGGTCTAGAAGGTATTCAGTAGAATATATACACAAAATTTTATAAGAGTTTTGTTACAAACACTGTGACGTGGATTGGATTTGTTCCCGGCTAATTGCCATTGCCCAGATTCCAGACAGTTACTAAGAAAATATAAATGAAAACAGTTAATAACACTATGCCTGACTCGGTATTCGAACACAGAGCCTTATGCTTCACACTAGCGCTTGCAACTACTAAACAAACGATTGAAATGAAATGAAATGATTTTTTTTATGATGCAAGTAGGATATGGTGATCATTCTACACGTCTATTTGTTCTTGTAAACTAGCTGAAGTAGGTATTTCCTGACTAATTTTCTTACCAAATAGAACAAAAGCCGAAACAAATTCAGAAATCATTATCGTCTCTTTTTAAGTCCAGACATTAAAAATATTGTCAATTTTTTGGTGTATCAAACCTTGCAGCAAAGCAGTTCCAATTAAAATCAAAATATTGTCCAACAATAATAATTGAATGACAGTTCAATTACAAAACGAAATTAAATTGTTTCCAGTCCAAATCACATTGCGGTCTTCTCAATAAACTTGCTGGTCCTAAGATCAAAACAACAATAATTTAAGTAAGCACGGTACAAGATACGGGTTTATTTTTATTCGAATATAAAGTAATTGCGATGTCTACAGCCAATCTTGAGACGGAAATGGATTCAATATAGTTATGGTTTTCTATTTCCGAACACAAACAGTCGTAAAAGGCTACGGTATAGGGTTCAGTTGAGAATAGCGTCGATATTGAACTATTTTCATGAAGTGCATAATTTAAATAAAACACATTTTGACACACTCATATTGTCCTGTATTGGTGTTGTGTATATTGTTGTATTTTTTATATGTTTGTTGTTTTGTTGTTGTGTTGTTTTATTGTTGATGTTTTTATTGAGGTTGTTGAGGCCTTTTCTCAGCAGTGAGATGATGCAGGCTAACAGAATCAGTATCAGTATATTGTAAATGCGAAAGCTGTAGATTTGTAAGTGTATGTTTGTTGCTCTAACGATGAAATTTTATGCCACTTAATGAAAGTGTGACTTTGTGTAAGCCCCCAGGGAAACTAACAGTTTATCGTACTTTCTATCACCCAAGAACAATATAATAGAGACACTCCAACACACAGGTTTTCTACTAAAATACCGGAACTGATACCTCACTACTTTTAATTCATTTTCAGATTCTCGATTCGATGCGTTTTTCCGGAATTGAAATTCGATCCGAATCGGTACCGAGAGTCGAGTGTTAATGCTTCCATTGTTTCCCTTTTGAGGGTATTTTATTGGAGAACGTTCCAATCCGAATACGATAATACTATTGTACGAATTGTACTTGGATTCATTATAAACGTACGGTCTTTGTTCTTTTGCATTTCGTGTCGATAAATGTATCGGATTATTCGGAGTGTATCATGGGCAGTTGTTATTCTTGTTAATGAACAGATCTCAATAACATTACCTACTTCTTCTTTTAACACGCCACGAAAGAAAAGCTAATTAAGAGAGTGTTTCGCCAATCAACATAATTTGACGTCATATTTTTTTGTTTATTTTTCTTTAGGATAACGTTGCCCCCCACACTAGGAATTTCTCCTGTATCGTGACTGCGTTCACAAACATTTAAACTCACGTGCACAAATAACTAGACTCGGAAAAACTTCAAACTAAGCTATCATTAGAAAGTCAGACTCACGCAACGTGGGTTCTGTCGGTAGAAACAATGTTTCACCATTTTTAAAGTCACATTTAATATTTTTGCAACCGCATTTTTTTTTTTTTTTTTGTTTCAATAGACGTATGTGTCAATGTAAAGATAAAATAAGAAAATAAATGTACTTATTCTATTCTTACTTACAAGTTCACCTTCAGGTAGATTAGTAGAAAAATCCAATAGCATTTGGTCCGATTTTGTATAGTTTTTTTTCTTTTCTGTGCAAAGCTACACGTCAAAGTGTCAATAAATAAAATAATTACTACTATAAATTTGTGTTAGCTCTGTGTTTTATATTTCCCGTTTTATTTACATAAACTTACATCAATTAGATTTATTTCAGTTTTATTGCTTCTCAAAGTTTATAAATAAGGAAAAAAGTGATATTTTTACTGATAATTTACGCCATAAATCAAAAACTGTTTGGCATAAATGAAAATAAAATCATGATGTTTATTGAGTAAAAAAGACCCTTTGGTATTAAATCCCATTTGACCCAGACCTGGTTGACATGATGTTATTCCCGTAGCATTAAAATAACAACATTGTTTCTACTGTTGCTAATTTTATAGAGGGGCATTTTTTTCTATAATTTGTTCCTATAACCTTCATGTCAACACAAACATGTAGGTATAAGCAGTTTCTAAAATAAACTGCGCAGTCGCAGCATATGATTATTTGGTTATTTTTAAATTATTTTGCCGCCGAACCCTAATAGGTACCTAGTCATTATTCACGTTTTACTAACATTCAATAGATACTAAAGAAAGTTTGTGCGTACCTATTTATTTAGAGTTTCTTGAGACAAAGTTTTATTTCGACTTACAGTATCTCCGTCTTTAATTATAAGTACAAGATAAATACCTACCCTTCTTCACTCGACACGTCCACACCGCTACAGATAAGGGTTCACCCACATTACGTGTCTAAACAAACACTCGATCACTGCGCAGACAATAAAAATTGCAGCTTACCAACAGACCCCAGCCTATGTTACGTGAAAGTTTTATGGCCCACCCTTTATTGGCCAAGAAATGGCTTTATTGCGCTTCTGATACGTATCTTAGGGTATTCTGATCAACAACATTGGAGACTTTTAGAATAGACGAAAGACGTACAGTTGGCCTCAATTTCGGTGAATCATCCTTAAGGTACAGACGCCAGCACATCAAGTTACCCCAATGTGTAAAAATTTTACACATTGGGGTAACTTGATGTGCTGGCGTCTTTTTATCGTTTTTCAACTTTATGTCAAACAGAATAAGGTTCATATTCAATTGGGAAAATTTGACACATTGGGGTAACTTGAGGTGCTGGCGTCTGTACAAATCCGAGATTGGACGCAGACCCCAAACTATAACCGCAAACTGCACGCGTTTGATGAATCTCTATGAAATCGAGACCTGCAGTTGCCACACTTAATCCATGTATCTTGACTTGGTGAATATAATTGCTCTCACTCGGCGACGTCCGGAATTAGCGAGACGTCATCTACTATACACTATTTACAATAGCATTTTATAGAAATAAAAAAAGGCTAGTTCTAATGCACACTTCGTAACGAAAGTGTAATAAGGATGTTACAATTAGGTACGATAGACGCCGAATATTTTTTTTTTTACTATTATAAACCAGTGCTTGACTGCAATCACACCTGATGGTAAGCAGAGATGCAATCAGTGATGGTGAAGCGCACTAGTTAAAAAACAAAATAATAAATAATCTATTTAATAATCTATTATTATCTATTATTATTTATTTTTTATTATCTGTTATTTTTTTTCTTTTTTTTTATTATTAGTTAATAATCTATTTTCACTGCAGCTGTCACACTATTGTATCCATTCCAACTTATTCCAATTTATATTAAGAAATGATGACACTGGTCAATGACAAAAATATCGTTTCTTTAAAATAAAATTGTTCTGCATTCCGGCTTCTACGAGCCTCTTTTCATTAATGCTATTAAATAAATGGAGAATAATTGAAAAATGATGTGTAAAAGTGTTTGTAAAAATCTTTAATTACAGAAATAAATATCATTTATCTATTAGATCATGATCGCTTACACGCACGTTACGTAGGTTATTAGCTTACTGATTCCCCACAAGTGGTGCCTATGGTACATTGTGATTGTATTTCAATCACTCTAGAGAGCATAGATTATTTAATGTCCCATTTTGCCGCACTGTTGTAACTCGATCCTCCTCCCTTATACCGCGTATGTTGATGTTCAACTCGCTCGTGTATACCAAACCTTGATTGGACTTGTTTGCTGATAATTGTAGGTGATAATGTTAGAATGTCTGTGATAAGTCAGAACGCTAGAATTAACTTGTATTAGGAAGTATGAATGGTATCATCCAATAAAATAATGCAAAATGGAAAACTTTTTTTTTTTTAAAAAAAAGCTTAGGTACTAGTAATGTGGAGTGTACAAATTTTGATGTACATTTACTAGTAGTCATGTGTTAACCCATTCAACTACGCTAAATATTTAAGTTAATGGTGCAATGGGTGGGGATCGACCTCACGACCTCTCGATCGCCAATTATTGTTTTTATGTTAGTTTGTAAGTTTAAGTAGACATGTTTAAACAAATATCTTAACAAGGAAACTGGTGCAGGAAGATTATTCTAATATACAAAGTGTTTTTTTTTTATATCCCATAACTCTAGGGTTATATTCTGTAATCTGTAGGTAAAAATAATACTAAAACTCCTAGAATAGATGGTCCAAAAATTCATAGTTTCGGAGATATCATCAATCATAATTAAATTATCAGTTGTTTAGTACCCGTAAAGCAAGCTCTGCTTAGCTTGGGACTAGATGGCGTTGTGTGAATAGTCGTGGAATATTATTATTAAGTATTATTAATATTATTTTTATTACCTAATTAGTTCAAAAATTGTCACCAGTACGACGAATCTTCTTTCTAACGTCACTTTTCTTTCACGTAATGGTGTTTTACATTAATCATCGTGACTTTGTCGAATTATTGTGAACTAGCTTTTGCCCGCGGCTTCGCCCGCGTGGATGATATAGATTTATTTTTTTGACATTTTCAATGTACAGAAATTTTGCTTCTACAGATTTATTATAAGTATAGATATAGAAGATGTTAATAAAAAAAAAGGATGATTGAAACATGCCAGTTGATTCTTTGATATGGTCTCAATCATACCCTAGAGTTATGGGATATAAAAAAAAACGCGTTGTATATGTGTGTAGGTACTTTAATTTTTTTATTCTATTCAGAATAAGATCTCTAATAAATAACCAGTACCGTCCTGTAATTGTGTTCGATAAGAAAACCAAGTTGGAACGTTGGCGCATTTGCCAAACAGTGACCAATGCTTACCAACGCTATCCGAGCTTGTTATTTTATTCATGCCAGCAAGATTATTATATATTCAACCGAAATCTCTGTATTTGCTTCTATATTACCCTTTGCGAATAACCAGAGCCCCGGTCCGGGCACTTTGGTCCAACAAATTGTTTATTAAGATTTGAATATGTAATTAAATTAATCTAAACACCGCGCCGCTGCACCCTTTAACACCTTGGTTTATTTGGATTGACTAGTAGTTTGAAATAGGTGTGTATTTGTCAGCTAAAAACTCATAAGAATAAGTAATAAAACTTATACATTTCGTATCTTGCTTTTACCTTACTTAAAAACAAATGGAAAGTTATGTTTTTTTTTTCGCACGTGGGCAAACCGAGGTTAGATAACATGATCGTTTTTATTAACTGTAATATTGGCTGTCTACAACATTATTTTAAGAAAAACAAAACAATCAATCCAATTATGATAACTGTGGGACAAACCCAAAAATTGCGGTGTATAAATGGAAAACGACTCGAAGGAATCCATAAAAGGACAAACACAGATCTTATAATTATTTAGTGATGCCCTTCAAAAAGGTCAGGTGCGTAGTACTCGTAACAGGCGTGTGTGTATGAAATTGATGAACGTAAACGCAGTAAAAGAAGTATGTAAGAGTTTTAGCAGGTGGCGTTCTGTTGTTTTTCCAAGTTGAAAAATAAAAAAACCGGCCAAGAGCGTGTCGGGCCACGCTCAGTGTAGGGTTCCGTAGAATATGTAAACGAAGCTAAAAAAATGCTTGCATATATACGATTATACTATAAACTTGGTCCAGAAATTATTTTGTACAACTTTTTGTCTCTTTTGTACAAAAACTGTTTCCATCCAAGTTCAAAATAATTTTCCTAGAAAGTCCTTATAAAGTTCTACTTTTCAGATTTTCTTCATTTAGAGGGGGGGGGGACATTATTTTTTTACTTCTGGAGCGATTATTTCCGAAATTATTGACATTTTCAAAAAATGATTTTAGTAAACCCCTATTCATTTTTAAATACCTTTCCAACAATATATCAACGTTAGGATTGAAATTAAAAAAAAAATCACTTCCCACTTTACATATAGGGGGGCTACCCTAAAAAACATTTTTTTTCCAATTTTTATTCTACCACTTTGTCGGCGTGATTAATACACATATTGGTACCAAATTTCAGCTTTCTAGTGCTAACGGTCACAGAGATTAAGTGAGGACGGACGGACGGACGGACAGACAGACATGGCGAAACTATAAGGGTTCCTAGTCGACTACGGAACCCTAAAAATGATAAGCTGAAAGTTAAAGCGAAAAAAAGAAGTTGTTTATAATGATGTGTAAGACCAACCCACTTTACATACTAAAAATAATATTCTTAATGCTAGAAAATAAACTAAAGAACCCATTCCAAAATAATACGTTCAACCAACATTAGCTGTATTTTTCAAAACCAAAACTGGCTGACGTGAACAAGGATTAAGTAAGTAATTTGTTGGAAGCTCTCACTTTCACCGCATTCTAGTTAACAATGGTACGTTTAAATGTGGTTGAGAACATAGCGAGTGAATAATTAACTTTGTTCCGCCTCGTGGCGTCGGTTGCATGTTTTCGGAGTCGTGATTTCAGGAATTAGGAACTGTTAATAAGGAGGAATGTAAGCTATAAGCTGTGTTTTAAAATAAGTCACGGAACATCATCGTCTGTGTAGTCTTTTCTCAAATAAAACCTCCACAGCTCAGTCGTGAAAAAACACGATTTCCCTTGGTAAGACTGGCCATCAAACTTGCAGGTTTTTAACTACTCGTAACGTAATGACTACAGACCTAAGACGTGTTTCTGGGGTAGGTATGGAAAGGTCTTAGTTTTGACGTGACAACGTCTTATAAATTGGTTTGCCGGGTGACACTTCAAGAAACTGCGTTACGCTCCGCTCACGTTATGCGCTCACAATGAGAGCGAGTGAGAGGCACGCGTCCCTTCCACTCGGGCATGGTTAGCCCGCCTAAGAGCGAGAGAGACAGACATAAATTATTTTACCACTCAAAGTCGTTGTCACGTAAAACTTTCGCCCGTATACCGACTTTACAGGCAACCAATTTTTTTAATAGATGTTCGTTCATCCATCCACATACCGAACTCGTCCAGCTTAAGCCTGTCCTAGAATTTGTCAGTAAGTTTATTTTTTAACCGACTTCAAAAAACGAGGAGGTTCTATGTTCGTGTGTATGTATATTTTTTTTTTATGTATGTTACCTGTTCCCCCCATTTGTGGACCGATTCTCAAAATTCTTTTTTTATTTGAAAGAATATACTCCTGAGGTGGTCCCATTTTAATTTGGTGAAGATCTGGTGCTGATCTTCGGAGATATACAACGGAACTCTTCAAAAATAGACGGCAAATCTGTCGTGATTGCTGGAATCGCTTGGATGTTTATTGTTTTTACAACATCATGACGTATCATCACGCCTGTATGCTCTGAGGGGTACGCGAATGTGTACAATATACCTAGATTTCGACAGTTAGGTATGTTAATTTTCATTTATTAGGGATAAGTGGATAACCATATTATCATGACATGTATTGTTACAATTAACAACATAAAATAAATTCATAGCAAATGTTTGTATGGCAACCACTAAAAATGGAAAAATAAAAAACTTTTTTGCAAAAAATTAAACCGACTTCAAAAAAAACACTAAACGGTGTAAAATAACTCTAAATTCAGAAGTCAGTGGCCCATCATGAATTAGACAAAACCACCAAAGCCACAGACTTTAATTTAGAGTTATTTTACACCGTTTAGTGTTTTTTTTAAGTCGGTTTAATTTTTTGCAAAATAGTTTTTTTTTTAACAATGAGCTTAGCAATTAGATACCTACTAATGTTAGCTTTCTCCTTTCTTTTCTCAGCATGGCATGGCAATGTACGGGCCTTGCGGTACATTGATGAAAATTCGAATACCATAATACTTATTAAGTTTTCTGCACGATTCTTGACTTTCTTTCTCCTAGTTTTGAAATTTTTCGTCGGTTTTTCCAATTTACAAGTTTTACCTGGGATTGTTTTTACTTTAAACTGCAGAAAGTCGTAATTTTTGTCTAATCCAAAAAGATTTTAAAAGATAAAAAGTAACCTTTTAAACATAACTTTTTAGGGATATAAGTAATATAGTTTAGTGATTCTTTACACTTTTATGCAAAAGTAAAATGACAAAAAAAACGTCCAGAATCATGTGCAGAACTCACTGTGTCTGGATTTAGGTACTTGGATGTCCCTTTTATCTATTATATTTATTTATTTATTAAAATAATTTGCGGCTGATTTGCTGGCTACCAATTTTGCGCCGTCAGTAGCGTTCTTCAAATGCTGCAACGGGAAGGTTTTCCGAGCACGCAGGACACGATATTTTGGTATCCATACCTATATACATTTTAGGCTTTAAGCTGTGTCTCAATCTCCACCTGTATATATTTTTCTTACTTCGACAAAGTAAATACTGAAAGGTGATTCAATAACCAGTTAATTTTGTAAAGTACTGTCATAAAATTTTCTGGCATACGAATTTTATACAAGCGGTTATCCACACCCTGCAGACGTCGGGCATAGAATTCTCCGTACTACCCATATCACCGCTTGACAGCTGGATTTGTTCGGATGATGAAAACATCTATATATATAAAAGAAAGTCGTGTTAGTTACTTCGCTTATAACTCAAGAACGGCTGAACCGATTTAGCTGAAAATTGGCAGGGAGGTAGTTTAGAGCCAGGAGAAGGACATAGGATACTTTTTATCCCGTTCGACATCATAAAAATAAATATCAAGAATATCGGTTGTCTCAAACATTTTTCAAACGCAGCGCCATCTTGGATGACATGACAGGAGTCAAACTTCCCAGTTCATTATCAGGTGACAATTTGAAATTGACAAGTCTTAAGCTAAACCCAAGAAGGTAAGGTTGTCAATTTATAATACGCACCTACGTTCTGAAATTTATTTTGTTCCTAAACTTAGAGGTTTTATGTAGCATAAAAAAGTCTTATATTTCAGAAATCAATTTACGTAATTAGCAATGATGACAGAGACGAACTTTAATAATTCTTTGCAAATAGAACTTATTTTACTGTTAGGACTTAAATTAAAGTAGACCGAGTGTAGAAGTCTCCAAAGGTGTAGAAATAATTTAAAACAGTCGAGTAGAATTAATTTGGTTTATTCCGTACAATGACAAAATCAGAGTGAGAGGTTACATAGGTACAGTTAAACTTAACCACTAATTAACTTAATGTTCGCGCGTAGCATCATTAGTCCATGGGTAGTAAAATTGCTTCGACGAAAGCAGTAGGCGCTCCGACATGCCCCCGGGCGTTGAAAGCCTTCCTTTCAACCACCTAATAAGTATTAGTGATCGGAAGGGGACAAATCTTGCTGAAAGATCTTCTGACCACTCCAGTCGAGGTTTTGATCTCCGCCACGCGCGCAACTTGGTCAGTACCAGGGTACAACCTCATAATTCTGCCTAGCTTCCACTTGAGGGGAGGCAAATGATCTTCCTTCAACAAAACAAGGGAATCGATGTTCAAAGGATGGTTGGAAGCCTGCCACTTTGTCCGTTGTTGGAGTTCCGACACATACTCTTTGCTCCACCTTGTCCAAAAATGCTGTCGCAATTGCTCGATACGATGGAAGCGGGTGAGATGGGCAGCATTATGATCTTGAAGATCCTTTGTTGGCAGCGAAGTAAGAGGGCGTCCGATCAAAATGTCCCGGGGTTAACGGCGTCATATCGTCGGGGTGCGAAGACAAAGGCGTGAGTGGCCGTGAGTTTAAAATGGCTTCAATTTGAACCAAAGTTGAATTTAATTCCTCGTAAGTGAGGTTACAATTTCCCAGCACTCTCAACAAATGAAATTTGGTTGATTTAACCCCCGCCTCCCAGATGCCACCAAAATGTGGTGAATAGGCAGGAATGAAATGAAATAGTATTCCTTCATTTGCTAAGTCACTAGATAATCCATCCGAGTTATTCTTTAAAAACTTTGCCAAATCATTGTATGCTCCGACAAATGTTGTCCCATTATCAGAGAACATCTGTGCCGGTTTACCTCTACGTGCAATAAACCTACGTAAGGCTGATAAATAACTGGAGCTCGTCATATCACCTACCAGTTCTAAATGTATTGCCTTGGTAGTGAAACAGATGAATAAAACAATGTAAACCTTCACTAAGCGACAACCTCGTCCTTGACGACTAGCGGAAGAAATAGGACCCGCGTAGTCTACGCCAACAGTTTGAAAGGGAAAGCCTCCCGGTGATAGGCGCTGCTGTGGTAAATTACCCATTATTGGTGCTATAACCTTTCCCTTCATACGAGAACACCTAATGCAGCGACGATAACATGCCTTAGCCAAATTACGTCCCCCTATTGGCCAATATACCTCTCTAATTGATGCTAATAATAATTGTGGTCCAGCGTGCATGAGCTTCTCATGTTCAAATTCAAAAAGCAAAATTGTAAAAGGATGAGTGGACTGTAAGAGAATTGGATGCTTTTTTGAATATGTAAATGTAGAATTTTCAAGACGACCGCCAACTCGCATAATTTTAAATTCATCAAAAAATACATTAAATTTAAGCAAATTACTCTTTTTTGAAAGACTTTTATTTTTAACTAAAATACTATATTCACTGAACGACTCCATCTGAGACACTCTAATAATGACGTTCAATGCGTTACATAACTCAACTTCGGAAAGATAATTGCTTACAAGTGGCCGTCGTCTACATGCATCAATAAATCGAAGCATGTATGCTACCGCACGCCTAAGACGATTAAATTTAGAAAAACGATTAAATTGAATGAAATTATTAACGTTATTGACTTCATCCATTTGTGCAACACATGATAATTCGGTGCGCGTTTCTGGTAGTGATTTCGTGTTCGTATAAACTGAATTTAAAGGCCAGCTTACTTCAGGCTTCATTAAAAAAATAGGCCCTGACCACCAAACATCTAGTGACTGAATTGACTCAACGCTAACACCACGCGAAATATAATCCGCTGGGTTATGTTCAGTAGGAACGTGTCGCCATACACAATCGCCGGTCAAATCTAAAATCTCACCAATGCGATTACGGACAAATGTGTGCAATTTACACGGCAACGTTTTTAACCAACCCAGTAAGATAGTTGAATCAGTCCAGAACGTAGTACATGCCGCCTTAACTCGTAATGACTTCGCTACCTTATTATAAAGACGAGCACCGACTAAAGCTCCACAGAGCTCCAGTCTGGGAATCGTAGTAGCCTTTATCGGAGCTACTCGACTCTTAGAAGCTAATAATCTGACAAGAATTTTACCAGATTCATTAATGCTACGAACATACAGACATGCGCCGTATGCTCTTTCAGACGCATCAGAAAAAATGTGTAACTCGAGACGTTTGAATGAATCGATTATTACACGTCGTGGAACGCGAATATTATTAAGGTGATGCAACTTTTTAATTATGTCAGACCATACATTTTCAATTTCCGGCGTTAACGGCTCATCCCAGGACAGTTTATGCAACCATAATTTCTGTAAGAGCATTTTCAGACTAATGACAACAGGAGAAACGAGACCTAAAGGGTCAAATATTTGTGAAATTATGGAAAGCATACTACGTTTCGTACACAGCTCTGTCTTGGCGATCGAGTGACCTATGGGAAAACATAGTTCATCAGAAACAGCTTGCCATCCTAAACCTAAGGTCTTGCTGGGCTCATTGCTACCGATGTTTAAATTTAGGGAAGACTGAGCCAGTTCACACACTAATTGAGGTTCATTAGACTGCCACTTTCTAAGTGGAAAGCAAGCTGAGGCGAGGACTGACGTAAGTTTACTACGCATGTCTTTAACGTCATTAAGATCATCCCCTCCACTTAAAAGATCATCGACATAAAAATCATGTGTGATGACTTCTGCGATTCTTTCGTCGTCACACTCAAGACCGAGCTGCTTAAGGCACCTGGTAGCGAGAAAGGGGGCACTTGCGGTCCCATAGGTTACCGTGTTGAGCTGATATGCTTTTAGTGCATCTTTAGGGTTGCAACGCCAAACTATCCTCTGTAAATCCCTATCATCAGGATGTACCGCTATCTGCCGATACATCTTTTCGACATCAGCCATTAAAATATATTTATGCTGTCGAAATCGCAGAAGAATAGATAAAAGGTCATCCTGAACCGTGGGTCCAACCATTTGGATGCTGTTTAGGGTAACACCATTTGAGGTTGGGCTACTCGCATTAAACACGGCCCTCAGTTTGGTGGTCGTGCTGCTGTCCCGAATAACGCCGTGATGAGGAATGTAGTGCGGATCAGTAGTTAGTTTACATTCTGTCATATGACCCAACGAAATGTATTCTGACATAAATTCAGAGTACATTTTATAAACGTTCGCCTGGTTTGACAACCTACGCTCTAAAGAATAAAAACATTGCTTCGCACGTTGCAATGAATTGCCTAACACGGACGGATTATTCTTTAACGGAATTCTTACACAAAAGCGTCCATCAGGCAAACGCGTAGTGTTGGTCACAAAATGATCCTCACACAATTTGTGTTCGGGTGAGGTAGCGGAACATTCAGTTACATCCTCCAAACTCCAAAAACGCTCGAGCTGATGCTGAATTTGCGCATGTACACTAGTACTAGCAGCCGCATCAAGCTGCACAAAATTACAAACAGGGTTAGGTAAACTAGCGGCATTACTATTTACTAAAGGGCCAGAAACTATCCACCCTAACCTAGTTTCGTAAAGTGTAGGTTTGCCTGTGCCTAAATCTATCCTTTGTGATCCTAGAACATCCCAGAAAATGTCAGCGCCTATTATCAAATCAACTGACGCAGGTGTGTGAAAGTTAGGATCGGCTAAACATACGTCACTAGGTATATTAAGTGTACTTATGTCGAGCGAATGGCGCGGGACGTTGTTTGTTATCGACGGTAAAACGAAACATCTTAAATTAGCCACAAAGGTTTCATCTAATGATTTTAAAGGCACCAAACACATTTTATTTATTTGCGACGCAACACTATTAATACCCATAATTGATTTATTTATGGGTGTAAAGGGCAGATTTAATTGACGATACATTTTATTCGTCATAAGACAGGAAGTACTACCACTATCGAGAATTGCGCGAGCTAAGTGCTCGCGATTATTTGAATCATAAAGCTTAATTAGTACCGTCGATAACAGAACGTCAACGCGATGACCGTGTCCTTGATGACTGGAAGTCGCGACGCTCGCCGACAGTGTCAAGCTAGGATTCACATCGGTAGATGTGGCGGGGGGCGTGCTGCAAACAATGTTATCAGTTCGCCCGCTAGGCACAACCGGTTTTGTCTTAGTAGTATCTGCTACATGAATTAAAGTGTTATGACGTCGTTTGCATAATTTGCAACCGGGCTTCTTACAATGATTAGCGTAGTGTCCACTGCAAAAACAATTAAAACAAACTTTAAAACTAGGTAATAACTGAAGTCGTGCTTCATTGCTTAAACCTAAAAACTGCGGACAGTTATTCAGTTTGTGATCTTCGCTGCATTTAGGACACTTCCCTGAATTCAAGCTGGCCACATTGTTATTAGAACTGTTGTCTAATGAAACCATAGTTTTATGTTTGGACGATTTAGTATTTGTGTTACGTTGTGTGGTGTTCTGTGATGTATGATATTCTATGGATTCAATAAGGTCAGTGCGAATCTTCATGAATTCAATGAAATGTTGAAGTGAAATGGTATGATCCTTGGTGATCCGACCTTTGTACTCTTCCCATTCACGTAGTGTCCTGGTGTCTAACTTGTGTGACATGATGTGAATGAGAAGTGTATCCCAGTGCTTCACAGGCTCTCCTAAGGACTCCAATGCACGGAAATTCTTGTTAAACTGATCCATTAAGCGTTTCAAGTGACTTGACGATTCTCGTGTTACTGGCTCGATGTTAAACAACGCCGAAACGTGATTATGGACTAATAACCGTTTATTATCGTAGCGGTCACACAACAATTGCCAAGCTATGTCATAGTTTGTCGCACAGAACTGAATGGAATTAATTACCACAGCAGCGGAACCTTCCAAAGACGCTCTCAGGTAATGATATTTATTGATAATATCTATACTTTGATTTGAGTGTATTAGACTATCAAACGTGTCACGAAACTCGAGCCAATTTTCATACGAGCCATCGAACTTAGGCAGCTGTATGGTAGGTAATTTGACGGGCTTGTTGTTACTATTGGTACCACTATGAGAACAGCATTCACTAGGCACTGGAGGTTTTTTATGACTAGCTATTATTTCCTGTGCCTGACAGAGGATTTTATAGTATCTAGACTCAAATTCGTCCCTCTCTAACAATTGGGTTTCACAGTCTGAGATACATTCGAGCCTCGTTTGCGTCTCGTCATAACTAGCATACAATAATTCGAGCTTACCTATACGCATTTCAATTTCGCTAATGTCCTTTGATGTAATCGATGAACTATCCAGTGACTTTAAAAATCCAGAAAATATTGTGATACGACCTTTGTAGCTACTGCGTTTCTTAGTAAGTTCTGCAATTTCCCGTGCTACTTCCATATCGGCCTTGTCACTTTTTGTGGACATCGTGGGAGACGATTGATAAATCCTGGAATTTATAACAATAGGATCAAATACTAAGTTGATAATTTACCTATAAATTGAGCGTGTCAGTTTGGAAAATAAACTAAATTACATTGAATTTTATTCTACTCCTAACTGCAATAACAAGGTCTATATAATAATGACTTAACACAATGTTATTTACCTACTTACTTCAATCTACTTGTCGAAATATAAAATGAGCAATTACGGAAAAACTTTAAAACAATTAATTTTAAACGTTACTTTAAAACAAATCAGTAAACGAATAATAGTAATGAACTCAGTTCTAAACTATAAGATCATAAAATGATTAACACGTTAAAGTTAACCTTTATTCGCTCAATGACACAGGAGATTTTGGCTAAGTAAAATAATAATTGTGCAGTACTAACCTTTTAATAATTTAAATTATTACTATAAATACTACCTTTAGAGTGCTGGGTTGATTACAACTTAAAACACACGAACTTATGTCCAAGCCACTTTTTCAAGCACCTCTCGAACTCGTCCACGTTGTTATAACCCGTCGTAATTTTTCAATAATTTATGTAATTTCTTGAAATTATCGCTGATCTTCATGTAATTATTATTAATCCGGTTCGTAGGACCATGTAGAAGTCTCCAAAGGTGTAGAAATAATTTAAAACAGTCGAGTAGAATTAATTTGGTTTATTCCGTACAATGACAAAATCAGAGTGAGAGGTTACATAGGTACAGTTAAACTTAACCACTAATTAACTTAATGTTCGCGCGTAGCATCATTAGTCCATGGGTAGTAAAATTGCTTCGACGAAAGCAGTAGGCGCTCCGACACCGAGAAAACTATAGGCATAAATTGTATGTAACATAGAGGCAATAGTTCAGATTAAAATGATGAATTTAGTATTTTTTAAATCAATGCATTTTAGTAAGGTAGTTAGGTTAGATAGTTGGGTTAGCTATAGAATAGGTATGGTCAGTTAAGTTAGGTTATATATACATGTTGTAATTTAAAAGTAGTAGTAGTTATTATTGGTTTGGATTTATTTGTTGTCGTCTTATTCAACGTATGTATATCTAATATAAAAAAATAATAATAAGAGCAATAAATTGACTCTAAGGCACAACGAAGTTTGCCGGGGCAGCTAGTAAAGTATAAGTACTAACACTAACAAGGCTGGTATTCAAACAAACGAACCAAAAATAATTTAATACTGTTGTCCCTGAACAAATATTTTTTATCATCCAAATAACATTTTAAATGAAACATAAAAATAACTTTTGAAATCCGGCTCGGGTCGTAAACAATGTTATCAAATGAAACGTACGCCTAATTGTTAGGCAAATCAAATATTTTCATAGGACACCGAACCACGCCCAGGTAATGAAAAAATAACAATCGATTTATCGTGGTACCAGTGGAACAGCTGGCCTGCTTTTATGTAACGCGAGGTATGTTATAATTAAAATATTGCCGAAGACCATGTTTATGGAAATACGATGTCTGCAGTGCTATTCTGCACGCATCCACACTGACACACAATACATTCCTCTACACACGCAATGGAAAATTCTGTATTTTTTTATTAACTATAGTTTTAATTTTCTAATTTTAATTTTTATATCATTTCACTAAATAGTTTGGAACTAAATAATTATCTGTTTTTTTTTTGTGGAGATGGGCGTTGATGGCTGCGCCGCTGTATTATACTTTTGTAGCTATCATCGTTTTTTTTGTTCAATTTATCTATACATATAATAAATCTGTAGAAGTAAAATTTCTGTACATCGAAAATATCAAAAAAATAAATAGCACGGGGTGTTACTAGACTGACACCGAACCCAAAAATATGATTAAAAAAATTTTTGTCTGTCTGTCTGTCTGTCTGTCTGTCTGTCTGTCTGTATGTTCAGGTATCACGCAAAAACTACCGGTTCGATTACGATGAAACTTGGTGTAATTATTCTTTGATATCCTGGGCACCACACTGGGTACTTTTTATCCCGGAAAAGTATATACAATAAAAAACAAACTTAATTTTGCGGTTCGATCCCTAGACCCGACTACTGTACCAACCGCAAATAATAAGTTTGTCGTAGGTTACGTCACCCGCAGTGGAGTTCACCAAAGGGCGCTGCACACGGCTAAGATATTATAATATTTAATCTTAAGATACAATATAGCTCGCCATACAATTCAATGGACTATCACACACTACGAAGATAATTATGCACATTGAATATCTATTCAAAATTAATATTGGTGATCGATACTGATGCCAAAAATGCAATTAGTGAATGTTTTGTCTTTCTGTCTGTATGTGCACGCATAGTCCAAAACTATTATAGGGATTTTAACCAAACTTGGTACGGTTGTAGGTAATCAATACGCCTGGGCAGGTTGATCTTAGTATCAGTTGTTTTACAAATGGTCAGTTGTACGGCGCTCTTTCCCGGGACAGTAGTTCCAGAAATCTTTATGCATACATATCGGAAGGATCAACTTTGAAAGTAGTCTATCCGGAAGTATTATGCTAAAATTATTACGTTTATATATCAACGCACAGCCCTAACCGCTGGTATTAGAGACATGAAACTTGAAGGGGTGTTCTTAGTGAAGAGTAAGTCTTCCATAAAAAACGATTTTTGAAAATTCAACCCTTAAAGGGAAAACATAGGGGACGGAAGTTCGACATCCGCGCGGGCGAAGCCGCGGGCAAAAGCTAGTTGTCAAATAAATCTGTCCAATAAACATTTTTTTCTTTTTTTTTATTCTGTGAAAATCACACAGTAAAAATGTGGGTCAAATGATAACGAATTGTGCTGTTTTCTTCCAATGCTACACATTGACCATTCTCCTCACTCAACTTTTCATGCTGTGACTTTTACTGAACCGACCGATTGGTGAAATTTTGTGAACAATGTGAACATAGTGGAAGTTTAGATAATGAACAGTACCAATTTGTACAGACGTCAGC
Source organism: Euplexia lucipara (assembly GCA_921972225.1). Classification (NCBI taxonomy): domain Eukaryota; kingdom Metazoa; phylum Arthropoda; class Insecta; order Lepidoptera; family Noctuidae; genus Euplexia; species Euplexia lucipara. The sequence goes on along the minus strand of OV179152.1, from coordinate 15,448,870 downwards.
ACATTAAGTTACCCCAATGTGTCAAATTTTCCCAAATTGTAAATGAACCTTATTCTGTTTAAAACGATCAAAGAAAATTGACACACTGGGGTAACTTGATGTATTGGCGTCTGTACATAATATTTTGTAAAAAAAAAGCAACTACAAAAACGCCACCACAAAGTAAAAGAATACTTTGGAAGTTGGAATAACTTTTTTTTAAATGTGTAAGGTCTTTGTACAATTTCTGACATTCTTTTAAGGATAAAATAATATAATTGCTATGTTCACATTTGAATCAATCTTTTGTTTAGGTTACAACATCTTTTTTACTTCTTGTGTGGATCAGTAACGCGGTGTACTTTGTAGAATCCACAGTATGGTGCTTCTGGATTATTTATACACTGCACTACGACCCTTAGAGGCAGTCAAAACCGCGGGGCACAGCTAGTTTTAGTACAAGTTTTCTCACAATGTTTCGCTTCGCAAATGTGTATGTGCAAGATAAATTAAGAAAGTACGTATCACCACCGTGCAAAGACCTCTTTTTATATAGAGATAACGCAAGCATTGATCAACTAACTTGCTCTAGGTGAAAAGACGGATAAATTTAATTTTAGACTTATATAAACTTTAACGCTCCTCACGATGTGATGTGTCAGATTAACTTAAAGAAAGTACTTACGAGTTAAACGAGGCAATTAATTCAAAGTCGGTTGGTACTTGAGGGTTTTGTCTTTTGAGCCCACAATGCATGGAAAGCGAAGCCTTTTCCACTGGACTGATATAAGTATTATTTTTATAGACTCAGTCTAGAATTAAAAGTACAGAATTCAGTCATAAAAGTCGAACCAAACAATAAAATTGGCAGTTTCATTGTAATTTAAGAACTGAATCCATATACAGGCCCGGCAATATATTAATTAATGCCACACTCACGAAGCCTTTTCGATGGATGTCGTTCCAAAATTAAATAATATCAATTAACTACAGGAAAAGCGGATCAGAATCTCACAGCGAAGCGAGTAATAAATTGGGAATATTTTTTTCACAACTTCATGTTTCATATGAATGAGCGAGATATACCTACCTATTTTTTGTTTTTGTTTATTTGAAATTGGATCTCCGACACGTTATGTCACGGGTTTATGAATACAGCCTGAAAAGTAACGAACTTGTGAAAATGTAAAAAAAATCTCATTTTTGTAGCAAGGTATTAAATTGCCTCGAATATAGGAAATTGTGTCACCGAACTGGTCTTGTGAGACGTTCCTTATTTATTTTTTAGACCTGATTTTTTATAGCAAGATAATTATATTTTATCAACCCAAGTATTTGTACTTTTTGGCACTAGGCGAGCGATACGTTTTAATAATTTTACATAAGCACATAATACAATATTCACTTTGTTAAACCCAATGGCTTGATAATTTAAATGAATCCTAAATAAATAGGAATTGAAAACCCAAACCAGATGTACTAAATACGGATACAATATAGGTATAGGACCTACAATATTCCTGTAAACATTTGTAATAGCTATGTAAATATTCCCTCTACCTACATTATGGAAAAGGGCCATATCCGACAAAATGGGAAAACCAGCACGTGATTTGAATAGGGGCTGCCAAATAATATTTTAATAACCAATTACGTTAATTGAATTAATTGAAACAACGCCTAAAATTGTTAAATAATTAAAACGTTTCAAATTCTATGTTACTGTTGTAGTTTTTTTTTTAAATAAGGGTGGTCAGCGGGATTAGTATAAAGGACTCACTGCCTGAACGACGCTGGGTATACATAATTATATTATTTAAGTGACAACGGTGAAAAAAACATTGTTAGGAAACCTAGACTTATAAATAGGTACGGTTAACCCTGTCAAAATTCGTTCCGCCTTAGAATCAATTAAAATCGTGTAAGCTTCTTTGTCAAATGTCAAATTGTCACATAGTAATGATGACGCTGCAATTTGAAAAATGTTTGAGGAAACGAATTTTCTTGACAGTATTTTCAGAGAAAAAAAAGTAGCCTTTGTCCGTCTCGGAGATTTCAATTTAATTATGATAAATATGGTTCGTCGTTTAGTCGTGAAAAGGCGACATACACGTATATAAACAGACAAACATACAAATTAATAGACTAACATACTAATAAACAGAGCTTCTTCCTGATTTACAATACTATTATAGGTATGTAGCTAAAATCGCCAATCCACTTTGAGCAAGCGTGGTAGGTAGTCAATGATTAAGCATTTTCTGTATGAGGCTTTTGCCCTGCTGTTGGGAAGTGATGGGAAGTAACTGGCTCATATTATTATTTGTAGGCACAGCTTTTGAAGTTATTCCTTCTTCTTTTGGCGCGTTTAGGAAAAACGATAAAAGCAAATTTTTACACAGTTTCACGTAAAACCAACACTATGAAGTTAGCCGTAGTCAACATATTGATCGACCTTTTGGAAATAAACAAAATGTGATAGCGAAATGTACATTGAGTTGACATTGACACTAAAATGCATAGCAAAGTTGTAATTGAATTTTCTCTAATATGTACATACATAGGTTTAATGAAAAGAGTTTTAACGGAAATGATATTTTTTTTTAAAAGATTTTTATTTTGTTACGCCAAAAAAGTATAACTTTTGTTTACTTTTTTATTTTAATTATAATGTTACACACTTTTACCATTACATAGCATCTGCCAAACTGCAATTCAATTTGTCGGCAGTTCTCGTGGAACTGTAACGAATATTTTTTTACATGTTAACTAAGTATCCGATACTACATAATTTATCATTGACTTCATAGGTACTATTCTATAAACGTTCTAGCTAATCTACTTCTCAACTCAACTCAATTCTGTTTACCTTATTTAAAACTTCAAGTCATGCAACCCAATAGAAAAAGCCTTTGTAAATTGTATCTACGGCTTACTCGAAAACGCATATTTTTTTGCAGGTCAATAAATAGCTTTTGCTACCGGCACTTGCTATACGTAAACCAGTCTTTTTACTATATGTTTCCCTAATAAAGTTGCAATATCATGTTCAACTGTAAGGATTGGGCAACTATTATATAAAGAGTTTATCTATAAAACTCACATTTTTATTCCCTCCACTAAAGAACCCGCATTAAGTCGAGTTGCAGTAATTCTCAACCGACTTTAAAAAAAGGAGGAGGTTCTCAATTCGGTTAGTTATTTTTTTATGTGTATTATTAGCTCATAACGTCGTAAACAGTTTTTTTAAAGGCAGCTCGAAGTAAGTTGGAATTTGTTAGTCTTAATATATAAAATTCTGGTGTCACAGTGTTTGTTACAAAACTCCTCCGAAATGGCTTGACCGATTCTTATGATTTTTTGTGTTTATATTGAGTAGATCTGAGAATAGGACGTTAACTTTTGGATCAGGACGTTTGTTAGCTAGTGTTTCCATATAAATATTATAATCTTTTGTTGCTAAAATTAAACATATTATGTTACAACAAAAAGGGTCCATAATAAATCTCGATAACCTAGTAACTTATTCCCATAAATATAATAAACGAAGCAATATTTCTTATAAAATAAAATAAGTGAGAAGAATAAATTTATCTGTATCTCTTACTTAGATTAAAACTATTTCATCATACACACACAGTCCCACGACCCTAAATAAGTAATTTGATGGCCTCTAAATGGACATGTAAGAAAATAAAAGGGCAAAGACCCTTAATATCATATGACGGTCATGTGATTTGACATCGCTAGAGGTCGCAATAGATTAAGTTTTTACCAAGAGAGATCAGACGTCGAGTAAACAGCCAGGACTTATAGTAATAATTATTTTAAATTGTTATCAAAATAATTCAAAGCTATTAGGAAGACCCATTGGTCTTCCTAATAGCTTGTTGTAGCATTACGATGAGGACCTAATTAAGCCTTTATTTCGAGCCAATATAGTGTAAGAAACAATATTAACTGAAAGCTGATGTGAGTAAAATAACAATGTATCACTAATCTTATAGCTACTTCGTTCAGTGGTTCTCTGGTAGGGTAGTAGATTCGTGCAGCAATTATTTACGGAATAAGTCCATCATCATCTGCCTAGCCTTTTCCCAACTATGTTGGGGTCGGCTTCCAGTTTAACCGGATGCAGCTGAATACCAGTGTTTTACATGGAGCGACTGCCTGTCTGACCTCCACAACCCAGTAACTGGGTAACATGATACCCCTTGGTTAAACTGGTTGTCAGACTTTCGGGCTTCTGACTACAAGTAACGACTGTCAAAGATCTACAAATGACAGCCGGGACCAACGGCTTAACGTGCTTTCCGAGGCACGGAGGAGTCTTGGTATGTAATAAATGGTCACCCATCCACGGACCGACCTCGTCAAGCGTAGCTTAACCTTCGATCGACCCATGCGGCTGTTATAATTTAGCCACAAGCTCCTCCTCCTATTTAAGGAATAAGTATTATACATTTAATAATAGATTAATAAGAATAACCCTAACTTAAATAAAGGCAAAGTCAATGTGAAGTGAGCAATCCTCCCAAGTGTGATCGTGGTCTCTGAAGTTTCTTTCGGCGTTTCTTCTCAGTGTAGTCAGGTAGACAAACACTCACCTAAATATATTATGTTGCTTAATTGAGGTGTTAACGTTTTTGTAAAAATCAATTTACCAAAAGAAATACGAGCATTCTAGTTCCATTTTACACATCTACAATATTCCCCAGAAACCAGAATAAAACCGGACGAATATAAAATCCTGGGAATATATTCAATCAAATAGTTATATCCAAATAAAATACGATACGAATAACTTTCTACCAGACTGTTTATAGCCCTATTTCCACGTGCTTAAATATTACAACACTCATTTTAAAAGTACCTCTTGGCACTAAAGGAGAAACTTATAACGACTGAGAATAATAAAGATGCCCACCCTTACTGTCTTAAATTCCTCACACTTACTCGAAAATATTTCTTCATTCCTATTCCATTGCTTACTACCAATGACATTTCAATTCTAAGTTCAAACAAAACCTGACATGGATACGTTTCATATGAAGTTTGAAAACGATTCTCTATTTTTTGGTACGTTAAAAGGGGACCTTCCTTTCAAAAGGTATCTTTATTAGGCGTGAGTATTGGTGTAAATCTCCGACTGTAGTCAATTTATTGTTTCAATTGTTTTTGACAAAGTTTCTCGCACTATTTTGCATAAAATATTAGGAGATTAAATAAGAGTCATGGAAGGTTAATTTATGATAAAGTTACCTTATTCATAGGGTATAATATCGTACTATAAATATTAAGGTTGCATCTGTACTTTAGCGGCACGTTTTCTGTGACTTTAGTTAAACAACAAAGAACCTATTGGCAATAGGGTACATGCATGTATTTTTTTTATACTTTTAATTTACTGTTTACAACGTTTTAACATAGTAAAAAAAAATAAACATATTTAAAAATGCAGTAATGAAACTTAAAAAAATATTTAAAATACAGAATAAATTTGAGCTGTTTAAACGCCACCATTTTCGCGCGCCATTTCGATTACGTCATTTTACCATGAAAAAAGCTCAAAAACCAGTTTACCGGTATTGCTTGTACCCGAATGCAATAAACATTATCAGATTGTGCTTTTATAAAACCACTTTCAGTAATTTTTCTTAAATTTTAAATAACCTCATTATGAAGCTAAAATTACACTTGAACATTAAATTAGTTTACAATACACACGGCAATAATTATGTTTTAGAATAAAAAGTCCATTATAATACTTAATGTCATACTTACACATTGTATGTTTTGTAGACGTTGAGTTGTTGTCGTAGTATTTGACGTCATTTTTCGTTATAACCAATGGTGAAAAAAAATTAGCAACTATTGCTTACTATGCATATGCACACTCCTGGCTTGTGTATGGAATAATACTTTGGGGTAAAAGCACAAACGCAGATGTTCTATTCAAATTGCAAAAGAAATGCATAAGAATCCTCGCAAACATCGACGGAATGGATAGCTGCAGGCCACACTTCATTGAACTAGGCATACTAACATTACCATCTATGTATATCTTTGAAATCTGTCTGTTTGTTAAGGCGAGGTTTCCCCAGCAGTGTAGGCATTTAACGCTTACCTCAGGCCCCGCAACCAATAGCGCTACGTAATAAACTGCGATGCATCGGAGAAACGCCGCGCGCTGTCGTCGTACCGCTCATTCATGACTTCACGAACTCGAGTAGGTACACAGTTGCGTCACAGAATAGAGTAATGCAGTAGAGCAACTTCAATTTAATAATTTAGATATGATAGAATTCTTGAACTACGATATCAATATTGTAATTCAAAAATACTTAAATGCATTGAATGGTTATTTAATTTTAGTATCCCACTTAATAAGAATATAAGTATGCGTGGAAAGTATGGGTTTAGGGAAAATGGGTTAAATAAATAAATATTTGATTTGTTAATCACAGTTGAATTAATATTAGCTAAAATATTGCCAGATCAAAGTAAAAATAGAGGAAAAAACAATTAAAAGTATAGAAATAAAAGTAATAAAAATAAAAATATGTAAATTATACACATTTGGCTACAATTCGTCGAAACGTAGTTGACGTGGTTTGAATGGCAAAAACTAAAACCTTATAGATTCTTTATATCTGTCTGTCTGTCTGTCCGTATGTCACAACCATTTTATTAAGAAACTGTTAGGACTACACAGTTGGAAATTGGTAAGTGGATGTGGTTTGGGAACCGCTATACGTTTTTTACAAAAAAAAACGAAATTTACTGAAATTACTTTTTTTTTAAATGCAGGCATAACGTAGTTTATATTCAAGGTGTTTTTTTATATCCCATAACTCTAGGGTTATATTCTGTAGGTAAAAATAATACTATAACTCCTAGAATAGATGGTCCAAAAATGCATAGTTTCGGAGATTATATCATCAATCATAATTAAATTATCAGTTGTTTAGTACCCGTAACACAAGCTCTGCTTAGCTTGGGGCTAGATGGCGTTGTGTGAATACTCGTGGAATATTATTATTAAGTATTATTCATATTATTTTTATTACCTCATTAGTTTATTTTCCCATACGCAAAAAACGCGTTTTGACGTGGAGTTGCGGATACCAGCCCGGTATCTTTAATCTTTAATCTTTTATCTAATTAGTTCAAAAATTGTCACCAGTACGACGAACCTTCTTTCTAACATCACTTTTCTTTCACGTAAGGGTGTTTTACATTAATCATCGTGACTTTGTCGAATTATTTTGTATGATAGTAAAAAAAAAAAGGATGATTGAAACATAATTCATGTGCCAGTTGATTCTTTGATATGGTCTCAATCATACCCTAGAGTTATGGGATATACAAAAAAACACGTTGTATAACTCAGGCATTATAATTACCCGCTCTAGTTACCCGAACGTTTGAGTGGTTATCTCAGGCATAACGTAGTTTCGTATTAGCGAAAAATAAATGTCACCGAAAATAATAAACATACCTACTTGTAGGAAATGAGCAATGTACAGCTTGGCAAAAAAGAGTAGAAACGGAACTAAATTTTTGTCTGTTGGCAACATTTCCAAAACAATGACATCTCATAATAAACAAAGTTCACGATTTCGTAAAATTTTAATTTCGACCACCAAACGTTGATTAATAAACGTAAAAAGTGAAGAATAATGAATAAAACCATTCGGAGTGCTGGCAGGGAGGTTATTTATAAGGTGTACAGGCGATGTCTGGCGGAACATGAGGCCCAAACAATTCTATCTGAACTTCACAATGTTTACCAAAGAACCGCTGATAAGACAGGTATGTAAGAGTTTGTTTTGTTGATTTTAGTTGAATCAAGTGTTAATTGATGAATAAAAAGCTATATTAATTCGCTTGCGTAAGGAATAACTAGAAATTTGAAACAATAAATGTCGAGCACATAGGTTATGTTTACATTTTTTCTGCATTACTCTGGTATAGCGCGCTGAGATAAATTGATACTTTGGTGACTTGACTTTTAACTGAATGAAAATTAAATTTCTACGTAAATTATACTTTAAGTGCGATATCAAGGGAGAGAATTATTTGTTCTAGTGTTTGCATTAGAAATGTAAAAAAAAATAAAACATCATATTGTTTAACCTAATTCTTTATTCCATATTTTAATCTAGTAATCGTCCTCCAAATATTCCACCCTTACCACATCCATGTCAATTAAAATAATAGATTTAGATTTATTTTTTAGGCAATGACACGAGTCATTGCCTAAAAAATAAATCTAAATCTATTATTTTAATTTTGGGAAATCTGTTAGCGTTCTAAGGAAAATCGTGCTGGAAGTAGATAAACAACATTAACAGTATGTGACAAAAATGTTTTACTTTTAATATTGTTAGACATAAATGAAATATTTCATCTTTACAGGAAGCAGCTAAACGTGCATTCCAAGCTATTACCGAAGAGGATTGGAAGAACTCGTGCTAACATGTAATAAAAATAGAAAAGGATTACTGGGAAAAAAACTAACTATGAACGAGGAAATTGAGCGATTAGTCATAAATCTAGAAAATGATAGAAGCAGCACCTCTGAACCCGAACATGACTCAGATGAGTTTGCGGCCAGCTCTAGCCATGACATGGATGTGGTAAGGGTGGAATATTTGGAGGACGATTACTAGATTAAAATATGGAATAAAGAATTAGGTTAAACAATATGATGTTTTATTTTTATAATTCCTAAACCATGTAAACTCAGGAGTATTTACCCAAATATTTATTTTTAGGTAAGTAATCAGTTGCGTGTCGAGAACACGTCCTTGTTCAATGAAACCACTACCAATTACTTACGGATTTAAAAATATAATACTTATACAGGTTACGAATATATTGTTACTTTATGTCTAAAAAAAAAGTTGCTAAGTATCAAGATTAGGTCAGTACGCTATGCGGTTGCAACGGGTTGCCAATTTGCCATACGAACAGCACAGTGGCGCGCCTCCATTATTTTCTACTCTTTTTTGCCAAGCTGTAATACTGTACTTTGCTACACTGTGGTACGAGTGTGCTGTGGTACGTGACCTTCACAAACATAGACACAAAATATAATAATATTATTTGTTGTGTTGTGGTAGCTGTGGGTACTTTTACCTAATACTCACGTGACGTGCTGCTGGTGGTTTGATGTTCATACTGGAGACGGTTCCTATGAGTAGACGGTGTGACCACCATCCCATCTTATTCACTATTTACTACAATAATGTTCATCATCATCATCATCAGTCTATAATGTTCCCACTGCCGGGACACAGCCCTCCTCTCTATGAGAGGGAGTGGGCTATAATCCACCACGCTAGCCCACTGCGGGTTGATAGATGTCACACTGGGCCACCACTGCTCAAGAGTGTGTTGATGCGAGTATTTTTTTTGTTTCAATGCGCAAATTCATGGCGCTACTGATTCGATACTGAGAGGAAATAGTAAGCTACGTTATGCCTTAGGTTACGTATATTTTATTAGCACAAAACAATTAGTTAAAAAAATCGCGGGCGATTTCGTAGGCAAAATCTATTAAAAATACAAAATCCCAGCAGGGTGAACGGGTGAACTACCTATTTGACGTCACGCAACAATAAACCTTTATAGCATTTGCGCGCGTGGCGACTTTATTTGCTCTATCTTAGGGTTCAAATACTACTGTTCGATACACTTGGTATGGTTGGTAAATACGTTTCGCGGTAAAAATAAAGCATGAAAGACTTTCGCGCTTATCGTTGTTATTTGCATTAGTATTTTTTTCTTGTAAACATTGTCCCACTCTAGGAATTTCTCCTGTGTCGTGGGTGCGTTTACAAACATTTAATCTCACATACACAAACACCCAGACCCGCGAACAACTACTTGTAGGTCATACAAAATATATTTGTTCCGTGCGGGAATAGAACCCGCGACACGCTGCGCAGCAGTCGATCGCTCAGCCACTGCGCCAACCGTGCAACCGTGTCCGTGTTGTAAAAGTATTATGCGTACCTAAGTTTGAGATTCAATATCATCTAAGGTATTATTTATATGGTAAAATATAATTTAGGTACCTACCTACCTAAATAAAAAATATCGTCAAAGTATTCCTACCTTTTTGTTTATTCAGTCTTCGTAGAGCCAATGAAGACAATTTTTTATTCTTGACCATTTTGATTTATTTTACAGCTTGGCAAATAAGAGTCTGACGCGGTGACAGTTGAAACTAAAAGTGGATGATTGTGGCAACATTGATTTATTTGTCTAGTGCTAGTACATCATGCGTCAAAAGTGCGTAAATCCTCGTCGTTTTTCATAAATTTAACAAAATTATTAAGTTTTGTTGCAAAATTAACGATTAAAAGTTAATAAAACCATTCGTAGTTGTATCAGAGCAGTGATTTACCTCGTCTTTTTGTGGTGTTTGGCCAAATCTGAAGCAGGACAAGTTTTGTCTGATATCGGGAATGTTTATCGAAGAACTGCCGCTAGGACAGGTATTTATCTACCCTAATTAAATCATTGTACATTAAATAAGTTTTTCTAAATGTTTTCAATGCGTAGTTTTGTTGATATACAGATTTAAGTAGCTATTTGTCTTGTTTACAGAAATTGAAATTTAAGGTTATGTTTTGTAGTTTAAAGAGCCTCGTATACCCATATTTGATACTTGAAGATAAAGAATAGGGAATTAATAATAAAGTAGGTACCGTATCTTTTTGTTTTAGGTAAATCTATCAACACAGTAAGAAAAATGTTTATAGAAGGTAAAAAATAAGATATTTTTAAACACCGGGAAAACTTCAAAGGTCGCTTGAAGAAAGTTACCACCTTATCATTGTGACGTGAATCTACTTGAATTAATATGGGGCATTGCAAAACATTAAATTGCTTCAATCAATGTTGGATCCATTGATATAAAGGTATGTAGCCTAATTTATACATATTTAAATTTGCTATGTTAGAACCATTGTTTATGATTATTTTTTGTTTTTAAAGGTGGCTGCTGAACAAGCATTTGCAAACATTACTAAGATTGGAAAAAATCATGCAACGATATTGTAATGAAAATAGAAAAATAATATCATGACAGTAATAAATCTCACAGATGACAGTAGCAGTGATTTATCAAAATTAGAAAATACTAGTGTTTCAGAAGTTGCAGGAAGCTCTAGCCAACATTTGAGCTTTTCCGGGATCCGAATATTTGATGGTACTGTGTTCGATTCGTCTGATTAAATTTTTGGTATTAAAATAAAACTAAAAAAAACGTGTTCTTTCATTATCTTATCCCTGTAAACAAACTATTGTCGTTAATTCCTAACAACCTTACGGTTAGACTGCTCTCGAGGGCATGATTATTATCTGTCTGTGTATACCTAATGCATCACTTTCGTGCAAGGCTTCAGTGCCCACTATAACATACATAGGTATATTAACTCTCGCCTCTTTCCTACGCTGGTAGGCAGAAACTAGAGATCGCTTACGAAGCAAAAGAAGTATGTAAGAATCGTAGCATATGCATATGCATTCTTACATAGTTCTTATGCTTCGTGTGTGTACATTTGCCCACTATAAATAGTGTTAATACTGGACATTGAAGCCTTCCATGGTGTTTGCATAGCATCCGACAGACAGAACCACCCACTTAACTTTGGGAAAAAATAACAAGTGTCAAACCTGTTAAGTCGTACTATTCAGGGTGACCACATGCGCGATACTAGCGACCTCATTTATTCCACACTCTTTTTTGCCAAGCTGTACTTATCTACAAATTTATCCTAATAATCTAACTAATAAAACGAAAAATATTACAACTATTTAAAAAACTAAATTAAAGTGATGATAAATAATAATATAAAAATAATAATAAAATTTATTTCAGACCATAAGTCCATAAAACAAAGTAAAGATAAAGTATGTACCTACATGTAGTACAATTTATCGAAATCGATTTTTTATCGGGGGATGACGGAAAAAATTGGCGCACGTCCGACCTCGAACACGTTCCGCTCGGGACTAAAGGACTCGGAGCGAGCGCAAACTAGTGATTTACACTTTGTTTTGGAATTTGTGATACATTTATTTTAATATTGCACATTATGTGACCCGAGATAATACACATTTTTTACGACCTTTATTATGATATAAGTTTTATTTTTCAAAGCCTAATATAACTCAAGTAAAACGAGTATTTAGCTATCATTTGGACATGTCTTTGCGATTTAATTGGATGCAGTGAAGTGTAAGTAATCGTGTATCGCATGCCCGACATATCATGGTCGAAGAGTCAACTATGTAATATATTTTTTTCAAAATTTAAATCCGTTCCATGTACGAGTAAAACGCTATTGTTGACGACGTTTATTGGGGTCACCTCGCCTTAAAAAACATATTCATTTATTTACTATAAAGAAAGACCGTTACTCACAACCTCGTAACTCAAGAAATAAAAACACACTCGTTCTACCGGTATCAAAGTTGTCTATATTTCATTCTGGGCCTTATGTAATGTGTATTAAAATATATAATAAAATACCACAACAACTGAAAGAAACCTCCAGCTACAATATATTCAAGAATAAATTAAAAAACTACTTGACAAAAAAAAGCTATTACAGTATAAAAGAGTTTTTCGAGGACAAACTAAACTGTAAAACAGTGTGAAATATAAAAAAAATATATTTATAACATGTTAAAGTAAATATTATATAAATATAATAATTTAATAATAATAATATAGGTATATATAAATATACTAATATAATATATAAATACCAAGAATATTATATAATAAAAGATTGATTAAATAGTGTGTAAGTATTTCTATATTGAAATTGTGTTGCTGCGCCCTAACAGGGTATCATGTATGTACTTTTACCTTTTATAACACCCTATGTATCTACTCATGATCGCAATAAATATTTGAAGTTTGAAGTTTGAAGTTTGAAGTGATGCGTTTCACAAATTTGAATTTCCCGCGCTTAATTCGCACTTTTATTTTTAATTTTAAATAATTATGACGCTATTAAAAAGTAAAATAATGATTTAGTTCATATTTTCTGCCATTAAAGAATCGGAAAAAAAATATTCGATCCATATTTAAATTATATGCATATTCCCTATTTTCTGGATTTTTTTGCACTCATGACGTCTTTACTCATGACACTATTATTCTTTAACTATTCTGAGTTCCAGAGAAATGACTTCTGTCGAATGGCAAATCCTTCCACCACGAATGTCAATGTAAGCTCTATTTTGAGTGCCTGTATTTTCCATCGACAAGCTAAAAGGAAGACAGTTCGCTCCACCAAATTTACCAGATTTGACCGATAGATGTATAAACGTAAACAAGGATTCGTATTATGTATTAAGGACCTTCTTAAGGTACAGGTGACGTTCTAAAGTCTCAGTCTTTGCCATGGGGAAAGAGCGTATAAATGTTTATATTATTTAAAAAAGGTCCATTCCTTTCGAGCTTTCGTAATAATCCAAATCTCCTACACAAAACATAATCCGTTCCACGTCCAAACATATCCCACAACAACAAAAACACTACCCTAAAAATAAAGCAAATTGAAGGACGACAAAAGGAAACCGCCTTTTATCACTTCAAAGAAACTTGATAAACCTATCTTGCTCGACAAACAGAATTATGTACACACATTGTTTGTTCTACCGTGTAAGGAAAAACGGAACGAATCGAAACGGGCTTCAGAGGATCGGCAAACAATACCTGAAGATGTCGCTGTATTGGTTAAGTAATGGTCGGGTAAGGTTGCGCAAGACGTACCCCTTAGGGTAAATTGAGGAACATTTTTAAGGCAAATTAAAATCGCGACAGATCAAAAGGATGGAGGGCGGCCTTTGCCCAGCAGTGTGAAAGTTCAGGAGAGTAATGATAATAATAATAATTCATAATTTATTTTGCGTCCATTGAATTAGGATTCAATGGACGCAAAATAAATTAACCACTAGACCAACGAGGCAGTCACGAGGTAGGCCTCGTGACTGCCTCGTTGGTCTAGTGGTTGCAAGCGCTACTACTGAGCATGAACTTCCGGGTTCGATCCCCAGGTCGGGCAAAGTGTTATTGAGTTTTTCTATCTGGATATTTCTCAGTAGCAGCCCGGAGTCTGGATTTGTGCCCGTTTGATGACAATAGGCTCGCCCCCTATTACATGGGACCTAAACATAACTGGCGAAATGTGGGTGTACTACCAGGTACACCTCTGCCTAGCCCATCGGGGATTACAGGCGTGACGTTATGTTATGTGTATGTTTGTGTTGAATCTTTACCTTTTATCTCTATTATCATTTGAGGTATGTTACAGGCTGAACTCGATTTTAGGGTGATCTAGTTTCGACTATGCCAAACCTGTTCTCCCTACAGGCGATGGTACAAACCAGTATATCCCAGGGCAAACTCGTTCATCCTGTTACCGAAAACCAATAACAGGATAAACGATGAACCCCTTGTTAGGAACGTAAATCTTTGACCGTCATTACGCGTAGACACGGTAGACAGAATCTCGTAAGTCTGACTGCTTATCAGACTTCAACTTCGACTTTCACAGGATCTTTAAAGTTATAGGTGCTTTCACAAGCATATAAGGATACTGATATAATTATGTTTGATGGTTTACTTATCTACGTAAGCAACCACGGCAAGCGGCATACAGTCACGCCGGTTAAAAGCACTACACACCTCACATTTTTGAAGGATAAGATACCAATAAGGTCCAGGAGTAAGGATAGGAAGGATAAGGAGGGCTACAGTATGAGGTTCTTCAAAATGGGTGTACATAGGTTTTTAAAGGGTCGGCAACGCGCGTGTGGCGCCCCTGGTGTCGCAAGTGTCCATAAGCTACGGTAACTGCTTACCATCAGGCGGGCCGTAAGCTTGTTTGCCACCATCGTGGTATAAAAAAAAAGGTCTGTGTACCTACATTATTATATCTATCTAGGGCGTTTCCACTAACATCTGCCTCTCCTCATTATAAACAGATTCTAATTCCTAAATCCACGAGCAGGCCTAGAAATAAAAAACTTAACCTTCCATCGACCTGTGCGGCTTTTACGAGCAAATATTAACTAACGGGCTACGACCTTAGAATGTTTGATTGAAGTAAACATGTGGCAAAAAGAAGAAACTTAATACTTAATATCCAAAAGTAATGTAAGTATGAGTGCACTTGTTATAAGTGCTTGTACTCAAGTTTGTTTAAGTTAAGTGCCACTTTAGTAGCGTGCCAATAACGTGGTTACAATATTGTTTATTTTCTCAGTGATATTAAATTTCGGATTTTATAGTTTTAGTTAGGTACTACGAGTATAAAGTATGCAAACTTTATGAACAACTTGCAGACTGTTTGGCTGTTTAACGGTGCCGATAAATGATCTAATTAAAATAAATGCTCAGACTTTGTTCTGAATTTTGTCGTAAAATGACAAATGCTTTTTAGGTACCCAATATTCATTCTGCTTTTTTTAGATTGAGAATGAAGTTGACAGAAATAACTTTTTTATGCAATTTTAATGTGAAAAAACACTTAATCATATTCAAATGACTCTTCACGTCACCAGTGGGTCGAGTCTGCTATTGCAATCGTGTCTCAATGCGCGGTCAATGATCGACTTTTGACGTATAACGTCAAACTTATGAAACATTTCCCATACAAAAACTGTCAAAGTTGTCAAATATTCGATCAATGACCGGTCATTGAGACACGATTGCAATAGCAGACTTGAGCCCCAGAGGGCTGGCCTTTATTTCGGTCAGAGAATCAGTATTGCCATACAACGTGGCAATGCGGCCAGTCTTCTGGGTACTTTTCCCGTTGATAGCGATTCGGATGAGTTTTTTGATGCCCTATAATTGGTTTACTGTTCTTTTGTTTGTTTATTTTTAGGTATGTATGTAACCAGTTAATTTAGAATAGTTTTATTGTATAGTTACTAAATAATAATGTTCAAACTACTACTTTCTCATCGTCACAAATGTAAATGTGATCATACAACCATAATATCATAAACAATTTATCTGTAACTAGTGGACCACACTCTCTTTCACCCGCGTAGTTCCTTTTCCCATAAGAATACAGGGATACAAAGCTTCCCAACGGCGAAGGAATTTTTCAAATCGGTTTAATAGTTTTTAAGTTTATTTGTTACAAACAAAAATATAAATCTTTGCTCTTCTTAATATTAAGTAGGTCTAGATGTAGATTATATAGAACTGCTCGGTTTATTTCATCGATTCGTGCGCAAACTAGGTACTTACCTGTTTCTTGGGGTTTTGGAATTTTGAGTCGTGTTAACATTAAATTAACTCACACTGTTGTCTATTGGTGGAGCACAATCAAGCACGAACCAAATAATAATAATACTATAATCGTTTGGTCTTGTCGCAAATTAAATGGTCGAAGCATGTTTGTTCGTGGCTTGTATGTAAGTCGGTCCATAGTTTCATACTACACAAGTTTGTGGTCAGCTCGTTTAGCGTAGGTGCACTATTAAGAGATCGCCCTATGTGAAAAGTGATAACACTGTTACACTCGTGCTTTGAATGTTTACCCTGTGTTTTTAATACAGATTTTTAAGATAAATATTAAGTACCCATTTTATGACTAATAAACGCTATCGGCTTACCAATCCTAAGTATCAAGGTCTCGTGTGCCTAGCAAAGCTTAACGCGAACATAACATAATTTCGATCGATTTTATAACTGAAAAATTGTTTATTTTCACTTTATTCATATCTATGACTGATAAACATGGTATGTTCGATTACCTACTAAACCGTTGCAATTTACGGCACGTTTACTAATTTATTTTTACATTTTGCAACTTTAAAAATGCAGACTAAATGTTTTTTTTTGCATTCACTACTAAATGTTGGTGGATAAATAACGTGGCTTATTACGTGCTTGAATAAAATATTAAACTAAAGATAAAAAAAAAATACACAGTTGACGCATACGTATTTGTATAGAGCGCAACCACGACTAAATGCATATTAAAAGGAGTATTTTTCTCAGAATCAGAGTCTTTATTTCTGTCCACCCCCATGGGAAAAAGGTCTGAGTATGTACCCGTGTGTGAATAGGTAGGTAGATTAAAATACACATGCATACGCTATCGCCGTGTGTTCGTGCTTGGACCTCTATTCTTTTAAAATAGTTAGACTATTTTTGTAAGAAAACTAATTCATGGACGACAGACGCTTAGTAATAAATTCCGTCGTCGCGCTTGCAACGTTGTTGACACAAACAAATGCATAATGTTGAGCGTCGTGTCGCGACAAGAATGCGACGGTTCTCATTTTCCTGAACAAACATACGGTTTGCTGGATAATACGAGAAAGTAATTAACGAAATTGTATTTTGATTGCTTCTGTCTAGGACTGCAACTTACCGACCTGACCATGCTGTCCTGTAAGCATAGTTGCAAGGGAGATTTTGATACATAAATAAATGAATAACTTGTTTTGTCGGCACCAAAATGTTGAGTATACTTATAGAAAGACTACACAGAGAAGCTGAGTATACTACGATGTGTCTACATATAATTTATACAGGGTGTAAAAAGATCCTTAACGTAAACGAAAACTATATATTCTACCCATCACTGGGATAGTTTGGGTTTGGAGATATTGAAGGTCAAAGTGCATTTTTTTCGTATCATCAGTAAACTTTCTTCCAAACAAACATTATCAAAATTATCGATTTTTCAAAACAAATTACGCATTTGAAGTTACAAAAATGCAATAGATACTAAACACAAGCGGGCCGGTGGGTCAACGACCAAGCGCGAGTGGCCGCGGCCGGCCGTACGCTCAGCTAATCGAAAGTGGCGTTGTGTTGTCGCGTTTTCATTGCGCGCAATAAAATGCATCTCTTTTTTAAAGATGGAAGAAAAAGCATTTTCCCAGCAATATTTTTTGGATAAAGTTACTTAATTATATGTACAGAATGTGTAGTTATCGGCTATGTGATCGGTCTTTTTACACCCTGTATATATTATTAAACCAGTATAAACTCCTATACGAAAATAACTAAACCCATAGGCTACATTTAATAATGAATGTTAATAACCCTTATAACAATCCAACTCGATAAAATCAACGCGGAACAATTCAAATTAATACCAAATAACTCGATCAAATATTTATACAAGTAATCGCGTGCTACCATATAATTTGAAGGTACGACTTTCATAATTATACATTGTTCGAATGTTATAAGGCTATTTAAATCAAAACAAAGCACGAATTAGGTACGTGCAATAAAGCATTAAACGCGATCATGACTTGTACTAGCACTTTACAGCCGAATAATGCTGGGCATTGTTCCTTAAATTTCAACTTTGCTTATGCAAATTACGCGGTTCCATTGAGGCTCAACAATAGAAACTTGCGGACTCCATATTCTGTACGGATATCCGAACGTGAACAATTTAAATAGGCTGAATGGTGGATTTCATAGCTGTCAGCTTTTGGCGCGAAATGGACCGTTTGACAGCTGTCATTTCGGCAACAAAATGGCTTCATCCCTGGTAATGGTGACAATAAGTGTCCAACTTTGTTGAACTTTTTAAATTGGGGTTTCAATGTGTTATAAAGTAACACCATTACACTCAGCAGTGCGAAAATAACTAAATAGATACATTTTAGTAGGTAAAGTACATAACAGACGCCAGCTGCACATCAGGTTACCCCAATGTGTCAAATTTTCCCAATTGAATATGAACCTTATTCTGTTTCGCATATAGTTGAAAAACGATCAAAGAAATTTGACACATTGGGGTAACTTGATGTGCTGGCGTCTGTACACAGAAAAACATTGTGAGAACGCTTTAAGAGCAAACTCAAGTACCCTTGTATCTCAAACACTTACAAACAACGCGACGTCAAGAAAGCAAAGCGACGATACTCTAACACGAAAATAAATGCAATTCCGGAGTACAAACTTCCTTTTTCTATTCATGAAGCAATTTAAAATATCTCGCCCATTACAACTGACTGTTTATGAATATCACGAAATATTTAAACGGCTCACTCACGAATGTACACAAAAATTCGCGTTGCTGTTGAAATTCCAACAGAAATACTGTTAATGTTGTAACGGGCAATGGTTTCACAAAAAAAAGTTGCTTTCCGCGGTTAGGTCATGAAATGTAAAATGCGGATATGGTTTTGAACGAGTTTTTTTTGGAATATGTGTTTGGAATTTCTAATATACTGGGTACTTAATAAAATATATAATACCCCAACAATACCAAGAATGATACCAAAAAGTTAAAAGCAAAAAAAGTGTCATGAAAACACGTACGATCCCTTTGGATTTAAAATAAAAATAAGGTTTTTTATCATAATAAATTATTTACACAAAGCGATAAGTTGGCGTGTGTGAAATTAGGAACTGTCAGGCACATTGTTTACCACAGCGTAGCGTAGATATGAGGGTAGTTTTAACTTTGTGCCAGTAAACCAACGAGTAATTTGGTTATTTTTTAGTAAAATACATACTGTGTACAGTCACGTGCAAAGTATGTAGGTACCTACAAGAGTACCTACACTCTTAATGTTAAACGTTCTTCTTTGAAATACTTCATATTTTAGAATTACAACAATTAGGTCATGTTGAGAGTTAACATTTGAGAACTGAACTGATATTTTACATTACTATGTGTTGGTACTGAAAATAGCTACATAGTTAAACATACTCAATACTTTTATTGCATTCCACATGTATTCTTAGGTGGTAAAACTTAAAATTAGATCATAACATGGACCCTGTCGGGCACAGCAAAATAAGTGAGTTTAGGAAAAAGGAAGTTTATTCTAAAATAAAAAACGAATTTATATTACTTATCAAACCAAACTACTAGTATATAAAATAAGTGTGGTCAGATTGAGCGGTGTGGTTTCAATATGGGCTTTGGTTGTATGTGGTAAGTATTAACTAAGAAAAAAATAATGGCTGTGTGTAGGATAATTTAGACTAGCACTAGATAATGGCTGTTTTGATATAATCAAACTTAATCAAAATCACACATAACATAACATAATCATACATAATCAAATAAAGAATGGGGAATTTATAGCCGAACCTTTACGAGGCGGCCCGTATTCACTGCATAATTTTCAAGACCTTCGTGTGTCGGAAAGCACATTAAGCCGTTGGTCTCAGTTGTTATTTGTAGATCTTTTACAATAGTTGCGAGTTGTTAGTACCCCAAAAATCTGACAACTAGTCACTGGATTATGTAGGTCCTTGTAAAATAATGGTATTCAGCTGCATCCAGTTAGAGCAAAAGGTGACCCCAACTTAGTTGAAGAAAACTCGAGAGGTGTCAAGGGACACCCAAATGGAACGAAGTTTTATGTACAGACGCCAGCACATCAAGTTACCCCAAAGTGTCAAATTTCTTTGATCGTTTTTCAACTTTATGTCAAACAGAATAAGGTTCATATTTAATTGGGAAAATTTGACACATTGGGGTAACTTGATGTGCTGGCGTCTGTACAGTCGCCAGCACATTAAGTTACCCCAATGAGTCAAATTTCTTTGATCGTTTTTCAACTTTATGACAAACAGAATAAGGTTCATATTCAATTGGGAATATTTGACACGTTTGGCATAAAGTTGAAAAACGATCAAAGATATTTGACACACTGGGGTAACTTGATGAGGCGTACTTGATGAGGTACAAAAAACCTGTATACACTGAACAAAAATAATCGTCGCAACACCACACTGTTCAATGCGAAGTAGAAAGACGAAATAAAAATAACTGGCTTGCTTTCTATGAGAAAGAAAGAGAGACAGACAGACAGGGAAACACGCGCACGCCGCACAGCTTACAACTATAGCAAAAAGTGTCGTTACAACTTTTGGTCTTAATTTTTTCCGTCTAGCCCCCTTTCGCAACGCGCGATAAGAAATTTCGTTTCAAAAAGCTAGGCACCTGATGACTTAATAAAACCAGGGTCTGTTACTGTCATGCGGAAGAGTATCTCGTCTATTCAGAAATCGTTTTAAACTTTGTTAAAAGACTAAATGTTTTTGCACGCAACTGTATTCTCCTGGTTTGAAAAAAACGTTCGTTGCTATTCTCTTTCGTAGACGGTTTTTGTTTGAGGGCAGTGTAATTAACTTTAATTTGGGTTATGTGTACATGCGCTAGGCAGCTTAGAATTACTACGGGCAAAATGTTAGTTGCCACGTTCACAGTCGCAATCTACTTGTAAAGGCTGCATTATGTTTTGTTATTTATGAGATCCACAGAGGAAATGGCTGCGTTTAATTAATAGAGTTTGCAAACTGTGTTACCGTATTTTGTATTGTATTATTTATGTGGAGGACAAAGAAACTATGTATTTCGCCCGTTCTAGGTGGCAGCAATAATCGACGGAATAATTTGTGAATGTCGGCTTATTCTGAAAAGGACCATGCAAAAAATCGTCCCATACCACCAACAGATTTCAAACGTATCTCAATCAATTCATCTTGGCATCATGATCATTTTTTATTATGACGACATCTCCGTAAGTCATGGGGGTATCGCGCGAAAAAATATTTTTTATACACACTATTTGGTACAGTAAATTGGAAAAAAAATGTACAGGAACACTATTTAACTATGAAAAAACTATTGATAGTGAACAGCCGTGAGATGCACAGGATAAAAAACCAGTCTGGCGATGCGTTTATTATATAGTCTTAATTTTTTGGTATATGGAGAAAGGTCGTCACACTGAATTTAATCTGCCGGCAGAAATGCTATCTACTAAAATGATAGACGAATAATTAGTAACTTACAAAACTGGATAACAGTTCTGTTGACATAAATATGTTTGTACATGAACAATAACAAAAAATGTAATTAATACTAACCCAAAATGTTGTTATTTCATAAATATGTATATACTTATACATGTTATAAAAACCTAAAGTGTTTAGTTGATCAATTGTTTATTGTAAAACGTCTAAAACAAGGTTATTTAAAAAAAAATAAGTACACCCTCTTTAAGTAAACACTTTTTTTTTACCCCATATATTTACGGACTAAAAATTGTTATTTGTGCTTTTATGAGACTTCATAATAATATTGAAACAAGTCCCATGTCTGTTGGTGGGTTGGGACAGCGCCCATACAAAATCTTTTGCATGGTCCTTTACCGCAAAGATTAGGTAAATGAGTCAAATGTCAATATCAAATGTGATGACAGTCCGCTCTGTTTTTTAACCCCCGACGCAAAAAGAGGGGTGTTATAAGTTTCACCGCTATGTGTGTGTGTCTGTCTGTCTGTCTGTCTGTCTGTCTGTCTGTCTGTCTGTCTGTCTGTGGCACCGTAGCGCCCAAACGGGTGAACCGATTTAGCTGCGGTTTTTTTTATTTGAAAGCAGGGTTTCTTGCGATGGTTCTTAGACATATTTCATCAAAATCGGTAAAGCCGTTTCGAGGTTATCAGCTCTTTTGTGTTAGCTTCCGTGGCTATTTTAGACGTCTATGGGTATTAACTTTACTTACAAACATATGTGTGTCTTAAAATTTCAAACACCCATGTGTGTAATATTAATAGGCAACATTATGGTGTATTTGGTCTGATGCAGCCAGGATATCTAGCAGACTAATACACTCTTGGGAAAATAACAGCAGATATGTCGTGTTTGGATTCATTTTAACCTGCATTTGATTCTGCACACAATGCACTGATGGCAACTGGGTGAGCTGATGCTGCAGCCAGACTGTCCAGCACACCAGTAGGTAGACTCTTGACAAAATAATAGCAGATATGTCATGTTTGGATTCATTTCAACCAGCATTTGATTCTGCACACAATGCTCTGGTGGCAACAGGATGAGCTGATGCTGCAGCCAGACTATCCAGCACACCAGTAGGTAGACTCTTGACAAAATAATAGCAGATATGTCGTGTTTGGATTCATTTCAACCAGCATTTGATTCTAAACACAATGCACTGATGGCAACAGGATGAGCTGATGCTGCAGCCAAGCTATCTTGCACACCGGTAGGTAGACTTTTGACAAAATAATAGCAGATATGTCGTGTTTGGATTCGTTTTAACCAGCATTTGACTCTACATACATTGCTCTGAAAAATTCTCATAACTGTAAACTCTATAAAACAAAATTAATGCGTTTAAAAATTATAAAATAAAAATTAAATTAAAAATTTAAAAAACCCCCACCGCAAAAAAGGAAAACATTTAAAAAGTTAAAAATAACACTTTAGCCGTGAAATTTTACGTAACGTCGGGGTACCGTTAAAATAAGTACCTACATACCTACAAGTACTAGGAACATTCTTTACTTAAGCGGTACCCCGACGTGAAGTAAAATTTCATGGCTAAAGTGTTATTTTTAACTTTTTAAGAGAGCAGTGGCGGCCCAGTGGTGGCGGCCCCTACTTACAAACAGTAAGTCGTGGGTTCGAACCCAGGCGGACGCATTGCTTTGTGTAATTTATTTAATCACTACAGTACTGCTCTCAAAAACGGTAAAGAAAAACATCGTGAGAAAACCGGCACGTCCTAGAACCAAACATTCGAAGACATGTGACATCTACCAATTCGCACTGGGCTCGCGTGGTAGATTATGGCCCATACGCAAAATACGCGCTTTAACGTGGAGTTGCAGATACCAGCCCGGTAACTAGACTGGATTCCAACTCCAACTTACATGGAGTTGGAAAAAGGCTAGGCTGATGACGAATATAGAAATAACGACCGTTCATGTTCGTTATCTGCCTTGACTTTTTTAAATTTATATTATTATACAATATAAACTAAATAAAAATAACACGATGGTCCGTCGTGTTATTCTGGTCTTCTGGTTTGTGGTCTTTTTTCTCTTATTCCAAACACTACCAATAAGAAAACCAACACTACATGACAAACATTTTAATTCAAAAAAAAATATTACACAAATTCAGGTATCTTGAAGCAAACATATTAATTCTCCTGTCATTATTCTGAAACAAAAAGAAATATTTATTCAGTCAGTAATTAATTATTTTCAAACGTAAATAGTTTATGTTAATTTAAAATGTCATATTGTTATAATTATGACATGGTCATCATCATCATCATCATCATCATTTCCGCCGAAAGACGTCCACTGCTGGACATAGGCCTCCCCCAAATGTCGCTACAACGACCGGTACTGCGCGTCTCTCATCCACTGGATTCCCGCGACTCACACCAAGTCGTCGGTCCACCTTATGGGAGGCCTTCCAACGCTGCGTCTTCTGGTACATGGTCGCCACTCCAGAACTTTTCGACCC
This sequence comes from Euplexia lucipara, assembly GCA_921972225.1. Taxonomy (NCBI): domain Eukaryota; kingdom Metazoa; phylum Arthropoda; class Insecta; order Lepidoptera; family Noctuidae; genus Euplexia; species Euplexia lucipara. Next base: position 15,424,569 of record OV179152.1, on the reverse strand, counting down.
CACCGACCACGTTACTGTTCTGCGAGCTATGTGACCTGCCCACTGCCACTTAAATTTTTAGCAATTATGGCAGTTCAAATTGATATAATTTAAAGCGATTATTCCGAACGAGTCACACTGTAACAAGTCACGATGTGGCCAAACAATAAAAAGTTGTCCTATCGAGTTACAGTGTGAATCTTTGGGAACAAACGATTTAAAAGACGTAAGGGCTAGTAAGTTAGAAGGAGTCTAGCCTAAAACAACCTTGCTTCGCTTTCGCCTTCTATTTTGATTTCACTTACAATTTAAAGTGGTAATAGCCTGAGGGGTCATGATCGTATGTTTTATCTTTAAAACCAGGCGTGAGTTTATATATTACATATTCTATCATCATCATCATCATCTCAATGGTCTTTTCTTAAATAGAATAGATTAGAGAGAGAGAGGTATTTACAAGGCAGATGAAAGTGGGAACGCCGGGAGGGGACGCCCTAGAAGGACATACATAGACCTTATTGGTGAGGTTCTTCAGAAAGGTCAGGTGCGTAGTACTCGCAACCGGCATGTGTGTATGACAACATGTATGAATGTAAACGAAGCAAAAGAAATATGTAAGAATCGTAGCATATGGCGCTCTGTAGTTTCTGCCTACCCCCATGGGAAAAAGGCGTGAGTTTATGTATGTATGTATGTAACAGATTAGAATATATAATATATAGAATATAAGAAAAATAATTTAAAAAATATATCTATATTAAAAAAATTAAAAAAAACCAGGCTTGGATCGGCTTCCAGTCAAATCGGACCTTCCAGTCGAACAGTTGAATACTCGTGGGTTTTTCTAACTGACTTCCATAACCCAGTGACAACATTATTGGTGAAACTGATTTCCAAACTTTCGGGGACTTGACTACCGCTAATGACCATCAAAGATCTACAAATTTTAATGACATCCGGGACTAATCGCTCAACGAACTATCCAAGGCATAGAGAAGAGGGGTCTTAATATGTAATAAATGGTACCCATCCCTGGCCACACCGGCAATGGTAGCTTTACCATCGTCGCTGTGCGGCTGTACTGTTATTTAGTAACAGCCATTTTAAACACAGACTATTCAAACAAAACTACGTATTAATGATTTCAAGTGAAATAACTTACAGCACTTATTTTCTGGCACACATTCGCCATCAATATTCCTTAGGTAACCATATTCACAAAGGCAGGCTGGAATATAGCAGCTAGGATGAATAGAAGGACATGGTGGTGGTTTCTTCAGATCTGCACAGGTTTTGAGGCACATTTGAAGTTTGCATTTGAAGTACCTTTCATTTGCAGCAGGGCAGTCTGAAGAGAAAGAGAACGAAAGCCATTAAAATATAAAGAAACGAAACACAGGAAATATGCAACAAAAAAAATCAAATTAAATAAAAACAAGTACAATATAAAAAAATATGAAAATAAACAAAATCAATCAAAAATCCCGAGGACAAAAAGACTCTTAACACAGCATTATTATTGTTATTGTGAATATTATATCGTTGGTGGCCCTATTAAATTAAGTACAATATTAAAAAAGAAAGTTGGATGTATTTTTGTCGATGTTAAGAATATTTAAAAACAAATACATTCCCCAATTTTTTTGGTAGATAGGTATACAGTATACACCCAAAATTTTTAAATTAATACAAAAAAAGGGCTGTATTCGTAACTGTTACTGATAGTATTTGGGTAAACAAAAGTAAAAAAAAAGAAATCCATTTTTTAAATGCCACTATTTAGTTAAACTTAAATAATGAAAACAACTGTCGGAGCATGCTTGAGCGAGATCACGCGAACGTGAGCTAGAGATTAATGAATACTACTATGTCATGAATAGCCTGTATAATATTTCCATAAATTGGGTGACTTTTTTGGATTTAAACAAACGCTAATAACTTTGCTGTTTATGAAAATTATTCATTGATACTTTACAAATATAATGAGAAGACCGTCTGAAATAAGCCCTTTAATAAAAAATTGGGGTGTATAAATTCATTCTATCACAGAAGATCTTTACTATAGGTATTATAGACGGATGTTATCGTAAGAGAGAAAACATTTTAAACTGACATAACTATTCACGTTAAGAATTTGATGAAGGTTATTCAATACGAGTACATAAAAGTAATAAAAACTTACCGTAAGGTTTTTCATCAGCTGGGGCAGCAGTAACAATATTTAAAACTGCAATGAACAAACAAATGGATAGCACATAGGACGCCATTGCTACAGGAATGAACAACAATCGTCAACAATGATGCTGATATAACTAAATTGTGATCCAGTTGGAAGGCCGGTTTTTTATTTATATCATAAAGTTTGGTTTCTTGCCAAAAAGCTAATAAAACTTGCTCATTCGGAATCCCACTTTCGTTGAGTCTTTGGTGAATAAAAAAACACTAATAGGTATTATGTTTTTATTTATAAGAAGATTATTATATTGAATTGAGTAGTCTAACGTGAAAATATCATCTGGAAAATGCAGTGCAAGGTCCTGAAACAATAAAAGAAAACAAGGATAATGTCTTTATATTTACACCTAACTCTAAAAGAAGACAACTTTTCGTAATTATAAATGTTTATAACTACAATATGTTGTAAGAAGTTCAAATGGCCTAACAAAGAGTTTTGTATTCCTTGAAGTAGAAATACAGGCCGTGAGCGTATAATAATATGAGAAGAGAACACATAGTACTAATCTTCAGCTTATTACGTGCACAAAGAAAAGTGTGCAATTTCGCATAGTTATAGTTGATGAATGCAGAATGAATTAAAGGATTGAATTTTGAATTTTCTTCAGTATGTGATTAGTGCTCTAATGCGATTACGAACAAATGTTTACTGATGTAGTAGTGATGATGGAAAGATAGTTAGCAGATAAGAAGAATAGAGGTAGCTTTTATCACTACCGCAGTTAAATCTATAGAAGAGTAAAACGTAAAGCAAAATCACTTACAACACTGATCTATTGGCACACATTTGCCCTCAGAATTCCTCAGTAGCTTATTTGCACATAAACAAGCAGGATTGTAGCAATTAGAAGTAACGGAGGCACAGGCAGGAGGATCTTTCAAATGATCACAGGTCTGATCACACACCACCTGTTTACACTTGTAATACTTTTCATTAGCAGGACAATCTGTAATAAAGAACAAATTCGTGGTTCAATTTGCATAGAAGCCAAATAACGCTGTAACAGTTTTCTTATTTGGTTCTGTCATACATAAATTCCCACATAAAATTAATTATTATAATAATATTTAATGTGAACCTCTGCTTCAGAACATGCGAACATTCTCCGAGTGCAATTTAAAGTAGATAATATAAAAACGTTTTGACAAAAAAACAACCGACTTCTTAAAAAAAAACACTAACAGGTGAAAAATAACTCCAGTTTCGGAAGTCTGTGGCTTTGGTGGTTTTTTTTTCGTTCATTATAGGCCACCGATTATTCTAAATGTGAACGGACTGGTTGTTATTCTGCTGTTCAGTGAAAGCTCAAAGAATGGTGAATAATTGTGTTAAGGACATATTATATTATTTTTGAACGCGGAGGAAAAATATTGGAAATGAGATAGATGTATCTTACAAGCAGAGCTACGACATCACTTTGTTTTAGATTTTACAAAACAAAAAAATTACATTATACCCCAGTTAGTAGTACTTATAGATGTAAAACTATCTAATCATTATATCTCCACAAATTATACTGTTGGTATGGTGCAAAAATTAAGGTTGCTTAAGGGCTAAACAGACATCTACAATTTGTTGGAGATTAATCTAACTCGAATAATTTAACACTAACAGTTGATTCGAATTGGAATATGAATGCCAACACAATTAGTACTAAGTACAGACGCCAGCACGTCAAGTTACCCCAATGTGTCAAATTTTCCCGATTGAATATGAACCTTATTCTGTTTGACATAAAGTTGAAAAACGATCAAAGAAATTTGACACATTGGGGTAACTTGATGTGCTGGCGTCTGTACATCTTAAGATTTTGTCACAAAATGTGATAAAATAAATACAAATAGTAAACACTTACCAAAGGGTTTCTCATCAGCTGGAGCACCAGAAACTATTGTTAAAACTGCAACAAACAAACAAATAGCAAGCACATAGGAAGCCATTGCCAAAGGAACGTTAATCAAAGATGATGCTGACAGAGATTATGATCTGTCGAAGTGTTCGCCTTTTAATTTATACCCAACATGTTTTGAGGCTTCTTGGCAAAAAGTCTCAGTCATGCTAATAACAGTAGTTTATTCAAATCTTCTTTTTCTGTTTGTTGGCTACTACAAAATATAAACACAATAATATAAAATTAACGTTTATTTCCTAATGCAACAACGAATTACCTCTACTGTTGCTTTGCAGCTAAATTTGCAGGAGGCTGGAGCCTGATGTAAGCTTTAATAAGAACTGTATATAATAACAGAGCAATTGGGTCGTCCCACGACAATCTTACGTCTTTGCTCTTGTTATGTATTTTATTCATTCAGGGAGCAGAAACTCAAAAGTTTAGTTGTATAGAAGACAAATGTTATATAAAACTTAAGAGTTAAAAAAATATTGTGAAAGATCAGTGTGTGCGTGAGTGCCGATGATGTGTGAAGGTAATCAATTAGTACGTGTGAGTGTGCGGTCGCTTATCTGATCTATGGCAATTCAAGGTTAATAAATAGGTAACATTGGTTCTATGTGGAATGGGACAGTAACGCAGGGATCACACAGGACAAGACTACAAAAATAACAGGAAATGCCAACGCTTGGTTTTAAAATATTGATTTATTTTTAAAAAGATTACATGGTAACTATGGTAATTAACTATAGATTTATTAGTTCGGTGGTAGAAGCAGCTAATGTGGCTCAATCGCTGTTCCTGAAACAAGAAAATAATAAAATATTACAGAAAAATTTGTGAAGTGTAATTTAAGTTATTTTCTACAAATAATCATGTGAACGAAAACTAACTAACAAGCCTGTGTCGCTTAAATGAACCAAATAGACTGTTTTGCATGCTTTGACCCTTTTTGGGTAGATCTTTTCTAAAGTAACTTTCAACTTAGAAAAATAAAAAAATAGACAGGCAACGTTTTGCACACCTGTTAAAACAAAATGTGATGTTTCGCATAGTTAATTAAGGTTATTAATAGGATATTTTAAACCGGTCGATTTTTGACCACCACTGTATTCAAATGAGCTATGCTGCTATCACAAATAAGTAGGTTAAATTTATTTAGAGTGTGGACAAGTTGAGGATGAATTACCATTTATTGTCTAGCCATTTTTCTGATAATAGCTACTATTTACTGACTACTGCCACAGTTTACACAGAAAAAATATATATTAGACCACGGTATAGAAAAAATAAATAAAACAACAACAACTTAATCTAAAAACGAATTAAAAAAAAACACGCAAACCGAAAACCATAATTTAAAAAAAAACAGTGCTATTTTACTGACAGGGCCCGCTGTAATGCCATGGGCATCCTTACAATACTATAGCCCTCTAAGAGTTACAAAATAAAACAATACGAATGAAAACACTTACAACACTGATCACTGTGCACACATTTTCCCTCGGAGTTCCTCAACAGGCCACCTGCACACAGACAAGCAGGTTGGTAACAACCAGCTACAATAGAGGGACAGGCCGGTGGAGTTTTGAAATGATCACAGGTTTTGAAACACATCTCCAGGTGACACTTGTAATACTGTTCATTGGCAGGACAATCTGAAAATACGAAAGGATATAATAAGAAGGGGATAAATGGAAATAATCGCACCAAAACAAAATTATACAATGACTGTCTTGTAATTTAGTTCGAGCAGCACACAAAAATTACCTTTAATAACACATTGATTATTTTCACTACTGTATTTATATTCTGATCCTATATAGGAAGACCATAAATCTAAGCATAAATAAGAGGTCAACATTTTTAACAAGAAGCTTGATTACCTTGAAAAACATCAAACTTATTAGATGTTAGGACTTTATAGTGTAATTAAAAGGATTGAATAATCTTAACGCACACACACACACACATGAAGCTAATATTATTGTTAATAACCTAGTCTTATTCCAATTGTGTTGGGGTTGGCTTCCAGTTTTAGTAGTAGTTCCAGGCTTAGTGTTTTACAAGGAGCGGCTACCTATCTAACTTTTACAACCCAATGACTAGGTACCAAGAGGAAATCTGACAACCAAATTAACCGAGGGATAGTTAAACCCCATGGCACAGACTTTCGTATTTCTAACTACCCGTAACAGTCAATAAAATCGACATATGACAGCCGAGACCAAGGGATTTCTGAGGCACGAGGTCTTGATACTTAATGAATGGTTACCTATCCACGGACTGACCTCAGTAAGCGCAACTTAACCTTCGATTGACCCGTGGGGCTTTTACTATTTAGGCACAAGCCCTTTCAATCTATAGATACATAAATGGATTTTATCAAAGGAGTTAACATTAATAAGGCAGCCAATAACCTATTTATCGAACTAAAAACATTCCAAAAAGTAAGACACAAAAGTTATTATGTAGTTACAAGTAAAAAAAACTTACCCAAGGGTTTCTCATCAGCCGGAGCAGCAAAAACAACAGTTAAAACTGCTACTAACAAACAAAGAGGGAGCACAGAGGTAGCCATTGCTATGGAAACGTTAGTCAAAGATGATTCCGACAGAGATAATGATCTAACGAGGCGTCTGTCTTTTTATTTATATCAACATGTTGTATGGTTAGATAAAGATGATGGCGATAAGGATAATGATTCAGTCATGCGTCCAGTTGATTTAATAATACGCTAGCTTTTGGCCGCGAACTCATCCGCGTGGTTCTCGAACCAGCAATTTGGAAAATCCGAAGCATGTCATGTTTTGTCATTCCAATATTGTTCTTCCAACACATTTTATATTAAAATTGGAAGACAGTGAAACAAACGAATAATCAAATGGTTAAAATTGTTGAAACAACATAGTTGGTCATCAACGTAACGACGTTTTTAAAAAGGAAAATATGTTTATATTAATATTCGAAATTGATCGCAAAAGCTACGTAGGTACCTACCTACTTGCAATAATTGGTACGTTTGTGAAGAGAAATCACGAAACACAGTCTTCCCATTATTATTAAACACAAAATAGTTTTGCAGAGTGGTGAGGTCATTTTGGCGTAACTTTATTTCATGTTACTGATAATTTAATTACATTAGGGTATTTTAAAACAAATGCAATGATAAAAAGTAGTTTGTCCAAAAGTCCTTTTCCATTTCCTACCAAGTACTAAGTAAAACAATAAACACAATAATATGTATAATATTAACGTGTATTTTTTTTTCAAAAAAGATAGTATAATAATCTTTTTAAATTAAAAACTTTCTTCTTCCTACTTCACCGTCAAGCGTAATAACATTACGCTTGACGGTGAAGTAGGAAGAAGAAAGTTTCTACAAGAACCTGTAGGTATTACAGAAAATCGGAGTAATCTCGGAAAAGATTATCGCTTTGCTGTCCTTATCTATTTTACACTTTCATGGTTAAAGTGTAGACAATCTAAAGGTGTGTTTATTATTCCACAACTTTTCACACAACGCCATTTTGTCCCAAGTTAAGCTTGAGAGCTTGTGTTATGGGTACTAAAAAGCTGATAAACATACTTATACATATATTTCTAAATACATACATAGATAAATTACACCCAGAGACAGAACAAATGATCGTGCTCATCACACAAACATTTGTCCTGGGTGAGAATCGAAACCACGACCTCCGGCATAGCAGTCAGGGCCACTAACTACTAGACCAACAGCCAGTTAGGATGGATGTTTGTTACTCTTTCACGTAAAAAGTACCGAATGGATTTTAATAAAATTTGGTATGGAGTTAGCTGACACCCTGGAGTAACACATAGGCTATCTTTTTATCCCTATATTCCCACGAGAACGGGACATAATTATAAAAATAACAGGAAAAGCCAGAGTGTGGTTTTAAAGGCTGATTTATTTTTAAAAGGATAACATGTAAAAAAATAGATTCATTTAGTCGGTAGTGGAAGCAGCGAATGTGGGATGTGCAATATGTCCGTTTCTGAAACAAAAAAGATAAAACAATGAAAATCATTTTATTTTTTGTAATGTATATTTATACAATAAACTTTTAAAGTAATTTAAACTAACTAACAAGCCGGCGACACTTAAAATGACCAACCAAACTGCTTTGCGTTCTTTGACCTATACTCTGGTAGAACCTTTTTGAAGCAGTTGTCATCAAAAGAAAAATAAAAATACAGGCCAAGTCATCATCTAACACTCACTTGCAAAATAAAAAAAAACTAGACTTACTAAAGCATGTTGTGCGCACTGAGGAGTGTAAAATTTAGCGTTAAAGTTTATAAAAAGAGATAAATAAACGTATTTTATCTCTCTTGACCATGTATTTATTCTGTTAAAAGTATGTATGTACCTGTGCATTTATTTTGTTTCAGTATGTATGTATCTGTGTATTTATTTTTATGTCACTTTTTATCCTTAATTTTTACCCTGTTGCACCTACCTTGGTCCATCTCTCTCACCACCTTAAGGTAGACTGGTAGAAAATGCCTAAGGCATTAAGTCCGCCTTTGTACAGTTTTTTTACTTGTGCATAAAGTTTTAATAAATCAATGAATAAATAATAAATCAGTAGAAAAATTAATTGAGGATATGTGGGCATTACCATTTTAGATGAGCCATTTCATTGGAGATAGCTACTATTTAATAGTTACTGCTGCGGTTTAGACAGGTAAAAAATACAATATGGAACAAAGTCACTTACAGCACTGATCAATGGGCACACATTTACCCTCGGAATTCCTCATCAGGCCATCTGCACACAGACAAGCAGGTTGATAACAACCAGCTGCAATGGAGGGACATGGCGGTGGAGTTTTCAAATGGTCACAGGTCTTGTAACACACCTCTAGATCACACTTGTAATATTTTTCATTAGCAGGGCATTCTGAAATATTAAAAGGATATTAAAGATGGAAATAATCCTAAAGAAACGATATGCCATTATGACTGTCTTGTAGTGTCAAACATGTAAAATCATCGTACCTTCAAATTAGTTAATTATTTTCATATCTACTACTGATGATAATGTTTGATCATTTTCTGATCATATAGGAAGTTCATTATAATCCAAGCATAAGAACACGGTCATAATTACAAGACGAAGCTTGGTTACCTTGAAAAATCTCAATTACTATGATGTCAAGAGTACCTTGTGTAAATAAATGTTATTGAATCTTAACGCCACAAGAATCTATAAAACATTGTTGTCATCTATCTTGCCCTTTCCCAACTATGTTGTGGTCTCCTTTCACTTTAACCCTATATAGCTGAATCATCAGTAAATTATCAGTGTTTTACATGGAACGACTGCCTTTTTGACCCCTTCAACCCGGTAAAAACTACAAACGGGTAACAAAATAGCTCAACTGATTGCCAAACTTTCTGGTTTCTAACTACTGCTAACGACTGCCAATAAAATCTACAAATGACAGTAGGGACCAACAACTCAACGTGCTTTCTGGGCACTAGGTAAATACGTAATTAATGGTCACCAATCTAGGGCCCGACCTCAGCTAGCGTAACTTTACTTTTATTCAACCCGTGTGGCTGTTATTATTTAGCCACAAGCCCCTCTTGTCTATTCATAGAAGGATGATTATCAAGAATAAAATGAAATAAAATGCAATTATTTGTTAATTGAACTTAAGACCTCTATTGGCACTGAAATATATAAAGTAGCACAAGTAAAAAAAAAATTACCCAAGGGTTTCTCATCAGCCGGAGCAGCAAAAACAATAGTTAAAACTGCAACGATCAAACAAAGAGGAATCACAGAGGAAGCCATTGCTATGGAAACGTTAGTCAAAGAAGATTCCGACCGAGATAATGATCTAACAAGGCGTCTGTTGTTTTATTTATATTAACATGTTGTATGGTTAGTTAAAGATGATGGCGATAAGGATAATAATCCAGTCATGCGTCCAGTTGAATTAGTAACACACTGGCTTTTGGCCGCGACTGCGTCTATGTGGTTTTCGAACCTGCATATTGGAGTGAGCGTTGGAACGGACAGTCACCCCCTTTACATCGAAATAATTATAAAAAGTTGTTACCTAGTTGCTTCTAGTTGCTACGAAACAACAAATAATTGCTATCCCCTTATTTTTTTAAATTAACCCTCCCCTTATTTTTTAAGGTGATTGGCCATTTTGACCTTGAAGACGGCTGTCACCATGGATATCTATGGTTGTAACCAATCCAGTGAGAACAAATGGAAAATCCAAAGCATAAAATGTTTTTGTCACTTTAGTCTTGTTCTTTCAATACAATGAAATGGTTCTTTCATAAAACTAAATCGAAATACACATAAAACTATTTATTTTGCCTCTATTAAACATAAGTTTTTGGACAACACTCTCGTTAATAGATATACTCGTATTAGCTACGGCAAAAAAGTTTCTGCATTCGAACATCTAACAGTTACTTGGACGGTTTCCCTCCTATCTCTTAAGGATTCTGATTTCCCCGTACACACCGAATTGAAATAAACTCTCCGTTGTTTAAGAGGTTCAAGACGAAACACACTACCAGGTTTTAAGTTAGACCTGTATCAATACAGCTGTGAAAACCCCATTTAATTTCGTGCACAAGTTTTAGCGTAATGGGCGTACAAGTTTAAAGACAAACAAACAGACACTCAAACAAAGTTGAAAAGAAAATTATTTTCGCTTCTTTTAATGCTATAAATACACACATCAAAAGTGTCTAGGGATCAAGCATTTTTATGCGGATTTCTTGAGATTGAGATGTGGCTTTGTAATAAATTTATGATTTTATAAAGGATAATGCTCAAAAAATACCCAGGCCCCGGCGCAAACGGTACATATTTCAAATTCTTAGTATAAAATAGTAGTTTCATACTAAAAAAAATTAAAGGCAAAAATTCGTTTTTAAACTTAATATTTTGCTAATCCTTTTTTCGTGAAAGTAATTTTTAAATAGAATTATTTAAAGAAAATATGTATATACATATATTTTAACATACTACGCTAACCATTATAATATTCTCAGTGGTTGTTGCAAGGCGGAGAGGCACTAAACTAAACCGGTTGTTTGTTCACACAATACCTTTCCGTCGTCGTCGCTCGCTACAAAAACGAACCAAGTTTACCCTAACATTGCACAAAATTTAGATGGCGTTGTCAAAATAGATGCCTAAATGTCATTTATAGAATAAGAGTAAAGAAAGGAATAATTTAAAAAAAAACACACTTTTGAAGCTCTTTACATAAAACAACTAGCAATATATGACATTTAAAAAAAAAGATTTTGGTAATGCCCCCTACTGAATATTATGTCACATATAAATACTTAAAATCTGAGATACATTTCATTTGCGCCGTGCCTGGGTTTTTTCCCCATACATTGTGAGCATTGTCCTTTATATGGATCCTTTTTGGTGCATTTCATAATTTGAATCAGGAACTGTGAATCAAATTCCAGTAAAAGATGAAAATCAGCTGTCAATATTTTCCCTATAAAAACATACAACGCATTGAAGACATTATTAGTGCTACTGTTTCCCTACTACTGATTAAAACCAACGTTATTATGGAGCGGCGACGTCATTTAAGCAGGGAAGAAATGCTCAGAGCCGTGGGAATGATAGAAGCTGGTTCCCGGCAACGTACTGTAGCTTTAGCTCTGAATACAAGTCAGAGTGTTATCAGTCGACTTTGGACACGTTACCGAAGCACTGGTACCGTGGCTGAGCGCCATGGAGGACGGTATCGCTGCACCACACGGAGACAAGACCGATACATTCAAATCTTAACTCGAAGAGCTCCAACAATAACCGCCATGATGTTAGCCGTGAGGCTTCATCACTCTTCAGGGGACTTAATTAGCGACCAAACAGTCAGAAACCGCTTGCATGAAGTGAACCTTCATTCCCGAAGACCGCTACGGGTACCACCTATAGCAATGCACAATCGTAGGATTCGATATCAATGGGCTCTTGAACACAGAAATTGGGCAGAAGAACAATGGCGTTTCGTGTGCTTTTCTGATGAGTCTCGTTTTGGTATGAGACCGGATACAAGACGTATACGACACTGGAGAACCCCTGGACGCCAACAGCGATTAAAATCCTGCCAGGAAGTCCATCCTTACAGTGGTGGAACCATCATGGTATGGGCGGGTATTTGGATCGGCGGAAGAATTGAGTTGATTTGGATCAGAGGCAACCTCAACGCTCAAATTTATGCTGAGACGATTGTATCAGACGTCATCGTTCCTCTACAAGTGCAAATCGGTCCCTTATTTCAGTTAATGCATGATAATGAACGACCGCACACCGCAAGAGTTGTAAGACAGACTCTCGCCGCAGCTAACATCAATGTCCTGCCCTGGCCTGCTCAGTCGCCAGACTTGAACCCGATTGAGCATGCATGGGATATGCTACAGAGAAGAGCTCTGCCGAATATGGAGGGTATCCAGTCGCAAGAAGACCTTTTTTGTTGTTGCAACGAACATGGGCGGCCATTCCACAGCGTGATTTGGATGAACTCATTTTGAGTATGCCAAACCGATGTTCTTGTGTTGTTAGTGTTCGTGGTAGAAACACGGATTATTAATTGTTTAAGTTACCCAATAAAATTTTACCCAAGAAAACTGTTATTTCAGTCTTTTTTTCGAACTTTAATGTTAGTGGTTCAAATGTCAAAAATCCCTTTATTAGGAAAATGGCAAATTTCTTTATTAATGCAAAGGTGACTTGGTTTATCGTTACTGTGACAAACGAAAACACTTTATTTGATGAATCCTTAAAGAAAATTTTAATTAATATCAATCAGGAGGAAAGTTATTGCAAAAATATATGTTGATCCCTAGACACTTTTGATGTGTGTACTACTCAAATTAAGTATTTTAAATTTCTCTTAAGTAGAGACATAGACTAGTTACAATGTTAATACATACTAACACTTCCATCGCGACTTCGTCCGCTTGCTAGCCGCCAATGTAGCTTTCTATTGGTGCAGAATTTTCAAAATCGGTTTATTAGATCCACACATTATACCTATAACGTCACAAACTTACAAACTTTACAATATATGTACAGATATAGATTATTGTTGGCTTACTTGTGTTGTCTAGCTTATTGTGAGTCGTGTAAATATTGGTAACCAGTTTATAAATAGCAAACAATTATTACTATAATTATGAACTTGAGATGAACGAAACGAATACGAACGAACGAACGATTACGAATATGATACGAATTGTCAGGTGATTATCAGATCAAATTAAAAATCTTTCATGGGTGTAAACTTTTAATGGTATGTTTCACAAAATAATACTGACGATTTTTGAGTGAACATTATTTTAATTAATTAACTTATATATTATTATTATTATTCTTGACAACAATTTAGTAGTATAATTATAAGGACCTTATAATTTTAATTATGGTCGTTACATTAAATTGATAACCTTTCTGTTTAGAGACATTTAATGACAGAACAATATTGACCAAGCTGGCCGATGTGTTTTCGAGACGCTATACATATGAAAATTTGAAGGCGACTATCTTCAAATGTAAATATATTTGACTGGCCTGTTGGTCTAGTAGTTAGTGCCCCTGACTGCTATGCCGGAGGTCGTGGGTTCGATTCCCAACCAGGACAAATGTTTATGTGATAAGCATGATCATTTGTTCTGTGTCTGGGTGTAATTTATCTATAATATGTATGTATTTAGAAATAAGTATGTTTATCAGCTGTTTAGTACCCATAACACAAGCTCTCAAGCTAAACATGGGACTAAATGGCGTTGTGTGAAAAAATGTGGAATATATTTATTTATTACATTTAAATAGGTAGTAGAACTAGTAGGTACAACATAGCAAAAAAATATCTTTGAAGATGCAAGTTGACCATGGAAGTAGGTTGAATTATTCACGTTTCTGAAAAGAAAAATAAATATGATTATACTAAGTGGTTTTCTTGAAAAACCTACAGTAATAATTATACGGTCTACGCAAAGAGTAAACGAAGTAAATAACAAGACACGTTTTTCCCCTTATTGTAAAACGTAATGTTAAGTTACTAGCAGTAGCGGGCTTACCGCACACTTTTTAATAACAGTATTTTTTTAATTAAAGGGGCTTCAAATATTTTTTAGTTATTTATAACACAACGAAATTATATTCTAACATATAAAATCTCGTATCAGAGTGTTTGGTTACAAAACTCCTCCGAAACGGCATGAACGATCCTTATTAAATTTTGTGTGTATAATTAGTAGGTCTGAGAATAGGAAGTTTGCCTTGGTAGCTCGTGCTTTTGTAAACTCATACCTGTTAAAAACCAATTTTAAAATATTTTTACTTACAACATTTATTCTGAGTCACACAAACTCCTTCAGGGTTCCTGTAGTACCCATCAACACATTCACAGGAAGGTATATAACAGTTAGGAATGACGGGTGGGCAGGGTGCATTATTCTTAAAATCATCACAAGACCGTTGACAACGATAAGGAGAACAATAGTAGTACTCCTCATTTTTCGGGCAATCTGAAATTTTCAAAGGGTAGGTAATTAAGGGCCTGTTTTAAACAATAGAGAAAAAACAATAACACTGTCAATACATCTCAAAATAGTTTCTCATAGAAAAAAAAACGTGTTAAAAAAAAAATAGTTAAAAATAAAAAAAATTGAAAAAAAAGGAAAAAAAATAGTTTAAAATAGTTTGTTTTGTTTGTAGTGTAGTTAGTTTAGTTTTGTATAGTTTCTTTAGTTTTAGTTTTTATAGTTTTCTTTTTGGTTCTTAACTTCTTTTTAAGGACCTATCGTACCACCGTATTGTATTAGTCCTAAGGAGGAGCGGAACGACCCAACACAAGCATTTCTACATGCTTCCTGGGCAGTTCCTACAACCAAATAGTAGTGTATAAGCAATGTTAAAGAAATAAACTCTTTTTATTAATTTATTATTTAATACAAAAAAAAACAAAGAGGGAAGAAAAACTTTAAATGACTAGAATTTTTTTCCCAAACATGGTGAGGTCAGCTTCCAGTCTTATAATAATCCGTAAGAAGCTTAAACCAATATTTTACTTGAAACGATGGTGTGTTTGACCTTCACAGCCAAGTGACTGGTTAACGCGATGTTAATTTAGACTAGTTGTCTGACTTTCGGGCTTCTGACTGTCCGTAAGTTTAACTGTCAAAGATGTTTTAATAGCAGCCGAGATCAACTGTTTAATTCTGCTACAATCCTTTTTGACTAGATGAGATTTTTTTTTAATAAGTTTTTTTAAGGTTAAAAGCAAAAGTAACATAAAAATTAGGAAAAAACCGACAAAAGTTCAAATACTTGTGCGGTACTTGTTAGTTTTCGGTTATAATTAACTTAACTTTTTGCTGTACAGACCTCATGGTGACCGGATTATATGTATAGGTACGTATTATTTAAATAATAAAATCTTACCCAATGGTACATCACCAGGTGGCGGATCAGCAAAAGCAACGGTAAACAATGCAATAAACAAACATGCAGATAGTATGTAGGAAGCCATCGTTGTATACTGTTACGTGACAGTGGTAAAATTAGGAATGTTTAAAGTCTAGTCGACTATCTGATTTTATACCGTGGAGTTGTTTGCACTGTACAGTGTACACAACGCATCAGTGCTAGGGAATCCCCGTTTCGTTTTGTACTACTACTACACAAAAAAGTTAGACACCATAAATAGAAACGATTTTATTACAATTTAATCAAATAAGTAAATTTCATTGCTTGCAATTGATTTGTTAAGTGAACCTCGATAGTAGTTGTTGCTTCTTATGCTGGAACAAAAAGAACTCTGATTATACCCCGCTTGAAATATTTTTATTCACTTATTAGTAGCAGTTGGTTTTTCTTAATATTTAAGAAAAAAGTACCCAATAAAATGTACCGATATCTATGAGTAGGCCTAAGGCGCTGCGCAAACATGAACACTTTAGTGCCTTGTGTCGGATACAAGCTAATAATGAATTTTTCATTTCAATATAAACAGTATGAAATCAGCCAGGGTAAAACACTGTTTTCTGAAGCTCTTATTTGCAATTCTATAATAAGTGTGATCAATAAATCGTAGAAAACTCATGCAGCAATAAAAAAAACTTACTACACATCTCCATAGGCACACATTTGCCTTCAGAATTCCTCAGGGTATCTTTCTCACATAAACAGGCAGGTTTATAGCAACCTGGCTCAAGAGAAGGGCAAGCTGGTGGCCGTTTCAAATGTTCACAGGACTTATAGCAAAGCTCCATATCACATTTGTGATACTCTTCATGGGCAGGGCAATCTGGTATGTAAAGAATGATTACATAAAAATGGTCACTTTAACAGATGTATAGACGAACAGTACTTAGTAAAAATCTTCCCGTGCAAAAAGTAGGGATAGAGAAAGCGAAGTGAACTATCATTCCATACTATTGTTAGGCATTAAGAGTTCACTTCACTCAAGTTTTCACTGGGTAACTTTTACTCAAACAACCGGCTGAGGTGGTTTTGTGACATTTTAGGACCATGATCGTTTCAGTGTGAAAAAGATGGGGAGCTTTATATGAATAACACAATTTATTTCATTTGTTGGACCTCGAGTTTCAAAGATGAGATTATCTCAAATGGGATTAATAATGAAATATCGTCGATGTCGGTTATCATTATTCTACTATTGAAACAGCACCTAGCTAAACAAAAAATGTTTAACGAATTTCAGTATTGTTAATAAGCTAATAATTTATACAATACGTAAAACGTTTCCGCTGCTTCGTATGTCTTGTCAAATGTAGTCAATAAACGAAGCAAAGATAATAAGGAGTATAGTCTTATACCGGTTCAAATTATATAAGCGATGTGATTGAAATCGATTGACGATTAACAAAGGTAAATTACCCATAAGTTGTACAAGCGCTCATTGTCACCACAGTCAGCTGTATTCACTTGTAAGTTGTGATTTTAAATGTTTTGTTGTTGCAAGACCCATATATATTCCACCCATCACGTCTGAGAAGTTTCGCTAATAAACTAATTCAATTTAACCCTGCATCAATTCAGTGTAACTTTTTGCAAGCAGATACCGATCAAGATTAATTTAAAAGCTGGATTTTTTTAACACTAGAGTGCACGCGCGCTCTACTATAGTAGAACGCACTTACTTATTTTAGCGCCATTCATTCATTCTCACACCTGACCCCCGCGCTCCTAGATAAGCCTCGTCGACAAAATCGCGGAACGGATTAGTACGGCGCCCACTTGCAGCGTAAACGCACTTTCTTGTAATTACGTGTCAAAGTTCGTCTTCTACTATTGTAGTACGTGCGAGTATTGGCGTAATAAAACCGAATGTAAGTAAACATTTTCTTTTTTGACTTTTTTAATCCATTATGTATAAAAATTGAATGTTTATGTTTTGACAAATGAACAATATATATAGTTATTGCTATTTAATATGTTATGGTGTTTTGATAACTATTATTACTTTGTTTCAGCGAAAATATGGACCCAGTCATGGAATCTCACGTGACTGACGTGACTCAGTGGTTACATGAAGAATTTGAGGACGAGGAAGTGATTCAAAGTGAATCGGATGGTGGGGAAGAAGAAGTACAACCGATGGAGCATGAAGACAGGCATCAGGTTCAGGAAGCTGTAAGCGAAGACCAAGAGTAGGTAAATGTTGCCTGTGCTCTCGAGCCCGAAATCGTTCCACGAAAAAGTGGTGTAAGCGATGTGCCAGGTGGATTTGTCCTGATCACCAAGTTGTGGTCTGTATCGAATGCGAGGATGGTGACCAATAAGATAGTCACTGCTTATTAGAAGTTTTTTATTTTGAGCTGATCTCAAACATGCCAAAAATGTTGATTATTTTCTGGATCTCGTAAATTGTTTCTAGTTTAAGTATGTTCTATTAAAACTGTAATCTTTTGCAATAATTGTGTGTAATAATAATAAGATGACAAACATTATTCAGTTTTATCATTTTAAAACCACCCATTTTTAAAATATCTCAATTATTGTTTTCTACTATGGTAGAGCATGCGAGCATCCATGTCAAAAAAAGGGGCGCGTGCACTGTAGTGTTAAATCAGACCACTTTTATGTAAAGAATTAATTATGGTGGTCTAACATATTACTATCTACACAAAATCTGTCAAACCACCATTTTTATTCCGCGGATACAATTTATTTATCAATTGAAAAATCGGTCCTAAGACATCTAAACTCAAAGCAAATAATTCTCACTTATAAAAAGATAAAATTAATAAAAACTTACCAAATGGTTTCTCAACACGGAGAGCACTAGAAGCAAATAAAACTGAAAGGAAAATGCAAATAGGTAACATATTAGAAGCCATTGTAATAGTAACGTTAGATCAAGATAATGACAAGAAGACTAATGATCTAGTTAGACATCCGCCTTTTATTATAATACTTACATTTTGTTTAGCTAAATAATGCATTGTCTATCTTGGTATCAGTCGTAAATATAACAAGTACATTCTTAACACCGACTTTATTCAGATTAAGAAAACATCATTATTACCCATGATAATTATAGATCGGAATAGGTAGAGCTAGACCTAAACTTTAAAGTAAAGCAGTAGAGTCGAGTCGTGTAGTATTCTTCTGCATATAGTGGTTAAAACCTCTTTTAAAATCCCAACATAATATTCGTGACAACTCAACTCTCAACATCAACAACTCTGTTTTGATTATAACACGCAATTGGGTTAATAGACACTAATTTCCAAAACCGCTTATATATAGCTTGTGAAGCCAAAAATAAATAATTTATTTAAAAAGTATTTTAAACTCGTAGTCATTTCTAATATAGTAATGTAACAGATCATAGATACTGTCAAATAAAAACCCCAAAACCACAGGAACTTGATGACATCATTGACATGATAAAAACTAAGAAAAATATTATACATTTTCCTTAACATAGAATTGTGAAACAATCATATTGTAATCGAGATACTTCACACATCGGTAAGTCCGCATATTAAATGAGCGCTAGAGATGTTTTGTGTTTTTTTTTTACACCTACACACGTATAAACAACGGTCCATTAGTGAAATGATATTCCTCTTAATGTGTCCATGAGGCGACAAATTGTAGCATATGGAACGTGGATGTGATACGAACAAGAAGAGAATATTAAAAAAAAATACCGAAACTGGCTTATCAAAATGTAGGTAAACCTTGGAATTTCAAAGAATGTATAATGTACCTAAGTATTGTATTATTATGCATCGCACATTATGAGATGTTTCAAATAAAATAAAATAAAAAACTTGTGTGTGAAAACAGACAATGTCCATATAAACGTTATATGGTAGTTTTGACCTGAGGGCTCAGTATTGATATTAATAAAAAGAAATAAAAACGATACGCAGATGAAAATGAAGCAAAAACAATGTGTAAGTTTATTGGGAACTATCGCAGTAAACGAATTACCATAGCAAATTACCACGATAATATACACGTCAAAAACAAATAACAGAAAGGAATATTACAGATCTTCGTTTGATATAACAACGTCCACCGGAAATTATGAAGCAATCGATTCGTTAGTATCCTTGCCAAAATCGGTGAGCAAAGAGCCATAATATACGTCACTGTATTTATTTATTACCTTTATACTCTGTTTTTATAAAGATTGAAATAGACATTAACGTTCATAATAATACGAGTAGGTACTATGGCTTCGAAGATTTTTAATGGATTTGCATCGGACGCTTTAAAGTCTCACAAACAGTCTCAGTATATGTACGGTACCAAATCATTTCATACAACTGTGTTATCTTAGAGGTTTGATAGACAGTGGCTAGAAAGAAAGAAAGAAAAAAACGCACGGTAAAAACATGATAAACAAATACAATAAAGGCATGTCTCTCGGCTGCGTCAAAACGCTCCATGTTAAACTGTATTAACTAAGACTGGAAGTTAATCAAAACATTGTTAGGAAACGCTTAGTCAGATGGTCTACGTCATGATGAATGGTTAACGAATAAATAAATGTATGAATGAATGAATGAATGAATGATGATGATCTTAGTCAGATGGTCTGATGGTCTGATGGTGGTCTCCTTTTCATCATCGGACCACCAGACGTACGGCACTGCGCCACCGGTACATGGTAGATATCCCAACCATACGTACTTAAACGCTTTGGAAACACATTAATTGTGCGAACAGCTAAAGAGTGGAATTCCCTGCCGGAGTCGGTGTTTCCTGATAGCTACAACCTAGGGGTCTTCAAGTCAAGAGTGAACTGGTTGCTTCTAGGCAAGCGTGCTTCATCGTCGACCACATCATCGCTTACCATCAGGTGAGATAGTGCTCAAACGCGTGCCTATCAATAATAATAATAAAAAAACTACGAAATATAGTCATTCTATTTCTGCTGTCATTTCCAGCACATATTCTTTGCACACTACATCATAATACTAATGGATTTTGCCAAAGAAATTGCATAGTGATACCTAAGACATTTCCAAATTACTGGGGCATCTCTTGACATGATTGCAACTTTTGCTTCAGGAATAATGCTTACCATTTTATTACTCACCCGTAAAGGAAAACCATAAAATTCCTCTTAAAGTATCATAATCCTCTGTGTTTATGATCGACTGACATCTGTGAGTTTGTTTGAGATAGAAATTTTGTGAGTCATGCAAAAAAAATTGTAGCGACCCTCGATTACGTGTGGACCATAGTGGTTGCTTAGGGTTGCTGTAGTTAGAAAATAAGCCCAGAAGTGGGCTCCGCTGGATGGGTTTTAAATGCTATGCGTAGCAGTACTTACGGCCCAGCCATCAAGGCAAAAGTAGGCGAACTTTTTAGTGGGTGCAAGACATAACCACGTCTCTGTAGTCGTCTCTCGTTGTCGTCGTTGTCCAGTGGTATGCGTTAGCCATTTTCTTCGCTCAAAAATAAAGTTTATGGCTTTTGTCTATCAGTAGTTAAATGTTTTAGGAGTGTTATTCAAGATTTTATGACGATTTTTATGTCGTACTTCTATATTGCTCTTGCAAGTTATTGTGAATACACTTAAACAAAATAATTTATGGTTTTAAAGTTTTTAATAACTTACTTAATTATACTGTTTACGTTCATATTCTTGCGACTTAACAGATTGATGTGTTACTGGGATTTTTTTAGCGCCACGTCTTCGTCACACTTAAACACTTAAAAGTGGTAAAGGGCACGTTTTTGGGGGACTGCCTTATTTAATTTTTGATATTCAAAAAGCGCTGAACCTCTGCCTAATTCAAATAAATTTAGATTTTTATGACGATTTAAATGACTAATTTTAAAGTGCGATATATTGTCTTCTTTACTCTCTTAGAAATCGATTGAATAATGTATTTTAAGTTACGTTCTTTCTACAAAACTGCTAAAATCATTCGACTACAACCCCTTTAGTGTTCATTGTAATAAACAAAACAGACAAACAATCTAAAATAGAAAACGTGTTTCTATTTAGCATTTTTTACACATAAAACTTTTGCTAACGTTGCATTTATTCTATACTAGCTGCCCCGGCAAACTTCGTTGTGCCTTAGAGTCAATTCATTGCTCTTATTTTTTTTTTATATTAGATATACATACGTTGAATAAGACGACAACAAATAAATCCAAACCAATAATAACTACTACTACTTTTAAATTACAACATGTATATATACCCTAACCTAACTGACCATACCTATCCTATAGCTAACCCAACTATCTAACCTAACTACCTTACTAAAATGCATTGATTTAAAAAATACTAAATTCATAATTTTAATCTGAACTATAGCCTCTATGTTACATACAATTTATGCCTATAGTTTTCCCGGTCTACTTTAATTAAAGTCCTAACAGTAAAATAAGTTCTATTTGCAAAGAATTATTAAATTTCGTCTCTGTCATCATTGCTAGTTACGTAAATTGATTTCTGAAATATAAGACTTTTTTATGCTACATAAAACCTCTAAGTTTAGTAACAAAATAAATTTCAGAACGTAGGTGCGTATTATAAATTGACAACCTTACCTTCTTGGGTTTAGCTTAAGACTTGTCAATTTCAAATTGTTACCTGATAATGAACTGGGAAGTTTGACTCCTGTCATGTCATCCAAGATGGCGCTGCGTTTGAAAAATGTTTGAGACAACCGATATTCTTGATATTTATTTTTATGATGTCGAACGGGATAAAAAGTATCCTATGTCATTCTCCTGGCTCTAAACTACCTCCCTGCCAATTTTCAGCTAAATCGGTTCAGCCGTTCTTGAGTTATAAGTGAAGTAACTAACACGACTTTCTTTTATATATTATTATATAGATATTCGGCAGCAACTTCGAATAGGCGTATTTTTTTAGATTACACTGCAGTACTTGTAGAATGGTCCTATTTGATACTATTAAAGTTGCTTGAACCTGATGAAAGATATCGGAACTTGCTATAGTATATCTTGCTTTTACGTTATCTAATGAACAAGTCATTCTAGAAATCATTTTTTTGTTGCTTTGTTTCTATTCTAGATTCTGTTAAGTGTTTGAATACAACATTTTGTGTCTATGCCGCCGACTTTCATAGGAGTGTATTTTGTCTTAAGCCAATTCTGGGTGCTAAATTTAGTCACGCTAATTTAAAAATCTATTGGCTCAGAACTGAATCAACGTATGAAATTTTAACTTTGATGGGGAAGTGTAACAAAATTTATGTATGCAAGTGTGAAGTTGCACGTGACACTAATAAAAAAAATACATCAAAACACTACCAACAAAGTTGCCAAAACACTACACATAGAACTACAAAACCAGTAATCAAATACAAATACAAAATGTTTACCATGACTATTTTAGTCCATAACACTTGACGATATACTGAAATAGGTATCTACATGTCGTGGAAAGCGATATTTTTGAGTAATAAGTTGTGAAGTTGATTAACTTAGTACGGAGTCAGCGTGACGTTACTTGTCATTTGAAAATGGCGCGAATGTGTTTTCGGTAATGTCACGTGGACAGAGTGCTGGTGCGTGGGAGCTGGGCAGAGCTCAGATTGATTTGAGGCACCGACGAAGACACACATCCAGTACGAAACTGTCAGTTACCTATTTGAGTTGTTTTGTGATTACGATTGTTAAGTGAGGTTATTCCTGCAATGAAGATTGCTGTTCTACGTAATGAACTCGGTACCATGAAACCCCCATCGGTGTCAGCTCATCGCCCAGCCATCGCTGACGCAGACATACATAATTACATTTATGTTCCAGTTACTAAGCGAAACCAGTTCTTGGTTGAAGGACTCAAGAACAAGACGTCACGAACGCACGAATTAAACAATCGTGACGTCATAATCTTAGGTTTGCTTAAGTACATCGGTCTTGTGTATACATAAATATCTATATGTTTAAGTTACTAAACAAAACCAGTTTTTGATTGAAGGACTGGAAACAAGACGTAATTGTGTTGGTTATAAATAGTACGAGTACCTACCTATGCACTAGCACTTCGCTTGCGACTTCGGCCACGTGCATTTATTTAATGTTACAAGCACACACATGTACAGAGCCGGATTTAACACCAGGCATTTTTTACCATTTAGCACGTTAACATAGGAGGAGCTTGTGGCTAAATTATACCAGCCGCATGGGTCGATCGAAGGTTAAGCTACGCTTGACGAGGTCGGGCCGTGGATGGGTGACCATTTATTGCATACCAAGACTCCTCCGTGCCTCGGAAGGCACGTTAAGACGTTGGTCCCGGCTGTCAATTGTAGATCTTTGACAGTCGTTACTTGTAGTCAGAAGCTCGAAAGTCTGACAACCAGTTTAACCAAGGGGTATCGTGTTACCCAGTTACTGGGTTGTGGAGGCTGTCGCTCCATGTAAAACACTGGTATTCCGCTGTATCCGGTTAAACTGGAAGCTGACCCCAACATAGTTGAGAAAAGGTTAGGCAGATGATGATTGACTGGCCTGTTGGTGTAGGAGTTAGTGACCCTGACTGCTATGCCGGAGGTCGTGGGTTCGATTCCCACCCAGGACAAATGTTTGTGCGATGAGCACAATCATTTGTTCTGTGTTAGGGTGTAATTTATCTATAATATGTATGTATCTAGAAATATATAAGTAAAGTATGTTTATCAGCTGTTTAGTACCCATAACACAAGCCCTCAAGCTTAACTTGGGACTATATGGCGTTGTGTGAAAAGTTGTGGAATATTTATATTTATGATGAGCACGTTAACATCCCCTCAACTCCATCTCCTCGAAGTTTGGAAAATAAAAGAAGCCTAAGACACTGACAAATAATGTGGCAATGTGGTAAAAGAACTTTCAAAATGGGTTCAGTAGATCAGGAGATTACCCCCTAAACGTCACAAACTCGTAAACTCAAAAACACACGAACTTTACCTCATTATATTCATTAGTAACGATAAAGAATACTAGAGCGTACAGGCCACGATATGTGCCCGTGTGATGTCTTTAACACAACTGGTAAAATGTGGACAGATGAGGACTACAAGATTACCTCTGCCTTACTCTTTCGCGATGTTATGTCAAGTTAATAATCGACTACCACTACAATAATAACGCACAGAAACCTAGTACGAGTACAAAAAGTGAGGCAACGAAATTTAAGCGTGCCGCGGCAAGCCGTGTTAATAGACACTGTTATTGTGTTATTTATTTATTTATTTATGTGTTTTTATTCTAAGTATTAATTATTTGACTGTAACCAAATCATGTTTCATTTATGTAAAACTTCTTATGACCTTGGCTAAGATTCACGAGAAAAAAAATCCCCTTAAAGTATGTTACTGTTTTTTTTTGTATAATGTAATTGAACAAAAACGGCTACGTCATCAGGGGAATTTTCCGTCTCTAACGATAATTACCATGTTCAAACAAGATTTAGTGTTGATATGAGAATTAGAATCTTAAAAAGAAATAGAGTACGAATGTGAATTTAATATTAAGGCCTCCGGGTTTAGGGTTTTTTCAGTAATGATTTGGAATGTTTCTTCTTTTTAGGGTTCCGTAGTCAACTAGGAACCCTTATAACTATAAGGGTTCCTAGTTGACTACGGAACCCTACCCTCGCCATATCTGTCTGTCCGTCCGTCCTCGCTTAATCTCTGTGACCGTTAGCACTAGAAAGCTGAAATTTGGTATGTGTATCAATCTCGCCAACAAAGTGGTAAAATAAAAATTGGAAAAAAAACATTTTTTGATAATGTCAATAATTTCGGAAATAATCGCACCAAAAGTAAAAAGAGTGTGTCCCCCCCCCCCCCCCCTCCCCTCTAACTTTTGAACCATAAGTTTAGAAAATATGAAAAAAAAACTGAATTGTAGAACTTTATAAGGACTTTCTAGAAAAATTATTTTGAACTTGGATAGAAACAGTTTTTGTACACAAAAGACAAAAAGTTGTACTTACAAAATAATTTCTGGACTAAGTTTGTAGTATAATCGTATATGCAAGCATTTTGAACACTTATTCTGACGGACGGAAAACTACGGAACCCTACACTGAGCGTGGCCCGACACGCTCTTGGCCGGTTTTTTCATGTTAAAAGTACTTTATGTAGTTTTACCAAAACCTTAGTAGGTACCTACTCCACAATAGTCCACAATCAGAATAAAGTTTAAGTTCAACTGGGAGAGTTTCACAATTTGGGGTATATTGATGTCAGCTACCCCAATGTGTCAATTTTTTCCAATTGAATATAAACCTTATTCTGTTTGGCATAAAGTTGAAAAACGATCGAAGAAATTTGACTCATTGGGGTAACTTAACGTGCTGGCGTCTGTACATCAAAGACATTTAAATCTCTAAGGTGTACATAATTACTACATATATTTAACTAATCATGATCAAAACCTGATGCATGATGATTGATCTCATGCCTTATCTGCATGAGAAGAGGCTTTTAGCCTAAAGTAAGATAGTAACTATTATGGGTATTATTACTTATTATCTTAGAGCTTTTATTTCTCGGAATCTGTGGGTGCCAGTCCTTTGAACAGAGGCCCTTTGTGGTGTTTAATGAATTTAAAAACCAACCGTAAATTTTCCCTGTATGCACTAGACAAGTGCACCCAAGAAAAACCTACGACTGGTGTAAGACTATTGCAAACTATGGTAACAAAAGTACTTTTGTTACCAAAGTTTAAAGAAATTAACACTTTTAACCATCACCACCACCACCAAACTTTAAAGTAATTTGACGGGGTAGTTTGATGTGCTGGCCTCTGTACAAGATTGAACACTTCTGTGCTTTTTTATTAGTTTTACTTTATTTTCATTATTTGTTGTCCTAATAGCAATAGAAAAAACTACTCTGTAAATAATTCAACAGTCTACCGGTTCCAGATACAGATAGCTGACATATACACAGACGGACGGTCAGTGAAGGCTTAATAAAAGGATTCCGTTGGTACGCTTTAAATACGGAACCCCAAAAACATTTACCAATTTTCGAGGCCGGCTCTTAATAGATGGGTGTTTTCGATTTCACGTTCAATACAAAACTAATAAAACCCTTCAAAGGGTCTTTCTCGCAAGCGGGTGTGGTCGCGGCCCTACAGTTATCAATCTATTGGCATACGTCATAAAACACTTTTTGCCGAATTCAAACGTTTAGATGCGAAAATCGCCACAAACATGTTGAGCAAACAAAACCTTATTTTGAACTCTATTTTTAGGTATATACAGTTGAATTTTCTTTAACCTTGGGTATTTAAGGAAATCACAACCATTTCATAGTCGACAAAGCGTCGATCTTAACAAACAATGGGAAGAGGAAATCGACGGAACGCAAGATAAAGATGATTTATAATTTTGATAATAGGTCCAAATGTATTTTAGTTGAACTTTTGGCTCGTATTTTATATAAAAGATAGATGGAATAATTATTGATGGAACTTGCGAGGTCACTTTATCTTGCTTTGAGGGAAGTTAAAGGTACTGGAGAAGTCCAAAAATAAGTTATTTCTGTTCTGATTTATTTTCAGTTAGGTAGTAAGTAAAATGATTTTAATAGTTATTTTCAGTTGCTAATGAAGTTAATTGCGAGTCATTTTTTACGTTTACATTATCGCATCGTTTTTATTTAGCGCAACAAAAACTCCCCTCTGAAGTAAATGTATGTTATTCCTAAAAATGATATGCTCACAAACACTGTCATTTCTCTGAGAAATAAGACGATAACAACATTCTTCAGGACAACAAAACTAGCGTAACCACTTGAAGAGTATTTCCCTATCTCTCCCACCATATATTCCGTATATCTTGCATCAAATCAACCACGAAGTTCCCCGTTTATTTATCCCTCCCACTTCATCAAAATAAAACAATACCTCCAGAATTAAGTCACCCCACGCAATTCCCATCCTTGTCGCTAAAGCTATAAATCTCAATTTACCTACCCGCAATATTGGAAGTAAATAAGAAAGTGTTTACCCTGAAATTGAGGACTGGATTTTTTATGATCTCGGTGACAAAGTCGTTTGATTAAAAATAAAGTTGGATTTTAACTTTGTAAAAGAAAGTAAATACAAACATGAAGTATTCTGTTTTTATAGTCCTTTAAGTTCTGGACGACAATTATTTGAGCAGTTGAGCAGCTCGCTGACTGCTTTGTAATTTTGTCTCCAGTTTTATGACTTAGGTTAAATCTGCTGAGATTAAAACTAGATGCTGGTTTACAGATGTCTCGAATTTTACTGGTTACAAGACTATCTTTAAGAACTAATTTAATTATTTATAACTAAATGCCGTGTAGACAAATATTTGTGCGTTAGCGAAAATTGCTTTATTTTTTAAATGTAGACATTAGCATATAAACAACCTTAACTACACAAGTCTACACTACGTCACGTCACTACATAAGTCTAATAAACGCGGAGCAAAAGACACTAAATATTATTATAATCTCTATGACGCGGAGTGAAGTTACAATCAGTATGACTTTTGAATTTAGCACAATCTTTTTGATAATTAAGTTTGGCTTAATTTGGTTTTTTTTGCACCTTGTTATTCAAAAGGGGGATGAGTTTAAAGTATTAAAGAAAGGTCAGATGATGTAAATATTTTTTTTTTTTGAAAATCAATAAAATACGTACACCTGCATTAAGTTGATACTTTATTGTGACGATACTTCAACTGGAACTGTGAATTTAAATATGGAATATTTACGGAATAAAAATACCAGCAGGTTTGTCTATTTGATAAAATCTACAACAACCTCTTTTGGAACAGGCAACTTTTTCGAAATAAGTATACAAAAGGATAAATCTCGCAATTCAAAATTTCGTCCAACAACGAAAGGAATTATGTTTTTATGTGTAATGAGGCAATTCACCAACTGACTGTATTATTTCGTGGACCCGTACGGGAGATTGGGCAATAATGGATCACAGCCGGGTACACTGGATTACCTTCACAAACGCTTGGATGGTGTTTCTTTATACACCTCATCACCTCACGTCGTGTCAGGCGTCGTCATTATGACTCACTGTCACCCTGTCACTGGTGTTGGTTTTTTTTTTTTTTTTTTTTTTAGGTTTGACAGGAGTGGGAAATCCTCATGGACGCCCGCACTGACCCACTGGGAGTCAGTCCGGGCAGTGCCGGACTCTTACCGGCTAAAACCCACTCCTGCCTTTGCTAGATGAGTCCTCTGACATGATCAGAGCCCTTATAATCTGTTGAGTTGTTTTGTTTTCCAGATTTTTGATTTATTTGATTTTTTCGAGATATTGAATGCCATTTAATTTTTTCTGCTAACTAATTATATGTAATTTTAATTTAATTTTTTCTGTTATTTTTAAAGTAATTATTTATTTTACTCTAGGATTTTACGTTATATTCTTTTTAGAGTACTAATTTTGTAATTTCGTTGTTTTATTGCCTAAATAAGTTATTCGTATAAATGCGATTCCACGGTTGTGTTGTTTAGATATATTTATTATATACTTATTATACGTTAAAATATCAGGGCCCACTTTACCTTTTTTATTCTTTGTGTAATATATACTTGATTTATATTTACTATACTTCAGATATATATTTAAAATCACCTTTATACGAGTTCCTTTTCTTTTAATTTTTGGTTTTATATTTATTAAAATGTTCATTATTACTTTTATTTTTACTTTAACTTTATTTTTGCATGTCTGATTTTGATTTTTTGGCATTCTTAATATTTTTATGCTTCTGTACAGAATATCCTTGCCCTGGACGGAGGTTTGTGCTGATTTGTTTCGCCGCAGTTCGAGAAGTTTGTAGGCCAAAGTGCTGAAAGAGAACGTGTTATATAGGCTAGATGTTGGTTTGTCTTGCCAGTCACCCAAGATGTACATCATCTCTGTCTTGCAAGGCTTTGTTTCAACGTCTCTTCCAGTATTGTCAAGCACAACCTTAACAGTACGCCACACTGGATCTTGCTAAGCTGTCCCACTTCATACGTACTGGGCACTCACTGGCGAACGCGCTGTGGTCTGTCCTGCTGCTTTTTGCCACCTGGCAATTTCGGCAGTTTGGTGCAGTTCCGGCAGCGAGCGCCGGGCAGTCTGCACGCAGGTGGGCGTCCCCACAGTGACTGCACAGTGGGACAGTGTCTTTGCAGTATTTCCTGCCGTGCCCATACCCCAAGCATATTGAGCACTGGACCAGCGGCGACTGGTCGGCTACACGTAACCGTTGCATGTCCACGTGCACCCGAGCTGCCACCGTCAGTCGCTGCCATACTTTGGGGGACACTTGCAGGACAATATGCCCCATGTGTGGGTTCTTTGTTCTGCGGCGATATTTCACAGACAGTCGTAAGTCCTCCGCTGCTACGTCTCCAAGCAAGTGTGTGTTCTGCGTTTTAAGGGCCTGAATCACTTCGTCGTCTGTGTGGAAGGAGAGAATATCTTTAAGGATGATGAGGGGGTCCTTATTAGTTACCTCCTCCACCCGAAGACCTTTTTCCTTTTGGATCCTCTCCTTCGCTGCCACCATTTCTTCTCTGCTACAGAACCCGAGTATGACTTTTTGGTCCCTCGCCTTCCTCAGCCGCTCTACTCTCGTACCCTCGACCTTTGCGTTGACTGCCACCCGGAGTTTTCCTATGACCTCCTCACTAGTGTCCATTACATCGGCAGATGAAACGACTACTGAGTGAAGAGGCCTGTGCGGAAGCTGTCTTGGCACGGCAGCCACTTCGGCAAAGGTCGGTACTTGTTCTGCCGTAAAGCGAGGGGCCTCCTTCAGTTGCTCCGACAGAGCTCGCGTCTGTTGCTTGCACTCCTCCAACGCCACGTTATGCTGTTGGAGGTTTTCGACCAGCTGCTTCACGAGCCCTGTCGGAACAACCGCTGCGTTTTCCGGTTTCTTAGAATGTTCCGCACTTGCCTTTGCTGTCCCCCTGGCTTGCTCAGCCTCTTTGACAAGCTCATAAAGCCGGTCTATGGCAGCGAGTACCTCCGTCTTGATCTCAGTTTTGAGATTGCGAGAGTTGCTCAAATGAAGCTTAGCTTTGTTCAAGCAAGCTCTCGCCTCTGCTGTTAGATTGGGGTACTTGGCCTTGGCTTCCGGCTTTTTCGAGGGTCCAACGGCGTTCGTTGAGGTACACTCCTCGGTACCGCGCCTCACGCTAGGAAGAGTCGGCTCTGCCTTCTCGACCGATTTCGGCGAACCACTGGAGCCTTGTGAGCCGGCGTTCCCTGTTTCGGGGGTGCGGAACATTCTGTAGGGGATTCTGAGGGTTACAGAGGACATCAAATAGACTAGGCTGAATCCCTGTAAAGGGGGGATCAGACACTTAAAAAACGTGAAATGTGTGGAAACGTCTGGTAAAGCACTAATGCGTTTTATATAATTATTTAACTTTAACTTTAACTGGTGTTGGTTGGATCAAAGTCACTTTGGGTACGCCTAAGTATTATTTTTAAAGTGACTGTAACTTGTAAATTTATGTCGTATAAAATTTGATATATAACGATTTAAGCATAATATTATTTATTTTACATATTCTGGTACACAATATTAAAAAAAAAACATTTTATTTCCTTTATAACATTGAAAAAAAAAGAAAAATAGGAGAAAAGTTAAAGTAATGTTTTTTTCTAATTAAGTATAAAAGATCACACAAACACATACTAATTATACATATATTATATTAACATGTCAGTAAACAAGGCCTGTAAAAAGTAACAGGCCATTTTTTAAGAACAGAAACCTTGGAAAATAAAAGTGATCCACTGTTGCCCAGTCTCCCGTACAGGGTTATTATGAACCACTCGTTTTGTTCCCTCATTACTACGGATAATGTGTAGTTTAAAATGCAAGAGATTTCCTCGCTTTACACTATTTTTGGCTTTGTAGTTTTGGTTAAGCAACGAAATATTCTATTGAGGTAGAATGTAATATTCGTTAAAATTTCCATTGCATTCGCTTGTTATGTTTTTGAAGTTTTAATATAATTGGGTACGTACGTTGGTTGTCACAATTATGTTATTATATTTATTTAAAAAAATCTTCTCTTAAGATTTATGATTTTTTCCCCGTCCTTGTGACAGGTTGTCACACTTTTAAAAGCCCCGTCTGACGTTACATACTATTCTATTTTATAATTAAATTAAAACAGTAGTTAGATCGAGTTAGTAATATTTCTAAGTTTCTTGTTTACAATATTTTCATAAATTAGTTAGTAGTTTCGTAAACGATTTAGTATTTTAGATTTTTAGACCAATTAGCACCAAGATGGAAGGTGTATCATAAATAATGGTCTTGTGGTGTATCATAATTATATGGGCTTGATTAGTAAACTATTAATTATTACTAAACTATTAATTATTATTTATACGACAAAAAAATTGTATTAAAAAAACGAAATACCTTTCACCTACATACCTGCACCATACCGAATCCAGCTCGCAATTGGCCAGTCGTGTGTTTGCACCTATCTATTCCTTCGATAAATCAAAACATACAGGTAATCTCTCCTTTGAGATTGATCTAAGAATAACAATGAAAAGATTTCTATTTCCGAAATATATCGTTTATCAGCAAAGATACAAGAGTCTTACAATCTTTTATCTTCGAACTTATAACGGTCTATGCTCAAATAGGAATCACGCATTAATACACAACCAATTTGACACAACTTAAAGTTTACATCAACGGACAGTGGCTAGTCGCGATCGTGCAAGATAAAGCTGCCTATCCACAAAAGCGGAGCAAGGCTGCGGAGCGTAGAAACGAAAAATATTTACCAATAGGGATAGATGACTAGAAGAAACGGAGTAAAAATGTTACGCAGTCCTATTGGTTTATATTTCTCCGTTTCTCCACTCCGCAGCCTCGCTCGGTTTTAGTGGACAGGCAGCCTAATGCTCCAATCGCGCTCAATCACTAGAAATCTGCTTATTATTTTTACGTAGGTAGGTAGGTATAAGCTGTAAAACGACCAGCTAGGCTAGGCTACCTTTTCATTACCCGTGACTAAGTGATGACTGAAAATTTACAAAATAATGGTTTTGCACTTTATGTAGAACTTGCAGACATACCGCGGTTTTACCCGCGTAGGTCCCGTTCCTGTGGTAATACAGGGATAAAAAGTAGCCTATGTGTGCCAGGGTGTCAGCTAACTTCACACCATTTTTTTTTTAAATTCATTCAGTAGTTTTTACGTGAAAGAGTAACATGAATGGATGCTTCCATTCATCCATCCATCCATCTATTCATAATCACAAACTTTCACGTTTATAATATTCGTAGGATAGGATTGAAGTTACGGTGACTATCAATCAGACGGGGTACGGTGTGCTTCGACACATCCCTGCGAGTGCGCATGGCGTCATCCTAGATACACACTGATAATTTTATTGCCAATAAGAAACTAGCAGTTTGACAGTCACTATGAACTGTAAACGGTACGGTGTAGGTACTAATATTTAATTATGGAAAGTTTCATACTGTAATAATCAACTGTAGCGACATCTATCTCGCCACATACGAACTAATGACCGATATCCTACATCGCTGTATCAGAGTTATCTACGCGCTTTGAACGTTTACAAGTTCCCGACTACAACCGTCGGTCGGGCAGTAGTTAGCCCACCAGACACAACACCCGACTGGTCGGTGGATCCTCGCTTTTCAATGGTGGATGAGAAAGTTTACACAACGATACTCTCGTTGTGAGTGGGATAGCTGAGTTTTGTCAAGCCTGTCTCTTTGCTGTTTAGTTTTGGGGTGGTTTATGTTTTGAATTTCAACTAATTATGTTTTCACTGCAGGCATACATCGCGAAGGGATATTGGTGGGTAAGAATGTAATGTTTTTCAATAGTAAGTAGTTATTTTATTCGGGCACTAATTTACCAGAGGAATGAGCCAGCACTGGCTGTAGTCTATGTCTTGTACAGAAAGCAGGACTTTAAGCTACCTCAAACTGTCAACTGGGGTAGCTTGATGTGCCTCTGTAACTTTTTTCTTTGTGACGTAATGTTTTCTTTTTGGGCAAAAATGTTGTGCTAAAATGTTGGGGTGTTGTAAGTTTGACGTGACTATTTTGTGTGTGTGTCTGTCTGTAACTTCGTAGCTTCCAAACGCATGAACCGATTTTGTTTTGTTTGTAAGGTGAATTAGTCGGGGATGTTCTTGATGAAAATATGCATCCGCAAAATGGCGGATTACATATTTTTACAACTCCTTTAATATGGGTTTATGGAAGGGTGGAACTAAGACAAATTTTAAAACAATTGGCAAATTGCAACAAGAAAATTGGAATTTCGCGCGAAACGCGGGCACATCCGCCTGAAATAACAATATAAAATCGCTAATACAGTTTATGCAAGCACGATAATCAATGCTTGTGCCTTCTCTGTACGAGAAGAGACCTTTCTGGTCGTAGTAGGTAATACGCTATTTTATTAAGAACTGTTTGGTTTATTTACATTATGTTCTACCGATGTAACTTCTGAGTCGTATCGTACTGTGTTAGGCTTACATTCAATTGTACAAAGAATATTCCGTTCACCGCACTCTTTTCTAACATTTTCTTGTGGTCAAGTGGAATCATAATAGCATCCTAAGCCTGCTTAGTTCTGGTCACACAAGTGTTCATAAATATAAAGTCCGGGACAGCGGACGTCGTGTGTTTCACTTTATTACGCTGTAACGTTATTATATTTAGCTCTCTAGGAGGTGCTGTCTTGTATGTCATAGTACAGATGTGGCTTCGCAATTAAAGTTGTCAAGTTAGTCGGTATTTTTTTTGGAAAATAATGATAATACAGTATAGATTGACATTGTACATTTATTATTTAAACTTGAGAGAGTGCTTTCTTAAGAATCATAAAAAAATACAACGATGTGGACTTAAAAAACATTTAATTCCACCATATCGACCACCTCTATCGCTTTAGGGCCAGCGCAGACCTGGCCAAGTGCAGTGATGCGCGTTTTTCTCTGCTAAATGAATATCATTGTTGCGGCTCTAAAATACCGTCGAAAGTAAGCCACGTATTTTTGTTGGCATTGCTCTCTGATTAATTAAGGTTTATTTATTTTCAACACTATGTTAGTTACTTCAAGGTTGATAATTGATTGCATGTCTGTGCCGCTTTAAATAATAAAATGAGAGAATGTGACCGTTACAAATCGTACATTCATTTTTTTATTTAATATTATAAACCAGTGCTCGACAGCAATCCCACCTGATGGTAACGTACTCTTTCTGTTCATCAGTGCTGAGATCCCGCTGGGGATCACTGCTTGAGATGCCGGGCGCGGGGCGTCTCGCTGTCTCGCCGCGTCGACCGCCCATCCACCGCTTACCCACGCTGAGGCGAAGTGAAGGCTACAGGTGGAGCGCAGGACCTAGCGGCAACTTATTACCAGCTGCAGCGGTGTCTGACATCAGGTCAGTGTCCCCAATCCGTTAAACTCTACTCCAGTAGTGACGGGAACCAGTTTTGAACCATTAATACATCTTCAGCAGTGGTGGCCCTGTGCGAAACTCATGTGCATGTATCAGCCGCGACTTACGAGTTGTGGGTTGAAGGTTCGAACCTAGAAAGGCGATTTACTTTGTGAAAATTATTTCATCACCACTGTTCTTATTCAGTGATAGCTATGAAGTGTGTTTACACAAAATATTATAATAATCAGTCAAATTGTTTGGGATGAGTTTTGTTAATTTTTTTTTTTTTATATATTAGGTATAAGAATATCAACAATTATTTATTGTGCAATAAAGTCACCATCATAGATGTTGAGAAGTGAGAACCACCAATAAAAGGCACACGTACAGCTCGAAGGGTTTATTGTTAATACAATTATAACTTCAACTAAAATGGCGGACTAGCGCGCGTACAATAAAAAGATGCGCGCGGTCCCGGTGCTATGATGGCTCTGGCGTGGCGACGCGGTCGGCGGGGCGCGCGAGTCGGCACCGCGCGATGTCCACAGCGTTCCGCAAGGTGGCGCTAGCGCGCGGGGTTCACATAGCGTGAACATAGATATTATTATCTTAGTGTGTGGTCACCATAGACTACACACTAGGATGCCATAAAGTGCAGGTTTTCTATCTTTGCCATGAGTGCCACATTTTAACTGCACTTAAATTTACTTCATAGTTGGGTTAAGAACAAGACTAATGAATCATTTGATCCTGCGACCCGGCGCAGGTGTGAGACAGAACATAGAGGTGGTTGTTAGCCAGTAAGAGTCTGACATACGGACAGACACGGTAATTTAAAACCATAAATGAAAAAATAAAGTACAAGACTTCATAAAATTGTTAGCAGATACTTTCTGTAACTATCTGTAACTACAACATCGCCAATAAGTACCTAATTAATCAGTATTAATGGAACACCACATAATCCGTTGAAATGATACAATTTCCGGCGTTAATTATTTTTAATTATAATATTATTCGGTTTCACTTATTTGTGAATAATGCTTTCACTCAGGCATTTCCTGGCTTCATGTTGTGACGTTAACTTAATAAATAATACATACATTCTTACATAAACGCACGCCTTTGAAGGTGGGCAGAAGCTACAGAGCACTATCTGCTACGATTCTTACGTACTTTCTTTGCTTCCTTTAGGATCAGATAGTCATACACACACGCTGGTTTCGGGCACTACGCACCTGACCTTTTTGATTAACCTCATCAATAAAATATGTGTAGGAATGTCCTTCTAGGGCATCCAACCTTTCTCTAGTCGCCTTTCAACTTTTATTCAAACAAATTCAAACAATTAAAACAATTCAATTCAACTTTTATTATAATCTTGATATTTTTAAATAAAAGAAGAATTATTTTTGATTAGTTCTTCTTAAGAATGAGGGAACAAAATTGAACTCTTTTGTGTGGCATGGAATTTTATGCATGTTG
This sequence comes from Euplexia lucipara, assembly GCA_921972225.1. NCBI lineage: Eukaryota > Metazoa > Arthropoda > Insecta > Lepidoptera > Noctuidae > Euplexia > Euplexia lucipara. Next base: position 15,388,015 of record OV179152.1, on the reverse strand, counting down.
TTTCCTAATTAGCGGTCGCTGATTGCAAATCTACCCTATTTTTTTCTCAAGCAGCTCTAGTTTTTGAGATACAGCTGTCAGACAAAATTTTCTTTTTGTCACATTTAAACTTTCAATTAACCGAAAGATTAAAAAAAAATTGCCAATGCCCACGTCAAGTGATACCTATCAGAAAAACGCTCCCAACTATTTTGGTAACATCTGTGGTGATGATACATTTCAAAATTATAGACTAAGTGTGTCGGAGTTCATAAAAAGGAGTATTTTGATAACTTTGGATTCCCTTTGGACACAAGTGATGGGTCCCTCATAAGGTATGTAAAACATGTGTGGAGTCTGAGGTTATGAACGAACAATAAAATACCACGTTTTAAGTATCAAACACCAATGATGAGGCGGAAAACTTCAAATCATCAAGATTATTGTTAATTTATGTGATACTTGTAGACGTCCCGCGGTTTCACCCGCGTAGGTCCCGTTCCCGTGGGAATACAGGGATTAAAAGTAACCTATGTGTTAATCCAGGGTGTCAGCTAACTCCATACCAAATTTTATTAAAATCCATTTTGTAGTTTTTACGTGAAAGAGTAACAAACATCCTCACAAACTTTCGCGTTTATAATATTAGTAGGATAATCTTTTACCCAATCTATCCATAGTTTCTTTGGTCCTTCTCTACTGGTGCTTACTTCTCTAAGTTTTGAGCCTGATTGTGAAAGAGTCACAAGACCCCTTCACATTTTGGCTCAAAACTTTAGTCATCACATGATAGATGACTGGCCTGTAGGTCTAGTAGTTAGTGACCCTGACTGCTATGCCGGAGGTCGTGGGTTCGATTCCCACCCAGGACAAATGTTTGTGTGATGAGCACGATCATTTGTTCTGTGTCTGGGTGTAATTTATCTATAATATGTATGTATTTAGAAACATATAAGTATGTTTATCAGTTGTTTAGTACCCATAACACAAGCTCTCAAGCTTAGCTTGGGACTAAATGGCGTTGTGTGATAAGTTGTGGAATATTTATTATTATTATTTATTTATTTATTTGTTCTATGTCTGGGTGTAATTTATGTATAATATGTTTAGTAGAAATATATAAGTATGTTTATCAGCTGTTTAGTAGGTACCCATAACACAAGCTCTCAAGCTTATCTTGGGACTAAGTGGCGTTGTGTGAAAAGTTTTGGAATATTTATTTATTATTTATTTATGATCCTCATTTCTTTGCATCACAATACCAAATTACACCTTACCAATTTCCAGTTAACGTCTCATTGACCAGAACACAATTATCCAATATACATAATTCAAACTAATAATTTGATTGAGCCAGTAATTTATTCAATTACGCAAACAAATAATTGTATTAAGCTAACAGTTCAAGATGTCGGTCAACAGATTAGAGAGATTTATTTGAAGAGGGCTCAGACCGTAGTGAGCAAATGAATGTTTGGTAGTATTTTAGTAAGCTGACCTAAAAACTTGCTTGCTTTGTGCTTCGCATCATATTGTACACTATACTAAAACTCTGCTTGTATTGTAAAGTAAAACAGTGTATGTAGTTAGGCCAATAAAGAAAAGAAAAGTACGTTAGATATGTCGTCAGTTATGTAAGGTTTAAAGACTAACCTAGTGTGAGAGAGGTATGTACCTATGTTTCGCGCCAGCTAAAATTAAAATGAGACTGGCTGTTTTATTATAAAAATGTAAAACTCTCAAAAGCATTTTCAATATTAACGAATACGTACGACATCTAAGAAAATATAAATGGATTCCAGCCCAAACATTGTCGTCATATTTCGTGAATAACTACAGAAGTAAGACCTTAAACAATTTCCTTGAAAAGGAATTAAAAAAAACCAACCGCAACACTGTTAACATAAAGAAAGTTTCAAAAAAGGAACTGCCCGCCTTCTCAATTAAATCACTTGACAAGCAATCTCGCGACAAGGCAATCACTGGCTGTTTATAAAAAGAAAAAAAAACTTAGGTACAAGTTGCTGTGAAAAGTTTTAAAAATGGCGACGAACGAGCGTAATATCGTTTCCTACTTTAGTGAAAGTCCGTGGCGCGAGGCTAGTTAGTGTTATTAACAGTCTGCCGCTGTAGGCCATCATGCTTACTAACTTTGTTGGGCAACCAAGTTCATTGGGAAATTGTGAGGCTAAAAAGATTAATTCAGTTAGGCTTTATACAAATTTTAGTCATCGAAATGAAATGCTATAATGTGATGTTGATAATAATAATGCCAGCCTCTTGCTGTCCCACTTCTGGGCAGAGCTCAGAGAAGGCACGCATTATCACCACCCTTGCTCAAGGCGGATTGGCGATTTCAGACTTAAGTTAACAATAAGTTCAGATTTCCTCACGAAGTCATTGATGTCTATTAAGTTAAAGAGGTAGGCTCCTTAACCTCTAGGCCGTCACGGATGAAATTCAATAATATGATATGATAGAATGAAATGCATAACCTAACTACCTAACTGAAATGCATTGATTTTGCCTTTTCTTTTTTATCATTTTTTTGCAATCATACAGAATACATAATTTTAAACTAAACTACTGCGCTGCGTGCTCTATGTTACAAACACACGTTACTTAGTTTTCCCGGTCTACTTTAAAGTCCAGACAGTAAATAAATCTACCTTTTTGCAAAGAATTATTTAAGTTTACGTAAGACTATTCTCAGACCTACAGAACACAAAAAATACACTCAAAATTTCATACGTAGGTATCAGTAAATCCGTTTCGTAGGAGTTTTGTTACAAACACTGTGACACGAGAATTTTACTTATACATAATATAGTTATATTAGAGATAGACCGGAAGGACAAAGACCATGTAATTTATTTTTCACTTGCTGAAAACCAACTTACATTAAAACAAAATGGAACTAAAATTTTCGGCCGCCTTATAATCTCGTTTTGGTGCAAAATAAATGACCTCATTAATAATAAACTTACTTATCACCTTAAAAATGAATGAGTAGGACCCAGCCGGTGTGAAATGAGGTTACACCATCTCGATTCAGACGTCCTAGCCAATGAAGAGATAGTTACCAGAAAGTCCACTCCGTACAGCAATCATAAAGGCGCGACCGCATAGACATGTTTGACATTGTATGCAGTGAGCGCAAGGGTACTCGCGTCTGTCTTTTGAGATAAAACACTGCTGGGTGTGTGTTGTCGCTTATTGTATTGGTACTAGCTGCCCCGGCCAACTTCGCTGAATCAATTTATTTGTGTTAGCTTCTTAGTTTTAGCTTAAGACTTGTCGATCGTCAAATTGTCTCTGGAAAGACATTTGTCACAATGTCACAAAGAAAAATGTTTAAGAAAACGAATTTCATTCACAATCATTTTTAAGACAAATCATAGCGCCAATGTGTCTCCATATGACCTATCTCCATGCCAAATTTCAACACGATCTGTTGAACCGTTTAGTCGACAAAAGCCGACAAACAAACAGAGAAATAGAGTTACTTTCTCATTTATACTAATTTCTACTAGCTAATACTAGCTTCTGACCGCGACTGCGTCCGCGTGGAAAAGTTACTTTGGGCTAAAGCTAACTTTAACCCGCGACTTCATTACGTAGAAGGTGGAATTATTCTTAAATGAAACGTACGCTAAGGAGTTATTTTATGCTTCATCAGTAAGAGTGGAAAATCACGCTTTTATCAGTAAGAGTGGAACTTTACAACGTTAGGTAAAAATACTGGGTCTTTATCGTCACATACACTGTAGGTTAATTTAACTGCCCACCGCGGCCGCCCTTGCCTTGTACAGACGCCAGCACATCAAGTTACCCCGATGTGTCAAATTTTCCCAATTGAATATAAACCTTATTCTATTTGTCATAAAGTTGAAAACGATCAAAGAAATTTGACACATTAGGGTAACTTGATGTGCTGGCGTCTGTACAAGGGACTACAAGGGTGGCTGCGGCGGGCAGTTCCTTAGATTAGCGCGTTCATCCAAACAACAAACTCTTCTGCTTTATAATCTTAGTATAGATTAGTGTAGATATTAAGGATAATTGGATAGTCCAACCTCTGTATATATCTATTCTGTGTCCTAGCCGCTTGTCGCTTGGGATTATTAAAACTTTCCATCCTTCATAATAAAGTTTAATATTGAAAGAGCTGAGGCGGATTTTTTAAAGCGAGTCATCTTTAATTGCATCAAGTTATGCAATTTTGTAACCGGCGCACAATTTTAAAATGGGAACTTGGAAGTTATATCGGTTTATTCAATTAAAATGGATGGTTTTGGTTTTATTGAATAGTGATTCTGACTTTAGCTGGGGCAATTTATTGGTAAATGTAAGTGAAGACGCAGTTGGGAAATGCTAGAAAGACAGCAACCAAGCAATGCTCAAGTTATAATTTGTAAGTTTTTAAGGTATAGGTACAATAAAGAGTATTTTATTCTATTCTACATTAGCTGACCTTCTTGGTGATGTTCTTTAAAATGATTAGGTGAATAGCACTGGAAACCAGTGTGTAGCTATGACTAGTTTAATATATGAACGTAAACGTTCCAAAAGTGGATATGTAAGGAGCCAAGTAGGTGGCGTTCTTTAGTTTTTGCCTACACCCACGCGTCTTCGCGTGGTTGAGATGAGAATTTTCATGAGATCGAATTACCACGCCTTTTTGCCACTATAATACGAGAAGGTAAAAACACACCACACACACACCTTTTGCTTCGTTAACATTAAAATGTCATTACATTAATTAAGTTCAACTTCAGTGATTAATATGTTGATAAATGATATTTATTTCCATAAATAGGTTCATACTAACACTTTTACACGTTATTTTTTACCTAGAAGGTGAGGTCGGGACCTATCTGACTACTTTGAGAAGAAACACTCAGAGGTCACAGCTTTTTTTAATGTCCACACATAATCTTGGTCATCATGGTTCTTAAACCATGCAGATTAGTGTCTGAAATGGTCTTTTGAGCAAATGTTCATTCATGATTTCTTATTAAATTTCGTTTTGATACAAATATACGGAGACATCTAAAAAATCCCTGAATATGAAGGAAATTAAAGGCTCATTCTGAAATGAAATTATGGTAACTATTTTCACAAAAGATAGGAAAGTTTGCAAAAGGGGAAATTATGTTCTGTTTTTCATTGTTGGCTTTAATTGTTTTCGCAACTTGAATTCCCTACGGGTTCTTTTCGTAATGTTTTGTCTTCGTAACAGTTTTATATTAAACATTTTCTTTTAAAACTTTTTTTTGACCGTATGCCGTGAATTCCGGGTTGTAAAAAAGCTTTTGCCTTTAGTTGAATTATAATGTAATTTAAAAAGTTGTTTAGTAAGTGGTTCATAGCAGAGACTTGTTACGAAAACAATGCTCTATTGTTAATAAAAAATATTATCATAGAAATAATGTAGGAATTGTAATAAACAGGTAAATTAAGTTACCTTTATTAATTAAAATGCAGTGAAATACTTAAAGGAATTCTATAGTCAATGCTTATGTTTTGGTTTTAACTAGCACTTAGGCGCAGCAACATGTTTGTATCGCTATAAAAATCCCAGGCGCTTAAATAAACAGCATACTCTTCTAACAGCTTCCTAAGGTCAGTACAGTATAAACAGTAGTATGAAACGGACTGACAATAATGCAAAATACTGCCAAGAAAAAAAATAAGCAGCGAGCCTTTTGTAGACAACATAATTTCTTAAGTCATAAGTCTTCTTCAATATGATTATAACGGGTGTGTAACGATTGTCATAATAACAAAATATCTAACGTTCACTTGACATAATTTCAGTTAACATAATTTTGTTTAACATAACGATCAGTTGACATAATGAATTGTTGATATAATTTCATTTTACCTAATTTCTTATGACATAATGAACATTTCCTATAATGCACATTTCACATAATATTCATTTAGCATATTATTCATTTACTATAATATTCATAATCTTTAAGTAACTTTAACGCCAGATCCCTGCTATATTTGGAGAATCATGTGGGTTAGGTTAGGTTAGAACCATGACCATTAGCGCGCGAAGGCGAGCGAGCGAAGCGAGCGTGCCGCGGCAGCGGCCGCCTTGCGCCAGATGGCTTCTATTGTTGGTGAATCATGTTGGTTAGGTTAGGTTAGAACCATGACCATTAGCGCGCGAAGGCGAGCGAGCGAAGCGAGCGTGCCGCGGCAGCGGCCGCCAAGCGCCAGATGGCTTCTATTGTTGGTGAATCATGTTGGTTAGGTTAGGTTAGAACCATGACCATTAGCGCGCGAAGGCGAGCGAGCGAAGCGAGCGTGCCGCGGCAGCGGCCGCCAAGCGCCAGATCTCTTCTATTGTTGGTGAATCATTTAGGTTAGGTGAGGTTATTACAGTGTGATGTTTTCTGATATTTACTTATTCACTACATAGTTTGGGCAGAAAATGAGTAAATATGAAAATTAGGTCAAACGTTATATTAAAAGAATATTATACATATTGAAAATTATACAAAATGAACGTTATACTAAATGTTATTATGTTAAATGAATATTATATGATGTGAAACATTAGGTCATATGAATTTATGTCATTTGATAATATGTCATATGAAAATTATGTCATGTGAACGTTAGTTCAAGTGAAATTAGAGCATTTGTTATTATGCCAAACATTACACACCCGATTATAACACAAGTAGAGCATGATCTACGTATTAAGACAGGTTACTCCTCCAATATTTAAAAAAAATATGTTATTACTGTAAAATATTTGTCAGATAAAAACATACATTTAGTTCCCGCAAAAAGCGAAGAAGGATGACTATCATCGAACTAAGAATGTCAGAAGTTGTAAAAGTGTTTTATCTGAAAACACTTAAATAGAGGAGGAATTTCTAGGAATGCTTAATCAAACCCCCTACGAAAGTACATAGGTAGTTTAAATTAGAATAGTTTGTCGTGAACATATTTGTCGAGAAAAACTTATATTTTTGCAATAGGCTCCTTGTTACATGAGACTGGTAACATGAAGGTGCGTCTTCTATAGGTAAACCTCTGCGTAATCCTTCGGGGAATACAGGCGTGAAGTTATCTTAGGTACAGACGCCAGCACTTCAAGTTACCCCAATGTGTCAAATTTTCCCAATTGAATATGAACCTTATACTGTTTGACATTAAGTTGAAAAACGATCAAAGAAATTTGACACATTGCGGTAACTTGATGTACTGGCGTCTGTACATTAAACAGTACCACGTAGTTACTAATACAATTTAAATTATATACAATGCTCTAGTCTACATATTTTCTACTTGACAAGGCCGGTCCGGGAATGCACGACCATTAATTACATATCAAGATTCATCCGTGCCTGAGATAGCACGTTAAGCAGTTGGTCCTGGCCATATAAATATTTAATATCTATGGTTCCGGCTGCTGTTTGTAAATATTTGACAGTCGTTTTTACGGGTAGTCAGAAGCCTGAAAGATAGACAACCAGTTTTACCAAAAAGCTTCGTGTTACACAATAACTGGGTTGCGGAGGTCAGACTGGCTGTCGCCCCATGTAAAACACTGACAATAAGCTGTATTCGATTAACCCTAGAAAGATAACCTACGCCTCAGAGGCGCCCCCGTTGTATCGCTGTATCTTTCTAATGGGCGCGCGTATCTACCTGTCCTTCTACGTTAGCTCAGCGGACGGTGCACAGCGTCGCAAGACGGCCGTTTTTACGCAGTAAGTAGGTACCATAGTTTTGCAGTTATTATAAAAATTATATGTATAAAAAAGATATTATTTTTTGATACTATGTTCCTGTAAACAGAAGACTGTTAATTTTGTTGATTTTTTCTAGAGGTTTATTGATTTAAATTTAATGATTAAAAAATATAAAATATTTAACTAAAAATAGTTTTTTTATTACTAGTTCATTAACTACATATTAAAGCAAATTAGTAAAAAGTAGAATAAAATAGGTATTTCATAAAAAAAAAAACACAATAATATATCGTGCGCCTCCGAAGCGCATGGTTATCTTTCTAGGGTTAAACTGGAAGCCGACTCCAGCACAGTTGGGAAAAGGGTAAGCAGATGATGATGCTCTAGTATATGTCTCGTTAAACAAACTTACGTTTAGGTACTAATTTGGTTTTATACCTTCCATTAAGGCATGATATTAAAGTAACCTTCTAGCTTAATTAACCAAAGGAACAATGTAAGACTGCATTCGTAATACACGAAATAATTACCTACCTGAGAAGCTAACAATGTTAGGGAAATTAAAACGAATACTATGACGTATATAATTTGCATACAACTTTAACGCTAAGTTTCAGTAATTGCATGGCGCACTTCAATTAAGACAAGGAAACTACGCGACTCGTTCCAAGTATTTTACTAATTGGAAATAAATTTAGTGGAATAACAGGAGTACAGGTAAATACTCGTACAATGTGAAAATAAATAAGTTAACAGCGCTCTATTTGAAAGTATTTTTTTTCTTTTGCATGATAATTGGTTGATATAAAGGTATGTGCTTTAGTTTTTTTATATAATTATTTACATCTTTACTAATTATGTACTTATACGTCGTGATGGCCCAGAGGTAAAGGCGCCTATCTCTTATGCAAGAGGTTATGGTTCCAATCTGGGCAAATACCAATGTGACTTTTTCAATTCATATGTACTTTCTAAGTTTATCTTAGACATCATTGACATCGGTGAAGGAAAACATCGTGAGGAAACCTGGACTTGTAGTTAATATAAGTTTGAAACCGCCAATCCGCCTTAAGCAAGCGTGGTGATCAATGCTCGAGCCTTCTCTGTTTGAGAAGAGGCCTTTGCCCTGCAGTGGGATATAGTAACAGGCTGGTATTATTATTATTTATATTATACATCTTTACCAATGTTATGAAAAAATTACAAAGGGAAACTTTGGCCAAGTGATGCAAATGGAAGAGACAAATAAATAAATAAATATTCCACAACTTTTCACACAACGCCATCTAGTCCCAAGCTAAGCTAAGAGCTTGTGTTATGGGTACTAAACAGCTGATAAACATACTTATATATTTCTAAATACATACATATTATAGATAAATTACACCCAGACACAGAACAAATGATCGTGCTCATCACACAAACATTTGTCCTGGGTGGGAATCGAACCCACGACCTCCGGCATAGCAGTCAGGGTCACTAACTACTAGACCAACAGGTCAGTCAAACAAATGATATGCATTAGGATTGACTCCACTGATAAAGAAACGACGGCTGTTATTCACATAGAATAGAACTCAAGGGAACTTTTATGCACTGACCTCCGAACGTACATTTTAGAATGTCATTAACAATTATGGAAATCGGCTTTTCATACCTTGATACGTATTCCAAATTGAAAACAGCAATGTTAAAGTTAGGAACTAAATTAGTACTTTTTTAATAAATTACATATCTAGATGGTAAAACATGGTCAGAAATGGACATTTCCCTTTGTTTGCTTCTTTCCAAAGTTTGTAGGTGAGTTCACAAATTATTTCACTGATAGAAAACAATTATATTATCGAGTGACATAGGGTGCCATATGCAATTATGTAGGGTATTTTTTTTATCACGTGCCAAATTTTCACAGGCTGTTCTACCCATGAATATAAACAACTTTTTGTATGGAACCGACTCGGAAATCTGAAACAATATCAGCTGCCTACACTGCTCTGCTCATTAACAAAAGTTTAGTAAATACTTACCTACTCAACCAAAATGTGTGAAACGGGAGATTTTTTTTTCAGATTTCCGAATTGAACCTTAGTGCATGAAAGTTGTTCAAATTCATGAAATATCAAATAATTAATAAAAATCATAGAAAGAACAGCCTGTGAAAATTTGGAACGTGATAATAAAGTCGCTCTATTTGTTAGTTTCTCTCACACGAATAAAGTTGCCGGAATAAGTTGGTATACTTATAGGGTGGAAAGGACGTCGTCACACCATCTGATCCATGAGTTCAATACGTCATGATTCAACAACAAAACATGATTTATATCGAACTCTAGGAGATTTTTGTCGAAGAAGTGAATAAATTACCTACTTCTAAATTAAGAATCATTTTAGGTTTGCTGGGAATTATGTTTTCTCAAAGTTATTCAAAAGTACAATGTATCAGTACAAATTGTTAATCATACACTTAGAGCTTTAACCCAGTTTAGAAATACCGAACGCCTTCAGTATTCTACAACATGTAAACTATTACATAAAGCGCCTACTCAAACCAAACAAGCAAATAACACAAACCACGCTAACAGAATTAAATGAATAAATATTCATGCAATACACAGTCATTCAGTGTAAAGTTAATAATATTAGCGACGCATCGTTCACTCAAATAGCAAAGTTTCAACAACTCCATAAATGTTTTAAATATACACAAAACTGGTTCGAAAAGCTCTTTACGCATTGGAATACTGTACCTGTTTCCACTAAACGAGCATACTATGACAGTGGTTCCCAAAGTTGTCTGGAACCCAACACCCTAAAAAAAAACTTTGAAATTCGGGACTGCACAATGGATTAGTAATTACATGGATTTATTATACAATATAAAGGATGCATTAATTTCTTATGATTTTAGCTTTAACGTAAACTTTCAATTTTAATTTCTTTTAATCGCATAAAGTTTCGAAATATCCAATTTTGTTCGGTACAGTCAAACGAGATGAATAGGAACGCAGAGGTGAATAGAGTCAAAAAAGATATTCACGCATAGTTCAATATTATTTGTTACTAACAACTAGCAAGGCGTCGAAACTATTTATCTGAATGTTTTAAAAACATTAAAGTCCTCGTATGTAACAAACTAATTTTAACTTACGTGAATAGTTTTGTTTTTTTTACCCCAGCGTTCCTTTCATCCAGTTTGAAGGTATTTAGTTGGTATAGTAAGCAGAGCCCAAATACCGGCTTCATCCACCCCTTTTTTTCAAGGCCCACTTGATTCGCTTACCCACCCCCTGATGGGTCCCCACCCATACTTTGGGAAACGCTGCACTAGAACATTTCAAGCTGGGTACTTCTGCTCACAACATCGAAGTTACCCGAACAACTCTTATTCGACGATATTTATTTTCCTTGAAGTTTCCTGACTACACTTAGCTCCTTCATACGGCTAAAATAGATTACACCAACGTAAAAAGTTAAGTAGTTTGCAACAGCTTCGGCTTTTACTAGGGTTATTTATGTTCTTGTAACTTCTAAATTGTTGTTTTTCTATCAAAATTCTTTAGTCATGCTCGTATCAGTATGATACGATTGTCTCTTGGGCCCTCGACTCATGGTAGGTACCTACTGGTACTTGTACTGGTTTTTCCAGACAAATGGCATTCACGCCATTATTTTCTTTTTATTGGCGCGAAAACACAGCTGTCTTAAGTGGAGCACGTTGAAAATAAATAAACATATTGCTTTTAGTTTTTAAGATCGTTTTTAAGTTATAAATAATATCTTAATTGTTATCATCTTTTATTTTAAATATTGTTATTATTTCTTTGTACTACTATTACCAACCTTAATGAGCTCCTGTCGCTTGTGACACAGGTTTATCTAAACTAGTACAGGCATCTAACATTTAAATCCCTTTGTTAATTATTTTTAAGAATTTTGTATATTATTTTACCAATTTTAATAAATATATTTATACATATTATTATTTTTTATGAGGATTTAGTATAGACGTTGTTTCCTATTCCTTACTAGCAATGACATCTACAAATAAAATACAGCAGTTTCTCAAAATTGTGTTTACTTAATTATAGTCAGCGTGTTGTTAGATACTAAATAAAAACAGCCACACGAGTCGGTCAAAGATAGCTGCGCTTGCCGAGGTCGATCAGTGGGTGACCATACATAACGTACCGAGACGTCCAGCCCCCCTAGCCAAGTTACAAACGATTCGTATCTATTCTCTTTCTAAAATCGAGAACGCCTCAAATCTCTTTGTTTTGACCACGTGACTTAGCGATAGTAAAAATATTTATAACAAATTAAGGTTTTTACTAGGCGTGAGCAGATAACTATACTTTGAAATCTTTGACGTGCCATTTTCCTCTAACACCGCTCTGATCCTCCAAAATGAAAACAAGTGGTGACAGTTTTTCTACAACTGTGCTTTTTATATATTTAGGAGCTAACTTGGCACTAAAATAGTTGCCAGCGTTACTAAGGACGTAATTTTTACGCCAGACGGTATCACCGATATTAAATTCCTTAACGCCTCAAATCTCTTTGTTTTGACCACGTGACTTAGCGAAAGGTTATAAGTCACGTGGTCAAAACAAAGGGATTTGAGGCGTTCTCGATTGTAGAAAGAGAATAGATACGAATCGTTTGTAACTTGGCTAGAGGGGCAGTTTTCGGAAAGCACGTGAAGCCGCTGATACTGGCTACCGTTCGTAGATCTTTGACAGTCGTTACGATAAGCAATTTTACCAAAGGGTACCTACCATTTAGCCCAGTTACTTGATTGTGAAGGTCAAATAGACAGTCGCTCCACAAAAAAATGTAAAATAACTGAAAGGCGGTTCATGCTTAATTCGATTATTACAGAATATCAACACACTCACAAATGTATGAAATTATTGATTTATATTGGTAACACAAAATTAAAAGAGTTCTTGAATTCAACATACAAAAGTTGTCATTTGCTTTAACACTTTGATTCCATGTTTGTTACTGTTTGTTCTTGTTCCATTCATTTGCAGTTTTATAAATGTTTCAATACAAATTAACAGTCAAGAACCCAACGAAGTAAAGTAGACTTGCCCTCTCGTGAGTTTGTGGTAATGCCACTCGTATGCACCAACGAACAAATTTGCTTCCCGGAATAAGAATATTAAAATTGTCAAGAGTATTTCTTTTGAAATGCAAGCATTTGCGTTTCAGTACAATTTCGCAATTGAAAAGTACCTTTCATTGAGTTTATTTATTCATCGTTTACAGCACAGCAGGTTACGTTCGGTGAAGTCGGTCTGTGGGTAGGATTCGGTGCATATCAAGCCCCGTCCGTGCTTCGGGAGCCACGTTAAGCCGTTGTTACCGGCTGTCATTTGTAAATCGTTTAAAGTCGTTTTGGGTAGTCAGAAACCCGAAAGTCTAACAATCTTTTTAACCAAGGGGTATCGTGCACCTAGTAACTGGGTTATAGAGGTCAAAAAGGCATGTCGCTCTCTATAAAATACTATTATTCTGCTGCGCCTGTAAGACTGGAAGGTGACTTTAATATAGTTAGGAAAAAGCTTAGCAGGTAATTAATGGGTCTTAAAAGGGCTATTTAACAAAAAAAAATAGTTTTAGTCCCTCATCTAGATTACAAGAAAATATTCGACACATATTTTTTTATTTTTTCACGTAATCAAAAAATAACGGCGATACACTCGATGTATCGCCGTTATTTTAAATCGCCGTTAAATTGTCGCATGACGTCACTAGCCAGTAGGTACAGTTTATACTAAATAATGACGTTACAAGCCCCCTCTCTTCAACTTTAATCCGCTTAATCTAAGCAGTATGCTATAAATTTTAAAAAGAAAAAAACATGTGTCAAATATTTCTTGTAATCTAGATGAGGGACTAAAAACTAAAATCTTGTCAAATTGCCCATGGACAATGACAGTATTTCAGTGTCATCAAACGTACTGAATACTCATATACTTATTACAGTTGACTCATGTAATGAACTAATTGGACCAACACAAAATTTATAAGTTAGTAAATCATAAAGTGAGTAATTACCTATTTACCTACATGGTTTTCGGATTTTGTGTGGGTTTTACATACTTACCTACTAACAAAAATAATTATGGTAACGAACTTTTGAACATACTTTTTTTTATCAAAGCAGTAGCTGATAAGAAGCCAAGAACTAGCAACTAAGTTTAAATCTCTAAATACACCTTTGCCTAACTCTTCGTGTAATACAGACGTTATGTTGTGTTTTCTGTCTGTCATAAGTTGATTAGCCTAAAAATCTAATCTAATATCTAAGCGTATTCCTGTAGGGTCTAGATTATATTACATCAAAAGTAAATAAAAAATCAATCAAGTCTTTTAAGCATTCAAGAATCAGACATTCAATTAAGATCAAATGCCATCGAATCATAGGGAAAAATGAAGTGTTATAAGCATTGAAACCCTTCACTACCAAAGCAAAAACTATAAACACGAAGGAAACGGGATAAGAGGATTTTGAAAAGAAATCCGATAGACGCCGAGTGTATATTGAGACAAATAGAGGGAATTGAGGCAGAAGCTTTTGCCCTGAGATATATTGTCAACGGAACATTCCTAAGGATTTTATATATTTTGCCAATTTTTGTATTCGAATTTTGAATAGTATTTGCATATTTCGTTATTCAATTTTTATCATCACTAATGGCGTGACAGCTTTATTTGAATTTGAATATTCCTCGAATTCGAATATTCTATTTCTAACTTTTAGGGCTTTAGGCAAAAGTGCTCCCTGTAGACCACAATAGGGAGCATTTTTACTTTAAGCCTTAATAGAAGTTGGAAAAAACATATTATTTTTATTTCAAAGTTATGTGGCCAGTGGTAACGCCGACCTTAATTTTGTTGGTTACGACTTTGAGACTGAGGGACTCTTAGTGTAAACTATTATTTAAAACATACTAGACACACACACACACACACAGGTACACTACTGCCTAACTTTCGGGGATTAAAGGCGTGATGTTATATAATGTTTATCTTATTATTTTTATGCTCTGCTCTACTCCTCCAACTGCTCTTAAAACTGTAAAAAGAAACATCAATATTGATAAGTGGAATTATTATGAATATAAGAGAATTATTTTCCAATAAATCGAAGACATGACATTCCGCGCCAGGCTTGCTCCCGGCCCCGCGAGGAATCCTAACGAGCGATATCCTAAGAGGTAACTTCATAGATGACAGGCGATGATACAAAATTATGCAAATGTAAACGAAAGTACACAACACAATTAACTACATTGCAGCCATAGATTGCGGCATTGGTACGAGAGTGACAAAAAAAACAGAATAAACGGAATCGACACCACACTGGACACGAGTGGTTTATTATGTCCCACTTCCTTGTCCCAGAGTTGGGAACTAATTTATAAAGAGTTCACTTTGTAATGTAATTCAATTACAAAATATTATGCAAATCACGCTTAAAGAAACAAAATTAACAACATTGGTACGAGAGTTACAAAAAAAAACAAAATATGCGCATGGATTCGTCACCCATTCTGTAAATTCCAATCTATCAAACACAGACGGGTACTCAAACTACGTGCTCATACACATAACATAATCAAAGAAATACCGCATTCTTATCACCGAAGCTAAAGGAAAAAGCATTCACCCTACATCACAAGGAAAACGCGAGCAAAAACAAAAGATGAGCGAAGATCACGTGATTCAAAAAGTATTTTCCTTTGAACCCAGACGATGACCGAGTAAAATCACAGACTTCAATTACATTAAACAATTAACAAATTAATTGCATTGCGATTGAACTTGAAACACGTCAAGATTATTAAGGAAAAATGCCGCGTCAGTTGTGTAATATTGTGAATTACTCATTCGGAAGGAAAAAGTTGAATGGCAAGAGTCTGTTGGATTTAAAATAATTGTTGTTTTTAAATATCATTTATGTTAAGTTCGACGGATGTAGTGGACGTTTATTTGTGACAATGTCTAAGTTGTTTGTGATAGTTCTTGTGGCCACTTATTGGGTTTATTTCATACATAGTGAAGGTAAGTCTCAGTTTGTCTACACTACTGTTTTATAGAGGTGAAGTTTGTGTAAGCTTCAAATTCAAATTCACAACTCTTTATTGCATACCATAATGTGTTAAAAGTTGGTGAGAAAAATTATAATAGATACAATTATGGACCCTGTCGGGCACGGCATAGATCAAGTAGGAGAGAGGAGGAAGAGCACTGCTGCACTGGTGTGAATTTTATATAAATAAATTGGTTTTAAGTTGCTTATAATTTATCATTAAAGTATTCGTTTAAACTATAGTAGCGTTTGTTAATTAGAAAAAGCTTCAATTTATTGATAAAGATGTTATTTTTATTTATTTTTTTTATTATTTCGGGTAATTTATTGTAGATTTTTATGGACATGACATAGGTACTATTGGAGTGCATTTTTAGTCGCGAAGTTTAGTCTGTTTTTATGTCTTAATAAAAATTTTGTTTGTTTATCTTCTCTTTTTGTGAAGAATTCCGGGTACTTACGAACGAACTTACACACTTCAAATATATAAAGACAGGGTAGGGATAAAATCTTTAGTTCCTGAAAGTGGGGCTTACAGCTATCCGTGGCTTCAATATTGCTTGTATGTTGGTTCAAATCTCTGAAGCTACTCATACAAATTTGAAAAGTTAATTAATTAATTAAATTTAATTAATCAAACCTACACCATTTCCAAGTAACTTTGAATACGTTTAATGATAAAGTTAACTTCCATTCGTAAAAGTAGCAGATAGAAAAAAAAACAGTTTTGTTTAATTGTTTAATAACGTTTGAAAATAAGAAAAACATTGCGCTAAGTATTTGCTAAACATTCCTAATAAAACTGATTTATTTGTATACACATAGAAGACAACTTTAAATGTATCGCAGCTTTTAAAGTAAACCTCATTATAACGAAGTTAACAATCCAAGGGGTAGTAAAAAAAGTTCATTATGTTTGTTCGCGTCAGAAAGTGTTAAGGAAATGCATACTGGTACAAAGATCTTCCTGTCTGCAAAAGCAATATTCAACTCGTAACCAAAATGACTGCCCAAGTTACTGAGCCGGGAGAAGTTAATTATAAACATTGGAGGCCATTTTGGAACTCCCGACACTACTTGTATAGGTTTTACAGTGACTTTAGTATATCAAAAGAAACCTTTTTATGTACAGGCTGTAAGAATAATATTACTGGCCGGTTTTACACACTTAAAGCGATTTTGGAATGGTTTAAAATATAGAACGTGTCTTATTAGGTGGAGCGGATTCTGTTTCAGACGCGCTAATGTAAAGATGTGCAGCCAAACGTGGTCAATAGGAACACAGGGGTGAAAACAAACAATATTTTGTAAAAAAATCACGTGGGTTAAAGCATTGTTGGTTACATACAAGGAGTTTAGTGTTTCTGATTATTTAAAACTAGGAGACGACACGCAGTTTCAACCCCGTAGTTCCCGTGCCCGTAGGAATACAGGGATATCTGCATTCCTGTTCGCCCCGTTTAACGGTACACTAAATTAAAATAATTAAATCAACAGAGCCTTATCGATCAAAGTTCTAAGACTCCTAATACGGTCTGGTGAGGCACTGTTCCCTTCAAAACTGCCTTACAGTACTCGTACTTACCTTCTTCTACAAAATAATGAAGAATTTATTGCAATTAAAGCTGAATCTATAACAGAATGCATTTTGTAAATTATTGCTGGTTTGTACAAAATATCTACGTAATGGTATCCTGTTGCAAATTTTCCTCCTTGCATTTTTATAAGGAAAAGCAAGAAACACGTAGGTTACCGGTACCGGTATGCACGCTTTCCGAATTAAATATTTGAGATACTCACATATTATATACATCTAAGAGATATTCAAGAAAGTTTTATTGAAAAGCAATCCCTAGGGAAATAAGTTTCTACACATTACCATGGATCCCAAATATCATGAAAGCAGAAAACATGGTGCACTGACTCCAGTTAAATTGATATAGATAAGGACAGAAAGACAATGAAGAAACTTCAACGATTAGATATTAGATAGATAGATAGATAGATAGATAGATAGATAAAACATTTATTTAGTACACACAAAAGACACAGACAAACACACAATACAAAATCAAAAGTGATTTAAAACAATGAACGATGAATGATAGTGTCCGGAGTGCGTCTCAAGGCTGCACCAAATGGGAGTCCAGCTCAGCATGTGCCAGGCTAATGTACCTGGCGCTGATATTCTGCTGGATCCGTGCAGTGGCGTACGGACGCCAAGCAGACAAGAAACGAAGAAATAAAATAAAATAAATAAGATTGAGACAATAAAGAGGTGTTGTGAAATTGTGTTTTCTGCATCGTGTTTATACATTATGCAGACTGATTATGAATATAAGGTAAATAAATGGGTTGGCCAGCTACGGTGTTATTGTATTAACAAATAAATAAATAAATGAATGAAGGTGAATGTGTGTGTATATCCCAATTACGTTATCTGCAGACGGTGGATCGAAAAAAAACCAAAGATACTTTAAAACTAATTTAATTAAATAGAAATTACTACAATTATTACAGTGAAACCTATTCGATGCTAGAATATGGAATGACATGTAAATTACTT
Organism: Euplexia lucipara; assembly: GCA_921972225.1. Lineage (NCBI taxonomy): Eukaryota > Metazoa > Arthropoda > Insecta > Lepidoptera > Noctuidae > Euplexia > Euplexia lucipara. Next base: position 15,369,648 of record OV179152.1, on the reverse strand, counting down.
AAAATTAATTAATTGCTATAGCGAATTCTGCTGCGTCGGCGGCTCGGGTCTGGGTAGGTGACGTCGCTGCAGTTTTCATGCGCTTGGCGTAAACATGTAGGAATGCGCGAGGTCGGCGATATCCATTAGGGATCCGTATTTAACACCTCCATCCGCAGAACAGCAACTATTTGCTCATGTTGAGAGAAAATGTTGCTGGGAGTTCATCTCGTTTTCTGGTCACATCTTCATATGTGTGTGTCTTCGGGGTTTGTGCCTTTTCTTTGTCGCCTGCTCTAAGGTTCCAGCATTTGTATCTGCGGCTTATTACCAGAATGATTAGAATGGTTGCGCATATTACAATGATGTAAAATGGTATAGTGGTGTGATATAAGACAACTGGTTGGGTTTTGTCGATTTGTATTGGGTTTTCCATCAATACTTTGTTCTGGATGCTGTGAAGTTCTTCCAAGTTGACTGAATTGAAGCCGATGATGTGAGTGGAGTCAGCTGTTTGGTTCATGTCGTTATAAGGGATCTTTGATAACTTTAGTGGCTGTCCTCTTATCTCGTTGTTGTCGTTGATGATGGTGAATTCCGCTGTTTGCAGGTAACAGTCCATGGGTAAGGTGACGAGATAACTTCCCTGTAGAGTGTTAAAGTCTTTTCTGCCGCAGGCTAACTGTACTTTGGTCGGTTGGGGCAGCGATAAAATGTAGTTTGTAGAGTGAGATCTTAGTAAAATGGCAGGTGTCCTCTAGACCTTGGTTGATGATGAGTTCCTGGATGCAATCGGGTTTCGTCCGGATTTGATGACCTGTCTTCCTTTCGCAGAGATGGATGCTGCTGTACTTCGGGCATTCAGCCTCTATGTACACGAATGATTTCTCGTTTGTTGCTATGTAAGGAGAGGAAGGGATAAGGGCAAGTTGTTGCTTATTAGGTACGATAGATAGTTTGTATAAATCGTAGAGTTCCGTTGAGACTATAGGGAAACTGTAAACTATTACTATTCTTTTCTCAATATAGTAGGAACCTGGTTTTATAAGGTCATAATATTCTCGTAACTCTAAATTTAATACTTGATCCTGGTTGTAGATGGATTTTAGTCTATCTATCATGGATTTTAAGACTTCTATATCTATCATAGAATGATGGGTGCTGGACGCGCGAATAAAGGCCATTATATTTTCTAACCTAATTATCTCTAACATTAAATCTTCTACATTATTAGTTATTATCCCTAAAATTTGGGCAAACTTTGCAAATTTTATTAGGCTGTAATCTGTATAGGCATTTTTCTCTAAGAGAAGTTCAAGGGTTGCGTTAATTTTTTCTTGGTTTTCTGTTATTTGGTCTAGTATTGTGCCATGTTGGGTCATCCATTCTTTACTTAAACTCATATGATTGTTATATTCTGAAACTATTTTATTTTCATTATTTTGCAAAGTTTTAATAGCCTCGTCATATTTTAGGGCGTCTAGATAGTCTAAGTTGCCGGTAACACTTTTTATTACTGACCCAAGGCTATCTACAAGACCTCTTTTGATTCTAATGGGTTCTAGAGATTTTACTTGTTGTAGGACCTTGCTTAGTTTGTTAGTAAGATAGTCAATCTGATATTCGTAAAGCATGTAAGTCTCGTTAGTAAGTTTAGTTTTAAAAGTCCTTAGTTGAGTCTGTACGGAATCTATTTTATCCTCTATGTCGGTTAATTGTATGTACTGTAAAAAGGAGTGGTAGTGTGTGGTTAGTCTGGTCGGTCCTAACTTGTATGGTAACAGTCCTGGTCCATCGGATAGAGTCTCAAGTCTTATCTCTTGAGGAAGAGTCGCATGAATTGTCAGTAATAGCAGGATTCTGTAACAATTGGCTTGATTTAGGAACACGTTTCAGTCGTGCTTTGGCTACGGGACCACGTTTTTTAGAAGTATATATATGTATAGGCAGATCGGCGAGTACTGTGTCCTGAGTATAACGTGGTGCGGCTTTCTGGCGGCTAGCGAAGGGATTCTTAATAAAAACTTGTTGCTGAGGGGCATATTCTAGTTCGGACTCGCGAGTTTTATTCCTGTTGTTAATAAGGGCTGTACGATTTGCAAGAGATGAGTCATTAATAATTCCATAAACTTGCTTCATCTGTTGTCTATGATTCTGCGCATATTGTTGTAGGATGTGCTCAGTCAAGTCTATGTCGATTGGGTCTCTGGGGTCAAAATGTCCGGTCAATAGGTCAAACGGTCTGCATTTCGTGAAACTATGGATGGAACTATTATATGCTATGATGGCGTATGACATAAGGTTAACTATCGGTTCGTCTTTATTTTGCAGTTTTAGGATTCTAATGTGCTCCAATAAGGTTGAGTGGAAACGTTCGATGTTACCATTGTCATTTGGGCTGTGAGGTAGAATTTTATGGTGGGTTATCTTATGTAGACGTACAAATTCGGAAAAGAGTTGGTTCGTAAACTCGGTGCCGTTATCGGTAATAATAGTCATAGGTAGTCCATGATGGGTACAGAACCGTAATAGTGCTTGTATTATACTAATAGCGGTACCGTCTCGCAGATGATATGCTTGTCCGTATTTCGTGAAGACGTCTATGAAAGTCACATATTTTTCGTTCTGAACAGTGAAGAGGTCCATGTGAATAATTTCGAGTGGTTTGGTAGCTGGGGGTACTATGTTAAATTGTGGCCTTATTGGGTTTCTATCGTATTTAGCCTGACCACAGATGGTACATTCATTGATAAATTTGGTGATTTGTTCTTTCATTTTTGGCCAGAAATATTTTCGTGAGAGGGCTAAATGACATTCATTTATTCCACGGTGGTTTGTCTTACCGTCATGATAGTGTCGGATAATGTCTTGTTGCGGAAGGTACTCCTTGACATTCTCGAGTTCTATCTTAACTAGTACTAGGTTTAGTGAGGAACTTCTAAATTTGTCTTGTATGATGGGTATTATTGAGTACATGGCTAAGGGTGGATTAATCAAGATAGCTGTTTTAACTTTGGGGTTCACGTATTCTTTAATAGCGTTTATAATGTCACTCTCTAGGTTGGACTCCGAAATTTGGACTGCGATTCGAGTATGATTTTCAAATGGTTTAGTCACTGTCGGTCGGCGTTTTATGTCACCTACAATGGTAAAGTGAATCTGTCGATGAAATTTGTTTAACGGGTCGTCTGTAATGGGGATTTCTAGTATCGGTTGTTCGTTACTGGTGTGCACGGTGTCAGTCGAGGAGTTTGTTAGTGGAGGTGGTGCCTGCGATGGGTTATTGATCATTGATCTGAGATCGTTGGTGCTTTCGATCAATGTGTTGGTGTCGGTCGAGGAGGTTTTTGGTGAAGCTGGTGTCTCCGATGGGTTGTTAATCATTGATCTAAGATGCTTAATGTTTTCTATCAATGAGTTGATTTCGTCAGTTTCTTCGTTATGAATTTCTATCCGAGAGAGAGCATCAGCGTTAGTGTTAAATTTTCCTTTTTTGTATACTACACTAAAGTCATATTCGCTTAGTCTGAGTCGCCATCTGGTCAGTCGTGAATTTGGTTCCCTCAAATTCATCATCCATTGCAGGGGTTTGTGGTCAGTCAGTACCTTAAATTTTCTACCGAAGAGATAAGGTCTAAAGTATTTAGTGGCCCAGACTATGGCAAGCAACTCTTTCTCAATTGTGCTGTAATTTAACTCGCTTTCATTGAGTGTGCGAGAAGCATAACAGACGGGTTTGTCAGAACCTATAGGTCCCTGGGATAACACTGCACCAATAGCAACATTTGAAGCATCGGTTGTGAGGTTAAATTCCCTTTTGAAGTCGGGGTATTGCAGTATGGGGTCATTGGTTAATAAAGTCTTACAAGTTTCAAAGGCATTGACATATTCAGGGCTAAAAGTGATTCTGCTACCTTTCTTGAGGCATAGTGTAAGTGGTTTAGTGATGCGAGCGAAATCGGGGATGAATTTTCGATAGTAACCTAAAAGTCCTAAAAATTGTTTGATCTCTTTGGGGGTCTTTGGAATCGGATATTTTTCAATTGCACAGATCTTGTCAGGGTTTGGCTTGATGCCATCTCTACTTATGACATGTCCCAGATAGGCGGTTTCAAGCTTCAAAAATTCGGACTTATCCATCTGAATTTGAAGTTTGACTCTCTAAGTCTTTGGAAGACCTTTTCCAAGTTGTCCATGTTGAAGAGAGGTACTATACACTATAATGTCGTCAAGATATACGAGGCAGATGTTATTTTGGAGGCCTCTTAGAACATTGTCCATAACTCGTTGGAAAGTGGACGGTGAGTTTTTTAAACCCATGGGCATTCTTAGGAATTCAAAATGGCCGTGTTCTACGTTGAATGCTGTTTTTTGTATATCCTGAGGGTCCATCTCTACTTGATAAAAACCACTTGCCAAATCAAGGGTCGTGAAGTATTGGCATTTGCCCAGTTTGTCAAGGACGTCGCTGATATTTGGTATGGGGTATTTATCATCTATTGTTTTTTCATTTAATTTACAAAAATCTACTACAAGACGCCATTTTTGTTTTCCAGAAGCGTCAATTTTTTTTGGAACAACCCATATAGGCGAGCTCCAAGCGGAGTCGGAAGGTCTTATTATACCTTGTTCCAGCATTTTGGAAATTTGGTCCCTAACTTCCTCACGATGAACAAAAGGGTAACGATAGCTCCTAGTGTATGCGGGAATTTCGTCCGTTGTCCTTATACGATGTTTAATTTTGTTAGTGAATGTCAACGGTTCTCCGTCAATATAAAATACGTCTGCGTATCGAGAACAAAGGGTAAGCAGGTTAGCTTTTTCTTCTGCACTAAGGTGGTCCGTACGTAAACGCGATAGTACGTTGTCAACGCGGTTTGATTGTTTCATTTGCGTGCATTCAACATTGAACAGTTCTGCACGAGTTGGTTGGTCTAACGAAAATATAGCGTCGTTAGGGGTTGAATTTTCTAACTCCACATATCCACGACTATTGGTAACAGTGGTTAGGCACTCGTGGATAATACAATTACAGATTACTTGTTCATTAACTAATACATCGCCATCCGGGGCGTTTATAGGTATTTTAACTAATTTAGTACTTTTAGCAGGGATAATGTCCTCATAAAGGTTAACATTGCGCGAGTTATATACTTTAATCTGATTCGTAGCAGAACGCGTTGTTAACTGGAAATCTTTTAGATCTATTTTAGCCTCCCATTTGGATAATAAGTCCAATCCTATTAGGCCATCAAAGTAATTATGGAAACGGTAGACGAATAATTTAATGCTATCGGTCTCATTGAATTCATTAAAACACGGTAAGGTTATGGAGTAATCGTTTCTGCTAACGCCGTGTACATTTGTTACTTCGAAAGGGTCATAGTTGAGAGGGTAGTCATAGAAAAATTTTTGTACAGCCTCGGGGCTTATAAACGATTGGTTAGCACCAGTGTCAATTAGAAATTTTAAGGGAGGATAAGTAATTTCTATGTAGGGTAGCTGTCTTTGGGTCTGTAAGTTAAGGTCTATTTTTGCTCTCTGGATGTCTGGTCCGTCTGAAAATTTTGGTACGGACTCTGATTTGCATTGCTAGGGCCTGGTTGTGGCTCTGCCTCACCTGCCACCTGATTATCAGAAGGTATAGTCAAGTTGGAATTAGTCATATTAGTGTTGTAGTCAAAGTCACAATCAATGTAACAGTCATTACCGTCCGTGTAGTACTCGTATGCTGGCTCATAATAATAGTCAGTAGAATAATAGGTATTATCAGGCAAAGCAAGTTCACTTAGGTTTAATTCACGCGTTTTAAAATAATTATTCGGTGGTGGGTTCCCGTTTCGTTGCCAATCATGCCCTGGCATTATCGGTAATGGTTTTGGAACAAAATGTTGAACACCACTCATGGGTTTAGGACCCGAATTTTGTGGCTGATTAGTCCTGTGTTGTAACCTAAAGACGTTACTTTGAGGGTTATAATTTGGTAACGGTGCACGGAACATTTGTTGAGTTCGAGTGGGCATGCGATTTTGATGCTGGTTAGGAGTATTGAATTTAAAGGCTTGGGGCTGGGGTTGGTAGCCACGCTGTCCTACTGGAGCGGGCCAGTTAGGTACTGGGGGTCGCGGAACATTTAACGAGTTAAACGGCATAGCCGGCATCATAGTTTTATATAAAATTTTGGGTGCGCTCTGACCAGCTTGACCCTTAGGGGCATCATTACGCTGTTGCAGGTATATAATATTTAATTCTTCCTGCACAAATTCCAGAGCCTTTTCGATGGTTTCCGGACGCATACAACGTATACGTGAACCTAAAGGTTCCTTTAGTCCGCGTACAAAAGCCTGCATAGTCACTTTCTTATAAAGTGTCCGTTTCGCTTCAATAGTCGTTTGTAAAGTTTCATGTAACGTCACATAGGTCATAATTGTACTAAACAAGGTCTGACATTGGTCATAAAATTCCTGTGGGGTCTTATTACCTTGCGTAGCCAGCGAGAGGTCGTTGTACAAAGCCGTTTCGTCTCTCTGATCTGAGAAGTTATTAATTAGAGCTGATCTAATACCTGCCCAGGTTTCAGGAATGCCATTTGAGTTGATCGTGGATGCGGCAGGGCCTGTTATCCTGTTTAAGATGCCATTAAGAAGACATAAGTTCCCTAGTTCATTACCTGGCTGAGGGCTTGCATACTCAGTTACTATCCGGTCACAGATGTTAATAAACCTCGTTAACACATTGGGGTTTCCGTCAAAATCAGGCACAAGGCGTAAAGCTTTGAAAATTACATCAGGGTCGTGAGGCATTTTAGGTTCAAATAAACTACTTAAATTGAAGTCTAATTCACTATCTAAATCTCTGCTATTATCTATTATAAGCCGGCGCGCCTGTCGTGATGCAGGTTCCCGACGATTAGATCTTTCGCGATAAAAAATCTTGGACATAAAAGTAACTAGGAATAGAGAGGAAGCAACACGAGAAAGATTCTGGTGTACTCACATATGTTTCATCTCTGGTTCTTCGCCGTGAATCGAAGTCTGGATTCTCCACGCGGCTCTGCAGCTTTCCCGTAGATTCTGGATACTCGTGGTGTGACTTGATAGCCACCCGGGTGACTCGCGACCGTGGTGATCGATATGAGATGACTCTAACGCGATTCGCGAACCGGCCCGCGAGTATCCTACCGACTGCGCCAATTACGTTATCTGCAGACGGTGGATCGAAAAAAAACCAAAGATACTTTAAAACTAATTTAATTAAATAGAAATTACTACAATTATTACAGTGAAACCTATTCGATGCTAGAATATGGAATGACATGTAAATTACTTAAAATTAATTAATTGCTATAGCGAATTCTGCTGCGTCGGCGGCTCGGGTCTGGGTAGGTGACGTCGCTGCAGTTTTCATGCGCTTGGCGTAAACATGTAGGAATGCGCGAGGTCGGCGATATCCATTAGGGATCCGTATTTAACATCCCTAATATGCGATCACGAACTACGCTAACTAGGCAGGTAAGCTCAGTTGGAACCCGACAGCCAACTAAATAACAGATGTGTTCGTAATAGTCCGTCGTATATTAAATATTATAGTCACAGTTCCATCAATACTTTCACACTATCTAAAATAGATTCCAAATTAGAAGTATAAGGATCAAATTATGAGGATTAGGATGTAATGTTTCTCATCCCCTATTGAAACGGCAATCTTCTGACCAAACAAGGTGTTGTGTCTGGAAGACTACTGGCCGATAGTCGTTGTCGAGATCTAGTAGAATAGAATACAATTGAAAAATATTTATTCAGCACAGACACAAGCGCACAGCAACAAAGAAAACAGAAGTAAGAAATAGCAGTTACACAAATTGCGCTGAGCGTGCCCATGCCGAAAGGGTCCCCATTTCAGCATTTGCTGGGCGTCAGACACCCAGCGCTGGTTTTCAGTTGGCACCCCGCAGTGGCACACGGACGAGGGTAAAAAAAATAAAACATAATAAATATTTATAAATACAAAATAAATCGCAAATAAATACAGTAATAAGTGTAAAAACGAATACATTTAAAAGTAATATTTAAATAAATCTGAGTACGTGTTGAATCGCGCGGATAACTTTAACATCGCGATGTAGGATAATATATCAGTTTAGTCTGTATGTAGCGAGATAGATGTCGCTATACCTAGTTATTCAAGAAATAAAATATCGAAAACCATTTTTCAGTTCGCCTATATCCGAAAGAATGATTTCGTCAATAGCATATTTCCAAGAGTCGCAGTGGATAATCCAACCGTGCATCTTCGAGTCAATTGAATTCGTACAGTGTCAACGCAGTTTTATATTTATTATTTATTTATTTATTTATCATTAAAAAAGAGGGTAACGGGGATAAAATAAGCCCCACAAAACCGTTGCAATGGTTTGACTGTTGGCGCCCCAACAGTCAAACCATTGCAACGGTTTTGTGGGGCGAAGAGTCTCTAGATTATTTAACTGCGTAAGCAACAACATAACTATTGTGCATAGTCCGCACCAGATTCGGAGGGAGGGAAACATTTTATTTAATTGACATACAAAGTTCCCGCTCTTTATTTCAAGCCCTAATTTAAATTCCGCCCTAAAATTCAATTTTCCACAAATCTTGTCTTGGAGGATGCACAGATTATGAAATGAACCTATAGTGAAGCTGATTATTATTACCATATCAACGCACTGTACACAAAATAGGACAAACAATACTTTAAGAGTCAATTATAGATATATACAAGGGTAAAGGTGGTTAGTTCACCAACTTTCTAAATTCACCTTTTCCGGAAACTCTTATATTATATGACTTATTCTAGTACCTATTTTATTTCAAAAGGTGAACTATGCTTGTTCATATTCCACGAAGTTATAAAACACTAGTTGTAATATACGCTTGGCACAGAGACTTGCAATTTAATATTCCCAGGTACAAGACATTATGTCGTTTAGTTCAAAAAGGAGTTAGGTATCTCATTTACTTTTAGAGTTAGATACAAGAATTAAAGGCGACTGCCTGAAGTTGTAAAGTGTCCGTCTTTAGCCCATCAGAATGAAATTCTATTTCGAAGATACAAAACACGGAACAGCGATCATTTCAGAATGATGAAAAAAATGCAAAAAAATGTAAAAAATACTTTACTTGACATCGAGCCAGTAAAACCCGCAGGGTTAGGCAGATGTGTACTTACAGCACACCCTGATCTCACCATCCATTGCCTTACCAAGCTTCTGTTTAAGGCTGATTGTCAAGAGTTTAGCCATCACAGAAATAAAATCACGGGAGCCCATGTTCAAGACTATCATAGCACTAAGAGAACATCGTCGATAATGGGTAGGTTGTGCGGAAGCTAAATGCTGAATAACATCCTAAAAACATTAATATACAAAATGGACAGCCCTTTTATGAAACACTGAATACGAATAAACGTGCTATTGTGTGTTTGACCACGTCTCTTTATAGTTGTTTTAATTCATTAAATCCCAATCGGACGCTGGCGTCCGCGCTGTCATTGTCTTTCTATTGTGTTTTTAATTGACACGAATGAAAGGTTAATTTGTAAAAGTTCTCTGACATAATCCTTTTTATGTAACTGTTACATGGATTATATGGGAACCTACTTGTTTGCATAAGCAGTCCGGAGTAAAGATTACATGATTATTATTTTATATTACAACTATATACCTCTGGTCTATAATGTTTTACTTATTACTTTTTCATAAAAACACTTTTCTTTCTCTATGAAGTCCAACCAAAGTTAGTTTGTACGAAATTGCCTTAAGTGATTAGACCGTCCATTGTTATTGCATATGTAGCTCTTAAAAGTTATTATTTGTAAGAATTTGGTAATAAAGAAATTATGTAAAGAAAAGATTTGATACTCTGAAGAGTAGGTACTTTGTTTCCCCCTTGTGTAGTTCGCAAATTACTACCGATCTTTCTGGAATTTAATTATTGTAATCTTTATAAGGATCTCGAATTTAAAAATACAATTTATGTTACTCGCTGATAATGAAGCTTTTAATTAGTCAAATATTATTTTGAATTAATTTAGTGGTTTAGGCGTGAAAGCGTAACAAAGAAACAAACCAATTCACTGTCGCATTTACAATATTAATCTGTAAGTTAGAATTAGCATGGATAAATTTGCGTTTAGATTAACTAACTACTTATTACTTCCATTCCACTTTTTCAGTTGTAAAACGGGAAGTGTGTAAAGAAAACGAAGCGAACGTCGAGTGCGCACACTGTGGTCCGAAGACGTGTGATGACCTAGGACACCCAATACGATGCGGAGGAGGCACTTCCCTATGTAAACCGGAATGTGTGTGCATAGATGGCATGGTTCGCGACACTAATGGGACTTGCATACCGAAGACTGCCTGCCGTAAGTTGGATTGCTTAAATAAATTGAATAAGCATGTGAATGGTGTATTTTTTGATATCAAAATTATATTTAGGCCATCAGCTGGATATAAGTATTTTTTTGCTTTTTCATATTGTTGGAAAACTATTTAGATAAAGCGCATTAAAATTAAGGAGAGGGCTTGTGACGTCATAATTCAGTATAACTGTACGGGTAGTGACGTCATGTGACATTTTGAATCGATGTATCTCCGTACTATGCGTTTCAAATGAGAATAGGAACGTCAATGACCTCAATCTGTCATATGTCACTTGAAAAGTACGGTCTGCAACGAAACCTTATTCGCATAATCAATTATTTCTAGTTTTTTGTTTTATCGAGTCGCAGTTATTCAAAATGAAAAAACGTCCCAAATGAATTAGTATTGTGGATCTTTATTTATTTATTTTCTAGTAATATAGATGAGGGACTAAAATTTAGTCAACAAGCCTATAATATTATAGGGGATAGGGTTTGTAATCCGGAAAACCGGATCTGGTAACCCGGCGGAACCGGCATCATTATACACATAATTTTATTAAATTAGGCATACCCACTCACATTACCTGCTATAGTTATAATATCAGGTCGCACTGTACGTGAGGATGAACCTTGACCTGTATCCTAAGGTAGGCAGCCGTCATACATATGGCACGAGAAGTACCTAGGGGGCAATTATGGACGGTATCTAGAACTCTCGCCAAATCATCCAAGACGACTCATGTTATGGGCCCGACAATTTATCACCAACAGCCAGCAGACATTTCCGTCACCCCTACGTTAGGCAGCTTTAAAGCTCGTTCAAAAAAAATGTGTTATCGAGCAAGCCTTTTATTCTTTTGACGAATTTAGATTATTTAAACTATGACATACCTTTTAATTTAAATTGGAATAATTGTGTGTTTTGTCTGCGACTCGTATTTATGCATATTGTTTCTTTTATCGGTTTGACATTTTTACTATTTGACATTTGTAGAATGATGTTATGTATTTTAATGTTTTTAGTTTTTTTTTATTTGACTGTTATTTATTTGTTTTTTTACTGGTTTGACATCTTGTATTGGACATTTGTTTAATAATTTAGGTAGTGTATTTTTTAATAATTGTTTAATCTGTAAAAGACTTGTAAGATTCTCTTATCAATAAAACACTATGACTATGACTAGATCTGGTGTCGAACCCGGATATTGCATATTTTTTCAAAATAACCGTGTCTTTGAATGCGTGGGCACCTTAAATGCTTGACTTAACATAACGCAATGCATAAACCACAGACTCATAATAAAGTAATATTCTTTACAACATTGGAATTCGGGTTCGTAGAAATCCGATAGAACCGGCCGGATCGAAAAGGAGGCCGAATTGCGATCCCTAATAGAGGAGTCTGTTGCTCTACTTCTTCTTCCCAGCAGTAACACTAAGAAGTAGTGATAGACTGTCTTAAGTAGTTTTGACGATCAAAAAAGAAAAGGAGGATTCTAAGCCTTAATTGAATTAAACAAGTTTTATTTCCGATTTTTGTTTTCAAATAGCGGATACGTTTTAAAAAAGGGATTTATGTGTTTATTTATTTTTAACCCCCGCGACTATAAGAGTGGAATATAATTTTAGACGTGAGTGTGTGTGTATCCGTGTTTGTCTTTGCCATCGTAACTTCCAAATAAATGGACCAATTTTGATAGATGGATACTTATAGTTTCTATTGATCTACTTATTATTATGTTTTAGCAGGAGAGCCTGCTAAATACAGACTTCATAAATGGATAATTGGAAACTTTAATTATGCCTTTATAAAAAAAAACCTATTACCTGTGTATGCTCTCAATTAGTCGACTCAATTAGACGGAAGCGTTCTAATGCTGCATGGTATGCAAAATGTATAAATGAACCCATGGGAAAGACTCAAACTACTTATGAGTGCCGGATATATTTTTGAAGTGTTATTCCAACAGCAACTAAGGCGCGCAGGTCAACTTCAGCCCACGAAAGGATTTTACACGTGTCGTTTTGACAGTAAGTGTTATGGCCCTTGGGAATAACAATTCAGTGATACCAATAGATAAATATAAGGTTTAAAGACGTAATAAGTACCTTCCACTAGATGTTAATTTGAGCCAAAATTCAAACGCTGCCGCATATGTCATCAACTCGCCCGATCGGGGGAGACATAACATTTTTTAATTTACCTATTCTTATATTCGTCAACTCGCACGACGGCGTAAAGTACAGTCAAATATAAAATACATTTCACACTAACCTTACATTGACTCATGTCTCTGTTATTATGTAACCACGAACCCCTCAGTTTTTAAACTTGTTATTATTTGCTTGCCGTCATAATGAATGTGTCATTAACCTGCACAAGTTTTCTCTGATACCTAAAGTTGGTTAGAAAAGTTCTTTAATGAAGGAAAATATTAATACACGTACCCACATAATGAACCTAACCCTATGCTGACAAACCAACCATTTGTATACCCATGATAACATAATTAACCTACTTAAAAACTTTGCATCATAGTTAAAAAAAAATAGGAGGTTCTCACTTCTGTTGTTTTTCATTTATGTGTGTTCAAAGACATTCAATAATTACCCACTATATAGAGTGACTAGTAATTAGTGACCGAAACATAGACACGTTACTGTATTCATGATTTCAATCAAGTTTCTCAAAGAAACATTTTTTATACACAAAAATTTATAACACAATAAACAACAAAAACGCTGACAGTATAGGCACAAATTGGCACGATCTATCAGCTGATCTGACCTCGGGAATGGCAAAATGTACTAGTAGTAGTAGCGTCACTCGCTCCCAGCTGATCAATCAAAGCGCGCGCGCCGCCAATTTCGAACAGCTTTTGTGTTATTGTATTAAAAGAAATTTAATGAGTATAAAAAAAAGTTTATTTGGGAAAGTTATTTACGCAGCGCACGCAACGGAAGCTTTTTTCCCACTTGCAACATTTCTTATTGCTGATTCGCTTCTATTGGTCATAGCGTGATGTTATATAACGCAAAAAGATTTTTTCAATTCGAGCCGGGAGTTCAACCAAACAAACAAACAAACTCTTCTGCTTTTCAATATCTATTATTATACCTAAATTTGGAAAATATAAATTTCTTCTAAATCGGTTTTGTTCTTTATTTTAATTTTTATATTCAAAATAACTGAAAGAAAAATATATGTAATCAAAGCTTTCCTATAACGTATTATTGGTGAACTAATTTGTTCTAATTCATCTCAATACTCAATATATTTATTGCTTTCTATGTGTATTCTTAGGTGATAGGTATATAATGAGATCAATATGGACCGTAATTCCCATTGTCATAGGAATCGAGTTGAATTAGTACGAATTAAACGGGATAGGAACAGGCGCCAGCACATCAAGTTACCCCAATGTGTCAAATTTCTTTGATCGTTTTTCAACTTTATATTCAACAGAATAAGGTTCATATTCAATTGGGAAAATTTGACACATTGGGGTAACTTGATGTGCTGGCGTCTGTACATGGAGTAAGTTTGTTATTTGAAGTTGACTAAAGTCGGTAGGAACAGAGAAGTGACTCAAGTTTGTGGTCTGCGGGTGTGGGTTCGTACTTTGAGTTTCCTAAGTAGATATAGTAAGGCTGGGACTACAATGTGGTAGAAATATTGTAGTTCAAAATGCAATTGTTTTTTTTTTTAATAAAGCCAAGCCAGCCAAGCCATTTTGAGTTCTAACCTGAGGACCTCTGACTTTCAGATTCATGAATACATACATACATGAATCAGAAAAGTCAGTCATTTATTAGTCAGTGGTTTATTAATTGACTGGCCTGTTGGTCTAGTAGTTAGTGATCCTGACTGCTATGCCGGAGGTCGTGGGTTCGATTCCCACCCAGGACAAATATTTGTGTGTTGTGCACGATAATTGGTTCTGTGTCTGGGTGTAATTTATCTATAATATGTATGTATTTAAAAATATATAAGTATATTTATTAGCTGTTTAGTACCCATAACACAAGCTCTCAAGCTTAGCTTGGGACTAAATGGCGTTGTGTGAAAAGTTGTGGAATATTTATTTTTTATTTAATTTTTTTATTATACAATACATTGTACAATAAAATTATCACTTGTTTCAAAAACGTTATAGGAAAACATGATGAGGAAACCAGTATGCCTGATAGATTAAGGCGTGTGTATGTGAAGCCAAGTTAGAGGATCATGGGTGGCATAAAAACTCTGACACCAAGTTACACACTAAATCTATTTAACACTACTCATTTTCATAAAAAAAAAAAAAATAACAAAAAAAAAGATGAAAAATAATAAATAAATGTCGTGATGGCCCAGAGGTTAAGGCGCCTACCTCTCATGCACGAGGTTGTGGTTCAAATCCGGGCAAGTACCAATGTGACTCTTTCAATTCATATGTACTTTCTAAGTTTATCTTAGACATCATTGACATCGGTGAAGGAAAACATCGTGAGGAAACCTGGACTTATAGTTACTATAAGTTTGAAATCTCCAATCCGCCTTGAGCAAGCGCGGTGATCAATGCTCGAGCCTTCTCTGTATGAGAAGAGGCCTTTGCCCTGCAGTGGGACAGTAACAGGCTGGTATTATTTTATTATTTTTATTTTCAAAAGGTTTCCCGACCATTTGTAAAACAAAGAAATAGGTACTTTATATCTGGTTAGGTACTGGTAGAAAGGTATTGTAAAATAAATTTTGCTAATGTGATTTCATTAAGGTAATACCCAAATAAACCCAACCGCATACATAATTAGTAATCTACATCAAACGTACACATAAACCATAAATCTACAAGTAAAACCTCACGTAGGCGTTATGAAACATAGTGGTAATAGTAAATATTATAATAGAACATGAATAAATTAGTATTAGTAATGTTTCATATCATACGCTGCTAAAATAAATTACACAAATCAAAGCACCTTATTGAGTTCGAACCCACACGGTCTAAATAACATACTAGCGAACTTTACGTGGTTTTTCCCGCGTAGCTCTCGTTCTCGTGGGAATGCAAACTTATGTCACCCGGGCTGTGTATAATGTAGCTTTCCAACGGTGAAAGAATTTTTCAAATCGATCTAGTAGTTTTTAAGTTTATTCATGACAATTCTCTTCTCTTTTACAATATTAATATAAAATTAGTACCTACAGAAAAGACGGGGCCGCCACCATTATTTTCCTTACATATTTTATGAGAATTCCAAATCGAACTTTGGAACTAAAGTCAGTTAGGTACTTATCAGAAAAGATATAAGGTGCGTCAAGCTTAAAGTTATCAACGATATCCGAAGTTCACTTAATTGTTACTCTACATAGGTAAATGACATTCATCATTCCTTCTAAAGGGATCCATATTCAAGAGTCAACTACCAGAATTCCATTCACAGTTAAATTACTTAGAGTTCGCCTACGCTCGGAGCCTGATAAATTAAACTCTCAAACACAAACAACCAGACCCGGAGTCACTGCAACTGTTGGCCATACAAATATTTATTACGTGCGTGAATCTAACCCGAGACGCTGCGCAACAGCCAATCGCTCAACCGCTACGCAAGCCTTGTTGCCTACATATTTCTAAATCTATATCTATACTAATATACAAAGTGTTTTTTTTATATCCCAAAACTCTAGGGTTATATTCTGTAGTTAAAAATAATACTAAAACTCCTAGAATAGATGGTCCAAAAATGCATAGTTTCGGAGATATCATCCATCATAATTAAATTATCAGTTGTTTAGTACCCGTAAGACAAGTTCTGCTTAGCTTGGGACTAGATGGCGTTGTGTGAATAGTCGTGGAATATTATTATTAAGTATTATTAATATTATTTTTATTACCTAATTAGTTCAAAAATTGTCACCAGTACGACGAACCTTTTTTCTAACGTCACTTTTCTTTCACGTAAGGGTGTTTTACATTAATCATCGTGACTTTGTCGAATTATTTTGTATATTTATTTTAAAAAAAGGATGATTGAAACATAATTCATATGCCAGTTGATTCTTTGATATGGTCTCAGTCATACCCTAGAGTTATAGGATATAAAAAAAAACACGTTGTATAAAGAGGAAATGTTTGATTGTTTGTTTGCATTGAATAGGCTCCAAAACTACTGGACCGATTTGGAAAATTCTTTCACTGTTGGGAAGCTCCACTATCCCCGGGTGACATAGGCTACTTTTTATCCCTGTATTCCCACAGGAACGGGAACAACGCGGCTGAAACCGTGGGACGTCTGCTAGTGTTTAAATAAAAGGTTTCTTGAAGATGTGTCTTGTTAATATCATTCTGAACATTACAGCCAGCTGCGACGGAGACTACAACGCCACATCTGGCTGCGGTAACCACTGCGGCAACTCTTGCTCCGACTACAAGGAAGTCAACAAAACTTGTTTTAGTGGATGTCGGTACAACAGCTGCGATTGTAAGACTGATTATGTATTCCATGACAAGTTGGGAAAGTGTGTCTTACCTGTTGATTGTTGTAAGTATACAATTTTGTATTTATCTTTTAAATACAGACGCCAGCACATCAAGTTTCTGCAAACTGACAAATTTATCCAGTTGAACACGAGCCTTATTCTATTTGTAATAAATTTGACAAATTTGGGTAGCTTGTTGTGCTAGCTGTACATCGATCACTAATAAACAATTTTATACGTATAAGGGAATTCTTTACTAGTTATCAATGCTTAGGCACAGTTAAAGATATTTATTTCTCATACGAACCTAAAAATACTGTTTATTTACAATGAGATACAAAATATTTACTTTACATCTACGAACTATTATAATACTTGCCTCTGGGACGCTAGCGACGTTATAGGGTACTAACATGTTTTTTTTTATTCTACTCATAAATATTATATTTCGATGTAATCACACCTCTTTATAACTATTGATTTTCTTTTCCATTAGTCTTTTCCATTAGTCTTTTCCATTTGTCTGAAACCTATTTATGACACAGAAGTTTAAATAAGTAATTATTTTGTAAGAAATTCAATCAAATACAAAAAAAATCTAATCAGAATAAAAAGTAGACTCTTGTTACCTGGAGCGTTCGGAAAATTGTATTTTACTTCCAAAAAGTACCTAACACCAGATGACCGTTAATTTTATTACACCCCTTCGTTTAATTATTCAAAAGAATTTTTATTGCCATTAGGAACATTATTAATTTTCCCAAAAATGTTTTAAGTATTTTTGCTTGAAATTGTTTTGATAGCTTCACTTTCCGGATGATAGGAAATTGTGTAACCGACCTTGCCGTTCAAATGTCTGGCAACATTATGAGATGCGACCTTTTATAATTAGTATTGTTGAAGCAACAATTATAACCGTGGCAAAGTGTGAACTTGACTTTAGACTTGAGATATCTACAATTGTGTCTTTTTCCTCATCACTACATTTATTATCTTGTTCCAACTAGTTTTATTAATAGGTACTATTAACCTATAACATTACTAAAGAATCTCGTATATTACAAAAAAAAGAAAAAAACATTGATTGTGATTCAACGACGCAATTAAATCAGGAGGAGTTTGGTAAAAAATTCAAGAATGCCAGTTTATTTACAAGTTATTAATATTGAATTTTGAATAAATGAACAAGCTATTATGGACTGCGATGAATAAAGAAATAGAAATCTCACTCGTCAATGAACCTTTTATGTACAGAACCTTAAAAACTTAAGCGTGGATTTCTCTCGTAACGGAACCTTTTTATTTAATTTACAGGATTTTTTTTGTTGCGAACTCCGAGAAAGGAATTCAAGGAACTTGGGACTTTTGAGAGAAAAATCTGAAAAATCAAGTATACCCCTCGGAGGTAATTACGAGGGATTCTGAAGACTAACCAGCTAACTAAGCATTGTATAAAATAATCTTAAGTCACGATAATATTTAGTCGAACTATAAGGAAAATAAAATCAAAACATGTCAAGTTTTTTTTTTTAGATACAGCCACATCCGTCAACAAAATTCCAGTTGATAAAATGCAAAAAAGATGTTTTTCTAGTAAAACTACTGGCCAAAGCTCTTCTTTTTTTTGGGAAAAAAATCAATAATATTTCATAACAAGAGCGAGTAGGATTTGCACCCAGAGGGTTCCGTCTCAAAACGATGTCCAACTTCACTGTGCTTCATTTTAGAGACACGGCGAGAATTATAATATGAATGTCATAACATGCAGTTGAAGAACGCTTAATTTTATATCTAATAAAAGTCATTCGTATACTTGTACGATAAGCATTACAGTAAATTTTCAAACTATGCAAGTACCTACGTTAGTTGTCGCAAATTAAAAAAGAATCAGAACTTTTCCTTTACTTGTGCTACGAAACCATACTTCTAACCACATTTTATGCCCGGTTTTGATTTACTAGCGTTGACTTATTTTTTTTAGAACCCAAAACACTATAGATCAATTAATACAATTTTAACTACTTACAAGCGTTTCTGACACAAAGTGCCTGAAGGGCGGAAGAACAACGAAGTGATTTTAAAGAGGTTCCATTTTTTCCACATGAGGTATGGAACCCGTTGGCTGTCATTTGTAGATCTTTGACAGTCGTTACTTGTAGTCAGAAGCCCGAAAGTCTGACAACCAGTTTAACCAAGGGGTATCATGTTACCCAGTTACTGGGTTGTGGAGGTCAGACAGGCAGTCGCTCCATGTAAAACACTGGTATTCAGCTGCATCCGGTTAAACTGGAAGCCGACCCCAACATAGTTGGGAAAAGGCTAGGCACACTCAAAGAAAATTCTAAACGTGGCGACCAAAAACCCTTAACAAATGGGAGCCGTCTAAAGGCCTCAGATCCCGCGTCAAAGGAAATTTGAACACTTAACCAAGTCACCGACAAAGGAACTTAGACGCGATATATTGTCGCCTCGTATTAGCGCTGTAAACTTTGACATTGTTCACATGACAATGCAATAAATGATGGGTAAAGCATCGATAGGTAACTTTGTTCCTTCGTATTCGGGGTATTGTAAATTTGTTAAAGGTTTAATAACGGTGTGTTTTTACTGTATTGTCACTTCGACAATGTACCTCTAACGCTTCGTTTGGTGAAGTTGTGCCTTTGTCCCTACGTTTAAGGTAATATGACCCTATCACAAAGGTACATCATCTCCTTGTCTAAGGTGCGTCGTCACTTCGACAATGTACGTCTGACGCTTCGTTTGGTGCAGTTGTGACTTTGTCCCTACGTTTAAGGTAATATGTCCCTATGACAAAGGTACATTGTCTCCATGTCTAAGGTTCGTCGTCACTTCGACAATGTACCTCTGACGATTTGTTTGGTGCATTTGTTACTTTGTCCCTACGTCTAGGGTAATATGTCCCTATCACAAAGGTACATTGTCTCCATGTCTAAGGTGCGTCGTCACTTCGACAATGTACGTCTGACGCTTCGTTTGGTGCAGTTGTGACTTTGTCCCTACGTTTAAGGTAATATGTCCCTATGACAAAGGTACATTGTCTCCATGTCTAAGGTTCGTCGTCACTTCGACAATGTACCTCTGACGATTCGTTTGGTGCAGTTGTTACTTTGTCCCTACGTCTAGGGTAATATGTCCCTATCACAAAGGTACATTGTCTCCATGTCTAAGGTGCGTCGTCACTTCGACAATGTACCTCTGACGCTTCGTTTGGTGCAGTTATGCCTTCGTCCCTATGTCTAAGGTAATATGTCCCTATCACAAAGGTACATTGTCTGTCGACGGTTAACCTTTGTCACTACGTATAAGGTTTATATTATTCTGCCACCACGACAAAGTTCGAAAAGACGTCACTGGGTTTTCTTGAACTTGTCGTGGCCACAGTGTTACGCATTGTCACGCCATCGTCGTGATAGCAGATCTGCAAAATAAATGAAAACACGTAGACAGTTTAAATACAATTATATTAATTATTAAAGAAATGTCATTAATCATAAGAAAGACCAAGTGTACGCGTCTACCTTAACACTTACATAAACAATTATTATAGTTAGATAGAGAATGAACAATAAAAACAGAAGGGTCTAAAATTTTGGAAGACCTACATTACAATAAAATTATTTAAACACAGTCAATTTAGTCTATATTAATGAGTACAAACATTATGTCGTGAACAATTTGTGATGTTATAGAAATAGAAGACACAGATGATCCATATTGAAGTCGGATGATTAGTTACACTAGGTATTATTAATCCTTTAAACAAAATCTCAGACACTGAATTTATTTATCGGAAATCGCGAGCAACTATGTTTTGTGCAATCCGATAGCACACAGTTTAGCAAAAAAAATATGTTTTATTCTAACACGTTTTCCTATTTAGAAGTTTTCCCGTGATACAGTGCTCGAATCCAGCTTTTCGTACAAACTTAAGTAGTTCCGAAGAAGACATATTTACACTCACTAGTTTTACTGTTTTAACTGTTTTATACCAACGTTTTAGGTGATGATTATATTACTTTTTAAACTTTTTTTGAAGACATGTAGTGGGCTAAACACAAATTAAATATAAAAACGCGTGCCGCTCTGCTGACTTGCTGAGTACGACCGAATGAAAATGAATGCAACTTAGGTATTAATAAAGATGCTCTGTGTTGCAACGTGTGGAATGCAATGATGGAGTCGTCTCACTGTCTCAGTCGTCGAGTTCTGACTCGTCTCGCTCGTCTGTAAACAGTGAACGATTTGACAATGTGCTTTTGTCGTGTCGTTTATATTCGTGTTGTTCAATCTTCAATGTTGCCAATTAACATATACGAAGTCACAACAGTACTTTAACGCTGCGTTGCTGTACCTAAAATTATGACAAAGGCCTTTGTGAAATTTGTTTTTGGTGGGTAGGTACCTACTTATTTAACATTTTGACAAAGGCCTTTGTGACATATTTTTAACTACAAAGATAAAAAATATTACGTCGTACAGCCGCAATTAATATTTTAATCAACATACAAACTAGCACTGGCCTGCAAATTTCAAAAAACTTAAGAAATTTGGTGTAAGCCATGGCTGCATTCTTCTGCAGCTAATAGAGTAACAACAAAGCAATAAATTTGCTATGTTTCCCCGTTACAGTTTACTTAAATTACGCTTTTAACGGATTGTTTAGGCTTTTATATCGTAGTAATAAAAAAAAACTTGACGCTACGTGTGAAGTAGCATCAACGCAGTAACAAAAAGCCGTTGCAAAGAAAAACTTTGTCGTTACGTAAATGTTTACCTGAACGCACGATTTAAAAACTATGTCAGAAGCACAAAACAAAATTTCGTATAGTAATTTTGTCAGTTGAACAACTTTTCATATTAGAGTGTTTTGTCGTAGGCACAAAGGTCAAGTTAACGAAGTGACAAAATACTAAATGTCATCTGTTTCTGCGTTAGTTTGCTTATGTGGCTGCGTCAAATTGCACAAAAAAAAATAAAAAATATTACGCTACGTTCAAAAGAACGTTTGCGCAGTGACAAAAAGTCGTAAAAATGCGTTCGACAAAAAAAAATTGATCGTCCCGTTAGACTTTCCGCGAACGCATGGCCTAAAAGCTACGTCTGGAGCACAAAATAAAATCGACAAAGGGATTTTGGACCTTTAACGGCCATTTTTTTTTTGAGTGCAGATGATGAGGTATGGAACCCTAAAAATAAGTGTAATTAGTCATTTCAAATACATTATAAAAATATATTATTAAAAATGACACCCATCATGGGCATGATATCCACGCTAGTACCACAGTATAAATATTAATGCAGTAGGACGACGCCTTTGATCTCCGGAGAAATGCCGACAACTTTTACACACGTTAGACGTAAATAATACCTCCCGCACTACGAACATCGGTTTGTTCGCAGTGCGGAAGCGGCTTTTACGCGTCTCGCCCCTCACTCCCTGCACGATTGCCCTGTCTAGACAGCTTCGTCGGACGACTGTATGTTTTTAGACTGTGCTAGTACCTATCAGTAAAGTTTGAGAGCTAAATAAAAGAAAAATATATTCCCTAATGACTGCGCACAAAACGTTCTTGTAAAAGTACGCGAAACCTAGTCAGAGATATTGTTGAATGCGGAAAAGTGGCTTTCTGTACAATTTGCTTTTATGAATATTTTAATGAGGTGGATTACCTGGTAGTTCTTACAAGACCATATTAGGAATGCAAAGAAAATATGTCTGGGTTTATAATATGTATACTATGTTTAATTGTATAGAAGTGACTGCCTCGTTGGTCTAGTGGTGGCAAGCGCTACTAATGAGCATGAGGTCCCGGGTTCGATCCCCGGGTCGGGCAAAGTGTTATTGAGTTTCTCCCTCAGGAATGTCTCTGTAGCAGCCCGAAGTTAGCCCAATGTTGCATGGGACTTAAACATAACTGGCCAAATGTGGGTGACACTACCAGGTCCACCTCTGCCTGGCCCTTCGGGAATTACTGGCGTGATGTTATTTATGTTATGTATAGGGACAGCTTCACTGGAAATACTGAAGAGAACTGTATTTACCAAAGGGTTAGGCAGAGTGTGTGCACACCCACATTTCGACTGATGTTTTTTACCGACTTCAAAAAAAGGAGGAGGTTCTCAATTCGGTTGTATGTTTTGAGCTTTTGTATTTCCATAACTTAACATTACGCCCTTCTATTTTAAAAGGGGCCGAGGCAGAAGTGTACAGATTAATGTTTAGAAAGAACTACTTACTTTTGCAATTGTTAACCGATTTCAATGATTCTTTCAAGTTTGGAAACACTTCCTTTACATACTTACGAAGAAACTAAAAATTAATTATTTTTGTAAAAAAGTTTTTGTCCCATCTTATAGAGGCAAGTTTATTGACAAAGCCCAGCCATCCACCGACCAGCCTCAGCAAGCGTAGCTTGACCTTTGATCGACCCCTACGGCTAGTATTATGAAGCCTTAAGCCCCTCTGTAATAAAAAAGATAGCCTGTCCGTATATTTCTCTAACACAGATATTCGATCTCTAATAACTAGATGACTTACATTACTATTAACAAAAGCGTAATTACAATCCTCATGCTTTATTGCTGTCTAATAAACAATTTGTTATTGTGCCTACCTTCTTGTGACTTATGTCATCATGCTCCTGCTATCTCCAATGTATTTGTGTCAGCAAAACATAATTTTCTTTTATTGAAGTTATAGTTTTGGCGTGTTAGGAAAAAATGATGGGGGTTTTATACAATATTCGCGCACACCGTCCCGAAAACTCGACGCCCTGAAGTTAGCTATAGTCAACATTTTAGTTTTTTTCTATCATTAGTGTCGATTTAAAAGGGGCCCGGCAGAGATGTACAGATTAATGTTTAGATAGAACTTCTTTAGCATTTGTTAACAAATTTCAATGATTTTTTCTAGACTTTCTTTACATATACCTAAGACGAAACCAAAAATTGCAAAATAAAACTTTTTTACAAAAAATACAACCGACTTCTTAATAAAACACTAACAGGTGAAAAATAACTCCAGTTTCGGAAGTCGGTGGCCAATAATGAACGAAGCAAAATCACCAAAGCCACATACTGGAGAAATTGGCGTTATTTTTCACCTATTAGTGTTTTTTAAGAAGTCTGTTGTTTTTTTTTTTGAAAATGTTTTAATGTCCATCTCAATATTCTTTTCTAACCACAACATCTTTTACTTAATTTGTATGTTTAACGTTCAAAAGTGCCCTTTAAATGGCCTAATTGAAATAAATGATTTGACTTTGACTTTGACTGTTTAGTACCCATAACACAAGCTCTCAAGCTTAACTTGGGACTAAATGGCGTTGTGTGAAAAGTTGTGGAATATTTATTTATTTGACACTCCCTAATCTATTCATTCGCGTAACACATCTTAAACAAAATTTACAAAATTTGCGAAAATTTTCTTGTAATTAGAACACAAATAAATGTTAAATTCTACTTTTAAGCAAAATAATTTGAGTACAAATTTAATTAAATATCTATTCTTGACCTTGTACAAATAATACAATGTTTTAGATTAAAGTCAAATTATATTACATTCCGGAGATGCCAAAGCCGGTTTAAATTGTCTTTTTTAGCCAGTAATAAGATACTCAGGTACAAAAATCCAATATCAACTCAAAAGTTTACTAGGTACATAATATTTGTGTCTTCTTACTCAGAAATAAATTTCATTCCAATGGATTAAACAAAGCCAAGTCACAAATATTATTCCAATATAAAAAGTAACTTAATCACAAACTCAGAATGAGCCGTCTGAGAATCAAATTGAGACCACAGACAATTTCGCCGGCCATCGACGCTCTATAAATCACAAAAGGAACCCACACAAACAGAAATAACGCTCACACAGAAATAATCAAACAAAGATATAAAAGAAAAATCAACGGCGAACAAACAAATACGAAAACCAATTACAGTTCGCAGAATAACATTTATCGTAACCAATTATTTAGTTAGAGTTTCAGGAGGAACTAATAAGACTGATTAATCGAACGTTACTTGGTTGACGGCCGGCCTCGGTCGAGTACAGACCAAGTGGACTCAAATGAGGCTTTCTTTTATGAGTTTACGGATAGCCAGTCTATATCCCTTTTTAACCGACTTATAATTAAGGTGGAGGTTCTCAATTCTGTTGTATTTTTACTATTATTTTACTTCATAACTGCGTCATTTATGAAACGATTTGTTTTTTTTTTCTAAGGGTAACGGTAGTACTTCCCGTGTGGTCCCCTTTTTTAACATTTTAAAATAGTCTACATAAACATCATCTTAAAGTATGCAAAATAAAAACTTTAAACATAAAAAATACAACCGACTTCATAAAAACATGTGTAAAACAACTCTAGTTTTGGAAGTCCGTGGCCCATTACTAATGAAATGACAAAACCAAAGCCATAGTGTTTTAAAACCAGGGTTATTTTACACCTGTTAGTGTTTGGTTTGTTTTATGAAGTCGCATGTATATTTTTGCAAAAAGTTTTTATTTTATCTAGTAGGTACGGAATGTATCGGTATGTGAAATTTATACAAAACTAGATGTTTTGTACAGCAAAAGGATACATTTTATTGGAATATTGGTCGAAAAAGTGTTGTTATTTTATTCAACAAAATAACATGCCCCGGGCCGTTGTAGTCCTTTTCGATATTGTGCTTAAAATATTGGGATTATCAGAACTATTTCTATATTATGACGTCAATAGATAAAACCGTTTTTTTTTGTTGCGAAAACGACTGTTAAGATACATTATAAAAATAATACTATTGTGGAGCTCTCTTTCAAACTTTTTCAATTCTATACGTAAATATGTTAACGTATTCATTTATGCTAAGGCTTACCAAAGATCAAAATTAAAACTCTTTATTTAAATAAGACTGAAAACCAGCACTTTATGAACGTCACAAATACATAAGACAGTCCCCCTAATACGCCCTTCACCACATTCTAGTGTTTTTTTGCTGGAAAGAAGAAATGCGGAACAAACTCCCTAGAAAAATACATGCTCAGTAGGTATTTATCCCTTTACAGATTTACCAGTCGCTATTTTATTTTTTAAATAAATAAATATTTACAATAATCACACAACGCCATCCAGTCTCAAGCTAAGCTCGATAAATTACACCCAGACACAGAAAAATGATCGTGCTCATCACACAAACATTTGTCTGTGTGTGGGAATCGAACCCACGACCTCTGGCATAGCAGCCAGGGCCAATTACTACTACACCAACAGGCCAGTCAACATATAAATATTACCAAAATTTATATATTAAAGAAGGGATATATTCCCATTTTAAATGTCTTCTTTCTATATGTGTACATGGTTAGTAGCAAAAACTTTAGGGGGAATCTTTTCGCCGCGGATTGATTTATGACTCACACAAAAACTTCTTTTCACAATGCAGAGATTGTTCGTTTATAAACGAGACGCAGACATTGTGCAATTTTTCTTCTTCTATTTTGATACCTGGTGACGTAAGTAAATGTAGTTTTTGCTTTAGAAAGTAGGAAGGAGGGATACATTTTATGCGGCAGCAATAAAAGTCCATTTTGTTTATGTTAAATATACTTTATGCCTGGCACCAAGATGCTCATTTGGGGTTCAAAATCAAATCATTTATATAGTTTGTGAACATAGGTGATTATTACAGTTGTATTTCAATAAAGTTATCAATTATTGTACAAACCATGTCCCGCCATTAGGCATACAAAATCAAGTTTATAAAACTACTAAATATGTACAAAAAATATGCATGTCAAATTAGGAACACAGATCAGGTTACATAGGTGAAGTATTTAGTATAATTCACTTTGTTAGAAAATTCTGAACAAGTTTAACTATCTCTTGAAGTCTTGACTGAATTAAAATCACACAATTTGATCAATCTGCGGCCAAGATCACTCCGAGTACTTAAACATTAATCTTTTGTTGTTCAGGTTTTCATAAGAATACTAACTGGTTGTGATTACCTTTTTTTTCTTGATTTAAAACCTCTTTCTTTTCTCCCGTCTGGAGAAGATTCGAAGGGGGGTGGACTGTTACCAGCTCATCCCGCCACGGCACCACGGCACCTAGACCCAACCCATACAACCCATGGGTAGGGACAGGATAGCTTGCGCATTCGACACACAAATAAACAGACACCTAATGTCCCTAATATCAGGATAGTGGTATCGGTCGGATATTGATATTGGTCGGCCTTTTCCATTTCACATGCAGCGGATAAGACCATCTCCTTGATACCTAACACTAATCGTCAGACTTTCGTGTTCCTGAGTACCCGTTACGCTTATCAAGATGTATGAATGAACATCTATCGGAACCAACAGTTTAATGTCTTTTGCGACGCTCGGAGGGAGTCTCGATCGGTCACCCATCCACGGATCTTTCGTGGCAAACCCAGCATAACATTCAACCGCCCCGTGCGGCTGTTCTAAATCAGCCACGGCACCTCTAGAGTGTAGATGATGTATCAGAAGTCTGTTTCCTATATCCAATACAGGATAACTTTTTCTAGGATTTTTTTCCCTGGATAATGACTCATGAATATGATTCTATCACTATGGGAAAAACTCTGAAATCATGAAAAATATACAGCTGTTTCATACATTTTTTTCGAGTAGGTATTGAAGTTTTCTATGAGCCCGTTGTTATTTTTCTCTTAATTTCAGAGTTCGTTATAATATGTTCATATTAATGATTCATTCATGCCGTGAAAATTTTCACACTACCTACATAAAAAGTTGTCCTGTATAAACAACATTTTACGTAACATAAGCCTCTATGAAAACAGCAGACCTAGCCATATTAAGATTCTATTTCTATTCTATTTCTATTTTAGAAAGGAAATGGCGTATATGGAATCAGCTGTTTATCTAACGGTCAAGTGTATTTCATTTTCAGACATATTACAAATTCTACTCGTTAACACTTGACAGTTGACAAACAGCTAATTCTAAATACGCCATTTTCTTATATGATAATAGAAATAGAATTTGTATTATGGCTAGGCCTGCAGGGGCTCCTATTTTCTATCAGCGTAATTGTTAGCAACACAGTTCAAAACAAAGTTCAAGGTCTCTCTTTTGGCTTTATAACCTTTCTGAGGTCAAAAAGCAGTCGTTCCGCGTAAAATATTCAGCCGCTTACTCTAGATTCCTTCACTATCGGTATGAAGACAAGGCAATGTTAAGGGACTTTGGGAATACACTGTCAGGGGTAATCTACACTACTTCGACCTTAAAAGTTTAGTTTACTAACTTACTTTAGTTTGTAATTAAATATGGGTGAACTTGTGGTTCCTTGCGACTTTGTTTGATCTGCCTTGGGATCAAGTTTAGAAAAAAACTTAGCAATTTCTCCCTCGTCTTAAAAAAAACTTAATGTTAGTCCAAAACGCTACATTCGATATTACCTACATTAACATTTAACCCCAAATTAACAAAATTTGAGTCCAAAGTGTTAGGAAATTGTACAGACGCCAGCACATCAAGCCACTCCAAACTGTCAATTTTTCCCAATTGAACATAAGCCTTATTCTGTTAGTGATAAAGTTGAAAATCTATAACAGAAATTTGACACATTAGGGTAACTTGATGTGCTGGCGTCTGTACATGCAAACTAAACTGCCTGGAAACTAAATCGCCATATCCAAGTTCCGCGCGACTGAACTTTCGATTATATAGCAGCCCAACAGACAAGAAAACCTGTCCTCATTATCCTTAAATTTAATCAGATAGAAATCTTAAATTCTTATTTTTTTCTCCTTACAACTTACGTAAGAGTCAACACGTATGTATGTAGACGATAGGCGTCTACATACATACGTGTTGACTCTTCCGGGAATACAAGCGTATCTTACGATTAAGGCTCCAGCACATTTGTAACACTCGTCGCCATCCCACGCGGTTTTATTGGTCAAATCTAAAAACGGTGCTTAAAGTAGCCAATGAGAACATCTTCTGTCGATCTTGAGTGCTTCTGGTTCTGCGTTGTCAACTTGCCCTATCGTAGATATTTCGATCATCATTTAATTATCTAATTTTTAATGAATGCTTCTTTCATTTATTTCAGCCTACCCAATTTAAAATTTATTATTAAATTTTTTTAGTCCTAATTTGAAATTTTCTAATAGTAACTTCCATAATTGACGGAAGGCAGTGTCAGTTAACATCTGAACTACAGCATCGCGTGGCCCGGTCAAATTGTCTTCTACAAAAATTTAAACTAAAAACAGAAACTCTGATCCTCAGTTTCAGAGAATAAAAATATTGTTGGTAGGTAAGCTTTATTATTAATGGCGCAGTGTATATATCTATAAAATCGGCGGAAATCCATTATAGGCTATAAAATATTTAATGGCTGACACCGCATGGAGTACACCACTTCTCTGTAATATGTTAGAATATTCCGAAATCGACACGACGACGATCTGAATTAATACTGACTTATTGATAGTATAATGGACCTGTATTTTTGATGTAAATTGTGGAGTAAGTCAGCACCTGCAACGCTTAATATAAATTTATATTTTGTATGTATTTAGCGTGCGTTTTGCGTGTTTAGTGTCCATAGGCTGGTAACCGCTCACCATCAGGCGGGCCGTAAGCTTGTTTGCCACCGTCGTGGTATAAAGAAAAAAAAAACATCTGGCATTATCAGCCCAAAAACTATTTTACTACTTAACATTCTAAATTTCAAACTACGAGTGTTCTCGGCCAGCCAGTACGAATATTATTCTGCTAGCTTGTATTGTATACCTACTGCAAGGTTCTCTGCAGCCTAATAACCTTAAAATTGGTACATACATAATTATTGACCGAGTAGGTGGCCTCAACACCTACTTAAAATTCAACCTGCGAAAAGTAAGGTGCAGTGAGAGCGATATGAACTGCCAATCCCTAACATTTACATAGCACAACATCACAGATATGTCTAACTGCTAAGTTTTCTCATAACGCCTTGGCTTGCAGAAATAGGAGAAGTCATATACCTATAGGTACTAAATAAAACAATTGTCGTCCTCTCTTTTGTATAAAATGTCCCATTTTTTCAAAGGAATTTCAAACTTGAATATACATGCTTAATTTCTTGACAAACACCCACTTAGAAACTTTTATAAACACAACAGGGGATACTAAACAACTGTATACTCAAGTACGTAACTTAAATAATACGAAGATTACTTTAAAATTTGATTCAAACAGACAACAAGGGAATATTAAAATATCAATTTCACGCCTTAACGTTCGTCGGAGTTTGTTCACTTGGTATTAAAACTTTTATAACTTCGAGAGGTATTCTGTTCTATAATAGAGGTGTCATCGAAAATGTTTGATGCTTAATATCAAGCTGGTATAGTTTTAAGGATGGGGTTCGTCATCAAAGGTTTTTTAAGAAGGAAATTATAATATACTAGCAGACTTTCCGCGGTTTAACCCGCGTAGGTCCCGTTCCCGAGAGAATAAAAAGATAAAAAGTAGCCTATGTGTTAATCCAGGGTGTCAGCTAACTTCATACCAATAATTTTGTTAAAATCCATTCAGTAGTTTTTACGTGAAAGAGTAACAAACATCCATCCATCTATACATCTATCCATACTCACAAACTTTCGCGTGTATAATATTAGTAAGATAGGTTTTAGGGATAACACAGTTTTCTGAAAGAAGAAATTAAAATTACTTTAGCACAGAATGTTTATAATGTATTATGTCACGTAATGTTTCCACAAATATTTAATGGCCAAGCCATACGTACCTTTTAGTTAGTAAAATTTTAGGTAGGTAATTTATGACGGTAGTAATACTGCTGAGCACGAGGTCCTGGGTTTGATTCCTTGGTCGGGTAGAGTTGATTTTTTCTTCTTCAAAAATTTCTCAGGTGCAGCCCGTAGCCTTATTTTGTGCTCGATTGTTAACAATAGGCTCGCCCCCTATTACATGCGACTTAAATTTAACTAGCGATATGTGATTTCTGCAGTAGTACCAGCTACCCTTTCATGTTTATGTACCTACTTACAACTACTATTCTTACTTTGCGGTTTTGAGTACTTTTACGTGGCCTACGCAAATGACCGGCAGATAGCGTCGTGTGGTGGGTCGTCGAGCTCCCTGAAATAGGTTTGAGCTACACGATGACTGAAGCATGCATGCCGTCTGTTGGGACAGGTCAACTCAAAGCTGAATTGATTCTTTCTTCAAAAGGCCTTTCCAGACTTTGCCCTGCATCGTGAGACTCGCATAATACATGAATACAATCTTATATCCGGACTTTAAAAGAGACTATGACCCCTGAGTTTCTTTCGGCATTTTTTCTCAGGGATCAGTCACTTTGGAAATGCCATTTAGTTTAAAAAAAAAATGTCGTGTAAAAGTTTGTGGGAAGATCTACTTACAGAAATAAATATCATTTCATTTCAACCAAAAGTTATTTAAATTTTTACTGATGCAAGTATGAAAGTTGAATAACGCGATGCTTTCAAGCAATCAACCAAGAGGCAATAACTCTGCACTTTACAGTCGTTCTGAGAAAATATAAGTGCCCGTTGGCATCGACTAACTGCAGCTACTGTTACATTTTTTTAAAACAATCGGGATATTCAATTCTGAGTTAGATTTAAAACTCTGTTTGTGTGCTTTGCGATTCATTTCCCGAAGTGAAAGAGGCTTTGCAAGCCACTAAATAAATAAAATTATCAAAAGAAATTCAATTCAATTTTCAACTTGCTCACAACGCCCAAACTAAGTAGAGCTTGTGCTATGAGTACTAGGCACTGATAAACATACTTCTAAATACATAAGTACATATCGGAGATGTTAAACTCGAAATGTAATCGATATCCACCATTTTGCACGTAACTGGTGGTATACAAACTTTTATGAAACCTCTGACTCCCAAACTATTGAACCCTGTATGTCAAGAGTCAACATCTTTTCCTATTTTCATTACACAACTTTGCATACAGAGTACATAAGTTTTAGAAAAATTAAGCAATGTATGGAAATTACAATTGTAAGTAATTGAATCAATATATCTTAATTGCCAAGTGAAAGCGAGTGAGTAGTAGTGCGAGATTTGTAAATAGAAAAGTGCGCATGTTTGTGTGAGGGAGTGTATATGTGGGTGTGGATTGAGTGTGAATACAACTAAAAAGAAAAACTAAATGACAATGTGTTTAGTAAAAAAAGTACCGCTTGCTCAATATGCTCAGTTCTATTAAAAGATCAACCCGAGGCTATTACTTAGGCAGAAGCTGTTGTCTTTATGTGCATCGGGGGCATGTGCATTTGCTGAACATCACGTAGACTGCTTCTACGCTACGATGCGTAAAAGATGCGCATCCCTGGTGCATAGAGTACGTGGCAGCGCCAACAGCATCCTTAGCATGATCGCTAGTCGGCTGGACTGTAAGTACATCAATCACTGCTGCTCCATTTGTCATGGAATGGCGCAGTAGTGATTGTTGAGTTTGTTTAATTTTTAAATGTTTTTTTTGTGGGTAGTTTTAAGTTTTATTAACACTAGTATTAAAGAACATTGTTACTAACAAAATGGACACCATGGTCTGAAATAAAAGTATTTATTATTATTATTATTATTTATATCCCATTACTATTCTTCACCTTTCACATATATTATATTCATATTTAAAATAACCCAGTTAGGTCTCCGATATACTCGCCATAATCGAAATTTTTCGAAACAAACCTGCGTAAGATGGATGGGCCGATTTGTCTTCCCGCGCAAAACTTTTACGTAGAACAAATTAGTAGTGTTTATTTGATTCACGACCTTCCTTCTATTGGACTTTGCGGAAAACAAAAAAAAACTTGGAATAATAAAAATATTTTCGCTTTTTCCAACAGTTGTTTATTTCTCAAGACTAAAATTAGATTTCGCTTGGACAAAACAAGGATAGTATTTATTTATTTTTATAAGTTACGAAATAGAAAAAAGTAATAGAATCGATGATTTCTTTGGGAATATTAATTCTGGAAATGGACTCGATTTTTCGGAAGAATAAAACGAAGATATATCCTCAGCAGGCTGAAAAAAAAACACCAATAAATTAGAATTGACTTAATACACATATTCCTTAAAACCCACGAATTACTCCTTGGCATGCATTTCGCGGTAGATATTACAATACGCTGCACATCGCGTTTAGTTTGTACCTACTACTATTACTGTGTGTAAGTGTCTCATATTATATTATTGTAAATAAACAAAATTTTACCCAATTTTCAACAGGACTTGCATTTCAATCATTCCAATGAAACGTAGCAAGAAAATTCAAAAGGAAAAACAATGTAAGAGACGTAATAACATAATATTATG
This sequence comes from Euplexia lucipara, assembly GCA_921972225.1. Taxonomy (NCBI): domain Eukaryota; kingdom Metazoa; phylum Arthropoda; class Insecta; order Lepidoptera; family Noctuidae; genus Euplexia; species Euplexia lucipara. The sequence goes on along the minus strand of OV179152.1, from coordinate 15,336,417 downwards.
GAGTCCGATAAAACAATGGATGTAGATATTGTGTAATAGATGATATGGTTGTAAGAGTGAGAGTGTTAAGGGGTGTGATTTTAGAGATGACTGCAAATAGAAACGTATGGAAGTAGAAGAGTTAAGAGTGGTGTAGTGTGGTGAGCAACCCCAAATAAATGGTTTGTTCCCACTAATTCTACCAAACAGTTCCATGATAGAACTAATGAGTTGTTTTTTGTTTATTACTCTAAACCATAGCGTTATACTTTTTTTTAAAAAGAACTACCTGTAAGAAAAAGTAGTAAACAGTTGTAATATTCGGGAATAAATTAAAAAGTAGTACTAGTGAGATTGAAAACTCCCATAAGTTCTACCGTAGAACTGTGGAATAGAACAAGTAGAACATGTGGGAACAAATACTCCCAAAAGTACTACTATTTTGTAACACCTACCATCGAAAAAATTAAGAAAAAAAATCACATTACCGTAAAAAGTGGGTTCAAGCGAAAAAAAATGGGATCAAGGGATGAGGACAATGATGAATAACGATTTACACCCACATATTAGACTTACGACAATCATCAGCAGGAATACAAATTCCTTTTGAATTCCTGAAGTGATCCTTATTACAGATGCACTTAGGTTCGCAGTTAAACACCAAAGGATTGCAAGTAGACGGTTGGTTGTTAATATCTTCACAATTTTCTGCAAGACATGCGGAAGGACAGCTACACCAGTGTTCGTTAGGCCTTGTGCATTTTACTGGAGCTGTAATGTTGAAACAAGTCAAGTTTAATTAAACCCTACGAGAAGCTTAAAAAGTACTGGCCACCAAAAACTAACCCTGAGGGTTAAAATTTTTCTTCCTTGATCAGAAGGTTTATTCTGTAGAAATCACCCCAAATTGTGACACTGAACCGTCTATCCCTAGGGATGACAGCAGCTTTCGTCACCTTTACTTCACCTAATTATCCATAGGGTATTTTTTTAAGAACAGCACTGTTGCTTTTCTTTCAAAACAAATGTTTGCACGAAGCCAATAATTTATTTGCCTTAAAAATATTCTCAAAGAATGGTAAAATACGAAATAATGTTTTATTCATAAATTTCCTTGTTCTTCAGACGCAATATCCTGTTCCTGATGAACAGTATACTCAATCGTTTCACTAATATTGACCTAACTTAAATATTATCGTTCACAATCCGATATAAAATTACAATCATGGCAAATATTACAATACAAAATTGCTTCCACATAGGAAACGATAGAACAGATAAATCTTCTATTTTCGACTATTAGTTTTTGTAGCCATCGCAAACGGAAAACGCAATTAACATTAGAAATCACTTACGGCAGTTTGACGACACGATACATCTGGGATCTTTGCGGCATTTCCTTCTATGATTTAGTTGACAGCTACAGCCAGATAGGCAATCCTCTGGTTTGGGAGGATCACACGATACTATGTCCCGACTGTCATTTACTGGACAGTAATCTCCTGGGAAATCCGTCTTGCAACTCACAAAAATTCCACCCTTACCGCATGGGTTACCACCTAAATATATTATTAGAAAATGAGTTTTGACAGATGCCTTTGATATCTTATTCAATATTATACATGTATGCAATTATTACTTTAACTGAAGATACACAGGTGAAGAGAAATGTGCCAAAAATTACAACTTCAATAAGAAGTCAAAAAACCATCAAGAAAGAGAGATAGGACAACCAATCTCTTTTCTAGGTGGCTTTTTAACGTTACTCCACTCTAGGAATTTCTCCTGTACCGTAGGTGCCTTAACAAACATTTAAAGGCTCATATAAAACAGCTAGTTTTGTCTAAAACAATCAATATCTATTTCACTTCATTTACTCACCTGGACATTCATCAGGTAAGACGCATGGTCCAGTGTCGTCCTTAAATATAAATCCAGATTTACATTCGCATGCGATTGGTTCGCACATTTTCTTGCAGTTATATTGGTTTGGTGCATTACAAGTAGATGGACATGCCTTGGGACAGCGCTTGGGTCTTGCGTTGTAATCACCGTGGCAGGCTAAATCAGCTGAAATGGGATACAAGTCACAATATATACACTTTCCTCCTTCATGAACTTGGTGTTAAATCACTTTTAGTATGATCTCTCTCGCGTCACTTTACTTTACGTTTATTAAAAATCTGGGGCTAATTATAAAACTGCATCGTTATAAGCATTTTTGATTCATTGAAAATTAGCAGACGACACGCGGTTTCACCCGCGTAGTTCCCGCGTGAATTCAGGGATAAAAAGTAGCCTATGTTACTCAGGGTAAATGTACACACATCAAAAGTGTCTAGGGATCAACATATATTTTTGTAATAACTTTTCTCCTGATTGATATTAATTAAAATTTTCTTTAAGGATTCATCAAATAAAGTGTTTTCGTTTGTCACAGTAACGATAAACCAAGTCACCTTTGCATTAATAAAGAAATTTGCCATTTTCCTAATAAAGGGATTTTTGACATTTGAACCACTAACATTAAAGTTCGAAAAAAAGACTGAAATAACAGTTTTCTTTAAAATTTTATTGGGTAACTTAAACAATTAATAATCCGTGTTTCTACCGCGAGCACTAACAACACAAGAACATCGGTTTGGCATACTCAAAATGAGTTCATCCAAATCACACTGTGGAATGGCCGCCCATGTTCGTTGCAACAACAAAAAAGGTCTTCTTGCGACTGGATACCCTCCATATTCGGCAGAGCTCTTCTCTGTAGCATATCCCATGCATGCTCAATCGGGTTCAAGTCTGGCGACTGAGCAGGCCAGGGCAGGACATTGATGTTAGCTGCGGCGAGAGTCTGTCTTACAACTCTTGCGGTGTGCGGTCGTGCATTAACTGAAATAAGGGACCGATTTGCACTTGTAGAGGAACGATGACGTCTTTAATGTTAGTGGTTCAAATGTCAAAAATCCCTTTATTAGGAAAATGGCAAATTTCTTTATTAATGCAAAGGTGACTTGGTTTATCGTTACTGTGACAAACGAAAACACTTTATTTGATGAAACCTTAAAGAAAATTTTAATTAATATCAATCAGGAGAAAAGTTATTACAAAAATATATGTTGATCCCTAGACACTTTTGATGTGTGTAGCTTTCCAATGGTGAAAGATTTTTTGAAATCGGCACAGTAGTTTTTGGGTTTATTCATTACTAACATACACACACACAAATTTTTCCTCTTTATAATATTAGTGTTAGTGGGAATGAATCTGCACAGATCAGTTTCGGTCCACGAAATCAATATGGCCCACGCGTCATTTGCAGCGTTTTCAAAGAGTTATTAATAATAATTTCGGACACAATAATTCATAGAGTGTTAGTAACATAGAAAAACTTATTACCTAGTGTTAGTAAAGATTAATCTCCGCACAAACTGCTGTACAATCGGAGAATCGAGCTCTCAGCTACAGTTTTCAATTAAGTCCAGCATTGTAAAGACGCCAGCACATTAAGCTACCCTAAACCGTTTTTTTTTCCAATTGGACATATTGAAAACCTATTAAGATTTGACACATTAGTGTAGCTTGATTTGCTGGCCTTTGTACCCATTAAGGATGGGTACAAAGGCCAGCAAATAGTGTGTCATATTAATATTATCGATGAAATCATTAAACTAAATTATCGCTGGTACAATTAAGTTGTATTAAAAACATAAAACTAAACTGCACCTACCTTTTATACTATCAAGAGTAGTAGCATGCATGCCTTGCATACCAGAACTTAAATACTCGTATAATGGTTATAGGTACTTACGCGAACACTGGTCAATAGGGATGCAGTTGCCTCCTAGTTCTTCCAGAATATACCCGTCTTTACAATCGCAACCGTTCATATTAACTTCTGGTGGATTATACGGGCAGTTTGGAGGGTTAGGCTCTGCGCAGGTACGCTTGCACTCGTCAGGAACTTGACAGGCTGTAACAAAAGCAACGACCAGGTTAAATCAGTTTAAAGATTCAATTGACCCGGTGTAATGTCTTCAGTCAGTCATCAGTATAATAAGTACCACCGGATAAGTATCGCCTCGTCATCATCCAGGCTTTAACTCAATGTAGACTAGACTAGATAATCGTCGCTTCCTATGCGGTAGGCTAGTCTTGTTGCTTAATTGACAATAAAGCATAAAGTTTGCGAATGCACTAAATTAAGGTCAATATCAAAATAAAGTTTGATTAAAAATAATAAATCTTTAATTCTTTACAGAAAATAGATATCTAAATACATACGTACATGTAATTAGTCGAGGGTATATGAGAAACTGGTGTCTATTGTAGATATAACAACCCGTATCACGGAACACCAGGTCCTCACGAAATAAAAATAGAATTTTACTCTCTTTTCCGGTGATAAATTTTAGCTTTAGTAACTACTATATTTCTCACAAACACATTTGCATTTCTAATATTAACAGAGAATAATAAGACGGACAAAATAGCTCAAAACCAAACTTGTTAAGTTCATATCTTGCCGATTAATACTAAAGAAAGGAAAAGAACAGAAGAAAAAGAACAGAAGAAGAAGAACAGAAAAAGAACAAGAGAAGTAAAAGTCAGGAAACAAAGACAGTCAATTGTATGAACCATACCCCTCTTAGGCCCGGGACACTGTTTACTGGGTATACATATTCCTCTGCTGTCCCTCAGATAATTGGGGATGCAGTCACACCCTGGCTCACAGGGCAAGTCCGCAACACATCGATATTTTGCGTACTTGCTCATGCAAGTTTGAGGTGGACAGATTCGCCTGCAGTCTTTAGCTATTTCGTTTATCCCGCACACGGGAGTAGGAGCTACAAAAATATGTAAATTGTCGAAATTATGGTTGGCCAAAAACGTGTAAGGATGATCAGGAGATATTTAAAGTTTTTTGCAAAGCTTAAAATGTGGTCTTGGTCATGATATTTTTATGGTGTAAAGCAAGATGTATCCTGCTTTGTCTAACGGTATGGCGAAAACATTTGACTAGTGTAAAAGAGATTTTATACACGTGACCATATTCAATTTGTATTCAAATCTAGAGGTAGATTGTTAATTCTAAATAAAGCAATAAATGTTTATAATATTGAAGAAAATCTCTTACAAGGACATTCCTTATTTGGTATACAAATCCCGCTACCATTCCTAAGGTGGTCTGGAAGACAGTTGCACCCGGGTTCACATTTTTCTGTTTCTTTATTACAAGCGTATTCAGTGTATGCAATATCACAATTTTGAGGCGGGCATATTTGTTTGCAGGGCACTGCCACTTCGTTGTAACCACATATCGGTTCGACTACAAAAAAATGGTGTAAATAGAAGCACTTGCCTTAGATGCGTCCGTAAAATAGCTTGTCACAAAAATAACGATCATTGATGCACGAGAACTAGATTCTCCAAAGTTTCCTTAATAAATTTTGTAAGTATTTGATAGACAGCAGTACAATAACAAAAATAGAAGTTAGAAAAAATAAGAGGAAGACCAAGTCAGAAAGCTAAGATAGTCAACATGAAGAATATCTTACGCGGCGGACACCTTTCACTGGGTATACATAATCCTCTATCGTCCCTCAGATAATTGGCAATACAATCGCACCCTGGCTCACAAGGCAAGTCTTGAATACAATTATACATCACGAATTTGCTTTTGCAAGATTGTGGCGGACAGATCCGTTTGCAGTCTCTGGCTATTTCGTTTACCCCACATACGGGTGTAGATGGATCTAAAAATGATTCACAATGTCGGAATTGTGATAGCAAAAGTAATGTAATGATTTGTAGCTATATTGGTGTATCGTAAAGCGCGGCACTTCTGGTTACAGCTTTGAAATGATTCAACATTCCACATCCTGGTAACATTACTTAGTTGCAGATTCTCAATTACTCCGAGCAATGGGTAATTATGATGTTGAGGAAAATAAAATCGCTTACAAGGACACTTGTCACTCGGTATACATATTCCACTGCCATTTCTTAGATGGTCAGGAAGACAGTTGCACCCTGGTTCACATATTTTTGATTCATAAGTGCAAGCGTAGTCAGTGTATGTGATCTCGCAGTTCTGCGGTGGACATGTTTGCCTGCAGGGGACTTCTACTTCGTTGAAACCACATTTCGGTTTCGCTATAAAACAGTGTTGACAAATTCTTGAGAAATTTCAGTCCATGTCCAAGAAGATTTCCATTAGGTACATATCGTAACTAGGTACTTGGAAGTTTCATCAAAGATTTTAAGAGCACTTAAATAACAATCTCAATTGAAAAGAATACGTAATACAGAAACACAATAAAACACTCAAACAAAAAACTAAAATTGTGTGAAGAGTAACTTGCTTTAAATAAAGCTATTTAGGGATCAAATATCATTTAGTACGCTCCGCTACCGCTCCAATCTAATATCGCCTGTTTACATTTCGATAAGTAACTTCTCAAAGAATAAATTGACCATTCCTCGATACAGTGCATTTTACAATAAACAAATTGTACAAATGTGGTATTGGTCATGATATTTTGGTGGTGTAAAACAAGATGTAATCCTGCTTGGTCTACATCAAATGCTTTCGCCATACCGGTGTATGGCGAAAGCATTTGATTAGTGTGAAAGACCTTGTCCTTTACACATGGGAATATTGCATTTTTATTCAAATCTAGAGGTAAATTCTCAATTCTGAATGCATAAAGCAAATAATGATTATAATATTGAAGAAAATTTCAAAGAAATCCCGCTACCATACTTAAGGTGGTCTGGAAGACAGTTACACCCTGGTTCACATATTTCTGTTTCTTTATTACAAGCGTATTCAGTGTATGCAATATCACAATTTTGAGGTGGGCATATTTGTTTGCAGGGCACTGCCACCTTGTTGTAACCACATATCGGTTCGACTACAAAATAATGGTGTAAATTGAAGCACTCGCCTTTAAAGCGTCCGTAACATAGTTTGTCACAGGAATAACGATCACTTTCTTGATGGACGAGGACTAGATTCTCCAAGGTCTCTTTTGTACAATTTGTAAGCGTTGTGTTCGGCAGTAGTACATTCACAATAATAGAAGTTAGAAAAATGAAGAGGAAGAAAAAGTTAGAAAAAGAAAGATAGTCAACATAAAAAATATCTTACGCGGTGGACATTTTTCACTGGGTATACATATTCCTCTCTCATCCCTCAGATAATTGGCAACACAATCGCACCCTGGCTCACAGGGCAAGTCCGCAACACACTTGTATAACGCGTACTTGCTCATGCAAGTTTGAGGCGGGCAGATCCGTTTGCAGTCTCTGGCTATTTCGTTTATCCCACATACGGGTGTAGATGGATCTAAAAATGATGCACAATGCCAGAATCGTGATCGTAAAAGTAATATAATGATTTGTAGCTACATTGATGTATCATAAAGCGTGGCAATCCTGGTTACAGTTTTGATATGATTAAACATCAAACATCCTGGTTACATTACTTGGTTCCAGATTCTCTATCTCAAAGCAACGGGTGATTATGATGTTGAGGAAAATAAAATGGCTTACAAGGACACTTGTCATTCGGTATGCATATTCCACTGCCATTTCTTAGATGGTCAGGAAGACAGTTGCACCCTGGTTCACATATTTTGGATTCATTCGTGCAAGCGTAGTCAGTGTATGCGATCTCGCAATTCTGCGGTGGACATATTTGCCTGCAGGGGACTTCTACTTCGTTGTAACCACATTTCGGTTTCGCTATAAAACAGTGTTGACAAATTTTTGAGAAATTTTAGTCCATGTCCAAGAAGATTTCCATTAGGTACATATCGTAACTAGGTACCTACTTAGAAGTTTCTTTAAAGATTTTAGGAGCACTTAAATTACAATCTGAATTGAAAAGAATAAGTAATACAGAAACACAATAAAACACTCAAACAAAACACATTTTTTTTTTGAAAAGTAAACTCTTTAGGGATCAAATATCATCCTTGAACAAAAGTTAGTCTGGTCTAATATTGAACAAAGGAATGCCCTAATACCAGATCAAACAAGGCTACTTTGTTCTCTTGTACCTATTAATACTGTTATGAGCTCTGTGACTATGAGACAAAGTTACTTTTTTTATTTTTACCGATCTTGGATGAAATCGCCATATTGGAGCAGTAATACAATAAAAAGATTGTTTTCAAATTAGTAACATTTTTTTATAAAAGTCGACCAATCGGGATCTTGTATCCAGCTTTTGATGTTTCATAAGACGTTTTCAACACGGGATTATGAGGTACAAAATAATTTGGATACGCCAATAAAAAAAATCTGAGCCACAGAGAAGTCTCGAAATATATTGAGAGGCACCCATCCACGAAGCAAGCGTACCTTCGATGGATCCTTGTGGTTACTATTATTAAGCCTAGTTCAGTATACAATTCAATCAAATTGTATTACTTGACAGCCTGCTAAACATTATATAAATTCAAGCCTTTTTCTATATATGTCTGCAAAAAAATTAAGTACCTCAATAGATACTTCAGTACGGATCAAGTTAATTTAAACAAATTACAAATCAAAAACATAAAAATATCACGGAACTTACAAGGTGGACGCCATTCCGTTTAAAGCAACCTATCAAAATCTAAATTCATCATTTGGAACGTCTCATCTCTAGGTTATGTTGGTAGGTACCAAACAGGTTTACTCGCACAAGGCGCAGTCGTAAGCCCCGTAATGATTATTATTATTATTTTCGACTTGTATCCTAAATATTTTTTGTTACTATTATGAATAAGTGTGCACGTTACCTTTCTGGCTTTTATTTGTATCTTCTTTACAATATTAACATTGAACAACAAACAAACACTAAACATAATTATTTCCACAACTTTATTTACCTTTCTCCATAACATAATTTGTATCACCAGTATGAACTAAACAAAGTACAGAAACAGTAAGATACAGCAACATTGTTTGACACTATTCTTCTCAATAAAATACCACTTATATTACAAACAGAGCAAAACAAAGTGTATGAGGATATAAAAACACTTAAACTCGACCGTTATATGACTCAGATGATGTAAGATGGTAGGGTATATGAGGTTTGTGAAGTAAAGAACGCGGGGATTTTTTTGTATACGTACGAATTCGACTGCATTTGCTAGTATCGGCAGTTTTTGTGTTTTACGTCATAATTATTGTTGGAATAAAAGCATGATATTAATAAGTTGTCACGTTGATGACTGCCTCATTGTTCTAGTGGTTACAAGTGAAGTCCTGGGTCAGTATAGTTACCGGGTCAGGGAAAGTCTTAATGGGTTTTTGCATCAGGATGTTTTCCGTAAGAGTTCGGAGTCTGGATTTTTGTTTTGTACTAGAATGACAAAGTCATTCAATAGTACCTTTACACGGGGCATCACAAACAAAATTTTCAACCGAAACTTGTGTCCAACAGGATACAATCATACAAGTCTATGAGTTTAATTTAGTACGCTCCGCTGCCGCTCCAATATTGCTATATTATTCTAGATGGCATTACTGAGACATGGGATCAAGGTTTCTCTGTGACATTTCCTCTCTATAGAATTTTAAATCTCTTTGTAGACCAACGAGGCACTCAAAATTGTGATATCGTTTGCTCACATTTCGATAATTAACTTCTCAAAGAATAAATTGACCATTCCACGATACAGTGCTCTTTACAATAAACTAATTTTACTATTATTAACAAGTGTATTTTGACTGCACTAAAACTGCGTGTACAAATAAAATCCCCAATAAAGATGGCGTTAAAGCGTAATACCTACAACTCCGAATTATTGTCTATTACATTTATTTAAATCTAAGGAACCCATTAGACCTAAGCCGTCGCCAATTAAATAGTATTATTATTTAATAGCTTATGATACAAACTAAGGATTCTGTTTTTAACAATACAGGAAAAAAAAATTAAGCGAAGCCGACCAAATATAGTTGGAAAAAGGCTGGCACATGAATGATGATAGAACGAAATTAAGGACAATTTATCAGCATTAAAAGAAAATTAATATTTAAACGACAACGAACTTGCTGACAAGAATTTTCAAATGTCCCAAAATATTCCCCTTTTTGATAGAAAAGATTTATATTCAAGATCTCCTTGAATTCTGGCAAAATTCAAGTGAAAAATATGGTAATAAGGTTCAGTGTTAAAGCGACGCGGCTAGTCTATTGTTATTTCTTTGAAATGCAAGCGACAATAAATCCTTCTCAACTCCCCGTAGATGTAAGAAGGTAGTTTGGGTGAAAAAAGGTAGTTACTTAGCAACACGATATTGTTAATATAAACTTGGCTTCTCGCCTTTAGGTACGCTGTATTAAATTTCAGTTTCTTCAAGGAAATCTTAGGCATCTTAAACTATTCTCACTGTTTTTTTAATCATTATTACTTGTATGACATGTAAAAGTGTTTACAAAAACCTATCCACAGAGACAAATGTAATTTATAAACTAAAACAAGCCCATAGCAAGTTTTCAAATTTATTTTAGTGACAAAGTAAAATTTGGTGTGTCAGCAAACGAGAGCAGTAAACCCCTATCATAATTATAACATCACACAGAAAAAGAAACCGTGGCAAATTGGAATCCATAAACGTGGGAAACTAAGTACTCGACAGAAGAAAGCGGGATTTCTGATGAAACACAATGATATGGGTTGGAAATGGAAAGGTCCCACTAGTAACCTAAAAAAGGTACTTACGACATTCTTCGGCAGGAATACATTCGCCATTTTCGTTTTTGTAGAAACCTTCAACACAAACGCATTTGGGTCGACCAGGGTTCGGATCATAGCATGTCTTATACATGTCACTGCATTTCTCGTAGTTGCAATTTGAAGGACTAGGATCCCACACTTCGTTAGGGCGCGTGCATTCAACTTCAGCTGTAAAAAAGGCGGTGAAAATATTGTAGTAAGGCGTAGCAATGAATATAAAATAGAATAGTTTTTTTTTGTACACCTTTGAAACTTACAAATAATGACTTTAAGAGCTACCATGGGGTGTTACAGTATCCTTGTCGCTATAAGCCATCTCACATGGACAAACTTCGGATGAATTTGATAAAGGAGAAAATATATGTACCTAGTAATAATGCATTTTATCAGTAACTTTCATATAACACGTTCACAAAATAGATTGCTAAATTTAAAAACAAACGGGATGGAACTGCTTCAAATTTGTTTGCCTTCCATAGAAAAGTCTTGTTTATTATTCATTGTTTCTTTTAATACTTACGACAGTCCGCAGCCAAGATGCAAGTTCGATCAACTTTATCCTTCATCACATAGCCTTTCTTGCATGCACAGCCTGACGGGCATGGCCACACGGGATCACAAATTTTAAATACTTCATTTTCATCCTCTGGACAATACTTCATTGGGCAATCGATCTTACAATTGACATAGGTCATGTTGCCACAGCATTGTGGAGCACCACCTGAAAATTAAACATTAGGGGCTATAAAATTTAATTATTTTTGTGAAATTTAATTTATCGCTATAAAATTGTCGTAAGTGCATATCACGCGGACTAAATACACCATGCCAGTATCATCTAAAGCGTTAGGACGAGGAGCACAGAACTCCACGTAACATTATAATATCCAGACCAATACACACAGTATAATATTAAATCGTCACATTTTTTTAAGGAGTGTGATGTCTAGAAAAAGATTGTTCGCAAACATACGAGTATTATCTACATCTCAGGTACCTATTCCCATTTGATATTTTTTATGCAATAACGTGGAATTAATACAAAACTAATAGAAAATGAAATATGGCCGTACCGTCACAGTCATAAGATCTTACACAAGGGCCATCTTGGTCTAACCGAATGAACCCATATTTGCATTCACAGCCGGGTTCTGTAGGTTCACTGTCGTCACATGTTCGATCAGAATCAGGGTCGCTGCAAGTTGCAGGACATGTACTGGGAGTATCTGATAACGTTGCATTCAAATCGCCATTACATCCAAGTGGAGCTGCAATAGGAATCTTGGTTAATGGTTGGAACAAAATTCGTCAAAAAGAAAATACAAGACTGGTCAGAGAAAAAAAATTGAAAACATTTTGTTACATTTTTAAATATATTTAAGAATTCTGCTTTCATACACCTTTTGCTTCGGATCAGTTACATTTGTTATTATTATTCAGTCATTAGCAGATACATCCTCCCATTATCACCTAATAAACACCTTTGGAAATTCTAATATTCTTTCTATTTATGTTACGTGTAAGGACTTGATGCTTAAAGCTAATACTCACGACATTCTGATTCCGGTACACATATGTCATCTTCGCCTCTGTAGTAGCCCTCAATACATCTACATCTTGGTTGACCGGGGTATTGGAAATCGCAAGGTATGTCCTTATCGTAACATCTTTCATGCAAGCAACCTGGAGCATATGGGTCCCATATCTCGTTTGGTCTGGTACATTCTATTTCCGCTAAAATTAATACATGTCAAAAATTATTACCTACGAGAAGTTCTAAATTTATGTCACTTGATAGTTTTTCAAGTTAATTGCAAACGAACAAGGTTCATATTTATTTGGGTAAATTTGACAGTTTGGTATTGCTTGATGTGTTCACAATACCAGAAAAAGAATATAAATATGTAAATTAAATTTAATTCCTTCCTTTTACAAAGGAATAGCAGGCCTAGCCATAATACAAATTAATTCTATTTCAATTATCGTAATCGATAAGGTGACAATAGAAAGAAAATGGCGTACTTATATGGAATCAGCTGTTTGTCAACTGTCAAGTGTTAACGAGTAGAATTTGTAATATGGCCGAAAATTAAATACACTTGACAGTTGCCAAATAGCTGATTCCATAGACGCCATTTTCTTTCTTTAATAGAAATAGAATAGAAATAAAATTTGTAATATGACTATAGAATTGTTACGAATGGATACAATTTTGCCTTAATCTAGAACTTCTGTGAAACCTGGAGTCTAAACCAGGTTCTCGACCGTTTCCGATAGATCTCCAAGCGGACGCCCTTTTAACTTGTAACATAATCATAGTTTGCGGATTAACAGTAGATCCGCGGAAAAAATATAAGAGAAGATGGTAGACTGATTGTATCGAACTTGACGATCATTAAATTGTACTTACGACATTCTGAAGATAATATGCATCTATCATCATCTGGACCGGCTATCAAATAGTTCCCCTTGCAAGCACAGCCTCCGGGGCACGGATACATAGGATCACAAGCGACAATAGCCAGGCTATCGTCCACCGGGCAGTAGTTAGTTGGGCAACCAACTTTGCAATAGACATACGTTTTATTTTCTCCACAATTAGGTGATCCTCCTAAAAAAAAGAACGTTTTGAGGGGTCCAATACATTTAGGTTCATAGAATTCTTGAAATGTTAACTATTCAGAAGTCACAATGACGTGGATCGAACACTTGGTCAAAATAGACTTTCCAAGGTTCTGTAGGTATCCTTGATATACATACCGGCTGATTGTTACTCAATTGAGAACACTTCATATTTACACATTGGGGTAGCTTGATGTCCTGCAGGCCTAGCCAAGTTACGAATTCTATTTCTATCATCGTAATCGTTATGACGACAATAGAAAGAAAATGGCGTATATGGAATCATCTGTTTGTCAACTGTCAAGTGTGATGTTGTTGATTTTCTTGGTTTTTGATATAAAGTTTTAAAATGCATACTTTAAATATGTTGTGGTGCGCTCATAACGAAGAAGTGCTGTTAAGGCGCTGGAGAAGAGAACTATATCGGCAGTGCGTGGAAACTATAGAAGAAATGTCGGACACTTTGTTTATCCAGCGATTTCGATTAAATAAAGCAAAGAGATTTAGGTATTGAATGTCTTTGAAATAAAGAGACTTTCGAAGCCTTAGTTCAAGACCTACGAGGGGAAACTTCTTTGAAAGGGTCCAACGAGATTCCATTGGAAGTCAAGGTAATTAAGTTCATAATGTGCATACATTTATTACATTATTTATCATTTGATTTATTTTTTGTTTGTCTTCGATCAGGTGTTGTGCGCTCTTAGTTTCTTGGCCACAGGATCTTATCAACGAATTGTTGGTATCACTCACCACCTTACTCAACGCACAACTAGTCGCTGCATCAGACAAGTTGTTCATGCATTGAATCACCAAAATATCATGGCGAAATAGATTGTCTTTCCGAGTACAAGACAAGACCGAGGACTAATAATTAATTTGAATAAAAGACTTGTGATTTTGATTCTGTTCAGGTAGGTATAATACTATTAAAACATTCCTTAATTTCAGTTTTATTTTACAGATTTGTGACAGTTATCTTTATATTATTATCAATGTGAATGCAAAGTTTTGTGGAGCTACACATGATTCACGTGGTCATCGAATAGAGTTGAATCATATATGCGTGAACTTCATCAAAATAAAGAACGAGTATGGTTATTAGGTAAATGTTTACGAAATCATAAAAATCAAGTTAATTAGTAGGAATGTCTGTTTGTTTCTTCTACATAAATAAATATTTCAGGTGACTCTGGGTATCCGCAACGCCCTTGGCTAATGACTCCCATCCTCAATGCAGTTCAAGGTTCCAGAGAAGAACAATATAATTACTCAAAAGCATGTGCAAGCGCGTAACAACATCGAGCACTGTTTTGGATTACTGAAAGCTCGGTGGAGTTGTTTGCTTAGAGACAGGGTACTGCACTATCATCCCTTTGTAACTAGCATAGCAAAATAACAACAGCATGTTGTGTGCTACACAAGATTGCGATGAAAGCTCGTTTACCACCACCACAACCAGTTCCAACTTTGCATGAAGATGGACATAACATAAGCATGCAAACATCCACCGCCATTTCTGGAGGTAGCCAAAATGAGCTAATTTAAGGCAGAGCCATGCTGAATTGTTTATTGCATCGGTTACGATAAAAAAACAGTGATTGGGTAATCTTATGTAGGAATTATTACTCTAAGCGAAATCTTTGGATCCTTTTTCAAGAAAATTGCGCGCAAGGAAGAGTGTGTGATAGTTTATGGGGAGGAGAAGTGTAGAAACCTAATATTTTTATAGGTTTATGTTAGAAATACATTCAATTTAAATTCAAAGAGATTTAAAATACTATAGAGCGGGCATGTCAAGGAAATGTCATAGAAAAACTTTGATCCCATGTCTCAGTAACGCCATCTAGAATAATATATGAATATTGGAGCGGCAGCGGAGCGTACTACAAAAAACTCATAGACTTGTATCCAGCAGGACACACTTTTTCGGACGAAAATTTTGTTCGTGATGTCCGGTCTATAGGTATTGAATGTCTTTGTTTAAATTAAATTAAACTCATTGCTTACGTACATTTTAGACGTTTAGCAATTCTGCCAACATCAAGTTTATAACGTAACCATAGTGATCAACCCTTCGAAAATAAACAAAAAATTACAGCATTATAATGAAATACAATTCTGTAAGTTGTCATTGTCATGCAAAAGCAAAGCAAAGTTGTAATTTTCTAATAAATTTAAAAAAGTTTAGCTATATGAGGTTCTACCTATACTCATATATTTATACACTAATGTAATACGGTCTACTTTCGACCACATGTAAACTTGTCTGTTCGGTTCTTTTTTTGTTTTCTATCATCTTTTTATACCATGGTTTAAACAAATAAACATTATTCTATTCTATTGATCAACCATAAAAATTAAACACATAACTATGTTTCAAATGTTGTTTGTTTATTTACTAGAAACCAAATTAATAATTTTAATCATATTTTAATCAACATGTTGTATATTGATTTAAATATGATTTACATCCCCAGGTAGTATATCGGTCGAAGGTAGGGAAGTTGTAGATCGCAACTAGGGTAAAATTTCTACCAAACTATCTGATACCCCAGCCAAACGATACATAATTTGGTTTCATATTTTTTTAATTTAATTTAATTTCATTCATAATTTTATAGTGATTATACGTAAAACGATAGTAAAGGGAAGATTTACCTTAATTCCAAATTAATTTCGACGCTAAAATAACAAATTCGAATCGTATACTAGTTTCACCAGCGTACGAAGTATACAGCCACATTTTTACATTGCGCTCGCCATAGACAATGTTTTTTTCTATCTTCGCTATGAAATGAGCGATTGACGCAGTGTGTCAACTTGGCAACCAACGCCAATGTTTCTCTTTCTATTATCGCCCTAGCGAGTAGAATTTGTAATATGACTTAAAATGTGACAGTTGATAAACAGCTGATCCCATGTACGCCATTTTCTTTCTATCATAGAAATAGAATAGCAATAGAATTTGTAACTTGGCTAGGCCTGCTGGCCTCTGTACAACCCTATAATTTTATTGTGTTTGTTTGATGAAAGAAAAATTATCTTGCACTCTTGTTTACTAACCCTATTATATATGTAGACTTTTCCTTATCTTGGCTCTTCACGTCCCCATTAGTTCCTTTAGTTCAGAAGGATAAAAAAGCTCAAGAAAAATAAAATTACAGTCGTACCTTCACAGTCTTCGGGTCTAACACAAGGGCCATCATCATCAAACTTAATGTAACCGTCATTGCATTTGCAGCCAGGTTCCGTACACTCAGTGTCCTCCGGATCAGGATTGCAACAGGTTGCAGGATATTTGCTGGTATTATTCGAATATGTTGCGTTCATATCGCCATCACATCCTGGTGTAACTGCAAAGTGGTATTCGAATCTTCGTAAGTTTTCATCATCACACAGAGATGTATCTTTTAGTTCACCCATATATCGACAGTTATATTTAAGTCTCATGTAATAGGAGGTGTACTTATTGTAATTAATATAGGCGCAAATATGGGCTCCAGGCTGCTACTGAGAAATTACAAGGAGATAATACACAACAACAAATGATGTTGGGTATTTTCTTTCTTCCCTTCTTTCCTGAACTAGGAGCTCAACCTCAGCAGTAGCAATAATATTGATGCCATTTTAATAACAAGGCAGTTCTGCTACCAACTAGGTAGTCGCATAAGACCAGTTGAATTTTGATAACTAGTTTTTAAAACAGAACCAAAAGTGTCTTAGCATAGTAAACTCCTATGGAATAAGGACGTATATGTAATACAATAAAAACAATATAATACATAAAATGGTTATCCCACCAAAAACATTTCATGTAAAATAATGCCAAGACGACCACTTAAGGTTTGCCCTGTGAAAAAAATATCAGATCTCATGTAGAGCCAAGCTTCTGAATCTACACGGCCTAACTCTACCGACCCTAACTTCACAAATTCTACATAATATCAGTAAAAATGTATGTAGTAGCTAGCATGTAAATTTTATGCTAATCTTGTTTATATCTTTTTGTTACCCATATCTCCCACTATATGTAGAATAAAATAACTATTCAAAACATTTATTTTTTTTAAATTACCTGGACAATACTCAGGCTCGATACATTTACCATCGTCCTCATTTTTAACAAATCCTTGCTTGCAAATACAACCTTTTTCCAAGCATTGTAAAGTGCATATTTCGGGCCTTGGTTTAGTACAAGTTGGTTCACAAGCACTTGGACAATCTGAGAAGACTGCATTAGGATCCCCTCCACAGCCTGCTGTTGATAAAGAAAGGTAAGCTATTAAAAGTGTATCACCTAATAATTAAGGTGGAAGTCACCTTAACAACATATTTGAATATAGTCGAAATGAAAAAGTTGCTCAAAGAATTAAATTTTACCACTAAGTCTGCGCGACTAATTTGGATATTTTTGTCAAAATGCAGCTTTCTGCTTCTTAGGGTTCCCGAGCAGAACCTTGCCCGACACGGTTATCAAATCGAGAATCTCGCTACTTCCATTCTTTTTACAATGCTTTATAAATTACCTGGACAATTTTCAAGCTCGGTACATTTATCATCTTCCTCATTTTTAACAAATCCTGGCTTGCAAATACAGCCCCTTTCCATGCACTGATCAGTGCATACATCTGGGCTCGGATTAGTACAAGTTGGTTCACAAGCACTTGGACACTCTGAGAACACTGCATTAGGATCCCCTCCACAATCTAAAAAATTAATAAAATGTGTTGATAAACAAATACTAAGGTAAGATATACTTTTAGTTTTTTTTGAATTTTTAATTAATTCAAATGTTGCAAACGCAAATTCTACTATGTCGCATAGTCGGAGTGTCTAATATGTTAATCTATGGAAAATTACAGTTTACTAGTACTAAGGGACTCTGAACTTAGATGCAGCCAGACAGACAGACGGATTGACGGACATGTTATAACTTGGGAACCTTTTTGACTATAAAAGAACAAAAGAAAATAATGCCACGCTTACGACATATCAACTCATGAGCACCGTTATACAACTGTGTTGCTTAAAGTAGAAATATTGGGGTTAGTGCGTAAGGGGCGGAAGTATTTCTGCGTTTGGGCACCGGATTTAAACAATAATAATTATAATTAGCGTTAAAAGTGATTCCTGGAAGAGCCCAGTGATTGTATAATCTACAATCACTGGGCTCTTCCAGAAATCGCTTCTAACACGAAATATTGAAGATCAACTTACCACAATCTTCCGCAGGAACACAAATCCCTAATGAATTTCTGAAGTGATTCTTCTTACAGATGCAACGAGGTTCACAGTTCAACACCAATGTATTGCAGACTCTAGGTTGACGGGAGATATCCTCACAATTTTCGGCAAGACATGCTGATGGACAGGCGCTCCATTTTTCGTTTGGTCTTGTGCAATTTATTGGAGCTGTAATATTTATTAAAAGTTTGTAGAAACAAAACTAACACTTTGTGTAAGCGCATTTTCATCAATCCATTATTTTGTGTGTAGGACTGTATGTATAAATGCTATCTCCAAATTCCATGCTTATGAAATGAGTGCTTAATACTCAATATATTTATAGTTGCCACATATGGACTTACTCGTAAGTTAGTCATTGTAATCCCTGAGCACAGCAAAATTAGGAGAGAAGAAGAGGGCAATTTTGCCCTCCAATATTAAATTACCTGACAGTGTAACAGTATAAATCCTTCAAATCTGAATCCATCGGAATATATTAAAGCAAAATCACGTCCTATGGATTAGTTCAATCAGTACAGTAATACTAGACAAAACTTGTTTTCGTAACTCTCGACAATAAAAAAATTGTAAACATTAAAAATCACTTACGGCAATCAGATGAAACGATACATTTGGGATCTTTGTGGCTTTTCATTTTATGGTTAAAAGTACAAATACAGCCAGAAAGGCAATGGCCCTTTGGAGGATCACAAAATTTTACATCCCGACTGTCATCCACTGGGCAATAGTCTCGTGGACAATATGTCTTGCAATCGGCAAAGCGTCCATTCTTGCCACATGGGTTTCCTCCTAAGAATTTTGGAAAGTTGGTTTCATCAAACATTCTTGGTTAATATTATAATTCTTAGAGCATATGCGATGGCAAAAGAACGAAAGCAATTTCCAAATAAAATCGAGAAATCATTAATTCTTGCAAGTATGTTTTATTCTATTAACATTATCTTCACATACATATATAATCATTTATTTATATGTAGCACCCAAAAAAATTTGGAATGTTATATTTGTATGTTTAATGTCCAAATGTGTAATTTATAAGTCTAATTTTAATCCATTTTTGAGTTTAATACTCTGATACCGGTTTAGAAAGTTCTGGTTTAGTAAGACATAGGTTCAAATTGTGTACATCGTTAGCTTTTCCTCATAACTTTTTAATATTAAACTAATGAAATATACTTCACTTACCTGGACATTTGTCGGGTAAAATACATATGCCAGTGTCGTTAGATTTTATAAATCCAGATTTGCATTCGCATCCAATTGGTTCACAGGCTTTATAGCATTGGACTTCGTTTGGTCTTTTGCAAGTAGACGGACATGACTTGGGACAACGTTTGACTACAGCGTTAGGATCACCGTTGCACGTTAATTCAGCTGAAATGTTTTAGAAGAAGGAGTCATTATAGAGGAAGAATGCTTTAAGTAAGATTTCTGCGTAGTGCCCCAACATAACAGTCGAAATCAGTTCTGAATCTCTCTGAAACTATCTCTATGTTTTTTAAAATTTTACATATATTACTTAAATATAAAATTAACTTTGTCAATATGATTAAAATAATGTGAAGGCAAAAATGAAATTATAATACTTTTTTACTTTAAGACTATTATGATCTGGGAGGTAAGTAGATACAATGCTCCACTTTTATGTAAAGCTTTTCGTTGATGCATTACAAAAAATAATCTTAAGTTGTACAAATATACCTACTGACACTTTGGATGCATTTTTTTCGAAATAAAGATTATTTCAATAATTGCTGTTAAAATTCAAAGAAAATGAAGTTTCTCCGGAACTTGTTTTATGAGACGACTGCAATACTGATTTGTGTGCTTCACCACAAGAATATTAATTGCGGTCACTAAATTTTATAGAATGATGAACGGATAAATTGATACTTACGTGGACATTCTTCGATAAGGATACAGTTTCCTCCTAGTTCCTCCAGAATATATCCTTCTTTACAATCGCAACCGTTCATGTTATATTTGGGTGGATTATACGGGCAGTTTGGAGGATTTGGTTCCGCGCAGGTACGCTTGCACTCATCAGGAATCTGGCATGCTGTAATATAATAACGTGGTTAAATGTTATGAGACATGTTAATATTCAATCCAAGGTAGACTTCTTTAAGTCATCGCACACTAAGAACTACACTGAATCAGCATAGCCTCTTTATCAATCAGGTGTCTAATATGCGCAGTCTTCGGATTTGACGTTGCTCGAAGCGAACCGAAGTGTCATGCCGTGCTATAGTATTCGCTTAACTTCGCGAGTAGTGTAGTACAGCCAGTCGATTCTATTTTAATTACCGAGTTAAAAAATAAGTGACGAGAATTGTCAATGTCTAGCATTACTATGGAATCACAGCTGAATTCACCTTCACTTTACCTACATTCACGCAGTAATTGTAACAGAATCGCACCAGCTGGCCACAATCCCAAATCAATACGTCTCAGCGTGCAATGGAAAAAAATAATGACTTGGCTTCAAAACACATTAGTTTACAAACGTACGCAAGCTTAAAATCAATTCCAAAGTTGGTAATATACCAAATCCTTACTTGAGAAAGCCGTTAAGCCCTCTGTACCCGACTATCATCTACAGAGGCTGTCATTAAGGCATTTGGAAGCCTATAAAGCCCCTGATAACGACCAAAATAATAGAAGGCCAGATTTCAGTTGATACTAATACGATTTTGACGTTGACTAAACATTTAGAGAAAGATAAGTATCTAGACACAAACAGAAACATTAGTAGAATAAACTATTGGAATATTGGTAGAAACATAAATACCTACAGATACTCCATTTAATAAAGTGGCTCGTAGAAGCAGGAATGCAGAACATTTTATTTTAAAGATAAGTTAATACAATTTAAATTGTTGAAATAAAAAAAAACGTTAAATTGGTGATTGTTGAAATGTTAAATTGTTGTTTGTTGTTATTTGTTGTTTAAATTGTTGAAATGGCTACTACTAAGTGTGACCAGTGAAAATATGTAGATAGAAATAAATTCGGCGTCTATCGCAATGTAACATGCTTATTGTACAGACGCCAGCACTTGAAGTTACCCCAATGTGTCAAATTTCTTTGATCGTTTTTCAACTTTATGACAAACAGAATAAGGTTCATATTCAATTGGGAAAATTTTACACATTAGGGTAACTTCTAATATCTATCTTAACTTCTGTAAATGGAGTATAGACATTGATAAAAACATAAGTAGAAAATATCCTTCCTTCGATACAAATTCCATACCTTATCTTAAGTTGGCATGGGAAATTTTAATTAAGACAATTTGTTAGATTTTCTGTCTATCGGTAAGGTATTTACCTTACCGATAGGTACGACTTTTTCTGTTGTGTAGATTCCAACTGGGTCGTATCTACTGAATGTGATAGCAACAAAAGTTTCTGAATAGACTTTCGGCAGAAGTCATTCATGGCTCGCGAGTGTAGTTTTGAATTAAACTCAAATGAAAAATACATTGATAAACGATTTTTAGAGACATTTACGCGTTGGCTTGACGGATTTTTCCAAACATAGCTGATGTTATAAAAAGTAACTTAAGCTACTTTTATTATGGAAAAATAATTAAGGATCCAAACAAAAAAAAGTAAATTGTCGCGTGGTCACAAAGTCGCCAACAACAGCTTCTTCTTCTTCTTCTTAGCGTGTCGATGGCAAACAAAGACACTAAATTCTAAATTGTATGTTTAGCCCAGAATTCGGCTACCGCAACACCATCCACCGACGCAACCATAAGATCCTCACGTGTGCAGGTGACAGGGCACGCGGCGCAAGACAAAAGGTAGGCCATGGTCTGTGGAGAGGTACCGCACAGGCACTGAAGGTCGGTGCTAGCTGCGAAACCCCACTTCAGAAGACTATCCTTGCTGCGGCCGACCTGGGTGCGGAGTCTGTTCAGAGTTTTCCAAGTCGGCCATTGCAATGTGATGTGTGCCCAGGTGGAAGTATTAGATAATAGATAACAGCAGCTATTAGATATATAAATATAGTGCACTATCACACACTTCTAGTTCACTGACGACCAAACATTTCACATGATAGCAAAATTAGGTGTTTCAATTCATTTGGCACATTTCCAAATCCAAGTTAGCATACATACCACTCGGCATATTTCAATCTCTAGAATGAAATAGGCCAGATGACAAAATTTTAGCTTTTAGTCCCTCATGAAGATTACAAAAAAGAATTATTGACACATATTTTTTTCTTTTTTCACGTTCTCAAAAAATAACGGCGACACCATGAAGTCAAAATGTTGCATAACGTCACTATCCTGTACAGTTTATACTGAATAATGACGTCATTCCCCTTTCCTTAATTTTAATTCTTAAAATGATTCTTCTTTTTTTTTTAATTTTCTTTTCTAAATATTTTTAAGTTCTTTTATTTATTTATTTTACATTTTGTCTGGCAGTTTGAGTTCTTTATGGGACCAACCCAAATGTTCTTTCTTTGGTATTGTTCGTCGGCACATGGAGCTCCTCAAGTTACGTGTTGAGCTCACGATTACTGACAAATGCTTGCACTGACTGATCTGGTACCCTCATTCTGTGTGGTTCTTTCCTCAAAAGACCATCTCAGACACTAATCTGCATGGAACTTACGTGATTTTACCAAGATAATGTCTGGACTTTACAAGAGACTATGACCTCTGAGTTTCTTTCGGTGTTTCTTCTCAGAGTAATCGGGTAGTGAAACTCCGATCTTATCTACTAGTTAAAAAAAAAGTGTAAAAGTGTTTGTGAAAACCTATTTACAGAAATAAATATCATTTAATGCGCTTAATCAAAGTTGTTTTCCATCAATTTAAAAAAGTAAAAAAATATTTGTGTATTATTTATATTATAGGTAGGGTACTAGTATATTGATGTTCACACACCATCCACATTATTAGATGTAATAAATCAGTAATTTTTAATTATTATCAGGAAGTCATGGAAATCATGAATCATTTTTCACAAGACTATAAAAATTTAAATCATGTTTCGATAATTATGTTTAACGTATTTTACAAACAAAGAAAACATCAGAATATATTTATTCCAACATGTTTTGTTTTTATATTACGTTAAAAAAGAAAACGCCTTTTGAAGAGTTTTTGTTTTTTATTTCTTATTTTTGAGTTAGGTATGTGACGTAAAACATTTTAAATAATATTTCATAGAAGAATCATAGAATGTCATATTTAGAATGTATTGGTATTTTTAAACATCGTTAATAGCTCTAGTTAATTAAGATAAATAAATCATTCAAAATCAGAAATACCTCTTTTGAGAACTATACCACCGCAGCGGCTGGGATATGCCTATCCCCTAAAATGATTGAAGATCAAATGAACAATCATTTTCCATTTAAATTGATTTGAACAAACACAACATTTTCGGCCACTTTCTAACATAAAAAATACCCATAGGTAACTACACAACTCACCTTTTTTCTCCACATATTTTGTAACACCACTATGAACTAAACATAATAAACAAACAGTAAGATACACAAACAACATTGTTTGACACTATTCCTCTGAATAAAATACTACTTATGTTACTAACTTAACAAATAAAAACAAAGTGTATTACACTGAACTTGACTGCGATGTGAGTCAGATGACTTCAGTTGTTGCAAGAACATGGTACTATGTTAGGTTTGTGACGCAAGAGCGCGGGGATTTTTATTAAATTCGTTCTCTGTCTGCATTTCCTGACAGCGCTGTTAGGTATTTGTGTTTTAAGTTATAATTTGTGCAATGTCTGTGTGTGTGAAACGTAATAAAATTAAGACTAAATTCTGTGACGATCGGTTTTGCCAGTGCACATGCCTGTAGCGTGCGCTAAATAGTCTAGATAACGTGTCGTGCCTGCGAATAAACATATACAAAGTCACGCCTTTTCCCCATGGGAAAGAGGCGTGAGTTTACATAAGGTATGGTTTAAAAACCCTAAAGGCATATAAGTACATACCTAGTAGGAAGATTCCTAACTTAAGCGGTACCCCGACGCGACATAAAATTACATGGCTCAATGATAGGAAAGTATTATTTTTTACTTTTTAAATGTGAGCTTTATTACATCAGGTACTATACGCAAGCCAGTTGCAAGTTTATGCACCTGACGTTTCTAAAGCCTGGTGGGGACCAGGCTTTAGAAACGTCATTCTTCTTTCGAAGTGGTCTGATATTTATTGAACAATTTATGTGCTGCGCTGTCGCCAAAAGATAATGTGGTCTGATTATTTGACTGTGGATTTTTTTCTAAAGTACTGTAATAATAAGGAAAGGATTCGATTTAAATAGTTTATCATTGGACGCCCCAAGGAGATATATCCTGATCTTATTGATGATGTTCTTAAAGCCACCAGGCTTTAAGAACATCATCAATAAGATCAGGACCACCCCACTAGGAACATTTGTCGAGCGACATGTGTCCCCGGAGACATCGGGCGATGTCGCCCTACATCGCCCCACGTCGCCCGTTGTCTTGTCTCCGTCCGCATCAGTTCAGTCGAACCTCTACTCTTCATCGACTGTGCGACAAGGAATAGTTTCAACAATGTCGCGATGTCGTCCGACGTCACCCGACATCGCCCGATGTCACAGGGGACACATGTCGCTCGACAAAATATGTTCCTAGCGGGGACGAGGCTTTAAGAACATCACCAATAAGATCAGGACATATCTCCTTGGGGCGTCCAATAATAAAGTATTTAAATCGAATCCTTTCCTTATTATTACAGTATTTTCGAAAATGTTCCACAGTCAAATAATCAGACCACATTTTCTTTTAGCGAAACAGCGCCGCACATAAATTGTTCAATAGATTTCAGACCACTTCAAAAGAAGAATCAGGAAACAAAAGACGAACAAACACAATAGTGTGTAACTTAGTAACATCAACTGACAATCCATTATGTCGGAATAGCGACTAGAAATGTGCATATAAAGTTACTTTGTCGGATAACGTTCGCTTCACTTGATATCTTTTGTGGTTGCATCTGTTACTCTTATACCTACCTACCAGCCGATCTATTTCGTTAAAATCTCTCCGTAAAATGTTGGTGTCAATCCGTAGCATAAGGATGAAATAACAGCTCACTTCGCCTTCACTTCACTTACATTTTCATAGAGAGAAAACAGTTTACAGACTAACACTGACGCATAATCTATACTTATAATAAATCTGTAGAAGTAAAATTTCTGTACATTGAAAATATCAAAAAAATAAATAGCAGGGGGTGTTACTAGACCGACAGCGAACCCAAAAAGATGATTAAAAAAATTTTTGTCTGTCTGTCTGTCTGTCTGTCTGTCTGTCTGTCTGTCTGTCTGTATGTTCAGGTATCACGCAAAAACTACCGGTTCGATTACGATGAAACTTGGTATACTTATTCTTTAATATCCTGGGCACAACACTGGGTACTTTTTATCCCGGAAAAGTATATACAATAAAAAACAAACTTAATTTTGCGGTTCGACCCCTAGACCCGACTACTGTACCAACCGCAAATGATAAGTTTGTCGTAGGTTACGTCACCCGCAGTGGAGTTCACCAAGGGGCGCTGCACACGGTTAAGATATTATAATATTTTATCTTAAGATACTATATCGCTCGCCATACAGTTCAATGGACTATCACACACTACGAAGATAATTATGTAGGTACATTGAATATATATTCAAAATTAATATTGGAGGATGATTGGTGATCGATACTGATGCCAAAAATGCAATCAGTAAATGTTTTGTCTGTCTGTCTGTCTGTATGTGCACGCATAGTTCAATAACTATTATAGGGATTGGGATTGACTTGGTACGGTTGTAATCAATACGCCTGGGTAGGTTGATCTTAGTCTCAGTTGTTTTACACATGGTCAGTTGTACGGCGCTCTTTCCCGGGTCAGTAGTTCCAGAAATCTTTATGCATACATACTGGAAGGATCAACTTTGAAAGTAGTCTATCTGGAAATATTATGCTAAAATTATTACGTTTATATATCAACGCACAGCCCAAACCGCTGGTATTAGAGACATGAAACTTGAAGGGGACTTCTTAGTTAAGAATAAGTATCCACTAAAACACGATTTTTGGAAATTCAACCCTTAATGGCAAAACATAGGAGGCGGAAGTTCGACATCCACGCGGGCGAAGCCGCGGGCAAAAGCTAGTTTATTAATATTTGTGAATCTCTGATGCTGTAACGTCATATCAAAACCAAACATCTTTTCATTGCGTGTGTTGTTGGTGTTTTACAAATAACCATGTATATTGTATTTGACATATTCACATTCTAAGGGCGCATTTAAATTTGCCGCCAGGTGCCGCGCCGCGGCAGCGTGCTTGCAGTGCTACCGTCGCGCTGCTTTGTTAATTCATAAAAATAAAAAACGAGCGCTACACTCGCGCTGTGGCCGGACATCGGTTCATCAATCGACTAGTGATGATGCGTATGTACGTGTTTTTATTCAGACATGAACGAAAATCAGCTAGAACAATTTCTCGATGAGGTTGAAACTAAATGTACAACACTATGATGCTCGAACCTAGCGGTTGCAGCGCGGTGGTAGCGCTGTAGCCGCGCTGTTACCGCGCGGCTCTTTGCGGCTAATTTGAAGGCGCCCTAAACCAAACAAAATAACTAAAATATTTCATATTTTATCGTTGCATGCTCGCTTGCTTGTTTGATATCAACACAATAATCTTTCACGGCCGATCTAACTCGGAATAATAACATATCATGTAGGATGTTGGGTTATTATAAAACCATAAAACATCTTACGTGCACACGCATGCTTGGTGCATGTTTTTGAATTGCATTCAGGTTATGTGCTCACTTGCATAGATGGTTAGGTACTTGCTTTCATTGATCGGCTCAGTTGCCAATGAAGAAAAAGATAATCATAATAAAAATCACGGCTGAACGGATCGTAATCAGCGTGGAGGTAGATTTTAGCTTGGAGAACGGTCATGGGCTATCTTTTTTCTCAAAAAATGAATAAATACAGAAAATTCATTTTCTTAAACATGTTTTAAATGCAGCGCCATCTAGGATGACAAGACAACTTTCTTCTCAGTTCATTATTAGGTGATCATTTTACATTTACAAATCGTAAGCTAAAACTAAAGACGTAACGCAAGATAAATTAATTCTAAGGCGGGTTAATTCTAAGTTTGCCGGGGCACCTAATATAATGTTAATCGCTTTAAATCATTTATTTAAATCCACGAACAAGGAGTAATTTAGTAACGTAAGCCAAATGCAGTTCTTAATAATAAATATAAAAGTTATGCTAAACGTATCCGCCGTAAAGAATTCTCAATACATAATTAATAAAAAAAATGATAAACGATTGCAAGGACGTTCTGTTTAATTAACATTGACATAATTAATTTATCGAAAAGTAAATTACTTAACTGTCGCTCGATACAGCGTTCTTTACAACAAATTAATTTGCCAATTTTCAATTAGCACAATTTAATACACTTCGACTGAAACTTGTTTAATAAAACTACCTACGTAGGTACATGTACAGACAAAATCCTCCAAATAAGTATTTTTCGGTTAAACGAACGTCATCTACAGAAGAAGAATGTTGATAAAGCGTAATCCCACTTCGAAATATTTTCTATTACATTTACTTAAATCGAAGAAACCTGTTTCACTTGGGTTTCCACCTAAGCCATCGTCTCTCCATCCAGAAAGCCGGGATTTATTTCCACTTTTCAGTTACGTGTTATTCGTTCAAAGGCATCTGAACAAAGCGATTCAATAAACATAAGTACCTGTTGAGATTCTAAATTGTGCAAACAATAGTTAGAGTAAACGCATTTCTCATTTGAACCTTTGGACGTGGCAGCAACGGCATTTTTGAAAGACAAATAATCCATTTGTCTAAGCAATTTAATTAAATTTATTTTGATCCAAACCGTTGTATTTATACCAAACAATAAAGAATGAAATTGAGGACAATTTATCAGCATTAGAAGAAAATTTCTACCCAGTTTAGCTTAGCTATACACAAAAGAACATAGTAATACATAAAAGAATATTTATGGAAATGTTACCTACTCGAGTTTTAAAATTGTTCATGCAACAATATAATCCTTAAATAGTATCAAAGTAGTTTTCTTTGTTTAGAAAATTCAGTACGTTTAAGACCTCCCTGCATCTCAACCAAATTCAGATGATGTATTATGGTAATAAGGTTGAAAGTCTTGCTACTGCAGTCATTCTATTACAACAAATCCTTTTCAACTTCCCATAAATGAATTCGTATTGTCTAATTGTAAAGATTTTTTAGCTATAAACTATTTGGCTCTAAGATATATAGTATATTGCTGGATGGAACATAGAACCACAGTCTAAAAACATACAGTCGTCCGACGAAGCCGTCTAGACAGGGCAATCGTGCGGGGTGTGAGAGGCGAAACGCGGGAAAGCCGCTCCTGCACTGCGAACTAAACGATGTTCGTAGTGCGGGAGGTATTATTCAAGTCTAACGCGTGTAGAAGTTGTCGGCATTTTTTCAGAGACCAAATGCGTCGTCCTACTGTATTAATATTTAAACTTTGATAGAATTATTCATCTTTTTGCTGTGACGCTTCCATATATTATTTTAGAACTTAAATTGATCTTAGCAACTCCTTTAGATTCCTACTAACATGGCACAGTAAAACATGTGTAAACTGGAAAACTAAGAACACTTCAAGACTGCTGTACTAAATCATTCTCTACCTCCTAAAAATGTAGATGGAGTGAGCTGTTCTACCATACTAGTTAGGAATTCACAGTTCACTGTATGCATACTTCCCGAAAAAAAATCACGGCGAGTTTTTTACATAATAACCGACTGATCAAGTTCAATAACAATTGATTTATTTTGCCCCGTCTGCTGTCGCGACTCCTATGTAGATAAGGTCAAATTCTACCAGTAATTTAGAAAAGGTAATGGTACTTACGACATTCTTCGGCAGGAATACAAACACCATTCATGTCTTTGTAGTAACCATTCTCACAAACGCATTTGGGACGACCAGGGGTCGTATCATCGCATGTGTAATACATTTCGTCACATTTTTCAAAGTTACAATTTGAAGGACTTGAATCCCAGACTTCGTTAGGGCGCGTGCATTCCACTTCAGCTGCAAAAAAATTAAGACATTAATAATGTACTTTTATGACTTAATAATTATTTTCTTTATCTAATTGGCTTATTAACAATCCCCTCCTTTTCGAAATACCATCTCTGACACTATTCTGCATGCTCATCGCATGATCTAACCAAGATAATATTTTTTAAAGAGACTGTGGCCTCTGAGTTTCTTTCGGTGGTTCGTCTCAGAGTTATCAGATAATGAAACACCGAACTTAGATCACTAGTTTTAAAACTCACTTTACTTCCATGACGAGTAAAAGTATTTCAACAGAAACCCATTTACAGAAATTAAATATCAAATAAGTACTTTTCATAGCAGGTCTAAATTATTGCTCCTAACATTGCATCATTTGAATACAATGGAATACGTACGCACACGACATCATTGCATTTTTAATGTTTTTTATATTGCTCATAATTTTATACAGTTTAAATAAAAACGAACAACAGGAAACTCTTGGGGAACTCAGAATCGTGGACTGCGACTAAATCTCTTTCACCATTTTCTTGTCAGTTTTTGTTATTATAAGTGTCCTCTACCTAATGTATACTACTTTCTTTCATCACGAACTGCACCGTTGGTCTAGTGGTCACAAGCGGTACTGCTGAACATGAGGTTCCGGGTTCGATCGGGTCGGGCAAAATGTTATTAAGTTTTTCCAACTAGAATTTCTCAGTAGCAGCCTGGAGTCTGGAATCGTGTCCAATTGATGCATTATGCTCGCCTCCTATTAAACGAGGTTTACTCGTAAACATAACTGGCAAAATGTGGGGGTACCACCAGGTTACACCTCTACCTAAACTTTTGGAGATTACAGGTGTGATGTTATGTTATGCTACTTTTATCACGCGCAAAATTAAAAAAAAATCGTCGTTTCGCATATTCTAGTTTCCGTAGTAAAATATTCGAACTGTGTTACTGTCATCTGCCATCGGTGAAGGAAAACATCGTGAGGAAACCTGCAGGTCTAGCCATATTACAAATTCTATTTCTATTATAAAAAGAAAATGGCTTTTTTGGAATCAGCTATTTGTAAACTGTCATTTTTAGCTATATTACAAATTCTACTCGTTAACACTTGACAGTTGACAAACAGCTGGTTCCATATTACCATTTTCTTTCTATTGTTGCCTTATCGATTACGAAAATGAAATACACTTGACAGTTGACAAACAGCTGATTCCATATACGCCATTTTCTTTCTAAAATAGAATAGAAATAGAATTTGTAATATGACTAGGCCTGATGGCCAGGCCTGCTGGACTTATAGTAAATATAAGTTTGAAATCACCAATCCGCCTTGAGCAAGCGTGGTGATCTATGCTCTGTTTGAGAAGAGGCCTTTGCCCTGCAGTTGGACAGTTACAGGCTGGTGTATGTGTTTTTTTTTTGGTTAATATTACGTATGGAAGTGAATGTTGGGTTTGGCAGAAGAGACATGAAGTAGAATAAATGCTGTAGAAATGCGTTCCTTGCGAAGTATGTGTGGTGTAACAATTAATGACAGATTGAGGAATGATGATATAAAGCAAGTTGTGGTTTAAAAGAAGATGTAGTAACAAAACTTGAAAAGAGTATGCTTAGCTGGTTTGGTCACGTTGAAAGGATGGATGAAAGGCGACTAACGAAAGGTATTTACAAGGCAGATGTAAGTGGGAACGCCGGGAGGGGACGACCTAGAAGGACATACATAGATCTTATTGGTGAGGTTCTTCAGAAAGGTCAGGTGCGTAGTACTCGCAACCGGCGTGTGTGTATGACAACATGTATGAATGTAAACGAAGCAAAAGAAGTATGTAAGAATCGTAGCATATGGCGCTCTGTAGTTTCTGCCTATCCCCATGGGAAAAAGGCGTGAGTTTATGTATGTATGTAATATTATAAACTAGTGCTTGACTGCAATCCCAACTGATGGTAAGCAGTGATGCAATCAATGATGGTTTAGCGCACTAGTTTATTAAGAGCCTATTCACTCTAGCCTTGAAGACACCTAAATTATACTCGGACGGGAAGACCGCAGCAGGCAGATTGTTCTAGTCCTTCGACGTACGCGGCATAAACGACGAGGCAAACCGCTTTGTCCGGATCGTTGGGGTGCCAACGGTTGTGTTTGTGGTACTGTTAATACGATTAGAATTTGAAAATTACTTACGACAATCTGCAGCCAAGATACATGTTCGTTCAACATTGTTATTCATCAGATGGCCTTGCTTGCACTCGCATCCTGACGGACATGGCCACACAGGATCACAAATTATAAATATTTCATTCTCGTCTTGTGGGCAATATTTCATTGGACAATCGATCTTGCAACTGACGTAGGTCTTGTTGTCACAGCAGTGTGGAGCTCCCCCTGAAAATATGAAAGTTCGCATTGTTCAAATAGCAGGAAGCGGGATACATACAGCTTAATAGCACTATGGTTTGGGCACCACTGACTTGTAGAATACTGAATTAGCTATAATAGACCTTGTTGTGCTTCGGGTATTAACGCACAAAAAATATCTCGTACTTATATATATGGCACTATTTCATGCGTCTTACTAAATTTTTCTTTGGTATATTTTGGCCAATTTACACAATACTTTTATAAATTTATCCTAATAGTATTTTTTGTAAAAAATATTATATTTTGTGAGAGACCCTGTATGCTTAGTCGGATGAAGCTGGATACCAATGTACCACAAACCAGTGACTGGGAAAAACGATTAAAAGATCGACTTATAAATAATAATAGTATTACACGGCTATTCACACAACGCCATCTAGTCCTAAGCTAAGCAGAGCTTGTGTTATGGGTACTAAACGACTGACAAACATACTTAAATATTTCTAAATAAATACATATTACAGATAAATTACACCTTGACACAGAACAAATGATCGTGCTTATCACACACAACCTTCGGGTACAGCATTCAGAGCCACTAACTTCTAGACCAGCAGGCCAGTCAAAAACCAAGTCAAGACCAGTTATGACAGAAAAAGAAGTACCAAATGAAAATAAATGTAAATAGAATAGTAAAACTTTACCTTCGCAGTCGGATGGGCTTATACAAAAGCCACCCTTTTCAGACCTAATGAATCCGTCGTTGCATTCACAGCCGGGTACTGTACAATTAGAGTCGCATATCCGATCAGAGTCAGGCTCGTCGCAGGTTGCAGGACATTGACTGGCTGTTTCCGAGAAGGTTGCATTCATATCGCCGTCACATCCTATTTC
Organism: Euplexia lucipara; assembly: GCA_921972225.1. Taxonomy (NCBI): domain Eukaryota; kingdom Metazoa; phylum Arthropoda; class Insecta; order Lepidoptera; family Noctuidae; genus Euplexia; species Euplexia lucipara. The sequence goes on along the minus strand of OV179152.1, from coordinate 15,303,431 downwards.
GGCTGCAATATGATATAGGAATCTTTATTGCTAGTTGGTGGGTACTACAGCTAATGTTATTTCACCCGAAAGTAGTCACAATAGACTATCAAAACTAGTATTTCTATTTTGTTGCTTTTCTCACTTTAGTTGCACTGGGTCAGGTAGGCTAAGTCTTATTATGTTTGTATTTGTTTCCTGTGGAGAGTTATAGCTACTACAAAATAGACTAACAAATTAGCAAGATTACTGACAGCCAAGGAGTCTTCACGTTTAAAAAACAGAATACTTAAATGGTACAATGGTAATGGTACAGTTTGTTCATAATGACAATCTACAACTTATCTTTTTCGCTTTTTGAGTAAGTATACTTTAAAAAATTTAAACTATAACTTACGACATTATGTGCAGCACTATCTTGTAGAGTGTAACAAATACCAGAGTGGGACGGCATTGACGCAAAAAAAAAAACATTAAAAATAAATACGATCAAGGCGCATTCTTAAGCATATTAGCAGAACCATCACCTGACGCCGCCGCCAAATAGATTGTTGAAAATGAAATTTTGCATCAATGACCCTTTATTTTCTTTTCCGCCTATTATGTCTGTCAGTCATTTAAGTAGGTTGTTATTAAGATTAAATAACGTTTGTGCTCCGATTTCCATGGAGACAAATGCCCCTAAATAAATAAAAAAAGAAAACTTACGACATTCAGATTCAGGCATACACTCATCGTTTTCGTTTCTGTAGAAACCTTGCTCACAGACACATCTAGGCCCCAGCGGGTATGGATAGTTACATTCTTTGCCTCTTTCTTCACATCTTTCTAGGAAACAAGATGTGGGATTGGGATCCCAAACTTCATTAGGTCTTGTGCATTCAACTTCAGCTGAAACGAAGTAGAAATTATTTTAATGAGTGCGACTTGTGGTACGTTTTTCCCTTTTATTTATACAAGCAGACTGCAACATTGTAAGAGTGTATTTTGCATAACGAATTTGTTAATGAAATCTTTGATTATCTGTCTGCTAAAATTTCTTAACGATAAGTTTTGTATTTAGGGCGTGATAAGGTAACAAATAAATAAAGTTACATACACTAACTCAGGACTTTTTCCTTGGAAGTATAGGCAGAAGATATGCACAGTTACTTTTGCACTTATATTATAAGAAGATATGGATAGATATTAGTAGGTACTTGAACGAAAATATAACAAAGATATCAAAAAAACATCGCAGTGTTTGTCATGGCGTTTAAAAAATAAAAACGTTACGTCATCTACCTAGTCCTTTTCCGAACTATGTTGCAGTCGGTTTCAAGTCTAACTGGGCGCAGTGGAAAACTAGTTTTTCATGGAGCTACACAACTCACAACTCAGTGACTGAGTAACAAGATATCTCTTTAGTTGAACTAGTTGTCAGACTTTCGGGGATCTGGACTTTGGAGGCATGAGGAACAGGGTGTAAAGTTCCTCGTCCACCATAGAAAAGGGAGGATCCTCCGACCAGACGGGTGTTGTGTCTGGTGGGCTAACTACTGCCCGACGGTTGTTGTCGGGAACTTGTATACATTCAAACTCCGCGGATAACTTTGATGGCGCGATGTAGGATAGTTCGTATGTGGCGAGATAGATGTCGCTACAGGACTAACAACATCTGTCAAAGATTTACAAATGGCAGCCGGGACGGGAACAACGTCATGAAAGGACCTATTCACTGACTGATCTCTTCAAGCGCAGTACAAACTTGGAGAGACTCGTTTGGTTTATATTACTATTTGTCCACAGGTCACTCAAAAAAGTTATAAAACTTAAATCACAATACAGCCTGCATTTGTACTTACGACATTCGGAAGCTAAGATGCACCTCGGGTCTTCGTTACTCACTACCAAATGGCCTCCAATACAGGCACAGCCACCGGGACAAGGATATGGTGGGGAGCATGCTAACAGACCTCGGCTATCGTCCACTGGACAGTAGTTAGTTGGGCAATCCACCTTGCAATCGACGTATGTTTGATTCCCTCTACATGTTGGTGTTCCACCTAAAGAAGTAAATAAATATTTAGGTACATAAACTCATGCCTGTTTATCACGAAGGGTTAGGGCGATTTGTACTATAGTACAGAGGCCAGCACGTCAAGCTACCACAATGTGTCAAATTTATTTGATAGTTTTTCTTTATTATTAAAAATAGAATAAGTTTTACGAAGACGTAAACTGTGTTATAGGCTCGAATGTTTATTGTATATTTTATGTAAGTTACGTTGTGTGTAGAAAAGTGATAAGGTCCAATGGAGCGATATAGTCATGTTACACACAGCCCCTTAAATAAAGATTGAAAAAAAAAACATGTCCGTTAAGTTTGCTAGTTTGGGATAGCTTGATGTACAGACGCCAGCACATCAAGTTACCCCAATGTGTCAAATTTTCCCAATTGAATATGTACAGACACCAGCACGTCAATTTACCCCAATGTGTCAAATTTTCCCAATTGAATATGAACCTTATTCTGTTTGACATAAAGTTAAAAAAGGATCAAAGAAATTTGACACATTGGGGTAACTTGATGTGCTGGCGTCTGTACCTTATTCTGTTTGACATAAAATTGAAAAACAATCAAAGAAATTGGACACATTGGGGTTACTTGATGTGCCGGCGTCTGTACTTGCATCTGTACAGACGCCAGCACATCAAGTTACCCCAATGTGCCAAATTTTTCCAATTGAATATGAACCTTATTCTGTTTGACATAAAGTTGAAAAACGATCAAAGAAATTTGACACATTAGGGTAACTTGACGTGCTGGCGTCTGTACATACAGGGAGAAGGGTATATCGAAGCAAACTTAAAATCATAAGTTATGTAGAAACACGATTCTGAACAAAGTTAGGGGTATTGAAATGACATTGGAATTTGCTGGGAAAGCAAGGACAGTTCAAGTTATCATTATTCAGCTCATTATAATGTGAATTTGGTAAGCAGAGACTTTCCAAGATTATAAAGATATCCTTCACTTGGTACTTCTTCAGAACTCAACATTAGGTAACGTCTTCTAATCATCGTATAGCCAGAAAAAAAATAGATCAAAATGTTCTAAGTTAACTCACCTGGACAATCCTTTGGGTCAATGCAAACCCCATCTGTGCAAGATCGGATAAATCCGACTTTACACTCACATGCGCCTAATTTACAGATCTTAACACACACATCAGGGTCCGCATTGTCACAGGTGGGTGGGCATGCGCTAGCGCAACCGCGCGCGCGTGTTGCATTTAGATCTCCGTCGCATCCCCCAGGATCTATGTCATTATAAACAGTATTTTAAAGTGATATAAACTTAACTTAATTTGTACCTTGTAATTTTTTTTATGAAATTAATACAGAATTGTACTCATAAATACGAATAACTTTCCCAAAGAAACTTTTTTTTAACTTAAAGTTAATAACTTTCAATTAATTCTATCACGTCAATACTGCACAACGGGAGCGGTGGGGGTGGCGGGGGAGCATGTGACGCTACTACTGCTAGTGCTAGATTTTTTCCTTCTCGAGGTCAGACTATCAGTTGATAGATCGTGCCGATTCGTGCCTACTATAATGATCGATCACAGGCGCGCGCACGGTAATTTCGAACAGCGTTGTTGTTATTTTATTGTGTTATTTATAAGTTGTTGTGTGTATAAAAAAAAAGTTTCTTTGAGAAAGTTTATTGAAATCATGATTACATGATACAATTAAATTTATATATATATATAGGTATAATAATTAAAATTACCAGTCACCCTATATAATAATTATTATCGTTTTTATTTTCTGATCCAAATAATGTCACTATTGGAAAATCTGCTCTTAATAGGGTAGACTTTTTGGGAAAGATCGATTGTGATAAAAAAATAGCGTCGTAGCGTAGGTACTTCAGCCAGGAAAATGCTTTACTTGTAGAGAAATTTTTATTTTAAGTACATTGTCATCAAATAATTACAATCATATACACAATATTGTAAAAACTTTTTTAAAAGAGTAAATAAATAATAAAGTTAAATACCCATTCTTCCACCAGATTTGTCTGTGTTATTTAACTTGTAAATTTGAAATTCAATAATATAATTATTTGACTCCTTACCTGAATAACATTCGTCACTCGGTACACAAATATTCTGACTGTTCCTAAGATAGCCCTTTTTACAATTACATCCAGGAGAACATTCCGATTTGGCACACAAATAGGTTGTGTATAGGCTTTCACAAGATTGAGGGGGGCACGTAATTGCACAGTCGGATGCTTCTTCGTTCGGTCCGCATTCTAGAGCTGATGACAAAAACACGTTTTTATAAGTTACTAGCGGACGTCCCGCGGTTCCACCCGCGTAGCTCTTGTTCCCGTAGGATTACAGAGATATAAAGCAGCCTATGTCATTTGGGAATAGTGTAGCTTTCCAACAGTGCAAATCTTTTTAGAATTGGATCATTAGTTCCGAAGATTACCCCCTACATACAAACTTACAAACATACAAACTAGCTATTTGTATAGATAATAACAGTCTGTTACTGACCCTCTGCAAGGCAAAGGTCTTTTCTCATACTCAGAAGGCACGAGCGATTTCAAACTTGTATTAAACGCTAGCACATCAACCTACCTCAAACTGTCAAATTTTCCCAATCGAACATGAACCTTATTGTGATTAGAATAAAAATGAAAACCTATCAAAGAAATTTGACACATTGGGGTAGGCTGATATGCTGGCGTCTGTACCAGGGTAGTAGTGTTTTTTCGCAAATGGCTGTTTCAGCTGCATCTTGAAAAAATGTGATCCGTGATCGTTACCAATATGGAACATCTGAGTTACAATAATTAAAATCTCTCTGATATTTTGTTTTGTGTCTGGGTGTTAGGTAATTTATCTGTTATATGTATGTAGTTCGAAATATATAAGTATGTTTATCAGCTGTCTAGTACTCATAGCACAAGCTCTTCTTAGGTTAGGACTAGATGGCGTTGAATGAAAGTGGTGCAATATTTATTTATTTGAACTCTAAGACAAACGTACAGACGCCAGCACATCAAGTTACCCCAATGTGTCAAATTTTCCCAATTGAATATGAACCTTATTCTAATCGTCATAAAGTTGAAAAACGATTAAAGAAATTTGACACATTGTGGTAACTTGACGTGCTGGCGTCTGTACTTATTGAATTGAAAAAGTGACTGAACCACAAACTCGCGCATGAGAGACAAGCGTCTTAATGACGACGTTAATTAATTATTATTTTAGAATTAGTACAGCGTTTGAAGATTTAAAACAATACAAAAATAAAACTTACGCTCAGGTTTGAAACAATCCTTAGATGGGATGCAAATTCCTTTAGAGTTTCTTAGAAAACCATTCCGGCAGTCACAGGCAGGCTCACATTCCGAAGGAATGCAGGCGAATTTAGAATACATACTACTGCAAGTTTGCGGGGGACATTTTTGTCGGCAGCTCGTTGCCACTTCGTTATATCCACATTGGGTTGGAATTGGTGCTAAAAAGAAAAGTAATTAATTAATTGGAGAATTCGTTAATACATTTGCAGCCTTTTTTGTTCTGGTCTAGTGGTTCTAAGCGATACCACCGAGCATGAAGTCCTGGTTTTGAATCCCGAAGCAGAGTATGATTGGGCTGTTTTATCTGGAATTTATCAGTAGCAGCCCAGAGCCTTTATAGCAGTTTGATGGCAAAAGGCCCGCCCTCTATTACATGGGACTTGAATATAACAGCCAATATGTGGGTGTAACTCACACCTCTGCCTAACTTTTACATCTAGTTCTTATAAAACTCCTCCGAAAAGGCTCAACCGATTCTTATGAAAGGGCAATGCCCATTTCTAACCATGTTTTTCCCATCTATGTAATGAATACTAAAAATATACTAATTTAGTAACTTAAATATAGCTATTACCAATTTGGGATGACTACAAAGGTATCAAAAGCAGATTTTCATATGACACTCAATTGTTTATTACATTCTAATATTCCGGTTTGGTAGTCAGTACTATCAAAATAGGGATTACAATTCTTAATAAAAAAGTCCCACCAAGTTTTATGTGAAAAACAGTTATTGTTCCTTGATCTGTGATGTCAATCCTAATGCCTATCATTTGTTTCTTCCATGTGCATCACTTGGCCAAAGGTTCCTCAGCAAATGGGCATATCCCTTTTGTGTGTTACATATAAAAATAGGTCGAACGAAGCCTACTGGGGCAGTAGTGTTATGTAAAAAGAACAATATTCTTACCGCATTTCTTTACAGGTATACAAGGTCCGGTACCGTTATCAAACTTCCTAACGAAGCCATGGTTACAGGTGCATCCTGTGTATGGAGCGCAGGCTCCGGCTACTTCACTATTGGGCAACAAACGATTCCCACAAGTTTTTGGACATCTATTATCGTCCATGACGTAATGTGAATGCATTGGGCAAGATATTGGTTCTGTAAAAAGAAATAAGGTAATTATTATATCTCGGACTAGAAGGAAGAACATACATTTTCCTTGGCAGTTGGGTTAGAAGAGTAATGGGAAGGCTTTGCTTAGGGGAGGAACAGCATCAGCAAACAAACAAATACTGTTATAAAAATCCGGATTATCAGAAAACGGTTTTGTGGGGCATAGTTTAAGTACAGATTTTTGTAAACTTGGTTATTAATAAATAAATAATAAATAATGATAGAATGGAGGCACGGTCGGATAAGTTTTAAGAAATCAGCGCTGACACTAAAATCTTCTCTTTTGTGGTGGGTGCATTTAACTCACTTTAAAAATCATACAATCGAACCTAGGAAGTGTCTCGGGTTCTATATGTATAGGGTGACTGGTAATTAATGACCGATACTTAAACACGTGATTGTACTCATGAATACGAATAACTTTCCCAAAGAAACTTTTTAAACTCATTAACTTTCAATTAATTCAATTACGTAGTACTTTACCACGGGAGTGGTGGGGGTGGCGGGGGAGCGTGTGACGCTAATACTACTAGTAGATTTTGCCCTTCCCGATGTCAGACTATGAGCTGATAAATCGTGCCGATATGTGCCTACTGTGATCGATAACAGGCGCGCGCGGGAATTTCAAACAGCGTTTTTGATATTTTATTGTGTTATAAGTTATTGTGTATAAAAAAAGTTTCTTTGCGAATGTAATTGAAATCATGAATACGATCACGTCTTTAAGTATCAATCACTAATTACCAGTCACCCTATACATTATATATTTGTTTATGTAAGTAGCAGAGCAACCAATCGCTCAACAACTGGCGCAGTGGTTGAACAAATGACCAGCCACAGACTTCCTAATTTAGAGTTAAGTATTTTTCACCAGTTAGTGTTTTTTTTGAAGTCGGTTTTATTTTTGGAAAAAAGTTTTTTGAACATCGAATGTTGTTTAGGTAACCTATCTACACGTCTTCACAGACACAGAAAAAGGTGGGTAGTTTTATTAAAAGCAAAATAGTTGTTGTAGATACCTACCCGGACAATCCTCGGGTCTGACACATTTCCCATCCAGATCGTTGCAGTCTAGGAGAAATCCTGGGGCACATTCACAACCACTTTTAATGCACATCTTGGTACATACTTTCGGAAATGGCTCATCACATGTCAAAGGACATGGGTTGGGACAGTCTTTGTAAATTGCATTAGGATCTTTGCATTCCTTTCCTAAAATATTAAGAATATTATTTATTAAATACTTTAAGCACATAAATGTACAAAAGCGGACTTAATGTCATAGCCATTTCCTAACAGTCAACCTTTGTATGATGCAGAGACAAACAGTGGTAGGTGGTATCCGTAAAAAAAGGAAAAGAAAAAAATAAACAAATATGTGAATAATAAATACCATAAACTAGGTATATATATTATATAAATAATGTATTCACAAAAAAAAAAAACTTAAACACACGAAAATGTAAACATGCCATTGTTGTGTTACTTATTTTGTTGAATATGTTATTATTGGCAAATGAATACGTGTTGCGCTGACCACAATTAATAATACGGGACAAGGGCAGAAAGATGATGATGTTATTGGCAAATATATTCAAAGATTAATTCGGACACCATGAGTATTAAGTGGCGATTCCTGAGCAATCCAATTAGATTTTAAATAAACGAAGTAATTTATTTACTTTTTAAGGAATAGTATCATTGTGTTAGATATGAGAGATGATTAATTCCATTGTTCTTAACAGTTTTAAGCTAAAATCACAACAGTATAAAAATTTCACCGATAAATCAATAACAAAACTCATAGAGATTGGATGGAATGAGTATGGGCGATGTCCTTTTTGGAATTAGGGTTCTGCGCAAAACAAGAAACATTGATTGTAAAAAGGAAATGAAAGCCTAACAACAAAAAAATCAATTAAATATTTAAATATTAAAACGCGTGCTGTAATTTTTGAAAAAAATAATACTTAATACCTGGACAGTCCTTAGGTCGCACACATCTGCCAGTTCTTTCATTAAGAACAAATCCGGAGACACATTCACAGTTAACTTTACCACAATCCTTGGTACATGGTCTTGGATTGGGTTGTGCACATGTCAAAGGACACGAGCTTGGACAATCTCTGTATACTGCGTTTGGATCACTGCATTTTTTAGCTGATTTAGTAAAAAAAAAGTGTGAATCATAATTGAAATAATTCAATAAATCAATCAATCATTTATTATTTAATAATCAAAAAAACATTACATGAGTTCTTACAGTATTTATGGACCAAGATATTTTTAACCTACATGTAGGTATGTAAATATTAAAAATAAAAAATTGTTATTAATACATTGATTATAGACAATTGATTCTGTGTATTTACATTATAATTTTACATTAGATGCTTATATTTCTCGGAACCCTTAGGTTCCGGACCTTTGGAAGGCGTACAAGGGGCCGAAGCCAACTCGCAGAGGCCCATTGTCGACTTTAATGAAATGAGGGACCAATCGCAGATTTTCCCTGTATGCACTAGACAAGTGCACCCAAGGAAAACCTACGACTGAAGTAATACTATTGCAGAATAATTATGGTAACAAAAGTACTGGAAAATAGGTTAGGGTAGCTAAAATGGACTGGATACCTAGAACTATGAAAGACTATGGCCCCTGCCTTATCAATGTTACATATACACAGATTAATTAAATTAGATTATTATTACCTATATTACAAGGCGAAGTAAAAAAAAAAGAAAACATGAAAAAAATACTGCGGATTACAATGCTTCTTTAAAAAATAATAACAACATGAACTCTTATTCAAAAGATCTATTACGCAGTACAAACTTTTCTCTATCAGCCAATCTCTTAAGCACGACTAAATTTGCTATAAGGTAATTCGGGAATATGTTTTCGTAAGGAGTTAAAAATAAGTGGTGCCATGTTAGCACAGTATTTTATGTTTTTTTTCTTTACTATTTAATTTGTAGGTAGTTTAAGTGTATATATTTAATCTATTTTAATTAGTTTTATTATGTAAGGAATAAAATAAAATCAATTACAGAAAACAAATGCCTACTCTTTTATTATCTTAATGTTATAAAATAGCCTCCTAAAATTTGACAAGGATGCAAAACGACAAATCCACAGAGACGTGTATAGTTGTGTATGCTCATTTAGTTCATTGATAAAAAAAAGTCAGTCTGTTGAAAGGTAAACCAACGGAACTACTTTTCAATTTTGCTGTGCACGCATCACGTATAAAGTACCTAAGTACAAAACCCATGTTGATTTTATCCCAACTATAAGGTAAATGCAGATTTAAGCGTGTGGTAGTCATTTAAAAAAGTACAGCTAACTTTTTCATTAATTTATATTTTTATACAGTTTGTTTGTTAAAACGGTGCTACAACGTCTTACCAACGTCTAATAATACTAACAAAGAAACCCAGCAATTAGTAAAACATAAAACAACTCATTTGCTTCTTAGCTTTTTAGCCAAATTTAGCTTACTGTGTATAATTTGGCAAATTTTAAATAATAAGAGGTCTGTATCTTCATTATTGACTTCATTGTTTTAGTGTTAATAAACGTTTTCATAAACATAATCGGGATCATAAATTTCCTGCGTAAACTGCGTATTCAGCGTATTCGGTTACATAGTGTATATTTTACCTGGACAATCCTTGGGTTTGATACATCTGCCAGTTGCTTCATTTAGAACAAATCCTGAGACACACTCACAGTGCTCTTTACCGCAATTCTTGGTACACGGCCTTGGATTTGGTAGTGCACATGTCAGAGGACATGCGCTTGGGCAGTCTCTGTATACTGCGTTTGGATCTTTGCATCTCTTCACTGAATTAGAGACAAAAGTATCGTCAAATCTTTCAAATCTTTAAAATTTTAATAATTTAAATACCTTCATAAGTACTAAAAATCATAGCATATATAAAAATGTTAATCAGCGTATCATGATTGTTTAAAAAAAAATATATATTATTTACCTGGACAATCCTTGAGCCTGACACATCTACCGGTTGCTTTATTACGAACAAATCCTGAGGCACATTCGCAATGCTCTTTGCCACACACCGCAGGACATATCTGTGGGTTTGGTTCGTCACATGTCAAGGGACACGAGCTTGGACATTCTCTGTATACTTCGTTTGGGTCTTTGCATCTTTTCGCTAAATAAGAGAGAATAGTATTGTCAAATTTAGTTAAAAGTCAATTCATATATCAAAAATCACAATGGATGTTAAATTTTGTTGAGCATACCGTATTTATTTAAACATATAGTTTTTACCTGGACAATCCTTAGGCTTGACACATTTACCGGTTGCTTTATTACGAACAAATCCTGAGGCACATTCGCAATGCTCTTTGCCGCACACTGCGGGGCATATCTGTGGGTTTGGTTCGTCACATGTCAAGGGACACGAGCTTGGACATTCTTTGTATACTTCGTTTGGGTCTTTGCATTTTTTCACTATATTAGAGAAGAAAGTATCGTTAAACGTTATTTTAAGTCTATTAATATAAAAATGCACAGCGGATTTGTATTTAAATGCCATAAAGTGTGCTGTACTTATTAAAATATATATTTATATTGTACCTGGACAATCCTTGGGCCTGACACATCTACCGGTTGCTTCATTACGAACAAATCCTGAGGCACATTCGCAATGCTCTTTGCCGCACACCGCAGGACATACCTGTGGGTTTGGTTTGTCACATGTCAAGGGACACGAGCTTGGACATTCTCTGTATACTTCGTTTGGGTCTTTGCATTTTTTCGCTGAAGAAAAGAGAAAAGTGTTTTAAAAATTGCAACGAGTTCTAAAATACCTATTGGTTACCGTGACGAAATTATAATTCTAAATATATATGTTCTACCTGGACACTCCTTAGGCTTGACACATCTACCGGTTGCTTCATTTAAAACAAATCCTGAGACACATTCACAACCCGGCTTAGCACACTTCTCAATACATGGTCTTGGATTTGGATGGGTACAAGTCAAGGGACATTCGCTTGGACAAGTTTTGAATACTGCGTTTGGATCGCTGCATTTTTTACCTGAATAAGTGAGAAAATTACTGTCAGATTCAAGATACAATTTCACTAAAGACTGCTGTAATTAGAATAAAGATTAGTCTATAATTTGTTTTGCTACACATAACGACTATGATTGAAATGATAGACAGAAGAGAAGAATGAATGAAATTCTGTTACATAAAATGAATACATATAAAAGAAGATACTTAAATATATAAAAAGATAGAAAAGAAGAATCACCTTCACAGTCACTAGTGGTAACAGATGAATAAGATGATGATGAAGAAAAAGATGAAGCTCTTGCACTAGAATGAGCAGATGATTTTGCATCTGAAACTTTCTTTTCCTGAGTAACTTCTGCGAACGCAGAGGCCTCTGCATGAGCTGTACTAACTTTATGCCCTGGTTTTTTCGGATCATCTCTACAAGCTGAAAAAGAAAATAGTGAAAAGCATGACTCACGAAATGTCGTAAAGGTATGTCGATGAATCTAAAAGATAAGAAAGAATATATTAAGTTTAATCGGTCACGACGCGACGCTAGTAAGAGAGATAATACGTAATTTTGACGATTAGTATACATGGAAAGCAACTTAAATACCACTATTTGAGTGTGAATAAACAAATTTTGCATATTTTTCTAGGTTGAGCAGTTATTGACCGTTTCCATTAGGAATTTACTTAATAGCAGCACGGAGACTAGTTTGTGCCGTAGTAGGTCTAGGTACTATGACTTAACCTTAACCTTACCAGTAGGTAAGGTTAAGTCATAGTAACGTAGGTAGTATCTTAGGTACTTATTATCAAAATGTTGGTTTATTTCTGTCAGTCTTCGCAAAATACAGGCGTTGTGTACCTACATTGTATGTGCATAGTCATTGTCATAGTCATATAATCAATAAGAAAGAACTTGTATCTGAATTACAAAATTAATAAATTAAAATAATCAAGTCATTTATTTATATACTCGTATAATAAAAAGAATAGGTTCTAGTATAGATCCTTGTGCGACTCCCTAGTTCAAGTTGACAATTCGTGCTATATTAAAATACTTATTTGTAGCCTAGCCAGATTTCAATTTCGTTAATTTCTACAAACATTTTTCTTTTATAATACATGTATTATAAAATGATAAAATCTGCGTAGCCTGCTCACCATCAGTTTTTCCTACTGACTATTGTTTACTCAGCGACATAATTCTATCATCTAGGATATAATTCGTGCCAACTACGACGCCGCGACAGAGTGAAATTTAGAACCTAACAATAATAACGCATAGAAACCTAGTACGAGTTAAAAAAAAGTGAGGCTATTAAAATTGAGCCAAAACTGTCTTGTGGGCTTGACAAATCATATCAGTAGGTACTAAAAGTCACGTTAAGTCGAACACATCTTACGAGTAGTCGCGACGAATCACGTTCGGCTCATGCACACGAAGAAACACGATTTCGCCCGAGTTTTGTACTATACGCGGCTTCTACGTGTTATCATTCTAAGTTTAGAACCTCGTACTGCCTCGTTGGTCTAGTGGTCGCACGCGCTACTGCTGAGCATGAGGTCCCGGGTTCGATCCCCGGGTCGGGCAAAGTGTTATTGGGTTTTTCTATCTGGAATTTCTCAGTAGCAGCCCGGAGTCTGGATTTGTGCCCGATTGATGGCAATAGGCTCACCCCCTATTACATGGGACTTAAACATAACTGGTGAATTGTGGGTGTACTAACAGGTACACCTCTGCCTAGCCCTTCGGGGATTACAGGCGTGACGTTATGTTATGTTTAGAACCCTTTAATTTCAAAACTAATCATGTCACCAAAACAGCTATCAGCCTTCGTCCAACTACTTACCGTTTTTAAATAAATAATCGTGACGCACGAGATTATTAAACTTTTGTATTACGAATCTAAGGACTATTGTTTATTAGACAAATAAAAATTATTTATTAACCGTCAATGAAACCACCTGTGTAATTTTTTAAACACGTCTGTGATGTATTGTTGTTTTAACAAACAAGTCTGGTAAACAAAATAATATTTTATTGTAACTACCTAAGTACAAATTGTTCCTAAGTATTGTGTATTGAAAACGTTTCTTAGAATTAACAGGGAAGCATTATTAGGACCTATTACTTATTTCTTAACAATTAAAAATATCCATCTCCTTTCTTCCATCGGGAATCCAGCGTACTGCAGGCTATCACCCATTCCTTGTAGATGTTACACACATTCGCACGAAGCGCTTTGCCTGTTCCTTCATTATGCGCACAGCTAAGGTGTGGAATTCCTGCATTGGTGTTCCCGAGTTCATATGACCCCAATCTGTTTAAGTCATGAGCTAATAGGCTTCTCTTGGGTAAGCTCGTTCCATCGTCGACTTCCGATGACCGGAGGTCAAGATTGAGTTCAAGAGTAGACCCATTATACAGGGTTATTTGTAAAACACCAACAACCTCGCAGGAGTAGATTACTAACATCATAAATAACAACATTTGTTCTACGACTTTTTCGAAAACAGACAAAATAAAAATCAACTCTCCAATACTCTCCATACATTATATCCGAACAGTTGATCGAGTTTTTGTATGGAGAGTTGTTTTTTTTTTATTTATGATGTTAGTAATCTACTCCTGCGAGGTTGTTGGTGTTTTACAAATAACCCTGTATATATACAAAAACAATTAGAAATGCTTCACTTTAAAAGGATGTACTTGATAAATCAATAATAGGAGAAGACCAAAGAAGCGAATGAATCCATCTACCATTTCTATTGTCCTTACCTCTTTGTGTGAAAGATGATCGATGCAGAAGAGAAAATAAAAATCGTTAAACAGACATTTACGTACATGTAAAAGATAGGAACTGAATTATTAGTACACAAAAAGAAACACAAAACAACGTTACCTCAACAAGGCCACTCAGAAATATGTTTCACAATGTAATCACTGTTGTTAAAGATTATAAAAGAAGCGAACATGTTGCGTCGACATAAATTGTAACATGAATATTTACTTTGTAAATTCTTTTAAGGTAACTTGGATTTATGTAAAAATATAAAATATTTTGTATAATTCGTTTAATAATACACATTTAAATAAGTTTCATAAAAAAGGACCCACACAGACCGCACGGATCTTTTTTTTTCATTATTCAAATAATTATACGAAAATTGAGTGTCGATAATTTATTATTTAGTATTATATAATTTATTATAGATTAAGATGTGAACGCTTTTATTTACAAAGATTGACCTTCAAAAATGAAGTTTACTTACGGCATTTATTTTCAGGAACACAGGGCCCACTGGCATCATCGTTGAGCCTTACAAAGCCACGGTCGCATGCGCATCCAGTGAAGGGTTTGCAGTTGTCCGAGACTGGCACCTTCCTGTTAGCGCAGGTCCTTATACATCGTGGACTGTTTCTTACATAATGTTCATTTTTAGAGCATTGTGGTGGTTCTGTAAATGATCATTAAAAACGCTAGATACATTTTCTTACACAGATTATGAGAAAGATGGGTCCACGGCCTCCTGCACGCGTAGCATGATCACCGAAGAAACGGTCTTTGTCGTGTCGAGGAAGAAAAGAAATTAAGTGTTCATGCTACGCAGGCAGGTTTATTGAAAGAAATTTGACAGAGTGAGGTTCCTGTCTATATAATCTGTCACGTTGCCGATTCGTCTGTAGACAAAGGCCGTTTCTTCGGTGTTCAATGTGTTCATGCTACGCATGCTGGTAATTTGTTTTTAACGATCGTATAACTAAGCATTTAGCCTTTTTTGGAATGAATACTAAGGCTAAGTAGTGTTCTAGAATTTTAAAATTTGTATTTTTTTATCCTTGAAGATTTTTGTTTGTAAATAACCTAAAGATAATAAAGTAAATAAACAAAATGTTTGTTAGGTAATAAAAGTTTAGTTCATAAACATAATAGGTTACTTTAAATGTATCTTTTTTATGGAATGTAAATAATTAGTAAAAGTTTAAAATGTTTCTCCCAAAAAATTACAGTCAGAAATGGACATCATTTTTTTTTAATTTCTCACCACTAACTATTGCGAGTAAAAATATTAACTTTAGATTTTTAAAATGAAATGAGATCTAATTATTTAATCGAAACAAAATTTAGAAAAAAAACATAGAACTGTGGGATATTTAATTTACTTTATGAAAAGCAATAATTAATCAATTCGTAAAGTTCCTCTTTCTCTATCAAATAAATCCTACCTGGGTCACATGTTGGTGGAGGTTTGTGACTGCTAATAACACCACCAGTAAAAGTTAATATAAAAAACGCAACGTACACCAACATTGCTAGTGAACCACTGTCTGTACTAATTCAAACAGCTGTCGTATTTATTATCTTCGACATACAAACATTAATTATTCACTATCTATTGAAAATACTTCGAACAATTAAAAAACATTCAACATTACAGTTGAACAAATACGATAAAATAATTAAACGTTGTGCAAACCTTTGCACGATTAATCAATAAAAAATACTGTTTAGTCGTTAAATTAAATTACAGGTCTCATTATTAGCTCTGAGAGCGTAACAAAGCATATTATTTTGGGACACAGGCCGTTTTAGTCGAAAATTTAATTATATTGCCAAATAAAACTAACTGATGAACTGAAGATTAGTTCAACAGATAGACAAGCATACTAGCCGTATGCCGCGATTTCACCAGGTACAAAGGGCTGTAGCGTAATGTTAAATAACCTATCACCTTCCTCGATAATCGGGCTATCAAATACAAAAAGACAAATTATCCTAAATAAGTTCAAATACGACTGACTTGTAGTTTCAGTGATCAGTGCATTCAAACAAACGTACCTTTTTGTTTTTTTTTTTCCACGCTCTGGTTTCGCACGGTTGCTTTTTTATTAAGTTTACCGTATGAAAATACTATTTGAATTTGTCATTTTCAGTAAAAATCATTCAAAATTTCTTTAAATAAATAAATTGTTCCACAACATTCACACAGCGCCATCTAGTGCCAAACTAAGGAGATCTTATGACAGTTGATGAAAATACTTATTTGTTTCTAATAGATAAATTACACCCAGACACATAACAAATAATGAAAACCTGGCCCTGACTAAATAAATGAATACGAATAAGTTTTGTTTTAACCAATTGCAATATTCTGTAATAATAAGTCACTACTTTGGTAACTTTCGTCTTTACGAGGGTAGATGATAAACAACGGGATGTCAGTTGATATGTCACGTGACGCAAGTGCAACTGAACGCTAGTTCACTGGCAATAGATAGCCAGAGCTCCAGTTTGACTGCAGACACCAACGAAGAACGGAACGAAACTGTCGCTTTTCCAGTTTGAATTATGTAGTGTGCGCATAGAATTAGTGTGATTAGTAATGTGAACAGTAATGTGAACAGTGTCGTTGCTAAACATTTTACTGGAAACTATAATAAATTTACACCGGATTGTAGATATCGGGCTTCAGTAAAGCAAGTTAGTGAGTGGTGCTAGATGTGCTGCGGGCTCCAGCGGTGCGGGATCAATGATATTATAAGTAAAAAGGTGTAGATAGGTTATAAGCGCTCAGCAAGCGACACGTTAAAATGCGGCTAACTAGCCACACTTTACCTCAGTGTCGCGTTGCGCCGTCAACGGACGCGTGCTTGCGTTAGTGTGCCGTTTTTGAATATCGAATGTTGTTTAGGTAACCTATCTACACCTTTTTACTTTATAAATCATTGTGCGGAACGCGACGGGGCACGCACTCCACCGCAGGCGAACGAGCGGCGCGGCGGGTAGTTGCGTGCGACTTAGCTGGTGTTTGCGGGCAGTTACAACAATCTGGCAAGTCGTATATTTTTTTGTGTTAATTCTAGCCCAAATGTTCTCTAGTCGAATAAAGGATTTATTGTAATTTTAGACGCCAATGCGAACGTTTACTCATAGTGCATGCCTAGATAGTGCAAACGTAAACTAGGAATTTACCCGAACAAATGTTTTGCAAAGTTTTCGCCTTACTGACCGATCATTGGTCGCAAATGATTAAAAAATGGTTTCACCACCAACACCAACACCAACAACCCTTCGTTGGTTATTTTTATTTACGTAGGTATTTAAAAATGTTTAGCGGATTGTAGATGAAAACGTAACCTTAAGTTACTTTGTTTCAAAAATGTAATCTATATTAGTCTATACTAGTCCATACTTCCATACTAGTCCATACTAGTATTATAAAAAAAAAAAAAAAATACCGATCGAATTGAGAACCTCCTCCTGAACACGGTTAAAAATTTGTAAGTTTGTATGTAGGGGGTAATCTTCGGAACTAATGATCCAATTTTAAAAATTGTTGTAGCTGCTGCTGCTAGTATCTTTATATTTTGTATAGTAAGAAGCCAGATAGTCTAAAAACCAGTTTAACCAAGGGGTATCGTGTTATCCAGTAACCGAGTCGTGAAGGGCTGACATGCAGACTCTCTTTGTAAACTGGTATTATTCAGCTGACCCGGTTAAACTAGAGGTGCCCACTTACTTCCAAATTCATTAGCTAATTCTAGTTCTCATTACCATTATGTAAAACCTTTTTCTTGAACTTTTTCTGGTAGGAGTAGGTATACGTAAAGGGGCACTGTATTTAAAAGAAAAATTTGCTGCAAAAAAGACTTAAAAAAAATTTCGTCCATAAACAACGCCTGATCAAGCCTTCGGGATCCGGTGGATGTGGGAGTGGAAGGGTGGGGAAACACCAGGAGACACTTCAAGTGACCTTGACCTCAAGGTCAAATGTACAAAATGTTGGGACACGTCTGGGACATCAAGGGGTAATGACCTTGACCTCGGGTCAGTGACTTTGCCCTTAAGGTCAAATGTACAAAATGTTGGGACACGTCTGGGACATCAAGGGGTAATGACCTTGACCTCAGGTCAGTGACTTTGCCCTCAAGGTCAAATGTATAAAATGCTGGGAAACACCTGGGACATCACAGGGCATGACCTTGACCCCAAAATCACTGACCTTGACTTTATGTCCCTGGCGTTTCCCAGCATTTTATACTTTTACCTTGCGGTCAAGGTCATTGACCTTGGAGGTCAAGGTCATTACCCTCTGATTTTCCAAATTTTTCCAAACAGTTGTACATTTGAACTTGAGGTCAAGGTCATTGACCTTGGGGTCAAGGTCACATGAAGTATCTCCTGGTTTTCCCCCACCCTTCTACTCCCACGTCCCACCAGATCCCGAAGGCTTGATTAGGCGTTGTTTTTGGAGTGAAATTTTTTCTAAGTCTTTTTTCCTCAGTGCCCCGTTTCGTATCCACTGACTCTTTTTTCACTAGCCTACCTTCATTAATTGTGAAAATACGTTATATTTGTACTATTTTCATTCAAATTTTCCATTATTTTTGTAAAGTAATTTTCATCTGGGCATAATTAATATACCTACTTAACTAAAATATATTTAAGAACATAGATTTAGTATACAAAGTGAAGTAAACCTATACATTAACTTATTAAACCTCTTACTCGTTAAAAATATAATTCCAATAAAACGTGAATACCTTCCAACGTCGCGGAACGAATTTGAATGAATACAGACTATACAGACTTACATTTAAACCGCTCTGTAGAAATTGTCCACGAAATGTAAACAAAGTTAACATAATAATATTCGTGTCATTGACCTTGGCATCATAGCTAAAATAGGTATATAAATATTGCAATTTAATATTTTTGAAAATGGAACGCTCTTTTTATAACGAACAAAAGATGCACGGGCACAGACAACATGCGCATTAGGTCTACTTGAGTCAACATAATATATCTATTGTACTTAGGAAAAGTTATAAAAGAAAAAAAATGTTTATTGGAACAAATTAGTTTTACTATAATTGAACAAAGGAAACAATGGGCTAAAAATGTGTCTGCGGTGAAGCTATCAACGCAAACCAGAATACCTATTAAGTATTTTGTTCCAGACTATTTTGTGAAATCAAAACAGATACTAAAATAATTATAAGTTACAGATTTTCCATTATTTATTTCGAGGGTTTAAGATTTTAAGAGAAAATGAAAAGTTGGCTTTATTTATATGTATAGTCACTTTTTGTCAGAAAACTGAACCAATACCCGTAATTTAAAACATTTATTATAATTATCTAGTCGCAAATCTCACGTGGGTAACAATCTGAAGTCAAAAAATTATCAGATATGTAGATTATTTTAATTTATGAAATTACGACATATTTTTAAGAGATTGAGACCGAGATAAAAATTTGAACGTCCTTTGAAATACCGAAATTATTCCTCTGACTAAAAGTTTCTCGTTTTTTCATTCAGGTCGAATCTTTGGAAATAAAATGCTTTTTTTGGATTAGGATAGGCGGACGACGATGACTTAAGGGAACCTACCTATTTGTACCTACCTTAGACAATTAAGTACCTATTTATTCATTGATACCTGTTGATACATCTTGCTATATGTATATAAACATAAACATATTTATGAAAGGGCTTTTAGTTTTAAAAGGGTTGATAATGAGAGCCCGCGAACCTTTTAGGCGTAGACTGAGATTTCAAAGGTATGTCCGGTAGCTTTTGTACCTCTATATGTGAGCCCACGGGCTACTTTCAGGTCAGTTCGGATCATTAAGATAAGGTAAACATCTTAGTTCTAGAACAGCTTAACGGCTCCAACGGTTTTCATGAAATTTAGTAGGCAAGGGGTTTGTGGAGGGTGTTATAATAATAAAAATAATATAAAACGTTTTTTATCTCTGAACAAGTTATATACTTACAACAAATATTGAATGTGAACGAACTCAGAACTAACTTTGTGAGAGACTGGTGCCTGAAGTAGGTTACATTTAACCTGGTCACAGACCACCAAGGCCCTTCCGCGTCTAGGATTAGGACCATCCTATCCTACCAAAGAAGTGTGCATAACAAGAAATAAAAATAAACACAAGAAAAACTACATTAATAATAATAAGAACAATACCAGACTTAGTACACACTAAGTGTGTGTGTGTGTGTGTGTGTGTGCGCGCACGTGTGCGTGTGTCCGTGTGCGTTTGCGTGTGTGTGTGTATGTGTGCGTGTGTGTGTGTGTGTGTGTACTATAGATGTTTATGAGAGTAAAATGTAAGAGGTTGCTAGAGTGAGTGTGGTGCAATGATATTAAAAGTAAAAAGGTGTAGATAGGTTATAAGCGAGTGTCGCGTCCCGCCGTCAACGAACGCGTGCGTGCTTTAGTGTGCCGTTTTTGAAGATCAAATGTTGTTTAGGTAACCTATCTACACCCTTTACTTATAATATTATTGGTGTAGTGTGTGTGAGTATAGTAGTCGGTATATAGAAGCAGTAAAAGGGATAAATCGATCTCACTAGGACTGGCATAAAAAATACCGAGCATAGCTCTGTCAAAACTAGAGCACAAAGGTCTACATTACAAAAAAAGATTTCTGCTGATAACACTTTTGCAAATCTAGAATATGTACTTGATTGGCAATTAACACCTTTGCTAGCGTCTGTTACTATCTAAATAACGAATTAAAATAAAAATAAATAAATAAATATTCCACAACTTTTCACACAACGCCGTCTAGTCCCAAGCTAAGAGCTTGTGGTATGGGTACTAAACAGCTGATAAACATACTTATATTTTTCTAAATACATATATATTATAGATAAATTACACCCAGACACAGTACAAATGATCGAGTTCATCACACAAACATTTGTCTTGGGTGGGAATCAAACTCACGACCTCCGGCATAGCAGTCAGGGTCACTTACTACTAGACCAACAGGCCAGTTATGTCATCGGTGCGTTTTAAGTTCATTAATCGATTTATCATCAGTTAAAACCTGTGTAATACACCACAATTTTTTAATTAAGTAGTACAAATACTTGAAGGGCTTATTCTAGACTGTCTTCTTATTATATTTGTAAAGTATCAATAAAAAATATTAATAAAAAGCAAAGTTATTAGTGTTTGTTTATATCCCAAAAAGTCACCTAATTTATGGAAATATTGTAAGTACAGGCTATTCATGACATAGTAGTATCCCTTAATTGTCCTCTTGCTCACGTTCGCGTCATCTCGCTCAAGCATGCCCCGCCTCCAACAGCTGTTTTCGTTATTTAAGTTTAACTAAATATTATTTTTTTACTTTTGATTACGCAAATATGATCAGTAACAGGTACAGATACAGCCCAATTTTGTTTGTACTAATTAAGAAATGGTGGTGTATAAAAAAGTCGATTCCTTCAATTTTGTTAGATATTAACACCTTTGTCTACTTAGCCTAAAGACATTCAAAACTTGTATATAGATGGGACCTCACGAACTTAATATTCTTCCGATACGGTGTTCTAGTGGACACAAGTCTATGACTTTAATTTAGTACGCTCCGCTGCCGCTCCAATATTGGTATATTATTCTAGATGGCGTTACTGAGTCATGGAATGACGGTTCTTGTATGACATTACACCGCATGTCTTCTCTATAGTATTTAAATCTTAACCCTTCAATTAGGAAACACCAATAACCCAGTAGGTTGGAGACCTTGAACTCAAGGACAATAAACCCAAGGTCGAGGGCGTAGACCTTAAAGTAACTGTTCTTTATATAAATGTTAGCTATAAATCAAAAGTTGTGTATTGAAAGTGTAGGTACCTTCTGTGAAACGTATTCTTTTTTTAAATAGGTAATTGTTAAAACGACTCATTTTATTTATTTGTTTATTTAGTTGCTTGTAAAACAATAGGGTTTATGAGTTATATTGATATCCACCAGAAATCCATAAATAATATCAATAAGGTGATGAACCTAGATATATACCTAGTAACCTTAAATTACACTACCACTCCACTACATTACACCTAGAGAATACAATCCCGGGATCCAGAATCCCGAGATGCCGGGATCGCTGCTGTCATCGCACCCATTACACTTTTTTCATTTCAAGATGATTCGCTCTTACCACACCATTATACACCGCTCCTAATGAACATATAGGTACCTACTTTTCTTGATGATTGACCCACCGCTCTCATCAAAGTTTGTTTCAATGTCAAAGTCAAATCATGTATTTCAATTAGACCCATAACAGACACTTTTATATGCCAGATTTACAAATTAAATAAATTAAGAGCATTCTCTTAATTTATTTAATTTTCTAGTTGCACATTCCAAAAGGTAGTTTCTTGTAGGTAGTATCTTGTATGCATAATCAGATTATTAAGGAGGACGATGTAGGTACCTAGAATATTATATCGGCATTAACTGTCCATTTCGTGATGATTGACTCACCACTTCCATCAAGGAGTGGTGAGTCAATCATCACGAAATGGACAGTTTGACTCACCACTCCTTGATGGAAGTGGTGAGTCAATCATCACGAAATGAACAGTTGGTTGCTTTTACTTTACTTAGTCAATTTAACAATAATTCTTTTAAACTTTGTTCATTGAATGTAGATATTGGTGATTGAGTCACACTCACCGCTCCCATTAAACTTTGTTAATGTCTTAATCGTTGACTCACCGCTTCCATTAAACTACGTTTATTTCACGATGACTGTTATGTCAAAATCATGACTCTAATCCTAGAGACGAAAGGATCATAATTACCTGCGTTGTTTATTTGCTTATAGACTTTCGTTTTGCCCGCGTTTCGTCTGCTTGGATTTCGTACTTTTCCTTTCGAAATTTAACTTAACACCCTCGTAGTTTTATTTAAAAAATGTAGATATTGTTAGTCATGATTGACGAAGAAGCTTTCCATGTGTGAAAGAGTTTTAAAAATCGGTTAAGTAACCACTTTATAATCTTAAGTATGGAAGCATAGATTTCATCAGAAACTATCTTATTACTACTTGGTGTTGCCAAAGTTTTCAAAACTCACCAACCACGTTATTATGGCTGATCATAACTCAATGAGATGAGGTGTTTAACCTACATTGAAATAAGACATCATGATTTACCTTCACATAGTCCCATAACTCATCAGGCACATTAGTATGCAGGCAACGATGGTCTGGTCATAAGGCATTTACAGACTGTTAATGCCCTAAGGCTCGATTACACTGTGGCAACATTGCGTTTTTATGCTGCATCGTGTAGCATGCAAATTGTCGTATTTAGATAGTGTTGATTGAAAAAGCATCTTATATTTTGTCGTTGGTTTAGTAAAAATGTTGAAATATCTTACACAAACCGGTTTTTTTTACCTTATACCTACATATAATATTATTATGCATATGAGAAAATAATAATTTATTGCAGAAAACATGTAGGTAAGCAACTTTATTTTTAACCGACTTCAAAAAAAAAGGAGGTTCTCAATTCGGTTGAAATTTTTTTAAGGGTTTGTTACCCTCAGTACAACAATTTCAAGAATTTTTTTTTTTCATGCCAGCAGATTGGTCCCATTTGTATCAAAAGTCATATCTGATGAGGGATCCTCGAGGAATTGAGGGAACTCCTCAAAAAATATAGGTACACACGTATCGATGTTTACGTTTTTAGTAACAAATCAAGCATTTCATTTAGAAAGTATCATTTTGTGAAGAAAAACTGATGACGACGACATGCGACGGAACTCTTCAACGCATAACAGCAAATTATTCGCGATTGCTATAGTCAGATGTCTATGCAGAGTTTTTGTATTTCCATAACATAACATTACGCCCTTCTATTTTAAAAGGATTCCGGTAGAGATGTACAGATTAATGTTTAGATTGAACTTCTTTAGGAATTGTTAACCAATTTCAATGATTCATTAGAGTTTTGAAAGATTTTCCTTACATACGAAGAAACTAAAAATTGTAAAATGAAACTTTTTAACAAAAAAAAACAACCAACTTCTTAAAAAAACACTTACAGGTGAAAAATAACTCCAGTTTCGGAAGTCGGTAGCCAATAATAAACGAAACAAAACCACCAAAGCCACAGACTTCCGAAACTAGACGTATTTTTAAGAAGTCGGTTGTTTTTTTGTAAAAAAAGTTTTTATTTTGCAATTTTTAGTTTATATCATTGCTCGTTGGTCTATTGATTGCAAGCGCAGGAGCACTGAGCTCAGTGCCCTAAGTGTGAGTTGTTTTTACGCTAACGCGATCGAGGCGTTCACCGCGTTTGGCTCTATGATTGGTTAAAAGCTTAGAGCGGGCCAATCGGAGCGCCGAACATCATTAACGGGTCGATCGCGTTAACGTAAAACAAACTCGCACTAGGCACTTAGGTCCTTGGTTTGATTTTTTAGTTTGAGCACAGTGTGTTACTGGGTTTTTCCATCATAGAATTCTTAGGAACTAACAGTAGTTAAAGCCGATAGTAATCGCAGTTGAGATCATGATTATGATACTTTCATAGTTATGAAATTAAGTACAAGCAGTTGTTTTGCAATTACAAAGATAAACTTTAATGGGCTATTTGACAATTTTTTTGTTTATAATCCCACATCTAGATAACAAAAAAATATTTGACACACATTTTTTTCTTTTTCAAATTGATGGAAAACAGCTTAGATTAAGCGCATTAAAGTTGAGGAGTGGGGGCATGTAACGTCATTAGCTAGCATAAACTGTACTGGCTAGTGATGTCATTCGCCAATTTAACTCGATGTATCGCCTTTATCTTTTGATTACGTGAAAAAAGAAAAAAATACGTGTCGAATATTTTCTTGTTATCTAGATGAGGGGCTAAAAACTAAACTACAAATATCCCATTATACAGATGTAAAGATAGTCGTAGAAATTCACAACATTGTCCGCTCGTAAAAGCCTTTACAATACAATACAAGGAAGGACAACGTCTCCCGAGCCAGCAGTTACTGAGAAACATCAAACTGGAACTAATTTCACAAACATTAATTTGTGAGCGATGTCCGTCTGGGAATAAGTGACGTGTTTCAGATAATTTATAGGTCAATTTCGGTGAAGTATTAAGGTAGTAATTATAGTTGTTGCATTTAGGAGACTGCCTCGTTCGTTTAGTGTTCGCAAGCGCTACTGCTGAGCGTGAGGTCCTAGGTTCGATCCCCGAGTCGGGCAAAGTGTTATTGAGTTTTCCCATCTGCAATTTCTTAGTAGCAGCCCGGAGTCTGGATTTGTGCCTGATTGATGGCAAAAGGCTCGCCCCCTATTACATGGGATTTATATACAACTAGCAATATGTGGATGTTCTACCAAGCACACCTCTGCCTAGCCCTTTGAAGATTACAGGCGTGATGTTATGTTTTATGCTTTAGTACCTTATTTATTTGTTGTCAAACTAAACTTTCGGTTAACTAAACGGTTAACTTTTTTTTACTTTTTTTCCAATCTCTTCTCTTATCCAATGACAAAAGGTCTGATAAAATCTACAACAGCTGTAAGGGGCCCATTTCTGTTTTTTTTTTAGATCCGAGTAAACTAATTTAGTAATTTAAATATTAGGTACTACTAACAATTTTTAATAAGTAAAAAGTATGACAAGCCGATTTTTTTAAGGCACCCAAATTGTTTTTCGCATTATACTTATTACATATATTTCCGCAGTTCTTAATAAAAAGTCCCACTGAGGTCTATGTGAAAAACAGCGGTTGTCCCTTTACCTGTGATGTCAATACTTGCCTTTCATATTACTTCCATAAACACAATAAGGTTCATGTTCAATTGGGAAAAGACAGTTTGGGGTAGGTTAATGTGCTGGCGTCTGAACTTTTTATTCTATTCTAGGTATTTTTAATTAAATATGACAAACAAAGCCGGTGTTGACTATTATGTCAATGTCAAAAGTGTATTGGTCAAAGTTTTTTCCTAAAAATGCAGGCATTTTTGTTAAACTTCAGTTTTCATACTGACGTTGTTGACATTTCAAACGCATCGACCATCTTTTATACATGACAAAGTTCGGAGAAAAAAACCAATTTGAAATTTCTAACTTATTTCTTGTCAGCCATCGTCAGTATTTCTTCTTTCTTCCTTTAATGAAGCGGGTATTTTCAGTAAGAGACGTAAATTCTCTAATATTAGTTTCGTTTTTGAACACGGGAATAAATCCAAGACTCTTACCGAATCTTACCTTACCTATAGATACCTATAGCATACCTAGCATACCTTACCTATGAGTACCTTACTTACCTATAGATACCTATTGCATCAATAGTAAATAGCTATTATAAAGAGGAACACACTGTTTTGTTTGTAGGGATTTAAATCAAAAACTACTCAACCGATTTGTGGAATTCTTTCACCAATAAAAAGCTATATAATCACCGAGTAACATAGCCTAAATTTTATTTTTAAATAAATGAGGTGGTGTTGAGGGTGTTAAATCTCGATGTAAGTCACTACCACTAAAATGTACAAGAACAAAACATCTTTTACAAGTAAACATACATAGGTTGGCTACGGAATAAGCCATTAGGTAAGGCTACATAGAATTTTATATCATTCGACGTTTCTGTAATTCTGTACGACGTTATATTCGCATGGGACCACGCTACAAAGAGATATTAAATTTAAAAATGTACGGAGGCGAGATTGCTCGGCGCAGACCGTGTGCTCGGAAAATATTTGGACCGTTCTGTGAAGGGTTGAAGACGAGATGGGGCTCGCGTAATCCAGTGAACAACACCACGGCCTACTTCATAAGTAACTTAGGTACTTTAATCAAATAGGTACCTATTTTTAAAGAAATACCTAAAGACCCTATTGGTGAGGTTCTTCAGATAGGTCAGGTGCGTAGTAGGTACTCGCAACCGGCGCGGCGTGTGTGTATGACAACATTTAATTATGAATGTAAACGAAGTAAAAGAAGTATGTAAGAATCGTAGTATATGGCGTAGTTTATGTATGTATGTAAGTAGGTACCTATTTTTATTCTTAAGTCGCTTACTATCTTACGGCGAAGCAAAAGTGGGGTCCTGATTTTGACTGCGAGGTATGTATTAATGTTCATTTGTTACCTCATAACTTCTAAACTGCCTATACCATTATTCGACAAATTGAGTATCGTTAAAAGCGTCTTGATTGTTCACTAGTTATAGTCTATGTTAAGTTACGTTTATTCAATATGGCGCCCTCTAGTTACATAAAGTAACGAACTAAAATAAAAATTAAGTAGGTAATTTAAAACACTTACTTACATAATACGCGCTTTTTAACGCGTTTTTAACGCGGCGTTCCAATTTCTTGAAAAGTCTCTTTGTTGAAAATCTCAAGGCGCACTTTTTAACGCGTTCCGAATGCACACTGTTAGATAGGTACTCGGGTGGCAATCCATTTTGCACTTTAAAACAGTACTTGAACATTTGACTCACGGTTTACCTTCTTCTCATTTTTTTCCACCAACAAGTTGGTATTTCTTTTATCTTGAAGCAATGAACCAAATGCCTCTCAACATCTCAAAGTTTCACGATCCATCAAATGTTGACGCTCGCGGGTTGTCAATGAGGTCCCTTTCTCGTATGTAAAAAATTTAGGGTTCAATTTCGTAATGACAAAAGAAGCTTGGTACATATTTGGATAATACAGGGTGGAAGCGAGCTCGTCGCGCATCTAGACACTTCAGAATTAGATCCTACACGCCGTCTACTTCTTCAATAGTTTGTTTGACAAGATTTTAGTTTTTAGTCCCTCATCTAGATAAAAAGAAAATATACGACACATATTTTTTCTTTTTTCACGTAATCAAAAAATAACGGCGACACATCGAGTCAAAATGTCGCATGTCGTCACTAGCCAGTACAGATTATACTTAATAATAACGTTACAAGCCCCTTCTCGTCGACTTTAATGTGCTTAATCTAAGCAGTTTTTCATCGATTTGCAAAAGCAAAAAATACGTGTCGAATATTTTCTTGTACTTAATCTAGATACTCAATACTCAATACCCAAACTTCAGTCACTGCGGAGACTCACATCTGCGGTCCGATTGCCCGGCGCACGCTGATGGCGTTGCACCGGTTTGCCGGAACTGCAAGTTGGCGAAGGGCAGCCAATCGGACCACAGCGCGTTCAGCAGTGACTGCCCAATAAGGATGAAGTGGGACAGCCTTGCGAGATCCGGCGTGGCGTATTGTTAAGGTTGTGCTGGTGAATACTGAACGGATCGTGCATGCAACGGCTTGCGGGCCTAAGATAATGAATATCGGGGGCCAGCTAAGAACTTCCTTCAGTATACAAACCGGCAAACTGAAACAATTACGGCCTGGTCATTACCTACAATCCCCCAAATCGAACCTAACGTCCGAAAAATTATGGACTGAACCAGACGATCATGGTATTCGAAAAACAAAAATTTTGGGCTATAAAAACTGCAAAGAATTCTATGTATACGTTGATGAACTGAGGTGTATATGTTTAGTATATAGTAACTATTTAGCTAAGTATATATATAAGCACGCAATATTATAGTATAAAGTACGATTTGAGAATATATATCAAGTATATATTTAAAAATCAGAAGGTAAAAAGAGCATAATATTGATAAAAATACGTATAAAACTCAACCTAAGAAGAATACATAGAATCATTAAACTGCTAAGTAAACAGAACCCAAAAATTTTAAATATCTGTCATCTTGGAATAAAACATACCAACATAGTACTTAACTCACGGATTCCAATCAAACCTAAAAATGCACATCTTCACATATAACACACACACAATAAAAAGAAAAACAAACATGAAATACGCAAACAAGGTCTCTGATCATGTTAGAGGGCACCTAAGCAAAGGCAGGAGAGGGTTTTAGCCGGTAAGAGTCCGGCACTGCCCAGACTGACTCCCAGTGGGTCGGTGTGGGCGTCGTTTTTTTTTTGGTTTGACAGGAGAGGGAAATATGAGGATTTCCCTCTCCTGTCAAACCAAAAAAAAAAAAAAAAAAAAAAAAAAAAAATACCCAAACTTTATTTGCATTCCACAATGTGTACTTAGGTGATACCTAAATTAAAAAAAAAACGGCCTAGAGCGTGTCGGGTCACGCTCAGTGTAGGGTTCCGTAGAATATGTAAACGAAGTTAAAAAAAAATCCAAAAATGATTAATCTTTTATTTTTATAACTTAGGTAGGAAATTTAAAATTGCTAGGTATCATACTTTTTATTTTAATTAAATTAATATTATTGATATAAAAAAAATATAATAATCAAAAATGTATTTACTTATTGCTAATAGACCAGGGTCGATAATTTTTAAACCAAAATAAAATTACAGTAGAATGAAACCCATTCAAACCAATTCCTTTTATTTTTATCATATTCCCCTCCTTTTCTAATGGGTTTCATCCAGTTCGTGATGTTTTTCATTTTTTTACCATTTTTGAAGGCTTCGGCCCTGGTCTATAAATAAATTACTTATAATAATATAAAATATGAAATTAAGTTTCTAAACTTATTATTAATATGTTACAAGATGTTAGTAAAATGTATCATTATCTACTGCATGAAATAATTGTCTACTCGTATAAATTTTGTTACAATTTTGCTGTTAAATAGAGTAGGTAAATAAAAATGCATCTACTCATTGCCAAATGAATTATAATAGTAAAATATGAAATTGAAAAATGTTTGCATGTGATATCTATGTACCGCATGAAATAATATTAAATAGTTTTTAATGAGTTATATGTTTATTTTATTTTTTTAACTTTACTTTCTTTTTGGGAATAAACGGCTATTATTGGATACTAGCAGATGTCACGCAGTTTCACCCGCGTTGTTCCGATTCCCCTGGGAATACAGGGATAAAAAGTAGCCTTTGTCACCCGGGGATAGTGTGACTTCCCAACGGTGAAAGAATTATTCAAATTCGTCCAGTAGGTTCGGAGCCTATTCAATGCAAACAAACAAACAATCAAACTTTTCCTCTTTATAATATTAGTAGGTATAGATTATTATTGTTGTAGACTATTGTCGACTGAAGATTCAATACATTGTCTCTTCATTCTTGACATTGTCGTGCTCAAAACAAAAGAAATGTTTCAACGATCTGTCTCTTTGCCGATTCTTCTGAAGACAAAATCCGTTTCTTCAGTGGTCAAACCACGCGTGGTGATGTTCTAGCTGTTTGCTTTATACCGAACTAGCGGTCATCAAGCGGTTTTACCCGCGTAATTACCGTTCCCGTGGGAATACAGGAATAAAACTAGGCCTAGGTCACCCGGGGATAGTGTAGCTTCTCAACGGTGAAAGAATTTTTCAAATCGGTCTAGTTCATTAAATGATAAATGATATTTGTTTCTGTAAATAGGTTTTGCACAAACACTTTTACACGTCTTTTTTTTTAACTAGTAGGTAAGATCGGAGTTTCACAGTTTCACTACCTGACTACTCTGAGAAGAAACACCGAAAGAAACT
The DNA here is from genome assembly GCA_921972225.1 of Euplexia lucipara. Classification (NCBI taxonomy): domain Eukaryota; kingdom Metazoa; phylum Arthropoda; class Insecta; order Lepidoptera; family Noctuidae; genus Euplexia; species Euplexia lucipara. The sequence continues at coordinate 15,272,588 of OV179152.1, read as the reverse complement.
CAGAGGTCATAGTCTCTTTTAAAGTCCTTGGTCACATTATCTTGGTCAAAACATGTAAGATCCATGCAGATTAGTGTCTGAGATGGTCTTTTGAGGAAAGAACCACACAGAATGAGGGGACCAGATCAGTCAGGGAAAGCATTTGTCAGTAATCGTGAGCTCAACTCGTAACTTTAGGAGCTCCACGTTTGAAGTTTATTCGTTAAATTAAAAAAAAACAAATCTTTCCTTTTATAAAAATCTTTTCGGATTCATGTGCGTATTGTATAAATATATATCACTTGCTTGAAAAACGGTGAAGTAAAACATCGTGAAGAAACCGGCATGACCTATTTTTCGTCGGCATGTGAATTGTAAAGCCAAGTCAGAAAACCATTAGTATACTGACCCTGTATTTCTAGATATACAAAAATACTTAAATAACCCAGTAGCGAGTCACATAGCGCCTCAAAACTGTGTTACAAACAATTCGAATCTCATTCACAGTGATTAGTTAAACGCAAAACCCAAGAAATTACTTTAAGTTTCGGCAGATTTGGACCGCTTTAACTAAATACATCATAGAAGGTTCAGAGAAAAGGTTTCGGTTTGATCATTAAAATTCAATTTGACTCGACCATTCAGAATGGTTTAAAGGGGTTTTTGGGTCTTACCTGTAACCCTTTAAAAGCCTTTTATGTCGCCATTATAAGGCACACTATTTTACTTTGCTGTAACTCAAGAGATATTATATTAAAAGGGTATGTAGGAAAATTAATTTAGGAATGATTTTATGTTCCGCGAAATTACATACCTACATTGAGCGCGGTCAAAGTCTCAATACTCAATACTCAATACTTTATTGCGTTCCATAGTGTAACATTAGGTCTTATAAAATTATAGCAGAATCACTATGGACCCTGTCGGGCACAGCAGAGGTAGTAGGAGAGAGAAAGAGGGCTTGGTATACAATTTCGGTAAATGGTCAATAATCAAGTATTTTTGTATAATTATAATTGTATAATATAAGTATTGTATATATTTTTATATTATTATATTTTATTGTACTGTTAATATTTTATATATTATTATAAATTATTATTTCATTATTTTATATTATTGTTTTATATATTATTAATTTATATATTATTGTTAAATCTGTTATATTATATTTTATTTTTATATTTATTTATAAAATAAGTATTATTTTTAAATTTATATTATTAATTATTGTCTCGGTACTCAATAATTATATTATATACATATTTCGTTTGAGATAGATTTTAATGAGTGTATTTAGTTTTGTCATGTACTATCTTATTTCGTTAGTTTTTAGATAAGTTAAGAAATCTTTTATTGTGTAATAACATTTAGGTTCCCGAAAAAGAAATTTTTGTATAGTTATATAATATGAGTATTGTATATATTTTTAAATTATATTTTATTGAATTGTAGTATTTTAACTATTATTATAAATTATTATTTTATATATTATTGATTTACATATTATTATTAACTCTGTTTTATTATATTTTATTTTTATATTTATTTATGTATTATTTTATATTATTAATTTCTGTATCGGTACTTAATAATTATATTATTACATATTTCGTTTGAGATAGATTTTAAAGGTGTATATAATTTTGTCATGTACTATCTTATTTAGTTAATTTTTAGTTAAGTGAGTTTATCGTCAAAGAATTCTTTTATTGTGTAATAACATTTGGTTTCCAGAAAGCGTTTTAATTTGTGCAAAAAGACATTGGTTTTAATTTCGTTTGTAAAGATTTTAGGTAACTTTTTGTATATTTTTACTGACATAGCGAGGGGGCCAGTTGAGTGCATTTTTAGTTGAGATGTAGGTAAATTTAATCTATTTTTGTATCTTAAAGTGAATCTTGTTTGGATATCCTGGCGAGTGGTATAGTAGTCTGGATGTTTTCGTACAAATTTGCATATTTCGAAAATGTATAAGCAAGTTAGGGTGAGTATATTGTGTTCTTGGAAGTGTGGTTTACAACTGTCAGTCTGTTCAATGTTTGTCATTATCCGAATTCGTCAAAGTCAAGTCAAAGTCAAAATCAAGTCATTTATTTAAAATAGACCATTTAACGGTACCTACTTTTCAATAGTACCGTAAAATGGTCTATTTAGACTCTCGTTAGACTTACAAATAATTCGAAACAAAAAAAAATATTCTAGTTACTCCTCCCAAACAGTAATATGCTTGAGTAAAACTACTATACTGAGATAGATAAGAGAGGAAAAACTAAGCAATACAAAAAGTAAAATAATAATGTTGATAGATAGGTACCGGTGTTCAGATATTTACCTACACATATTGTAAGATTTTATATAAAAAGGAAATAATATATTTAATTAACAAAAAAAAACAAAACAACAACACACGTCGGAGATTTAAAATTGTACAGAGTGGAAAACATATTGATGTACGACTAGATATCATTTGGACATGATTCTGGGACCAACCAGAGTTGAAATTGTAATTTTCCACTCATTATAATAAGACTAGCTGATGCCCGCGGTTTCGTCCGCATGGATGTCAGTTATCGCACCCACTTCCCAAAAGGCTTAATTTTCACCTCCAACAAATATCTCTATATTTTTGCCAATGTATACAAAAACTTAACAAATTATATACTTACTAATAACTTCCTTCAAAAACCACTATCCACAGGTAAAAACAGCATCGGCGTAGTCATTTTTGAGTTTATTGCGAACAAACAGACAGACAGGCGACCGCGACGCATGCGCGGATTCACTGTTTTAGGCAACCATTCAATCAACCAGACAAAGTAGTACTTTATGTATGGAAGATATACCAGTCGAGTTAAATTATTATCTTCTACTACTTTTACTTCAATTATTACTACCTACTCTTGTATTGTCTATGTAACATAGAGACCCGCAGCGCAGTAGTTCAGTTTAAAATTATGTATTTTGTATCTTTCAAAATCAATGCATTGCAGATGTAGTTAGGTTAGCTACAGGATAGGTATCGTAAATTAGGTTAGGTTATATGTATATATACTAAAATTTGTACCCCCTTAGGGATTGAATTTGCAAAAAAACTTAAAAACCCAAATAATTAATTTTATCGAAATAACTTTGAAAGTCAGAAAACTTTCATAGTAACTTTGCGCTACCCTTTTACCCTCTTTAGGGATGGTGTAAAAATAATTTGTTCGTGTTTCATTACTTTCAGTGAAGAACCTTCATACTGAATTTCATTCGAACTTCTTCAAAAACGGCAAAGTTTCATACTAACTTTTCACCCCCATTTTACCCCATTCGGGGATGATTTTCGAAAAAATATTTTATAAGTAGGTATGTGTTTCATGATTTTCAATGAAGAACCTACATGCAGAATTTTATTTGAATGACTTCAAAAAAGATAGTATATGATAGTGATGTAACGAATATTCGCATTCGCATTCGCATTCGCGGATATTCGCATATTTTTGGATATTCGTATTCGCATTCGCATCCGCAAAAATTTTTGCGAATGTTTTGCGAATATGAATATCAGAAAAAAAAACAATTTGAAGATAATGGTAGGTTAATAAAGCAAAAACCATTCATTTCTTATGCTTTTAATGCAAGAAAGAGTAACTTAACCTCATAAGCACATCAACAGTCTTCACTTTATTATTTGGTATTATTTATTCATTATTTCAAAACGGGCAATGAAGCTTATTAATTAAATTTTCATGAAAACTTATATGACAAAAAGTATACTTACAGTATAATCTAATGTAAACAAACAATAACAAATTCTTCAATTAAATTTTTATTAGTTTTTACTTAAGTTTTAATGTTATACAGGGTGTAACGGAAAGGGTATATACATACGAAGGGCACGGGTTCTCTTGGTGATAAGAAACGACATGGCAACGTTTTTATACATATCTATACATATAATAAGACTGTAAAAAAGCTGTGTCTGTACATTGAATATATTTAAAAAATAATAATTGAGGGGGGTTTAGAAACAGTAATAGAACACGAATCCAAAAAAAAAGTCTGTCTGTTTGTCTGTTTGTCTGTTTGTCTGTTTGTCTGTTTGTCTGTTTGTCTGTTTGTCTGTTTGTCTGTTTGTCTGTTTGTCTGTTTGTCTGTTTGTCTGTTTGTTTGCACACGCTAATCTTCGGAAATACTGGACGGATTTGAATGATTTTTTTTTTATTGTATAGATATTAAGTCTGGTCAACACATAGGCTATAATTTATCTTGGAAACTGGAACACCTGATGCAGAACCGCAACAGACCAGCTAAACTATAGGCGATACAAAAATGGTCCCATAGCAAAAATTGTTCCACGTGATGAGCATTTTCTGCTGAGAGAATAAATTTGAAGATCCGGAACAACTGATGCAGAACCGCAACAGACCAGCTAAACTATAGGAGATACAAAAATGGCCCCATAGCAAAAATTGTTCCACGTGATGAGCATTTTCTGCTGAGAGAATAAATTTGAAGATCCGGAACACCTGATGCAGAACCGCAACAGACCAGCTAAACTATAGGAGATACAAAAATGGTCCCATAGCAAAAATTGTTCCACGTGATGAGCATTTTCTGCTGAGAGAATAAATTTGAAGATCCGGAACACCTGATGCAGAACCGCAACAGACCATCTAAACTATAGGCGATACAAAAATGGTACCATAGCAAAAATTGTTCCACGTGATGAGCATTTTCTGCTGAGAGAATAAATTTGAAGATCCGGAACACCTGATGTGGAACTTCAAGAGCCCAGCTACACTATAACATATATTGGAATGACGTCTTAGCAAGAGTTGTTCAGCCTTATGAGCACTCGCTGTTGACGTATAAAAATCGAAGATCTGGAACACCTGTTGTGGAACTCCAAGAGCCCAGCTACACCATAACTCAAATAGGAATAACGTCTTAGCAAAAGTTGTTCGGTCTGATAGGCATTTCCTGTTGACTTATAAAAATCGAAGATCAGAAACATTTGATGTAGAAATTAAAACTATCACTAATTTCATTGCATAATTATAAAATAACATAAGTAGGAGGTACTACGCGGTGAAGGCGGGAACAGTTCAGGACTGATTTTCGATGACGATGGTATATCGTTGAAAATTAGACTCTACTGGCTAAAACTCCCATTTTTTTATCGTATGCCTTCGGGCTTATGTTATTTGAGTGTTTAATTTCCTTTTCCATTTATCTTCGTTACACGGTAGCTTACCCGGTAACACAGGGGAGCAGCCACTTAGATTTTAATTGATCAGGTATCATCACAATAAAACTATAACCATGCCTAGAAAGAGGTCAAATTTTTCCCAATGTTCCAAAGGTGCTAAATGATTAAAGACCATAAGATCCCAACAATCTACCGAAGAGCGTTAGGAGAGACTTGATGCTGTTCGAGAACATGAGGCTGCAACTCGCTCCGTGGAAACTTCTTAGGATCGCGAAGCACGCCTGTATTCTCAGCGTATTTACGCATCTACATCCAGGTCTCTAGAGACCAGTAAAGAATATGTGCGCGACTGACCGCTGATCGTGAACATCATGCACTGTCTCGCGAGTTGGAGACGTTCACGGAAAAAGCATGACGCGTGAGTTTTCAGCGTATATACGCATCGACTCTAGAGATAAGTGGGGGAAGGAGATGCGCGACTGACCGCTGATCGTGAACGTTACGCAACATATTATAGGCTATAATTTATTTTGGAAAATGGAACACCTAAAGTGAAAGAGATATAAAAATGGTGCCATTGCAAAAACTATTCCACGTGAAGAGTGTTTTCTGCTGTGAGACTAAATTTAAAGATCTGGAGCACCTGTAGGGGAACTCCAAAGCCCAGAGACAATATAACATATACATAATAGAAATGGCGTCTTAGCAAAAGTTGTTAAGTCTGATAGCATTTCCTGTTGACCAACAAAAATAAAAAATCTGGAACATCTTGAATTGTCTCGCGCATCCCATTGATTTCCCGTCCCCGGGCTTATAGAATTCGACATCAGATGTTTCAGATCTTCGATTTTGACGACCCCGTTGTCGCTGGCATAAGCAACAGGATCCGCGTACGAAGTCGCGGGCAGAAGCTAGTACATACATAATTGTAAAGTTGAGACACAATTATCTAGAAAAATAAAACATTTCTGATTTAATTCTACACATCACTACACCGAGTCAGCTGATCGGTGTCAACGACCTATTCTCTACAGTAACAATTCCGTGAAGGAGTTGTTTCTCCTGGTACATTTCGCGAAATGGGTTCCGCATGTTTGTTTTACTTCAAAGCTCACCGTAACAAAAAAGTAGGATACAAGTTACATAACGCAAAATCCTTATTTAGTTGTTTGTTGTTAAAGAAACTAACATAAGTAACTAATAATAGGTACAATGGTAGAATGTTTTATCCATAAATTCATACTTAAAATATCAGATAAATAGGTAGTATTTTAGCAAAAAGTTCTAGCCCATTGTTCTATCATAACATCACTTCTGTAATTCTCGTTCTCGAAGGGTTAGGGAGATGTGTTTTGTTACCTTAGCATTAATAACAACTTTCTTGTAATCAGCTTTAAGCACCATCTTTTATTTGTTTTGAACACTTTCGGGCAAATAATTGAAAGTACAAATATTAGGAAACTACAAAGTACCGTAGTACCTACCAATCCAATACAAAGAACGATTTATTTAATGTTAAAATGAACCCTGAAATTACTTTCTAACGCAACTCATGTGCCTCCTGGTACAAATATTACCAAAGGGTTCAGTACTTAATTTTATTTTATTAGACATTCATAAACTCAGTGTGTAGGTAATTACTTCTTAACACAACTTGAAAAAAAAACCAAATAAAATGCGAAATGTTTAATACAGACCTTCAATATTTGATGTATTTGTCACGCGACACTTTGTTTACTTCTCGATACCGGAGCGAAACGATCGGCTACCTATAAAGAGCGCGTTCGCGGCGTCTTTGAATTTTGATTTATTTCCCGTAACCGACCACGAATGCCTCTAATTACGCAAGAGAAGTTATTAAAAGTACTAGGACTTCATGAGCAACGGAAGTTGTCCTCCTATCCTGACAGCGCTAATCATACACAACCATAATACTGAACCCTAATTTCTGTACAAGAATTACGTAGGTACTATGCAGTTTATTGTAGGATAACAAAGGGTAGGATGACATCTTTGTGTGTGTAAACACACAAAGATGTTTAGGGTAAATCACATAGTTGTCGGTCGGCACTTCGCCGCGTCGCTTATTTTTACGATTATTGTGATTTGTGACATTTTTTTTTCACATTGATATTTTTTAATAGGTACCTAAGTACTTGTGATTGAAATCGTGAAACGGTGAAACTCATTTATTTTTTTTGATTATCCCTAATTTGAAGTCACCAGGTAAGCAACTACCTAGGATTTACTTTTTCATCACATTTAATATCTCATAATACTGATACAAGTCGATTAATCAGTTCCATTTATTGGCACGTTTACGCACGTTAACGTAGGTATTATGTTATAGTAAAATTTAGTCATCTGTTGGTCAGTCAATTTATTCAAAGAAAATAAATATTAAGTTTTTTTTCGTAAATGGTAGGTACGTACGATGTTTTAATGTGCCACCACAGGATCTGACACTACTACACTGTGTTGCGGGATTGATAAAAAATAAAAATGACAAGTACAGTAATTGGGTTAGTTACCTTAGTACTAGGATAGTAGGATGTCCGAACTTTTAAGTGAAGTTTTAGTGTGCAATCAGTCGCTCTGTATCCATGTCGGTGTAAAGTTGTGATATTGTCGCGTAGGTGATCTTTGTGAATTGTCGTGAAAATATCGTCACCCTCACCCATCCTTAAGTAATAGCGTGTATTATGAAATGATGTAGTGTGTTCGAGCAACGAATGGTTATCTGCGAGCTGCCCGAGAGCTGTATCTTCCAGCATGATGGAGCACCGGCATACTTTGCACGTGATGTTCGGAACTACCTCGACGCGCGGATCCCAATGTATTGGCCGCGGTAGTACGAGGGTGCCTTGGCCTCCACGATCACCAGGCCTACCTAACGCCGCTGGTTTTTTTTAGTGAGGGAAAACAAAGTGTACGCAGTGCCGTGTGAATGTGTGATACAGTGCACGAGGTGGAAGTGCCAATAAGTGCCGCCTTTAGGATAATTACCTAATGTTCATGTTCAACGGCATCTGAAGGAGGGTGCGACCTTGTGCGTACAACGCCAATGCCAGCATTTTGAACCAGCCCCTTAAACTGTGAGTTACTTTATGCATGCATAACACTTATCAAAGTTATTCTTATTTTTAACGCAATTATTACGTTTTCCTCAACATCGAGTCTGTATCTCATCACGCCCGTAAAGTGATAAACAAATAGAATTACGTGCTGTTACAGTTTACTAATTACTATTAACAACAAACATTTTTTTCGTTTGATCACACTGCCGCCGCACGCCACCTGCGGTACGCGTACGCGTGTACTAGGCGCACAGAGTCAGGAAGAGATATTATGTACAAAATCATCAATTGGTTGTTTGTTTGATTCTGCCGACAGTCGCGTCTTCCGCCCGCGCCGTCGCGCCTTCGTCGGTTCGATAGGTCTGTGACTCTGTACTAGGCGCGCAGAACCCGGAGAGATAGATATACTTTAACCTTGCCGGACAGGATTATGACCCTAATAGTGCGGTGACACGTTTGTTATGATTTTGCATTTAATAAACTGTCGATATTAAATAATACCGTGAAGTTTCAAAGTTGTTAGTAGGAAGCTGAAATTTTGAGGAAAGACTCGTTATTAAACACTCTATTCACCCTGTTTGTATGTATATACCCTTTCCGTTACACCCTGTATATACATCTGCTTAAACAAAAGTAAAAATAATAATCAAACACACACATTATTATTTTTCTACAATAGACTATGAATATAATAATTTTTCATAAGAATCACAAGTACCTAAGTAGGTATACACTTTATCAAACAAAAAGAAAATGATTTATTACTTATATAAAGCTTAAAAAAAGTTATAACATAAAAATTAAGTGCAATTGAAACTAACAAAAACAAATCTATGAAACTTTTATCAGTGTTTCTTCAAACTTTTTAATGTATAAATAATCATCATCTTGAATAAAACTCAAAAATATGATAAATAATCAAAAACTATCTTCTTCTACATTAAACTATAAATATACATAATCTAAACAAACAAAAAAAATATAAACTCTCAAACATAAGTACTTCTCTCTCAAAAAATAACAATTAACTTTTTATAATAATTAAACTTTAGTAGAGAAATATTAAACTTTAAAAATAGAAGCTTCGACGCCAGGTCCCCTTCAAGTCTGTTTCGATGTGGTGTGTAAATAAGTCCAGCGCCAATAACATGCGCTCGCTCGGGACACTCGTTGGTGGTGTAACTAAATACTGCCGAACTACAGGAAACAGAAGACCTTGCCTTGTTCACTTTCCACCAAGTTAAAGGGTCGACGTCATATGCAACGTTGCGTTTTCGGTTGAGTATTCTGCGAGTTTTACGGATCAAAAGATGAACAGGGTTTTGAAAAGTATTAAGCGGTATGTCTTCTTCTTCACTCGCATCCATCGGTAAATTCTTTGTTCAAAGATACACTTTTATTTGTTTGGGTATCTTCGGTTTCATTTAACCTGACACGCTTTGCATTTGGGCAACGTGATTTGGTAGATACATCGGTTTGAACACTTCTACATTCGCATTCGCATCCGCGAATGTCAGTAGCAGACATTTGCATTCGCATTCGCATTCGCGAATGTTTAAAAAATGACATTCGTTACATCACTAGTATATGATGCGTAATAAAAACTTATTACTAAAAAAATACACTCTAAAAAGTATGAAAGAATCATGAATTCATACATTGCGGCAGAAATGTAATAAAAAATCCAAGTTGATAATAAAAATTAATTTATTTCAAATTTATATTAACAATTTTACCACAAAAATTATTATGATACAATTTATTCTTCACAATCAAAGTAAACATTTTATTATTTTACAAGATATACAATGAAATTATATTAGGTAACATTTTACTCTCCAATACGAAATAAATAAAAAAAAAAAACGTTAGTATCGGTTTGGCACAAATCACATTTTGAAGCCAGATTCAAAAATAAAAATTCTATAAAAACTGAGCATTTTTATTTATAACACTAATTAAGTATATTTTATTTTTATAAAGCTACGCCCACGTATTGTTATGATGGAATAAAAAAATGTTCCCTTTCTTATAAAATTCATAGGTGAAAGTTCGTATAAAGACGTAGTAAAAACCTTATAATACATTTTAACAGTAACTGGCACAAAATTCGTAAAGAATATGTAAAGAAAGAAGGTATAAAGTTTTGTTCTAAAGAATGAAACTTTAGATAGTAAAAAGCTATGTCGAATAGTATGAAAGTTACTTACGATCAAGACACACTGATCGACGGCCTTTTGCGTTTCGCCGATTGACAAGGAGCTTACTTTTACTTTGCTTACATTTTATACGGACGCCGTCAATCAATGTTTCCTTAGCCTTAAAACGCCAATATATTGGATCCAACGTTTGGTCGCGACGGACAGTCAAGAGTAGCAGAACAAATATTGGCGCCAATATAAACGACGTCAAATTACGTATAAAAATTTAAAAAAGAGATGGCACTTTGCCAGAGATTCGTAAAAATAGAGATTTACAAAAATAGTAAAGAAGTATTTGTACCTGTATTTACAATTCAGGTACCTTAAAAATATACATCACCATGTAATGCCATATTTACATCATTATTATGCACATTTGTTCATAAAACGGGACTAGCCTTGGCTAAGAAATTACATTACAATTAAGTACAAAAATATAATTATCTAAAAATTCGTTATTCACATTTTTAAACTTTAATTAGGTATTCGAAAGTTCAGTCGTATTCTTACACGAAGAGAATTATTATATTCGTTGAACACAAACGTTACAAAATATGTTTTTATTAAAATTAAATAATGATTTTCGGACGGAATTCACTTCCATTCACTTCAGGGTTTAAGTCACTTTGTTTTAAGTCTTGTGTTAACACATTTAGAGTTTGTTATTCACTATTAATGTTATATTTTATGGTCTATAGCTCCGTGGTGGTCTCCACTGGTGATTGGTCGTAGTTGTAACCGGAGAAGTTCCTCTTGCCGAATGTTACGTTATCATTGTCTGATGCTCTGAAAACGAAAAACCTTTCATTACGATTTGTAGGTTAACTAACGTGCCGGGGTCACTAAATTCTAGTGCGTTATTTTGAAATGATACAATGAAATGAAATGAATGAATAAATGAATATTCCACAACTTTTCACACAACGCCATTTAGTCCCAAGTTAAGCTTGATAGCTTGTGTTATGGGTACTAAACAGCTGATAAACATACTTATATATTTCTAAATACATACATACATATTATAGATAAATTACACCCAGACACAGAACAAATGATCGTGCTCATCACACAAACATTTGTCCTGGGTGGGAATCGAACCCACGACCTCCGGAATAGCAGTCAGGGTCACTAACTACTAGACCAACAGGCCAGTCAAACCTACAATACCTATACACTGCCTTACTTATTTTCAAAACAAAAATCTATGTAGGTATAGTCTAACTACGAGTTCTGCCGAGAATTTGCGGAAATCGGAAGGCCGTCTTTTATTTCATTTCAAAAGCTTTTCTTAATTTGAGACTAGTTGGGGTTGTGTACAAGTTGTGAAATATTTATTTATTTTATCTTAATACCAGTTTAACTAAGAGGTATCTTGCTGCCCAGTATATGGGTTGTGGAGGTCAGATTGGCAGTCGTTCCATGTTAAAACACTGGGATTGAGCTACATCAGGTTAGACTAGAAGCCAACCACAACAGAATTAGGAAAAGGCTTAAGAGCTTAGCAGCTAGCTTCTAAGGGTTACTATTAAGTTTCTTAAGTACCAGAGCTGCTCTGGTATGTACTTAAGAAACTCAATGGTAACCATATGCACGCGGAGCAAAGATGTATGTAACTAATTTTATTTATTGTTTCTCAACACACTAATGATAATTGTTTACAACTCGGTTATAAGTTGTACACAACTACGAATAAGATAAATCATTATATTATCATTCCGCGTTAATTAATAACGGGTGTGAAAGCACGTTAAACTGTTGATCCTGGCTGTCATTTGTAGATTTAGACAATCCTTACGGGTAGTTAGAAATCAGAAAGTCTGATAACCAGTATTGTGGTACCTAGTGACTGGGTTGTGGATGTCAGACAGGCAGCTTCATGTAAAATACTGTTATTTAGCTGCATCCTGTTAAGCAGGAAGCCGACCCTAATATAGTTGGGAAAAGGCTAGGCAGATGATGTGAGCATGACAACAAAGTAACCAAAACAAACCTCTGCAATCCAGGTATCTCATCATACGCCATGATTGGCTGCGTAGCTTTCTTCTTATGATTGTTCCCGCCATTTATTTTCCTTCCCAGCGTCGTAGCCAACAACCCGCCACCAACTCCGTTGTTGTTGACGCGAGGCAACGTTCCTATCGCGTTGTTGAGTGGATGAGCGTTCGGCGCTCGACGGTTGAGCGTCTGAGTGTTGCGTATGAGTGTAGAGTTGTTGGTTATTGGCTCGAAGAGTTGGCTGTTGTGCATGTTGTTGAGCGTGCCGCCGTTTTCGTTGACACTTGAGGCGCGGGCCGTTGTTGCTGTTTCTGACAGAGTTGGGCTGCGTTCACCTATAATTAAGGGATTGTTTTATTAATATGGCAACATTTTATAGCAAATTATGTTTTGTTTGTTGACCAAAGTTTGGTCACTACGGAAACTTTAGTTTTAGTGCTGTTTAACGAAATGTTTCGTTGTTAAATGTTTTTGGGTTTCCTTAATAAGGGATTTTGAGTCTAGATTAATTCCCCGCAATCTGACTGCGGTTAGCCATCTAGTACCGACTTAAAACATAACTGGCAAAACAAAGGTTCACCTCCATGGTGTTAATTTATAAGTAAATACTTCTTCATTAACTCTTTGAAAGCACCAAAATACACATTTAGTGTTTCGTATGACTGTGTAGTACCTAGGTTCGCAATGCTACTGCGGTTATCTCCCGAAAATAATTACCATTAGCAATTGCACAGTACAGAGGCCAGCATCAAGCTACAACAAACTTAACAACAAAATAATAAGGTTCATAATCAATTGGGAGATAGAGATAGCTTGGTATGCTAGCGTCTGTACATTATGAGTACACTTAAAAAAATGTTGCCAACATTACATTATGTGTATTTGTTAACACAAGTCTTACTTACCATTGTCTCTTGACAAGTATTGCACGCTATGTATATTAAATGCGTGGTTGTTTGTACTGAAATCTAGCTGTAAGTCCGCGTCATCCACCGCCATATTTAGGACCTGAAACAATAACGGGACTATTATTATTAATGTTCTACAACGAAAAACAAATAACAATGAACGGTGAGCGATTTGATTTGTAAATATTTAAAAGACAAAGCTGTACAAAATCTATTTGTTCAACTGATTTTTTATTTTAGTAATAAAGTGTATTTAACAGGTAATAAACAACCATCTCGAATAGTATAATTTAAAGTAAGTAGGTATTTATGGCAGGGACTGAATTACCCAAAAATTAAGGTACAGGCGCCAGCACATATAGTTAACCCAATATGTCAAATTTTCCCAATTGAATATGAACCTTATTCTGTTTGACATAAAGTTGTAAAACGATCACAAAAATGTGACACTATGGGGTAACTTGACGTGCTGGCGTCTGCACCTTTAAATTTAGGTATGACGTCATACCGCAGAATAAGGGATACCTAAATATTTCGAAAGCGTAATTTTTTTCAGTAGCGTAATTTTGAGGTTGGAAATGGTATGCATTTATAGAAGTACCTTTCACCTTTAAAAAAATATCGGTCGCGGTACTTAATTAAATTTACTTAATTAAATAACGGTTTTCTTTGTCGCGCCGACTGGCCGAACACGAAATCGAACCATGATCGGTCGGCCCCTCACTACAAATTACACAAGTTCTAAACGTCTAACGTGTTTGATCCGCGTGATTCGTATTATTTCGGTACCACGATCGTGTAAACATTAAATAACGGTTAAGCCCAACCTATATAACCGGTAGGTACCGGTACATTTTTGAGATATCTTAACCTTTAACCGCTTTCAGTCTCTGATTTAAGGTATTAGGTATATATTTTTTAATCTATAGATATTTAATTTCAAATTAGCAAAGTACCGCGAAGAGCAGTCTGCGTGAACCATGTTTGGTCATGTTACGTCACTAGATAATAAAAGTGGATATGCCAAGGTAGCTCGCGAAAATCAAATTTTCTTGTGTTTTTTGCAATTGACAACATTTCAAAATTTTAACCTCCATGTTTCATTTTGTTATCTAAAAGTAAATCCAAAACTAGAGGACCCATATTTTTTGGTTTTTCGAAATTATGTACTTTTCATTCATAATTTTAACTTTGAAATTCGGTGCATTGTAAAAAGACGTAAGCGCCAAATGACGTCATTCATACGGTCGAATGGCGATAATTCCGTTGCTTTACTGTGATACGTCAAAAAAAATCAGTTTCTTAGATGTCACTGTCATTTAGCAGTTGTCAATGTCACACATTGACATTATTTTTGACATTTTTGACATTAGATATGTCTTTTTTGACATTAGATACGTAATTTTTGACAGAAATGTCTTGTTTGACATTATAGTTTTCATCTTAAAAAATAGCTTGCTTTCGCAAAGGTAAACACATCATTCCACCGTATAAGTGACGTCACCGCATGGTTTTTGGTTTTTATTTTTTTTCTCAGAAATTAAGCTATAAAAAAATTAAAAAAATATATATTTGAACTTAGCATACAAAAATGAAGAAACGGTATTTTTGTTTTAGGGTCATGTCAATTTTGAAATGTTGTCAATTAGCCGTTCAGTGTCGGGTTGTATTTTGACTAAAATATGGTTCGGGACCGTAACAAGTATGGCTTACCTGATTAAACATAATTAAAATCACCAATAGAACTCTCTCAAAGTTAATTGAATCCCATTAAATGACTTTTTCGTGAAATAATCTTTCAATAGGATTATAAGTAATTATGAATTCAGAGGGTTGCCTTAATAATTTGAATTATTATAATTCTGTAAACACATACGTATTACTGTCGCAAATAATATATTGTTCAACATACACTCAACAGCAAATGGGCTACTAAACAAAATTTTAGTTTTTAGTCCCTCATCTCGAATACAAGAAAATATTCGACCAGTATTTTTTCTTTTTTCACGTAATCAAAACATAACGGCGATACATCGAGTCATAATGTCGAAAGACGTCACTGGCCAGTACAGTTTTTACTAGATAATGACGTTACAAGCCCCCTCTCCTCAACTTTTATGCGCTTAATCTAAGCAGTTTCCATCAATTTGAAAAAGAAAAAAAAAATATATGTCGAATATTTTCTGGTAATCTAGATGGGGACTAAAACTCTAACATTTTGTCAAATAGCCCATTGCAGTACCTAACGCAAGATAATTTGAATTTCGTGGGTTATCCTGGCGCTTTCGCCTTAACAAGGTGGCATGTATAGAATTATTTGTTTACTCCCTTGAAACTTATTTTTAGATTCGAAACACTCAATTATTGCTAGACCAATACAGGAAAGTTACGGAAGCAAAGTTGATACACATGCTTTCTCTATCTATTAGAAAATTTGTCATTTTCACATGCATTATTTGTAAACGTATCGTTTTTCGATATTTCTTTCAGCACATCTGCTGTGGATCCGCACTTGGAGACACCCTTGTTGTTTCTACGACATCTTATACCTATTTACGTCATTCCATCTCGCATGCAAAGCTGCTAATGATTACCATGCGAATGAGAATGAAAAGTAGTACATACACGTCTATTTACCTGTGTTTCGTACCGGGGCGCCGGCTCGTCCTCACTCGACTCGTAGCCCGACGCCGGTCG
The DNA here is from genome assembly GCA_921972225.1 of Euplexia lucipara. Taxonomy (NCBI): domain Eukaryota; kingdom Metazoa; phylum Arthropoda; class Insecta; order Lepidoptera; family Noctuidae; genus Euplexia; species Euplexia lucipara. The sequence continues at coordinate 15,256,534 of OV179152.1, read as the reverse complement.
GGGCGTTGGCATGCTCATACTTAACGTGCCATACTGCTGGATAGCTTGTTCTTTGTGTTTCTTGTATCTGAAAAAGGTAATGTTAGTGTTATTACGTGAAACATTATTTAAGAATATTAGCATATAAAGTGGAACTGGCGTTTTGATTGCAGTTCGTAAGTAAGTAAGGCCCCTCGCGGACTTTCTGTAGCGAATACCATCGCTTCAAATGCGACTAATGTTGTCTCAACGGAGTAGGTACATCTTGCGACTGTGGCATTTTCGTTACGTTACTATCGGCACAAAAATGCCACAGTTCGTTCGCGTTGGCATCGCGACTGAAATGCGACAGTATTGCGTTTGCATTGTGACTAAGAATCGTGGTGTGGGCGAGGGCAAACAGCTAGCAACTGCATCGCGACTGTATCGATGCGAATGCGCGGTGGCATCGCTATAAAAAATTGGATTCGCTGTGGATAGATCCACTGATGTTTAAATTACAAAAACTCGCTTTGAAACAGATCAATATAAAATATTAAAATGTAGGTTACCGTGATCGGATTAATCAATTATATGAATCAAAATTAATTTGCAGTAGCAATAATATTGTCTTAAATCACTCAATCTCGGTTGCAATTTCGAGATAGATTATGTTTGTAATTAATTAATGGCTGTGATTGCAATCTGTATTCTTGATTGGGTAAATAATAAGACTTATGATTTGCCAATCAAAAGCACTCCGAAAATAATTATGAATATGTTAAAGGACTCATTACATAACGACATCATCACCTATGAGTATAACTGAGTGTTTATGCTCGACGGTAAGAGTTTTAACTGACCTGTTCCAGGAAGCGCAAATATAAATAGTAGCAGCGATGGCAGCGACCAGTACGACGGCGGCCAGAGCGATGAGTGCGGCCGGCAGCGCCGTGGCGAGCGGCGCGGCGGCCACGTGCGGCTTGCGCGGCGCCTCAGCCGGCGCCAGTGGCGCGCGCGCGGCGCTTACAGCGGCCTGCAGGCGCGCCGCCACCGCCTGCTGCACGCCGCTGTCTATTGCTCTGGAAGGACGGAAACAGGTCAAATTAGAACTTAACTATTACTAACATTAACGCCTCTGCCTCGTTGGTCTAGTGGTCGCGTCCTACTGAGCACGAGGCCCCGGGTTCGATCCCCAGGTCGGGCAGTGTTATTGAGTTTTTCTATCTAGATTTTCTCAGTGGCAGCTCGGAGTCTAGATTTGTGCCCGATTGATGGCAATAGGCTCGCCCCTAATGCATGGGACTTAAACGTAACTGGCGAAATGTGGGTGTTCTACCAGGTACACCCCTGCCTAGCCCTTCGGGGATTACAGGCGTGACGTTATGTTATGTTTTGTTATTACTAATATTAGATAAAATAATATCCCATGAAAAAGATATTCACACTACAAATGAATGTAAGGGAAGCAATGAAGAAACCAAATAAGAGATATTTTTTGGAAATGGTACGTACAGACGCCAGCACACCCCAAATTGTCAATTTTTCCCAATTGAACAAGAACCTTATTCTGTTCGGAATAAAGTTGAAAAACTATCAAAGATATTTGACACATTGGAGTAGCTTGATGTGCTGGCCTCTGTACAAAGAATATGTGTGGCTTGGTAATATCGACAACTAATTTTCGGATTACACGGTTAACAACAAAGAATAACTTTGACTAAATTTACACTAAATTCACTTGATTTGTATCGCCCGCACATTAATTGAAATTATTTTGATAGCTTTAGAATCGCAACAAAGCAATTTCCTCTTTTTACAAAGTAAGTCTACTATATCACTAAATACTTCTTGTAAAAAAAAATTGAATACAAGGCAAAGCTGAACATTTATCTATATATGCATTTTCAAATTACTTTTAGTATTTTGTCTGCTAAATTACCTATAAATTACGTCCACAAATAGTATGTACTTAATACTTATATCTGTACTGTGTGTGTTGTTTTGACTAGCCAAGACAACTATTTTATTTTCTGAATTCTTAATTGCTATAAATACTTACTTCTGAACAGGTTTCGATTCCCTGCTCAAAATCTCTCCACTAACGGGATCTATCAGATACAACCACACATCAGTGCCCTTGGTATCACTCTCAAGCGTTCCATTGTCTCCTAAGTAATGTCTCGAAGTCAGTTTCTCCAAACCGGCGTACAGTCCGGTTTTGTCTTCGATGGCAGTGAGTAAGCTTCGTGATCTTCGACGCATAACGTCCGCGTTTAATGCCGAAACTTCGAACACTAGTTGGTTTTCATTTTGGAGGAGGTTTATCTGAAAAAAAAATAGATGAAATATAGAATTACAGTCAATTTCTAAGACTGCTGGATGAGGTTTTATTGGGTTGTCCATATGGTTTGCAGCAGCCCAAAGCCTGAATTTGAGCCCGGTTGATAGCTATAGGATTGCACTCTATTACATGGAATTTAAAGATAACTGGCGAACTGTGGGTGTAGGTACTATAGGTATACCTTTTTGAGGAATACAGAGGTGGTGTGTTTTGTCGTTTTCTGAGACAGCGTTTAAAACAGCACGGAAGAAGCATGCATGCAAGTAGGTAGGGTTAGGTTAGGTTTAACGCGCAGGTGTCCGCAACTCCACGACCAAGCGCGTATTTTGTGTACGTTACAAGTAGGTATTGTATTGTTTGTATTTTTCAATGGAAGTTTCTACAATATGATTCATTCGCATCTAAGACCTATACAAAACAAAAACACTCAAAAACTCACAATAACCGAAGCTCGAGCAATATTATAATCCTGCGCCGAATTAGGGTTGTCTCTCGCCGTCACACTGAACTTGAACGGCAAAATTTCTTTGGGCACGTTCTCAAACGTCTTAATATTACTGATCACTCCGGTATCCGCGTCAAGACTAAAGTACTCTTCGGCAGCTTTCGTCCAGGAGTTTTTCTGATACTCTAGCTTGCCGAAGTCACCACTGTCTTTGTCCTTCGCCTGGAATTGTACGAGTAAATGGTTGATAAATGGTTCTTAATACTAATGGAAACGGGTAATGATGTGACCAATTATCAAATGTATTGGTAATTGGTTACGTCTTTAGGTGATGGTGATTAAGTGGGCTATTCAGTAAATTATTGATAAGGGTTTAGGTGCAATATGTATCATGAGAATAATTTGGTTTATTTATTAAAAAACTGCCTCGTTGGTTACAATTGCTACTGCTAAGCACTAGGTCTCGGGTTCGATCTCTGGGTCGGGCAAAGCGTTATTGAGTTTTTTCTGTCTAGAATATCTCAGTCCGGGGATAGTTTTAGCCCCGTTTGATCACATGGTTCAACGTAACTGGCCAAATGTGGGTATTCTACAAGTACTTTTCTGCCTATTCAGGGATTAGAGGCGTGATTTTATGTTATGTTAATAAAACAGTATATTGAGAACATTTGTAGCTGTGTGGATTACAATTTTAACAGTAAATTAACGCTAACCAGTTTTAAGGTTCGTCGAGCTCTTGTAACGCGATTTTGATACTGCTTACGAAGTGTAAGCAGTATATTAGCAGTATGTACTGGTCAAGGATACCAGTACATACAAATACATAATATGCTTTCTTGTTTCATTTAAAAATTGCACTAACCACTGCTAGAAAATGCCTATAGCAGAGGCGGACTTTTAAATGAGGAATAAAAATAGCACTCTGGCAGTTTTCGTATAAAATGTCAAACAGCCATTTTTGTTTATCAGATTAAAGCTAATCTGACTATTAAAAATTAGGGCCCTTATTAAATAAATAGACCCCACATGTGTCAAACCGCCAATCCAAAAAGCTATCTGACTATTGCAAATCAGGCCCTAAAGTAGAATTAAATAAATAAATAAACCTCACCTTAACTTGCAAAACATTTGTTCCCAGCAACATATCTTTGGTCACAATCGCGAAATACTTTCCCTTCGCGACCGAAATACTACTCTGTTCAGGGAACACAAACACTGGGGCGTTGTCATTCGCGTCGGTCACGTGAACTTTGATCGTCGCCTTACTGCTTTCAGGGTTTATCAGCCCCTGTATCGATTCTAGTTGGACCTCTAAAGAGTATTCTCCAAGAGTTTCGTAGTCCAAGGAACTTGTATTGAGGTAGATGGCGCAGTCTCGTTCTTCTGTTAGCTTTACGTAGAATACTCCTGTGGAAGAAGGTGTTATGTTAGTTTTGTAATCAAAGAATTATTGCTTTTAGTGTTTTGTATGACAAGGAAAGAGAAAATAAAAACTACTTATAGAAATAAGAACCATCGTGACGGCTCAGTGGTTAAGACTAATGTAACTTTTTAAAAGCAATATATACATTCTAAATTTAAGTAGGACATCATTAACGTCGGTGAAGGATAACATCGTGAGCAAACCTAGATTTATAGTTAATACCTATAAGTCTGACATCGCCAATTCGCCTTGAGTAAGCGTGGTGACGAATGCTCGTGCCTTCTCTGTATTAGACAAGACCTTAGTCCCGTAACAGGCTGGTATTATTAATAGCTATCACACAAATCGGCAACCTTCATATTTGTTAGAAGAGAGAGGTCATAGTCTCGTTTAATTAATTAAACCCCAAGCCGCCGGCGTCCGCGCTCTCATTCAGTCTTTCTATTGTGTCTCTAATTTACGCTATTAAAAGTTTAAAGCCCAGACATGATCTTGGTCAGATCATGTGAAAAACTAACAGATTAGCGTCTAAAAGGGCCATTTTAGGAAAGATTCTCACAGATTTGATTAAACGTTAGCGATAAATCTAGAAAGATTAACCTTTCACATACATACATACATAAACTCACGCCTTTTTCCCATGGGGCTAGGCGGAAACTACACAGCGCCATATGCTACGATTCTTACATACTTCTTTTGCTTCGTTTACATTCATACATGTTGTCATACACACACGCCGGTTGCGAGTACTACGCACCTGACCTTTCTGAAGAACCTCACCAATAAGGTCTACGTATATCCTTCTAGGGCGTCCCCTCCCGGCGTTCCCACTTACATCTGCCTTGTAAATTTATATTATATAATATATAAACCTTTCGTTAGTCGCCTTTCATCCATCCTTTCAACGTGACCAAACCATCTAAGCATACTCTTTTCAATTTTTGTTACTACATCTTCTTTTCAACCACAACGTTGCTTTATCACATCATTCCTCAATCTGTCATTCATTGTTACACCACACATACTTCGCAAGGAACGCATTTCTACAGCATTTCCCAACCTTTCAATCGTGTCAATTAGAGACACAATAGAAAGACAATGATAGCGCGGACACCGGTGCCTCTCGGGGTTTAATGAATTAATACACAATTATCCATAATAGCTATTAAACTAAAGAAGTAGTGTAGCAAGAAGATAGAACACAAGAGCATGTGATATCATCATTTTGCCACTAACCTTCCGCCTTACCTTGCTGTGAAGACTCAGTGAGGCGACACTTGAGCGGAGTGTCGGGAGAATGTTCGCGTTTGTTCAGCAAAGGGATGATTCTGACTAGCGTGCCGTTCGCCGAATTCTCCGCTACGTGCTCCGTGTACAGCGTGTCTGCGAAACCGAGGCCCACCTGTGGGAGACAATAAGGTATTGATGGAGAAATTTTGTATAAATATCAAGCCTGTTTTCAGTGAAGGGTTAGGCAGAAGTGTAGGTACTTAAAGTACACCCACATTTTGCCAGTTACGTTTTTGTCACATGTAATAGGGGGGCGAGCAAACGGGTAGAAAATCAATACAGCGAAATGTTGCTAAGCTATTCCAGATCGAAAGATCCAACAAAACTTTTCCCGCCTGGGAATCGATCCCAGTACTTATACTCAGACCCTAACGATATTTTTATATCAGGACGGCTTAGTGGTTTAAGTTTTCGACTCTCATTTACAAGTTTGTGAGCTTAGAACCAGGCAAGTAAAAATGTGACTATTTCAATTTATATCCTATGTACTTTCTAAATTTTCAGAGATATCACACTATCATTAAATAGAGAAGACATCACGAGGAAACTAGACTAATAAATGTAAGTCTGAGATCGCCAATCTACCTTGCGCAAGAGCGGTGATTTATGCCTTCTCTATTTGAGAGGAGTTTTCCCTGCAGACAGTACAGTAGACAATAGCAATCGGAAATTAGAAGGTTAGTATCTATGTATCTATCGGGTTTGGTTCAGCACTTACTCCTGAATTTAACCATTGTGCGTATATGCAGTTTGGTATTATTAATTACTAGTTCGTGCTCGCAACTTCGTCTGCGCTAGATTAGCACGCCAGAATGGCAGTTTTTTATAGTTTTTATTTAGTTCCCATTTACTTTACTTATCGTTACATTTTGGACAATTCACCAACATTCATCATCATTTCATATATATATTTTTTTTTTATTATTTATTCTTATCTTTACAAAATATGGCCTAGGTGTGCTATTCTGATCCATAAAGCTATATTATTGTAAAGTTTCATTAAAATCCATACAGCAGTATTTGCGTGAAAGAGTAACAAACTTTTGCATTTATAATATGAGTAGGTTGTATTATTATCCTGCTCGATTCCTTACAGTGACTCTTCTAAATTGAGCTCTGAATATTTCAATGCAAAGTTACTTACATCTGCACAGGGCTTGAAGTTGTCATAGGAGCTGACGCGAACGCTCATCATCCTCTGTGGGGCATGGACACGCAAAACGCAAGGGGTAAGGCCTTAGTAGATTATCTATTTACAACAAACCTAACCCTACTAAACACAGGTTCTGAACCAACCTTCGTAAACAGACGTAGCCAAACTATCATAGACCTCACTTTGGCATCGGAGGGTGCAGCGGCCACCACCACCGGCTGGCAGGTCTCTAAGGAGGCCTCCTGCTCGGACCACAGATGGATCCGCTTCGACATTCAGGTCTGTGTAACACCAACACCACCACGGCGAAACCCGCGTAACACGGACCGTGCTGCCTACACACGCAACCTCGAAACCAAACTTGCGTCAACAAACTACGGGATGACCTACGAGGACACACCGCAGATCGACGAGCGTGTAAGTCATCTCACTAAATCTATGCTAGACAGCTACCATTTATCCTGCCCCGAGACCAATCCGCCCTCAACACCAGGGAAGCAACCATGGTGGGGAGCGGATCTGGAACGCAAGCGCGGGAAGGTAAGGTCAGCCCTAAACAGAGCCATGAACACCTGTGCTGATAAGGATTGGGACGCGTACTATGCGGCCAAAAAATGCTATAAAAAATGCATCAGATACAGGAGCTCCACTGGATGGCGAAAATACTGTGGCAATATCGAATCTTGCCAACAAGCAAACAGGGTAAGGAAGATCTTGGCCCAGCATAACACGACTGGGCCCGCTGTTCTCCGCAAACCCGACAACACACTTACCACCTCACCAGAAGAGGCAATGCGCGTCCTTATTGAAACTCACTTCCCAGGCTGCGCTTTTACACAGAATATCGACTGGACAGAGGTAACCCAAACACCGTCAGAAAACGACTGGCGCTACGCACACAAAGTCATAACGCTGGAAAAACTCCAGTGGGCGATCCGGTGCTTCCATCCTTTCAAGGCGGCTGGTCCGGACGGAATCTTTCCTGCCTTACTGCAGTGGGGTGGAATCTCTGTCGCCAGCAGACTGGTACCCGTAATGAGAGCGTGTCTGGCTTTCAGATACGTTCCAAAAGGATGGAGGGAAGTGAAAGTCATATTCATTCCTAAGCCAGGTAAGAGTGACTATACCAACGCCAAATCCCACCGACCAATCAGCCTGACCTCCTTCCTCCTTAAAACCATGGAGAGAATGTGCGAGAGAGAGCTGAGGGACGGCGCTTTGAAAACTATTCCACTCCATACTAACCAACACGCTTACAGCTCGGGTAAGTCCACGGAATCAGCCCTCCATCTAGTGGTCGGCCGGATAGAAGAGGCAATTCATCAGAAGGGCACTTGCCTGGGCACTTTCATAGACATCGAGGGAGCCTTCGATAAAACAAACTTCTCCAGCATCAACACCGCACTCTCTCGTCACGGAGTAGAACAGGTACTGACAGACTGGATTACTAATATGTTAAGTAAACGAGTGGTTCGACTTGAAGTAGAACAGCAGATGGCCATGATAGCCAGAGGCTGCCCCCAAGGTGGCGTACTATCCCCGCTCCTCTGGAATCTGGTGATAAATGACCTCATCACGAAACTCAACGCGAACCATTTCTACACTATAGGGTATGCCGACGACCTCGCTATCCTCATTTCGGGGAAAGTGACGGGGACAATCTGCGACCTCACTCAACAGGCACTACGCATCGTTGAACGTTGGTGCAGAGAGTTCGACCTCTCAGTGAACCCCACGAAGACTGAACTAGTCATGTTTACCCAAAAACGAACACTAGGCCCTTATCGCCTACCCAAACTTTTTGATACAGAACTCCAGTTAGCCAATGAGGTCAAATATCTGGGAATCATCCTAGACAGCAAGTTAAACTGGAGTAGCCACTTAGACAATAAAATAAACAGGGCCTGCATTACCTTCTGGCAATGCAGGAGGATGATAGGTAAGAAGTGGGGCCTATCCCCTAAAATTATACTTTGGTTGTACTGTGCGGTGATCCGACCTATGATCACTTATGGGGCAGTGGTCTGGTGGCCCCGCACCAAATTAACTACAGCCTGCAACAAACTGCAACGCTTGCAAAGGCTCGCCTGCATGGCGATCACAGGCTGCATGAGGACTACTCCGACTGTGGCTCTCGAAGCCATGTTGGGGCTCCCACCGCTTCATCTGTTCATACAGCAGGAAGCGACAACGACGGCTGTACGCCTTAAAACACTTCAACTCTGGAGCAAGAGACAAACACAGCACACCGCGGTACTGGAGGGATTCTATAATGAGTTCCCCCTGGCGAAAGCAACAAACGATCGGGTACCTAAACAATTCGTATTCGATAAGAAATACAAAATTCAGCTCCACGAAGATGACCGCTGCGAGGGATTGAACCCCGCGGAACTACGGATCTTCACGGATGGATCTAAAACAGGTACTGGTACTGGGGCTGGAGTCTTCTCGGAGGATCTCAACATCCACATAGCCAAACCTTTGGGGGCCCACAACACGGTATTTCAGGCAGAATGCATGGGCATTTCTCTGGCGGCATCTGCCATTTTAGCCAGGGAGGTTGTGGACCACTCAATTCGCATACTCTCGGACAGCATGGCTGTACTGCTAGCACTAAACAACCACACAGTGAACTCTGGGTTAATATACGAGTGTCACCAACGCCTGAACCAGGTTGGTAATCTCAATAATATAACCATCCAATGGATCAAAGGACACAGCGATTCCCGGGGCAATGATGCTGCGGACGAACTCGCTAGAAGGGGATCGAGCATGGCAGCGGTGGGACCCGAACCCATCGTACCACTCCCTTTCGGATACCTACGCACACTGGTAAGGAAACGAACTAGTGAACAACACCACAAGCTGTGGCTAGACCACGGCGAGTGTAGGCAGGCCAAGGAAGCACTTCCTGCTATCGACGGCCGCCTCACTAAACGCGCGCTTCGGTTGACCAAACCACAGCTGCGCACAGTAACAGCCGCTATTACCGGACATGGCTCTTTTAATAAACACCTCTTTGTCTTAGGAGTCACAGACAGCCCCCTGTGTCGTGCCTGCATGGAGGAAGACGAGACAGCAGCCCACGTGCTTCTGCACTGCCCAGTGGTTGCAACATACAGGGCAAAGTACTTAGGTAACCCAGGTACTCTCCGCGAGATAGCCAGCAACATCGGGGCACTGCTGGCCTTTCTCGGGGAATTGGGATGGTTAGAATAGTCTCCCACCCGCACGCAAAATACGCGCTTTGACGTGGAGTTGCGGACACCGGCCCGTTATACTATACTATACTATACTATACTTACATCTGGCGGCACTGTAGCAGAATGGCTGACGTACACAGTTAGACTAGATACTGATGACATCATTGGCTCGCCTTGGTCGTAAGCTTGAACGTCCACCTAAAAAAAATTACAAAACCAGAATTTAACATCAGATTTAAGAACAATGTAAGGTAATGCTGTGCTAGAAAATGTAAATAAATATATATTCCACTACTTACACACAAAGCCATCTATAGTACGTTCGCGTTAAGAATGCAGAGAGTCATCATTATCCGTCCGCCTAGCCCCGCCCCCTAACCAATCAAATCTATTCAAATTAATTTTTATAAATTCATTAAACTTAAAACATAACACCAGCCTGTTACTGTCCCACTGCAGGGCAAAGGCCTCTTCTCATACAGAGAAGGCTAGAGCATTGATCACCTCGCTTGTCAAGGCGGTTTGGTGATTTCAAACTTATATTAACTATAAGTCCAGGTTTCCTCACGATGTATTCCTTCACCGATGTCAATGATGTCTTAAGTACATATGTATTGAAAAAGTCACATTGGTACTTGCCCGGATTTGAACCACAACCTCGTGCATGAGAGGAAGGCGCCTTAACCTCTGGGCCATCACGACATTAAACTTAATCTTTTAAAATATAATATGTTTGAATTTAACACCACTGTGAATACACCTTTATCTTGCTGTTGCACTGATGACTTCACTGCATTCTTAATGCGAACGAACTATAGTCCCAAACGAAGCAGAGCTTAAAACTCACAGTATATTCACTATCGGTCTCCTTTCTCAGATCATCCCGCACCCGCACGGCGCCGGTGTCGGGCTCGACGTGGAAGTAGATGGAAGCCTTCCCGCGCCCCACCAGCTTGTAGCGCACGCGGCTGTTGGGCGGCGTGGCGTCCGCGTCCAGCGCTACGACGGTCTGCACGAGCGAGCCGATGGAAGACGAGTCCTCGATAGTTATCGGACGGACCACGGATGTAAATATTGGTGAGTTGTCGTTTTTGTCCTGGAAATGGATAAACATTATGTTATTTTTATATTTAGGACATATACACCGCGACTCAACTAGCAATTTAGGTATTTGGGATTTGCAGCTGTAAATACATTAAGTGTCGGAAATACGGAAATAATTATAAATAATATTTAAAATGGAACGCCATTTTGCGGTAATGTAATATTTTTTGATGTGAAACATCTATAGACTACGCTAAACCTGAGTGTTGGCGTTTTCATACAGGCGACGCATCGCCACGCTATAAATTAAATTGTCGCAATTTCAAATTATTTTTTTGTATTTTATATGTAATAAAAATCTAATTAAAATTAATAATTAAGTAAGTAAAAATTATACAGTCGTTATTTTAGAGAAAAAAATTGTAATACTTTATCTTATTACACCTTAGTTAGTTCCTCTCTTTATCTGTTCTTTTATGCATAGGTATAACTCAAACCAAATAATTTCAGTGTTTCACATCTATTTCTGCCAGGCGTCCCGTGACGGCTCACATTTTTTTATCTAGTACTTATACTTCGCACCTCCACCGTTCAAAGTTTTGGGGATCGATACATTTTTATTATTCTTTTTCTTTTTTTTTCTTTTTTTTATTCTTTTTTTTTTGATAATCATAATCATTATGATTATGATTAGTTTGAAACTTCGAAATACTCATCTTCATCAGCCTAGCCTTTTCCCAACTATGTTGGGGTCGGCTTCCAGTTTAACCGGATGCAGCTGAATACCAGCGTTTTACATGGAGTGACTGTCAGACCTCCGCAACCCAGTAATTGGGTAACATGATGATACCCCTTGGTTAAACTGGTTGTCAGACTTTCGGGCTTCTGACCACAAGTAACGACTGTCAAAGATCTATACAAATGACAGCCGGGACCAACAGCTTAACGTGCTTTCCGAGGCACGGAGGAGTCTTGGTATGTTATAAATGGTCTCCCATCCACGGACCGACCTCGTCAAGCGTAGCTTAACCTTCGATCGAACCATGCGGCTGTTATAACTTAGCCACAAGCTCCTCCAAACTTTGAAATACTAGTGAATTAAACCATTTTAAAACCAAAATACTCACATCAACAAGAACTTCAACAGTAGTAGTAGCGCCAGTTCCCTCGTCCATATTTTCTTCAGTCCCCACAATGATCTGGTGCCTCGCCGTCAATTCCCGGTCTAATGCCTTCAATGTCCGTATCATGCCCGTCTTTCTATCTATTGAGAACAGCTCGGTGTCGCCCATGAGGATCGTGTAGGTTATTTCTGGTGTGGTGTCAGGGTCTTCGGCCTGAAATCGTAAGAATACAATAATAATAATAACCAGCCGTAGGTTTTCCTTGGGTGCACTAAGACTTGTGTAGTATGCATACAGGGAAAATCTGCGGTTGGTCTCTCATTACATTAAAGATGACAACGGGCCTCTGCGAGTTGGCTTTGGCCCCTCGTACACCTTCCAAAGGTCCGGAACCAGAGGGTTCCGAGAAATAAAACCGAACCGAAATAATAATGATATTCCACGACTATTCACACAACGCCATCTAGTCCCAAGCTAAGCAGAGCTTGTGTTATGAGTACTAAACAGCTGATAAACATACCTACTTATAAATAACACCCAGACACAGAACAAATGATCGTGCTCATCACACAAACATTTGTCCTGGTTGGGAATCGAAGCCACAACCTCCGGCATAGCAGTCAGGGTCACTGACTACTAGACCAACAAGCCAGTCAAAATGGAAACAAACAAAATAATATATATCCTTAGTAAACCTTAGTAGGAACGTTATAAGGAACTATGTGTAATAATAAACAATGCTGGAGAGTTCCGCCACTTCTCAAAAAACACAAGTCGCCGAAGGGCGGGATTTTTGGGGGACTGGCTTAAGTAATTTAACGTTCAAAATTCTTCGATTTTGATCTCAAACTATTGGCAGCATTGCCTATTATATTTTTGACGAGTGATATTATGTTTTACTTTTTATTCTTTTCATTATGTTATAAGTATGTGCCCCCGGGGTTCTAATTGACTTACAGAACTCATGGTGCCCAAATATGCGTCGATCTCCTTTCCACCCCGTATTTAAATTAATTCACAACTTAACTTGATATTATAAACTTGCCACACTAACCTGAACCTTCACAACAGGGTAATTAGCCGCATTTTCGGGCACATGCACCGAGTAGACTAGTTTGGTGAAGATCGGCATTTCATCGGGTATGTCTGTAACTTGTACTGTGACAGATGCTGTGCCGAGGCGCTTGTCTATGGCACCGTCCATTGCTGTCACTACGAAGGCGTAATCCTGGAAACAAAAATATTGAAGTACATTTTTGTTGAGGCCTAAATAAAAATTAAAGGTACGGAATTATATTTGTATGGTCTACTGGAAGTTGTTCTGCGTCGGGCTATTTGTGTATATGGGTTAAAATTAAAGGCAATATAGCAGAAATTCCTAGAGCGCGGCAACATGTTTTAAAAAAAATACAGATGAAATTTTTCCAAATCAAAGCCATTTAATAGTATAGTAAGTATTGAAGGTCTTTGTTCCAAATAAAACTATAAGCGTAAAATAATGGTCAGTCAGGTTGCCTTATACGATTATTATTAAGTATACAGGATGTCTCATTCAAATCGGTCAGTATGGGAAAGTCTGAAACTATAAGACATACGAAGATCTGTTCTGAGGAACCATGTCATCGATTTTAATAACAAGAATAACTGCATTCATACATTTAAAAAAAACATCTGTGCTCCGTTCGGGAATCGAACTCGGTTATTTCGAGCACCTACTAAAATAAATTAAAGTATGTGGAAACAATGCATTTTATTCATTTTAGACATCATGTTTCATACAGACATTTACTGCTTAAGACCTCCACAATCGATATCTAAATAGAAATAGTGTATGTTTTTTTTTTCAAAATAACCGGGTTCGATTCCCGAACGGAGTGCAGATGTTTTTTTTTAAATGTATGAATGCAGTTTTTCTTGTTATTAAAATCGATGACATGGTTCCTAAGAACAGATCTTCGTATGTCTTATAGTTTCAGACTTTCCCATACTGACCGATTTGAATGAGACACCCTGTATATATTTTATAGTATTTTATGTATATAGTATTTTATGTATATGATAGTAGGAATTCTTTATAAAAGAAAGCACACCTTCTCAACTTGAATTTATGATAAAACCCGAAAGAACCGAAAAAACCGGGTACTCGGTTCCGGCTTGAGTTTAGAACCGAAAGAACCGGTTCCTAAAATAGGGCCGGTTCTCGATGCCCTAACGCTAATGCTAACGCCAGCACATCAACCTACCCCAATTTGTCAAATTTCATTGATAGATTATCAACTTTATTCTAAACACAATAAGGTTCATGTTCAATTAGGAAAATTTGACAGTTTTGGGTAGGCTGATGTGCTGGCGTCAGTACTTTGTCTATGGTCAACTACAGTAGCCTCGGTATTCTGAAATCGACCATTGTCTATGGTCCCTTACCTTAGTCTGCTCATAGTCCAGTTTGGTGTTGGTGCTGATCAAGCCGGTGCCGTTGTCTATGCTGAATGGGAGATGCATCGGTATGCTGTAGCTGACCATGGCGTTCACTCCTTCGTCTATGTCCGTTGCGTGTACGTAGCCGACGAACTCATTGGAAGCACCTGGAAGTTGTCGAATGGCTGTTTAAACAAACACTGCGACACTCATTTTTTTTTTAGTACAGGTATACACACTTTTAATAAGATGACAACAAATAGATCCAAACAATACCTAATAGCTACTAATACTTTTTATTTAGCGAGTCTCTAATGTGCTCTTTTAACCTTTCGTAGACAGACGATAGATAGACTTGCCTTAACATTTAGGGGAAGGTAAAGACCAAGACCAGCCTGCGTAGCATGAACACCGAAGAAACGGTCTTTGTCGTGTCTCGGAAGAAAAGAAATTAAGTGTTCGTGCTACGCAGGCAGGGGTATTGAAAGAAATTTGACAGATTGAGGTTCCTGTCTATATAATCTGTCACTTTGCCGATCCGTCTGTAGTCAAAGGCCGTTTCTTCGGTGTTCAATGTGTTCATGCTACGCAGGCAGGAAGGTTGAAACGCTCCAACATTCACCCATAAATGAAGTATAGTTGAAATTAATGTTTTACCTTCTTTGACATGGAACATATAGGAATCCTCGTCGAACTTGGGGTTATTGTCGTTGATGTCAGTTACTTTGATGTTGACAGTCGCCGTACTGGATAGTCTACCTGGATCTTCTGCTCTAACCATCTGAAATATTTAAACGTCGTGTTATATCGGTGATTTCTTACTTTTATTGTGCATGCTTAGATCTCCAATAATTACCTACTAAAACAGTACACCTGTTACACCACTATTTTTTAATTAGTCCAAAAAAAATAAGCTGTATCCGTACATGTTACTGGTCATATTTACATAATCAAAATTTAAAAAAACGAA
Source organism: Euplexia lucipara (assembly GCA_921972225.1). Lineage (NCBI taxonomy): Eukaryota > Metazoa > Arthropoda > Insecta > Lepidoptera > Noctuidae > Euplexia > Euplexia lucipara. The sequence continues at coordinate 15,241,162 of OV179152.1, read as the reverse complement.
ATTCAATTTTTAAATTTATGCCAGTATTTAGTTAAACTTAAATAACAAAAACAGCTGTTGGAGGCGGGGCATTCTTGAGCGAGATCACGCGAACGTGAGCGAGAGATGACGATTAATGAATACTATTAAGTCATGAATAGCCTGTACAATATTTCCATAAATTGGGTGACTTTTTGGGATATAAACAAACGCTAAAAACTTTGCTAGTTATGAATATTATTTACTGATACTTCATAAACATAATGAGAAGTTCGTCTAGAATAAACCCTTTAAGTATTTGTACTAATTAAAAATTAGTGGTGTATAATACGAGGCACGCCAATGGCACCCTGTCTACGTTAGCGAGTAGGCTTGATTGCGTGTTTGTGTACCATTGCTGCAAGGTTTCGGATGGGCCTGTCACCTTGCGGCAAACATGTCACATTCAATTTCAGTTTTTTATCTGTGTTTGTTACTAACGTAGTTTGTAAGTGTTTTCTTACTTTCACTGTGAGTCCTGTTACTTGTGTCAAATAAATTATTATTATTATTATATATTACTTTTTATTAACTAAGCGCAAACAAAAGATTTATACAAATCATGAAGATTTGTATAAATCTTTTGTTTGAGATCCTAAATATTTTTCTTAATTCCTTCTAACCTTTTCGTGAGGCGTGATCAAAATCAAGAGCAGGTCCATTCTATAATATCTATAATACATAATAATTATTATTAAGAACGTGTCAATTTGGACCGCATGAATGGCCTAAAAGTTTATTTGACCTTTTAGAGTATAATGTTTTATAAAACGTGAAAAAAAAAACACTATGTGATTTTAAGGTGGATATAGTACTAAAAATATATTTTACTGCGATTTCAAATTTGTTTTTATAGTGTCACATCGAACCTCGTGGTTAGCTGTAGTGCTTGCGACTACTGAACTAAGGAGGCAAACAAATTAAAGTTAAAATATCTGTAGGTATGTATAATGCCTTACCAGCTGATATCTCGTCAGCACTTCTCTGTCCAGACTCCGGATGACTGTGATGATGCCAGTAGTGGAACCAATCGCGAACTGACGAAGATCGTTGCCTGATGCTATGGAGTACGTCACCACCTCGTTTTCTGGATCTTTGGCCTGGTAAAAAGAACATATGATAGTTATTTAAATATATGTGTTCATGACATCAACAGCTATACCTAAGAAATGGTACTAATTGGATTCTTCTTCTTTATTGACTGGCCAGTTGGTCTAGTAGTTAGTGACTCTGACTGCTATGCCGGAGGTCGTGGGTTCGATTCCCACCCAGGTCAAATATTTGTGTGATGAGCACGATCATTTGTCCTGTGTCTGGGTGTAATTTATCTATAATATGTATGTATTTAGAAATATATAAGTATGTTTATAAGCTGTTTAGTACCCATTACACAAGCTCTCAAGCTTAACCTGGGACTAAATGGCGTTGTGTGAAAAGTTGTGGAATATTGATTTATTTTATTTTTATTTTATTTATTTATTCTCGCTGCCTTATATTTTAAAAAGATATGCTAACATACATATATAAACGCCTTTTCCCTAAAAGGATTGGCAGAAACTAAGAAACGTCATGATACGATTCATACATACTTTCTTGCTTCGTTTACGTTCATTCGTTAATCTGGTAATGCTCGCACGCCGCCGCCGGTTGCGAGTATTACGCACCTAATCTTTATACTTAATATTTTCTTTTCATATTAAATAAAAGTAGGTATCTAAATACAATTTGTTTACCTGCTTTAACTAAAGCCGTTTAAAAGCAATAACAATCATTAGAGATAAAGTTTACAGTATAATTGCTTGTGGGCCTAGAAATTTCAAATCAATAAAAGTTCACACACGCTCATGATGAACACACGCTCATGATGAATCAACAATACTTCTGAAATGGCAATAGAATCTTCTCATTCGCAAACAGTTCGCTAGTTGAATTATTATCCATCATCATTAGGATCATTAAGCGCAGTCTACTCAATCAAAAACTTTGATTTACAAACTATGTATTATATTATTTCCATAACAAAAAATCAAGCTATCAATCACTAACAAGTCAAAGACAGTTCTACGTTGTCTCGTATCTTGTATTTTAAACCTTCAACTCTACACATTAAAATCCAAAATCTAACTTACAGTAACAGTAGTAACAGTAGAATTGATGGCAGCTCCTTCAGAGACTGGCGCGTAATAATCCCGAGACGAGAACTGCGGAGGCCTGGTATTTGGCCCTGGTGCGACTGACAGTTCAACAATGCCCTGAGAACTAAGGCCTTTAGCGTCAGTCGCTCGAACTGTGACGCTATATTGTTCGCCTGCTTGTAAACGGCCTGTGCTTGCTGTGAAAGAAAGAGAAAGAGGATTTCAAATTGGGTAAGCTATTACTATAAAAAATACTTACCTTTAATATTTCCAGAGACTGTAATTTCTCTAAATTTTGTGAAACACAGGTATATTTGAGAGCAAATAACTTTCTTTTTACACGTAAGTATAATGGTCAATATTTTTGGTATCAAATTACCAAAAATGTTGACCAATATGGTTAAAAAGGTAATTTAATGGCCTTTTAGGTCATACAAGATTCAAATCGATGTGTTTAATAATATTAAAAATAATAGGTAACCATAACGCTTGCAAAAAGTAAGTGGCTCGATTTATTTGCTCCCAAGTGTATATGGTGTAATCTAAGTGCTAGTGTCACTATGTGCTGCCATGACAGGCGTGCAAAAACAATAATAAGTAATTATAAAAATTGCCGCCCTTGGGCCTCTGACTCGGCTTTAGGTACATACCTACATACGTCACGAAATATCTATCACCTTTTTTTCATGATATTTTTCTCAGTTTTTAACTAATAAGCAAGTGATAATTATTTATACAATACACACATGAAGCCGAAAAGTCAGAGGTCTTGGGGTCGAACTCAAGTAAAAAATAATATACGACCGATATAAATCATACACACCTTAATTGCATAGATACCCACATTAGCTACATCTATTCCTCCTTTGAAATAAGATTAGAAATTTGTATAAACCTTTTTACACTCCGTTCAACCGATTTTGACTTCTATTCTGTAGGTATAAGGATGCCATTAAAAGCAAAAACGTGGTTACAATACAAACTGCTTACTTCAACTGTCATTTTTCATGCGTTCTTTGCAATAGAAGTCAATATCGGCTGAACAAACCATAAAAAGAGGTTTAGGGAAACGCCCATTACTAGACATGTTTTGCCCATCTAAGTTATAAAAACTAGAAAAATACTTATTTAACATAAAATTACTCTTGTAATGCCCGAAGGGTTGGTTAGAGGTGTACCTGAAGTACCACCAATTTTTTTCAGTTGTGTTTAAGTCTTATGTAATAGGGCGCGAGCCTATTGCCATTTTTGTGTCTCTTTTGTAGTGTTATTATGTTTTTACTGTGTGTGTATCTAGCTGTTGCCAATAAATGTATTTTCTTTCTTTCTTTTTTATCTTATCTATTAACAAGCACAAATCTAGACCTCGAGTTGCTACTAAGAAATTACCGATGGTAAAAACGGTATGCCCGACTAGGGGTCGACCCGGGACCTCGTGCTCAGCAGTAGCGCTTGTGACCCCTAAACCAACGACAAAATCTAGTACAGGTACTTATTCAGCAACTTAAATATTGTAATCAGTACACTAGAATCAATAGCACATTATTTAAGACACACAATAAAATGTTCTATTGCATTGTGTAACAATAGGGTAATGCATGTATTTTTTTTATATTTTTAATTCAATGTTTACAACGTTTTAACATAGTAAAAAAATATAAACATATTTTAAAATGCAGTAATGATGCTTAAAAAAATATTTAAAATACAGAATAAATTTGAGCTGTATAAACGCCGCCATTTTCGCGCGCCATTTCGATTACGTCATTTACTATGATCCTATTACTATTACTTAGGGTGTTTTCGTTCTTCGAAACAACGAAAAAAGCTTAAAAACCAGTTTACCGGTATTGCTTGCACCCGAATGCAATAAACATTATCAGATTGTGCTTTTACAAAACCACTTTCAGTCATTTTTCTTAAATGTTAAATAACCTCACTATAAAGCTAAAATTACACTTGCACATTAAATTAGTTCACAACACACACGGCAATAATTATGTTTTCCAATAAAAAGTACTTTCCAATACTTAATGTCATACTCACACATTGTATGTTTTGTAGACGTTGAGTTGTTGTCGTGGTATTTGATGTCAGTTTTCGTTATAACCAATGGTGATGCGTTTCACAAATTTGAATTTCCCGCGCTTAATTCGCACATTAATTTTTAATTTTAAATAATTATAACGCTATTAAAAAGTAAAATAATGATTTAGTTCATATTTTCTGCCATTAAAGATTCGGAAAAAAAATATTCGAACCATATTTAAATTACATGCATATTCCCTATTCCGCTCGGTGGCCAGTTATGCTAAAGTAGGGATTTCAATTCCTAATTATTTTTTTGTGATGAGTACGATTATTTGTTGTGTCTGGGTGTAATTTATCTTTAATTTGTATGTATTTAGAAATATAGTCATCAGTGCTCTACTACTCATAGCACAAGCTCTGCTTAGTTCGGGGCGAGAAAGCTTTGTGTAAAAGATGTTGAATATTATTATTCTCAGAAAAAATCTACCGAGTTCTATGTAAAAAAACAGCGGTTGTTCCTTTATCGGTGATAAAGGAACAACCGCTGTTGTGTGTCAATCCTAATGCCTATCATTTGTTTCTTCCATGGGCATCACTTGGTTGAAATTTCCTCTTTTGAATCTATAGACGACAAACGAAAATGTGCCCAGTGCGCCACGCGTCACGACTAGAAGACAGACTTAAAGGACGAATCCGTAGATTAGCGCCGAAGGCACGTTTTTGCTTTATTGAAGTGACGTGTTAAATAGGTATTTCCCTTTCTAATCTTGTTTCAAATAAAGTTTAGTTTTCATAAAATATTTGTGCAACTTACATATAACTCCAGTGTTAGGGTGTATAGTGAACTTGTTGCCGCCATTATTAGATACGTGATATATGCTGTACGTTATGCGTGCGTTCTCACCCTCATCGATGTCTATCGCCTCTACCTGTAGAAAACAAAAGATTTTTAGTTTGCAATCAAAATTATTACTGGTTAGGGGAACAAGGTATAAAATTCCACATCCTCATAGATAGAGCTTGGATCCTCCTACCAGACGGGTGTTGTGACTGGTGGACTTCTACTGCCCGACAGTTGTAGTCGGGACCTTGTATACGTAGAATCGCGCGGATAACTTTAACATCGCGATGTAGGATGTCAGTCGTGAGTTCATATGTGGCGAGATAGATGTCGCTACAATTGCTACTGCATTCCATTGTTGGAATTGTTTTACGGCTAGTATAAACGAGTAAGGTATAATACAATGGCCTATTTGACAAAATTTTAGTTTTAAGTCCCTCATCAGAGATTACAAGAAAATATTCGACACGTATTTTTTTTCTTTTTCCACGTAATCAAAAAATAACGGCGATACATCGAGTTAAAATGTCGAATGACATCACTAGCCCGTACAGTTTATGCATGCTAATGACGTTACAAGCCCCCACTCCTCAACTTTAATGCGCTTAATCTAAGCAGATTTGCATCAATTTGAATAAGAAAAAAATATGTGTTGAATATTTTCATTGCCAAAAACTAAAAAGTTGTCAAATAGCCCATTGGATACTCTTTGAGGACGTTTGAAGGAGCTTGTAGTTAAGAACAACAGTCGCATGAGTTGATCAAAAGTTAAGTTAGTCTTGCTTACATTGTTAAGGTACTCAGAGCTCCAAAAGTTTGACATCCAGTTTAAGATTATTTTCATATTCATATTATTTATTTGCATTCCACAATGTAAAAGAGATCTTAAAATAGTGCTTAAGGCTAAGTACAATCCCATGATTGTACTTAGCCTTAAGCACTATTTTAAGAAATTTTTGCTGTGCCCTACAGGGTATGGACCCTGTAGGGCACAGCAAAAATTTAATAAAATTGAGTAAAAACCATAACTATAAAATTACAAATAAATTATTAACAATAAGTATTTACTTAATAATATTCTTATTTAATTACAATGTAAATAAATGAGATCAGTATCAGAATGGTGGGACAGGATTTTTAAATTAATTTAAAGCGTCTATTTGTGTCATTGCGATTCCTTTGTCATTCATGTATTCATTTAATGTGTAGTATGCTTTTTTAATTAATACTTGTTTAAGTCTGTTAATAAATATTGTATCTCTGTTGATTACATGTATTATAGATTAAAGAATGTCAGCACCAACTACTTACCTAATGAAAAGTGCAGACAGAGACACGGAGGGGTCTCAAGTCTCAGTATGTAATAGATGATCATTCATCTCGTAACAGACCTCGGCAAGTAGCTCATAATTCTAATAACTTCTATTTATTGACTTGGAAAAACAAAACACTAACCGTATGAACTTCTTCAGGTTCCAAACTGGCTGGTACTATAATTGGTTGAGTCTTTGGTATGACTGGTGCGTTGTCGTTTAGATCTAGGAGCTGTACGGCCAAGGAATATGGAGCTGATGCAGCACCGCCGTTAGCTTCACGCGCTACCACCTGAAATGAGAAGATGATTTGCATTTTATATAGGTTAAGTAATTTTGGACTTTAACGTCAGGAGTTTGCCTATGGTTGGATAGCCGCGTAAAAAAATCGCGGTTGTGTATTTTGGTATTACGCTTGTAGTAGGTAAGTTATATAAGTTACGGCATTTCAGCGTCGGGTTATAAGACTAACAGTAGGTATATTCCAAAAAAACACATCAGAAACTATAACAAATTTCACCTGGAATCTAAATTTGCCTGGATTCGGTGGGTCCCGGTCTAGTTTTTCGTCGCTCACAACCAGGAACCCATCTTTGTCGATGTCGAAGAAGTTCGTTGTCAGTTCAAACGTGTATTTTGGTACAGGATCTCCGGGTCCCTGAAAATGCAATTCATTACAGTATGCGGTTTATTTTAAATACAAATGCCAAATCTTTCATAGACTGGGCAATATTACATGTATGTATATCATGAAGTATTGTACAGAGTCCAGCACATCAAGTTACCCGAATATGTCAAATTTCATCGATAGTTTTTCAACTTTATTGCAAATAGAATAAGGTTCATATTTAATGGGGACAATTTGACAGTTTGGGGTCGGTTAATGTGCTGGTGTATGTACAACTACAATAAAGTGTTGCAATTATAATGTATTAAAGGTATTAATCAATGTATTTACGCCACGCCACGCCACGCGGATAAAATATAAACGAACCAAAAGAAGTATTAAAGAATCGTAGCTGATGGCGCTTTGTAGTTTCTGCCTACCCCCATGGGAAAAAGGCGTGAGTTTTGTGTTTGTGTATTTATTTACCTATTTTTTATTACACGTCAGTTACCTACTTGTTAAATGATAAAATGTACCCACTTCTTTATTTCCCGTGCATTTAATTTATAATAATAATATTACAAAGTGTTACAATAATAATATTACAAAGTGTTAAAGTGTTATATAAGAAGAAACCCAAAGCCCAAGGGCTCACTAATCTACCTAAAAATAGGAATATTGATTACGTACCAAGTCAGGATCCGAAACGGTCAGTCTAATAGGCTCTCCATTGAGATCCAGTACTTTGGTGCCCTTCGCGGAGTTTTCTTCCACCATTCCTTCGTCAGAAGAAGCCGCTACGACCGGTGGACTGGCGTCGACTGGACGAACTGTTATTGTAAGCTTCGCTGTTGTGAATCGACGTGCTTCTGTTACTTCCTCCGCCTGGAATTTTTAAATATAAATCTTACTACCAATAATTTAATCTCTTTCATTAGATATCCAACAACACTAGATTTGTATTTCCTCCTCTAGAGGGCGCTATCTTTAATTCATTTATTTATTTATCAAACGTAAACCTACAGTCTTTACAGGTGTCCCCAATTCGACAGTGGTTTCCACACAAACAAAGTTACAAAATATACATAAAATATCTAATAAAAATCTACTTTATCTAAACTTAAAAAAAAATACAAACAAAAAAGACTAAATTCTATTAAAAACTTAAACTATACAACTATTAATTGTAACTAACAAAACCCTTGCGAATTCACTCAAATTGCACTCAAATATGTCCATCCTTTCATGTACAGACGCCAACACGTCAAGTTACCACAATGTCTCAAATTTCTTTGATCGTTCTTCAACTTTATGTCAAACAGATTAAGGTTCATATTCAATTGACAACATTTCAAAATTTTAACCTCCATGTTTTATTATGTTATCTAAAAGTAAATCCAAAAATAGAGGACCCATATTTTTTGGTTTTTCGAAATTATGTACTTTTCATTCATAATTTTAACTTTGAAATTCGGTGCATTCTAAAAAGACGTAAGCGCCAAATGACGTCATTCATACGGTGGAATCGCGATAATTCCTTTGCTTAACTGTGATACGTCAAAAAAAATCAGTTTCTTAGATGTCACTGTCATTTAGCAGTTGTCAATGTCACACATTGACATTAGATATGTGTTGTTTGACATGAGAAATGTCATTTTTGACATTAGATATGTCTTTTTTGACATTAGATACGTAATTTTTGACAGAAATGTCTTGTTTGACATTATAGTTTTCATCTTAAAAATTAGCTTGCTTTCGCAAAGGTAAACACCTCATTCCACCGTATAAGTGACGTCATCGCATGGTTTTTGGTTTTTATTTTTTTTCTCAGAAATTAAGCTATAAAAAAATAAAAAAATTATATATTTGAACGCAGCACACAAAAATGAAGAAACGGTATTTTTATTTTAGGGTCATGTCAATTTTGAAATGTTGTCAATTGGGAAAATTTGACACATTGGGGTAACTTGATGTGCTGGCGTCTGTACTTCGTTGTGAGCATATTGTATATTGTTCAAGTGAGGGGTGTTTTTGACAGTCGAATTTAATGTGACATCCCATTGCCTTTAACCAGCGGACTGTCAAGACTAACAAAGCTTCATTTTTTCAAATTATGATAAGGAATTAAGAAATAATGAGAGATAAGGAACAAGGTTTCACATGCCCCAATGAATTGGAGTATTATCTGACCAGACGGGTCAACACCCGTCTGGTCAGATAATAATAATAAATAATCACAGACACAACTGTCTGGTGAGCCACTAGTGAATATTCCACAACTTTTCACACAACGCCATTTAGTCCCAAGTTAAGCTTGAGAGCTTGTGTTATGGGTACTAAACAGCTGATAAACATACTTATATATTTCTAAATACATACATAATTATTATAGATAAATAACACCCAGACACAGAACAAATGATCATGCTCATCACACAAACATTTGTCCTGGGTGGGAATCGAACCCACGGCCTCCAGCATAGCAGTCAGGGTCACTAACTAGGTACTAGACCAACAGGCCAGTCGAGTGACCAACAGTTGTTGTTGGGAGCTTGTGTATGTCCCATCGCATTTATATCTTAAACATTGCCGTGTAGGATATGTCAGTTTAGTTTGTATACAAAGAGGTAGATCTCGCTACACTATCACTCACTCAAAAGAGATCGTAACTCTCTCTTTTTATGTTGTTTGCATGTCCGTTTATGTTTAAGTTTATTGGTAATTACTTGTAGAATAGCACACTGGTATAACTTTTAATATTTTGTGGAGAATATCGTAGGTTATACATTTATGAACCTTGTATATTTATAACTTAGTGTAAGATTTTAATGTATAACTGTTTATTTTCCCGAATAAATAAAAATATAAAATAAAATAATAGGTCGACAGGAAGCGTCCATCAACTAAACATGACATCCTACTAATATTATAAACGCGAAAGTTTGTGAGAATGGATGTATGGATGGATTTTTGTTACTCTTTCACGTAAAAAGTACTGAATGGATTTTAATAAAATTTGGTATGGAGTTAGCTGACACCCTGGATTAACACATAGGCAACTTTATATCCCTGTATGCCCACAGGAACGGGACCTACGCGGGTGAAACCGCGGGACGTCTGCTAGTTACATATAAAAATTGTTCGACTAACCATAATAACCAACTGAAACTTCTTAGCAATAGAAGTATCCACTGGCACCAGCTGCCTTACACCTCCAGTATTAGGATCGATTGCGAAGTATGTAGCCCAAGAGTCTGGTTCTCCACTGTCGATGGTATACTTGATACGGGCATCTAACGTGTCCATGTCAACTGCTTGAATCTTTTCTGGTTCGATTGTCAGAATGCCTGCTAGGACGCCGCTGTTTACCTGTGGATTTGAATGAGGATTGTTTTTGTTTAAACGGCTATATTTTGTAGATTGTAAGAATAATATAATTACATCTAAAAGTCATAAAATCTGAATCCTTAATATTTTTAAATCATCGACACAGATTACACGGCATCAATTCAGTTAAAACTGGAAGCCATTCCAACTAGTTAGGAAAAGTCTAGGCACATGATGACAGATTAAACATGTGTCATGGGAGATTAAGGTAGAATAAGAACAGACGCCAGCACGTCAGGCTACCCCAATGTGTCAAATTTCTTTAATAGTTTTTCAACTTTATTACAAACAGAATAAGGTTCATGTTCAGTTGGGAAAATTTACAGTTTGGGGTAGCTTATTGTGCTGGCGAATTTTTAGTTTAGTTTTAAAGTCAAAGTATTTATTAGTGTGTTTTTTGGTGATACAACAGGGGCTCGAGTCTGCTATTGCAATCGTGTCTCAATGACCGGTCATTGATCGAATATTTTGACAACTTTGACAGTTTTTGTATGGGAAATGTGTCATAAGTTTGACGTCATACGTCAAAAATCCATCATTGACCGGTCATTGAGACACGATTGCAATAGCTGACTTGACCCCCTGGTCTTATAAATAATTTATGGTAGCTCAAACAGCTGCCCATTAGGCATACCTACACTAAATCACGATGCTTTTCTAAAATGTGATAAATAAATAAATCTAATTTGGTTACATTTAGTTTTTTTATTAATGACCGCGTTTTCTCTTTGCAGAGAGGTATACAGGACCTCCATTGAAATTTATGAAACTCAAGTTGCGTTATCAACCCGTAGGACTTACTTTAAATAATAATAATAAGGTCTAACTTTAAGTACTATAAATTTACTTACAAAACTAGTATATTCCGGATTGAAGCAAGCCCCCTCATGGAGCGTGCATCCCTTGTATATGAAGGATGGATCCTGATCATCATCATCTTGTACGTGTACAGTCAACGTTGTGGTACTGGATAGACGTCTCTTCGTATCGCGGGCACGGTCCTGGAATATTAAAAAAAGGGTTATAAAAAAGATTTTAGATTTTTTCGGTTGATGGCAATGGACTCACCACCTATTAGGGTACATTATGTATAGGACTTAAACATGACAAGTAATACAGGCGGTCTCTGGAAGAGCCTAACCTGTACCTTGGTCAAAAAAATGTCTTCTAATTCTTGACACATGGTAGCTGTTATAAAAAAGATCTTAGAAGCGAAGTTAGTTCATAATCACGTCCAAATTTCCTTTTCTTCTCCAAAAAAAGATTGATCTGCCTAGCCTGTTCTCAACTATATTGGGATCGGCTTCCAGTTTAACTTAAGGCAGCTGAACACCAGTGTTTTACATGGAGCGACTGCCTGTTAGACCTCCACAACCCAGTATATGGAAAACGCGATACCCATTGGTTCAATCAATAAAGATTGTGAATAACCAAAATACTTGAGAAAATTCTGCGAGACGAACTGCATTTCAATTGCATTCCAGTTAAAATGTAGTCCATCTGTCTAGAGCTTTACTCCTCATCGTTCACCTCCTCTAAACACTAACCTCCTAGTACCAATAATATCTTAAATATACTTACAGAAGCAAGGATAGTGACTAGATACTTCTGCGTGCGTTCGTAATCCAGGCTCCTGTTGACTGTCACTTGCCCCTGATGAGGCAGTGGTATCGCGAAGCTGCCGTAACCGTCTACTGCATTGGCTTCCTCTATCGTTGCATTATCTCCTGGTATAATGAAATATTCCGCTAGACCATTCACGCCTGCGTCGAGGTCTAGTGCTTTGATGCCGTCGAATATTGTGGAACCGATGGGTACCAGCTGAAATCATAAAAACAAATCAGTTTTAAAGAAGATAAATTCTACTTATGTAATATTATGGATGTGAAAGTTTGTGAAGTTGTTTGGAAGACCCAATCACGCGTAAGCCGTTGATCAGATTTGGATGAAAGTTTGCACTTAGACCATTTCCTGGATTAACACATTGGATACTCTTTATCCTGGTAAGGTGATCCCTTTGGATATTCTTGGGAGAGATACCTTTAACGCCGGCGAAGCTGCGGTTTGGAGCCAAATTCATACATTGTAACCCGTAGAAGTTGTTTATTAAAATCGATTGCATGGCGCTGAAATAAACCCAGGATGGTATTTAAAATAGCAAATCTTTGATGTTATGCAATGGAGGTCATACCGGCGCGGGCGACCGTCGCGCTTTATAACTGCACACTGTTATTTAGTTCAAGAACACTCACTCGAAGGGTTCTAGTGGCAACCACGTGCCGTAAGGTGCAGCAACCGATGACCTAATTAAGGTAGCAGTAATGCCAATAAGATAACAGTAATCCGCCAGATACAAGAAACAAAGGCTCCGTCGATGGGAGGACTCTTGTACAATTTCTATGTCCATTTTAAACTGGACGGCTTTCGACTCAAATTATGAAGATGACTCTTACCTCGGAGACAGTAGATTCATACGGCGTCCCTTGGAAAACTGGCGCATTGTCGTTGATATCTGACACTCTAACTATCACTGGTATAGTTCGCCGCTTCTTCGTAGCTTTCACCTGGCAAACCAGCTGCAAACACACCCATTAATTATACATCAAATTACTTCTAACACAGATTAATAACTACCATATTGGCTTTAGGCGATATATTAATAGACATAATTCGGTTAAGGCGATATATATCGGTCCATATTTGTAGCTACAGCACGCGGAAATATGAACTCTAATTCCGAAGTGTAAAGTTGAAAATTGAAAATTGATTGGTGAAATATGTTAGGTGGCTACCTATGAAGTGTCTAGAGATCTTTATAAATTATATGACAAATTATCATAAGATGATTATGATAGATAATTTATTTTAACAATGATAAATAATGGTTTAAAGCGAGTATATTCGGATGAATTGACAATAAGTTTTTGATCGTGAGAACTGTATAAGTTAGAGATACTAAATATCTGTTGTGTAACAGTTACTTAATCGATGACCTACAGTCGTCGGTATTAGAATACTTATAGTTATTTAAATTATTCAATCGTCCGTCCACACGTTTTATTGAGTTATCTAACCATTTTATGTGCATCTTATTATCTATTACTTTGTATGCAGTTGTTGGCTACCAGCTACCAAACTCTTTTAATAAATTTTTCCTTTTCTTTGTTATGCTGAAAAGTCTTGTTGTTGTATTTTTTATGAAAAAATTAGTCTGTAAAAATATGTGCTGCGATAATAAACCAAAAAGCTGAACTTGTGTTTTTTTACTCTAAAATTGATCCTGTTTTCAACAGCAGTGCTATATTGTATGCATATTGCATACTCTTTGGTAGGTAAGCTAAGCATCACAAGCTAACAATCGTACTTCTACATTTAACACTCGTATAGATGTACCTAGAACCAAAAGTTGTAAAACTTCTAAAGTTTCACAAGGCCACCGACTTCCCAAACTTTAATAAATATTAAAAGCAAACAATTTTTATTGTGTTTCTTTTTAGTACAATAGAAATACATACAGTAGAACATATTATTATAACCTCCTTGTCTTTAATATTGGAGGTTTTACTATTGCCGGCTTCCTAACTTACCTCCACTGATATTATTTCTTAGTTAATGGCAAACAATTAGGTGAATACCTTTCCATATTTTATATAGTATTAGGGTAAATAGGCAACTGCCTGCGGCGAACTCGCCGTTGCTAAAAGAAGATTCTTATAAACAAACCAAATGGCTAACCTCATTAGAGCTTTATATTTAATATTTTAGGTTTTTGTTGTTTCTCTGTAGAAATTTTGTTTGTTATCTAAATTTTAACAAACAAAAAAGAAATAATGGTTTTGTAAATTATACACAAAATATTATATATTACCTGAAACACCATATGCGACAAGTTTTCCTCATCTCTATCAAGTGGCTGTAGGAGCTGCAAACGTTTTCCATGCAGCTGGAACAGCGTGGGGCCCTTAGGAAACACAGTCGACAGAATTACGTCTACATCTGGCTCGCCGACTATTGGCAGCTGGGCTGGTACTGTGCTTTGGTTCACCTCTGAAAGAAGAACACGGGTGCACATTATTATGGAGACGATGCCAATACCCTACTGTCACACCATTGCTACAGTTTTGTGGGCCTCAGTTTGTAAGTTACTCACCATTTTTGATTAAAGATGAATAAATAATAATACGTTGAAGGTGACTAGTAGAACTAGAAGAGAGAAGATTATGACCTACTGAGTTAAGTAAGTTATGAGTCGAACTACACTCTTACACATGAGCGCCATGTTCCTATCGGCAGACGCAACTGCTGTCGTTGACACGCCTCGGCGGTAGCCCAAATGACTCCAGAGAGTGACGATGACGGCTGCCGCTGATCTTTGCAGTTGGAATGTCAACGGCTGCCGCCGAGGCGTGTCAACGGCTGTGGTTACCTCTGCCGTTGGTAACATGCCCTCGAGTGTATGAGCTCGAAGAGGTCAGTCAAGTCAGACATTAGTTTGGGCAGATCGCTCATCTCAAACATGGTCCTAATGACCATGTTTGAGATGGTCCTTTGAGGAATGAACAACACAGATTTGAGTGATCCTGTCCAGTAAGTGCACACATTTGTCAATATTGAGCTATTCGACAAAATTTTAGTTTCTAACCCCTCAACTAGATTACAAGAAAATGTTCGACACGTATTTTTTTCTTTTTCAAATGGATGGAAAACAGCTGAGATTAAGCGCATTAAATTTGTGGAGAGGAGGCTTGTAACGTCATTATCTATGATAAACTCTACTGGCTAGTGACGTCATGCGATATTTTGACTCGATGTATTGCCGTTATTTTTTGATTACGTTAAAAAAGACAAAAATATGTGTTGAATATTTTCTTGTAATCTAGATGAGGGACTACAAACTAAAATTTTGTCAAATAGCCCAATATTGACAAATGTGTGCACTAACTGGACAGGATCACTTAAATCGGCGTTGTTCATTCCTCAAAGGACCATCCCAAACATGGTCCTCATATGAGCGATCTGACCAAACTAATGTCTGACTTAGACTGACCTCTTCGAGCATACGAGGGGCATGTTACTAACGGCAGAGGTAACTACAGCCGCCGACACGCCTCGGCGGCAGCCGTTGACATTCCAACTTCAAAGTTCAGCAGGGCAGTCAAGCATTCAAAGGTCAGCCGTCATCAGCTCTCTGGAGTCATATGGGCTACCGCCGAAACGAGTCAACGACAGCAGTTGCGTCTGCCGATAGGAACATGCCGCTCATGTGTAAGAGTTCTTAGTTCGATTTGGTGTTCCTTCCCAGAGTAGTCAGATAAGAAACACTGACGAAAACTGTTTTTTCTATTTTTATACTTAAAGCGTCTTCGTATCTAACTAGCCAGTCTCCATAGTGAAAATTATGATAAAAATTTACGTAAAACTATTCGTTTGTTACTTACGATCTCCTCTGCTCTCTTCTATATCGACTATAATGCTAGACTGGCCCGTTTCCACTTCACATGGACCTGTAACAAAAGAATACTCAATTAGGGATAGGAACAATTATTTCAAGTCTGCTAAGTACCAACAGAAAACCTTATATTGCACCTAGTGTGTTTGACATTTGCACAACCCTAAGGTAGACTGATAGAAAACTTCTAAGGTTATTAAGTCCCATCTTTTTACGAGTGTTTTTAGTTGTGCATAAAGTTGAATTCATTAAACCCCAAGCGAACGCCGGCGTTCGCGGTGTCGTTGTTTTTCTATTGTGTCTCTAATTGACACGATTTAAAGGTTAAATAAATCTTACTTCCCAAGTAGGTACTAATATTATGAATGTGAAAGTTTGAGTGATGTTTTTTTCTTAATCACGCGTAAACCGCTCAACAGATTTGAATGTAAATTGGCACATAGATCAACTATTTCCAGAATTAACACAGTCATAGGCAATTTATCCCGGTAATGTGTTCCCTTAAAATATAATCTAATCTTGGACAAGTAACTTTTTACGCGGACATAAGCTGGTAAATAATAAAACCTAATGTCATGTGTAATAACCTAAATAATGTGCCGAATAAATTACTTACTGTCGACGTTGTGTCGTTCCGGATACAAGCAATTACTCATAAAGTACATACACGCAAGATTATTTTCTTTAACAGTTTAATTACTCAACAACATACTTCAATTACTAAAGAGCAATTTTTCAAATCCAACTGCTCGCTACATTCCCAGCACATCGTAAAACAAATCTGTGTACCATTAATCCCACATTTATCACCGTGGAAACGAAACACAATGCATTAAGATAAGGGGGACTACAAAGCTTGCAGTAACCAGAGATAGAATAAGCAAATACTCTCACATGAAAACAAACAGTAATAAATAAGAGAATCGACAGGTGCACGGGACCTTAGCTTCGTTAGGCCTTTGAACAATTAATTAAGGTTTTGCAAACGTTGCCTTTCCTTTTCCCATTAAATTGTTGAGAGGTAATTTTAACTGTATATCTAGGTGCGCCTGCTAGAGATATCAGAATGGATAGATATACCATAATATCCAACAATCTAGATGGTTTTACAGGTGATAGGTACATATTACGTCATCGCGTCACACCGCAGGCATTCTTCAAAGGGTGAATCAGAGGTTAATCTAGTACACCCATATTCCGTCAGGTATGCAGCCAGTTCCCAAGTAATAAGGGATGAGCGTAAAATCCCAGTTGAAAAAACCCAATTACACTTTAACCGATCTAGGATTTGACATCGAACTTGAAGCTCAATAGTTGTGTTAACAACAACGCATGTTCTATACTCAGGCTCTGAGGCATCTGTTAGAAACCTATGGAACTTTTATATGAAAGCGCTATGCGAATATTATAAAGAAGTAAAGTTTGTGATTTTATATGTTTGTATGGGGTATTCTCTGAATCTACAGAATCTAATTGTAGAAACATTTGTAAAGGAATTTTAAATAAAATCTTGCCTATGACACTACAAACAATGCAGCTTCTATTGAGAAAGCCACATTATTTGTATAAAAACTAAGAGTCTAACTAACATCCACCACATGCTAAAGTACAAAATGCATTAGGACGAAGTCGCAAGTGAAGTGCTAGTTAAAAATGTGTTAAGGTCAAAATAATAGGAATCTAAACTATTTTATCTTGAAATTTGACTAAATGACCCACAGCAGTTAAGTCTAATTAAAAGGTTGTGTAGTTTCAGAGTATATGCCGAAAAGACATCGTATGTATTACGTTACGTTACGTTCTTGACACATAGCTATTCTATGTATCCGTACAAAATAACTTTGTTGAATAAATAGACCTATTGAAAGATAAACTAAGAATACAAGTCTACTATTAAAATTCTATTGACTTCCGTTTATTTGTATCGATACACGCCAATCTTTCAGCAGTATTACACCAGCTAATAAAATTAAAACCTATTAAATACTCCCATGCCACAATTTAAAACGAAAATTATAAATAACTTACTGTAAGGGATAGTTTCAGATTGGTCGTAAAGTTAGTAACTCTTATAATAAACGACCACGCGAATCCTGATTTTACTATGCGGTTATTACAGAGTCGAAACTGTAGTTCTGTAATGAATTTTGTAATACTAAAGGCTGTAAGTAGCATGAGGTTACATTGGCACGCTTAGAAAATGTTTCGTCTAGATGAATACAACAGTTGATTCTTTTTTGAATAATTGTAAAAAAAATCTTATTGGAAGAAAATGTGCGCGTGCACTGCTCTCTCTTGCTTCTACAGTGATGCAGACAGAAGACCTGCATTGTGTCTTAGTTATTCGAAACGTAACTGGCTATACCTAAGAGAAAGAGAAAAAGAAAATATGTGCTCGGAACTTTCTCTCTTGCCCCTACGGCCTACAGTAATATACGATACGTAACTCTCTCTCTTTATATCTTCACTAACATATCTTCCTCTCAACTTCCGTTCGCCTAGTCCGATCACATTTTTCGTAACGCTCTCGACATGCACTCACCAGTTAACTTCCCAAGTCCAGCGTGCGTAAAGAAGTTTTACTTGAAAAATATTACTCCACCAAATACTTTTCTCTTAATTTTTCCTGTATCCTGAGAGCATCCGTAAACTGCCTGACTCGGAGCTTTTTCGGGCCATACAAATATTTGTTTCGTGCAAGAATGGAACGTGCAGCACGCAGCGCGAAACCAATCGCTAAGTCGCTGCGCCAACCATGCCGTCAAATTCATAATTGAGTTGTAGACATATCCACAAAATTTTATATGTTCCGTAATAAAATTGGCGACAAAGCCCTTTTACCAATTTTCTTTTAAATGTTAGTAATTCCTTACATAACACATGTAGGACTGATAACCACATATCATAACACAGGGCAAATTGGCATTCCTTGAAATAATACAAATAGCAACCGTAAAAGACAGTGTTAATTAGTATCTACACGTGATCTTAATAAGCACATATATTTCACTCCCTGTAAAGGAAACCGGGACTATCCTTATACGTATTTGTTCCAATTAGAAAATACAGTTCGTACGATGTTTTCGAAGTACGTAGTATTCTTGTAAATCGTCCGTTCAGGCTTTTAGGCAATTAATTCCACAGAACTTATTTACAACACAAAATAAATTAGTTGGAACGTGCTGCATTTGTGTTACGGGAAAAGTTGTAGCGCCATTTTCTCTGAAGCATGGTTTTGTTAACTGGGCCTGACCATGTCTGCTTACCGTAAGCGCCCCACGCAGCAGACTACTTACTTCAGGGTAATAAAATGAATCTTCTGTCTAGCCTTTACGTAACCCTTTTTAGGGTCGGCTTCCAGGGTAATCGTAGGAGCCATTGTCTATCTAACTACTACTACCTACCTCGGACAATTTAAAAAATATCTAAGCATAGTTTTGGCAGACAATATTGGCCACCTTTGATATGTAGCGATATCTATCTCTGCGACCGTCGAGCAGTAACCCACCTGATACAATACAAGCCTTTTTTTTTTGGTGCGTGTGGAATATTCTCATACTTGTCCTCCGCCTCGGGGAGGGTGGAGGCGTTTACAGACTCTTCCTACTAAAAACCGTCCCGGTGTTCCACCTCACTCCTGCGCCGGGGATCACGGTAATAGAAGATACTTCCACGACCCCCGACTGGATACAACACAAGCCTGATCGGAGGATCCTCTCTATTCAAAAGTGGATGAGGAACTTAACACACCTTTCCTAATACGCCTAAAAATATATTTTAATGTCCGAAAAGGGTTAATAAACCCACAATACTTATCCTGCCGAACATAGTTTACTTACAATGGCATTTTGTTAAAGCAATTTTACAAGCTTCATTGAATACGTTTAGTTTCATTGAATGAAGCGATGACGTTAATTTGTTACACGGTCCATTCAAACAGACATTATTTGTAAATAAAATTCAATAGGGTATTGATCTTTTTGTCAACATACACAATAAATGATTTAATCTTGTTAGCAAGTCAATGTTTACTTGCTTTGTTTATAATTACGACTCAAAACAATTGTTTTAATTTTGATTTATGTCTGTCACTTCTAGAAGTTTGTAGGTCTGTGTAATAAAACTGATCTCCACAATATTTTTTAGTTGTCATTGACCGAGGTTTTATGTTTGTAACACACAGTTGTTGGTATTCTGACGTTTCTGGCATTTCTAAGGGTTGGTAGCTCTAATTCAAACAAGACTTTTTGTTTCCTATTAACCAAAATTTCTTACTTGTAACAAAGTTATTTTGCGATTTTGATGTTTCTGGCATTTCTAGTGGTTTGTAATTTTACGTAATAATTCCAATTAAAACGAGACGTTTTTCAATTTCTATTGACCGAGGTTTCTTACTTGTAGCACTGTTGTTAGTGTTAGTAAACTGAGTTTCTGAACTCTGTTATTACAAAAGCCACCGTATAATTTGCAGGGTACCATAAAGCGATGTTAACCAGTATAGATAGATATCTATTTGTCTCAGACATAGTTTGTTTTAACAGTCTATAACAGAAGCCGGTGTTTAGTACGACGATATTTGTTATGTTTATTGCAATATATACTAACTAAGTAAGCTTACGTTCACATAGGCGGTTTTTTAGCGAGGTTTTTTTTCGTAATCTGAATTTTCAACTAACGTATATACATGATGTCCATTTCAAGACCATTCCAGTCCATTCAAAGACTGCCTGTAAGACATTGCTTTTAGCGATAAGGCCGCCTATTGTAACACCCAATGTAGCTCTTTAAGATTTTATTTGTTTTTATTGTGTAAAATAAAGAATGTTCTATTCTATGTTAGCACTTTAAAAAGCACATTATAGAATGTTTAACTCAAGTCGACACTCTATGTAGCTCTTTTAGTTTTTTATTTGCAAGTTTTTATTGGTTAAAATATAGAATGTTGTAGGTATTCTATTTTAGCGCATTTAAAGAGCACACCATAGAATGATAACTCATGTCGAAAGTTTAAGATTTCAATGCGCGGGAATCGAATTCAAGAGTTTAAAAGCGCCTGTGTAAACCTAGGCTAAAGGTTTTAATACGAGAGGTACTTACCGGGCGTTGCCCTCGCCACTTGCAGTAGACAGAAGAAAACAAGGCAAGCCGTTGATCGTCCATGCTGGAGCGCACTCCACCGCGCCATCTCACTGTAATAAAATTAAAATATACTATTAGAACACAAATATTAAGAAACATCGGCATTTCATCGATGTTATCAGCGAAGTGCTAGGCAGAGGTGTATCCGGATAAGCCAGAATTGTCAGTAAATATAAATTCTCTTTCAATAACATATGGGGGATGGTAATGAAGCGCACGAAGATTTACCTACTCACATTTCGCTAGTAACTTCATGATTAAATCTCTAGTAGTAGGGAGCAAGCCTATTGCCACAATTCACGAATCCCGACTCTGGGCTGCTACAGAGAAATTTCAGGTGAAAAACTTAAAAACGATCTGGCTCACTTGCGACTAGTAGACCAACGAGAGACACTGTATGTGACTAATTTAATATTGAATGTATGTAAGTATATTTTTATTTTAAATTCTTAGATAATTGACTGCAACATACATTTCCACGTTAGAAACATTTGAAACAAACATCTGTGTAAAATCTATAGATCCGGACTCCGCTAAGTCTCACGAATATTAATAAGCCATATCAGCATGTAGCCTCATCATACACCGCCCACGAACATCTAAACTATGAGCTTTACACATGAAAATGTTAATCCTAATGCAATATCATGTTGCATTAGGGTTACCATTTTCATGTTCAAGGCTTTTGATCCAGTAGTTTTTATTCTTACGAAGATGAGTGTTTCTTACTTAATCTACAGGGTGGAATACTAAAAATCAAACTGAAAACTACTTAATACAGTTAAAATATGGCGTCAAAAAACTCAGCCGCATTGCTATCCACCGGAAGTGTGCCCCAGTATTGCCACGCACGTTGTATGGCACTGCTTATCCTTGGACCAATGTAAAAGCCAGTTCTTGGGTCACGCGAAGTGTCAACTAAGCGTCTTCAAAGTTCTTTAAAAATGCTATGAGCACTCGGACCCCACGACCCGAGTTTCAACCCCAAACGGCTTGTAAATATAATTTCCAACAAGGTTCTTATATTTCCGCTGCTTGAGGTTCTCCGCAGCCGCAGCGGCAGCGCCAAAACAGATCGAATGGAGAACACGAAAAGCTAAGAAGATGGGATTGAGTAAGAGTATTGACACAAGTAGCGTCCCACTTATCCTAATAATAGAAAGTATCTTTACGCAAACGATTAATAAAAATACAACAATCTCACCAATATCACTAGGCTGTAACTAAAAGTGTCAACCTCTAATAAATTTTCCTTTCAAAAAGAATAAAGAAACCAATAACTCAAATTCATTAGAAGATCTGACGACACATCTATCTACTTGCAATATTGTCGAACAATAACTACACGTGTTATCACTCTCTCGGTTATAGACTAATGAAATAACCACTGTCTCCAGACGTACTAACAATAGAAGAGTAACGTAATAACAAAACAACAATAACAAGATAATCAAACTGCAACAGAGTGTAATACAAATCAAATGTAATCTTTAACT
The DNA here is from genome assembly GCA_921972225.1 of Euplexia lucipara. NCBI lineage: Eukaryota > Metazoa > Arthropoda > Insecta > Lepidoptera > Noctuidae > Euplexia > Euplexia lucipara. The sequence goes on along the minus strand of OV179152.1, from coordinate 15,218,746 downwards.
TTGTTCCCAACCGATAACCTAGCTTCATACCACAGTCTAAAAACCTACAATCGTCCGACGAAGCCGTCTAGACAGGGCAATCGTGCGGGGTGTGAAGGGCGACACGTGGGAAAGGCGCTCCGAACTGCGAACAAAACGATGTTCGTAGTTCGGGACGTATTATTCAGGGCTAACGCGTGTAGACGTTGTCGGCATTTTTCTAGAGATCGAAGGCGTCGTCCTACTGTATTAACATTTATACTGTGTTCATACTAAACAGACAAAAATCAAAATCAATAGTCATTTAAGTATTCAAATTAGACTGAGAATCAGCATTTTTTGAACGTCAAAATTATATAAGACAAGTCCCCCAAAAAGCCCACCCTTCGCCACTTTCTAGGGTTGGAACAAGCTGGGAAAAACTGGTGGAACAAACTCCGCAGCAAAAGAAATAACACTTATATCTTTAATTTTATTGAAGGTAATGAGAAAATTATTAGTCAATGGATTTGAATAATAATAAACTAGTCTAAGACTGTAATAAGCCATGTTATTGATGATGATTCCCCCACGAATTTGCCCACGAAGATTAGGTTTCTTGAAATAATCTGGATACTATTTAAAATTGTAAGATCCAATTAAATGATAATAACACGGACTATATTGCTGCAAAATTTCAAGTAAAATATTGATATTCAGGTAAACAGTCGAGCCATAAGTGGACCAAACTCATTCTCACATTTGTAATAACAGCTCGGATTAACACAAATAGTTCTGACATTATTTATGTTAATGCGAATATTTGCGATCAAAGGATTTAAATTATAATAAATAAGATATTCACTACACTTAGTATCGAAGCCAGTAGAAATATCAGAAATGCATTAAGGGGTGCTACTTATCGGACCAAGATCAATAACAGTAAAGCTTTAGGTGGTTCTGGCATAGATATATCGTGAAGAGCAAATGCAGATATCACAGTAGTCAATTTAACAGAATCCTTTAAAGCGTTTACGCGTTTAATCTGGGTTATATGTCACGGGATGTTTTTGATAGTAACTATATTTCAAGTACTGTAAAGCCATAATTTTATGATAAAGAAGAAAGAAAGAAAATAATTATGTTTATTTGGGGCACGCACAGGAAATTAACAGTTTAAAAATAAAACTAAATCGAACACTATTAAATAACAAAAATACCTGTGCGAGGCCAAAAAGGCCCCTATCTCAGCACGATGCCACGGACGATGCACGATCGGACCGAAATAGCTACTTGATCTACAAATCTTGGATATTGAAGGGTGCAGAGGCTGAACTTTATATCAGTCAATAATTTAAACAGTCAAATTTTAGGTAGCTGCGGCTTTTGCCCAACAATATTTTACAAGTGAACATGGCAGGCTACCAACAAATCCTTATGTTGTACTTTCTGGTACTGAAGTAGATAACATTAATCGGATTACAAACAACATAGTTATCGCACCACCAACTCTCACGATTAAGCAAACAGGCACAGCCTTGGGAACACTTTACAAATCCATTTATTTCTTAATGCAATTTACAATCATTGAAATCCCACAAGCTAAAGCAGAAAAATAAATGGTGTCGTATAAATTATTTGTATTGATACCCCGGTCAATATATCGTTTCGAAGCTTAAGACCTCAAAGCCTTTGGGATCTACATTGTAGTGGAATTTATAGGCAGATAGTTAGTTGGTGATATTCAGCAAATGTATGGACTCGCGTCGGATGCTTTTGCAGCATTCGAATATTAAACTGGAGTTGAAAGCATAGGACCTTCATTTATTTTCAAATTTATGACAATGTTCTTTTAAAACTTAAGGTTTTCTGCTTCTATCTCTCGTGTTGTATCCAAGTTACGTTTATCATTAAGCAACAGGTGGTTAAAGCGTTCATTAGCGGTTTTATGTCGTAATACTTCATCCGTAGTAAGTATTGTGAGATTCTGGTTTTACGCGTGAATGCGTATTTTCAATTTCTAGTACTTGCACACAATGTAGAGACATTTGCACGACATTTCGTAATTTAACTTCAGGCTACATTTAACCGAAATTAGGGCACGCATAAACTATCTTATTATTATGTCCAAAGTTAAGTAACTTTACTTCCTAAATCCTACATCACAAGATTCAGTAAACATAACAAAGGACAATACTCCTTTGCTTGCTAGCACTGTAAATTCTCATTACGATTAAGGTCAAGCGCATATTGTAAGTCAATGTAAAACAAGTAAATAGTCGGCGTAGACACCAGAACTTGTAAAGACTTTCGAAATATGTGACCTCAGGATAAAATAATATTATTTTTCTACTTAATTTTAGGACTTAAAAATAACTTGTAAAATGTACCACAGGTACACCTCTGCCTAACCTTCCGAAGAACACAGGTGTAATAATATATGTTCTTTAAATTGTAAGATATTATATTAATGTAAGTCAAAAACACGCTTATTACTGCATAATACCTCATGCTACCTCCAAGGACTTGAAATAATGCTTACGCATCTAATCATGAATATTTTTTCTATCAAGACTAATGCAGAATTGTTACAATACCAACTAATTCACAAATTCATGTTCTCACATAAATAAACTCGCAGCACAATATTGTTGTATTTATTTTTAATACAGATACAGCGGGCATGCTCTATGCAGATCTGCAAATGAATGCATCACCTGCTCATAATCCCACGCGGTTGAACGCAAGCAAAGAAGCGAAAACTTTTCATGTATTAAATGGAGCTATTTGATTTTATGCAAAAAGTCTTAAAGCGTTGCCTGTAATGCGCGCTTGTTCTAAGTGAAATTATTTATAGTGGTTTATAGGTGCAATAAAACAAGCAAAGCGGTCCTGAGTTCTGACCGGTTGCAAGTCAGTGCAAAAAGTAGACCCAGTATTAACAGGCTATTGAGAAGACTGGGTAAATCATGAGAAATCGTTAAAAGTCTAACGCAACATCGAAGTTTGTGGGCGGAGACGACAATAAATAAGATAATGCCACGATACGGCTAACGGATGAACATACTTTTATAAGTGCTAATCATTTATATAAACTTATTGTTAGAAAGAAAAGAGAAGCTAAAATGGTTGCCGTTGTAAGTTATAATCCCGATTAAAATCATATTCTGTTCTGTCTGAAGCTAAACATTAACAACTTCCGCTCGACAAGACTTAGCAATAGTACACCAATCTAAGCAAACCAATTGTAATGAACAGAGAAAACAACAACCTATGGAATGTTTCCAACTATCCTATCTTTACCATTCACTTGGTAATAATTATTTCCTATAGTAAGAAGGAGTGCACAATTGCACATTCTTTCTTCGTTCTCATAAATCATTTCACAATTAGCATTACTGCTAGGTTCGACAACGGATCGAAGCCAACGTTGCCTGCACGTAGCTTTAATTTGTCACGCGTTTGTATTCGCATGCTAAAAGGATGTCTCAGGCAGCCCCCCTGGCGAAGAGACATAAAGTTTGACGGCACTACGAATTACTATTTGAAAACACGCTAGAGATGTGCTAGGAATTTTGATAAGGTTTTGAATCATAGCTTCTAAATTAGAGCTGATAATATTATAAACCAAAACGTTAAAGGCAGAAATGATGAATAAGAAGGTTTAGTGAAAAAACATAATAAACATTGCAACATAGTAAGTAATGGTTTTATTAATAACCTTTGATCAAGAGGCTATCGTGTAAGTGACAAACTGGAGGAGGGTCGTTTGATTGATCGCCCATGTTTGTAAGCGCAGATAAACACATAGCGTCATCCCGGGCTTGACCTAGCGGTATTCTTAGTACAAAGTTGTAAATGCTCGTACATACTAGAGATGTTGCAACCATTTGAAATGTCCATGAAGCATAAGGTATTTTAAGAGTAAAATTAGTCAAATCAAAACATAAACAGTTCACAAGAACATTGCATTGGAAGCCATGTAAAAATTAAAATAAATCAACGCCTATATCCAGGTATGCGATTACAGATAGCCTTGATTACGGACCGTATAATCCGTTAACAGTATTACGATGAATTACGAACAGTAGGGCACGTTGACGTCTCGTATAATCCTATTAGTGCCGTCTTAGAATCGTGTCACGAACATTAATGTTTCGGAATTGGTCTTCATTGTCACGGTAATTTTGGGGTATTACAAAATATTGATTAATGTAATGACGGTTCTTCGTTTGATGCTGAGATATGATGCTAAGATGATGGTGTTTATTGGAACTGGATGTCATTACTAGTTTCGGAATAGATGGTTTTCTTCACGGTTATTTTGAAGTTTGACCTAACTGTTGTCTTCAAATTAAAACATGTAAATTTTACTTCACCCAAAACGTTATCGTTCAAATGCACGGCACTGATTACTATTACTGGGTGAAATAATGCCATAATAACTGTACAAATAAAATTATTGCTAACGATGCATCGTTTACAACGTCGAGAGTTAATAAATCGAATTATAAATTATAGGTTGTTTTATTACCTAAATCGCTAATTACATCTCTTTAGAGAACTTGTTAGGAGCAAACGGAGCTTAGACCACACAGGATTCAAAGTATTTATCGAGAAATATTATGATCATTAACAATTCATCTCCGATATAAAATATGAGGGATATAAAACTTAATGAAGGAGAGAACTATTAAAAGGCACGTACTTTAACAAAATTAAGAGAACTTGAAGGTAATCTAAGTGCTATTTCCAGTCAATCAGATTTTTTTTAACTATTGAGTTTAATATATCTACTGCATAATTATTAACCAGTGATAGCAAGTATGTACCTAATATTGCTGATTAGGAGGTCCTGGGTAATTTTTGGGTAGTGGAAAGTGAAGAAATTCCAGAAAGGAAAATCCAGTAGGTTTTAAGGGAATTTCTCAATAACAGCTCTAAGACTGGACCTGTGCCCGGTCAGAGGCAATGGACTCGTCCCATATTACGTGGGACTTAAACATAACTGGCGAAATGTGGGATTGTGGGTGTACTAAATTTATAGTACAACATCTTTACGTCACTTTGGAGAACACATGCTTGATGTTACGTTAATTATTACAGTGGCGGTTTTGATGGGGAAACCGGATTAAATTTAATACTCTGATGACTGGTTGGCTTGTTTATCTAGTAGTCAGTGGCCCTGATGCCGGAGGTCGTGGATTCGATTCCCACCCAGGACAAACGTTAGTGTGATGAGCACGACGGTTTGTTCTGTGGCTGGGTGTAATTTATATATTATAACATGTATTGTATGTATTTAGAAATACATAAGTATGTTTATCAGTTGTTTAGTAACATGTTTTAAACACCTTACTTAAAAAAGAACTGAGAAGTACTACGCAAAAAAATATTATTTTTATCTTACTCAGTGAGAATCTGATCTTGGCAGTAAATAAGTCACCTAAATCATATTAAACCAATTAAGATTCAATAGAAATCAAGACTTAAAACAGTTAAAAGTAAAAAAGAACACCGAGAAAAACTTGAAGGTTACGAAAAGCCGACGAAAAATTTCAATGCTGAGGGGTCCAGGATCGCGTACTGAACTCATCATCAACCCCTTGATATGCCTGGATGTCCGTTTCACCCCTTTATAGACGAACCAATATTAATCAATCAGAAAGCAGAAATTAAAAACGTCATACGCATAAAATATAATATCAAGGTCCTAACTGAAATCGTTCAAGAACCTATCAGCAATTTGCACAACGAAACAATGAAAAACGTCTGGGAGGCGGCTACGGAAATCTGCACACATGTAATTTGTGTTAGGAATTTGTATCGTAAAACAACAGTAACCCATCGCCATTGTCTTAACGGATTGCGGTGCACTCCTGCGCACGTTCGGGGGCAGACTAACACCGATGAATGTTGATAGGTTCCTTCGGAGCATTTCTATAGATAATGTTTTCGATTTATTGTAAGGGAATTTGGAATTAGCTGAGCAATATACAGTTAGAACGGGTAAGGAAGACGCGAATGACTTGGAAAGGCAATCAGCAAGATGTTAACAGAATTATATCAAACTTTATGTTTGCTATTAAATGACGTGCAAATAGAATTGAATACATGAAGGGCTTGTTGGTAAATAATAACAGACCACCAGTCGATCGAAAGTTAAGCTGCTCTAGCTGAAATCCGTGGTTGGGTGACTACTCATACATCAAGACCCTTCCGTGCCTCGGAAAGAACGTTAAGCCTTTCACCCGAACAGTCATTTGTAGATCCTTGACAGTCGTTACAAGTTTTAAGAGGTCCGAAAGTCTGATAACCAGTTAGGCAGTTGCTCTATCTTGCATTATCATTTAGCTGCATTCGTTAAGACTGGAAACCGATCCCAACATAGTATGGAAAAGCTAAGGCAAATGAATCCCAATTCCAAATACCAATTGAAGAACAAAAAATAAATAAATAATAAAAAAAAACAAATGCAAGATAAAACAGTTCTGCTCTTACAAATGACTAATTACTAGACAGCCACTTAATAAAAGTGCTAAAAATAATTAACCAATAAAAAAATTAACCTTAAAGATAACGGTCGATAAATTCTATCATGATAAACATTTTGACAGTTGATGATGAATCGTTTGTCGACTTACTTTATACTTTCAATAAATTAGTAGCCATTTTTAGTTTTGATTGTCGTTTGCTGTTTATAGCGATCGATAAGATTGCTAATGATACTTAATTGCGGCCTGTCAAACGTAATGAAAAAGTTGGTGAGGTCTTAACCAAAGAATCAATCATTTAGAACAAGTAAAAGTTTTCAAAATATTTTACAACAGATCTAGAAGACACAGATGATGACCTTAACTTGTCACAAATCCTTCAGCTCTTATTAACAGTAACTCTTAATAAGAGCACAATAAATTATTATTTGAACCCTGCCACCTAACGTTAAGATTCCATTTTAATTGTTGAGTAAATTTATCTCGAAAGTATCTGCTAACAATACTATAGGAACGTGATTTCATTAAAACTTACTAAGACTTCACGATCGAATTCCTCGCCCATTTATTCCTTAGATACGCCTTTAAAACTAAGGACTCTTCCATTAACCGAACCGTTACATCTGCAATATCACGGATCATTCCATCTGTTTCCGCATCCACCCCTCGATTTACTTTGCTAACGGCGGCGATTGTGCGCCGGCGCAGCCAAATGATCGATGCTTTATTGTAATGGCCCACACGCGGGTGAATCTATTAACGTTCACAATAAGCGGCGTGAGTGCGAATATATTGCCTTGTGACGTAATACAGCAGTAAAGATGCACAGTGGAGAGTTGAAGGTGGATTCTGTGAGTTAAAGGATTTAAATTACTTATGGGATTGAGAAATTATATTGCACTAAAGTGCTGTACAACCACACATTCTTTTAACATAGGTTAGGTTAGGTTTATCGGTTTCTCGGTTTATTATAACAGCCTCATGGGTCGATCGATGGTTAAGCTACGCCTGACGAGGTCGGTCCGCGGGTGGGTGACCATTTATTACATTGACCATTTATTACATACCAAAACTCCTCCGTGCCTCGGAAAGCACTTTAAGCCGTTGGTCCCGGATGTCATTTGTAGATCTTTGACAGTCGTTACTTGTAGTCAGAAGCCCGAAAGTCTGACAACCAGTTTAACCAAGGGATATCATGTTACCCAGTTACTGGTTTGTGGAGCTCCGACCGGCAGTCACTCCATGTAAAACACAGGTACTCAGCTGCATACGGTTAAACTGGAAGCCGACCCCAACATAGTTGGGAAAAGGCTAGGCAGATGATGAGGTTGGTTAGGTTTATCGGACAGGTCCGCAACTCCATGTCCAAGCGCGTATTTTGCGTAACATAACATAACGTTACGTCTTTTTTCTCCGAAGCCTTGGACAGGGGGAGGTGGAGCTGTAGTTCACCCAATAGGATGCGACTCAGCTCATCTAGACTGATACTAAGAAATTCCGGATGGGCAAACTCAATAACCCGAGACCTGGTGCTCAGCAGTAGCGCTTCTCATCAATAAGACCAAATAGGGAGTAAACAAAAAATTAAATTTACTTGAATATGTTGTAAACTCCCATTTAGAAATAAATTTTAGCAGCTGGAACAGCCTTTACATGGAGATTTCTCGCCGACTGGTCGACACTTTGTGTGACCAGAGGGCTTCATTCTTTGGCCAACCATTCAACGTGGCAATGCTGCCTGTTTTCTGGGTACGTTTTCAGGTGACGGCAATGAGTAGGAGTACTTTAACGCCTAAGTGATCCCGTTTTGTATTTCCCCATTTGTTTTTTTTTATTATTGTATTATTTGTTGTAAATTTTAGTGTACCTACATACAATAATTCGTCTTAATTAGCTTTATTATGTAGTTTTAATTTTGGATGAATAAAAGATTTAAAGTAGTAAAAAAACAGTTCAATATAAACGAGATTGACGGAAATGACAGATGTATTACAAGCCTACGTTTCCTACGAGTCTTAACTGAAGGGATATCAGATTCGTCCCACACGAACCCCTATAGTGTTACAAGTAATCTTCGAAACGTTAAGCGACTGTAAAGAGTTTTGATAGTAATAGGAAATGGGATAAATGATAGCTTAAAGATAATACTGACGCCCAGTGCTTCTCGCTATCACCCTGATGAAGATAATCTTGGATTTGTAGCTGTGACAACCGATGGGATAAAATAATTGTAAAACTTTTCCATTAAACAGATTCGCAATGCTATCAAGTGCCTCAATCGCAATCGTTAAATCGAAATAAACGAGGTCTTAAAAGTCAAAACTAGTTTCGAAATAACTTCATCGATAACATAATAAAAACGCTTAAAAATCAAGCTTAATAAACTTGTATTTTGATACTTGTATAAATATCAAAGTAAACGTTAATGGTTAAAGTTTAAAATAAAAACACGAGTAGAAATAAAAATTGAAGTTAAATTATATTAACGTCGTGATATTGGAAGTTGAAGTGTCGAACGCAGAAACGAGTCTCGTATAACGTGGTTACGTGGCATTTACTTTTATCTCAATGATCTAATTAAACAACAAGAACAACGCCTTAAGTAAGCTCTCGTTTAAGGGAACGTACGCCGTTTTTGAACTGAACAGTAATGAGCTAGATTAAAGTTTCTTGATCCTTCGCAAGACAGGTGTAGAACACGCTCGCGGTGTTGCGTTGAAAATCGTGCTTTACCGCGTGGGAAAAAGGTCGATAATAAACTAATATTAGTTGTTTGACATGATTTAAGTTTCCTTTTATTAGCAAACTCCTGTGCTATTTCGACACCAGCTTACCACCAGCTTCAAGTGGCGAATGGTAGTTTTATTTTTTAATCTAAAACTATATCATATTTTAAAACCTTGGTAATTGATAAGTACTCGTAGAATAGAGAAAATACAATAACAGTATTGCATAACATACACATGGGACACAATATGGGAAAGAATAAAGTACGTACTGAGAGTAATAAGGTAAGCATGGCCCACACAATAAGAAAAGACACCAATAAAATACAGGGTCTGCCACGGGTCGGATTAGTTGAACTTGTTGGTCCTATCTCCTATCGCCGATACTATCTCCACATGCGACAAACCACATAAATTTCTACACTTATATGCAGTAAAAGGGCCGTTTATGGCTATACGCGAAATTTCACTGTTCTTCGAGTGAATTGTCTTACAGACATGGAAAGTTAGGAGACTAAACAGTTCAAATGAATTTGGTTGCAAATGTATGTGTACAAAGTAGTTTAAGAGGAACGTCCTCAGAGTGAAATTAGAGACAATATAATTAACACCATTATTTTGGCAAATCTAGACGCATGAGAAGAACGAACGGAATATAAGAGACCATCAGTCCTTACCCATGAAGTCACTGAGAACACTTATAAATAGTGAGAATTTTATTACATAATAAAACCCTTAACAACGACAACAAAGATGGAGAAGATAAAGCAACAAATCAAAACCCTCACGATCCATTCCCTTATATTACGTTAGCATTACGTATAGAACCTCTATTAGTTCGTGAAAGTGTTTACATAAAGCCTGTGTTTGGTGCATCCTCATGATTTGCATAGGATTATGTAACATCTTCATCTAAAGTTCATTGGGTCGCAGCTTAGTGCTCGTGACTGATGTAAATTAACAGCGCTGCAGCGTCTTCGTGTCAGCGGATTTTGATGTATTAAGATGCTAGGGTTAGCGGTAAAGCGAAACAATTTTATTTTTTTAGTTTAAGCGCTTATTTGTCGCGAATTAAAGCAAAACAACTAAGTATTTCAATTTTATAATAATTATAAGAATGAGAACAAAATATTTATTTAGATGAGTGAAAGGATGGAATAAACTATCATTTCACAGTTTAATTATAAATTTAGTCATTTTGGAAATTGGATTGTATTTGATTTATAACAAGAAATTACACAATATAACCGTGAAAAGTTGTCTAAGCTAAATACAATTTTCATCAAAACTGATACGCGGCAAAGTATTGCTAAAGAATAAGTATTAGTAAGTTTAAGTATGCATAATACTCGAATAACTGATGGAAGCGACATTCTGATGATAGTGATAACCCTACATTGAGCAGGAAAATTATGACCGATTTGTGAAATAGAGATGTAACGTATGATCAATTGCTCGCAGACTTAATGACCGTGTTGCTAATGAACAAAATATTGCAGTGCAGAGGCCAAATCTAGCCCGAAGTGAAGTAGGCAATTAGTGCAGTAATAATTTTCTGCTTACCTACTCTTAATTTATTGTTCGATGTCATATTAGGCTATAGTTGGGTGGGTAAGTCAGTTTATGTGCTAACAAGCCAGTTACTGTTATAACTAGCTCTATTGCGAATAGTAACTGAGAATGTTATTGTTATGGCTCCCGTACAACCACTTTGGCCCACTTCAACGCCCACTGTGCTGATCGTACAAAAGAGGTCTATTAAAGAAGCAATTAAGTCGGCAATGGTGGTTAAAGTATAGCCAAGACCAGGAGCCACAAAGGAAACAAGCGTTAAGGTAATTTAATGGGCTATTAAAATGAAGTTTATATACGTTCAAATTTCTGAAATAAATTATGATTTGAATAATTAAATAATAGTTCGTCAGAACTAAGAAAAGCTGAACTACTTTTATATATACACATATTAGGTAAAAAACTATCAGTAAATCTAAGACTAAAGGTCAATCTAGTTATGTCTGACATAAGCGATAAAACTAATTGATGACAAACTGTCACCACCTGCATGCAAGTTTGCAAAATACAAAAACCAATGCGTTGGACGATGATACAAAGTGGATTCTTAATTTATTGTCAATAAATAAAACTATTTTAGTAAAATTGTTACAACATTTTTGAATTCACACAAAGAGATTCATAGAAACATCGACAAGATCTTGCATGTTTAATTCCTCATTTGAATATTATTTCATTATGCGGTAAGATAATAAGATGCAGATGTGATTACCATAAAGAGATATTATAACAATGATTGCAATGCCGGACGTGATAAAAATACAAAGAAAACGCTGATTACCGTTGAGAAAATAGAGATTTGGGCGCTATCTAATCTAATTTGTGAATGCCATATGAGAAAGTATTGTTCAATGCTGAACTGGATTGCAATTTTTATTCAATATCTTTGAAGAAAAACCTATACGTATATTGTAAGCAGTTCATTCTTATCCATCAAAACAACTTCACGGTAAGAATTAAAATTAAATTCTTTTTATTATTATTTTGTTTCGAAGGCGATTTCAAAAACTGAGCTCTAAAATAAATCAATCAGAATGATTAAGCAAATATAACCATTACGACACAAAAACTAATTTCACGGAATAATTTAAAGTACCTATATTTTGTTTTTACTTGGTACATTGTGAGACTCTAAATCTAATGCAACAAATTCTTGAGTTGGCAACGTAGTGTTTTTAATCTGTTTAATGTCCACTGTTAAATATAGACCTGTATTGACCGATTCAATAAATTATTTTAAGCATTCACCATTTTTGACAAGCGGTTTAGTGATCCCGTGATGACGTAATGTTGCCAGAAACCGAAGACATTGAAATACTGGACAAGACGGGACAAGACGGGACAAAACGGGACATCACGAACAAAATTTTCGCCGATACTCGTGTCCTAGTTTACACAAGTCTATGAGTTTAATTTTATGACGTTCCGCTGTCGCTCCAATATTCATGTATTATTCTAGATGGCGTTACTGAGACATAGGATCAAAGTTTATCTGTGACATTTTTTCGCATGTCTTCTTTACATATATTATTTCAAATCTTTTTGCCAGAAACATTGCTGCTTTCAATTGGCAATCGTCCTCTTTGTACACTTCTGCGTTGGGATCTTATGAAGGTACTATAATAGGGTGTTTCTGGGGATTATTATGAACCAACCAAACTACTCGTATCATTGGTATTTTTTTGATGTATAATCATTATTTTCCCTCGGTTCCTGTTTAGTTTTTGTGGGAGTGATTTCATGAAAAGGGACGGAAATCTGTTACAGCAAGGCGAGGTTTTGATTTGACCAATAAGCGCATGTGGTGGCGGAGAGATGCCAAATGCCAACCTATTTTGCGTGGGGTTGGTACCACGTCGTACTGTAATTTTATTTTATGGCGGCGTGTTTGCCACGATAACATGTCAGATAATTATGTTAAACATCATAATATGTGACCACTGTAAGACTTGCTGTTTATTCATTTTATTGACCCTGCCGCTAATGGTCAAGCTGAGTGTCAACAAGTGGAGATTTTCGACTGACCTGTTGGTCTAGTAGTTAGTGACCCTGACTGCTATGCCGGAGGTCGTAATTTATCTATAATAATATGTATTTATTTAGAAATATATAAGTATGTTTTTCAGCTGTTTAGTACCCATAACACAAGCTCTCAAGCTTGACTTGGGACTAAAATGGCGTCGTGTGAAAAAGTTGTGGAATATTTATAATTATTATTCAAGGAATATGCAACTGTTGACTTAGTACTATTCCGTTATTCCAAAGACACCGGACGCATCAGAAAACAACCATCCAGGAAACACAATATTCTAAACAAAGATAAAGTGATGGTGATGTATGTGCATAATAAGCACACTATTACATAAGTGACCGTCGTATGTATGATAAAAACGGACAATTTTCTAACCACTCCCACGAGACTGAATCACCAGGGCTCATTAAAGCAGGAGCTTGAAGATCGGATCGGCACGCAAGGAGATCCGATCTAGATGTTATCATCGCGACATCGCCACCGAAACCTCTTAGAATAAATCCAGTGCTGACTCTACTTTTGTTGCTAACTTTTTCATTTGAATAGGCGTGCAATGTGCTAGTCCGAAATGCACCTGCGTGAATGTATTTGGCAAGAAACACAAGGTGGAGAATGCTAATTTTTGAATAATGATTCAACTGTACGAGTAGGATGTAATGAAAAATAAATATTTTACGCTGTCTTTTGCAGTTATGTTTTAAATAAATTTATATCTTAGAACATACCAGTAAGAAAACAAGACATCTTTAACTCTAACGATTATGCTCATATATTTAGTGGTTTTAATAAAATTTTCAAGTCACCAACAGTACTTGACTATATTATTCATTGTTATTGAGAAATCACGACTGGCGACTAACAATCACGTCATCTTAGTAACAGTTAAGGGGCATAATAATAATAATATACCTATCCCGTACACTGAATAACACATCTGACCATCAAGGGCGATTTAGCATACCATCTTATGGATATCGGATAACCATCAGTCAGGAGACGCGTCTTTGCGGACATCCAAACACAATATAGGTACTCAGTTATGAATAACCTGATGAAACCCTATTACCAAGTACAAAAGGTTCATTTTAGAACGGTTCTTCTCAACAATGATGGCACTGTGAAGGTTGTCACAATATCCTAAACGACGCCCAATGTCAAAGGGGAAGTAATGACCGAACATCATAAATAGGTAATAAGCTGCCTTTATCCGACCATGGTAATCCTCAGATTTATGAAATAGGAAGCAAGTTGACATAAAATATGAGATATTTATCGTCTGTCGCGTTTTAATGTTGAGCAAGTTTACTGACAGTTTCAACATCAGGCAATCAACGGGTTATGCTGAATAAATGCGTTGTAAATTAACGTAGAGGTGATTACACTGGTTTATGGGTATTAAGAATTTGCGGAGCTCATAAAGAAAGGGCGTATGTAAGTACTAGTGAACATAAAGTACAGGGAGCTTGTAAGAACCGGTGTAAATAAAGAAAAGGAAGTATGTAGGATCGCACTAGTGTTAATAAAGGTAACGGAGAATAAATAATACGGAGAAGTGATAGGGAGTGTGTAAACACAACAGTGCTAGTTAAAATCTCCTAGTGAATACGTAAGCGAAGTGCCATCTCATATCTAGGAGTTGACAGTTCACGCTCACTTCACCTTACTTTACGAGGATAGATTTATATTATTCATAGACCTCTTACAAACCTCCTCTCGTTTTTTCCTACTTTCATGACATTGTTCCTATTTTATTAATAACTTGCAGACGTCACGCAGTTTCACCCGCGTACATCCCGTTCCCGTGGGAATACGGGGACAAAAAGTAGGCTATGCCATCCGGGAATAGTGTAGCTTTCCACCAGTGCAATATTTTTAAAAATTGGATCACTAGTTCCGACGATTACCCCCTACATACAAACTTACAAACAAATTAGTATAGATTAATAGTTCCTAATTTGACATGCATATTTTTTTAACATAATATATATAATAACTTTATAAACTTGATTTTGTATGCCTATCGGCCGGACATGGTTTGTACAATTGACATCTATATTGAAATACACCTGTAATAATCACCTATGTTCACAAAATAAATAAATGATTTGATTTTTGATTAGATTTGATTTGACAAATAAAATATAAAAAACACTTTACACCTTTTATTGTTTTATTTTTATAAAGTCGGTAAACTTTTGTTTATGTATCTAGAGGATTCACTATCACTGACAAAAACCTCATTTGTAGAAGTAAGCCCACAAGGAAAGGATACCCTCTCAAACAAACAACGAATTTGTTCTGCAACTTCTTCCCAGCATAAACACTAGGAAATGGAAAAGGGTGGGCGTTTTGGGGGATCATCTTTTATATTTTTAACGTTCAAAAAGAGCCGATTTTCAGCCTGATTTGAGGAAAGACTTTTGATTTTGATTGAAAAGAGAATAATTTTCCAAATCGGTCCATAAATGACGGAGTTATGAGGTAAGACACAAAAAAAAAGAAAAACCAAAATGAGAACTCCTTCTTTTGTAAGTCGCTTAAAAAGGAGCTTCAAATTTATGGCTTTATTGCTTATTGCGTCGGCTAAAACTGCTCACCTATCCTATTTACCCCGTGAAAGTCGTAAAAGGTGTCTACGTGTCAAGCAAATGGCACTCGCGTCTCCCTGTAAATTGTTAACAACATACTGCGAAAGCCTGGCCATTAATGTTGTGAGTTCAAACGTTAATTGTTTTCAATAGAGTAAAGCCCAATATCAACGATTGAATGGAGTTGATCGGAAAATCATTTGGCTGAAGATTCTATAGAAAAAATGTAATGATGCTAATACGAGTCTGATATAGTTTCAGTGTAGGGCAAAGACCTGATTAGCTTTAATAAGCACGGTTTCAGATCCATTTTTAGGGTAAAAACTCCACTGTCCGTATGTCTGTATGTCACCAAGCTGTAACTCATGAAAGTTGATAGCTACACAGTTGAAATTTTCACTGATGATGGATTTCTGTTACCGCTATAGCAAAAAATACAACAAACTTGCTACCGACGTTACGGAAATTTTCGTGCGGGAGTCCAACTCGCATTTGGTCGGGATCTATACTATCCTAATTTTATTTTCCTTGAATGTCAATGATATCAAAGATAAACTCAGAAAGAACACATTATATAGGAGTTAAAAACGTCTTATTGATACATGCCCAGATTTTAAATTTGTAAAGCACTGGACCATCACGACAGAAAATCAGAATCAAAAGTCGTTCATCAAAATTAGGTCTAAAAACAAACATTTACACAAGACAGTCCACGAAAATACTTCCTAGTGTTTTGCAAAGAAAAAGAATTGGCGGAACATACTTCTCAACGTGCCATGTGCAATACAATTCTTACATGTAATTGAATATTATTTGATCACGTTCGTTGCGTCAAATTTAGAACTGAATAATTTCACAATTAACATCCAATAACCTCTAATGTAGATAGCGATACGGTGAACCGTTGAGAAAATAATTGACAGATCCCATGAATATTAACTGAACCCAATTGTTCTGTCAAACGGATTGTGATACGGCAGCCTCGTTCCGTTTTCCCAGGATACAAGCGAACCACGACTGTAAAGTTACCTCTTAAGGTAACAATCCATTAACATTTTGCCTCTAACTACATATCAGAGGGTGAATGTAAAGCGGCAATGTACATGCAATTAAGAGTTTAATTCGTGGCCGATGTATAGTTGGGTGCGGCTCCGGTATTTTCTAGTCGCCAGGATTAGTGTTATTACGTGAAGATAGAAACGGGATTTGCGCTGAGGTGTAAGCTGTGTTTATAATACCTACGTATACATAGATATAGCTCAAGTATTTTGTTTCGCTTAAAGAAATTGCTGGAGTAAGGAAATTGACGGTGTCTATGAAATTGGAAGTGGTGGTGTTTCATTTCTATGAGACTACGCTAAATAACGTAACAGTTATCAAAGGATAAGCATAATATCTACAACAGCTATGGATTCTCTTTCAGAAACCATATTCGGAATTCGTAAGTTGAAGCTAATTTTCATGTTCAACTTTTGTATAAAACTAGCGGACGTCACGTGGCTTCCCACGTTGTTCCTGTTCCCGAAGGAGTACGTACAGGTATAAAAAGTATGTTACCCGGGAATAGTGTAGTTTCCCAACGGAGAAAGAATTTTTTTAAAAGATCCAGTTTTTAAAATGCAAAAGACAAAACTCGTCTTAACAATATTAGTATAGATAGCTCTTCGCTGGCAACCTTGTCCGCATGAATTACGTAGGTACTTTTCCCTTCAAACTTAGACATCCCCTCAGCCGACTCGAAGTTTAAAAAATTAAATAAAGTCAATAATATTACTCGGCGAAATAATAGCTGTTTTAAATTTATCCCTAGAAACAAACAGTGAAATATTGCCTCTGCACAATTATAATGCGTAAGTGTCTTGAACAACGGTTCACGACAGCAGAACTGTGAAGTTGTTGAAATTTGTAGACAATAAACCACTCTGAACAACAAAGCCTTCGTATTTACAACAGAAAGAAAAGGGATAAAGTTACTCGAAACAAAACAACACAACGAAACTAATCAATTACGAATCGATTCCAACTTAAAATGTTACAAGAAGCCATTTGCGCCAAGTGCACACTTCGCAGTGTACAGTGCAGAGAATTCCTTAACATTCCTTAGCTCAAAGCTCCAGTTAAGCCAGTCATTATGCTAAGAAACAGGTAGCCTGTGGTACGGATACGCCATTAGGTACTGAACCGTCATGTAATTTTGATGCAAAGAATGCAGGCTTTGCGCATTAGACAGTGAGTCTTTACTGCATCAATAATAATTAAAGGTGCTATATTTTTACACTTTATAGGCACGGGACTTCACACTTCTTTTTTTTTAATAGACTTATGGCAAAAAGGTTGTTAGAAACTTTATGGTAGGATTAAAAAGATGTTTATGGTTGACTTTTGTAGATTTAATGAGGCATTTAATAGCCTACCTATATGGTTACTACAAATGTAATGAATCGTTTTGGCTGTTAAATTCTGTGAATAAAAAACTAGGTTAGCCATGGTTTTTTTTAAGCTTTTATTTTTTTTTAAACAGGGTCTTTTGTTGTAATAATCTAAGATAATTTTATTACCTCATGTAGCAAGACAAAATAATCAAAACCTGCCTACAGGTTTCCGGGTCTGACTGAGTGTGTGTTTAAGTTTATAAATGTTAGTTAGGATTTTTTATGTGTCGTGAAGACACAGGAAAAAATCCTATTATTTACTTTAAATAAAATCTGATGTGTGAATACTGCCCGTTAGTCAACAAAAAGGTTAGGTGAAGTGGAAACTCCAATCAATGTTCCAAATGACTATCAAAATAAATATAAACGGTCAATTAATGTCAAACCATAAAAAAAGAAAACAGAATTTTAAACAGGCCAATTACATCGAAAAACGTTGTAATTAAAACTATTAAATATATGCGCATTTAATTAACTGACGTAACCTGTCAACGTCAATCTGACAGAAATGTTTATGAGCCAAACAGTTTGACTCGTCAAATTGATTTGCAAACTCATAAATCTATTGAAACACTTTTGTTTACGTAACTTAGCTAACTTAAAGCTTTTAAACTGTTCTATAACTGTGATATACTTATTATGTTAATATCGTTTTAGCTTAACGCATTATGTAAATTGGTTCTAAAATTAATGCTAATGTGTATAATGGTGCAGTAATAAAATTAAATTATTATATTATCTTGATATTTGAATTGAAGAAAATTGACATTACATTTCTTAGTTTGAAATGTCAAACTCACTTTAGGTAGGCATTTAAGGGCACCAGAGTTAGGTCATCAGAGGACAGTCCTGCCTTTTTTAGCTACTTTTGTGTCTTCAAAAATACTAATACGACGCTATTTTTGTTCAACACAATCTTCACTATGGGGACACTATAAGAATTAGAATGAACACAATTTTCAGCGAGATATTTTTTAAAAAATTCGTAATTTTTAAAGAATTCGTAAAGCGACCTTTACTCCAACAGTCGTGCGCTGCTACTTTAAAAGATATGAGGCCACTGACATTTTCAAAACTTTACACCTTTAAACTTAGCACTCATCACACGCACAATCTCACACGTACTTTAGTGCAGACTCACACTAGACATGATATAACTTCGCTTATGATAAAATATTACAGTGTAAAAACATATTCTTTTCGGTATGAGATTAAACTAGCGATAAAATGGTAGTGCGACCACTTTTTACTGCTAAAATAGTAGCTTGACAGTAGCCTGCGGCTTTACTAAGAATTAGTTTTTCGACGGCTGTGCGTATTCTTTTTTTTAAAGTTGCGTACCATGCAATTATATTTCTCCCGCCATCTTGGAATGAAGTGGTTACCTCCTGATTTATAGTTTCTGCTATCGTCTTAGAGTCTCATATTTTAAGCGATTAGTTTAATGATTTATAAGATTAGAAAATGGAGTAAAATAACAGGCAGCAGTCTGTTATATTATTCCATTTTCTATATACCACAAATCAAACTAATACTATATGTACCTATTTAATCACATATTAGGATCATACTTAAAATCCTTGTCTAAATAAAGAGCAACACTAATAAAAGTTCGTAAACATGTACAACCGACATAGAAAGAAATAAAAATCTATTAAAGAAACGGCTTCAAACATAACTTCCTAGAATATTGTAATAAACTTTCAAGTCTCGTTTCCGAACGCAGCAAACGCCTTTTATTCCATCCAATTTACGATAGCATCTAACAAATAAAATCACAATGCAGCTCTTTAAAATTTATAAAGAAACATCCAGCTTGCCAGCAGTGAATTAAAACATGTAAGCGTCTACGAAGCTAACCGTAGGGTTTAGAAAGCAGATGCTATAAATTATAGCGAAGAAGAGTCACCGGATACAAAGAGACATTTATAATTTGCTAGAACCAGTTCCTACACAGTCCGAGCATCGAACCAGTAAAATATAGTGTTACTATCCAGTTATAAAATATCACATTAGATTTTATTTATGAGTCTTTAGTATAGAATTCTAGGTGGCCAGGCTAGGTGTTCAGTGTTTCGCAAACATAAATATTAAAAAGTTTCCAATTTCTTTTTTATTTCCTAAAACTAAAATCTATACGGTATTTATTACTAGAGACCAAACATCGCGGCATCGGTGGGCTAGTGTTGCATGTCAAAATTATCGATAATCTTGTCTCGTCGTTGCTACTCGACAGAGGATTTATTGTTCCACTGTTGCGAGGCGTTCACCTACGCGGTGCAAGTGTTTTAAATAACTCTAACGATGTTATCGATCGAACATCGAGAAAGACAAACTATAAGATTTATTTCACAGCACTGTTTATCGATTGTCGTTTGTAGTTACTCAACCAATTGATGCCGACTGAGCATTCATGATACGAATAAAACTTTAATTAAGTCGTTGTTAGTATTGAAATAACGACTGTAATGCACACACTGGGCCTAATAAAGAACTAAAGCAACTGGACATGCTAACGAGAAATGTTAATTACACAGCGGATGGCATAACTATAACATAATAGCTTTTTATTATAGCACAGAACAATAAATGATCCCATTTTACAACACATAATAAATTTGCTAACACATTGTTATTAACACTTTTCACCACGGCATAATCGAAATTGCGAAGCAATTATGACGTAACCGAATAGAACTTATGTGTGTTAAATCAGAACAAACTTTCTGAAGCGTGTAATATTAGCTCTACGATTTTAATTAACTCAGCAAATACCCTAAGCGGGAATAGCAAATATAATGGTAACGAATAAAACGATTGCACTTCATTATCATAATCATTTAATGCAATCACAATCTTTAATTACCTCTCCTGTGGTCAGTGGCCCATGCACCTTATTTGCGTAATAGTATCGATAAAATGCAATTGAGGCCAACTCTTTTTTTCCAAATTGACAGCTGATTGGAAGATCGGTATCTTTATAAACTCGTGTCGGGTGAAATTGTTCGTTATTTTCTGTTAATTGTTTTCCGTGTTTGCTTTATGATTTATGTCTGTTGAGAACAGGTATTACCGCGTGCATGTCGAGCTATGTAAGAGAGTCGATATCCCCTCATCATAGCGTCTAATAACTTACGTGATGCAATCTAACCGTCGCTCCCTTTTCAAAAGCCAGTCTGTTTGTTTGCTAAATAGTAAATAGCAGCTTAGATGTTCGTATACTCATGTTCTTTCCGCTGTGCGCGTGAAAGGAACTCCAATCAGTGTCAACAAGAAGTACGTTCCTGCTCCAAACGGCTGCAATAATGTGTTGGGGATTAATGATTGCAATAGTACAGGAGTAGTGACAAATTGCAGGGCCGTCGGCCACGGAAACATTAACCAGTTTCCAGTTGATTTCCAGCTACTTTAACTCGGCGTTAAACAGCTAATATACTTTAATGCGCTGTTTTCATTTGGTTCATGTGATAAAACAGACAGAGTACATAATCACTAAGTACATGTTATAAAATGAGGCACCCATATAATGATGTCCATGTATGAGACTAATCTGGAGATCTAAAAGCAGTATGTGGGACTTGGTACTTTGTGTGGTAGCGGAAAATGTTTTAAAACTACTTGTCCTTATTTTAACGAATGACATGAAGTGATTTTTGTAATAGTCGGGTGCAAGTGCTTTTGCTGAGTTTTAAGTCCTGGGTAGGCCATAGTCATTGGGATTTTCTATCTGAAATTTGTCAGTCTGTTATTGTAGGTACTTACCTACTTAAAATGGCGAAATTTACTGCTTAATTATTTAAGGTATAACTGGCGTAATATCATATTATACTCAATACCAAAATTGATTTTCTTCTTCTATTCATTTGTTTATACTCATTGATACAGCCGCCAAAACATAAACTATAACCTGTTCTTATATTGAAGCTTATAAACGTATAATTAATTTTGAATAGCTTTATTAGTAGCTTCCCTTTTATGTATTTGTTTAAGCTTTCTATAGGAAGTTGGGTGGGCGTGTACGAGAATGTCGATAATAAGTGCTAATACGTCTGACCTCGTTATCGATAGACGGGTTGGGCCACACTATTAGCACGTTAAGCGTAGGAAATGGGAACATACAAGTGTCATACTGTGACTGTCACTCTTACGGTTTGTTGTTTTTAATATCTTTTGGGTACTAGAAGATTACCAGAGAACAGTTTTCTTCAAAATTCTTCTAAAATAAACTAAGCAAAACAATATAACGACCCCAGCATGTTACTCCCACACTGCAGGCCGAATACCTCTTCTCATACAGATACATGTGCACTGAACACGCTTGCTTAAGAAGGATTGGCAATATTTCAAACTTATATTATCTTTTTAGTCTAGGTTTTCTCACTATGTTTACCTTGACCAATATCAATATATAGGTATATGTATAATATTAGAAAGCAGTTATTATTAAAAAAAATACATTTGACACTTGCCCTGACTTACACACTATCTAATGCGTGAGGCGCCTTAACAACTGGACTTCCATAGAACTAAACTAACTCAATAGAAATAGACCTGTTTGTCAACGCAATAAACAATCGCTTAATTATAATTTTAAATATTTTAAACTGGTAATACAGTAGGGAATGCCACCCTATCCTAACCTTAAAATCAGTCAAAATTAAATCTTTGAGACATATTTTATTGTCAATAGTATCAGCAAAGACAGGGCGTTTGTTTGTACAACCTGAAACGTGAGAACGGTATTTTAATGGCTGTATATATAATTACAATAGTCAGTTAGTTTAAATATAATTTTAGTTCGAAACTTGAAGTCAGTTTTAAGTAAGGTTTTATCTTGAAACTGAACTAGACCGTCACAATATAATTAGGAGCTTATACTATCGTCGTATTATGCATTAGGATGGTATAACATAGTTAGAGCTATAAAATTTCTATGCTATTAAATAAAACGCTTAAAAATTGGACTATTCCTTTGGCAATACACACGGCAAACATCTGACTTTTTTGCGTCAGGTGTTGAAAGTCTATTTAATAAACATCTTTTTGTCTTAAATTTTGCTCGAAAGTCGAAAGTAGTTCAGTGACAAAGTGTTCTACATAATGATACATAATTATTATACCCTGTGATTGAATCAGCAAATTACATTAATTAACAATCTCTTCTGTCCTGTTCGACCATCTCTGACGTGTTTTTCGTACAAGTTCCAAAAACACATTTAATGTGCTAAAATTCTATTCTACAAGAATGAATCAGGTATAACAGTAAAAGTGAAGCCTCACATACTCGTCTGAACAGTTATGTAGAAGCGGCAGGAAGATATTTGCATGTTCTGCTTACGTCAATAAGAGAAAATCACCGTAATTATTTAACTTTAGAATGTTGTGTAACCTGCAACTAAAATCGTTGGAATTGAAAACGTGTATTCGTGTAATAGGCGACTTCCGAAATGTTGAAGTACAATACGCTGTCGGATACGTTCAATGTCGCTGTAAATAACTAGATTTAAATACTTATTAGTTTCTCTAAATATAACTCAAAATCTGTATGTTTAATACTGATGCTTCCGCTTATAAGTACAATTTATTTGTAGGTTGTGGAATATATGAAAATGAATCCATGTCTTCTAAAAAAGTAACACACACTACACCAATTATTTTAATGAATATGAAGTATGACTAATTGACTGATTACAGAGTAGTACGAGAATGACTGATTTTATAGAAAAAGACAAAATTTACTCGCTTTTTAGTTTTCTCCAAAAGTGAGTCAGTTTGTCTTTTATTTGAGCTTTATTAAGCAGGAGATACTTCCGTACGTAAAGCCTCAAAAAAACCCGGGTTATTTAGTAACTAATAAGTTTTGAGCTTACACGGTCATATTTAATAGTTTTATGAAATGTTACGTGACTTATAGCACTCACCCATACTAAAAACAGGAAAGAATTAGAATCTGACTGACTAACAGGATTATTTGAATGGAAAAAAGCGTCGATAATTTTACTCGCGCAGTGTACGGAAAATTGCGGATAAAAAATTTACGTAAAGTAGATTTAAAATAATCAGTGTAATATCACTAAGGGTAAGAATCCTTTAACGTAAATAATTACAAGAATCCCACTACTATTATCTCACTGTAAGTGAGAATCTTAGAATCCCGGATACACACACGTTATGAACACACACCCAATATCCACGGTCGCATGGTCACAATGTGGCTCCAAGCTCACCTGAAATGATAATTCAAGCTCCTTCCGTTCAGGCCTATGAGAAAGCGGCGATTGTATGACCTCGCAGTCTCACGCAACGCATACCTTTAAGACCATGCCTTTATCTCACGCTTGCTATATGCGAATAATAATTATTTGTCCATAATGTTGTCTCTGTTACGTAACATGCGTGACTAAGGAAGATGGGTCGCAAAATTATGTGAACGTTTCACTGCAAGATAAGTTGTAGAATTACTTTACGAGACTGCCGTGGTTCATATGATATTTGTAGCCTCAAGGGGTTTTACTCACGTTCATAATAGAATTAAATTACAACATACCATCACGCCTTGCATCACCGTCACCCACATTTTGCGACTAATGTTTGAGTATATACCATTATTTATTTATTTATTTTTTTATTATTTTTTTATTTTTTTTTATTTATTTTTATTTATTTATTTATTAAAACTTTATGCACTAGTAAAATAAACTGTACAAAGGCGGACTTAATGCCTTAGGCATTTTCTACCAGTCTACCTTAAGGTGGTGCAGAGACAGAACATGGTAGGCGATTATGATAGGAGACGAGTCTTTTGTCATAGACTATACACAAATTCCAAGCTGCTTCTTAGAAATTCAAGATGGAGAAACCTTCTAAAGTTCTTACACTTCAACCGTACCAGTAATTGATCCTGACTCCTGAGACAGCAAACATAGCACAGTCTAAAAACCTACAATCGTCCGACGAAGCCGTCTAGACAGCCCCAATCGTGCGGGGTGTGAGGGGCGAGACGCGGGAAAGCCGCTTCCGAACTGCGAACAAAACGATGTTCGTAGTTCGTGAGGTATTCAGGGCTAACGCGTGTAGACGTTGTCGGCATTTTTCCAGAGATACAAAGGCGTCGTCCTACTGTATAAATAATTATACTGTGAGCATAGCGTTCGCGGAGAGTTTTTATTTGAGCAGGGGGTGTATATTCGTCATGTATGTCTGTCAGACTCTTACAGAATAAAAGCCACCCCGGTGTTACGTCTCACACCTGCGACGCAGGTCACGGAACCGTAAGATTCTTCCGCAACACCCCCTGAGCGCTTGCAACCATTAGATCAACCTGACAAGGTGTAATGGGCCTTATGGGGGACTGTTTAAATTTATGACGTATACTAAAAAGGTAGGTACTGAATCTCAGCCCAATTTTGATTTTAAAACATCGCCCTATAAAACCCAATAACGCCAGCAACAATATTGAGGTAATAAATAGTTGTACTTCCAGTTCCACTATTCGATATGCTGTTCTAAATCGATGATCTAAATCGACTAATCTGTAAAATACTCGGTATCCAGATAATTATGCGTGACTAAAGCTTACTCGACTACTAACCATTAACCACTTGTAAGTCGTAAACGAGTGAACCGATTAGCGTAAAATTTCATAGACGATAGATTAGGCTTTAGATTACAATTAGTAGTACATTGTATACTGCTAATAATGTAAGTAATGCTGATGGAACGATACATAAATAAGGAGATAGACACTAATGTGGAACCGGGACTTTACGCCCGGAATTGGTTTAGAGTAGGCAAAGACATTCAATACTTAGGTACAGACGCCAGCACAGCAAGTTACCCCAATGTGTCAAATTTATTTGATCGTTTTTAAATTTTATTTCAAACAGAATAAGGTTCATATTCAATTGGGAAAATTTGACACATTGGTGTAACTTGATGTGCTGGCGTCTGTACTATAGACGGGACAACACGAACAAAATTTTCATCCAAAACTTGTGTGCTAGTGGACAGAAGTCTATGAGTTTTTTGTAGTACGCTCCGCTGCCGCTCCAATATTCATATATTATTCTAGATGGCGTTACTGAGGCATGGGATCAAAGTTTTTCTATGACATTTCCTTGATATATGCCCGCTCTATAGTATTTTAAACCTCTTTGAGAGTAGGTATTCTAAACTACCAGAAAACAGAGCGAGTCTGTGTTCTTGCATTTGTTTCGGAACATTTTCAGGATAGGAGTGAAATGCGAGTACGGCTAACTCATTTGTTGTCTTAATGGAAAGTGTAGGTATTTTTTTTTTTACCTTACAGGCTGTTAATTCCTTGAAGTCACCAGGAACGAATGATAGAGCTAAAAAAAGGGGGTTTATTCCTGTCAATCTGGGTAGAAGTGGATTATTTTATAGTTAAATGCAAATAAATAAATAAATAAAAATATAAAAAAGTAGGGGGTTCTCAATTCTTTCCTTTCCTTTTTGTTTAGTACACTACACTATCATGCCGCCAAAAATATTATCTATTGGAACGAGAAACTATCAATTGAAAAAATATTGGAAAATAAGTAACGAAACAAAAACAAAACCGCAGACTTCTGAAACTAGAGTATTTTTACACCTTTTAGAGTGTTTTAAGAAGTATGTATTAGGAAAAAAAATGTATTTATGCATTAAACCGGAGGGCTCTATATTGATATTTTTCGCACCTCATTTCTGACCTTATCTTTCACACAACTCATCAAACATCTAACCAATTATCACGACAAGATTGGATTTGTTCAAAACCACACAAAAACAAACAATTGAATAACCGTTATAATTGAATCAATTAAACTCGACTCAACCTTCAATCAAGTTTAACTTTATTCGAAGACACCATTCCCATTGTTGTGTTTAGCAAACCGCAGCAACGTCTCAGCACTCGATTGTTTTATTGAGCGGCTACAATCAACAATCGAATAAGTAAGTAGAGCAATCGAGTAATTGGATTTGTTTCCATTTTACAATCGGCCATCATTAAAACTCACGTTACTGCTGGAAGCAATACCAAATCTGGAGCCGCCTACAGTCATATTCGTTGATTAATTATTTAATTTAATTGAGATTTACTAAAACAATAAATCAAGTGTTCTCGGTATTTGTTTATTGAATTAGCAAGATATTTAGAAAGGGTCGACCCGAAACTTTAATGTAATTCTATACGCGTCAAGTATGCGCTTAATAGGGTTAGGACTAGATTCCTACACTCGAGATACCTATGCATAATCCAAAACCTTAGGGTTTGACGAATATGATTTAGTTATATCTACTATTATAACGAATGTTCGAGCTGACTACGCTACTATGATTATAATACATAGGTATTCATTTTCTATAAAATAATAAATCAGACTACTCTTGTTCCACACACTACTCGAGGACCTTGTGGCTAAATTAACAGACGCATGGGTCGATCGAAGGTTAAGCTACGCTTGACGAGGTCGGTCCGTGGATGGGGAACCATTTATTACATACCAAGACTCCTCCGTGCCTCGGAAAGCACGTTAAGCCGTCGTCGGTCCCGGCTGTCATTTGTAGATCTTTGACAGTTGTTACTTGTAGTCAGAAGCCCTAAAGTCTGACAACCAGTTTAACCAAGGGATATCATGTTGCCCAGTTACTGGGTTGTGAGCAGCATCCAGTTAAACTGAAAGCCGACCCCAACATAGTTGGGAAAAGGCTAGGTATATTATGATGACTGAGTATGAGTTCCACTGCAGGACAAATGCCTATTCTCAAACAAAGAAGGTACGAGCACAAATCACAACGTTAGCGCAAAGATGGATTTACAATTTCAGACTTCTTGATTAGAGGTCCAAGTTTCCTGACATTTTTTTACTTTACAGACAGTCAGTAAAGTCAAAGACAGAAATAAGTTCATTTGATTTGAGAAACATAGATACTTGCCAGCGTTCGAGCCTATAACCCATTGTATAAGAAGTAAAGCCTTTAACTAACTTTTCAAACAAAAGTGTACTCCTATCCCTCCCTCCTGGTGTGCCCTCCTGTGATCTCCTAATACCTCTCTAGCACATTCTCGTCATGTCCCAATTTACATCTCAATAAAAAACAAGAGTTAGCCGAGAGCAGTAACTTTGTGCAACACCCATAAAAAGTCTTGGAGTTGAATATTCATTAAACAAGGCAGGCGTTAAACAATGGACAACTTTGAAAAACCCATAAAATTTTACGGGAAACTAACACAAAAGAACCACTACACACCACAGGGTAAGAGTTTCTTGTGACATAATTCCATATTGAATTAAATTATGATTTTTAAAATATCGATAGCAAATCTCGTAAAACTCGATTTGTTAAAAAAAAAACAACTTTTTAGAGAGCATTCTAGACAAATTGACAAGCACTAAAAAAAAGCAATCGTATTCCGTATGTTATGTAACATTTAATTGAGTTATTATATTAATATCTTGTTCGGAAACAACTGCTCATAAATATTCAAAACAAATATTTACTTTTGATTACGTACAAGTTTTGTTTTATAGATTTTTATAGGTAGACAAATATTAATTGTGGCCATTACTAAGGTATCTTATTTAATAGTTTCTTCAACGTGTTTTATAATTTTTTGGTTCATTGAAGAGTATTTTTTACATTAATCAAATTAAACCCTGTTCATTGAGCATACCTACGCATGATGAGATAATAATACTAGCCTGTTACTGTCTTACAGCAAGAAAAAATCCTCTTCTCACACAGAGAAGGCACAAGGCATTATCACCACATCTGCTAAACTGCAACTAGGATTTCCTCGCGATGTTCTCTATTACCAAAGTTATGCTTAGATGTCAATGTAGATTTTTTTGTTACAGCTTGCCGACCAAGACGCCTACCTACAACCAGAGGATGACAGATGCCGTTGCCTTGCCTTCCAGATATATATATCAATCTCTTATTCAATCAACAATCGAAAAAGTAACTAGCAATCGTCTTTTATTGACTTTATGATTCAACAAAATAAAATTGTCTTTTTGCTAGACACCTTAAATAACATTACAGATTATAAACAATAGGCAGTGACAAGAACAAGTCTGTATTCATTCAGGACACACACCACCAAGGGCTGTATAAGCATAAACTATCAATAATATTATCCAATTGATCGTGACTGTAAGACAATCATAAAATTAGTAAAGTTCACTATGATTAGCATAAGGCCACTTAATAAGCACTTTAGCTGCATTAACGAAGGTTAGTTAACTGTTGTTATGTGCGATAGGTATAGCTTTTATGAAGCATAATAAGTAATAAAACAATGACAGTCCTTCCACCTGTGTTTCAAAGGTGGGGGAGGTATTAAAAGCTATTTTAGGGTTCGGTACCGTAATGGTAAAAGCGGAACCATTATGATGTGCCTTCGTCTGTACAAGTGTACATCTTCTATGCTTATATCACGAACTCAAACTAGTCATAGTCCAGTAGTAAAAGCTAGATCGCTTTCAAAATTTTGGAATTATCTAGTTGAAATAAAATTACAAGAAAATATAAGTTGTTAGCCAAATCTGTTTTCTGTTTGTGCTTCGCGATTGAAGCCTTATTCAATAAAGATGAAAAAAAACTGTATTTTGCGTACCGGGTTACTTACTACTTTTATTGTCAATGACAACAATTTGTGACCGTCAGAATGGCTGGACCAAGTGAGATATGTCTTTAAGACCATGTGCACTATTTAATACCTATTTGATACTATTTAGTACCTGAAGTGAAATATTTGGTACCTTTGCACAAACAAATATATCAATGAAATAAAGTGGCCAGCCATTCTGACGTCAGGTTGGCTGGCACTTCCGAGTTCTCGTAGTTTTAGAGTTGTATTAACCGCGTTGTTAATGTTAATATTTACTACCTATTTGCTACCATAACATATATTTTTTACACAACTTTAAGAAGCTCCTATCAAAAGTTATGAAAGCTTTAAACTTAAGTTTAGAGAGTGCCTGAAAAACCATTATTAGCAATGTTACGAAAATAAGACTTGGCGTTATTAATTTAAGTGCAGGCGTTTTAATGTCCATGATCAAAATAATTTATTTTTCAAACTTTTTATTTTTTATAGGAGCTTTTTAAAATTGCAAAGGTACCAAATATTTCACTTCAGGTACTAAATATTAGCAAATAGGTATTAAATAGTGCACATGGTCTTAAAGACATATCTCACTTGGTCCAGCCATTCTGACGGTCACCAACAATTTTGTTGTCATAAACGAAACTGGGTATTAAGAAACGGACAAAAGGCAAAGGCATATTACATTATTTCAATTTTATTTTGATATTAACTTAGTTTACTTAAAAACATTATTGGCCACTTTAACACCGTTACGTTATGTTGCAAAGGAAATGAACAAAACATAAAATATTAATGTCATAACATAATTACATTTAGCGGTAGGCTAGATTACCTTTCACGACCACGAAATATAATCTAGTAATTCCTACTTCCTATATAATGTAGTTTGATTCTGATAGAAACCTTATTTATGTCGCATTCTGCGACTACTGTGGTTGTCAAGAATTGGGTCACTTTCTCTCTTTCTATAGGTCTTTTTAGGATCGCGGAGGGGTTTGTGACTTGATAATGTCAGTTGTTCGGGTCAGCTGAATGTTAAGCAATGATTGCTGAGGTCAGTCCATCGATAAATGACCATTCCGTGTCTCGGAAAACGCGTTGACTTCAGCTGGCTTTCGTAGATCTTTGGTTGTCGTTAGGTACACAGAACCCAGAAAGTCAGACAATTAGTCTAAGCAGAGGATATCGTGTACTGGTTGCCGGCTTTGATTGTTTTTGTTTTTAATTGCGAGGCTGCATCCTCCTTCAATTACAAAGGTCCTAGTTCCATGTCAATCGGGCAAGAGCGGTGATCATTGCTCGTGCCTTCTCTGTATGAAAAGAGGCCTTTCCCCTGCAATAGGTCAGTCACAGGATAGACTGGTAATTATTTACATCAGAGACGTTTTGCTGGGGAGTTTGTTCTGCCACTTCTTCTTCCCAGTAAAAACACTAAGTGGCGCGAAGGCCGGGTTTTTTGGGGGACTGTACTATGTAATTTTGACGTTCAACAAGCGCTGATCCTCAGCCTAATTTAAAAAAATGACTTGATTTAGATTGCCAGCCCTGCAGTCACTTAAATTTTCACTTTCGTCCCATTTCGGTCGAAATGCACATGAAACAGAGCGGACAGAATTCGATACACCACTTTTTGTATGCAAAAAGTGACCGTAACTTCTCGTTGTTGTCCATTTTTTTCTTTAAACTTGTGGTAATGGATAATCATAGTCTAGTTTTCTTATTAAGAACAGTTCTGTAGAAATAAAAGAAGTTTTAGTTTTGAAGTTTCTTTCTGCAATAGGTCAGTGTGTTAATTCGAGCAGCTGCCAGTAAAATGTGCAAAGTTCATTACGTCAAAACATAGTGATTGACTCACTTCCCTAATTAAACGACCTGCGGGTCGTGGGTGTGAAATTAACTTACGTTAGTACTTTATCGCTTGGACAGCAGGTCCCCGTTTGAGCAAGGTCCAAATGTGTAGGTTGGTTGGCAGTTTGTTTTTGAACTATGAGTTTCAATTATAGAACAAAACGTACTATGAAATCATGGCAGTACTGTATCAAGTTATGAATCTTATTGAAAGGAGCAACTGGAATTATTAATTTAATATTTTATTTTATTTGTAAGTTTGAAGTTCAAAAGTGCCTTTTGAATGGCCTACTTGAAATAAATCATTTGACTTTGAATAAGGCCAATAAATACTAAATAATTAGGGCAATCGTGACCAATTACTTAATAGTGCCCTCGAACATGCTCTTATAAAGTGATATATCAATCATTCCGCATACCCCATCAACCATAACAGCCACAAGTTTTATTTACAGTCGAAGCGCACCTTAAAGCTTTTGTACTAATTCGTCTTACTTTAATTGGAAGTTCCCAAAACTAGAATAACACGCCACATAAATCAACATGTTTGTCGGCATGCTGAGACAACTCGACGCTAGATTAGGGTTGGCCCACGTGTATAATATATATTATATTGTATAATCATCTTGCTTGAATTTGACCTCCCTGTTACTTCCCGTTGATGTCGTAAGAAGCAGTTATAGGATTAATCAAGGAAGACAGTTCATGGACTTGCAGAAAGTCGCGTGTAGCGTAAGAGATGGAGAAAATGGCTGACAGATGCAATCTAAGCGCACTGTTGTGAGCTACCGCTGTCTGCGTTGACTATAGGCCAATCAAATTAAGCTGACACTTCGCTCGCTTGAATTTAGTACTTTTTCCCATCTCATTTGATCATACTCTCTACCTATTTTTTCTATATACCTATAGAAAAAAAAATAGCATTTTACTAGACGGTAAAATACCTTTTCATTAGTGATAGATTTTTTCAAATACCGTCGGTAGGTTTTGAGTTTATGCTTTACAAACGTTGCCTCTTAATAATATTATTCGTAGGTATACAGAGGCCTAACAACAATTCGAACTATTCCACGTTTTCGTTTCTTGCATGTTGACGCCCAACGTCTTGATGTCCCTTGATTTATGATCATTATTCACCCACATTGTTTAGCCATTTCAACATTGAAATGGACATTTTCCTAGATTACTTGTCAGCCCTACACTAGATCCGCGGCCCGGGAATGTGGCTGTGACGAAACGCAAAGGCCGTGTTGGGTGCGAGCGGTACTTGCTTATTTGAAGTACCTACTATGAAATTAAAGGCAATAATGGGCACCGTGCACCTATATCGTAATCTGTTCGGAAATGATTTAGCTTCAGAAGGTATATTAAAGTTATTAAACTGATTCGTTTTGATATCAAAAGGTAATGTATGAGGTTGTCTGAAAGAGACTTTGGCTGTACTTATTCTTTGCTTAATAACCACTAACCCAATTCCTGAGCAGATCTGAAGGTTTAGTAGGATAACAATAGGTACAGGTAGTCAATAAAAACCAGAATAAGCTGGTATGTCATTCTATTGAAACTCCGTACTACGCTAGTCCAGCTCAAAGTGTTACCACCGAAGAGATTTAAAATACTATAGAGCGGGCATGTCAAAGAAATGTTATAGAAAAACTTTGATCCCATGTCTCAGTAACGCCATCTAGAATAATATGTGAATATTGGAGCGGCAGCGGAGCGTACTAAAAAAACTCATAGACTTGTGTACAAGCAGGACACACGTTTCGGACGAAAATTTTGATCGCTGTCCGATCTATAGGAATTGAATGTCTTTGGTTACCACCAACACCGATGTGTGGCCTAATGTATCTACAGGCAAAGGCAAAGCTTTCCTTATAAAGTCAAACTTTAGAGGTATGGGCAAACAGCTTCATTATTCTAGGAATTTTATTAAGAACGAGTGGGAGGTAAGTTATAAGATCAAAGCTTATGGAAATACAACGAGGCAATAGTAATGATATGAAAACAGGGCTACTGACTTACCGTTCCCGTTCTGATATGCGTAAAGATTTGTGGTTAAATGATAACACGTTACACGGGTCGATTAGAGGCAAAAGTGGAAAGTTGGTACGCGGATAGAAGACCATTAATTACATACCGCGACCCCTCCGTACCTTGGAAAGCACGTTAAACAGTTTGTCCCGGCTGTCAGAACACGGTAGTCAGTCAGTAAAGCCCAAAAGTCTTAGCCATAGGGTATCGTGTTACCCAAAGAGTTGTGGACGTCAGAAAAACGGTCTCAGATACCACGTAAATTAAAAAAAAACTATGCAGCTATACTTATCTATTAAATATTTATTAGTGGTTAATTACATCTCACTGCCTCGAAGGGAAAAGCCTTGAAGCAATAAACTTTTAAGGTTTCAGCAGTAACAAAACTGCAACTCCAATAAATAACTTAATCTAATTCTCTACGGAACTTATAACATCTTCATCTCAGCACTTAAACAGCTTTATCCTCATAATATTTCTTTTAAAAGCAACCCTTTTATTTTTTACGCTGGCAATCAAACAGCTGTGCTGCGCGAACGCACAGCGTACGGAAGACAGGTGCGCGCGCTTCCTTTGTTTATAACCAACCATAAAATTACTTAAAAGAGTGTTGTGTTTATTACCATCCGTAGATACTGGAAACTGTAATTGAAACTTCACTTCTCTTTTGTTTACACCGTTATCGACTTATAGATATTCATACATAGGGAGTTGGGAGCTGCTTATCATCATCGCCTTCCTGCCCTTGTCTCATGTAATTCAGGGTCGGCGGTACACGTTTTTTCTTCCATTCTCCTTACTCATTCGTCATACTATCATTTAGCTTACTCCACTCTCCTACATAATATCATTTCTCACAATCCATCCATCCATTGGGAGCTGTTTATACTCGAATAGAGCAATATTCTGACAGGTCCAAAACAACAGTCTCACAAAATTTAAACAAACATTTTAAACTTTACTCTGGACTAAATCTTTAAATTAGTAGTGTAAGTTTTGACAGAAATAGTTTAGGAAACTAGAGTATTTTTTATATTTTTTAAACCTGTAAGTTTGACGATCAAAAGTGTATAATTGCCAATTGACAAAATGTTAAGTTACAAGTTGACATCAGAACAAGTGCAGAAAACTATTTCACGGTCGAAATAAGATTTTTGTCGATTCTCTCGATTCTGACGGTTTTTCATTTGTCTTACAAATTACCAACACCACGAGGCCGTGTCCGGAGGTAAGAACGAACAACTAACACAACTGATATAAATAATTATTTACAATCAGGAATGAATCTATCTCTCTCTACGTGTTTCTCCCACTAAAGCTCCAATTAACTTTTATTTGATTTCGACACAAAAACAAACATTCTACAAGAGCAACATTCAACACATCACCTCTGTACTTTACCATTACGAAATCAATTGCGAAAATAATTCATTAGGTAAACCACCTATCAATCCAATTTATTTAATTGAGCCTTCACAAAACTTAATACGAAAGGTCAAAAGTGTGTCTGTCTGTTGATCAATCAAATTTAAATTAGCAGACGCGAAACGAACTGTGGGTCATGGATAAATGCTGTGTCATTGTGCTGAAGTGAATGTAAAACGTCATTTGTTTAAAATATGAAAATAACAAAATAAAATAGTAAAAAATAAATGACATGTGTCACGGCTGCGCCAAAAGACTCATTTCAGCGGTAATGCCAGACAGACGCAGCTGTCTGACGCTGGTTTTCAAATGCACCTTTTGGGACGGGTGACGGTTGAGTAACACAATAAGTACCGACTTCGGAAGTTGTTAGGAGTATCGACTTTGGGAACCACTACCTTGACAAACATAATTACGAAACTTTGTATTCGTAACAAAACATGTTTCAAAATATATGAAATATAAATAAAGGTAATAATAACAATATATACTGGAGAATTAGGCAATGTCTAGATATAAAATGAAGTGGGTATAGCTAAGTATTAAGTCTAATCGCTCAAGTTATTAACCAAATAATATTAAATCGTTTCATGATCACGTTAAGAGCGCTATTCAGTATTATCTAAATCGACGCAAAATATAGTTTACTTAACAAATTGTTACCATAATTACGATATTACAAATAACAACACAATAACCGATTTTATATCGACGTAGGTGGGCGTCGTTCTAATGAATCGATTTCGTTATTCGATTGCAATTGAATCGAATTACGATAAAGTTGTAATAAAATTGTTAAATAAAGTGCGTAGATATATTTTCGCGGAGTGCTCTAATACATTTGGTATTTTAATGAACGTGTCTTTATCCTTTCTAGACTTGTATTATAGGATAAGGAGCCACTATTCCAAGATAGGACAGAATTTAACATTACAGGATGCCAAGTATATTTTGAAATAGTAATTAGTTACATTAATAACAAATACAATTTTTATGAAAAAGCTTTTGTGCTTTCAGGATTCTTTGTTATTTTTTAAATAAATAAATATTCCACAACTTTTCCACACAACGCCATCTGGTCCCTAGCTAAGCTAAGAGCTTGTGTTATGGGTACTAAATAGCTGATAAACATACTTATATATTTCTAAATACATATTATAGATAAATTACACCCAGACACAGAACAAATGATCGTGCTCATCACACAAACTTTTGTCCTGGGTGGGAATCGAACCCACGACCTCCGGCATAGCAGTCAGGGTTTTACTATACTACTGTGTAGGTGTAGCAGTGTTAACTAGAATCTCTTAGTAGCAGCCACGAGTCTGGATTGGTGCCCAGTCGATGGCAAAACCTGGCATAACCCTTCAAGAAATACGGGCGTAGTCATAATTCAGGAAAAAGAGTACCTACTTTGCCTACAATCGCAATTTTTACTAACTAAAAATATTAATCACACTTGTAAGTAATGATAATTTGGCCTGTCTGATCTAGGCTTATACAAATCGATGTTGTATACCAGAAGTTAAAACTGATACGTGTATGATTCATATATTTTAGGCTAAAACATGGGTAGGAAAATGATTAGATACGTAGATTGGTACAATTATTGTCCGACCTGAGAATCAAACCCAGAAAGAACCTCACTATTACAAAACCAACGAAGCCTCCTTTACTTCATCTGTATCCGTATATAAAGTATTGTAGTAATCGCCATTTATAACAACTAGTTAAAGTGACCTGATAATGTTTTTACTTGCACAAACCAACTGATCAATAAAACCAGCAGTTTTATAGCTAAAGATTTATCTTAAACTGGAGCGAAATTTGTTGTGTTAAACATGTTTTGCAAACAATTCTTGCTTAACTTTACCGTACTTCAATTGCATTTTATATTGCTCAAGTTAAAATAATTCTAATCGCGTATAATTGGTAGCATTTGTATCTGATTTCGAAGAAGCTAAGGCCGATAAGGAATTTGATAGTCTGTTAGCCAATGTGAAGATAAGTAGCCGTGGTTACTTAGCTAATCAAAAACTCTTATGTAATCCGTTGCATGCATGTCGTAGTATTTTCTAAGCGTGTCCCCTAGCTTCACTCATTCCTTGTGGAATTCCCAGCCTGCATCGGTGTTTCCGAGTTCATAATTATGACCCCAATCTGTTTAAGTCGCGGCTTCTTTTGGGTAAGCTCGTTCCATCGTCGACCTAATCTAGGGCCGCAGGACAAGATTAAGGTCAAGAATGGGTCTACCATTATAAATAAAAAAAAAGCTAGGATGTGTCCAACAATGCCTTCTTGAATATATCAGTTTTTAGTATATCGGTGTGATAAACACAGATTCATATTAAAAAGAGATTCGACAGGCGTTAGGCATTGAATATAAAATAAATGCCACATAGGAAGAATTCCTATATTCTATTTAATGATAATCCGATACCTTTAGAACCTTATAACAGTTCATTCGTTTAGTAACTAATTTATCCTCCCATCTTCATCAAGGAGCCTGGATTCATGCCCGATTGACAACAAAAGGCTCGCTCCCTATTTCCTACATGTGACTTAAACACAACTGATGAAATCAGGTACGCTTCTGCCTAAACGTTCAGAGATGACAGGCGACATGAGATAATAGCTAAAAATATAATATGTCTAAAACATTTTAAATTTCTACGCTATTTTTTTTTTCACGCTAAAGGAAATCCTTACAGTTATTCTTTCCTCTTTTTATTATTTTAGTGGAAAGAAATTATTATATGCCTTTAAAGATTTCTTAAACAAAGGTCTGCGAACAAATTATAACAATTTATAACATTACCCTACGTGCATAACTAGTAGTTACGTTTGAAATATCACTGCAATATATCACCGAACAATTTATCTATACGATTACGAGATCGTCACGATATCGTGACATTATATTAGAAGGTACGAGCTAACTTAACAATAACTTACCCGTTATTAACGATCAAAACTAATTATTTATGTGGAGATAATATTAGGTTAACAGGAGCCATTAAATTAATGAGCGGATGGCGGGTGGGTAATTAAATGAAACTATTTAAGCATATTTTAATTATAGGTCATAAATATTAATTAATAAGCTGTCTTAATTATGTCTACGTATTTACTTAAATTTTATTTTAACTTCGTTAAGTTCAGGTATAAATTAGATGTTACTTTCTATATATATATAGAATATTCTATTATATATTGGTATATATTTCTATATTCTATTCTTCTATTCACAATTTGATACAAAATTTGAATAATAATACAGTTATAGTTATAACAAAAGTTGTATCAATGCTAAGCGACCCGAAAAGACGATTAAGTCCATAGAATAAAATATTATCATAAACGTCAAAATCAATGTCGTATCTTCACATCTTAATACTCAATCCCGAATAATCTTTATTGATCTGTCTTCATCGAATTT
Source organism: Euplexia lucipara (assembly GCA_921972225.1). Taxonomy (NCBI): domain Eukaryota; kingdom Metazoa; phylum Arthropoda; class Insecta; order Lepidoptera; family Noctuidae; genus Euplexia; species Euplexia lucipara. The sequence continues at coordinate 15,180,581 of OV179152.1, read as the reverse complement.
CATGGTCATAACCTGAACGGAATATGACTTGATTTCAAAGAGAAAATGTCTTAAAATATTGTTTCAAATAAGCGATTGTACAAGAACATCGTTTTTATAAATATCTAATAAAAAGTCTTCGGTTTCAATAAGTAAAGCCATTTACCTACTTTTGATAAGACTTATCTTGTTTCAAATGGATGTATTCGAATCCTCGATCTATCAATGTGTGAGAATATTAGATTTCTACATTGCATTATCTTACATATTATCAAAGTTTACGTGTCCAGATCTTATTGGTATGTAAAAAGTACCTATACTGCGAGAGAATTTATGAAAGTGTAGTTAAATTTTATTGTTTTGATATATTGTAGCCTTCGTTTTATCTCTAACTGTGTCTTTAATTATTGTTATTGGTGTCAAACTGTTTAAATTTAAGTAAATATTCACTTAAATTAAATTGAATTGATAAACAAGACGATTTCTGCTTATTAGAAAAGGTCATAGAATGTTACGAGGGAAGTCGCTGCAGCCAGCGAGCATATTAGTTAAAGAGCGAGTAGTTTCAAACTAAACACGAAAGTAGTTATTCGTACACCTGTGAAGAGGCACTCAAATATTAATGACACATCAATCGCATAGCGAACCACATCTTATTGAGTCATTCACTCACTGATTAGACAAAAAAGCAGGCTCATGAAAAATGTTCGCACACATTTTTCATACAAGTTCTAAGCCAGCTTATCTTTTTGCCGCCATAAACATAGATCAAGCAGTAACCACCAGTTTCAAGCCCGTTAACTACGCGTATCGAATTGAAAACGAATCGACAACCGCATATAATGGATGTTACATAAAATTGTACTTACGCAGAAATTATGACACCGGAGTGTTCGCATTACTCAAATCATGCTTCCTTCTCGTACATCTGAAACAAGAAATTAAAAGAGTTAAAGATGGAACGATAAAATGGTCATTAAAAGTAAGACAAGGTGGGAAAACAGTCGCCAGCTTAGTCAGTGATAGTACGACACGTTAAATGATTTTATTGCTGATGAAGATAGTTGTAGCTATTAAGAGGAAGCATTCGCTGTTGCGACATCTTTCTCTTCTCAACTAAGTTGGGGTCGGGTTCTAGTCTTAACGGGTGCAGCTCCAGTGTTTTACATGGAGCGAATGCCTGCGTATCCGAATTCCACAACCTTATGACTAGGTAACACAATACTATTCGGGGTACTGACCACTCGTAATGCCTGTGTAAGATCTACAAATGACAGCCGCGGTTAATCTGATTTCCAAGGCAAAATCCACGGCGGATCAACGGACCGACCTTTGCAAGCGTTACTTAACCTTATATTAACCTACGTGGCTGTTATTATTTAGCCACAAAACCCCCGTAATTTTTCGTTTCTAACCAAGAAATATATAACCTTTAACAAATCACGCAAGCAACCGCAACAACAAGAGACAATCACAAAACACGGCACAAGATTCTTCACGATACCACTATGTTCCCAATAATCAGAACCTAAATCGAAAGGCACCGTTCTAAGAACCCATCGCTTCCTACAGTAACAAAAAGTCGTTGCATCATGATCCTTAAGGTCAGCTCCCAACATTGTCTAACCACAATGGCAATTGTGAGAAAGAATCGCCAAGGGAACAATAGAAGCGAGTCAGCAATTAGTAATACCAATTAAATATTTGTTTAGATAGCATATTGTTGTGGTCGATCTGTTAAACTAAACAAAGATGGACAGTGGAATTGAAAACAATTGGTTGTGGTCCATCATTTGATTAATGATACTTTCTTGGAGCTACATTAAGTAATTAATTCGGTTGATTTCGAGTTTATATAGTTCTACAATTTTATTTAGTGTATAAATAATTGATCAGATCAAATGTATATTTGTACAGAAATTACATGTAGCAGACAAACCAACTTAGATGGAAGAGTTGAATTTCTACCACACATTTCGATTCAAAGCTGAAGCCCCACATCTCGTTTAGATACAAAATCCCTACTAAGATATATACAGAAATACTTATTATAGTCAGAACAATAAGAATACGTAGACCCAGGACGGGACATGAGCCAATTGTTTCTTTATAATAAAGCATACAAAACAGCCTAGAATAAAATTATAGTACCGAAACCGAATTAACCATAGTATGGGGAACCTGTCGAGGCAGACCAAGAATCGTAACCATAGGTTGTCAATAATTAATGACATGGAAACAGAATCCAGACTAAAGAATCGTCTCATTGTTCTTTGAAATTGAACGACTTTAATATATCGGATTTGATTCTGATACTTAAATAAAAAGGGTTACAATAACAAAGTTTACCAGTACCAATAATAAAATGTAGTCAGCTGTTGACTGATTTAAAAGAACTTTTTGTGATTTAACAAGACAGAAAGAGAGACAGAAATTTGTTTAAGACGATAAAGTTAAAATAAGAGAAACAAATATTTTTAATTACATTAACCAGCATTCATACAACAAATATTGAGATACAAAAACCAAAATAAAACAAGTGTAACATAACAACCCTTGCATAAGTGATGTCAATGTTTCGGTGCGCTGCGTAGGCGCACAGTGGGTGTGGGAACCGGTCCACGTGACTCAGTTATTGGACAATAATTTTGGTGGTAAGGCAGTTACGTCATAAAATTAATAGGAATAGGGTTGAATCGCACGACCACGGTCGTAAAGACTTCGTTGATGTCAAAGCACTAAAATCTAGCAAGTGTGCTAAAGATTGTATAGAGGAAGAGAATCATGGTTGGCAGAATCCAGTTCTCTTATTTTATTCTATGAAGTAAGTTATTGTAGTGATGGTAGGTAAAACAACTAATCATTTAAATAATTATGTCCAGTACAAAAGAGACAGAACTTAATCTTTATTGGTAATCTGATTATTTTTCCTATGTATACCGTTTGTATAAAGAGCTAAACTGCAAGTTACGGTTTGTCAATTAAAATCAAGTTGGCATATTTCTGTTGTGTCGTTATTCCTGAAGCCTGATAGTCCAGTTTAACCAAGGGGTATCTTGTCACCCAGTCAACGGCTTGTGGAGTTCAGACAGGCGACTGCCAGTTTGACCTCCACAACCCGAGCTCCAGCAGAACAATGGCATTAAGCTGCATCCGTTTAGACTGAAAGTAGACCCAAACTGTGTTTGAGCCCAGTCCTATCTGTACCTAATTTACGGTAGCGACGTCTCTTTTCGACTTTAAACTATGCCTATCGTGAATATCGTTTCTCACGTTCAATACTTATCAACAGCAATATAAAGTGTTTTCACACTTAAGTCTTGCCATGTGTAATAAATGGAATTAAGTACCACTAAAGTCATACCCGTGACAGCCAGTCTAGAAGTAGGATAATAACTTAATTCGATTGGCTCATATTAGTAGCGAGTAATACAAGTCCCCCTTTCCATTCTAAATCACATTGGGTAATGTTTCTTTCTTAAATTATTAAGTTTATGGAGTTAGCCCATTTACATAGTCATGAATTTCCGGATAATTTAAGGAATTTCTTGATTGGTACAATTTAGTAGCATGTTGAGGACATGCATGGCACACACAATGTCAATTAAAAGTAATAAGGATTTAACTACAACATGTGGTGCTTTAAGTTCATTAAATTCATAGAAGTTAATATGTTAATTCATGATCAAACGACTGGCTTGTTATTTGGCCAAATAATCAGGGCGAGACTCCACCAAAGCGGAGATGAGAAGAGATGTGTCTTACGACCAATCAGCTTGCGTCATTTTGACCGCTCAGTGCTAAGCTACAGCACAATAAAATATCCTATTGATTAATTACGAGACATCTCCTTTCGTCTCCGCTTTGGTGTAGTCTCGCCCTTTGCACTGACATCCATCGTGACAATGCTGCCAGTCTTATGGGCACGTTTCCAGATGACAGCGATGGGAAGCAGTACTTTGACGCCTAAGTGTAACTGTTTATATTTTGAATTCCTCCTTCTGTTGTTTCTTTTTTATTTTATTTGTAGTAAGTCGAGTGTAAGTTATTGAAATAAACGTATATTATGAAGTTTTAATATCGAGTCTAATTGCTAACCATTCTTTTAGCGCCAACAATGCAGTTTTCAATTACATATTTATGGATCAAAGTGACGATTTTATGACTTTCCTTGATCATCGATGATCGTTTTACGATATCAATCATCATAATCTCTACCAGTCTAGTTTCCGTGTGTTACGCCACCTCTAAACTTGCTCGCGACTGGTTTGACTAGGCATCAAACCTGATCGATCATTAATATATTTACGAGAAACAAGAATTGTATCAAGTTATCGTTATGCTCTTTTTGCTAGCTATCTAAACTTTAAAGGATCATTTAAGTTATTGAAATATGTTGGGTTTCGTTGGTACTAGAAGCATTTAAGAGTTGTATTATAAAACCATTAACCCTCCATTTTCATTGACTTTGATTACGATTTACCTTAAATTAAGCATCTATAACTACGGATGGATGCATGCATATATTTCGAACTACATCACATTTACGGCGGCGCCGCGGCGGCGGTTTAGCTGGTGTTCTCCATAGCATGAAATGATTCTCACACGCATCTACGCATCTCACGATAATACAGAATAATCGTGCCGATATCTTAGCCATTAACTATTCAATTTACTAATATCTAAAAATGCCTTTACGTGTTGCCCAAAACAATAGCAATTTATCACGCCAAACACACACCCAGTTACCCACTTACTGAAATTTGGACCACCCAAATATCTCAGAATCGCAACTCGATCCAATCTTTCGTAATCGATATAACTGTATACCGAATCGATTTATGTGTACATCGGTAGGTGTTGTACAGGGGACGAATAGTACGTAACAAAAAATAAAAGAATCGTAGTTTCTTTTTCGGCTTTCGCTGCGCGTGGGCTGTTGGGAGTAACACCAAATGAAATCATTCGAACAAACATGAACAGGTTGAATAAATAAGCATTGAATATAATATGAATTCTGATCACAAAGCAAGATTTATATGTGCCACACCAGTAGTCTCTACTAACTATGTATTTAGTAACTATAAAGCCAGCTGAGATCTCAATACTGGTCAAAAGTTTGTCTACAGATACAAATAAATAACGTGATATATCTTACGTCTCAATTCAAACCAGTGAAGGAATTAGTAATTTGATTTACCTATACTGTAACGATAACGTCTCGTTGCAATTTGACGTGGTCCTAGATATAACTAACAATATTAATGCATCAAGAGCTTGGACTCAAAATAAGATGTATCGTGTATAAATTAGAGATGATTGCGATAAAGCGCTTTAGGAACGATAACTATGCAAGTTTACCTAAATCAGATACTCAATAAAAATCTTAAATTTTACTAACAGACAACTCTCTACCTAAACGGTTAAAGGTCTAGCTTTTCAAAGCATAAAATGTTGCAAAGTTGCGTACAAGTTGTAAATTTTTGTTTTTTTTTTTTAAATTGTCACCAAAAGGAACGGTTGATAAGGGATGAAAGTTTCTACGGAACAGTCTAAGTCAGGTAAGAAGACCACCATATAACAAAAAAAGATTAAAAACAAAAGAATATAGCTATGCTTATTATTGTCGTGAAAGTAAAATCTTGTGCAGACTCTAATATAAAAGATGGAATATGGTCTATAGAAGATGGTCCGTAAAACTTTCATAATGCACCATCTAAAATTTAACATAGAACACAAATACCATCATTACGTATGGCTGACCGCAATTATAGTTGATATTCTCATCATTGTCTCCGAAACCATTGTGATATTGCCAAATGGCCTACTTAAAATATAGCACGTTTGGACCTTAACAAAGCAGCTAATTCGGAATGCAGTGTCCATGAGTTTTTACTCAAAGGTCGTAAGCATGCCGTTATGAAAGTCAATTACCATGCATAAACTATGGAAGAAAGCCAGTTCCGACTTTTTGTGTAGTTAAACAAAGATGATGTTTGAAGTAAATGAAGTTTGTAATAGGAAGTTTTTACCGTGAAGGACGTGCTTAGATGTTTAGGTGGGTTTAAGAGTTGGAAAATGTCTGTTAGTCACTTTCTATGTCATTATAGATGGGTTGGTCTTTATAACTAATTCCTTGGTTATAGGTCCTTACTCGTAATGTTATCATATTATGATTTGTTTCCATATTATTTAAAGGTTCACGATACCAAAATCAAGCAATCTTCATCGGGTGGCTAAGTATTTTAATGTACCTAGACTTGTATTGTCATTTCACAATACCTTGTATCTAAGTTAAAGGTTATCTTGACCCAATGGAAAGACAGTAGGTACCTATCACTACAGAGCGATTAAGTCTAGGTACACCACTTATGACGTGAAGTTTGGCTGGTACACTTCTATGAGCTTAGACGTCTTTTTCATATTAACGGGCCTGTCAAAATGTTGGTCGTTCGGGCCGGATATCCAAAGAATGAAAAGGTCCTTCAAAAACGTTAGTCATTCGACTCGGATTTTTAAATAATTAAAAGACCCTGTACAACACTCAAGCCAGGTCAATGTATCGTTAATTTTACGAGTAACACTTACTTGATACCTACGTTCCGATTACAAGAGCACGATTCAATTTGGGCTGTCGATAGTAAAACTGTGCCTAGCTACTCATAAAATGTTCACGGCCCATGCACATTATGGCACAGCTGTATAATATCATAACAGATAAATTTACGATGAATGGCGTCAATCGTTATGAAATGATGTTTATTATTATTTTATTTTATTACGCGTAATAATTTAGTCGAAATACGTAGTTAGTTATAAAAAAGTGACTTCAATAGTATTTCAGAATAGTATAACCTACCTATAGTGTTGTACCTACTGCAAATCCTGGAACAGAATTGAAAAGTGTCGTGCAACAAAATCAAATACGGCAATAAGATTAAATAAAGAACAAACAAAAAATAGTCTTTCATCCAATCCTTTTACAATTTCCTAATCCGGTACACAGCGCTTTGAAATACCGGCAAATCATACATGAGCAAATAAAATACTAGAACAATAAAAAAGTAATGTCGGCAAACTGAATACAGCAAGTGGCCAATTGACATTTCCTTCAAATGGAATTTTATCGAGCCATTCTCTTGTCCTTTAGTTGGTCTTACATGGCTAGCAGTTTTTTAACAAGCACAGACAATACTGAGACATACGGCTGGCAAAGCAAGTCAACATGAAAAAAATATAAGGAGACGTGTTCACTTCTTGTCATGTAACTCGGTAACATGGCCAATGTTTTCTTTATAACATGGCACTCTACACGGCACAAATAATACATTCTATGCTTACAATTTGGTAAACGTTCGTTCGTAAGGAAGCTCTTGTTATTTAAAAATGAATTACAATGCCTCTAAAACAAAAAAAAACAAATACCCATCATTTGAACCTTATTCTTCCTATCAATCAACTCAATAAATTAAATTAACGACAGTTTACACTTCAAAGCAAAAACACTGACACGAGTCCCGCATTTTTTTCACAAATCAACTTAATTGACGAGCCGCAAAGCCCCTATGTCATACATCGTTAAAAGCACGTAAGAGTATCCAGTTTGAATTGCGTAAAGACCAACGTAGCCAGTTGATAAAGACAAAAAATCTCCGAATACGAATACATATCGGTATAAACTCGATCAACCGGCAACGGCGGCAACGCTCACTTTTTGCACGCAAGTCCACTCACTTGGAGCACCGCCCTTCATTGATTATTAAATTGGTGGAAGAAAATGAACTCCAGTGATTGTAAGGAAGATATTAGTAATGATAATGAGACGAGTAACACAGAGGCTAAAACCATTATAGTAGAGTTTCGAATAGTGGTGTTGAAATGAGTAATTATAAGAATATATTAAGCAGCCAGAGATAAAGAATAATAAAATATGGTAAATCACATCCAATCAGGCGATCATGATGATGAAAAGAATCGCCTCTAACCTATCGTTGATTGAGCTCTGCATATTCATTAATAAACTTTCGAAACTCTCTTTATGAATATTAATTACCATCAAGTTTGTAAACTGAACGAAGCTAATTGGCACCACCTAACATGACTAGATTACTTTATCGTAGGAAACTGGAATAAAGGTGGGCACTGAGTGGACTGCAAAATGCTACCGTGACTCGAAGTTGGTTTAATCTATCAGTCGGTGAATAATGTGGACACGCGTCGATCAGTCTAGTGAGCTAATTTTAGTGGAATCGGCGGGGCATAATGTTAAAAGTTTCTAAAACGTCGAATCGTAAGAGGATACCTAGTCTAAAATTAAAGCAATATATTAAACTACAAAAAGTTGGGAGTCAGTCACCGTTCATTTTATGATATAAATATCGGATTTCACAAAATCTAAATAAAAATGAAAAGCAGTTCTTTACACCTAAAGCTGAACTTGATCCTTTGGTTACTAGTTAGGCAATTTTTTACCTCTTGCGCTGGCGAAGCACTAAATGTTGTACTATACGGTACATAAATATCTGCCGTTCTTTCACAGGATATAAAGTTAAGTGACAATTATTTAATGTTAGGTAACAAACAGCTAGTTACAATAATATGCGATATGGATACGACTGATGTAACAGGCCAGTTAGCACCATAAGCAGCGATTAAAATCAGGCGTCAGAATAAGTGCCAGCCACAAGCTGCAATAAATAAAACAAGAAATAGTCGTTTTACAATAGAAATCACGTTAAACATGGAACGTGATTTGCTGGTAAAATGTGAATCTCCCACGTTCGACGCTTCGCAATGACATTTGAAACTTGAAGACAAATGCCTTTACACAACAAGTAGGGACACCAGTATTTTCCCCTTTTTAATTGCATGTTGTTTAAGTTTTTCTTCCACTTTGAAGCGCAATGTCATATTGAACCAAGCATGTAAAGTTAAAACAAAAACTTTGCAAAAAAGAAATGCAAAGATTTATTACTTAGAATCTGTTACGGTTGGCGTAACCCCGGGAGGCTAATAATAATCTCAATGAAATATTTATAGTGTTAAATTCAATATAACATAGGCATTTTCTTAGAAAATGGGACACAACTCCACGCATAACAGTGCAACATATTTAATACTATATTAAGTAGCATGTCCGGATCTGCAACGATATCTCTTCCACTCCGAATAGATGGAATATATTATTATGCAAAAAAATTCTCACTGATTTCACTTAATAAACATCGTTTTCTATATTCTTAAGCCAGAGTTCACTGTTTTCCATAGTACACAGAGGCAGACACGAACAAATAACTCTCATTAAATATAAATTCTCAGAAAATCGAATCCCGTAGCCAGTTAAAACCGTGGCAAATGATCGTCAGGTCTATAAAAGTTCAAGCTTGGACCAGTCAAGGTCTCGATGATGCCGTTATCGGAACACCACCGTCACGAGACGAGCGGTGCTTTCTGCACTTCGGAATACTTCGGATGCACGCCCAACGAGTTTCCATTGTAAGGTCGGGACTTGATTTAGGATGTCGTCTGTGAAAGCACGGTAATTGCTTTCTCTTCGATTGTGAGGCCATGATGGCCATTCGATTAAGCTTGCCTTTACATCGAAGGGAATATCATCGCAGTTACATAAAGCTTTATGGAACTGTGCATGAGTTCAATTTGCGGTCTAACGTAGCTTTAACTTGAAACAGAGAAGCAATAATCATTTCTCACACTATCTCGTCTTAAGCACTTTTTTAACTGGCAAGCATTAAACTTTAAAGGATTTATTGCCCAAAAATTACAACACTTGCCAATATTAAACTAGGGTAACTACGTAACTTCGACCCATAAAAAGAATTAACTTCAGTAAGTTATCTATAACACGTCAATGTTCGTGCATAAATGGAAACAGGTATTGGCAACGTCACGACCGGCATTTACTTATTATCAAGAACCGAGCTAAGAAGTCCGTTGATTGTCTAGACTAGACTCTAACCAGTAGAGTGGCACTGCTGTTTAATAAATTGGGATCGCAATGATCGGATAGCTGAGTAATCGAGCACCGTATAAGGCAAACGAAATTAAAAGCGTTTATGTAATTATAGAGGTAGATGGAACAAAAAAACGTGAAAGTTGACAAATCGTGGATGAAGGTACTGGAAGGAGCTAATGAGAGTACAAGAGTACCAGTTATTTTAAGTGTCGCCAACAGTAGCGATTAGAAAGAGAGGGCTTAGCATAAACGAAACCAAGACCAAATGATTAAAGAAGCCGAGAACACAACAAGAATAATTTACAAAGAAAAAAAATTAGGACTGTAGTAGCTCTTATCTTTTCTGTCATCGTGTTACAAACCAAAAAGCGGCGCAATACACGGTGTTTGACAAACATAAAAATATTCAAACTATCCCAAGCATCTCAAAACCTCGGTCCACCTAGTTAATTTCGATTTTACTAACCAAATAAAGCCAACATAGATCGGATAGCCTTTCACGTACGTATACAGACGATAATGGCCAAAGATTAAGATCTTTTTCGAATGAAATCGTAAGTAATAGACAGACTGGTCGTTTCCATATCGGGCTGTGACGATTAGACACTGGCAGTTGTTCCAAACATTTTATTGTAACAAAATTATTATCTACGGCATGATATCATTTTCATTGGTTGTACAGCGTGTAAATGATTGTGGAGGAACAAATAGATGGGCGGAATTGTCTTTAGTAACAAGAAGTTATTGTTCCTAAGGAATGTTGCCTGTTTATGATAATACTTAGCATAAATTTCTATCCTTTATTTCTACACTGTTGAAATAGACTAAACAGTTTCGTGTTTTCTATCGCACATTTTATTTATGTCAGCATTTTCTTGTCCTATTAGAGTTTGCTTTACTTAGCAAATCTGATTGAATGCAATATAATTTCGAAAATGTTGAACATTAGGTACAGACCTAAGCGCCAACGCTTTTAGTAGATCGCCATTAAGGGAAAGTAAATTTAAGAGATTGAAATAAACAATGGAACTGTATTTTAAAGTGGTATTAACTTCAGCTACTTTACCGTTAAAATATTCAAGGATAAAGTCTGCAATATTGTACAGAAATCAGTCTGTTTGTATTAGACAACTCGGTTTCTTTTCGACAAAAAACTATCTAGTCGGGTAGCCAAAACCGTGAGGTCAGTTGGGCGTTTAACTTTTGGCCAGACACGACACGATAATGTCACCGATTGCGAAAGTCACGCGCAAACACAGCCACACTAGCGAGCAAAGCCGACCGAAATCTGGCGGATAATTCGATTCGTAACAATTACTCGATGGTGAAATTCGGAAACTCGATTTTTGCTACAATTTCGCTGTTACGCGGTTACGCTGCATTGGGGTCAGAGTGCGTACGTAATTGTGTTTTTAAGTTGATATTGAAAGGGAAAAGAGGCCTTAGTCCTCATGAAGATCATGATTCGGCAATTCTTCGCGGAAGTAACACGAAGACATTTGATTTTGTTTTGGTCCTGCATTCAATACTAAAGAAGAGATTGCATCAATAAAGACGCATAGGATGTACGATTGAAAGTCATGACCGATGGACGAGGAAGTGATACTGCCCATGTAATGCTGCCATTCATACGCCTATGAATCGCATCTTTTAACGGTACCCATACACATGGGTTGGTACTTTTTACCACAGTCATCATAATTTCTCGGTAGATTGACGCCGTATCAAGAAAGTTGATATTAGTAGTGGATGTCACTGGAACTAATTAATGATCCGATAATAGGTTTGCTTTCGCCTTTACGCTTTCATAGTTCGTGGCATACAAAGTAACGTGTGGTTTGATTGTGGGTATCAAGTATTTTGACAGGTGTTGAATTTGATCGAGTGTGAAAATACCATGTCTTAAACTATAATTGCACATACCGCTGCTGTTCATTAAAATAGCTACGGAACCGTGGTTTTAACAACTTAACCTTCTTCATCAATTTTAAAGTTCAGTTGACGGAAATGTTGTGCCATGTGGACCATCACAACATTTCCAACAACAGAACTGTATCCACTGGGAAAGGGGCCTGCGTGAGGTAGTGGTACAAGTACCATAGTAGTTTCTTCAATTAATTACGTTCCAAGTTTATCTTAATCATCTTTGACATCCGCGAAGGAAAACTAGGTGAGGAGACCTAGACTCTTTAAGTCTGAAACCGCTAATTCATCTTAAGCAAGCGGTGGTGGGTGATCAATTCTCGTGCCTTCTCTGTATGAGAAGAGGACTATACCCTGCAGTGGGACTAAAGCAGGCTGGTATTATTCTATAAAGTGCTGAACATATATTTGATTCATATCCTGTACCTATAATAAGAATTTGGTAACAATTTATCTTAACATCCAAATAGACGTTTCAGTGGATTAAAATACGCGAATCCCTATAATTATTTTAAGTGTAACATAATTACAATCTCTATAGAACAAGGTCAGTGTTTTCGACTATCCGTAGCAAGTATTGATATTGCCAAAATTATGCGTTTGCGCCTACGACTGGCATATCAAGGTAAAATGAATCCGTAGTTATATTTAATGACTATAATAATATAATTTCCTTATTAAAATATTAAAATAAAGATGAAAAGTACCTACGATATAGATATTTAAGCAATGAAGCAACTAAGAAAAGAGGTCATGTTAAATTATCTTTCTTGAGAACAATAGAGTGAATAGGATTGCCAAATTACTTCTGATTCGAGAGAATGGCTAACTTTAAAATCCTTTAAATTAAGATGTCTACACGAAATTGTCTGATCTTGATCTTTTAATTTAAACTACTTAGCTGTGCCCGCGACTTCATCCGCGTGTAATTTCAGTAGTTTGATTTAGATCTCTCTATATTTTCTATAAAAATAAAAATAGCCTTCGATACTCCTTATAACATTAGTTATCTAACAATGAAGTAAATCAGTCCAGCCGTTTTAAGACTACTCAAACAAACAGGCGGACCGAAAATAAAATTGATTTTTGGAAGGTATCACTAATTCACTACTTCACTACAGTAAAAAGCTTATAAATGTTGACATTACAAACAGACATTTCAATTTCAAAACAACAATAAAGCTAAGTTTACACACGAGAGAAGTGTAAATTAGAAGAGCAAACGCTTGAAATGCCAATTTTAGAACCGCGTTTGAACTTTTCCTTTTAAATCTTCCCAGACAGGAAAGCAAGCAATAATGCTTCTTCTTCAGAATGCATTTTACAACTGCAAAGTTTCAAACGATCGACAGCTTTCGGATTCAGCTGTCTACGACTGCCTGAGAGATTGATGTGTGGATCATTAACAGCCCCAGTCGTCCGTGTACACTTCCCTCTGAAGTCCAAACAGTCAGTGTGTTGCTAGCCTTAGCTGCCTAACAAGAGAGAGATGTGCCGATAAATTGAATTTAAATTAGGTCTCTGAACATGTTTTATTTAAACTGTTTGTACATCTCGATGTTTCGATTATATTTTTTTGAATTACACGACCAGAATTGAAACTAGATAAAGTAATAATAATAATAACACCAGTCTGTTACTGTCGGAGAAGGCACGACCACTGATCACCACGTTTGCTCAAGGGGGATTAGCGATTTAAAACTTTTAATATTTACTATAAGTCCAGGTTTTCTTACGATGTTTTTCTTCACCGATATCAATGATGTATGAATTTATACTTGCTAACTTACCTACATGTGAATTGAAAAAGTTACAGCCCGGATTTGAACCACAACCTCGTGTCCAAAACCAGATTAGTTTATATTTATTCTAATGGACTCCTTTAGTAAATTTACAGTAGCAGTTTAAATTTCCCGAGATTTGATCTCCCTTCATTATTCTGAAATATAAACACAATAATTTTCAAAGCTTACGATTCGAAACGACATTCTCAAACAATATTTGCAACAGTAGCTGTTGGCAGAACGCAAACACTTTATGTTTGTGTTCTGCCAACTGCTACTGTTGCGACAATTGGCTGTAACAATCGGTTATCCACCGCAGTTTTCATAGCCCTCGTTTCGCCTCAAGCCTTTATACCGATAGCTATAATTAGCACCCGAAACGTGGGCTTACGATATCGAGTATCTAATCGATACAAGTGATCCATTTTACAATTGTGAAAGAAACCTTACTGCGGGCAGTTTCAGACAGCTACCCGCTGCGCTGATTTCACCCATTAGGGTTGGTACTTTGACAGAATCTGGCTTGGGCAAAAGGTGGCTTGTGGCTAAATACTCAACAACAGCCACAAGGGGCGATCGAAGGTTAAGCTACGCATGCTGAAATCGGTCCGTGGATGAGTAACCATTCATTATGTTAAGCATGTTAAGCAATGGGCTAGAAGAAAATATTCAACACGTATTTATTTTCTTTTTGAAATTGATGGAAAACTGCTCAGATTAAGCGCATTCAAGTTGAGGACAGGGGGCTTGTAACGTCATTACCTAGTATAAACTGTACTGGCTAGTGAGGTCATACGACATTTTGACTCGATGTATCGCCGTTATTTTATGAAATACATGAAAAAAGAAAAAATATGTGTCGAATATTTTCTTGTAATCTAGATGAGGGACTAAAACGATTTTTTTTTTGTCAAATAGCCCATTGGTCCCGGTTGTCATTTGTAAATTTGAACCGTTACGAGTAGTTTAGACTCTGACTACGATGGTCAGACGATTTGTTTAATCATGGGAAATTAAGAATTTGTTGTGGAGATCAGATAGTTGCTCCATGTCATCATCATTTGCCTATTTTTAACCGACTTCAGGAGGAGGTTCTCAATTCGATCGGTATGTTTTTTTTTTCTTGTGTATGTACACCGATAACTCCGAGATTAATGATCCGATTTACGTGATTCTTTTCTTGTTCGATGCGGAATAGTTGCCATTTGGTCCCATAAAAAATGAACATAGTTAGATTCGGTAGTTTTTATTTTATGAACATTTTAATGAAAATTTAATTTATCTTTGAACAGTTTTGTGTATGTAAATGCACCGATCACGCTGTGATTTATGTACCGATTTACGTGATTCTTTTTTAGATTGATGTTGAAATAGTTGCTTTTTGGTCTCATAAAAAATAACATAGTTTGGCTTCGTAGTTTTCACTTTATGAACATTTTTGTACATGATTTTTTTTTTACATCCAAATCTGTTTATTTTTTTTTTCATCGAAATCTGTTTATTTCTTTGCATGGTATATTGAAAGGAATGGAAAATAATGAATCATCTACATAAACATAAAAAGTAAAAATTATAAAATAAAAACTTTTTTACAAAAAATACAACCGACTTCAAAAAAAACACTAACCGGTGTAAAATAACTCTAAATTCGGAAGTCTGTGGCCAATCATGAATGAGACAAAACCAACAAAGCCACAGACTTCCAATTTTAGAGTTATTTTACACCGGTTAGTGTTTTTTTTGAAGTCGGTTGTATTTTTTGTAAAAAAGTTTTTTCCCAACATGTTGGGGTCGCTCCATGTAAAACACTGTTTTAATAAAATGGAAGCCGACCCTATAACATTATTGGGATTTTTTTTAGAAAAGTTTAGCGAATTTTTGCCCAGCATTAAAGGCATGCCTAGTTAGAGTTCCCAACAAGAAGCTATTGTATTATATTAACCAAGAACTAAGCACTTACCTTGTTAAGTTTATGGCTGATGTCTTACTTCCCAGTATTATAACTAACGGTTGTCAATGATTTATTTTACGTTCGCGTAAACTATTTCCTCTTCAAGTTGCGTAATATACAATTAGAACATGTTCATTAAAAACTGCAATGCGAAACCTTACGAGTCCCGGATAGTGTGATGTTAGTACCTAATAATATGAAGAACAGCCCTAACAACGGCACCTGTCGGCGGATTTTATTGCAGACCTCTTCCTGCAACTTATAAATTGGTATTAGAATTGAAATGGGAAATAATGAGATAAACAATCTAGTTCAACACATTTTACGATGTCTTAATTAATAGTATTGCGATATCTGGTCCGCTTGCAATTATTTACAAGGAGCTAGTATCTAGTTCTAAAGTTTTATTACTATTTATAAACTCACCTTTATGTAATACCATTGAAGTTAACGATGTAATATCTAATTGGTCTCGTGAACGCTGAAGCGAACAGGCCACCCGCTATCTTCTTAGAGGTGTCGTTAAGGGCAACTTAAGGATAATGTTAAGAAAATGGACATCAGTATCTTCGTGTCTGTCAGTAAATTACAACTAACGATGTTCGTCAATCCCTCAACTCTAAATCAGACTGGGCAAGCGTTCGGCTAGCTAAAGACTATGATCTATTTACAAGTGGAGGACTTGCTAACAGATCAAAGTCTTTACCATACAATTTGATTCTGTGTAAGATCCAAAAAAAATCGAATTGTATTGAGAACCTATCAAGGATCTATATCTCCGTACAAGAGTAAAACAGTCGGCTAGCAAAACAATGGGCTGTAAATAGACACATATAATCGTCATTGTAAATATGACCTGCCTCAATATACTAACATCACACACAAAACGAAACTAACCTCAGAAAACATAAAATTTTGTAGACCAAATTACGTTAAAGAAACGGTAACCGCAAACCAGAATCATTCAAACTTCTAATAACAATAGCAAGCAAAAACTAAAAAGCCTAGAGCAAGAATGTTAAGTCCAATTTAATCTTATGAACAAAAAATTTGCTTACAGCTTATTTCGTAACTTTGCCTTTCGAAATCTATTAAGAAAATAATAGAAGGCACAATACGATGTAGGTATAGTTTATGCGGGTTTTTTACTTTCTACATTATTGATGATTAGCAATAAAATTGTGGAACATAAAAACTGACTTGAGAATTACGTAGGTCTTTAGAATCATCCTCACGCTATTATCATGTTTATTCAGGATTGGGTCGTTTGTCTTATTCTTCCATACGTCTATAATATTTTGTTTCACACAATCCATCGTTTCCTTTGTGTTCCTTTACTTTTGTGATCCTGGAAAACAAAAGTTTCTTTACTCCGTGATCCTTATTTCTTCGCATTAGATGCAGGGGCCTGTTCACATCAGTACCAGTTTACACCCAACGAATATTTTAAAGCACAAATTCTTGCATCCATTGAAGACGAAATAGTGGCAAAAGAAGATAAACAAATACGTGAGACAGAGATATTATTCAAAGCTATAGAAAATGTTAGTGTAAATAAAGTGAGTGTAGATAGCTTCTTAGTCAATTACGTAGAAGGTAACAAAACTACGGAAGGCCGAATGTAAAATACGAATAGGTACCCACGGCTACACATCGTGTTTACTCGTATTGGAAATGTATAGCTTCACATGTAGCCGTGTGTACGCCAATACAAATATTATATAGTGTGAAAGCGCGAGAAATTAATTTTAGTGCATAGTCAATATTACACTGGATAAATGAAACTACTTATCATGGCAATTCATAAATCTTAACTTTCAATTCATTATCCCGTATTTGAATGAGCATTCCAAGCAATATCGAGAGCTTTGAGAGCATGAGATTTATTACTAGCAACTTAAAATCTCGCATATTTTACAGCAATCGCTTTTACTAGTTGTAATATTTGCCATATTAAATACTTCAGTAAATCAAGTTTCGATTGGTACCTTTGCAACAAAAAAACAACCTACTCGAAAGTTACAAGAGTTCAAAATAGCTTTTTAAATGCTTTCAGATGACCAGAGTGTATGCCAAATATGTATGCCAAATATGTATGAGTGAGTATGCGATTCATTGCTTAGATGAATCTAAGCAATACACATCACGGTTCTATGGTATTGTTCAAGAAGAGGCTATGGTAATAAGCCAAGGGTAGTACAATGGTACTAAATCAGTTAGTTTAGTATCGAGAACGATAGCCAAACATGGTAACATAGGCGCTATAAATCATAACACGAAGACTGGAAGCGACTTGCGGAAATGAATATTCAATTAAACTAGCGCTTATGTAAGAATGACAGCTGTTCGGATCGTAGTATTTTATTTTGGTAGTGTCGCGATGGCCTTATAAGGTGGGGCTTTGCAAAGATATTAAAAATCTTTTATGAATATAGATACCTTCTAATACATTAACGTTCCAATAAATATTTGACTGACTCATTGGTCTAATAGTCGCAAGCGCCATTATGTTGCTGAACATGAGGCCCTGGGTTATAGACAGGTACCCGAGTCGTTACTGAATTTTTCCAACTGCTATTTTTCAGTAGCAGCCTGGAGTCTGGATTTGTGTCCGATTGATGACACTAAGCCCCCTATTTCTGGACGAATTGTTAGTGTACCTCCTACAGGTACATTTCTACCTAACCTTTCAGGGATTACAGTCGTGATAGAAATAATACAATACTCTTTAATAAACACCATAAAAATGATGTCATGTTAAATATACTCATACAGTTTGTTACAAACCTAGAGCTGGAAACAAAAGGTCTCGAACGGGAAAATAAACAGGTTTCAAATTCTAAAACGGGGATATGAAGATTCCTTCTATTCCTCCATTTAATGGTTGGCGAAGTGTAAGTGTGTGGGCATTCTTCAGAATCTTCCTTAAGCCATTTTCTTTCTCTATTCCAACTTTACTGTTAATGCAATATCATATTCTCAAAGATCATTCACGTTTATGGTAGTTTTGTTAACTTCACGGTTGTCTATAAATCCAGATTTAATGTTACATGCCTCTATTATTTACGACTTCGACTTCCTGCATCACTGATCAAGAAAAACAACTGGACACGGGTTAACAAACTCAATAATTCAAATCTGTTAGAGCATCACAAAACATGTGAAGACAACAATTACATAGGTGCTCCGTGAGAATTAATTAAGTATAAGCCGCAAATAAACTAGGAAGTATATAATAAATTATATAAATTTCAGGATATTACTTAGCCCTAGTCCATTGTGCGTTTACCGATGCGGGCAGAACCACTGTCATGAGATAAACAGGTCTATAAAACATACTGATTGCTTGGGTAACATCGATAAATACGGGGTCCAAGTGAAAAACGTTGGTTGACAATTTTAATAGACCATTCTGTAAGTTACCCGTACCTCGGCAAGGATTTATATCTCCTCTTGTAATTGTTCCGGGAGATATTTACCAAGTTTCTTAAGGATTGCTCGGCTTGAAAATATAGAAACGATTATTTTTAAAACAAAGGCTTTGCTCGTGACTTCGTCTGAGTGCATTTTGTTCTTTAACATCCCTTCTACCCCTCCTCTAAATTAAATAGAGGCACTCGCAAATAATCTTGCTTTTATTTGGTAAAAAAAATCGTAATCGGTTCTGTAGATCCAGAAATACAATGTCACAAACTTTAAGGTCCTCTTTACTCTACTACTTTAAGGTACTCTATACTAACGACAAAGTATCGATAGTGTAGAAGAATAGATAGAAAAATATATTGCACTGTTACAAACGTTAATCGTCGATTTAGTTGCAGTTGTACGGAATGCATTTGTTTTAATGTAATTCTTAGACTAAGTAAGTGTTTTGAAGTAATTACTAAGCGTCTTACGAATAACTGTATGGGTGCTTAGTGCTTAGGAATAAATCGTGGGATAAATATGCAAAAGATCAAAAGGGTGATGTTTTATCTACACAGCCGCCTTAGCTTCAAATATTTATTTTGTCGGTATCCCGAGTCCTAGGGAAGGCGTAGGAAGTGGAAAAACCTCCAAAGGAATCCATTAAAAGTTATTGATGATTATAGTATGAAATTGCAAAAAAAGTCGGCTGTTACCTACATTTTGTTAAGTTATGCGAACATAAACTTACTAAACTGCTGCATTATTGTCTTGTTATCTCTATTTTACAGCTGATCGTATTCCAAAACTAATATACATGATTACCCCATGTGAAATATCGCCAGTAAATTGAAAGACATAATAATGTTCTAACTAACCGAATGCATGGGCGTAACTTGGAATACGCAAAACGGTTAACAGTTTATGTCATCTAAACTGCAAGAAAACAAATGTCAAGAAATAATTGGGATATAAAATAAATGAAAACGGCGGACAAATGTTTGTTTCTATCAGGATGTGTGAATTGAATACTGTTGTACAGACGCCAGCACATCAAGTTACCCCAATGTGTCAAATTTCTTTGATCGTTTTTCAACTTCATGTCAAACAAAATAAGGTTCATATTCAATTGGGAAAATTTGACACATTGGGGTAACTTGATGTGCTGGCGTCTGTACCAAGAAATTCAATACGTACGAGTAGGTACTATATAGACGGGACATCACGAACACAATTTTCATCCGATAGTTGTGTCCTAGCGGACACAAGTCTACGGGTTTTGTTTAGTACGCTCCGCTGCCGCTCCAATATTAATATATTATTGTAGATGGCGTTACTGAGACATGGGATCAAAGTTTTTCTATGACATTTCCTCGCATGTACTCTCTATAGTACTTTAATTCTCTTTGCGGATGTACAGACGCCAGCACATCAAGTTACCCCAATGTGTCAAAATTTCCCAATTAAATATGAATCTTATTCTGTTTGACATAAAGTTGAAAAACGATCAAAGAACATTGACACATTGGGGTAACTTGACGTGCTGGCGTCTGTACTATGTTACTTGTGTTTGAAACCCTTCTCGGTCCCATCATTATGAACATCTTATTTTAAGACATCCTTCATTTTCTTTTTCTTAAAAGTAAGTATTTCCTAACTTTTTTTCTCCTTTTTACATCAGCCTATGTAACTCATAGTATCAAGACGAACTTAATGATATCTAGTCCTTCAAATCATCTAGACCACAGGCGTGTCCTAAAAATAGATACGCATATATACATGCATAGGTACAATCAAAAACATCACGTGATCTCACGAGGTCTCCAGAAAGTTCTCTGATTCTAGAATTGCCTGGAGGACTTTTAAGCCGCATCCAATAGTTGCAACATTGTCTATCATTATTCCTGATCAAAACGGTTCTTTCTCCCATCATTCATTGACTCCCCGTTCAGCCTAACACGCATACATTCATCAGGGGAACAGGCAGACCACCTGCCTATCGACTTAGCATAACGAAGTGCAATTTATAGAACGGCATTACGAACTACGTAGGCGGTGTTTAGTTCACAACAAGTTGACTTTAAGTTCACTATAAAGGCTATTCTAGACCAGAGAGGGACTTTAAAGGGAAAAGTATAATTTTATTACAAGTTACACTTGACTTACGGTTATGGTGAGATGATGCGTAAATGATCTTTATTTTGTTTTTATTTGAACTAATTGTGGTTAGTTTTATGGTGTTGAGGTTGGAAGTAAGTACCTACCGAGTTGTTTTGCAAGAGTTTAAAGTGTTTTTAGAGCGATATAATGAAATGGTTTTTCAGTGTTTCACAGTTTCCTTACGCGGATTAAATTCTGTAGTCGAGTTTCAGTATTGATTGCACACTTGGGTCATGCATCAGTTGAAAACCTAATAGGTACAATTATTATATCAATTGGACAAAACACAATTAAGTTAAGAAAAAAGTCAATAATGCGTACATAGAAACTAAAACATACAGATTTGAAGTTGCCTTTTCTTTATACTAAAGAAAAACCTAGAAAGTACAATACTAAGGATGACCAAAAGTCGATGTTGCTTATAAACTTCCACTTTAACTATCTACAGCTAAAGTTCACTCCGTTATCCATACAATTTACACCGACCACCGTCAACACACAATGAAAATATCGCTTCAAAGGACACAGGACTTCCTACGTATAAATAAACTATAATATTATTGTACACCAACTGTCATATTCCCGGGAATCGCGAATATTTTGTATAGCCGCGAACAAGCGAAGAAATAGAAGTCCCCTGTGAATTTATGTCATGATTCATTTGACGTAATCGACATCCGTAACCGGTACACGGGTTAGCTTGTCCTAGACGATTTATTACGAGGATGATATTGTTAGATTAGATTTAGTGCGAATCTAGATTAAGTTTGATGTATTGGTAGAGGCGAGCCTTTTGTTGGTTTTGATTAGCGATGCTGATTCTAATATGAAACTAGGAGAAAACTAATAGGTAACAGTTACACATATTCCCAGTTTAACTATTTCCATTATCTGCCGGGCCATTTACTAACTATGTTAGGTTTGGCTACAATGAGGTGCTCTTCTCTAACACTCCTCAGGTTTGAAACAAATTACGGCATTCAGAAAAAACCTGATGATTTTTTTATTAATATGTACCTATTAATAAAAATATTATACACACCATCTCTCTCACCAAATTCTTTTTCCATTCCTACGGACCAAACACATTACCACAATTTAGAAATTTAGTGTCTCTGTTTGCCATCGACACGCTAAAAGAAGTAGCGCTTTAGTTCTAAAAACAAAACATTTAAACAAGATTCAAGCTAATCAACTAGTGTCTATTCCTTATACAAAAGTTATCTGATCACAATACTGAAGTGTGCATAAACTATCAATACATTGCAATCTTGTTATTCAGCTACTTCACATCCGCTTGGGTGTTAACAATACCTTTTAGCGTACCAATTTATTCTAGTTGTTAAACACTTCAAAAAAGCCTATTACGATAGCGCCATTCAAATTGCAACTTTCTATATTACCAAAAGAATCAATTACGCGTATCACACATCTTATTTTGTTATTCTTAATTGCCTGCTAACTTTCTTTGAATTTCCTTGGTGATCACTAGTTCAACAAAGCTACGGTCTACCAGAAGGAGGAGTCTTGATATATTAAATGGACTGGGCCAAGACTTAATGGGTTTTTCCATCTCGAGTTTCTCAATAGCAGCCGGGAGTTTGAATGGGACCAAAATATAACTGGGGAAATGTGTGTGGCCTATTAAGTACACCCCTGTCTTACCCCTTGGGGAATATAGGCGTGATGTTATGTTGCTTATATCACGCAATACAATTACAAACAATATGTTCTAAGCACATTGTTATCTCGCGTCCACATAAAAGGCTAGGAACATTTCAGATCGTAAAATTGATTCATTAGATATTTGATTAACCCAGAACTGCGATTTTCCTGGACGATATGCTAAGTTGGAACTCGATATCGCTGTCGGGATAAGGGACAGTAGTGATACAGAATATCCACTGCGATTGAAATAATCTACCTCAGAATTGTATCTTGATATAAGCCAATTAGTTACACAAGTTGCAAAATTATCGACGAGAATTTGCGGGGTGGTAGAAGGTGGCCAACTAAAGAGCATGCACAAATTTCAACGTCTTCTCCTAGTGATGCATAGTGTGCAAACATTGCAAGTTCAAAAAGAAACAGTAGGTTTAAAATTTATTTAAATTTAATTTAATATTTTATTTCATACTTATATAGCCTATTTAGTTAGTATACATACGACTTACAAACTAGTGTGTGTAGTGTGTATTTAGACTACACTGAAACAATCAGTGATTGGTCATGCAAGAATTGACTTGTATACCATTAAACGGTGGCTTTGTCATCTTATTTCCTTTTCGATGAACTTGATAGAGAAGGAGAAAAGATATGTGTCTAAGCACATAAGGACGTAGTTTTAAACAACACACAAAACAAAATTACAATATAAATAGATAAATATTCCACAACTTTCACACAAAGCCCAAGCTAAGCAAAGCTTTTGTAATGGGTACTAAACAGCTGATAAACATACTTATATATTTAAAAATACACACAGAAAAATTACACCCAGATACAGAACAAATGATTGAGCTCATAACACAAACATGTACTAGACCAGGCAAGTCAACAGTATCATCAACAGTCAATATTAACTTTGCCCTGATTTCCCTAGCCTTGTCTGTAAATAATTTGGTAGTTTAGCCACTATACAGGATGTAACGGAAAGGGTATATACATACGAAGGGCACGGATTCTCTTGGTTATAAGAAACGACATGGCAACGTTTTTATACATATACATACATAATTGTAAAGTTGAGCCCGCCCGCGCCGTCGCGCCTTCGTCGGTTAGGCAGAGCCCGATAGGTCTGTACTAGGCGCGCAGAACCCGAGATAGCTATACTTGAACCTTGCCGGACAGGATTATGACCCTCATAGTGCGGAGACACGTTTTGTTATGATTTTGCATTTAATAAACTGTCGATATTAAATAATATCGTGAAGTTTCAAAGTCATTAGTTGGGAGCTGAAATTTTGAGGAAATACTCGTTATTAAATACTCTATTCACCCTGTTTGTATGTATATACCCTTTCCGTTGCAACCTGTATAACGAAAGAGTTACTAATTGGAATATGACACATATTAAATAGAGGATTATTTCGGAAAGATTATGACTCGTCCGACTTTTTCATTTTCTAACTTTGAGATTTTTCCGTACATTTTATAAGTTGGCCTTCTGTCCTTTTTCTACATACAAAGTTACGATATCGCAGTCGGGATAAGGCGTGCATTTACATGTACATGTCGACCGCATAGTATGTTAGAACGGTTTGTTCCTCGTGGCTCCAATACTATGCCGATGCCGGTTCAAAGTGTAGCTGGGAATTTACGTCGCGTTCTTAACCGCGTAGTACGGTTAGGTAAGTTACTTTACTTCTTTCATTTACTGGAACAGTTAAGTATTCGATAGAAGTGTGTTTGTTTTGTAAGAATGATCCCGCCTGTAAACTTTTCTTGGTGATTCTTTCAATTAATAATAAAATGGACAATCAAAGGCTGGATGGCACTATCCCACGTCAGAGCCAATGCCTCTTCTCATATAGAGAAGACAAGAGCGTTAATCCCCACTCATGCTTAAGGCAGATTGGCGATTCTAAACTTAGATTAATTAAGTATATATACGTCTCAAGTTTCTGACGATGTTTTTTCTTCAAAGATGAGACTTACAGAGAATTAATGAGTGGAAAAAGTCACCTTGGTACCTGCCGAAATTGAATACAAAACCTCCTTTGCGGTCTGTTAGGACTGATTCCTATATTGTACTGATCTTATAATGAACCAATAAAACCTCGTGCATGAGAAGCAAAAGCCTTAACCACTAGGCCACAACGATCCTTTCAAACACTAAAAAATAATCAGCCGTTTCGTAAATGTTCATTTCAATGCAAATGAATACACAAATGTATAGAGGTTAGGCATTTTCTATCATCTGAGGGGTATTAAAGTTGTCCATAATCATGAGTAGGCCCCAAAAAGGTTAATAGCGTTTTACAAATAACTCTGAACAAAGGGCACTAAACCTTAACCATAGAGATAATACTTGAGTAAACATAAACCTAGTATACGAAATTATCGTTTCGCATTTCAATCCACTGGACCTACACATTATCGTCTGTAACCAGCATGAACACATAGGCTTGAGAGCTAAGATGTTGGATGACCCACTTCCATTTTACGAGGTAAGCCTTTAATTTGACGGAGCATTCCTGACGATCTCGTCTGCCTTATGTAGATAATATTAAGCTGAGAATTTTTACGTTTTAAATCCTGCGAAAAGGCGGTGGTAATGCATTTGGTTGTAATGAAGCTAAATACTGGGCCAAACATTAATGAAAATTTCACAAATGTAATTTTTTTAAGTAGGTGGATGAGATCGGTCACTATCCGTCTACTCTGAGAAGAAACACCAAAATAATCTTGGCCAAATCATGTGAGAACCATGCAGATTAGTGTCTGAAATGGTCTTTCGATAAAAGAACCTCGCAGATATGAAGGGACCAAATCAGTCAGCTCGGAACTTGAAGAGCTCCACGTCCTGACAAACAATAGGTACCAAAGAAAGAACATTTGGGTTAGTCTCATTCAGTAGGTACTCAAGATGCCATTAAATGTGCTTTAGTGTCTTTGATGTTTGGAAGAAGAGGAATCAGGGATACATAAACTCACGCCTTGAAAACACCTTCTACGATTTTTATACAAATACTTCTTTTGCTTCGTTTACGTTTATAGATCTGTTCATACCCGTACCTTTCTGAAGAACAATATTCCGGAAAACATAATACAAAAACTTTTTTACAAAAAATAAAACCGACTTCAAAAATAACACTAAACGGTGTAAAATAACTCTAAATTAGGAAGTCTGTGGCTTTGGTACTTTTGTCTTATTTTTGATGGGCCACCGACTTCCGAATTTAGAGTTATTTTACACCGTTTAGTGTTATTTTTGAAGTCGGTTTTATTTTTTGTAAAAAAGTTTTTTATTTTTCCATTTTTAGTTGTTCCCATACAAACATTTCCCATGAATTCATTTAATATTGTTAATTGTTAACAATACATGTCATTATAATAGGGTTATCCACCTAACCCTAATAAATGAAACTTAACATACCTAACTGTCGAAATCTAGGTATATTGAATACATCTGCCTACCCCTCTGAGCATACAGGCTTGATGATACGTCATGATGTTGCATAAACAATAAACATCCAAGCGATTCCAGCAATCACGATAGATTAGCCGTCTATTTTTGAAGAGTTCCGTTGTATATCTCCGAAGATCAGCACCAGATCTTCACCAAATTAATTAAAAAAATAATGGGACCACCTCAGGAGTATACTTACTACTACTTAAAAAAGAATTTCGAGAATCGGTCCACAAATGGCGCAGAAGTCAGGTAACATACATAAAAAAAAAAAAAAAAAAAAAAAAAAAAAAAAAAAAAAAAAAAAAAAAAAAAAATACACGAACATAGAACCTCCTCCTTTTTTTGAAGTCGGTTAAAAAGTAGACATTATGTCGCCCAGACAACAGTTGGACTATGATTTTTATCTCCCAACGAGACATCCACGCTAGTAACCATTTAGTACAACAGAAACAAATTATTTGTTACCAGCCTCAGATGGTGATTGCCTATAAAATCTTACAATAAAACTTGCCATAGAACGTTTAAACGACGGCTTTAAAGTAAGCGTTTAGTGAAATAAAGGAAACCTGTTTATGGCCAATGTGATTTCCATAATAATTGACAATAATGTGAAATCCCTTACAACGTATACGGTCATATGAAAAGACTTCACCTCAAAAGGTATTTCGAGATAAATGGTTACCATTGGATTTGTTAAATATATAAATATTGTGTTACGTTGAAATTACATAACTACAATCTGGCGACGAACGGTCATCGCAGAGGCAAAGAAAATAGGGAAGACCCGCAGCGAAATGAAACGCGAAACTCAAGACTGAACGGGTGGACGCCCCATCTAGGGGACACAGGAATTTAATTTATCAAGTTCCGACGCGGAAACAGCGGAACAACAGGTAATTTAATTGTTTCTGGGATTCCGGTATATACTTGCAGGGTTAAGTCAAAAGTCAAGTAAGTCAAAATTACTTTACAACACGCCTGTAATAGGGAATATGCATGTAATTTAAATATGGTTCAAATATTTTTTTTCCGAATCTTTAATGGCAGAAAATATGAACTAAATCATTATTTCACTTTTTAATAGCGTCATTATTATTCTTATCTTATTATCAATTATTATTTAAAATGAAAAATAAAAGTGCGAATTAAGCGCGGGAAATTCAAATTTGTGAAACGCATCACCATTGGTTATAACGAAACTTGACGTCAAATACTACGACAACAACTCAACGTCTACAAAACATACAATGTGTAAGTATGATATTAAGTATTGGAATGGACTTTTTATTGAAAAACATAATAATTGCCGTGTGTGTTGTGAACTAATTTAATGTTCAAGTGTAATTTTAGCTTCATAGTGAGGTTATAAAACATTTAAGAAAAATGACTTAAAAATGGTTTTGTAAAAGCACAATCTGAAAATGTTTATTGCATTCGGGTACAAGCAATTCTGGTAAACTGGTTTTTGAGCGTTTTTCATGGTTAAATGGTTAGATGAACGAAAACTCCCAAAGTAAAAGTGATAGGATCATAGTAAATGACGTAATCGAAATGGCGCGCGAAAATGGCGGCGTTTAAATAGCTCAAATTTATTCTGTATTTTAAATATTTTTTAATCTTCTCTACTGCATTTTTAAATATGTATTTATTTTTTTACTATGTCAAAACGTTGTAAACAGTGAACTAAAAATATAAAAAAATACATGCATATACCCTATTCCCGGAGGGTTATAGGGAAGACCCGCAGCGAAATGAAACGCGGAGCTTAAGACTGAACGGGTGGACGCCCTCTGCCCCATCTAGAGGATTCCGCGAACAACAGGTAATTCCGGTAGTTGACGAGTTAAATCAAAATCAAGTACTTACCTCAGTCAAAATTACATAATAACACGCCAGTAAATTCCCGGAGGGTTAGGCATAATGTGTATCTGTGAATAATACTGAGGAAATTACTAAAATACTGCTACTGAGAAATTCTAGATAGAAAAACTTAACAACACTTCGTCTGACCAAAGTCTGACCAATCGTCGAAACTGTGGAGTGCTTTCGATCACTTAGCTAACAAGGCAGTCTAAAACGAAAAAAGTATAGGCACATTAGGTGAAACTACGTAGGTACAACGTAATAATAAAGGAAAATGAAAAAAAAAAACGATAATTGCCCAAAACAGGCGATGCCAATTGTTTTCCGCAGATTTCGCGCTAAAGCAATCAACACGTAATTGATTCAATTTGTGAATAAAAAAAAAAGATACCTGTTCCTATTTTATTTACATAATGAAAACCAAATAAATGATTAGAATTCAGTCTAACTCCGAATCGCAACTCGAAAACTGCATTGTAACCAATCGATTGTAATCGACACTGTCTGACTCGATTTGAAATGGAATTTGATCGACTTTTTTCACTCCACACAATATCTAGTGCAATAACTTTTTATTAGTACCTATTGGACTGTTGAGACACAATTGAATTGTTAATTTTGTTATGCCGTTTCGATAGACCTAAGTAATTATAGAGATGTATAAATACGTTCTAAGAAGTGGGTCAGACAATGTTAGTTGTTACTTACAATGTTGACAATGTATGTATTATGTACATTGTATGTACTAGCACTTACTACCCCCATGGGAAAAAGGTGTGAGTTTATGTATGTATGTGTTATATTGATTGCCATTAGTTTTACGGTTACTTATGACATTTTGTAAATTTCGAAGAAATGAATGCCCTCCTCGCTTACACAAAATACCAGTAGGTACCTACACAGCTTGTATTGTGGACCACCTGACCACGTCGCCGGTAATCACAATGATTAATTCAAACAATTTTCAATCTGGCTGGCAGAACGTCGAACAAATTGCCCTCGCCCACATAATAAAATTCCTTTGGTACGGAACCATCGTGACGTCTATAAATGTAACGGTGTAAATGTTGCTGTGAAACTATAGAAGACGGTGAATGTTCGAAATTCTAGTTAATCTTAAAGGTACGGTAAGTCATGGTACCTATATTCGGTAACTGGTATACATTTCATATGTTAAGTAATTGATCAATGACCTTATATAGAAGGAATTTCAATTTCATTTCATTTCATTTCAATTTCAGCCAAAAGACGTCCATTACTGGTTAAAAGCCGCCTGCGCCCCCATCCAGCGCTGCTTTCATCTATTGACTTCCCGCAATTCTTACCAGCACGCGTAGCATGATCACCGAAGAAACGGTCTTTGTCGTGTCTCGGAAGAAAAGAAATTAAGTGTTCATGCTACGCGGGCAGGTGTAATGAAAGAAATTTGACAGATTGAGGTTCCTGTCTATATAATCTGTCACTTTGCCGATTCGTCTGTAGACAAAGGCCGTTTCTTCGGTGTTCAATGTGTTCATGCTACGCATGCAGATCGTCAATTCAACTATCCTGCCCTGCTTTCATCTATCGAAATTTCAACTTTCGATGAGCCAATAGTTTTTACAAAATATTATTGCCATTTCTAGCACTATTTATCTACCAATTCTTAAGCCCAGGTTCCCAACATATTTGGCAGAAACCTACCTTGAAATACAACTAAAAGAAACAAAAGTATCTTCTCCAAAACCCACGTAAGATATTATTTTTTTTTGCTAGGTCATCTTACTTTGTTTTGTTAACTTAATTAGTTCGTAAAAGTTTTTGAAACAAAATTTCAAGTAAAAGAGAAGTCTTGTTATTGACCATAACTCAAGCTTTTACAGTAACTTAATAATTCCAGCCAATTTTAGCGTATACGCCCACAACTTGAAAAGACGACAAACATTGTTATACGAGTAATAAGACGGCCGCGCATTACACCGACGCGTAACATCGGAAACCCATTAGCAGCGACGATTTATTAACCGAAAGGTGTAACCGCCACTGTTACACAACACATACATTTGATACTTTACATTAGTTTACATAATTCGGACATAAAGTAAAATCAATGACTTCATTCTGTATAATAATGTCAATTGAATTACCTGTAATTTACAAATAAAGATTTCAAAGTAATATTTAGATACAGTTAACGATATAGAACTTGGGTATTAGTGGCTATCAGTTAAAATTGAGATGGATAAGACGGTGTTCTGTTCTTAGTAATTGAAAGTAGATATAAGAGAAATCAATTGGTGTTGTGTAACAGTGAAGATTGGAGGATACAAATTAGGTAGCAATCAGTTTAAGATAAGACTGACACTTTCTATGTATTCTATATGTAAAGGTGTCATCATCTACCTAGCCTTTTCCGCAACTATTTTGGAGTTGGCTTCCAGTCTAACCAGCAGGCCTAGCCATACTACAAATTATCTAGCCATATTTCTATTCTATTGCAACAATAGAAAGAAAATGGCGTATATTGGATCTGCCCCCCTAGCCAAGTTACAAACGATTCGTATCTATTCTCTTTCTACAATCGAGAACGCCTCAAATCCCTTTGTTTTGACCACGTGACTTAGCGAAAGGTGATTGGCAAGGGGGGCAGCTGTTTGTTAACTGTCAACTGTCAACGAGTAGAATTTGTAATATGGCTGAAAATGAAATACACTTGACAGTTGACATACAGCTGATTCCATATACGCCATTTTCTTTCTATTGTCGCCTTATCGATTACGATAATAGAAATAGAATTTGTAATATGGCTTGGCCTGCAGACCCAGAAAGACCAGTGTTTTTCATGGAGCTAATGCCTATCTGACCTCCACAGACTTGTGACTAACACGACAGTAACCCTTGGTTAAACTGGTTATCTGACTTTTGAGTTTCCGACTACCCCCGTAACGACTGTCAGAGGTCTACAAATGATAGCTGCGACCAGCGCGGCGGCGGCTACAGCTTTAGGTATTTTCTGAGGCACGGAGAGGTCTTGATATATAATAAATGGTCACCTAACCACGGATCAATGGGCTATTTGACAAAATTTTAGTTTTAAGTCCATCATCTAGATTACAAGAAAATATTCGACACATATTTTTTTTCTTTTTCAAATTGGTGAAAACTGCTTAGATTAAGCGCATTAAAGTTGAGGAGACTTGTAACGTTATTAACTAGTATAAACTGTACTGGCTAGTGACGTCATGCGACATTTTGACTCGATGTATCGCCGTTATTTTTTGCTTACGTGAAAAAAGAAAAATTCTGTGTCTAATATTTTCTTGTAATCTAGATGAGGGACTAAAAATTTGAATTGTTACTAATAGCCCATTTTGACACAATGTAAGACTGTTATTTTTTAGTCAAACTAAGCTCCTCCATTCCATGTAAATGTTTATTCATTCTAATGCAGGTACCATGTGACCGTTAGCACATAGGTTTCCCCCATTGACCATACCATAAAAGATCTTAGGGGGATAACGCTTTTACTGCATTTAGCGGGTAGATTAGTATCGGCGAAAGGCAAATTTCCAGCTTTGCAAATCCAACTGTTTATAAAAAATAAATTATAATAATGTTTTTATAGCTTTTATTGAATTTGACTGCTTCGTTGATGTAGTAGGTAGTCTCAAGCACTAATGCTGAGCATGAGGTCCCAGGTTAGATCCCCCGGGTCAGGCAAAGTTTTTTTTTTATCTGGAATTTCAAAGTAACATTCCGGAGTCTTGAGTTGTGCTCGATTGGTGGTAATACTACATGATAGCCAAAATGTGGTTGTTCTACAGAGACATCACTACCTGACCCTTTCGGAGATTACAAGCGTTATGTTTTAATGACATTAATAAGCCGGAAGAGTTTGATACTGCTCAGACTAACTCATCGGTTGGTTAATGTGGGAGTCGATGACTATTTTCTGTAGAGAAAAAAAACTTAAGCGAACCTAACTAAGGCGATGCCTAACCGTCATATTTGTTCTTTAGATGAAGTGATATGACTATTTATAAAAAACTTTTTTGCAAAAAATAAAACCGACTTCAAAAAAAACACTAAACGGTGTAAAATAACTCTAAATTCGGAAGTCTGTGGCTTTGGTGGGTTTGTTTTACTCATGATGGGCCACCGACTTCCGAATTTAGAGTTATTTTACACCGTTTAGTGTTTTTTTTGAAGTCGGTTTTATTTTTTGCAAAAAAGTTTTTTATTTTTCCATTTTTAGTTGTAACCATAAAAATATTTGCCATGGATTTATTTTATATTGTTAATTGTTAACAATACATGTCATCATAATAGGGTTTTCCACTAATCCCTAATATATTAAAATTAACATACCTAACTGACGAAATTTAGGTATATTGTACCCACCTGCGTACCCCTCAGAGCATACAGGCGTGATGATACGTCATTATGTTGTATAAACAATAAACATCCAAGCGATTCCAGCAATCACGACAGATTTGCTGTTTATTTTTGAAGAGTTCCGTTGTATATCTCCGAAGATCAGCACAAGATCTTCACCAAATTAAAATGGGACCACCTCAGGAGTCTACTCTTTCAAACAAAAAAAGAATTTCGAGAATCGGTCCACAAATGGCGGAGAAATCAGGTAACATACATAAAAAAAAAAAAAAAAAAAAAAAAAAAAAATACATACACACGAACATAGAACCTCCTCCTTTTTTGAAAGTCGGTTAAAAAATCAGCTATTAAATAAGAAAGTTGTGTAATTGGCTAATATAAATGAGACGCAAGCAAGCAAAAGGAGCGATAGCCAATCTACCGATTAACAGTTGAATGAAAACCTGTTCAATGATAAATGGGGAAATGGATAAGCATATGTATACAGCACGAATCGAAATATACCCTTAATTGACCAACAAAGTATAGTTTACCACACATTGAAAGTCAACTAGTAAATAAATCAACGCAATTGAAGTCGCTAGCGAAAGCCGTTTTACAAATGATCTCCTTTTTTGACTGTTGATATTTGTGCTTGGAAACGAAAGTAAATAGATGTATATAGAGAGGATTGGGAGAAAGTAAATCCAACCTGTGTGGTCTTTCATAGAGGCGGTGGGGGTCTAGTGAGACTGGACCCCTTCTATTTCGGTGTAACCAAGGGGCTGGACAAACGGAGCCACTTTTTTACTGACACGGTACACAATCACACCAAATGTTTATCTTTATTCGGAATCATCAAGGAAAGGCGGGCTTTTAGGGGGACTGTCTTATGGAATTTTGACGTTCAAAAAGTGCTGACACTCCGCCTAATTTGAATAAATGACTGATTTGATTTTTGATCAAATGTTTACGTCTGCGCATTGAGTGACTGATTTCATAATGGTGGCACAGACATCAAATATTCAATAGTAACTTGTATACGACACGAGACACAAGTGTCTACGTTTCCGCAGCATCTAATAGTAGGGGAGCCCAAGCGGGGATTTCGGGATTTACTCCAGCGCGGCAGATTAATATACAGGGAGATACCTTGTACCTGGTTAAGTACGCCCACCAAATATGAGCCCCATATATAAGGCCGACCATCAAGGATAAAGGATCAGATTAGTAAAAAAAAATTGATCATCAGATAACTTTTTTGTGGAATGAGCAAACATTAAGAGTTGTTGACGGATCCACCCACCCATAACA
This sequence comes from Euplexia lucipara, assembly GCA_921972225.1. NCBI lineage: Eukaryota > Metazoa > Arthropoda > Insecta > Lepidoptera > Noctuidae > Euplexia > Euplexia lucipara. Next base: position 15,146,742 of record OV179152.1, on the reverse strand, counting down.
CAATTATCATGCTCAAAATAATATTCCACACATCAACTTATAATCTACACGCTTCGTGATAGGAAAGGTTAAAAACAGTTTATGAACTTTTCTAGGTAATATAACATCATACCTTACGCATGTTATCCCCGAAGGGAAGAGCACAGGGGCACCTGTAGCCCACCTACATTTTGTCAGTCAAATTGCAGTTCCATGAAATGAGGGCTAGATTATTGCCATTCATCAGGCACAAATCCAGACTCCGAGCTGCTAGTGAGAAATTTCAAATGGAAAAGCTCAATTACGTTCTTCCTGGAAGTGGACCCCATGCCCAGCAGTAATGGGCGCACTTGCGACTTCTAAGCTAATGAGGCAGTTTCTCGGTCATAAACAAACAAACATACTACATAAACACCGCGTTTGAGTTATGACGTCACAATCCTCAACATTCGCGCCTGTGTCAATGTCGGTTGCAGTTAAAACTATGGCTACGGCTATCCTGGCAATACCGTAATACTAGGGCGCCGTCAGTAGCGAAACGTGAGCGATAATTTAACGATAGTCCCCCTCGAACGGTACCAGACAATCGAGAACGTTTACGTATCGCTTATCGAGAATCGCCACGATCGGAATTTAGGGTCGGTATATCGGCGATTGGCGATTGCACCGCAATCTATGCGGCGCATCGACTTGATAGAGATATTTACTTTAGTCGAGTAGTATCTTTAACAGATTTGTTGAAGATGACCCTTGCAGAATAGTCACTGATTAGCTCTAGGAGAAAATTGTGATACTGGCAGTTGATATCCGTGATGATAAGTCATGGTGACGGTGTATGAATATCTAAATTCTATTTAGTCCATCATTTAGATAGTAAAAAGGAATAAACAATTATTTTTTTGCTTTTCTAAATTGATGGAAAACGACTTAGATACACAGCACAGTATAAACTACAAAATCGTTACCTCATGCGATTATGTGAAAAAGAAAAAATGTGTCTTATATTTTTCTAGCAATGTAGATGAGGGACTAAACACATTTTTTTTTCATCATATGGAATTTATTTACAAAACAAAAATCCGTGTTGACTATACATTGTTTCTTAACAATCTCATACAAATTAACAGTTTCATCACGCAACTGTTGATTCATTTGATGCCGCAACAACAATCAACAAAGAATGACAAATGCTCCGTGTAACGACTCAATATAAAAACAATTAACGCCTTTAATAAACTATTAAACACCAAGATGAACGGTAAACAACATAAATTCAAGCCACGTCTCAATATTTCCATCATGAAAGAAAGAAAAACACATTCATAATTCAAGAGGCAAAAGATGAAACACGTGTAAGGTACCAAAAACGGCGCAAGCGCAAGTAGCGGTGTAGTTTGTGCCGCGACGAGAACAGGTTGTGCCAAATTTGGGACAGAGCTCAACCAGTTCGCAGACATAAATTATTTTAATTTGAGGAACCTACATTGAAAAGGTTATGATTCATATTTTAAATGCAGTTTAAAAAACTACGAATACTTTGACTTTAAAAAAGACATCAGGGCTTATTTAATACTAAGTAGTTTTATGCCGATCCCTTATTATTGTTTAAAACGCTAACTATCTTCAAGTGATAGTCTCATCTAAATCGCTTCAACCGTTTCGGAGATTAGCCCAAACACCAGGCACACAGGAACATTTAAAAAAAAATGTTTATCGGCACAGTTACCATATACAATACTTTCTTATCCATCAAGGCTGTTATTTAAACTTCACAAAGAGACTTCAACTTTATTTATTTGTTTGTATAGATCATTGATATTTAACAGTACCTAAGTAGTCAGCGAATTGAAAGTAAGTAGAATAATGTATTATCAGCTGCTCGTCGCCATTAATACATTCTTAGGAGCCAAGTGGTCGCTCACCATCGTTATCGTTGTTTATTATTGTAATAACTAGAAAGTCAGCTAAAAACGATTTCCGCGTCTTATTACCCAATCAAATTATCATATCAATGAACCTTCTGTAACATGAAAATCATTACATGAATTATTACGATCGATTCGTAGATTTGATGTAAGCGAGGAACCATTTCATAAAGTTACGATGTGCTTTACAGCTCACATTCAGTCTGAATCCACTTCAAATTAACCAGTCCAGTGAAAGTTTATTAAATACATGTATAATCGCTTCGTAGATTATGCAATTATCAGCACCGAAGACGCAAATTTTATGCACAGTATGGTCCAGCTATTGCGCAATGACACCCACTTTAATTGCTAACATTAATCTCGCTTTTCACGTCAATTGAGAAGCTAACTTTATAATTATCTGCCTACAGATATAATAAACGACAGCGATGACTTTTATTTGCGAAACCATACTTTGCAATTTAAAGGAATATCATTAATTTTCGGAAGTGGGAGTCGCTGTTGTCACAGAAGTGGCTATGGAGAAAGTTGTGGTTAAGATTAATTGTTTTTGTAAATATTATGACAAAATGAATGTGTGAGACACTCCATTCAAATTTGTTTATTTTTTATGCAAATGAAGTCAGCTAAGAGATTTTCAGTTTGCAAAGACATGTTTAAACTGCTGGGACACAGACGCCTTCTCAGTGAGAGGCTCTAATTTACCACACAGGTCCAGTGCGGTCTGATAGATAGCACATGAGTTAGATTTTGGAGTCTAGGGCATGCCGGTTGACTCAAGATGTTTTCCTTCACCGGTTTGAGAACAGCGGTGATGAAAAAATTAACACTAAGTAAAACGCTTGTTTGGGCTCAAACCTACTACTTGTAACAGGCGGCTGATACTATCGGGCCAGCACCGCTCCAAAAACAGTATATTAGGACAATTAATGTCAGAAATTAAAACATACAAAGCCTAAGCAGGTATAAGCATAATATTTACAGTTTTTTTTTTTTTTTTTTTTCTCTCTTTATTTGTTTATAGGGGTTTTTACGCGTAGCGTATGTCAGTCCCATCGTATCCTAAACAATAGTACCTCACAAAACGTGGGCCATGAATTTGAACAAAACCTTTGCATCATCGTCATTTGGTTTGGATAGAATAGTATGGAACATGCCCACATCCCTTCTGTTCAAATTCAAGGACTTTAATAAATTATTTCTACTGGGCTCATATTGGACACATTCCATCAACAAGTGTGTTAGGTCCTCAACCACTCCGCATTCGTCACAATTTGGTGAATCGATTTTTTTCATCATGAAGGCAAATTTGTTGCATGGAATGTGTCCAGATCTGAGTCTAAAAGCAGTAACAATCAATTTTCTACCAATATCACTATTCATGAACCAAGGCACGCGAAAAGGCTCACACTGAATGGTTTTGTACCATAAACCCTTCTCTAATGACCGTTTATTAAAATATTCTTTCCAATAGTCATAGCATATGTTTTTAAATTTTGGTAAAAATTCTGAGTAATCCAATTTGATATTTAATTCTTTGCCATTCCTAGTAGCTGATTTCGCCAATGTGTCTGCCTCTTCGTTGCCTCTTAACCCGATATGCGATGGAACCCATTGCAATATTTACAGTTATACATGATCAAACTAAGGAGATATGTGTAGCTATAGAATTTTAAAACATAACTGTTAGAGCTGATTTCGAAAAAGCTATCAAGCTGACTCAATTAAAAACTGGTAGACAAGCCCGCAAAACTATAACGGTCGAAGATCAGCTTGGTAACGGTAGTAACATTCGACCATTTTTACGGCAATCTGTAAGTATTAAAGAATAATAATTACCTACCTGGCGAAAGAAACACCTAGAAAGATCTGAAAGAGTCCCAAAAGTGAACTCAAAAAGGAATATTCAAAATGAAGGCTTTCGACTGAGTAAACAAGCAATGAAAACTTATACAAAACCTGTTTGAAAAATAAAGACCAGAAAGTGGGTTGCCAAATACTTACGGACTACATACTGACTACTTACAACGCCGTGTTTATGAAGATACTTAATGATTCACTATACATATTTGACAGACGATATGTAGTAAAGTCCATATAAAATAGGTACTGTTTAGAATTTCAAACTTTGAATGACAGAAAGTCATCTATTGGGAACCAAAACATTTTCACGCTAATTTAGAAACCAAGTGGGTAGAATGTTTTCGTCATCCGACGCAAATTGTTTTAGTGAACAATTAGGACGACCACCTTCTTCTAACCGTTCATTTCACATTGACATCATTCCAAGATGCGATGGTATCTTAGAAACGGTATCAATAAACTTTATATCGATACTGTTGGAAAATCGCGCACCACACAAGGGAAAATGGCAAGTTACAGATACATATTCATTAGAATCTTAATAGGAAGTCGAATAAGGGCAATCTTATGAATGTCTGGGAAACAAATACAGATGGATAAGAGGATAAAGGGACCGTTACAACAGAACCTAAGATTTAAATGAGACGAAAGATACGTATGTGAATTACAAAACGGACACATTTACCGACATACAGAATAGCGCGTATGTACCCGATAAATACATTACATTAGAATACTGTAATGAACCCTGGGAATAAGAATACTAAGACAAAACAACACTAAAAAGCTTGGTGAGTAAATCTCAATCAGTGTTAGTTTAAACGAACAATGCATCTTACGCTGGATTAACAGTGCTTAGAAGCTTAAATGAAATGTGCGGCCATTTGTAACAAGAAATCTAATTTTAGTCTACATCCAGTGCACTTTTTCTTTATTCAAACACTGACCTTGCTAATAGTTGCTAACCAGACAAACTCCAACGCTTGTGACACAATCGATAATTATTATTTGCAATACAATAAAGTAGGTACAAAAGCAAAATGAATTGGCTTTATAAAAGTTTAGAAATTGTTCAACAACTACATGATTTGCTACAATACTTGTATTGTTGATGTTCTTTATTATTTCCACCGAATCATTGTATGCGTATACTATATTTTTTTTTCTCTAAAGCCATTTTTCGTACACTTACATACAATACGTACATTCTTTGGAATTCAATTATGAACCTACCGCAATCGATATTGTTACAGTTACGTGGATATCTATTTTATTGGTAAGCATGATCAATTTTCGCGGTAGGTACAATTTATATTTCCAATTATAAGTCCCTTTGCTCCTTGGGCCAATCTGGTATCTGTTTCAGAAGCATTATCACTTCGAAACGAGGGCGCCAGCCCCATACCGTTATGGCGAGAACTTGAAGGAGAAACACACGGATACGTAATGTCAGCGTTAACTGTTAGAGTTTACTTAGAAGTGCATAATGAGTGCTTCCGTAATTAATATGGATGTGGGCGTTCAAATTAATGAAGAAAGTTAAGTCTGGTGATTGCGCGAGCAACTTTTAGCTAATGGTGAAACAATAAGTAGAGCTAATACGAGTATTAGTAGAGGACCACAAAACATTTTAAGTTTTAGTTTATGTGGGTACTGAATTGTGTGCAGAAACCATTTAGATATAGATAATAATTAATTTACATTACATGCTATTCATTTCCTCGAAACGATCTAAATGACAGTCACTACGCACACACAAAGCCACATAGGTCACTATAACCGCAACCTTATTACCTTTGAATTTATCGTTAACGCGCGAAAATTCGATCCATATATTTCGAAAGTCGAGAGTTTGAAAAGCCCGTACCGCCATTGTAAAGACCTTATTAGCTTTAAAGGTCCGTGTTCCTGTGAAAGATTTACTTAATGCGATTTCGGAGTAGCGTGCAGAAGTACGTGTGGTCTACTACCATTTGGTATTCAATGAGCCGATTTAGACGGCGAAATTAAGAGCTAGAGATAATGTAACAGTAGAAATTTGCTGCTGTTGTTATTGTCTAGTCGAGATGTTTGACGAGCAAACTTTCCAACTTATTAAAATGAAGGGCAGCAGCAAGCAAGATAATCCACGCTAGTAGGAGCAAAAACATCAAAATCTATTTTACTTGTCACTTTGTGTCGGACTAGCTAGTGCTCCCAGCGAAACTTAAAATCTAGTATAAATAAAGGTAAATCTTAAGTAGTGTAGACTACTTACGTCATAAGAACGAAATTCGCGACGTCAGTGACATCATATTATGCTGCCCCAATACTAATAGCTCAAAACTTTCAATGGTTCATTCCCCTCACGTTTTATAATGATGTTGATTACATTAAATTAAGCAAACCCATATCACGAACATGTATGTTCGTATGTTGTAAAGTTCCGTGAACTTTGACCTGAGACTTGGTAGTTTTCTTTGGGAATTTGTACAAAGTAACGGAACCCGTTCATTAATGGCATTGTGATGGGAACGTTTAATTGTATACTATCGTGAAAATCGTGATGCATTCGTGTTGTGGGTTATAAAATTAATGTTAATGATTTACTTCGGTATGCATGTTTATTGTATTCTTACGGTATTTGTGTTGTACAATCCTTCAAGAGAATTTGTAATTTTGTCAAAAATTTGAACGGTTATTACGAACCAAAGTGTTACGTGTACATAGTCGAGACGACTCAATAGGCAAGTTTTCTAGCAACAGCATTTACAGAAGTAACAGCAACTAGTCTATAGTAGTAGGAACGTTGATAGAACAGTAATTAAGATTGAAAGTAAAAGAGAACATACTAATATTATAAATTACAAGCAATGTGTAGAGAACGTACTAATTACAATTACAAAGCGTAATAATGAACTTGACACGCTTAAATTACAAGCTTGTAACGTTCCCACACTAATAAAAGTGCAGCAAAACGAAACAATACACCAACACCAACCTAAAACACACGATAAAACAAATTCTTCCGCCATGACTAAGATTACATTAAAATCGACGTCATTTGAGTATTCCGTAATACCAACATTGACGCTTACTTATTCAGTGGACGTAAGTTAACTGGCGTAACCAATTTATACTGTACATACAGTACAAGTTGAACATGGTGTATTGTTAGCTAGCCTACAGGCAGAATTTGTAACACCTTGCTCAAAATACGTGGTTGAAAGAAAATGGGATCACAATTTGAGGCTCGTTTTGAGAGTAAACAAGGGGTCTGTGGGTGGAGGAGAAGCATTAGAAGGAGATAGAGAAATATTTGAAAGAAAGGCAGATATAGTCTCAAAAATATGAAGACGAGCTTTTGACTTAATCGAAGGTCAAAATCTTGCCTTCATATTTTGCTGAATATTATAACAACGAGGCAATACATAGAATCCAAAAGGTTATAAAAATCTTTTTTGCAAAAAATAAAACCGACTTAAAAAAAACACTAACCAGTGTAAAATAACTCTAAATTAGGAAGTCTGTGGCTTTGGTGGTTTTGTCTTATTCATGATGGGCCACCGACTTCCGAATTTAGAGTTATTTTACACTGGTTAGTGTTTTTTTTAAGTCGGTTTTATTTTTTGCAAAAAAGATTTTTATTTTTCCATTTTTAGTTGTTCCCATACAAATATTTGCCATGAATTTATTTTTATATTGTTATTTGTTAACAATACATATGTCATAGTAATAGGGTTATCCACTTATCCCTAATAAATGAAACTTAACATACCTAACTGTCGAAATCTAGGTATGTTGTACACATCTGCGTACCCCTCAGAGCATACAGGCGTGATGATACGTCATGATGTTGTATAAACAATAAATATCCAAGCGATTCCAGCAATCACGACAGATTTGCCGTCTATTTTTGAAGAGTTCCATTGTATATCTCCGAAGATCAGCACCAGATCTTCACCAAATTAAAATGGGACCACCTCGGGAGTATACTCTTTCAAATAAAAAAAGAATTTTGAGAATCGGTCCACAAATGAGGGAGAAATCGCGTAACAAACACACAAAAAAAAAAAAAAAAAAAAAAAAAACATACCGTCGAATTGAGAACCTCCTCCTTTTTTTGAAGTCGGTTAAAAATGGATGTTGTAGGTAAGCGAGACATGTGTACTCTCGTCATACATTGATTTAAATATAAACCATGTTCATTTGGATAATAGCCGAATTTCAAATCAGAACTGTTTGTTAGATTGAACATTCGAGTAAAGCAAGAAATTTATTAAAATATACAATAGCTTGCTGAGAATTCAAATTCGTAAATTGAAATCAGCTTCGACAATACCTACGTTTATTCATTTCACTTCAAAACACAATACCAGTCCGAACTAGCCACTAAGAAAGCATTACTACAGAGAATTGAAATGTTACTGAACTCACAGCATTACTCAAAATATAGCTCAAAGCACGGTAGCAACTGAAATAAGTTGTCTTATCTGTGTAAAATCTTGAGATACTGGAAGTTTAACGATTATTACTTTCGATTATACATGAGCAACCTGTTATATTAAAGTTCAGAGCATTTTAACTGAGCCAGTTACTCAATCTCATCGAGTCTCAGTCTACTTTGTAGAGTAGTATCTATCGACGGGAAGGATTTACGACGAGAACAACACGCAATTTCACGTTTGACGTGAGTTAGGATCGCATACACGCCACATATCACGTCTTGAGCTGTGAAGTAATCGTGGTAACCTGTTGCCTTCACACAGAAAGTGGGGCGACCCTAAATCATCTGAACAGTTCACTGTGTTGTCAAAATGAATTGAATGACTTTATTTTGTCACCAGAGAAGCGTGGGTCGCAGTCCAATTCCTCATGCCACACCCTTCACTTTGCCGAGAGGGCATTTATCCATATAGATTGTCGATTAACCGCCAGAATTGTTCCATTATGTGCTTAAGGCATAAACATGTTTCTTTGCATAATACATTTACATTCTGGACTCACCTAAAAGTCGTTCGCCGTTCGACCTCATAATCGCTCCGCCATCTTTGAATCTGAGGACAATAAATAAATGTATGTTAAGAATAAGCTCTTATGTCTTATTTCGAGGCTTAATAATGAGTTTACGATTATTTCATGAATATGTATAGTGAGAGGCGAATGGTTGAAAAATATTACAACACGGTTGAGTTGATCAATAATTCGGATATTCATGGTTCCAAGAATTACAATTTCTGAGAACCATATTGATGCACAGATGGAAAATGGAGCTCTTTTGTGTAATGTATGCCGTTAACTGATAACCAGCTACTAACATAGAAGAGCTTTGAATTAAAAACACCGCCATAAAATACTTTGCACAGACTGTTTTACGAGGAATTATCCATAAAAATCCTACTTACCGAAGAGCATGCCATAAAAGTAGCTAAATTTGTAAGAATAATCCCAGCATTAGCAGACTTAAAGTAAATATAAATCAATCTTTCCTTCATTCCAGACTTGTAAGAGTTTTTGCCATCTTTTCATAACCCATCTTGGCAATATAATAATTCTATTTATTCTGAGTAGGGAATGCAATCTCGTCTCGCCGAGATCCCGATCTCGCGAGATCTCGGCCATATTTTACGAGATTGTATCTCGTCAAATTTCGTACGAGATCTCGCGAGATAACGAGATCGACAAATGCAGCGTGACGATGTGTATTTCATAGCGCGGCTGCGCGCGAACTGAATCCTGGCCGGCCGTGCGGCCGCGCATGGCGCATCTGACAGACGACTTCTGATTTTGCATGCCAAATACCCTGCAAAATCAGATGTCGTCTGTCAGATGATACTCTCGACATGATGTGATTTTTGAGAAGCCATTTTCAGACAAACTAACTTGCCTTTCCGTACCTTGATAACTTCATCTGACTTCTACTTTAAACTTCTTTTATTTGATTAATACGATCTCACAACATTTATTTAAGAACTTGTGAAGTTAAGTTTTTGTTTTGTTGTATTTATTTACCAGAAGTAATGTTCCTATTACTCTTAATTATTGAAACTAAAGTAATAATTTACAAAAGACTACTCGTAAATATAGATAATTATTGTTATGTTACCAATATTGTAAGAATTTGAACTCATTAGCTACAGTAGGTATAATAATTATAGACATAAACAAATGTTATTAGAGTTAGAGACAAAATAATAAGTAGGTACTCTGTTGATTTTTAAAATAAAACTTACATTATTTTTATAACTAAGCAACGCAGTTTCTATTTAATTACATATCATGTCAATTACTAGTCCTTAAAACAAGCATTTGCATATGTTTTAATTGCGATTCTCCCAATCTCGCGAGATCCCGTAATTTGCGAGATCTCGCGAGACTGGGTTTTGAGTCTCGCGAGATCTCGCTAGGCGGAAATCTCGTACGAGATTGCATTCCCTAATTCTGAGTAATGGCGGCAATAGATTTAACGTAATCACCACCATCTTAAAACACTTTTACTGCTTTTTCTTTGCCGTTGAGAAACGACTGGCGGTTACCAAGAAATGTATTCTGAATATAAGGATGTCTCTTTCATTTGCCGATCACGTCTTCAGCGTCGACACGTGAATTCGATTTTACTTTTCCAAAGGGTAGTTGAGGTAAACCGGTGCCATTTACAGCCTTAAATGATTGCAGTTGAGGTAGAATTTGCATCGAGAGAACTATAAAAATACGGAGTACGAGTATTGTTATATCAGCCGTAATATATCTACCGGTTGATATAAAGGCTCTACTCTCTTTGCATAAAGAATCATCGACTAAACAGAGTTGGCAATGAACTTGGCAGTTTTGAACCACTCAAAGTATGTCAATATTTCCTAGGAAACTCAACAAAAAGCTTAATTTTGTCGTAAATCTTTTGCTACGAGCTTCTGAAACGACTGACGTAAACATTTAAACAGTAATAGATCTATTTGCGGTTAATTGCAGAGTGACAAGTAAGTTACGTAAAAATCTTTTTAGAGCAATAATCGTCATAGTTGAAGTTGATAATCATTCAAATTAAGAGACACTTGGGTGGCCATAAAAACTGACACCTGGAGAGTTGGTGCACTAACTTGGTGCACAAAAAGAAAGAGATTCAAATTTTTGAACTTTAATATCATGTAGTTATTCTTAGGCTGCAGGGTTGGCGGCTATACAAATATATTGGAATGACGATCGCGATAGAGCTCAAGTATCCATGCTGACCCGTGGCTTTGGCGTCGTTAGGGATTTACTACTTGGCCTGGATATTTGCTAATACTGTCTAGAGACTTCTCATCCGTCGACTTTCCAGAATGCATTTTATAAACATATCTATACTAATATTATAAAGAGGAAAGGTTTGATTGCTTGTTTGTTTTCATTGAATAGGCTCCGAAACTACTGGACAGATTTCAAAAATTCTTGCACCGTTGGGAAGCTCCACTATACCCGGGTGACATACGCTACTTTTTATCCGTGTATTCTCACGGGAACGGGAACTACGCGGGTGAAACCGCGTGACGTCTGCTGATCTTTAATATGTTGCGAAGAAAAATAAAATGTCAGGCTGTTACTGTTCCATTGTAGGGCAAAGGCCTCTTCTCATACAGAAAATTCACGAATATTGATCATCACACTTGTCTCGCTCACACGTTTGCTTTTTTTTGGACGAAGTCCAGCAGGGCTCTTGCGTGTCTCCATTGACAGTTCATGGTGATGAGCACAGATCAAAGTATTCAACGGTTAACTGTTAAACAGCTAGTTTCGTATTGGCTATCATCAGTGTTTATCTAGGATGACGTCATGCGCACTCGCAGAGGTGCGGCGAAGCGCACAGTACCCCGTCTGATATTCACTGTAACTTGAACTCCAACAGAACTGCAATACCATTTTTTTGTAAATTCTCAGTTGTCATCGATGATTGTTGTGCATCTGGACGCCAGTGAGTCACTTGCAATGAGAAGATAGCAAATACAGTATGCTGGTTATTTTTCTAGAATTTGTCAGAACATTATCATGTACCGACGCCAGCACATCAAGTTACCCCAATGTGTCAAACCCCAATTGAATATGAACCGCATTCTGTTTGACATAAAGTTGAAAACGATCAAAGAAATTTGACACATTGGGGTAACTTGACGTGCTGACCTCTGTACTATGTTTTCCCTTCTTAGTCTAGGGTCCTTGTTCTCCAAAAGATTTTTCCGTTTCTCTCTTATGGACACTTTACTTCACTAAAAGATGTTTTTATTTTATCAATCACAGACTTGAAACCAAGAAGAATTCAAACTTAAACATAGCAATTCGTCCTAAAAAGCTCAGTGTAACGTTTCAACACAGTTCTTCTACAAGATGTTTTCAATTTACTCGCGCCTTAAACGTGTGCATATAATTGCATATTGCAGCGTTACCACATAATGGTTCTCGTGTGCTTCTAATAGCAATTACGTGACTCCAAACTATTGTCAACAATTATACTGCGACGGATTTAGGGAACAAACTATACAGTACGGTCTTAGGTATTATGATGTTTTGAGAGATTTAGCTAACGGTTGTTTTAGACATAAACCACGATATTTAAGAAAATTGTATATTTCTTCAACAGGTATGGAATTCTGGTATTTTGTAACTTGCTTACAAAACTTTTAAATACACAACCGTTATGTTCAAATTAAGCAAGACTACGAGATGTGACCCATCTTCCCCTTATATTTTTTTCTGAGATGGTTCAGCTAACGCAGCTCACTGACTGTACATTAATTTTAACACAAAAATTTAGTTTGACTTGATAATTCTCTTACAAAACAGAATAACATGAAACCTTTGCGGTTTATAAATCAACTGTTTTAAATGTTCACCACCTCTGCCACCTGGATTGTTTACATTCTTTGCAGAATTATAGTGCAACGATTATTCTGGTACTCAAGCCATAAATATGAGAGCACGTTTTCTTAATTCCGTACCTAAGCTTAATATAACTTGCTCCAGGAAGAAATTAGAGTAAGCGTTGATGAATGTTTGACGTGACGCTAGTTCGTGACGTTGTTGTTTCCATAACTGTACTTCTAAGTGTAAGAGGTATAAATGCAAGCCTCTAGATGTTGGTAGAGAATTAAGTTACAATGTTGCATCAATTTGGCTATCGTACCTACTTTATCACTTTGTGGCGACGCGATATCTGGCAACATAACTTGCATTTGTTTTATTTCTTCTAAAATTAAACTTAAAATTCCAATTCAAATTCAGAACACACAGTTTGACTTCTCGAGTTAAAACGCAAAAAGTTCGCATACCTTCAACTACGTCGTACAACTCGATTCCCGTTAAACTAGCGAATCGATTAAAGAAGCCTGACTAACCCCTGATGCGGATTCCATGCCAAAAGGTTAGTCAAGCACGAATTAATTAGTGATGTTACGATCGATAGAACCCGTGTCATTCAACTAAACGTCAAGCTGATGGTATCTAAGTATAATTATCTAATTAGGCAGACATCACGCAGAAATTCTTTGTAAGAGGTCAATCATTTGTGTGGTGTTATTCGAATGGATAGAATAAGAAATGAGTATGTAAGTGGCAAGTTGAGTGAAAATCGGCTATCATGTTATGGGCATGTGATGCTGAGGAATAAGGATATGAGTATAATGTTTAAAAGAGTTGTTACAGAGTATAAGATAATGAGCAAAGAAACGATGAATGGGTTGTATGCAAGCAAGTTCATGCCGGATGGCTAAAAAGTAGGTGGCAATTGAGATGACGACAAATAGAGGTGTATGGAAAAAAATAAAAAGAAGACATGCTGCACAGAACCCAAATAAGTTGGGTTAATGATAAGAGGATGAAGATCAGTCGGGGGTTGCGGGAATAGGTATCTTCTGTTCCCTTGTCCCCGGGGCTGGTGTGAGATAGAACATAGGGGTGGTTTATAGCTAGTAATAGACAGACAGACACCTGAGGATTATCTATCCGAACCAAAAATAAGGATAAAAGGATGAAGATGACAATCATTTGACTGGCCTGTTGGTCTAGTAGTTAGTGACCCTGACTTCTAAGCAGGAGGTCGTGGGTTCGATTCCCACCCAGGTCAAATGTTTGTGTGATGAGCACGATCATTTGTTCTGTGTCTGGATGTAATTTATCTATAATATGTATGTATTTAGAAATATATAAGTATGTTTATCAGCTGTTTAGTACTCATAACACAAGCTCTCAAGCTTAACTTGGGACTAAATGGCGTTGTGTGAAAAGTTGTGGAATATTTATTATTTTTATTATTATTTATTTGTGTTCAGTCAAAGGTGCAAAACCTACTTATTAGTATACCTACAAGGTGTTTTTTTGATATCCCATAACTCTAGGGTTATATTTTGTAGGTAAAAATAATACTAAAACTCCTAGAATAGATGGTCCAAAAATGCATAGTTTCGGAGATATCATCAATCATAATTAAATTATCAGTTGTTTAGTCCCCTTAACACAAGCTCTGCTTAGCTTGGGACTAGATGGCGTTGTGTGAATAGTCGTGGAATATTATTAATAAGTATTATTAATATTATTTATTTTTATTACCTAATTAGTTCAAAAATTGTCACCAGTACGACGAATCTTCTTTCTAACGTCACTTTTCTTTCACGTAAGGGTGTTTTACATTAATCATCGTGACTTTGTCGAATTATTTTGTATGATAGTAAAAAAAAAAAGATGATTGAAACATAATTCATATGCCAGTTGATTCTTTGATATGGTCTCAATCATACCCTAGAGTTATGAGATATAAAAAAAACACGTTGTATATTCACGTTAATATTTAGGTAAGTACGACTACTATTAAGGCATAGATAATGTTTGAAAAGATTTGCAAACAAATATTTACTGAATAATATTATTTTCATTTAAGTAGTTATGTTCTCGAAGACATGCAAATGGTCCTCGTGCAAAGGCGAGGACCAACTGATGGCCTATAATTACTGTATAATCTGAAGTTTTAATTGATAAACTAAGTGCAAACAAGTATCCGTTTCTTAATGTAATCTTCATTGAAATTTTAACCTTTTTGCAGATTCTGAGAGTATCGAAATCGTCTTGCATTTAGGGCTTACCTCATTGCTATGTTAATTCACAATAATAATATGATCTAAAGCTAAAAGAGGTGATTAAGATGGTGCGATGCTATTATGTATGATTGTGGTTTCAATTGCAACCATAGTAATTAATATTTAACCACTATTTCCAAAGTATTATGTAAAACTAAACTAAGTACTGATATATGTGAATGTATTTTAAATATGAACATACATTTATCTGACAAGATGAACATGTTAATGACGCTGCAATGATGGCCAGTTCCATTTAAATAACACTTTGCAATGTGGAGCATACATCTTATCTGACTTGTAATTACAGATAGATTGAAAAAAAAGTGATGCAATGAATTCTAAATGCCTCCCATAGTTGTGCCCAATGGCGATGTGATGTATTTGTAAATGACTGCCAATTTGTCTTTGAACAAAAGATATTGTTTTTGTTGTAATGAGAGGTAGGTTATTTCTGTTTGTGTAACACTCAAAGCGTAGTAATTTATTAAGAGAAGCAACTTTCGTCATTTGTTCGAGTTTATACCTTAGCGGTAATTTTTCAATTGTTGATCGGTTTTCTCTTCATGTTTAGAAGGCGTTACTGCCTGGTCTATAGTGGCCAGTGGGAGGCTTTGTTAAGCCACTTTATGTTTGCGGGGGCTACCATGAATACCTCTTATTGTGCTAAATAAAGGCAATTTACTTACACCTACTGGGATTAACCTCTTTGTAAATACGCAACTCGGTCAGCCTACCCTTTCATTCTTAGATTCTGTTAAGTAATGCTAAGAATTTGCTGGTAGGTACTGAATTTCATGAATATTTTTCACTGTTTTAGTACCTATAACAGGGGGTCGAGTCTGCTATTGCAATCGTGTCTCAATGACCGGTCAATGATCGATTTTTGACGTATAATGTCAAACTTATGACACATTTTCCATACAAAAACTGTCAAAGTTGTCAAATATTCGATCAGTGACCGGTCATTGAGACACGATTGCAATAGCAGACTCGAGCCCCCGGAATCAAGAAACAAATAACGTTAGGCGGTAGGTACTTATAATATGCCAGAATTGACGTGAAAAGTCCATGTCAGTAAACATCGATTCTAAGTACCTAATTACCAGAGTTCATCTCTAAATCCAAACAATTTTAACTTTAGGTTCAGTTTTAGTCTTCGGTTTGTGTTATAATGTAAATAAAAACTACGCGCATCAGCAAGAGCCACCGATCAACAATGAATTCGCAAAAACGTTTTTCACAAGAGAATACCTTGTATTACATTTCTCGATAATCGATAACAATGCCCATTCCTAAGGTTAACATTTTCATACAGTGACCTTACAAAATGGACTGTTATTAAATACCTGGTACATACCTATGATTTTTTCTATATGGTACAGCAATTGTGCACTGTAAGTTAATCCGCGGTTTTTAGAGCGTCTCTTTCTCACAGAGTTCTATTATCAATTCTGGTCATCTACAACATAAAGTAGTCCTTCCTACTTCGCAATAACAGGCAATTTCGTTTGCACACAAATTAAATATCGAAGGTTATCATGTCAGTGAAATATAGACACTATCTTTTGTAAATAAAGTGTGTTTTGAAATGTCTTTGGGTGGTTTATAAGGCGTTTAACGAGTGATAGACACGATTGTCGTGGTCAGGTTTCCCGACTACGCAACTGGCTGGCTAGGGTACACTTTATACAGATTGCGACAAAAGTGAGAATTACTTAGGAAACAAAGGCTATGTGAAGACGTGTTGAATAAATTAATATTTGTTTTTTTATCTTTTGTGGTTATGAATAGAATAACAAGCTCTTACGGAAAGTACTAGAATTAAATTAATTTACCGTTGTAAGTAAATGGTAAAAACGACTGACGCGATGGCCCATAGAGTGATTCTAATCTAGGCAAGTTTCGGTGGGACTTTTATAATTCATAAAATTATTTGCTTTCTAAGTTTGTCTAAGATATCAATAATATCGGTAAAGAAAAACGTCTTGAAGAAACCTGACTTTAGAGTTAATATACATACCTAAGTCTACAATCGCCAATTCAATTTTTTCCGATTGAACATGAACCTTATTCTCTTTGTAATAAAGTTTAAAAACTACCAATGAAATTTGACACATTGGGATAGCTTGATGTGCTGGCCTAATGTACCTATCTGCCAAAAAGTACAATTGAATATTTAAGTACTAAAATTGCTTAATCTAAGGACTACATTTCAACTCCACCCTCAAAACAAAAGAAATATACTTCTACTAATTAAATACAGCCATTAACATAAAGCAGGCGGCAACGGACACAGAGTAAGAACCGCTTCATTTGAATAAGTAACATGATACATTGGAATATTAATTTAATACAATATCTGAACTAACGAAACCTGAAACGTTTACCTGGATTTCGGAGGTTAACGTAATGTGAGACTTATCGGTGGAGTGGTTGGCAGAAAATATGCAAAACCTTTGCGCTAGGCTTGACGAAAGCGTACCGATACATCGATATTTTTAGGCGAGGCTTATGGCTAAGTAATGAAATATGAGATTATTATGTGCCTCGAAAAGCACATTAAGTAAGGTACGGCTGTCGTTGGGTAGATCTTTGACTTGACAGTTTATTCGGATAGTCAGAAGCCCGACAGTCTGACAACCACTAAACCAAGGAGTATCGTATTACGTAGTACTTTATTGGGTTGTGGAGTCACTTCATATAAATACTCATATT
This sequence comes from Euplexia lucipara, assembly GCA_921972225.1. Lineage (NCBI taxonomy): Eukaryota > Metazoa > Arthropoda > Insecta > Lepidoptera > Noctuidae > Euplexia > Euplexia lucipara. Next base: position 15,129,176 of record OV179152.1, on the reverse strand, counting down.
CTGTTGCATTTAGTTAACGACTGGAAGATGGACCCAATATAATTAGGATAAGGCTGTCAAGTTCAGACAGACCCGTAAAAATATTTGATTATATTGCATAGGTATGGGTCTGTACAACTCCACTATTAAGTACCTACTAGGCTTGTTTAAAAAAAATATCGATAATAGATATAAGCGGTATCAATATTATCCTGACAATACTTCTTAATACTCCAGCTATTCTTCCTTCTAGACTCGGCCTCATAATTTTATTACAAAAGCTTTAGCTCACAAAAATATAGTAGCCTATATCTATTCTATTCTTCAAAATATTATCTCCAAAGAGAACATTTTAAACTTCAGTCAACGTAATACTATCATAAATCAATTTTAGACGGTAAATACATACCATACCAGATTCTGCTTCTGACTTTATGTTACTTGCTATCCGAGTAACGGTACATCAGATTGGCAATATAGGTAAGTTAACAGACTGTCTAAAAGTTTTGCCACCAATCATGGAACACCGTAATTAATTTCACATTTATCATACTTGCAAACATTTTAACAAGGTGAATTGGTAGTAGAGGTTCACGTCATTATCTGCATTGCTTCTTCCCAACTATGATGGGATCAGCTTCCAGTCTAATCGGGTGCGGATGAATAACACTCACATGTAGTGGCCTATCTGACCTCTATAACCCAGAGACTGGGTAAAACGATACTCCTTGGTTTAACTAGTTGCCAAGAATTTGGGTCTCTGAGAACTCGTAACCACAGCAGAGTCGATGGAGTTTAACGTGCTTTCCGAGGTCTTGATATCTAATTAATGGTCCCACATACACGGACCGTCCTGAGTAAGCACAGCTTATCCTTCGATCGAAAGTTGCGGCTATTATTATTTAGCCACAAGCCCCTTCATTCACAGGTGCATACATATAGGAAATACAAATTGATATTACAAGTAATACTACTTATACTACGTATGAAGTGACAGTTAATGATAATTTCCACCTAATCTAAGAGGAAGTTACCAATCATTAGAAGGAAACACGTGATTTATCGAATGACAGATTTGGAAACGGTTGTTACTCACACCTACGCGTATAATAAAAAGTAATAATGGATTTTATAATAATAACCATAAAGTTTTTTATGCTATTTTCAATCGTATTCTACGAAAATCTCATTCGGATTGATGTTTTAAGGGACAAATATGGTATTCAAAGTGACTTTTGTGTCCTAAATGACGCTATTTCTGCTGTTAGAAACTTTCTAAATGATAATGCAAATAAGGCAATAATAAGCATGGACGTTGCTGATCTTATGCAACATGATATTTATTAAGATACTCATAAATATCTCATAAAAAAAAGTCTTAAAAGACTTGATGGTAACATCTTAACTTTTCGTATAATCCGCATGCGATCTGAATGAGATGCGACCTTATATGTAGAATCGTCAGAGCTATCGAGCTAACGAGATCATTTTATACATATCGATTGAGCATGGACTTATGAAGCAGGCATAGAAAAATACGGTAAAAGGCGAAATAATACAGACAATAACTTACACTAGCTCGACTTGCAAATCGAGGACAAGCGAAACTTTAGGGTGATTTACGGAGAAATCTACAACAGATTCCGAGTTACTTAATAAAGTGCCAAACTTGCAACTTTGATGATGGTCAAAATTGCTGGAATACGAGGCAAAAAGAGCATACAAGATTAGACGGTGATCCGGAGCATTGCAAAACTATTCTACTTGGCAAGCGAATTTACGAGTATGAAGAGGTGACTGTCAATTTTCGAAATTCGGAGAGGCCCTAAGAGAAAAAGAATCAAAAAAGTGTAAGTTCAATGCGTACAATATTAAGATATCAAATGGCTTGTCTACGCTTTCCGTTAACAACAAGCTATCCATCACAATAACCAAAGAAGAAACAACTGTTATTGGTGATAAAGCCATCATTACATCGGTATTTAAGTTCGTTGTCCACAACAAAAGTCATCAAGCAATTGGCTATTAACAAAAGTTTAACGATAGTGAACAAGCGGAAAAATCGTCATTACGTAACGGTTTTATATAAATATAAATGTGCATATACACACACATGTACAAGGTTTTAAATTATTAGTTTTATAATCAATAAAGATGAAGTGTGTCGGACGTTCGGCCCGTTATACGTACAAAAACCTGTAGTAGGTCAATGGCACAGTGAGATGGCGAGTCGATGCCGAAGCGCGCTTCGTTCATCTCGGTACAGTCGGTCTCAGTGTTGGCGAAACACTCTTAAGGCTATAGTCGCTTATACCCGCGTCCGAACTCGAGCTTTACCGCCTATAACATCGTTGGGTAGTTCAAAGCATTTTGATAGCTAACTGATTCACCGCAAGTAGGGGCGATGATACTTTTTTTTGCATTTCCAATCGATTGCGATACGGTGTGCGCTGATGGGTATTATTGTTGACGATTAAATAGTTTTATTGGCTTTTTTTTTGGTTCATGTCACGTTGAAAGGTTCGGATGCTGTTGTTTTGATTTTAGGGCTGTGAATTTTGAAATAAAATGGCAGGCAAGAGAAAGGTGGCAAAATGGTAAACCTTGTAATATACATAAAAGTGATGGCAAAGACCCAAATAAGGAAATCATAGGAGTAAATTATGATCTATCGAATATCGACTTTACAGAAATCAAAAACAAACTCACCAATTTAGAAAACCGCTTCAAGGCAAATAAAGCGAAACAAATACTTAGAGCCCATCTTGAGATCAAATAAGACTTAAAGCACCTACTGAGAAATCATAAAATACCGCTTCAAGTGCCAAAAACCGTTGTATTACTCATCGATACAGACACTTAAGATGTAAATCCATGGCAAAAACCTGACTAGAATATTTTAGAGGAACAACAACACATTTAACTAAGAAGGGGAATGAACTCGGACACAATAAAGCCATTTACATATAAAAATATAAATCACAATGTGTACAACTATGTATTATTTGTAAACAGGTGGACTATGCAGAGTATTTATGAATAGTGATGATGATGACAATGAATGGGCCACATTCCTGCCAACTGTTTTGTTTTTGTTTTTTTTTATACACTACTTGTTAGGTAGGTCAGGTATGTGTTTATTATTATGTGGTTATGTAATTATAAATACTTTCTTCTGAAGATTAATAAAACTCTCGTAAGTAAAAACGTGAAAAATGTAGTCGCAATCTCATGTCAGCGACATTCAATGTCAAAAATTTGTCAATAGTTTGGGTAAAAAACAATCATACCAGCCTGTGACTGTCCCACTGCAGGCCAAAGGCTTTTTCACATACAAATAAGGCACGAGCATTAATCGATCGACAGATTGACCCGTTTAGGTATATTACATGCATTTTCAAAAGATTGAGAGTTGAGATTCTAATGCGTATATTCTTGAATATATATGAATTGCCTCTTCTTATGTCGTTCCACGGCTAGGCAATGGACACCCCTTTCTCTTTGACCCTATCATTTAATATCAGTACTTTACGTGGAGCGACTGCATATCTGTCCTTCAAAACCCAGTTACTGGATAGCACTACCCACCCATTACATCATGCTTTGGCAAAACTTTAGAGCTTCTGACTACCCTTAACAATTATCAACGATCTACTTACTTGATCCTATTATATTGGACCGGGATTGGATGGATCTCAGCAAACGTAGGTTATTCGTACAGATTTTTTAGTCATTAGACCACACACCCAGTACCATAGTCCAAACACTACCACACTATTGAAATATTGACGAATGGCCAACCTTAAAACGTGATGTTCTAAAGGTTCAATGATGAATGTAATCGTAATTAGCATTCTAGCATATATCCTAAGTGTAATTAACGATCTGAGACCAATTATTACAGTGTGTGGTATTTGAATTTACAGTTACAAAGCATATTGTGTGTGTTGGGCTTTATTTGTTCCCACATCGTTAAGTTTCATAATAAATTTCGGAATAATGATGGTAACTTTACATTGAACTGGTGTTCATCCATTGCAAAGAGATGATTCCAAAATTTGCAACGAATCGAAATTTAGAACTAATAAATTAATCTTGTAATTATTGCGTTTTTTACACATATATCCATCGTTTCTGTGATCTTCTTCTACTTTTGTAATCTTCTCGAATGCAGAATAATGATGAACTGTCTCTTGTTCAAAGCTTTTCTCACAGCATGATCCTTACTCATCACATCCCCGTACTTACCATGATATTTCTCGGCAGCATGTCAAGCCAAGTCAGAGGCCCATGAGCAGCATAAGGTTCGTATTCACTAACCACACGATAAATAAGAAGAATACAGATTTCCTTACAAATCAACACATCTGTTCGTAACTTCATCACCAGCATGAGAAATATTTTAAAGTCCACCAACCTATCCCAGGTCTACAATTCAAATCGCAGAAACAAACTTGGCGTAATAAAGTAATGTATTTATTAGCAACTAATCCATCAGTCTGCCTTCTCGCTCACACTGCAAATAAATCGGACGAAGTCGCACCACCGGTATATTACGAACTGTGTAAATCTGTCTATCTGTACTAGAAAGGTAAATACAAAATAGTATTGCTTACTCTTGATTAACAACTGAAGCTAGAAGTGCGTTTAAGAAGAATCTTAAGCTGGCTTAGGCATACGATTTTCAACAAATACTTAGATTGGAATTTATCAATCTACAAAGCTCGGCCGTGGGAGTCAGCATTCGAAGTAAGATTAGATTTGGTAGTCTCGCAACCAATTACTTCAATCTGACTGATAGCAGTAGTGTGTAAGCTGACCTACATTTATTCGGCAAAATAGGCAGCAGGCCGGATTGTTGAATAGGGTAAGCAAATGCATACGTCGATAAATTAGCACCCACGGGTAAAACAAACTGAAAGTCAGGGAAAAAAACTGCGTAAAATTAAACACAACAGTAATAAAGAGAATGAAGAAAGTAGACCACCTCAGTGTAAACGTTAACTTCGTAAACGTGCCGCATGCCGCTAGGACACACAAGCGTAAAGAACACAAAACATTAAAAACTCTAGTTGACACTTACACGCCAACGTCCGTAGCACACACAACCATTCCCACGCAAATGTGAGCATCAACGAAGAAAACAGGTCCCTTATGTAGGTCACTTGTCCAATGTCCAGTCCCTTAACCGTCACCACGCAGCACTTACATCTTTTTATAAGCATCTTTGGTTATAATACTCAATGTAAATGTTCCCACAGCTAGTCATAAAATGTTCAGTCATCGTAAGAAGTAAACGGTAATTAAATTGAAACGCTGAATTTAACTTCAACTTACTTGTAATGTCTGTAAAACTGGGTATTAATATAGTCTAACCACTATCTCTCCTTCCTCCTGCAATATAAAATTAATCCATATTCATATGTAATTAGTTCCACGATAATTAAAACTGTAGCGGAGATGAGGATTATTCATAGTGGGCACGGTTTGTTATACTAAACGCATCGGTGCAGAAGTACAACCACAAACGCACAGTTTCAGAACAAAATAGAAATGTAAGAAGTAACAAATATCATGTGTCATGTGTAAGCAACTTGGCTACCCGGCTAGCAGATACAATGATTCAAGACCTTGACCGAAGACTAAGCTTTTTATCAAAGAGTATTTGCTTGATGATCTCTTGCACAGAAGGCTAGAGAGAATCAAGAGCCCTCTGCTAAAAATACAAGTAGACACTGACGGGAAGAAGACCTCGGATTACCGAAACCTTTTAGGGACACTCTAAGCAGCTTGAGGAGGAGTATCTATAACCTGTCTGCTAGACGGTGGGCTGGTCAGAATATTTAGAAGGCCTTGCTAAAGTTCATGAATCCAAACCAATTAAACTATGCTGATTTATTACTGAGATAATTCATGACGACTTGTGAGGTAGAGAATGATACTTCTGCGGTAATCTATTGGGTACTTGTCTTGTAGCTTGTACCCGACGGTGTAACAGTTATGCGCGCGCGCGGGTTGGGTGGGCCGCGATCACGACACGACGTCCCGAACGAGTCACGATGATTGACGACTACCTGACGGACATTGCCGAAGGGCTGCTGGGGGTACTCGAGAACTAGGAAGGTAAATAATTAGATGTTAAGATGATTCTATCAGTCAGAATTATGCTGTAAGCAGTAATTAGGTCAACATTGTTTGTTGAGATGTTGATAGTGTTTCAAGATTTTCAATGATGAACAATGGGCATGCTATGCATTTGGAGAACTACTTTAAAGGTTTGCTATCGGAATCTTTGGTGCACTTACTCAGCAAGACTGAAATATGTAAGTTCTTTTTGTTCGTAAGTTTCTGATTTCCACAAACAAGCAGGAGCCTATACTTCCTTCATGAATTTAGATCAAGTATTCCATTACTCTTCCAGCGAAGCTGTCATCTGACATTTCAAACCTGTCACCGTTACAAAGTATTGCATGATCAAATACGACTGGTTAATCAACATACGCAGAGAAACTAAGTAATGTTTTCTTAGAAACCTATTTGCAAGAATTCCTGCCTATCTATCGCAACCACAAGGTTCATATAAAAACGGTATACGCCCACAACATATAAACCGTCGTAATAGATAGCTAAACTAAGGTAAAAAACCAAGTTATCGCTAATTACTTCCAGTTACAACAGCAAAAAGACTCGCTAGACGTCCAGTAGATACTTAGATATCAATAGGTACTACTCTTAGTAATTGATGCTGAAAACGGGACCGAGAGAAACTTTAAAAAAGGACGTAGAAAACCATAGCTTGAAGAAATAAAATGTTGTTGTTGTGAATTGAATGTTTTGATTTAAATATACATATAATGAATTTTAGCTTGAGCCACCCCTGGTACTTACATGTAGATATGTCTGCGGTTAACGGGACTACTAATGGGGGGATAAATTATATTGGGAATATTCCTCCACGCCTTAATCCTAACTTACGCTATCAAAAAAGTGTTTTTAAACAAACTATGACAAACAACATTACGTTTGCTGTTGTCACCGAAAATATTATATTCTATTCTACCATCATGATTTACGAACTATTGACGTAATCATTTCCAATTAACATTTTCCCAAACGTTTCTATCAGTCAGTTGAGTACATGCATGGATGGTAGAGTAACATAGTTTTTTTTCACTACTTACAAAATTGTATATTCTATGTAGTATGCAGCGCATGAAGTCTTCCATAAATGAATGAATTTCATCCATAGTGTCAATTAAATCTGAACCAAGTATGTGTACGGACGGGTAGTCGGACAGGAAGTAATCACAATGGTTCTGTTAACCGCTTGGCCCCAGGACCCTAAAAACTTGTCGAATTGCTAAAAGCTTCCATTATTTCCGATTCTTTCATTACCAAATACATGCACGTGCTGTGAAAATTCACGAATTCACCCAGTCGTGGAATAGCGGAACAAACGGTCCACTCACGAACGTGATAACACCGCTAATCGAATTACCAATGAAAAAGTCTAAACTGACAGATGGGTGACAGAAACTGGGACAGACGATGATAGCTAGACAACTGTAGTCTTTGGTGACAACCGTGACGGGATAGTTCCCTCCAAAAAAAAGCATAAATACACTTTGGTCACGCTTTTCTATTATAATATTTTATTCGATTTGCGCACTAAATAGAGAAGCTTTTAAAAATGTTTAAGAAAGCCTATCCACAAAGGGCTCAATGAATCACAGTTAAGTTGACACAAATAACCAAAGATTCAGTGATGAAAAAAAAATTTATAACATAAACCCAATACACAACTTGAAACTCAAAGGTCTTTTTGGTAAGGTACAAATTAAAGTTTCAGAATAACTATATTCGATTCAATTGAATGGTGTCTTTTCATAGTTAACCTAGTTGCGTGGTTGCTCTCAGGGCGGGCCTACAAATCGATAATTTGCGAAATTTATAACCATCGCTAATACTGTTCACCGATCGAAAATCATTAAATACGTGAGCGTTTTCAATAACAACCTACTAACGGTACTATTTGTAACACGCTAATTCAATAATGACGCGAACAAAACTAGAGTGTAAAAACTTACGTCACCATTCGATTGTGGGGCAGTGATCGATTTCACGACTCGATACGAGATGTACTCGATACCGATGACAAAGCAATGCGTGCAGAGTTGAACCATTAAGACGTCTCACGCTTGCACCAATAGCTTCTGTCGGCCCATCTCACACAATAGCCTGCTTTGTGAAACTTTAATGAACTGTACTGTCGAACTTCAACTGTTTATTACAAGAGCAATTTGCTGTCTTATAGTGATAATTGTGTTAGTTGAAAGTGACTGAAGTCATTGTTAATTTGAAGCTGTCATTAACAAATCTTAGTTTCATTCTGTACCCTTGTACGAATCTACATTATAAACACGGCAAGACGTTCAATTTAAAACCATGATTCGTGCGTTACAAAATGTACTATAAAGCAAAAATAAAACCTTTTAAGAACCTTTTAGCGTGAAACATTTATGACGTGCAACGTCTTAACGTAGGCAGTTTAAAAGCTGTAACTTGTAAAGGTATAATAACATAACACTTAGCATGCACAATTAGGCATGCACTTGCACATAACGTGACTCAGTATTCGTATTCCAATGAAGTGGTCTAGCTTGCCAGTAAATGAAACTGGGGAACATCTTACTCGATACTCGCACACTTAACCCCGGTGTCGAGAAATCGATTCAAACACGTACAGCGGAATCGATTTCCTTTACAGTTTCGCGTCCACCCACGGTTTCGTTCACCGAAGAGAATATTTCCATACCCTGATATAAATGGTGGACACTAGATAAGGAACATCACCAAATACACAGGATATCTAGTTATCGACCTGTTTTGACTTTCTAGGATATGTTTTAAGTAAATTTGATGTTATACAGGAATCGATTGGGAATTTATTATTATCGGCACTATGAACGTAATATAGTGTTTCGAGCGAAATGCTTATCTAAACGATTGTCTTATTTGAATACGTATGACTACGTAATGACGTTGGACTTCTATTGGGTGTGCAAGCACCGTTTTCATAGGAAAATATTGCAGTACAAATCTACTTACAAGGGAATACGACTACTAAATCTTCCAGTGGACTTATTTCCATGTTTCTCAGTACTTAGTACTGAGAGTCTGAGAGCGAGCCGCGCTTAGCCATTAGCATAACTAGAGAAGCGCGGGCGCAGGTGAGCGGTTAACGGAACACCGCATGAGCATATCGACGACGCATCTATTACCAATGAAGCATACTAAATTCAACTTTGCAACTATCAATTTAAAAACTAAAGTCGATTGATGGTATTCAGTTTGAAGTCGTTTATAATTTATTGTCGAGTTTAGTCTACAAATCCGAGAGACAACGCTCGGGGCTGTGTCAAACAGATTAGCGCATCACCGTATATTGTATGGTTATAGCCTTTACAACTGGCATAATAAAAAGTTCTGCGGTGTCTTTGCATAGCTATAGTTCGCGAACAGTGCGATTTATTTTATTGATAACATGAAAGGTACAAACAAGATGTATTGTACAAGCATTCTGATGTTTCTACTTTTACTTGAGGTGTAATGGAGTGGAGGAGCTTTCTTTTCGTTTGGAAATGTAATTTCTTTAAGATAGTGACGTCACACGACTATAACTTTGCTATAAGTGTGCTTTGCGAATAATTAACTTACTTCAAATTATTATGGCGGAAAATGTCCCGAACTAAAACGAATTGTAATATCTTTATACTTTAATACATTCTATGCAATTAAAGTTACTCGCACAATGGCCTCCTTTTCACAAATTCTAAATGCGATCCATCCATTTCCATCATTCAAACATCTACTTAGTCCATCAATGTCTCAACAGTAGTCCTCCTTAACTGCGCTCATACCATAGACTAGTATGGGTCACCGAATACGTTTTACATGCACATAATTTGTTGGACCTCAGTAAACTCACGAACCAACGGACAAAGTGTGTATTCATGAACCATTTGTCGTATTGAAAACAAATATTTCCATAGAAAATAAATTGACGAGTCCCGAAATGTTAACCCGGAACACGTTTAGGTCGGTAATAGGTGTATAAAGAATGGGCCAAGTGGGAGTAGACTTGCACGCGATTGGTTTCAATGCTCACAAAAATGCATTCCATATGTATGTACTTATTTTGTTTATAGACAGGGTCACAGTAAAATTTGGAATTGAACTAGGGCTAAGTAACAATCCAAGGCTGGTCGGTTTCATACTATATCGAGCAAAAAACACTTGTATATATAGACCTATTTCTCGCACGAACAGTAATTTATATAATTATACAAAATACCCATAAAACCATAGAAGAAGAGGCCAGCCCTTGATTCTCGGAAGAGCCAATATATATATTAGTTCAGAGATGAGTTTTAAACGAAGATGAGCTCTCGGACCACCAGAGTTTCAACCCGAAACGACTCGAGAATACAGTAAACCTATTTCCGTAGCTGGAGGTTTTCGGCAGCATAGCACCTCGATCCAGGAAGATACCCGGACTGTTGAAGCTTGGGAATAGGGTCCCATTGGAGCCCTTTGGACACAGAGCCCCAAAAACCAATACATGATATTTCTATATCCCAAGCAAGAAGTGTTTGTTTACATATTTACACTCTAATTCACAAGCCAAGCGTGTTAGTAGACCATACATAATCTACACTTAAACGTCGTTTCGAGAGCAAAACTCGTGATTCTGAAAGCGAAACGCGACTTACGAGGCGTATATCTCCGTGACTTAATGCATACGTTTAGACCTATTACGGAATGAACGAACCGTTATGGCAACTACGCTTATTGAAATGCTATTGCGTTTTTGATTTTATGTAACTGTTTCATGTCAGTGTAATTAATTATGTTTACAGTCGCGTTTTAATAGGTTATCTTAGGGTTATGTGTTTCCAGGATTACATCCTTTATTGGCTGTTGTGTCATTTGATATGTGTGTTCTTAGACTGTTTAGAGAGTTTAGAGTTATTCCAAGTAGTTTGTGTGTTGGCACCATTTTCTTTGTATGAGGCTTTAGTTTCAAATCAAATGAACCCTGTAGTTAATAAGACTGCTTCTTGATCATATTAATCATCATAATAAAAACAATCACTATCATTCGAGCTTTTGTTGCGCGGTTGATTCAGAAAGCAGCACTTCCTGATACGGCTCGCATTGCAAGGAAGTTCCTTCCAGGCGCCTAACCTAACCACCTGTAGTTTGGACCCTGCTCCCGATACCTGTGGCCTACTATTTTTACATATATATTAAACAAATAAATGATGGTTACTGTCATGATTGTAGAAGGGTTTCATTCGTACAATTTTACTATCACTGACTATACCAAATAAAATGTAAAGTCCACAAGACCGTGCCTACTACCACATTTTAAAAATCGATTGCATCACTGTAGGTACAATATATTTCTAATTAAATCTTTTTGTAAATGTAGGAACTTCACATGATTAGAGTTCACATTGAGAGTTAAATCGTAAAACTGCTATTAAACACTTAATCGGAGAACTTTCATTTGTGAGAAGTAGGATAAGATCGTAAAGGACTATAAATATTTTTATTACTATAACACTGTTATTAGACATAAGAAGACGTTTATTCACGAAGTCATTCTAGGTACTGCATTATCATCTTGTCCTTATCCCATTTAACCTTGTTCCTTCCATGTCTCTTTGTCATTTCAGTTGTCAACCGTCTCATCATTCACACAATCCATTCATCGTTTCTTTAATCTGTTGGCTTGATTCTGCATTTTAGTTCTACTCGCATTTTTAGTCATATTGGCAAGATTTTTGTCTTTTTGTTACACCACAAGTTCTCTGCCCTCCATTCTAGTCTTAGCAGATCGCTCCAGCCGGATGGTTCTATCAATCATAACGCCTAACTAAACGTTTTTGTTCCTCAATCGATGCCACGGTGTGACTGTAATTGTAGATGCAAACGTGTGATAGCATCGGGGCCAAGGTGAATACCGTTCCGATCAAGTCAGGCAAAAGAAGGGTTTACAACGGTCTACATTGTTGAAATGACAAATTCCAATACCATTGTTGAACGCATGTCATGTAATTTGTGCATTCAACTTACATTTTGTGGAGCTTACGTGTACTATAATGGTTGTAGCATAGGCATCTTTGGGTTCACATAAACAATATTCACAACAGGTAGCTATACATACAGACGCCAGCACATCAACCCACCCCAAACTATCAAATTTTCCCAATTGAATATGAACCTTATTCTATTTGCAATAAAGTTGAAAAATGAAATTTGACAAACTGGGGTAACTTGATGTGCTGGCCTCTGTACAGTAGGCCCCACTAGCAATGAATAAGATAGCTAACGAAATACTTTGAACTACGAAACGTGCGTATGAGCGGTCAAGCTTTGAGTTCGTACACCGCCGCCCGCCGGATGCAAGCGAATCTAGCCTTAGGGTGAAACCTCACCAAACCGGAGACGATAAGAGGTTTGTCGTACAATCACTCAGTTTACCTCATTTTAATAGTTCAGCGCTCAGCCTCAGCACAATTGAGTATCCTATTGGTTAATTACGAGACATCTCTCGCCTGACATTCACCAGTACTGGAGCCGACTGTACCTACACAAGATTCTCATAAAAGGTTTGAAAGATGAGCAGCTCATTGAATGGTCTCGGCTTTCCTTTGTAGGTACTGCCCTATACGTCTCTCATACGGTTCAGTACCGTATCTACCGCACATAAATCTTCATCCATAAAATATTGACTCCACGACATTCATAACCGACACATATTACAAGAAACACGTTGTCACGAGCGAGTAATTTCGAGAACGCAGAAATATTTGTAAGTCACGTAGGTACCGATCGAGTTTGAAGTATGGCCGACGCCGTGAACAATGCTCTATGGCTAAATGTAATGTATGGTTGGGCTGTGTCGAATTTGTACAAGAAAATGGCAAGGAAATGTAACATACCGTCACAGTATGTGAAAGGTTCGACAGAGCTGTTTGTGTACGTGTGTTTTAATGTTTGTAATCGCAGTTACCATACAGGAAAACTTCCTATAGCATTAGCAATGGAAAGTTTTAAAAATAAAAATAAATAAGCTACAATACTGTATTTCTGCGAATTTAAGACTACAAATATTAGGATGTAATTAAATTTGCAAGATTTTTAGTTCTTACTAAAACTGTATAATTTAGATAGGTATGGTCGATTTTAGAGATTGACTGTCCCATTTGGGTTTGCTAGTTTTACTTTTATTGTTTACTAGCAGACCCCGCGGCTTCACCCGCGTAGGTCCCGTTACCGTGTGAATACAGGGATAAAAATTAGCCTATGTGTTAATCCAGGGTGTCAGCTAACTCCATACCAAATTTTATTAAAATCCTTTTAGAAGTTTATAAGTGAAAGAGTAACAAACATCCATCCATCTATCCATCCTCACAAACTTTCGCGTTTATAATATTAGTAGGAAGGATTATTATCGTTTCCGAAGTGCTTTTTTTTATTAGGTCTGAATTACTTAACAAAATCGTTTATTTACATGAATAAAGATCGGGTTTTCTTACTTTAAATACGAGTAATGTGATACTTAAGAACAATGCATTTAAGGTCGGCATGAATGATTTTATGATACATATATTTAATGGACAGGTGACAGTTATATCTCTCACAGGAACCTATTGTCAGTAATAGACCGATCTAACAGAACCTTTAAGTGTTTATAGGCTATTGAAATCGCCATTTCAGATACTGAATATAATGAGATTGTGTACGTTAAGTAGGTTTACTGCTCAATGCGATCTAGATATTTGATTAGTATTGATATGGACGCATGTAAGTAGGTTGAAAAATATCGAGAATTAATATTCCTAATGGGCGATAACTTTAGTTAAAATAGTATGGGCATCGCTTATTTTTAACAATCACATCCATACTAATACCACAGTATAAATATTAATACAGTAGGAAAAATGCCGACAACGTCTACCTACACGCGTAAGTGCATGCGTAGCATGAACACATTGAACACCGAAGAAACGGCCTTTGTCTACAGACGAATCGGCAAAGTGACAGATTATATAGACAGGAACCTCAATCTGTCAAATTTCTTTCAATACACCTGCCTGCGTAGCATGAACACTTAATTTCTTTTCTTCCGAGACACGACAAAGACCGTTTCTTCGGTGAACATCATTTTGTTCGCAGTGCGGGAGCGGCTTTCCCGCGTCTTGCCCCTCACACCCCGCACGATTGCCCTGTCTAGTCAGCTTCGTCAGACGACTGTATGTTTTTAGACTGTGCTAATACTATAAAGCAGAAGTCGATGTTGAAAGAGTTAGTTTGTTTGTTTGGTTGAACGCGCTAATCTCAGAAACTACTGGCTCGAATTGAAAAAAATCTTTTTGCGTTGGATAGTCCATTTATCGAGGAAGGCTATAGGCTATATATCATCACGCCATGACCAAGAGGAGCGGAGCAGTAATAAGAAATGTTGCGGGCAGAAGCTAGTAGAATATATTATTCAATCATTATGTAATTGCTATTTTATATGAGTAAGCTGGTTGTCAGACTTTCGGGATTCTGACTAAATTCCTAACAGTCGTAAAGACTGTCAAAAATCTAAAAATGACAGCCGGGACCGACGGCTCCGTCTTGATATGTAATGATTGGTCACCCATCCACGGACAGACTTCGTAAATCGTGGCTTAACCTTTGAACGGCCTGTTACTATTGAGTCACAAGCTCCTCAGTTAAGTCAGAGCCTTGTGGCACTCGCATTATCTACCTACAACATGACCATACATAAATAATGGTTGGTATTCTAACCCTATACGCCGTCCCTGATTATCAATTACAACAAGTTTAGAACAAGCAACACGCATTCCATACTGAAGAGCCACATTATTCAGAATAACAGTACTTTACATAACGTGATCGGTCATAAAAATGGTAATAAACACGCTCTTCTGTTGCTCAAATACTTACATACATTTTGTACAAGCCATTAAAGTCCTATAGAACATGCTATCACGATTTCATTACTGTGTTATTTATTTTATGATTTTCACGCGACCTTAGACCTTAATTCTACCATATAAAGTGCTAATTGGTAATTACAGTTACAGGAAATAAGGTCATATTTGCACTAAGCAACTAAGTTTCATTCTGGGCTGACACATTTAGCAATAACAACTTAGCCAGAATACTAGGTTCAATTTCAATTGATTCTCTTATGACCGTATGCATGCACTTTCGAAATTAATATTATTATGTCCTTTATTAGCTAGTGGCAAAATAATAATAGCCACACGAGTTAATCAAAGGTTAAGTTAGGTATATCGAGGTGTCGGCGGTCGGTGTGTGCTCTGCAGGTTTCCCAGTCCCCGCCATCAAGACGAAGCGGGAACAACGCTGGGTTTTTCAGTGGGTATACCGGGTCAAACCGGGGAGTCCCACATACTCCCCCCCCCATCCATGGGAGGATATGCGTAATGCATTTTTCCCAGCGTCAAAAAAAAAAAGGTATATCGAGGTCGTCGCGGAAGTATCTTCTGTTCCCGTGACCCTCGGCGCAGGTGTGAGAAGGAACACGGGGTGGTTTTAGTCAGTAAGAGTCTGACAGACCTTTCCGGCCTCCCCAGGGCGGGGGACATCCATGAGGATATACCACCCCTCAAAAAAAAAGGTATATTGAACTCGAGACGTTAACCATAATAATACCAAGACCCCTCTGTAGATATTTTGGAAAGCACGTTAAGCCGTTGGTCCAGACTGTCATTTGTAGATCTTCGGTTTTTGTTAAGGATACTTGGCCAGAAGCCTCAGTCTTACCTAAAGGAATCGTAGTACCCAGTAATAAGGTTTTGGTGATCAGAGAGGCAATCGCGCCATTATGAAACACTGGTATTCAGTTGCATCCGCTTAGGCTGGAAAACGCACAAAGTTGAAAAACGGCTAGCCATATGACTACAATCATTAGTCTTGCTTTAAATAGTATAACAAGCAATTTCGTTGTAAAACTTAAGCATCATAAAAAAAATATCATCACTTCATATTCTGCTGTCATATTAGAATGATTTATCAAAGCGGTATCTTTTGTGGTTGCCGCTTTCGATTCTTGCACATTTTGTAAGGGAAGTGCGTGACAACGCATACATAATGGGGTTTTAACCAACTCGGCGACGCTATTGACCATCTGCAGATCCTTAGAATGTTTGCACTCCCCGAAGGAAAGATTGAGGTATTAAGTACCTTTAGTATACTACACTAACATTGCACCAGTTATGTTTTAGGCCCTTTGTAACAAGGGCAGAAAGCCAGAAACTATTGACAACAAACGGGAATGGATCTGGTCACCGGGCCTCTGTGGAGGAACCCTTAAAGAAAAACCCAATAACGCTTTGTCTGACTTTGAAGTCACTAGACCAACGCGGCGGTCTATCAAACACACAAGTAATTTTAAAAGATTGCACCACTTCTATAATATGTTATATTATAAACAGTTAGTGTAATTCATTACATTTTTGACTCGAATCTTTAATAAATAGGAGTTGATAGGTCAAAACCGCACCCAAAGATTCGACATTTACACAAATTATAGGTATTTGAGATATAAGATTACTTAAGCAAGACAACTAGGCTAAACTACAACAAGGATAATATACTACTGAACTTAAAGCTTTCGATGTTGATAATATTAAGACAAACGCTAACACCGAACCTGCCAAAGGGATTTCAATAAGTAATAAATAAAAATTATCTGATCAAACTATCAAAAGTCTTACGGCTAAGGAACTCAAATAATTTCTTGCAAATCTTACCAAACGATGCTCAAGCGAATATTGGCAAAGCGCCATACATCTTTGCATTAGTATAATGAGTTCGTTTACCTATGATGCTAAGTTTAACTTTACAAGTCCAATAAGTACAGAGTCAGACAGACTGGCGGGTTGGTAATTTATCCTTCTTTTGTTTTACGAAGAAATATTATGGGCACCTCGGGTGTTGTTCGATTGTAAACGATTACTATCACTGTTAAAACCACATTGTGCCTTGCAATGTCTTTGACAGTCGTCACGAGCCTCGAAAGTCTGGCAACATGTCTAATGATCAGGTACCGTGGTACTCATTCACTCAGTTCTATCTAACATTATATAGAAAAGACTAGACAGATGAGTAACATTGAAGTTCAGAATGTGGACCATCGTGTGGCTATTTAGTTGTACACCTGTTTATCTTTTGATATCTTCAGGAATAGATTTGAAAGTTTTTCTGTTTTAAACCTCACAACAACCTCCCCTTTAGTATTCCACTTTGTTTCCAATATTATCTTTCCGCCATTGTTTCGTTTAGGTGTTCAAATAGGTGGATAAGTGCGTGCTGATATTTGGGACCATTTTCCGTGCCATTTTACAAATCTGTCGTGCATATCAAGCCAGGTCGCTTACAATGCCTTTAAGATATTTACATTAAACAGGTAGACATATAGCCTAAAGATAGGGTGTGGATTTACGATCGAAAGGTCACCAGTTCATATTGGGCAATCATAGTGAACCTATTCTCAGAACAAGTACTTTGCGTAGTTTTGTAAGATTAATAGGAATACTCGTATAAGTAAGTCTAAGCAACGGAGTCAAAGATATTAGATTACTAGGAATTAGTATCGACAGTGAAATAGAACGAACAGTTGGAAATATTACTTGACTTTCGACGAATTCAATGAAACCAGAATCATTAACTAAGTAGAGGCCCTAACGTCGAGGGAGCTTAGCCTAACAATGAGACAGCGCGGTCTAGATATGCCATACTACAAATTACGAATGAACTATGGCAACTTGGTGATTAGATCGAATGACAAACATTAATTAGAATAAGGGTTCGTGGATCGATGATCGACGAGTGTTTTCTGTGTCAATATGCAACTGTTTAGACAAACGGAATAACACGGTCCAGTCGATTGTGTTGATACAGAACTATCGATCAAACTTGTTCGACCTACGACCAAGTCTATAGGCTTTGTAGTACATAGAGATGAAACGACGTGCAATGTTTCATTCGGACTTACGAACAGACACCTTGTCGGAAATAGAGCGACGTGAAGTATAATGAGAACTGAGGTAAAACCGGAGGACAAACTTGACTCGATTATTGGTATTTGTAGCGTTAGAAGTAAAATTTCTTACTCAGCACATTCCTAGATGGTTATTCGGTAACCTATATACTAGAGTTGAACCAACAGCTAATTCACACGTCTCGTTAACCGATGAGCTTTTCCTAACAGACTTTACGATTAAATTCCCATGCATATATGAAAATTTACTTCACCAGACGGGGTATAATTAATAACGTAGCATACGTCAAATAGTTCGTATCTGCACACCTCTTCCGATATACCGCCGGTACCGCTTGACAGCGAATGGGCGTGCATTAGTTACAATATTTATGCCCCAAGGCACAAGTGGGTGGCGAAAAAATGTAATTAACTAGGATAGAATTACTGTTATTAGTAACCAATATATTTTTTGTACGTGTGAAGGGAATTAATTGCGAATCGATTGCGATTTTATCGCGAATAGGTTATTTATATCAGTTGCCTGTATGGAATATTAAATGGTGTTTAATGGGTTAGTGTTGAAGACTGAAAGCTGTTCTCGCCTTTAATGATGTGTTATACATATCAAAGAAGTCAATTATTTTATTTCATTCGAGGACTGGTGCTATAAACGAGATGGCAAACTACGATCTGTGACATAGGTGATAAAAAATACTGCCAAGTATGGAATTGTCAGTCATGTAAAGCGTTGATTTTATTTATGTACAGACGCCAGCACATCAACCTACCCCAAACTGTAAATTTTTCGCTATTGAACATGAACCTTATTGTGTTTAGAGTTGAAAACCTATCAAAGAAATTTGACACATTGGTGTAGTTTAACATAAGTTAAGGTTAGTTTAATTGTCAAGGTCCTAATCTATGTAGGTATAGAAAAAAAATACTCTCTACAATGTTTTTAGTTTTAAGTTAAATTTTTTCGCCATTGCAGGGACATGTACCTACTCACTAGTGTTATGCGTAGCGTGTTACGATGGTTATGCATTAAACTGAATAAATAAATAAACTTGATCAAATAGACTTCTTTTTTAATCAAATACCACATTAAAGCACCGTTTGAACGCGCCATAAAAGTCAAATCGCTAATCTCTCCCAGCTTTTGCCTTGAATACCCAGCACAAGCGCAGCCTGCACCGTATGGGAGCACGCAGGTAATTTATGTGATAGAACGAACGATGCTCACAGAACACTGTGTTCTAACTCTGTTGTCATCAGCCATGTTCACCTGCTGAGACTTTGTCTTCGAACTGATACGTTTTGATTTAGTTGCGTATTTCATTTGGAGATTAGGGTTCTTTATAGCTTCCACAAAGGGAATTTTGTACGCTGTTATCTGATTACACTGTGTCTATTCCTAAGTTGTCGTGTTTAAAGATACCGTTTAAAGGTGAAAGATTTATATTGTGGACGTATTTGGTTTATTTATATTGGAATCAATGCTATGGTAGACCGTACTTTAGCTCTTAACTTTCTTAACTTAGCAAGATTTTTAATTCTCTTTATTGTACACCATAAAAGTTTACTAATAATAACTTCAAGATTTAACCCTATTTTGATTTATTCCTATTTGATATCCCGAAGAATCAGGCATATGCAAAAAGACGGAACCCTCTCGTCCACATGTGAGTTTCAAACAGTAAAGTATCCTAGTCTTCAGGATGCTAATGTTAGATTAGATTAGCGTATTCTAACAATTATCAATTTTTATTTTATTAGGTACCTACCTAGTATAAATTAAAGCGTCTTAGATATTACTAATTTCGAAACTAAGAGAACTACTTCAAAGCGGAAATATTGGTAGCAGGTACCGTAAAACGAGGTAAATAATGTGAATATATATGCAAGGGTGAATAGAAACAAAACTATGAGGAGGATTTTCACGCTAGTTCAATATTATTTGTTCCTAACAAGGCTTAAAAACTATTTATCACATTATCAAAAAGCATTATATTCCCCGTATGTAACAAACAACTCTTGACTAGAATGAATATCCTCCTGAGAACCGTGAATATCCTGAGATTTGTTTCTATTCACCCTTAAGTTTCTATTTACCTCGTGTTAACGTATAGATTGCCGAGACCTATTTTAAGCGGAATGCGATAGTAAACCATCGGAAATGGATTATACACGTAATTATCCACATGTAACTCTGCAACACTATGACGGGTACAACGCGTAGGAAAGCATTAATGTGATTTACTCCGCTAACGGGATCCAAAGTCTCGTCCGTGACTAGTCCAGTTATACTGGTTTTTGGTTAAAGGAAATTGCCAATAAGTGTTTATTATAGCACTATACTTTACAAAAAGCTATTCAAGCGTTCGTAATCTATACACAGTAAAGTCAAAGTCGTCCCCCGCCATCAATCTTTTAAGCAACGCAACGACTTGAATTCGGGTTTCATCAATAGCCAGAGTGATACAAGAGAAAGATTTGTATGTTTATATACATGTACAGAGGCCAGCACATCAAGCTACCCCAATGTGTCTAATTTCTTTAATAGGTTTTCAATTTTACAGTGAACAGAATATAGTTCATGTTTAAATGGGAAAGTTTGACAGTATTGGGTAACTTGATGTGCTGGCGTCTGTAAATTGGTATCTACATTGTACCCATGCAAACTTATGTTGGTTTAGTAAATATTTTGTGGTCTGCCACATATTAATGAAGCAGTCAGTCAAAGTCAAGTCGGAGGCCTATGGGCGGCATAAATACTCTGTCACCAGGTAAGACACTTACTACGTGGACTAGAAATAAGAAAAATCGATCAGTCAAAGGGAAGAAGGAACATCTACGAACATACTGGTTCCATAAGTCCTGTTAAGAACTTAAGACCCCAACCGGCAATGTCCATTGGTCCAGTCGCCTACGATTTAATTTTATAGAAACGAATTTACACTCATAGCCTATTTTATACCGCATTACGAATCGATTCAACACCTCGTTAGCTGACAAAAGGTGCAATGGACATAAAAATTTACATATTCAGTGAATTGCCTGCACTAGTGATGTTTAAAATGTGGGAGTTTTGCACGTAGAATGCAGAAATTGTGGCATCCTTTAATATTTGTGAACAAGGATTGTGACTTAGCTTAGGTAGACTATTTGTGATCCAGAAAATGATGTTGGAGCTTTAATAAAAATTAAGAGCTCATTTGCAAGTGCAAGTTTGAAGATTAATACCATGAGAATAGACAAAACACCTGAAATAGAAGAGATTTTTGATGAAAACTCATTTACCTACGTACTATAATTGCGTCCTCATTGGCACAATCATAGTACAGGTCAAGAATGTAAGTATGTACACGGAAGGCCTACAAGTGTGGTAACTAATAAGTATATACTGTAGGCAACGAACGTTAAAAATCTTTCTACTTACTAAACCGAACTGTTCAGGAAGTTTATACTGGTATTGAAGAAGCCCTTGTCATTAATGAAGAGTAACTAATACAGTAGGCGCGTACCCGAACATTAGCTCAGAACTGATTTTTGTGCAAATCTTTTAGGAGGTCTATGTTCAGCGGTAGCATTTTTGGACTCAAAATATGATAAGGATTAGGTATTTGGTAAACATTCTTGAGCGCCAACGTCAAGCCTCCTATCCTTAACGCGCGAACTAGGTCTCGACGTAATCTCAAGGACTCTTTAACTTTTGGAACAGACAATTCGGCAGTACTGTCCCGTCATTAGGTAACACGTGTATGTACAGCCTACCTGGATAAACGACATGCTAAACTGTAATGTTATCTAACCAACTTTGTCACAACGCAAAGGAGTAACATTTGTCCCTATAATGTATTTTATGTTGCCGTTAATATTCTAGACCGTAAGGATTTCTTGTTGCTTACCTAGTTGTATCATTGAATTAATCTCATTCGTAAGCTGAAGCAGTACGGAAATACATTGTTAGTAATGAAAAGCCAAGTCTGATCTAAACTGTAGATATGAGCAGGCTGTCAAATAATATGAAAGTTGATACGTTCTAGTGCCAAGAATAACATGACAGGTGGCAAGATAGAAAATTCTGAACACTGATAGAATTTACTTCTGCAAGCAAAGTTGTTCGAAGTGCCAAGCTAAACTGGACACCCGGCGAGGACCTACTGTAATTAGAATTTGAATATGCAGCAAAGCAATAAACAGTACATTTTATCATTTTACTTCCAAGCATTAAACATTTCCCATAGTAATCAGAGGAAAATACCTCATTTTGATGTTATAGTGGCAATACTCCCAGCAGTAAAATAATTAGTACATTACCTGCATTCCACGAAAGGCTGAGCCGAGGTGTAGCCATAGGTCACCCACATTTGCGCACAGTACATTTTATAATTTTACTTTCATGGATTAAACATTTCCCATAGTAGATAAAAATAAAGATAAAGATATTTTTATTTGCAAATATGGGTACATGATTGGTGGTACAGAAAAATTAAAGTGATTCAGCCATATTTTACCACTAGGCATGCAAATACGTGAAAAATTATAATTATTATTATATTATTATTATTATAATATTAACAAAATTTAAAACTAAACAATCAATATTAAAAAAATTAAAACTAAACAAAAACAAAAACTAAACAATCAAAATAAATTAAATTATTATAAATTCGAAAATTATTAAGATTAACTAATCAATTATAAATTGTTTTTCATTTAGGAATTCACTTATACTATAATATGCTCTACTTGCTAAAAAAATTCGAAGTTTATGCTTAAATTTCAATAGAGGCAATTCCTTCCAGCACTTGGGTAGTTTATTGTAAATATCTGGAGCCATGCAATAGACACTTTTGCGCATAAGTGCTGTCTTAGCTTGAGGTCGACATAGTAGACTATTGTCGCGCCTATTCCGAGGGACTACGTCGGCTAGGCGATCAAAACGACTTGGGTTAGACTTAACAAAGACAGATACTTCTAGTATATATAGACTTGGCAACGTTAATATTTTATATTGTTTAAAGTATCGAACGCAGCTATCAGTAGTTTTAAGCTTAAACATAGCTCTTATGCACCTTTTTTGTGCCTTGAATGCTGTTTCTTTTCCGGTCGAGTAATCACAGGGAATAACAACTCTTATGTTATAGAGGCAATACTTTCAAAAGTAATATGTAATGAGAAACATCACACCTCAACTGCATTCCACAAAAGGTTAGGCAGGGGTGTTCTTATAGTTTGCACCCTGTTGTGCACCACACAGGCTAATTCAGAGGGCTATTGGCGGCATAAAAGCTCTAAGCAGGCTAGTTACTGAACACACGAAAAAGAAAACCTCCCATGTCGCATCTTCAAATCCCATGTAGTGAGTCTTTGCAATTAACCAACCGAAAACAAATCCGAACTTTGGGCTGCCACTGAGAAACTTCAGATAAAAAATCATCCACAATACGAGTGCAAGACAAAAGTGGAAGAAATAATAACTAGTCGAAGGAGTTAAACCTTTTAGTTACTTGAGATTTTTATATTCTAGGAAGGTGTTAGGTGTGACCATTGTAGGAGTCACGTTGAACAGAGGTTTATGTGCAAGTAAGTGAGAAGCAGTTGGCATGCAAACACCTAACCTATTTACCTTAGGCTACTTTCACAACGTGCAGAGTTGGGACTTGAGTGCTTAATACATGGGCACTTGGAGATAGCTAGGAAATGTTATGAGTGCTTCGGCTATCTTCGTTTACACTCGGATCAGCCGTGTCGGAAGTTTGATAGAATAAACCTAATGCAAATGATTAGGTTAGAAAATGTTGTACCCAAGAATCGCTTTTATTTTGGTGGCGGTACAGGTTTTAAGTGACCGGTTGAACTGGAAGCCAAACCCAACATAATAAGAAAAGGAAGAAGCTAGGTATATAGTTGACAGAGCCAAAGATTTATCCTTGAAACTAAATCCTTAATTGCAAATCACTCAAAAAAGTAAAATCGAATTACAGCATGTTAATAGTTAATACTGACCTTTTCACTATTAACTTTGACATTAATACGTCCGTAGATATTACTAAAGTTATTAAATAAATACCTTTCAATTTACAAATACTTGACATTCGTAACCACAAGTAAATAAACTTGTGTAATCATAATGAGTTCTATAGTCACTTAGAACGTTTTACTTCGAAACAAGGAGCATAGCACGGACAAAGGCGAAAGAGTCTAACTACCGAATAATAAGCAAATTGTGTAAACGTTCACAAAATAACAAGATACACAATATTGGTATCCGAGTGACTTTTGACCGTTGTATGGTCACTTAAACGCTATAAATATCACTAAATTGAATTGGAATGAAGTGAATGAACCAAACAATCGCCAATTACTGTATGAAATTTCGACTTTAGCACGGTTCTCAAGCTGTAT
The DNA here is from genome assembly GCA_921972225.1 of Euplexia lucipara. NCBI lineage: Eukaryota > Metazoa > Arthropoda > Insecta > Lepidoptera > Noctuidae > Euplexia > Euplexia lucipara. The sequence goes on along the minus strand of OV179152.1, from coordinate 15,104,692 downwards.
TAGGTAAATAGACGTAGAGCTAAATGTATTGTGTATTACGGTGTAGCCGCAATCTATAGATCTTCTTAGGAACACGTCGCCTGCGGCGTGTCTCGTTGTAAATCACACGCTTCTTGCACCAATTTAGGGTTGCTTGTTTTTATTTAAGGTTGTCAACAAATTAGTGAGCAGAAACTAAAGGTATACAAATTTATTGTATTTATCAGTTTTTGCCAATCCTACAAGCGTTAACTTTGGTTGAGCTCTAAGAAATAAGACCATCATTTGTGCATTAATTATAATCTTCATCATTTGTCTTTTATTAACTATGTTGGACTCTGCTTACAGTCTTCCCATCCAATTTCAATTTCAAGGTTAGAGTGAATAGGCTCTTTACTAGACGAGTGCGCTTCACCATCATTGATTGAATCATTGCTCATCATCAGGTGGGATCGCAGTCAAGCACTAGTTATACCGGTAAAAATAAGTCTAAGCGGATGCAGTTGAATACGGAGCGGAGAACTTTAAATTGAAAGAATTCCTGTCTGGCCACCACAACCCAGTTACTGATAGGTACCCGTTGGTACGACTGGTTTTCAGACTTTTTGGGCTCCAGTAACGACCGTCAAAGATTGTCTTAACGTGATTTTCGAGGCAATATGGGGTTTGGGCATTTATTATGGGTTCCATATTCGGATTGAGGTCGTTTCAAGTCAACTTCAGACGCTTCGCTGTTTTACTGCATTTGTAAGTGTGCAGGTATTTTGATACACGATATCCGACTTCACAGATATTTCTCAAGTACAAATCAGCTGTCAAACGACAGATATTTCTGCTAGATTGCTCAAGAGTCAAGCTTCATCTTAAGGATGATTTACTGTGAAGTAAGTGCAGTGCAATACTTCTGCTAACACTCTAATGATCCGATTGCGCACCTAATGTTTCTATTGCGTGTCTTTTTGGTTTATTTATCACCGAACATTTGTGAAAAAACGTTTTTCTGATTACGTTACAAACCATTGCGAAAGACGATATTATATTACTTCACCCTGAGAAACCCAGAAAAAAAATATCATTTTGTGACTAACATTAATTTTACTGTAAACACCCTAACAAAAATAATCAACATGTAAGACGAATGACGCTCGCTCTACTGCTGGACGTAAGCTTCCCCAAAAATTGCCTCGTCTTTTGAATTCCAACGGACTACCTCCCCGTCATCGATGCACCTTGTATGAGGCCATAGCAACGGCCCGTCTTCCAGTAGGTACGTAATCAATTTAGAACCCTTCGGCCCCAAGGCCACAATTCTGCAAGCAATGTGCCAAACGTATTGGTAAACAGCCAACGACACCCTATAATCGATACAAAGAATAACTGAAGGCCAAACATGATATGGTGAGGTGTTACTGGGGAGTTTGTTCCGCCACTTCTTCTTCCCAGCCAAAAACATGAAGAAGTAGCGAAAGGCGGGCTGTTTGAAGGACCGTCCTAAGTAATATTGTCGTTTAAAACGTGCGTTTGAACCTCAGCCTAATTTGAATTTTATTTTTTCTACTGTGTGTGTTTATGCGTTTTGTACGTACATGATTTTAACTCTGAGAGACGTAAGTATTACATGATAATGATTTCTGATATTGCAATTGACTGTTTTGTCTGCGGTCTGGAATCTTTTTTTTATATTATTGTCAGAAATATTTGTCTTATGAACAACTGACAACATAGGTACATTGCACACCCCTAGAGTACAATTTAAACATTGCAGTAATCTCTCCAAGTATTTGCCTTGAGCGAGTCACTTGTTTTACACCCAACGTGATGCTTAAAAAGCAAGTTAAGTGAGTTTTACTTTGAATTTTTACACTTAAACTTAGACAGAAATAGGACTTGCATATTGAAAAAGCTTTCTTTATTTTTAAACCTGTCCAGCCTTTTAAATAAAAGGCCCATTGAGCCTTGAAGAAGGACTCAATGATGCATATGAAGAAAATAAGTGATGAAATAAACATTTTTATTTATTATTTTTATTATTTATATATATAAGATGTACGATCTGATTAATCACAGTAAAGGCTCTATTTCGTTACTGGCGAAATGTGGTTGTATTTAGACACTTCAGCCTAACCCTTCGTGGAATATGGCGTAATGTTATGTTCTTGAAAACACAACAATAATATCGTATTCACATTTGAACAAGCATCTGTTAGCATATTGCAACAGACCCCAACTTTATAATGACGCAATTCAAGTTGGGTGTCAAGATCATCTTCACTAAATGACACTTGATTATAAACAATATTCGTGCAACCAAGTGTTTATAATGAATACGATATTATGTTTTGTCTAATTTGCATGCTGGCTGTCAATGAAAACCAAACAAAAACAATATGAGAAGCTTCTCATTTGAATAATGGGTTACGAAAGCGAAAATACTGTTTTACAACGCGTTTTTATATAGGATACATATATGGGATCAATAGTTCAAAACGTAACTGATTTTATATGATGACTGGCGGACGCCACGCGGTTTCAACCGCGTAGTTCCCGTTCCCGTGGGAATATAGGGATAAAAAGTAGCTTATGTCACCCGGGAACAGTGTAGCTTCCCAACTGTGAAAGAAATTTTGAAATCGATAGTTTTTAAGTTTATTCGTTACATACAAAAAAAATACACACACACGAACATAGAACCTCCTCCTTTTTTGAAGTCGGTTAAAAATACAAATCTTTCTTCTCTAAAAAATAATATTAGTATAGATAAAACACACACATACACTTTTACATGTTAGGTAGACCTACCTAATTTTTATATATCCACAAAACCCGGAAAAATTTAATTAGAAAATTAGACTACAATAACTGTAGGAGTTTAGTACTGCAATGCACCGAGTATTGAACTTCTGCGGTGTAAAACATACTTATAAATCAGCGAACGAGTTCATCAGAAGTTAAGCGAAGCTGGTCGAGTTCGGTCCTTGGATGTGACCAATCATTACGTCTACAGCCTTCAAAGCCCCGGAAAGCACGTTAGGCTTTGCGTTCCGGCTATCATTAGTAGGATTTTAATAGTCTTTACGAACAGTAAGTACCCAGAAAGTCTGACAACAAGACATCATATTAACCACTGGGTTGTGGATAACAGATAGTTGACTCTACGTAAAACACTGGTATTACATATTTTATAGACTATCTTAACACCACGCCACCCATTTGTTAGACAACTTTATGTTAAATAGTAATAATCTGAAGTTCTACAACCTACATAATACCTTCCATAACTTACAATTCCCTATACGGTGTAGTGCCTACATACTTCGTTTGGTCCTTTTAATTACAATCCCGTCAGGTTCGCCGCGGGGCTAGCTTTCCGCACATAGAAAATCAAGACCTTACAGCCTTGTTCTTGTCAAACAGTGATAATATATTACAGCGTGTTTACACTTCGATTAGTGCAAGTGATTAGTGAGGTAACATAAGAAGTAGCTCGATCGTCAAATGTGAATACACTCGCTTCGTTAGCCGTATTCATGCAAAGTGGCTTTAGTTTTTACAGATCACTCGGAGCAATTAAATCGATTTGAAAACTGTTAGATGTGGAAATCTACACATTTTTAACGATCCTATGTTAAAGGTTAGTCGGTTTCCACTAATTAGACAAGCTTTTTAATGGTGGTAGCTCCGTATTAATAGCCATTGAATTTCTATTTATAGCCGTCTTTACCTGAGACACTTTCCTCTTCATTTCCACGAAACCGGTGCGTTTAAATATGGTTTGAGCCGTTCTGCAGGAGTCAAGCACATTTATCAGCTAAACAATACTTTATAGCATGTGTAAACTATTTGATCTAAATGTTTATCTATTACCTAGCTTCCTATTATAGCCGTATTAGGAATGGTTTGTTACATTATCAGGCAAGATAAAGTACATGCAAGAAATATTAATAATGTATCGTTTAGGAAACGACAGGAACCATTATTCTATCGATTTTACTGCTTGTTTAAGAACATTCCTAATGCGTAACAACTTAGGTATCAGGGTATCAGATAGTTGGTTTGGAACAAATGAAGCACGCCAAGTAAATCAACACAGTTTCGCAATGTCAATATGGTTATTAGTTTCGTAATGAATTCAGAAGTCGAGAATTCTAAATCGTGATGATAATAATAGATAGTTATTTTAGTGCTCTAATATATTTAATAATCAAGCTTTAACATGTAACTGGTGTAAGCGTAACTGGTTCAATAGTAAATTTACAGTTTCCTAGAATTTGATATTACTTAATTACGTGTCTAAACAACTTGCTTATCTACACTTTCGTCCTTTACGTTGTCTTTCAGTAAGTTTGTTGTTGCTGGTTTTGGCAAACGCATTTAAACGGCGGAACTCCCACTTTCTAATTCTCACAGACAATGGTATACACATATAATTAGGTAAGTATAGGTATTTTTTTATTCCGATTTATCACTTTTCCATCATCTGCCTAGCCTTTTCCTAACTAGGTACCTACCTACTTACGTTCTAACCATGATGTAGCTGAATACGTGTTTTAGATGGAGCGCCTGCCAATACTGTGACTGGGTAACATGGTACCCCTTGGTAACTAGTTGTCACACTTTCGGGGTTCTTACAGCTCGTAACGACTGTTAAAGATCCACCAATGACAGTCGGGACCAACAGCTGAACGTGCTTTCCATGGCTCGCAATTTTAATAAGTAATGAATGGACTCATCCATGGACCAAATGGTCACCCATTTATGGACACTGGCCTACGCAAGCGTAGCTTAACCTTTGATTGACCCGATGACCTTATATTATCAAAGTACAATATCAAATCAAATATACGACCTTCTCTTTAAACAATGATCAAGTGAAATCCCGTACGCAGACAGAATTCCGCTAATATTATACTCCATCCGATTAGGTAGTTAACAAAAGGTAAACAATTTGGACATGTATTTTTAGTTATTAACACAGTATAAAAATAAAATGCAGCTGAAAACAAATTTAGATACAACAAAAACGATTACATGATGAATTAAACAATTTGTTTAAACAGTAGTTGTATTTAATTAATAAGCTTTTATGTAAAAAGTCTTGTCAAGATTGTTTACCTTTAGTTAACTACCTACTCGGATGGAGTATAGGTACCAACTATCGAAAACACATGAACAAAAGGTAGAAAGTGAGTCCCACTTCCAGATAGTTCACAATAGCCTATAGCCATCCTATAGCCAATAGTCTATAGTCTAAACCCTGTAGGGTTTACCGGTCAAGTACCGAGTATGTGAACGTGAAGTACTTGTTAAAGTTGTTTATACAACACGAAGTGATAATGAACGGCTTCTATCAGGCTCGCTTTACGGTGTAGAAGCATTTTGTAATAAAGCGCTAGAAAAGCTTGTGAAGAATGTAGATGATACTATAGCTATAAATAATTTAAATGATATAAAATGTTTGAGCAGTCTTTGCTGATTTATCTTTACCAATAGTTTAGACTATGATTCGCTAACTTTGATATCTGTAGCAAACGCTTCTGAAGAATAATTTAGTCAGTTATCAAAACACTACAAGATACTTTAATTTTATAGAAGGAACGATTTATTTACATAGGTATTAAAACTTTTTTTTTTAATAACTATACACTACTTAATAAATTTAAAATATGGAGTTAAAAACTCATACGCATCGCTGTCCGCTGGCATTTAAATTACATCCACATTACTCCTTGCTGTGCAATATATGAAATTTTATTTTTTATCGTAGCGTAGGTAACCTGTGCATACAAATAAAATTTATCATTCTTATTAGTGACAGATTTCCGTATTACTACTCCATATTTAGTCATGTTTACTTAGAAACGGCGCGTCGACTCGCCAATTTCAGAAACTTACCGACAGATTCCAAAATGATGAATAAGTAGCTATATACGCAGACGTACCTACCTATTAAAGGCTCTGTGAAGTTTATGATCCGTCATCGCTCAAATGAACTTTATTAAACGGCGTTCTAAGAACTCCTGTAATACTTAGCAAAAAGATTCAAGACCTTTAAGAGACCGTCCAAAATGTCAAAGTCAAATAGTTCCATGTACCTTCATCGCAAGTGGAACACCGATTGTTCGATACACGCATCTTGTTACATGGTACTTATGTATAGGTAGACGATGCTTGTATATGATAAACAGCTTACGAAGTTTATCAGGCAAGACTACCGTTAATGCAATATAGAAAGTGAGTCCCACTTCTTTAACGGCCTAACAGACACTGAAAGTGTTATCTTCCGGTGGTGTCGTGTAAAATTCTAAGAGAAATTCGAATCAATCGTGTGAGTAAGTAAAAGTAACAATATATCTCCAGCATGCGTAGCATGAACACATTGAATACCGAAGAAACGGCCTTTGTCTACAGACGAATCGGCAAAGTGACAGAGACAGGAACCTCAATCTGTCAAATTTCTTTCAATACGTAGCCTGCGTAGCATGAACACTCCTAATTTCTTTTCTTCCGAGACACGACAAAGACCGTTTCTTCGGTGATCATGCTACGCGTGCAGGTGGGTGTGTATCTAAATAATAGCAGCCGCATGGATCGACTAGTTTAAGCTAAGCTTGCCAAGGACAATATGAGGATGGGTTGCCATAATATGTTTTTTCACACTAGAAATTTCTCCTATATCGTAAGTGCAAACGTATTATTAAAAGCCATACAATTATTTGCTCTGTGCGGGGCAATCGAACCCCGACGTAACGCAGCAACCATTTGCTCAGCCACTGCGCCTGCTACCATCGCTATTAATTACCTTGGCTCCGACACGAATTGCCTACTGTTCCCGTGACCCCCGGCGCAGGTGTGTGACGGAACACGGGGTGGTTTTTAGGCCGTAAGAAGACTCTTAAGAGGACCCCTCCGCCCTCCCCGGGGCGGAGGACATCGATGAGTATATTCCACCCCCCCCAAAAAAAGGCACGAATACGAAAGCTCGTTAAGTCCTGGCTGACATTTGTGCAGAAAAGAAATATGGAAATAATATTTATAGGCAACAGGTAAAACATGAAATTAACCTAAAATAACAGTAAAAAATATATGGCATGTCTCACGGCTGCGCCAAAAGGCAGCTGTATCTGTTTACACTAAATGCCGACCTAGTAGCCGGACACAGTTCGAAAAAGGCTAGGCAAATAATGAATAGTATATCTTCACAATTTTCGATTAGCGGTTAAATTACCGAGTCTACAACCCACACTAAACAAATAGCATGCTTCACTGAATGTAAAAGATAGTAAAGCGAACATGACACCTTAAGGTGGTTGGGATTGGCCAATGCACTGAAATGCAGTCACCGGATTGGCTTACATAATTGGCTGTAGCCCTGTCTACTCACGTGTATTGACCGTTCTTCTGCTTACCCTCTGGCCTCACTGGACAATACAGCAAGTAGGTATTCCTGTCACGTTGTCAAACATTGAGAAATATTACGTTTTCCACTCGAGAGACGAATTGTCGCTAGAGATCACACGGACGCAAATATTGTAACCATTGGAAATTTATGCGATGTGGGTAAATAAATTTTGCATTGCTTTTGCCAATTCTATACACAGACAATGCATCGTAATGCTGGCTGTTACAACTGGAACCTCCATTGCATTCAAAATTCGAACGTTGCAAGTATAAACGTGTAAGTGTTTTAATTCGTTTATTACTAAATCACTAGGGACTACTTGAAATAAATGATTTGACTTTGTGGAATCAAATTTGAAAAATTTGACTGCTTTGCTTTAGACCCGCTGTTAATGTGGTATCGGTAAGATTAGAAGCCGACCCCAACAAAGTTGAGAAAAGACTTGGCAGAAGAAGTTTGCAGAAGATAAACTTTAAGTAGGGTACAGATTCCTGTTTTTTTATATAACATATCGCTGGTTCAGGTCCTAAAGTTGAAAATAAAAAGTGAGGGTCAAATAGTGCTCGAAATATTTAGAAACACTAGGTAAAAAGCAACCTTTTCCTGTAACTGATCTTATTTATAAAACATCATCAATGGCAAAATCTTCAATAATTATAATGCATTCCCAGACGTATAATAAAATTGAGGAGCTCTTTTGATTTCGCCCCTGAACAAAAACAAAGACGCTAACGAAAGCTAGCAAACAACGGTCTGCGGAGGCCTAGTTTAAGTCGTAAAAGTAATAGAGATTTACGGTTTATTACATCTAAGCTCACCATAAAACAAACCTCATTAAACTCATGAACCCTGTTATGTTTATCGACAGACGAAGCAAATACACCGGGCTTTTGTGCTATTTAATTTAACAACAAATATCTGCTATCCAAAAACCGTTAAATTAAAATTCATGAGTTGGGACTAAAAATACTGTACAAGAATGTTCGTTGAACGACAACTAATGAATAAAACAAACTCATAAAAACAACAAACAAGTTCCTCACTGATTCATAAGAAACACCTCACTCAAGTCATAACTTAAACAGACAAAACGAATCAGTAAAAAACTCAACAGAAAACTTCAGATATTAATCATAAGAGACGAAGGAACATATAAGGAAACTGTAAAGCAGAATTTCTATGGCTTGACTGCCCTCGACGAATCGAGGTTGCTCATGATAAATGGACCATAATGTAGTGCATGCAACTAACACAACAAAATCACGTAACTTTTCATTCCAATTTCCCAGCAATGTCATGTTTGACCAATAAATACATCTCGGTGAATTTTCAAAGTCTGAATAATTTAGCTATGAATACGATAGTGGATTTGCACGGCTACTTAACGTTTATGGACTCAAATAACCGCGCCATATCTTAACCGACATTATCCGGAACTGATTCACTATTATTTGCGAATTAGAAATGCTTATCGGTACAGTACATATAACCGAAAGTTACATTTGGATAGATAATTTGCCCAATTATATCTTTCATAGACAATGCCACAGAAAAGGTAGGCGCTTCAAGTGTAAATTACACAATCAATACAGCAACCGGTAGTTAGATAGCAAAAAGTGTTAATTCTTCTAAAATGATTTCACAATTGTATCTGTGAATAAAAGACACAATGAATCTTCAAAAGGGGCTAAGAAACGGCAAAATATGATTCGTTAACGGATTAGGAAAGTAAGAGTGTTTAGTTTGACAGCTCGGCAGCCATCTTGGATTATGTGTCAAAGGTCGGCGCGCACAGTTTTCACCACCAAGCAGATGGGTTATTTTGCACATGATCATACACACCAGAACTAGTTAATGAGATGATAATGTGCACAAAGTATAGTTCGTGATGACATTTCACATGTTACGTTGCAAATGATTTGATTAAATAATAGGACAAAAATTGCTTTGAACCACTCTCTTTGAGATAATATCTCTGACATTAGGCGAGTGAGCGGCCCCGACTAAGGAGTTGTAGTTTGTGGGCATTTTACTGCATTGTTTTTAAAACGGTGAAGGAAAATCTCGCTAGGAAACCGGCATGTCCTGGAACGAATAATTCGAAAATGTGACGATATGGGTGATTTCAGAACGCTCACCCCAAAAGTGAAGATGCCTGTATACCTTGCGGGGGAAAAGTATAGGCTGGTTATGCAATGAATGTGTGATCTGCATTAGCAAAAAAAACTAGGAAGTGGTGAAGGTGAAGTCATTTTGGGGGATCGAATTGAATTTTGATTTTGAACTACAGCCTAATCCTTTCATTTCCTAATGCAAAATGCAAAATGAACTCATCGATCAGCTCTCCTATTGACCACGACAAACTTCTTGCATTTCTGTTGCTCTCGAAGATCATATCACCGTCTGTAGTGGAATTAACCGTCTGCATAAACACATATTCTTCACTTGAAAGAGCCTTCGTATTGTTACGCGTTGACTTAAACAATGCATATTCATTCAATTCACGCCCTAAATAAGCCAGAACATGAGGTTAGTACACCAGTAAACCAGTAAATAGAGGAAATGCAGACGAGTTCAGGGGCAGTGACCCGAGCAGCCGTCAGGCACCGTGACGTACAAACTACGAACGCTATATGAAATCATCTGAACTACTTTTCAAATACGTCATTTAAGATCAGAAGGACCAAAAATGGCAATGGATAGATTATGGAACCACTCCCAAAGTTTTAGAAAGTTGATGACCATGGTAAAATCCTAATTTTTGTTTGGTGAAGGAATGCGTAAGATTCAAATAGTTTTATAATATGCAATTTGACCGATTTAACGATCGTAATTTAAGACAATAAACCTTGATTTGAAGTTAACAAACCTTCATGAATATTTAAATGTGTCTTTGTTATTAAAGAAGAATGTAACTTAATTGGTGGGATATTATAGTTTGCCTTGTTTACAAAACAGCATAATTATTTTATGTGTCTATATCAGCCACAATCATTATTAATTTCATCATGGGCTTCGCACATAGATATCCATAACAAAATGACGTCGTCTAACACCCTTCTCTATAGTGTAAGTTAAAAATAATGCAACTGCTTAATTATTCCCCTGCTATATGTATATTATATTATTCGTAGATTATTCTTGGATAGAAAAAGATGTCTGATTTCGCTTCTACAAGACAAGCTTAGGCTAAGTTCAGATGAACGCGCGGCGACGACGCGCGGCTGGCTCGGCGCGCGGTGCATGGCGGTGCGCGCGGGCACGCGCGGTGACGCGCGGTCATGTACATAACAACACTGATTTGTAACAATCATAAACCGCGCGTCGAGCCAACCGCGCGTCGCTGCGCGTTCATCTGAACTTAGCCTTATAGCCCACGTCTATAGACGTCTACAACATCAGAGGTGTCGCACGCGCGTTGCCTATCCCATTTGAAATAATAGTGAATAATTTTATAATTTGTTCCTTTTCAAAATTAAGAATTAACTGATGTGAATTTGGCAAAATTTTGTTAGGAATAGGTAACTTAGAAAAACAGTCAAGATTCCTCCATAGGCAAATATATCCTACAGTTATCCTAGATCACAAAAAGGAGGCTTAATTTATGACCTCAAGAGAAAAGAGATTCAAAATATCTATTATTTACAAGAGTAAAAAGTCGGCACCAACAAAAACGTGTAAATCTAAATAAAATAACTAAGATATTGATAAACCTAATCCCTGTAAACACGAGGGACCAATGTTCGCGATGCTATCCGATGCGTGCGTGGCATGCATGTCAACATGCGCGTGCGACGACTGCCAGATGCACGAGATTATGTTGTGTGACAAATGTGCGATGCAAAATTGTGTAGGTCATTTTGTTGGCATTGAGAGAAAGTGCAGTATCTGACAAATGTTTTTAGTGATCTGCGATCCTACTTTTGTTAATCGATATTAATAATTCAGCCATAATTCTTGAAATATAACCGGCCGGCACTTTACTGCTGAATTGTATACTCAGCTGTGTGGGCATGCTTAGCGGTGTTACATCTATTATATTTTATATTTGTTTTGTAAACCGTTCTTATACTTTTGTTTCACCTTTCTATTTATTTTACTTTTGACTATTATATTACAATTGTTTTAAATAAATTTGTTTCGAAGAGTAAGTAAAGGTATTTAAATAAAGGATGGTCATTATAAATCCAATCAGTCAGCTAACTTGTCAACAAATTTCACGCCTTTATATACGCTATACATTTTATGTAATCCAACGACCCGCCTGTGGCTTCTACAGAAAAAAAACACGGTAGAAATTTATACATAAATGGTAAATCTAAAGCGCATGAATATCAAAATCACCAATTCAAATGTAATATAATCTGAAACGATTTAAAAATCACGTTACGAATACCTAAGTACCAGTAATGCACAAGATTATGCACAAATCGCGTTGCATAAAAACATTAGACGAAATAGGTGAATCGTTGAACGTTATGGCAATGAATGCAACGGGAAAATGCTTGTGAGCGAACACTTGACATTGTTCGAACTTCGATGATGTGACTGACTTGGTTTCAGTCTTGCATAATAGCTGGTAATAGCTGTGAATAGAACCTGGATGTACGGTGTGGGAATCACATGACTATGAACGTAGCGGTAAGGATGTCACGAAACATAGATTTAAGAACATTTTAACTGTTAGAATCCGGAATTATTCATGAAGTGAACTGCGAATTAAGTGAAGACCATTTCGGTCTAGTTGCCTTACTCTCTTATACAGTTAAAACCTCATAAAGTATGCTTTTTTACTCAGACAACCCTTAATTGAGTGAGGTACTTAAGTATGACCTTCGGGCATTTTTAAGCATATTGGCAAAACTAACATCTGACGCGGCCTTTTTTAGTGGTAAAAATGTTTTTGCATCAATGATTCTCTTTCTTTCCGAAAAATATATGTTTTAGTAATTAATTAAAATTGGGTTATGTTGGGGCTGGCGTGCGTATGTAGATAAATGCCCATAAATAAGGGTGTAAGCAAACAATTTTGGAGATTTCTGTTGGACAAAGAGTAGTAACTGCCGAGTCAGATTCGAAGTAATTTTAGCGCTTATGTATTCAAATAGTTATGTTTAGTCGATATGTTAATAGTACACCACGGACAACCGGCATTTTGCGGTTTCTAAAGTTTTTCAAAAAGAAATCGCTTTAAGCGATGAGGTCGCCTATTTGAACACCCTATGTATCTCTTAAAGATTTTATCTGTAAGGTTTTATTGTCCATGGTAAAGAGTATTCTATTCTATTATAAAGTCATTTAAACACGGCACAAATCAGAAGTCGTCGGTTTCTCGATTCTACGTAAAGCAACGCTACTAAGAAACTACCTCCAAATCATCAATAATAGGTAGTCCTAGGAAAAGGACGACCATCAGTTTCCTTTACGAACGCCGGCACTGATATGCTTAGAAATTACTGGGACTTAGAAGATAAATAGGTAAAGCAAGTTAGTAAATAGGATTGCTTACCAATAGGTACCAGACGGCTTTCAATAGGTGATTATGATGAATGAATAAATATGAATCAAATACTAACCTGAAACAAAAGAAAACACAGATGATGAATATAACATATTATGACATGCTAAATCTTTGAATAGTAAATAACGCATAGAAACTTAGTACGAGTAAAAAAAGTAAGGAAACTAAAATTGAGCTAAAACTGGCTTGTTTGCTCTGCGAGTCGTTTCAGTGGGTACTAAAAGTCAAGTTCTGTCGAACACATACACATTCGGCTCACGCACACAAAGATAATACAGTGGATCCACGATTTCGCCTGTGTTTTGTACTAAACGCGGTATATAGTATATTATTATTCTAAGTAGGTATTAAACATAACATCACACCTGTAAGTAAAGAAAGGTTCGATAGTGGTGAACCTCACAAGATAAGTTTTCACAAAGGTTTAAGTAGTGGCAAGTAAGTAACTATGGTCACTGATTGTAAAAATAAACAGGGTCGTACGGTCAAACCACATAACAGCCAGCTTTTATTAGACAACCCACATAGGCCTTAGATAAATAAGGGGATATTGTTATCGGAACTAAGGACCATTCAAAAACAACATCCTATAAATAGGGTAAACGGACCAAAACATGGTATGGTGGCGTCGGTCCTTTTGTCTCAGATAAGGCCTGCTATTACTTGCGTTCTCGGCGCCCGCGCCGGTGCAGGCGGAAGCGATAAAGTTGCATGCCGTGAGGGAATCAGATTGGCGGCGTCACCTCATCTATTGGCACGAGAATAGAGCAATGGTGGCGTACGTTATCTTGACTGAGTGACTGGTTTCCTTTTGCTCCCTTTTTATTCTGTAAGAAAGAGGTTTTTGTTCGAGATTCATCATCTGCCTACGGTTCTGTCCGTCCTCTTAAAGTGGAACCCGATGCGACTGAATACCTGTGGATACAATATGGAGCTACTGCACTGGGTAACACGATACACCTTCTGACTGCTTCGAGGTTCTGACTACTAGAAACGACTATCAAAGATCTAGTTACGGCAGCCGGGACCATTGGGCTTAACGTGATTTCCGAAATACGGAACTACTAAAGGGTCCTTCATATCTATTGAATGGTGACCCGTGTATCAATCTCGAACAAAATGTTGCGTACAATTGACCAAACTATCCTTTAGCAATAAATCTGTATTCCCCAGAATTCCTAAGTTATGCTTAAGTCTATAGCCGTGGCTTAAGTCCTAAGTGTTAGGGGGCGAGCCTATAGCCATTAACCGGACACAAATCCTGCCCGTAAACTTAAAAAGTCCAGATGGAAGAACCCAATAACACTTACTCTACCTGGGAATTGAACCCAATTATTATTTTTTTCCGATACTTCGTATATATCTTACTCAGCCTGATCATGTATCAGGTTGAGTAACTTATAAGACAAAGATGTTTTTTTTTAATATTATAAGTATACTAGTGCTTCCCACCGCGACTGCAATCCCACCTGATGGTAAGCAGTGATGCGCACTAGTTTATTAAGAGCCTATTCACTCTAGCCTTGAAGACTCCTAAATTATGGATTGCCAGCTTACTCCATCATATATTTAATACGTTACTAATGTAGAAACTCACAGGTGAATCATCGCCTATATTAGTTCGTGATTACATCTGTTATTCTTAAGTTAATTAATGTTACTATTTGATGATCACGCGAATAAGTTATTAATTAAACATTGACGGCACTGACCTTTACCGCCCCATGGGATATCTAGTGTGTAGTTTATTGAATGTCTTTGGTTAGGATCATTTAGGAGTAAATTAGTACGGGCAACAAAAATGTGATTGCTAATTTACTAACGTTACCTAAACGTGTTGAATATTGTATTGAAAAAGGCGGTGGTCACTTCGAGCACCTACTAAAGTAAATTAAAGTATGTGGAAACAATGCATTTTATTCATTTTAGACATCACGTTTCATACAGACATTTACTGCTTAAGACCTACACAATCGATATCTAAATAGAAATAGTGTAGGTTTTTATTTCAAAATAACCGGGTTCGATTCCCGAACGGAGTAGGGGAGAGCGGGGCTAGAAGTTCCGATTTTCAGTTAACCTCAAAATTTGTTAAGAATACTTGATTTTAAAATTCATTTTTTGTGATTAATATTAACCTACATATTTAACTTTGCTATTAAGATAGTTATCTGGGCCATTTATTGCGTGATTTATTTGTTATAAATTTTTTTATGACCAAAGTCGGAAAGTAACAATTTACCCCGATTCGGGGCAAGTTGTTAACAAGCCGGGGTAAGTTGTTACCATATCTGTTAAAGGTTTTATTTGTGAAATAAACAACAATAAACGACGAAATCAAGTCTGAATAAATCAGCAGTAAATAATCAACAATATCCAACGTATTATTGGTAAACATTTGTATGTTTTAACAAGTAACTTTAATTTGTACTTAATCAATTATTCAACATTTAGTCATTAGGACCTTATCAAATAACTTGCAGCTAATCAACCTTGATCATTATTTCAGTAATTAACTATATTGCTTTGTCTTAGGCTGAATATATCAATAAAATAATAATAATGAAAAAAATGCCATCATAGGCAAAAAACAAATAACTGTGATTATGATATATCTTCTGAAGTTTCATTAGGAAGCATTAAAATGGATAAAGATTTCACCTGTTAGCCAATCAAGACCAGGTTTTCTATTCTTATGCCAAGATGGTGAAATACTGTAAGCACTGAATTTTACTGCACATTTGTAAACCATTTTTTTTAGTTCTTCTGTTAGAAGGTCGAAGAAAATTGAGCTAAACTTTAATATTATAGTCTGCCAACATAACTTCCTGTTCTGCCGTAAATACAACTCTTTTTTTTTGTAGCCAGTTGTGATTATTTTCTTCACGATTTGTTACTTTTTTTTACAAATCTGTTGTTTTTATTTTTTCGCCATCATTTGCGGCTGTTTGCAGCAATTCCTTGGATATTAATCCTCGGTAGTTTTTCTTTTGTAAGTCCGCATACTGTAAAAGAAAATAACAATATATATACTTCATTATGGCGCTGATTGATAGAGCCCTATATCCATCAGTAGGTTGATGATGACGATTCATTACTGGAACAAAATTAGTTGGGGCAAGTTGTTCCGAGGTCACAACATGCCCCAGAAAAAAGGAACATCTTGCCCCAATCATACGAGTTGACAAAACAAACAAAATATAGATTAGGTGACTTAACATACGTCATTTACGCATAGTGTATCACAACAATAGATAAATCCTCAAATCGAAACAATAAAACACTAAACGCAAATCGTTAAAATTCATGAAACAGACCAAAAATGTTAATTACGAAAATATTTACTTACGTGAATCAGCGACGCACGTCCTGCGGATCCAATATTCCCAGCTCCACTGGCCTGTCTAAGATGGCCGCCGTCAGTGCGCTGTGGCATTGCATTTCTTGACGTGTTTATTCAACATTCCTATCTCTACTCCTCGCGGAGTGGTTTCAATCGGAACAACTTACCCCGGTAACTTCTAGCCCCGCTCTCCCCTACAGATGTTTTTTAAAATGTATGAATGCAGTTTCACTTTTTATTAAAATAGATGACATGGTTCCTCAGAACAGATCTTCGTATGTCTTATAGTTTCAGACTTTCCCATACTGACCCATTTGAATGAGACAACCTGTATTTAGTATAGCAAATACCATCCCAGTTAAAATACTATAAATGTAAAAGTTTTTGATGATGTTGAAATACAACCTGAACAGAGTTAAATAAATATTAGCACCTAGATAGACCGTTTCTTGTGTTAACACTATTTTTTTATATGTTAAAAGGCAATCTTCCCTTAGGATAATCTTGAGAAAGTTAATATCTACGCGAACTAAGCCCCGGACAGAAGCTAGTGACCAATAAAACCAAATTGAGTTTATACTGCCATTCCATCGAGTCCCATACATTCAAACGTTATCATCTTCCAAACATCCAATCATCGGTAAATCGGGGCCTATGATGTGTTTGCATTAGGTACTACTCTTGGTAGGTATCTAATGCAAACGCACCATAGGCCCCGGTCAAGCTTTCATCTAACAAATATTGCTACATTATGTAGGTAAGTTTAGGTTTTCCTCATCAACGTACAGACGCCTGCACGTCAAGTTACCCCAATGTGTCAAATTTCTTTGATCTTTTTTCAACTTTATGTCAAACAGAATAAGGATCATATTCAATTGGGAAAATTTGACACATTGGGGTAACTTGATGTGCTGACGTCTGTACATACTTAAATCTAAGATATAAAATTCTTATGTCACAGTATTTGTAACAAAATTACTCCGCAACGGCTTGACCGATTCTTACGAAATTGCGTGTGTTATTTCAGTAGGTCGTAAAGTATTTTTATACCCCTAAGTAATAAGAGTGGTCGACCCCAATGTGACTTCTCAGGCCCTGAGCGAAAGCCGGCTTTCGCGAACAATAGGTAATTTAATTGTCGGAACTCCGGTAGGTACCTAGTTGACGTATTAAATTGATTCTAATTCAGAACGAAGTTTGCTGGATGCACTTTTCGTTTATTTCTTAAGTGATTTATTTCTCTTATGATTTTAACATGTATTGCTTAACACCTAACTATGTAGTACACTGAGTCCGCATTTGTACCGTTATGTGCATAAACCTTTAGTCAAAACAATTAGGTAAATGAACCATGATTGTGAAAAAGTAAGTACTCAAACCAAAACTTTTAGGTACCAAAAACAGATTGAACCGGTTTCCCTTTCGCTCTCAATCCTTACAGAAAGTAAACAGGAAACAAAAAAGAACCAAGTCAAAATCCGTAGAAGGTTCAATCGACAATAAACCGATCAAGAACTTACGAAACGACTGATCGAAAATCGAAACAAAATGTTGATTGAACGATACAAATTGAACGAACCATTAATTACCTGAGCGTACATTGAACGTAATTTATGTTTAATAGTAGTATGGTCGACGATAGAAATGTGTGTAAGTACCCCACTCAGTAGTACAGTCGAAAAAATAGATTAATATTCTGGCAATAGGGTTGCCAGTCGTACTATAGAGTATTGTACTTTTTTTTATGTAAATGTACTTTATAATCCGTAATTCTAATAGAGGACGATAAAACACTTTTTTCAGCAAACTGTTTACTACAGGTACGAATACCAGCCACGCAGACCCATTGTCATAACCTAACAAAGTCACAATCAGTCACGTCAAAATGTAACGTCACTTTGTTTTGAGATACTATTATTTTGGCACGAGGAAAGTGTACCTACTCTTTTTTTAAGTTGGTACTCTTTTTACCTCTCCAATATTAGATATTATATTTATTTTCAAATAAATTAGCAACCCTAACAGGCAGCCAAGCCAACCACAACTTTGTAGGCAACTAATACTGCGGAAAAGATAATATCTGGCTCTGGCTCTACTTAACTCTTTCGCCATGTGTACTTTGCTACGGTTTTTGAATATCACGGTGTTTTGATATCATAGACCTCGTAATGAGGGAAAATCATAGCCTATCAGTCGATAGGGAGCAATCTGAGAGTCGGACGGAAAATAAGTTATTTTGACGTCTGTGAGTAGGGGTTAACAGCCTGCAGTAAGTATCTATTAATTTCTGTTGTTTAGTGCTACGGAAGCCTTCTTTTACAATTTTAAAGTTGTCAAACAGAGTAGGTGTTAGAATAGACTAGGATATTCTTTATTGTCATCATCATCGCATAATCATTTCAGCCGAAAGACGTCCAGCCACTGTTACCTGTTGGACGTAGGTCTCCCCCAAGTGTCGCTACAACGACCGATCCTGACGTCTTGCATCCATCTCATTCCTGCGACCCTCACCAAGTCGTCGGTCTACCTTATGAGAGGCCTTCCGACACTACGTCCCGGTAGGTACGTGGTACGGTTCTTGGGGCTAAGTTTGTGACTTTCTTTATTGTACACCATAAAAACTTACAAATAATAATTTTATGAGTCTACATGGACGGCCTTATTGCCAAAAGCGATCTCTTACAGACAACCTTTGGATGGACTTGATGTACAGACGCCAGCACATCAAGTTACCCCAATGTGTCAAATGTCTTTGATCGTTTTTCAAATTTATATCAAACAGAATAAGGTTCATATTCAATTGGGAAAATTTGACACATTGGGGTAACTTGATGTGCTGGCGTCTGTACTAAGTAGTAGCTGACCTGTTTGGTTTGTACTGTTAAATCGAACTCTTAACTCTGCATCTGAACCCTTAGCTATATTTCAACTGGTTTATGCTTCAAAATAAAGTGAAATTCGTGGTTCACAGATACCTACTACAGGCACAATTTAATCAAAATATTTAATTTAACCGATTTATGCAATATAAGTAAATGCCACTAGAATGGTGAATAATGAATTAAGTTAAAGAACGGATATTGGATCCAATAAAAAGGTCCAAGAAACGTTTTATGTAAGTGACCTTTATTTACGATGGATAATATTCTCTGCCAACGAGATATGAAATCACTTATTTAAATTCACTGTGATCTTTTATGACATCGCCATTTTGCATTTATAAAACACTTACACTTTATAATGCTTACAAAGTAATTATTCTTAACGAATAGTCAAGCTGAGATCGTATGAGTAACTAGATTAATTTAATTTAAAAAAATAGATAAGTAAATACATATTTTTTACTGGAAATGAACTCTTGTGCCAATAAGTATGAATAAAAAATACTAGAAATGCCAAGGGCAAGCTTATTTAAATTTACTTAGATCTTTTATGACACCACCATTTTGCATTTATAAAACACTTTTACATTTTATAATGCACAGTAAAATAATTATTGTTAACGAATAGGCAAGCTGAGATCTTATCTGTGACTTGATTAGTGTAATATAAAAAAATAGTAAACTACATATTTTTTCTGGAAATGAACTCTTGTGCAAATAAGTATTAATATAAGAATGCTAGAAATGCCAAGGGCAATTTGGATTTAATAAATTAATATTATAAACGCTTTGTTACTTTAATTTTAAATATATTTTCCTATTAAGGCGGTAGACACAACAAGTTGTTTAATAAAGCAATCTTAAGTTATAAAGACCCGGTTGTATTATAAAAGATTGTGTGAATTTAATTGTGAAGAAGAATATGCTTAATTCTTCAGTCGAAAATTACACGCACAATTTTACTATGTAGGAAAAATGCATATCTGACTGTCTTTACAGCCAGTACGATGAAATGATCAAATACTTACCTACCATGACTATGATCGTAGGAATTCGCATTCACTTCTTTCACTAACAAATAACTACTGTTACGGCATACACAAACAAAAACTGTCGATAAACCAATCAAGTACAGCTTCAATGACATTGTCTCTAATAAACTATGACTCATTGAGATGTCAACTTGGCATAAATTTCAATTTACTCTCTCACGAACAAATAACGCATCGGATTTTCGCACGTAGTGAGTAGTGACGTATCTAACCGCCATTTAGTGCTGTTCCGTTATTGCTATTCGTGGGAGAACTAAACAAAGGCAGTCTATTTAAATGTTGGTACGAAACATCTTGTTGGTGTAAGCACTATGTATTCTGGGGCAACGCTCTATGTTAATTTCATTCATGATTAAAATGGCCAAAACTAACTTAAATGCCCCGGTATTTAACCAATGGAAGCCGTTTTCGTATCGTTAGAATAAATCCTCAATGAAAACACAAAAATGGTATACTTAATCGTTAATGTCCTGTCCTAGGATAACCATATAAGTAGCAGGCATTGGCATTGGTATGCACAAAAAGTTGGATTCAAGATTAGTTGGGTTCGGCTTTAAAATTACCTGCAGTAAAGTTATTTTGGCGAATGACATCAGCCAACAGGTTTCCATACAACCTCTGTCAGATATTTAATTTTGCATACGTTTAGAGAATTGCAATCAGCAGAATATACAAAAAGACGTGTAAAAACAAAACTTCTTGGAGATACCAAGGAGTTTTTCGACACCTCGAAAACCATTTAAAGCCAAACTAGTATTACCAGAAAAATAAAAAAAGTTAATTAATTATTCATACTAGAGTTAGACCTCTACACAAATAAAAAGCGTTATCTTCCACCAGCACGGCTGCACCGTGTGACCACAAATTGACGTGTCAAATAAATAAACACATGACTAAAAGAGAACAATAGCTAAAACAGTCAATACGGCCAGTTATTCAAACAAAACATCTATTACCAATACTGCACGAAGCTTTCACAACACAAAAATCGAAAGTTATACACACATCAGCGATTCTAAACGTCATTTCACACGTGTCTGCGATTCGGTTCGAAAAATTCGCAACGCTAAAGTCTTCCTAAGCCTATTGTTCCGGCTTTAGATTGATGATCGCGTGTAGTACTTAATGGGAGCCTACGTGGGAGAACGGGAATATGGAACATGTGAACCATGCTTTAAATGCAATTTAACTTTATAGTATCGTACTGTTCTCATCGCAGTGAATACGATGTGGAGATGTTTAGTAAGTACTGCGTACTACTTAATCACCTTTGCGTTGAATTAAGAAATAAAGCTGTCTTGTTACTGTTGTATTTCGCAAGGAAGGTAAGTTGACACTACACAATAATTCATTGAAATATATTGAGCTATAACTACACCAAATTCTTACGACAAAAATATTTACACACTGTACTCATTCTAATTAGGCATTTTAAGAACAGAAAGACTATTTTCAACAAAGAAATCCCATTCACAATCTGTATCCAAAAACGAAATAACGAACAGCTCATTAAAAGCTGCACTAATGTTGCGAATCTCAGTTTTTACCTCATACCTTCCCCGAAATCGCAAGGCCACGTATGAATATAAAGCCGCACCCATTCCTCTATCACATCATCTAACATCAGACAGTCGGCTAATGGGCAAGAGTCGGCAAACAAATGGACGAGATAGTGGGACAAAAAGTTCGTTGTCTCAAACAGGTTCTACAGATGTAAGGGTACCACATCCGGAGGTATGACGCATGTATCATGTGTCTGTTGGCTTACGTGTACCTAGTGTGACGGAGAGTAAGGAAAAAGTATTTGATATCGGAGATTTAATATACCTACTTAGTGAAAAATAAAATCCAAAACATTGAAAAAGCAACTTGACCGTAAAACCTTGGACGTTCCATTAGTAGATTGGACTTCAGGCTATTGTAGATGAAACAGCATATTTAAAAGTTATGGAAAAAATATGAAAGCTTAAGTTATTTTTCTAGGCAATGTTGTCTGAGAGGACAAAAAAGAAACTTCAATAAACGGTCACGATTTATTTGAAGCTAAAGCAATAACAATTGGGCAACATAATGGTAAACAAATTGCATGAAACGAAGACCAAACAGTAGCTGAAGAATAAAACGACGTTAAGCTTTCATCGAATAGAGTCATTTCAAATATAATCGAAAACAAAGTCATCGGAACTTCCCACGATTAGAAAGACCCAAGTTTTTTCACGCGACCAAAAGTACGAGCGAGATTAGTTCCCTCGCCGGGAGCCATCCCGCAGTGCGCACAATAATGATAGGGATCTAAGCAATTATGTTTAAGTATGAAATAACACATTCATAAAGGCTTGGTGCATGGAAACAGGTAAAACATTTAAAATGGCGTCATGTTTCCTGCATGTCTCTGCAACTCGTTACAGATCCCAGCTTATTAAGTGTTATTTTGGGCACGGCAAAATTTCTAGAAGCTCTAAAACATGACATGAGGAATCCGCAGTTCGCTTTTTTTTTGTTCCACCAATAATTAAAGCTCGGCGAATGAACTTAGGACAAAAAGAAGAATTTAAGTAATCTGCTAAAGCATCTAAAGTGGTAAGTAATTCAACTTTTTTATCAGAGAACAGTTACTTGTAACAGGTGTTTACATCCTTTACAATCGAAGATTTAATTGAAACTAGAGTAGACTTGAGTTTTTGTAATGTAATGTAGCATTTGACACAAAACATTTTAGTTCGATATTTTCTAGATGGATACATGTCAGACACAGTGACACTTGTATCTATTTGTGTAATCAATCACTTAAGAAAGTGATTAAAGAGGCAATTCCAAGTTAAGTTTGACTATGCTTAAGAATCTAAAAAACGCCCACCTGACAAAATCATTTTGGGCGTTAATACAAGATCTTAGAACCAAGTTAAAAGTGCCCCAATTTCTAATAAGCTTCTATTGCGGCAATGAACAATTGGCTCGAGACTCCAAAATTAGATAAGTATTGTTAAGTGCATTCAATTGGTTGGTTATTTCATTTCGGATCGATTATTCGCTCCAACGCTTGTCGGCCAAACCCGTTAATGTCCACCGGTAAATGTTTTATTTCACAAAAAAGATCAGTCTCTGGTGCTATTGCTAGTTACCGTCATATTCACATAGCAAATTTTACAGTTCTGAACAAAGAAATATTTCGCCCATAAAATTATTACCATTGACAAAATAAGAACCCATTTTGGCCTGGACATAATAAGCTGTTGTAATCTATTCGTCATGTTTTGGCTATAAAACGCTTACATCACACACTTTCGTTGTTGCAAGTCACAATTGCAACACAAAGGTAGTAATCGGTGTAATACATACACATCGATCGATCTGTAGCAATTTTTATTTGTTGTCAGAGAAAGAATATAGTACCTTCTGGTTGAGAGAACATAGTAAAAACTCTTTTACATAAAAATTCAACCGACTAGCGACTTCTTAAAAAAACACTTAAGGTGTAAAATAACTCTTGTTTCGGAAGTCTATGGCTTTGGTGGGTTTGTTTCATTCATATTTTGCACCGACTAGACTTAAGAACTATTATTAGTCATTTTGATATTAAATCCAAACTAGTAATTCGATTTAGATGAAATTTAAATGGGACCACCCAGTCCATAAATAACAGAGTTCTGAAGTAACATACACAAACACGAAAGTTATTTACGTACGTTAGTTTAAAGTTAAAAAATATGTACCTAATAGGGCATTAAGAACCTCCTTTTTTTGAAATCGGCTAAAACTAGTTCATATTGTAGTGTTTACCTTTAAGTAGTTGTTAAACTGCTTAAAGTTTTAATGTTATTCTTTTAAAGTGCAAGCTGTTTGTGTAAACAATTGTTTGTAGACCAAATAAACCAAAACACAACCGAATGAAGAACCTCCTACTATTTTTAAAAGTCGGTTAAAAAGAGTAAATACGACGGATGGTGCTTTATTCCGTGAACGTGTTGCTTTTGTATCGCGTTTAACAAACTAAAGACGATTGACCGTGGTTCCGAGGATTCGGCGGTGCGGTGGTCAGGTTGGTGAGGTGAGGGGGAGGCGGGTAACGACACGGTGCACGAGCACATTCAAAGAAGCCGCAGGATAGACCCTGTGCGGTTAGACGAGCCGGAGGAAATTCGATTTCGTCTCACTGAGTCTCACGGTACAAAAAATATAGCTGGTTTTATAGTCTCCATGCCAATATCAAAAGAGTATTGTATGACAGATGTGACGAAAGCGTCAAGGGTTGTTCAAATGCCCTTACGTTAACTAGGCATTTGCAACTGGCAGTGTAAACTGTCATTGACGGCCGTATCAAATATAAATAAATATTCCTTAACTTTCACACAACGCTGATCTAGTCACTTCCCAAACTTAGCAGAGCTTGTGCTGAGTACTAGACAACTGATAACATAATTGGAAATTTCTAAATACATCCAAACACAGAACAAATGATCGTGCACATCACACAAACATTTGTCTTGGGTGGGAAACTGGGAATCGAACCCACGACCTACGGCATAGTAGTCAACTAATCACTAGACCAACAGGCCAATCTAATATGTAGGTATATACCGAAATATTATAAGCATTGAACTCATCAATACTCGTGTTGCACACGTTTGCAGACATAGTACAGTCAAATTAGCAAAAAGATTGGACGTAATTCGTGTAGTTGTAATTTTTTGTGGAATCATTAGAAGACATGAAAATAAGTTTTCTCTGAGTTT
The DNA here is from genome assembly GCA_921972225.1 of Euplexia lucipara. Lineage (NCBI taxonomy): Eukaryota > Metazoa > Arthropoda > Insecta > Lepidoptera > Noctuidae > Euplexia > Euplexia lucipara. The sequence goes on along the minus strand of OV179152.1, from coordinate 15,079,783 downwards.
GCACCATTCCTATTATTTACGGAACATCGTTTAATATTAGGTAAAAACTTGAAAGTCCCAAAATTTTGAATTTTCATTAGTAACTAATTGTGCTAAGTATGCAAATATGTAGATACCCCTTTGGTCTATAATAACTGGTCACGAAAAAAGTGTGAGGTGTATGAAACATTAATAAATTAATATTTTTGATTTGCGGCTTAAGGGAAATTTTGTCTGTTGGTGCAAACTTATAATAAGCTTTTTATAGCATCATAAACACCCAGTTAAATTTGCACCCTTTTGCACCCCTTGGAAACCAGCATTTTACAATATTTGTAAATTGCACTTCGGGGCAAATTATTGTAGTCGTGGTTTTTTTTATACATGATGTATTCTAAATGTACTATATTCGCACCTAATAAAAATAAGAAATATATGACTGGAAGTTTATGTAAAATTAACGTGGATATATATCGCGCCTCGTGGCGTTCAAAGGGCGCGCGCGGGGTCGAAGCGGGACGCGGGGCGAGCGCGGCCGGCGTGGCGTGAACAAAAGCGTGCATGCCATGATAATAGAAGATGCGTTTAGATCTTTGTTGTGGCAAGAAGCGATCCGCGCGTTACACAAATTTACTTTTAGCTAAATTATAAAAATAAATTAAAAATAAATATCGGATTATATTTACTTACGCAAAGTGACAGTGTATTGTTAGAAATACACATTACAGTAATAACAAATTTATCTGTACATAATTATAATAAAACAGTAACGCAAGAAAAACTGTACATACATTGAGAATTTTCTAAAAAAATAAGTGGGATTTGTTAGAAAAACGTAACTAATGACAAAAATTACTTTTTAGAATGTTTGTCTGTTTGTCTGTGTGTATGGTACGCTTCACGCGAAAACTATTGGATAGAATGAATTGAAATTCTATGATCAAAAAAGTTCTTTGTAAACCAAGGTAGGCTTTAGGCTACATATTGATTTTAAAAGGTTTTTTTCGTAATTGAATGCACAAATGACATGTTATTTAGTTAATAAAATAATAACTCTGGGAACATAAAAATCACGCTATTTTTATTAAGGAGCGGGGCATTCATATCATAAATTGCAGGGGAACAGCTATTCAACAATATGTCAACGGGGAATTTAGCGGAGAGGTCAAGCGACCGTTTACCACACTAAATGGTGCGAGTTCAAACCCTATAATACTGTTTTAGAAAATTCGTATTTTATTTTTGTTAGTTTATGTGTTAGTTACGATACTGTTATAAAATCTAAGAACTATACATGTCCTATCTAATTGTATGGAGAGTTTCACACCAATATTACTAAACTGATTGATTGGTGGTACAACAAGCTACACTATCATGAAATCAAGTCAGTCTAAGTTTTTACTTACCAAGCACATTAAAATTTGTTGTAATTGGTAATTGATTTAAGTTTATAATTCGTAGTTTTGTTCCTTGCTGGCGGTTAACATATTTTTTGAAATTCAAAAATAATGTAGTTACTTTGTCTGTTAAATTAACGACAGTTTAGTTTTATTCTTAATTCAATTTGGGTAAATAATATGTAGTTTCCGTTTTCTAACTAGATGGCTGCATTGGCCTCGAGTTAGATCGCGCTATGGTTTCGTTCCCAAAAAGTGATGTTATAGGTGCCGATGTGACGCTCTCATCCTATATAAACGGGGGATACCTTTGTTGTTTGTGTTGGTTGAAGTGTTTAATTTTCCTGCGAATAATTATTATTTTTGGTTGGAGTGTAGCCATGTAAGGGGCACTATGGAGCACGGACTTAAAAAATTTAGCCAAAAAAGTGTTATTTTTGCAAATCGTTTTTTTTCTCGATTCTATCGTATAAAACACCTAAATTTAAGGCTAAAAGTATCTTGGTGCTTTTTGTCTCCGATTAACCGTTTGTCGTAAAAACGATGTGGAAGGGTATCCATTAGGTTAGGTTAGGTTAGAATAGGGAATATGCATGTATTTTAAATATGGTTCAAATATTTTTTTTCCGAATCTTTAATGGCAGAAAATATGAACTAAATCATTATTTCACTTTTTAATAGCGTCATAATTATTTAAAATTAAAAATAAAAGTGCGAATTAAGCGCGGGAAATTCAAATTTGTGAAACGCGTCACCATTGGTTATAACGAAACTTGACGTCAAATACTACGACAACAACTCAACGTCTACAAAACATACAATGTGTAAGTATGATATTATGTATTGGAATGGACTTTTTATTGAATAACATAATTATTGCCGTGTGTGTTGTGAACTAATTTAACGTTCAAGTGTAATTTTAGCTTCATAGTGAGGTTATAAAACATTTTAGAAAAATGACTCAAAAATGGTTTTGTAAAAGCACAATCTGATAATGTTTATTGCATTCGGGTACAAGCCATACCGGTAAACTGGTTTTTGAACTTTTTTCATGGTGAAATGGTTAGAAGAACGAAAACACCCAAACAAACAGTAATAGGAGCATAGTATTTGACGTAATCGAAATGGCGCGCGAAAATGGCGGCGTTTAAACAGCTCAAATTTATTCTGTATTTTAATTTTTTTTTTTAAGCTTCTTTACTGCATTTTTAAATATGTATATTTTTTTTACTATGTTAAAACGTTGTAAACAGTGATTTAAAAATATAAAACAAATACATGCATATACCCTATTGTGACCAACTACCTCGAAATTGGTTGCGAAATTTGCCAAGTTAGCTGCGCCACAGTTATTAACTTTTGCAGTTATCATCGTTTTTATTTTTTCATGACTGTACTGTTTTTTTCCTAAATAAATGTTTTCTTTTTTTTTAGTATTTTTTTCATAGTGCCCCCAAGACGACACTCTGACCTTATTTTTCTACTTACTTACCTACTAGCATTTCTTAAGTGCTTATTACGTGCTGATTTGAATATCGTTAGTATCGGATTAAGAAGAAATTTTAGCTATGCCTTTTAGAAAAACATCAAATCTGTCTCGAAACTTAAGGGTTTCTAAGATGCGCAGGTTAGTTCGATCTCTCGAAACCGACGCAGAGCGTGTACAACGGCTGGGTTCTAACCGTGAGCGTAATGCGCTAAGTTTGTCCGCAGAAACTAGCACGCAGCGACAATTACGACTAAAATTTAAACGAGTCCGACTCTTCTCTATCTCAGGAAAGTGTGAAACAACAAGAAATGCGTTTAGCTATCGACCGGGATCGTCATTCTTTGTCTCGCGCATCCGAAACGTTTACAGAGAGGGATCAGAGGTTGAATATTCAGAATATTTGCTCTGAGACTGCTCGGTCCCTCGAGAACAATCAGGAGCGCGATACATTTTGAAAATCATCCCCTAAGGGGGTAAAACGTGGGTGCAAAGTAAGTACTTGTATAAAACTTTGTCGTTTTTGAAATTGTTCCAATGAAATTCAGTATGAAGGTTTTTCATTGAAAGTCGTGAAACACGTAACAAATATTTTTTCGTAAATCATTTTTAAGGGGGTAAATGGGGAGCGCAAAGTTAGTGTGAAAGTTCTCTGATTTTCAAAATTATTTCGATAAAATGAAGTATTAGGGTTATTAAACTTTTGTGAATTCAATCCCTTAGGGGGCAAAAAAAAATAAGAGGTATTTTAGTATATATACATATAACCTAACCTTACCATCCTCATGGATGTCCCCCGCCCCAGGGAGGGCGGAGGGTCTGTCAGACTCTTACTGACTAGAAACCATCCCGTGTTCCTTTACTCACCTGCGCCGGGGGTCACGGGAACAGAAGATACTTCCGCGGCCCCCGACTGGTGCCGGCCCCGCGGGCAGCCATAAGGCCATTGGCTGTTACGACTATCGGCACAATGACAGCCGAGTCCACATCCCACATGTCGACAACCTCGCGTGCTAAGTCGAGATATTTGATTTTTTTCTCTTTCTCAGCTTTCACGAGGTTCTCGTCATGAGGGATGGTAACATCGATTATCATTGTGCGGCGCGCTAATCGATCTATCACCACTATATCAGGCTTATTGGCAACAATAGTCCTGTCAGTGATGATAGATCGATCCCAGTACAGTGTAACATGGTCATTCTCGAGAACTGGTTCGGGCACATACCTGTAATACTGTACTTCAGAATCCACAAGCTGGTATTTCAAAGCAAGTTGCTGATGGATAATCCTGGCCACTTGGTTATGTCTGTGCAAGTACTCACTGTTAGCCAGACGAGAACAACCAGAGATGATATGTCTGATAGATTCACCCGGACAGTGACATGCCCGACACACGTCAACTGTCCCGTCCTTCATAATATATCTCCGATAGTTATTCGTCAAGATAACTTCGTCCATAATTGCACAGACGAACCCTTCAGTTTCTCCGAAGAGGTTACTGAATCGTAGCCAGGATACGGACGCTAAGAAGTCTACATCGGGCCCATGAAGAGCCCGGTAGAAGCGCCCGTGAAGCTCTTTGCTTTGCCATACCTGTCTGCGGTCATCAGTACTCAGTACTATAGGTTTGCGCCAGTTCTCGTTAGCCATGGATAGCGGGGTAAGGCCCTTGTCCACTGCGACCACATCCCGATGCATCCCCACGTCGGTTTTCAGAAAGTATTCTCGGAGGCTGTACACCTCACGGTTGTGGAGGGTCTTAGCATTCAGGAAGCCTCGACCCCCGCACTTCCGCGGGATGTACAGTCTCATAACCGAGGATCGTGGGTGATGCATCCGGTTTGCGGTCATCAGTGTACGAACTCTCTTATCCAGGGCGTCAAGTTCCGTTTGAGTCCATTTGAGTATGCCGAAAGAGTACATCAAACTGGCATGACCCAACTATTGAAGGCGCGCACCTTGTTTCCGCCTGACAAAAGGCTATTTAAAACCTTCTTCAGGCGGCCAAAGAAGCGCTCCTTCAACGATTGCCTCATGTCAGCAGCATCAATGCCTAACGCTTATTATTATTATTATTATACAATACTAAAGAAGGTAGTAAGTATTATTTGAAGTAGTAGTAGTAGGAGGTAATAATTTTAACTCGATTGGTATCATCCATACATAAATATTACTTTGACTGGTTGATCGAGTGGATCCGCACTTGCGTCGCGGTCGTCTGTCTGCTTGCGATGAACTCAAACATGACTACGCCAATGCTGTTTTTACCTGTAGATAGTGTTTTTCTCAAGGAAATTATTAGTATATAATTTGTCAAGTTTTTGTATGCATTGGCAAAAATGTAATTATTGTATTTGTTGGAGGTTAAAAATAAACCTTCTAAAACCTTTAAAAATAAATCCATGCGGGCGAAGCCGCAGCCATCAGCTAGTTAAATAATAAATGAGTATGTTTGGAATAAAAATGGGTTACGTCATACGTGAATAACAATATTCTATGGAAGTGACAAGCGCATGTCGCTTGTCACTTCCATGGCGTAATAGCTCTTTGGCAATTACTGTAATACAAGAAAATTATATGTTCCCTTAAGAAATGCCAATTTTTTATAGGGTGCAAATATAAAGGAAACCAAGTTAATATGACTGTATTAATTTCAAAACAACCAAAATTTCCCCCGAAGTACAGCGGCAGAAAATCGTAAAAAGCTAATTTCCATATGTCACACTAGGGTGCAAAATCAATAATGTATTTAGGTCAAAATGTATAACCCTTTCCTCAATTTGCACAACTACACAGTTTTCCCCAAAGCTGCAATGACCAAAAAAGAAAAAAAAATGTTTTTATTTTTTTTCTCACGCTGCGTTAGTCAGAATAAAATAAATAAAATGTAATAATGTAGATTAAGGTGTAATACAGCATACAAAAAATTACGCAGAGTACACCTGTATTATCTAGTTAGTTATGGCCAATAAACAATTTTCACCCCCTTCCGTAGGGGTAGTAAATGTTTTTTTGTTTTCATACTCGATTTTCCACTCATACAAAACCATCAGAACCGTTTTTGTCTCTCCAGAGAATTTATTCCAATCTTTATCAAAAAATGACCTAATTTGACTGGACTAACAATACATTACTGATGATCTCGTATTGTATTGAATTTTGGTACAAAGCGAGGTCAACGTAAACTGGAAATAAATAGCTTGATGTGTAGCCGCGTGTACTTGCTTACCCTAAAGTTTGCGGATGTGACATGAATCATCTTACGGTCAAAAACTTACGAAACCATTGACTCATGTAAGTAGGCTATCAGGTTAATCAGCGCAAGCTTTTATATTTTCAAACAGATATGTATCAGCGCTACATTTCTAAATCCGTTGGCTTGCGAACACATAACTAATGCAGAACATAAAATTCTAAACTAATAAAAACATTATCTTTCGAATTAATCTAGTGAAGTTTCTTAATTCAAAAGACGCAAGATGATCGTCGCCATGTCCTCTCCGCAAGCGATCGTTACTGTCCGTTGAGTCGAAAACGTCAATTGTCGTCATAGTCGGCGTTAATTGAAAGATTCCCGTTGTTTTGTGAACTCTAATGACACGTAATAAAGACGTTCAAAGATAAAAACAAAAAGATTGGAATCCCAAAAGAAAGATTGATCGAGCGGAACACTTGGGCAACGGCTAATTACATTCTTTGAGACCGAATTGAGAATTGAAACAGGTGTATCGCCGATGCGCTTTTTAACCGACTTCAAAAAAAGGAGGAGGTTCTCAATTCGGTTGTATTTTTTTTTTTTTTTTTTTTTTTTTTTTTTAGGGTTTGTTACCTCAGTACTCCGTCATTTATGGACCGATTTTCAAAATTCTTTTTTTGTTTGATAGGGTATAGTAGCAGATTGGTCCCATTTGTATCAAAACTCATATCTGATGAGGGGTCTCCGAGGAATTGAGGGAACTCCTCAAAAAATATAGGCACACACGCACCGATTTTAACATTTTTAGTAACAAATCAAGCATTTTCATTTAGAAAGTATCATTTGGTGAAGAAAAACTGATGTAGAAGACAGGCAACGGAACTCTTCAACGCATAACAGCAAATTATTCACGATTGCTATAGTCAGATGTCTATGCTGAGCTTTTGTATTCCCACAACATAACATTACGCCATTCTGTTTTAAAAGGGGCCGGCAGAGATGTATAGATTAATGTTTAGATAGAACTTCTTTAGCAATTGTTATCCAATTTCAATGATTCTTTCAAGTTTTGAAAGACTTTCTTTACACACAAAGAAACTAAAAATTACAAAATAAAAACTTTTTTAAAAAAAAAACAACCGACTTCTTAAAAAAAAAACTAACAGGTGAAAAATAACTCCAGTTTCGGAAGTCGGTGGCCAATAATGAACAAAACAAAACCACCAAAGCCACAGACTTCCGAAACTGGAGTTATTTTTCACCTGTTAGTTTTTTTTTTAAGAAGTCGGTTGTTTTTTTTTTTAAAAAGTTTTTAAACAAACGGTACTCGTCGAATACCATGTAATCTGATTAATGGAGCCATTTTAAATTTAGTTTCTAAGCTTTTTAGGAGAGCAGGAAAAATGTTCGCGATTTCGCTTCCAAAACTATCAACAAATACTCACTTGACTGATTTAGGAAAAATAATACAAACTCAGTTTGGGCTACAGCTTTAAATATTTATTTATAATTGTTTCAATAGCACTAGTCATTGTAAAATAGACTTAATTTACACTTGAAAGAAGTTGAGACATGTTTAAGTGCAAATAACATCAATCAGAAATATGGAGTTGAATATGGAATAGATGACACGTTCTCGTCCTAAAAGATTCCTTTTATTTCTAAGCATTCTGAACAAGACTGGAATTACATTCACGACAAATCATAAATCCTAATTAATCACATGCACAGGTAATAAACCACTAGCAATGGACATTGCATGTCTTTGGACGTTGAATAACGAGCTGCCTTTGGATGGGAACAAAGGCGCGCAACAAACTATGAGCTCAAGGCATTAATTAAGACACAAAAATGTCATTATGACCACTGGATTCCCACACAAAGATTTTAACAAAGCTTTCCAACAAGATACGTTCAAAAGATCGTGTCGTTTATGGTCCTTATTTTTCTATTGCCGCAGACACTTTTATTTATAATGGACTAGAAAAAATGTCCACAGGATGCTCGTGTGTCGATTTCATCTCTCGATGGAACACCTATTCAAACAGGTTGATGGTCCAATCAAAAGGCAAGTGACGCTTAGTTGTGAGAAAGAGATAGGCATAGTTCAATTTGTGTACTTAGAACAGGGACGGCGAATATTGCTGAAGCAGCAATGGTCCGTTGCATCACGATCCGAATTGACAGTTCAAGTTTTTTATTGCTCAGTAAAGAAAATAAACGTTCAGTAAGGTTTAATAGCTGCGGGGGCTAATAGTTTTTCGTACTTGCGATATGGACAAAGATTCAAAGTCTATAATAAAGAACTTTAAACACCGCAAGAATGTTCTTGTAGCAAACAACATCAGTTTAAAACTCGGCGTAGAAGTGACTCGTTAAACATTTGATGATAAACTTAATAGTGTGAGAATTGACTGAGATTATTTCTTTCTTTAACTGCGGCTTAGGAATAGAAGATATTTTTCATGGTAATATCTGGTGAAACGTAGATTAAACCAAAGAACTATAACACAACCTTTGTTTACATTAATCAGTGTTTAAAATCAATTAAATAAATATAATAATTTGGTCTCTGTAGTCAATTTCCGATTCATAGTTGATTTCTGCATCATCGTCTTTAACACTACGTCGGGGTTGACTTCCAGTCTTCCCAAATCCTCCTGAATACCTATTTTCCCTCCACTATCCAGTAACTGGATACCCTTTAATTCAATAAACCCCAAGCGGACACCGGCGTCCGCGCTGTCTCATTGTCTTTCTATTGTGTCTCTAATTAACACAATTGAAAGGGTAATAGTACTGGTTATCAAACTTTTAGGCTATCCCTACATGTAACGGCTGATAGACACGATATAGGTACTCATAATCCAAACTTATATTTTATGGCAATCTATTTAGTCTTACAGTTGTATTTTCAAGCACTACTTATTATTTCATGATACTATGTAACCCAAAGAGATTTCAAAGACTATAGAGCGGGCATGTCAAGGAAATGTCTTAGAAAAACTTTGATCCCATGTCTCAGTAACGCCATCTAGAATAATATATGAATATTGGAGCGGCAGCGGAGCGTAATAACAAAAACTCATAGACTTGTGTCCGGCAGGACACATTTTTCGGACGATAATTTTGTTTGTGATGTCCGGTCTATAGGTATTGAATGTCTTTGATATAACCAACAATGGCAATGTCAACGTGGCGTGTCACCTATTCTCGGGGGCAACAAAAAACTATCTATACCTGGCTTATTCGTTTTTATTTAAAGGTGTCAATTCAATATTGTCTTACTATTTATATTAAACACTTGCACGCTACATACGAGTATGTATGTAGAAGGGGACAAGGTTAACATAGTCACGAACTCACGTCGAAGAAATAATATTATTTCTATAAGTATAAAAAAAACTAAAACAGTCAATTATTTTGTGATAGGTAGATTCAAAGGTCAGGTATTAAATCATGGTTATTTTTCTTCTATCAACAAATGAGACTCATCAAACAAAACAGCACGCCTGTTATCCCCGAATGGTTAAACAGAGGTGTAGGTACCACTGTGTAGTACACCCACTTTTCGCCAGTAACGTTTAAGTTCCATGTTATAGGGGGGAGCCTATTGCCATCAATCGGGCACATATCGAGACTCCGCGCTGCTAGTAAGAAATTACTGGTGGAGAAACTCAATAACGCTTTGTCTGACCCGTGGATCGAACCCGGAATCTCATGCTCAGCAATAGCGGTTGCGACCACAATACCAACAATTTTTTAATTGTGCGTATTACAGAAACAGGTAGCTGATTTTTTTTTTCTAAAACGTGTATCCCCGCATTACGTACTGAGCTGTGGCAAAGATGAGCGTAGGTCCTTCAAGCAGGATCTAATTAGACTTGCACGTACTTAGAAAATTACTTCCAACGCCTACTTATATCCTAGTAATTTGCTGAGTTAACTTAACGCTAAGTACTACTTACTTTTGCCTTAAAAGGGAGAATTCCTTAGTGCGAACTCAAACTAGTTTCACACTGATAGTCTTACTATAGGAATCGAATCCAAATGAAATAGGTCTTGACGAAAATGTACTAAAAACGGATCTTGATTACAATAATGTTGTATGCAATGATATTACAAGTAAAAGGTGTAGATAGGTTATACGTGCTCAGCAAGTAACACATTAGGTGTCAGTCAAAGATATTTAAAATACTATAGAGCGGGCATGTCACGGAAATGTCATAGAAAAACTTTGATCCCATGTCTCAGTAACGCCATCTAGAATAATATATTATGAATATTGGAGCGACAGCGGAGCGTACTACAAAAAACTCATAGACTTGTATCCAGCAGGACACACTTTTTCGGACGAAAATTTTGTTCGTGATGTCCGGTCTATAGGTATTGAATGTCTTTGGTGTCAGTGCGTTAGTGAACCATTTTTGAAGATCGAATGTTATTTAAGTAGTTATCTACACCTTTTTACTTATAATATCATTGGTTTTATGTACATCATTTACTCAGTCTTTTTCTAACCATATTTTGCTCTACTTCCAGTCTCAGTGGATGCAGCAAATACTAGTTTTACATGGAGGAACCTAGGAGGAGCCTACCTGACCTCCACAACCAAGTTACTAGGTACCACGATATCAATTTATAAGACTGATTGTCAAACGTTCTCACTGGTAAACAATTATCAACCTTACACTAACAAAAATAGAGTTTAAATAGAGTTTGGTGTGGGAAAAACGCGCTTCACCCGATCTGAGGCGGCCTTTAGAGCCCATAACATGATGGGTAGTCGACTGGTTGACGCAGGAACAGAGTGACAAGCAGTATAATGACGTACTAATATGAAACCTAAGTATTGTCCTAGATGCTGATTTTCCTTTAGCAAAGTGTGATATGCGCTCCGGCGCTTGGAGGAAATCGTCATCATGCATAACTTCGACCTTGCTATCTTACACCCTTTCTACAAGTCTATCCTTATTTGAGTATAGTATTCTTAAAAAAACTTCTTAAATAATTAGTAAAAGTACGGTCGTCACCGCTTGGTGTCCTCGCTCCGTGCTGAGGTCGACTACTATCTAGAGTACATTCCTACAGCCTGTCAGCCGTTAATATTATTAGCAGATCGTTTAGTACTAAAATAAATGAATATTGATCATGATACTAATAGTATAAATGATCTAATAATAAGAGCGAGATAATTTAAGTTGTGTTAGCGTTAAAAACAAGTCTAATTTACATACATGTATAACTTGCTCCGATGCTAAAAAATCTCAAGATCGGTAATAATAGAAAAAGGAGATAGTTGTGTATTAATTGTGACTGTTAAGCTTAATTACTTCACTCCTGCATTCCACGAACAGTTAAGTTTAAGTCCCCTATAAGCAATAGGAGGCGGGCCTATTGAATTGCCACTGATCGCGCACAAATTCAGACTCCGGGCTGTTACTCAGAAATTCTAGATGGTAAAACATTATAACACTTTGCTCCCTGAACCCAATACTTCGTGTTTAGCACTTGCTACCAGTAGACAAGCGAGGCAGTTAAATAATCATCATCAGTAGGTACATTAGTAGATACTGATGATGGTCACTGAATCAAACTTTACCTCTTGATATTATTAAATATCAAGAGGTAAAATTTGTGAGTGTATGAGGTTGTAAGGGGTAATCTTTTGATCTACTGAACCGATTACATAAATTCTTTTATTAATCGAAATCCACATTATTAGTCTAATCTGCATTTTATTTTCAAATTAAGCGGGAGTGTGGGGATGTTAAATTACACGCGGACGAAGTCGCGAGAAAAGTTCTAATTAGTGCTAAGTCCGATTCATATTTAAAATATCTAAATGGCATTCGATTCTAACTAAAACTTGCGTAAACCCACTGTAATTTGATTATGTCATCAACTTGAGCACTTTCATAAAGTTTCATTTCAGTGGTATTCGGCCAAATATTTTATTAATACCATTGTTCTAGAAAAACTGTAATTTATAGAAAGTCTTCTTTATACATAACCGTAGAAATATCTTTTCCGTAGTCAAGTACACGGAAAGGAGAAACAAATTAGCTATCTTAACCCTGAAGGTAATGTCTTAAGGCAAGAAACAATTGAACACATAATATAATCAATAAAATGCTGCTTTGTACTAAAGATCGTAAAGATTTCTCTTGGAAACACATTTATGGGCAAATGATGGGGAAAATATTATCCACATTATAATCGTAGTCATTAAAGTATCATACATAAAACTAGTGAAGAGAGTGCATTACTGCTGCTTCTGAGAATAGATGTGTTTTTTTGTTTATTCATTCAACGTTAGCTGTTGAAGTTGTATGCAAACTTTTAACAGTGTACACTACACACACACACACTTTAAATACATCTTCGCACGAAACTTTACATAAGCCGGTCAACGCTGTTAGTTGAAAACTTGAGAGAACTGCACTATCAAAGCCTACCTTTATAGTATGGAAGGACAGCTCAATTCGCCTACACTTTACGTACATTTTAAAGTCGCGATTTTTACAGTATATCACTGCTAAAAAATGATGCCTAGAGCTTTCCCAAACTACAGTCAGACGTTTGTAAAACTTGTGAGGTTTGTAGCTAAATAATAACGGCCGCACAGGTCGATACGTTTGGCAAGGTAGGTCCGTGGATTCGTATGCCATTCATAACATATCAGGACCCCTCCGTACCTCGGAAAGCAGCGGGGCTAATAGTCACGGCTGTCATTTGTAGATCTTTGACTGTCAGTAGTCTGAAACCTATTCACTGGGTTATTAGGATCAAATAAGTAGTAGCTCCATGTTAAATACGGGTCACGGCTCAGCTGCATTCGGATAAACTGAAAGCCGAACCCAACATAGTTAGAAAAGGCTAGGCAGATGATGGTTCTTAGAACTACCATTATTGCTGTTCTCATTGTTACATTACACTTAAACGTTCTGAACTCCTTCCTGATACAAACGAATTAGATTAAGAGCCTGAACTAAAAAAAATAGATCAACCTAAGCAAATATATTCCATCTAAGCACCTGACTCTAATGAATTATGCATCAGGGAACTGCGAAAGCTTATTTAACTGGTACACTATGAGAAAGCTCAGAAAACACAACGAACAGTACATTTCATAACACCAGTTAGTTGACATAACGATATCGACCGCCACCTACAAAGTCGGCTGTACGATTATGACCATTATGACCCTATAAGTTAGAAATAATTTATCAGCTAAACTAAGGTAGCCATTGTCTCTGTATTAGGTTGAACTTACGTAAAACATTTAGCTTGGAGTCACGAGAGCTGGATTGTGACAGAAGTGACAGATTTCTCGGTCGTGTTGACACTGTGCCACGGTTAGATGCAAATTGTCGCCACTAACACCTATTGAACTACCTACGTGAGCATGTTGTCATGATCTTTGATAGTAGTCTAATGATTTGATACAGAGAAGCGTCTACATGCTAGCGGTCTCGCTGGTTTCAATGTAAAATGTGACCTTGTTGGATCGAGAGTTGCGGCAGCTGCAAAGGCAAAAAGAACACCGATAGCATCAAACGACAGCAATGCTCTACGGTAAACTAGAATCTCACATCAACTACTCAGTACGGTTGTCCTAGTAATGGAGCAGGCACGTTAGCATAAAGAAGCTACTGACAAGATGCTTGTCAGTCATTGCCAGTGAGCTTTGCCATTTACTCACTCAATGAACAAAAAACAAACAACATTAAACCTGTCAGTCTCTTTAGTATGAAGGAGCTAAATGTTGCTCCACCAGGCCTTTAATAATGATTTACCATAACTAACGCCAATCAAGTACGTAAGAGAAACAGCCAATGCAGATGCACAATTCGCTGTTACCGCTTAAAAGCTTTCTAAAACCAGCAGTATGTTCAAGCTTAGTTTCACAGTCAAAGTTCTTAACCCTGACAAACAGTAAAATGCCAAATGCACGTTAGATGCAAGTGTAGACATAAATAACGGTGATACAGAGCTTCTTGTAGAGGTATTAACATTATTCGACCTCGTCAGCCAAAGGTAAGCCGCTCCCAACACACGCCGTGTTCTAAGTATTAGATTTATTGTTGCAGTTGAAATCAGAAGTCGTGTCTCGTTGCATAGCCGTTATGCGTTTAAACGTTATTTCTCTATGGATAATTTCTTAATGGATCGATTAGAAGTATTCGATCATGGAATATATATACAATTATGCCATCGAATGGTTCCAGTTTAAACTGTTTACGAAAGGATCATTTATCTCAATTAGCAAGCAATTTAGAAGGTTGAGGAATACATTCTGAACCAAACGGAAACCTTCTAATTTAAGTTCTCAAACGAGAATTTGAAATGGAACTTCAGATTCTGGAAGTTGATCCTAATGATAAAACACTGCAATAATAATCCCTTAAGCTCCTTAATGCAGCTGTAAAATACAATAACAAGGATTACAATTCCACAAATCCCATGGATTAAAGCCACAGTTGCAAGAATTTCGCAAGAAAACAAGCAGCTACCAAAGATCGTGGTTACGGACTAATTACCCAATTTGTCACCCTGTGTCCCGTAATTTGCGTGTCCAAACATGCATACAGTCATGCTGTATTCTCATACCTGTCACATCAGATAAATGAGGTCCTACGTGCCTTAGAAAAGGCTGTTAGACACGGCCTTACATTCCTCAACAGGTTAGATTAGTGTGCTTCAAGCTTAGATAAAACAATGCGATTGCGACATGCCATGATGTTTGCATTGGAGATAATAAATTGTTAATACGGAGGTATTTGAGACAGACGTGATTGAGACTTGGTTTCAGCGAATAATTTGCATTGTTTTGTCATTTTTGCTGTCTTGTTTCCTTGTGTTACTTGAAATAATACTTTGTGGGGTTGAGAAAAGTCATCTATTTTCTTAACCAGGCAAGGTTATAATAATACCTTCTTCAAAAGCATTCTGAGTTTATTTAACGGTGCGTAATAGAAATTCCTTCTCTAGAAGTTAATACTGTTTATTGCTATTTGCTTTTACTTCAACGTCTAAAGTACCGATTGAAATGCCGCGGTAGAAAAGTACCGCTTGAACAGAGACAACGAGATTTCAAGGGTCCTGTGCCTATATGCGCTATAAAAATATCTTAAATAGCCAGCTGGGCGCGAGCGACGAAGGGTTCTGTAGAGTTATACAAGATTAAGAGATAAAGCAAATGTTACGGTCTAGCAAAATACCTTAATTTTTCATACAATCCAGTTTTTATTAATTACTGGTTTATGCCCGCGGGTTAGGCATAGCTCGATTAAAACGTAACTTTTCCAAAATTATCCCAAGGGAACACACTACCGGAATAAAAGTATAATAATTAAGTGGTAATCCAGGAATTTTTCAATGATCTATACTTGCCAATTTTCACTTTCACATTTATAATATTAGTTTGATTTGTTGCAATAGCGGCAATATACAATATAGACACATAGATCAACGCTCTATTACCTATTTCGGTTCATCAGAACACAGCTAGCTGACAGACTGACAGACTGACAAACTGACGCTGACGTACAGAGAAGGCCCTTAGAGCAAGCGGAACCCCAAAAATCAGTAGTAGTAGCTACACTGAGTGCCGTTGCCATTTCAAAGATATTTGAAAAAGGAATTCGATTCTTTAGATGTTTGGAACATTTATCGTACGTCATGTTGTAGTCACCGTCATGACATTCGATTGACGTGCGCATGCGCGCTTGTTTTTTTTCTTTTTTTTTCTTTGCTGACTCGCGTGCTGCGGTTCTACATAGTGTAGATAGTTATTATTATCTACTTTACTTGACTACTTATGGTTTATGAAAAAGGTTGAATGCATTTCTTGGATTTCGATTGAATCTACGATAAGCGACATTAATGGGGATTTGTGGAGTCCATATCCTTCGATAATATCGTTAAAAGTTATTACTAGACCGTGTAATTTCTGTTATGTATGACGTGATCATGTGATATTAGCTTTAAGTGATCCTAGAATGTAATGGTAACTGCGATCAAGGCCTTTAGAGTTATATGGGGAGCTGGATGAAGATATTTCCTACTTTGCTTCTTTGTTTTATAGCTCCTTAAAAGTCTAGACTAATTTAATTACTATTGCTTATAACATCACGCTCATATTCCGCACAGGGTTAGGCAGGGGTTTACTTAGCCACATTTAGCCAGTTATAAATAAATATATTCCACAATTTCACCATTCCTCAGAGCTATTACTGGGAATTTTCAGATTGAAAAGCCCAACAACACTACCCAACATGAGAATTATGCTCAACAGTAGTGCGTAAGACTATAAGACTAATTACAGAAATTTTATCATCGCATTTAGCGATAAGGCCGCCCTGCGTAGCCCTTAAAGGTATTATTTGTAAGTTTTTGAGGTGTAAAGTAAACAGTATTCAATTCTAACCAACCATCAGCCTACTTCAGTGTTTCAAGAAAACTTTAATGGCTAGCAAATGACCGTTATTGTTACCACTAATTTTTCTTACATTCAACATAATTGCAGTCATCTAAGGATAACTTCATTAAAAAACATAACCCCATATCCTTCTGGCAGTCGGGTAATAAGACAAATCTATGTAATTTTTCACAAAATACATTAACGTGTTGTACTTGTATCTTACTATCAATCTATCAATGAATATACATATGTATAGTATAGGTAAGTACAACCAGCATGTACAACCGGCTACACATCAAGCTTTACATTGCCAGTCTAAGCTGATCTCGCATTGTATAGGATTTTCGTACAATGCGAGATCATCTTCGAGTGTACGAACAACTCGAAAACAAATTTCTTCAAAGACAAGTTGACCGTGAGCGAATAACTCCGACTGAACACGAAGCAATGTGAACCAAACAGAACCATTCATCGAGCTACGCGTATCTAATGCGTAAATGTTAGTGACGAATTTATAATCACCAACATTGTTATTTTGTATCGAGACTTGTTCGGTTGCGAAGCGACGAATATAGTGCAAGGGCGACGGCGGACAAGTCTGCATCGACCTTAACTTGACAGAACAATACAGTTGAAGACTTGGAGATATTTGCATCTAATTGATCATGTTATAATGTGTTTGGGTTGATTGGAGCAATTTATCATAATGCTGTCAGTAAGATTTGAAGCTATTACTACTCCTAAGGCTCTAGGCATACGGACTGCATTAAAACTGCACTCAGACTGTAAATTTTTGTTTAACAGCAGACGTACTAACTTCACGCCAACTGCTTTGCTGGTAGAATGCAGACCGTCTGTCTATCTGCCTGGAGCCTAACAGCTAGATGGGTCGATCGAAGGAAAGCTATGCTCGCCGAGGTGTGTTAGTGGATGAGCGACAATTGATTATTATCGTAGGGGTCCGTGCCTCGGAAAGCGCGTTTATTCGTTGGTCCCGGCTGTCATATATATAGATCCTTAACAGTCAACTACGGGTAACTGTTCTACCCTGGAAAATCTGACAACCAGTTTAATCAAGGGGTATCGTGTTAACCAGTTTAATCAAGGGGTATCGTGTTAACCAGTAACTGAGTTGTGAAAGTCAGATGGTCCGTACTGAGTAATCAGATGTCCGTACTGAGATTCCACGTGGAAAATAAAATAGAAAGAAGTGTTTATAGGATCTAACACTTAACTCTTCTTTCTATTTTGTATAAATTTCTTAACCCTTCCTGTCGTGATGGCCCAAAGGTTAAGGCGCCTACCTCTTCACGAGGTTGTGGTTCAAATCCGGGCAATTACCAATGTGACTTTTTCAATTCATATGTACTAGGGAATGCAGAACCGATGATGTTTTGAAGAACCGGGATTTTCGGGACCTTTTGGCTTAAGAACCGGGATTCCCGGTACTATCGATACTTTTGATACTTTAATAAGTCTTTGTAAGAGAGTTGAAAGTGTTGAAACGGAGAAAGTAAAAATAAGACGAAATGACAGGGCAAAGTAAAAACATTTAAATCAAATCAAATAAAACGTTTTATTTCTTGTGTGAGTGCAGATTCAGGCTTAAAAGATGAAAATTTATGTCTCTATAATAGTTTCTGGATTTCGCCGATCAGTTGTTGTTCTCTTTTGTCTGATTGTTTTATTACAATATTTTGAATTGAATTTGCAGCCTTCGGCAATTTATGTCCGAATTTTCGAAACAGCATTCGCAGATGTTCAGACTCTACAAATGTTCGGAAAGGATATCCATCCATAGCCGACATTCGGGAAACCATAAGTTCCTTGGAAGGATTTGCGTCAGATTCGTAGTAATCAGTTAAGCTTTTTTCTTTGGTATAATTTCAGTATTTGTCGATGTTGAAGGAGATTCGACATGTTGAGGAACTTGACTATCTGCTGTGTTCATGCTTATCTGATGCACATTTTTTAAATGCTTTTGGAGACCACTGGTACTACCTCCAGTACACTTCAAAATTCGTTTACACGCGGCAATAATGCCATACTGAGGTTTTATCGTTGGCTTTATTAAGGACTGCCTCAAAATCCATCGTCTGTAACAAAATATAGAGTAATTATTGAAATACAAAGTTAAACGAAAAACGTTGGTACCGACTAAATTACTTGATGTTTAATCAATACAGTGCACTGTAGTTTTAAGGTAAAGTATGTAACATTAAAAAAAGCTAATTAAAAATATCATTAGAACAGCTAATATTATTCTACGAATAAAATAAGCTTCCCAATCCCATGTAAGTAGGTTGGTAAACAAACAGCTAGTCGTACCTAAACTACGTCTTGCTTAATTAATACAGTGCATGGTAGTTTTATTGTGGCGTAGTAACATTAAAAATAAACTGAATTTGTAAAACTTTAGAACAGCAAATTTTATTAGTGTACGTATTGAAATCAACTTCCGAATTCCATGTCGGTTGGTGATCAATCAGCTGCTCGTATTTTGTATTCAAAATGAGGATGGAGAATGAGAATGGTGGCTACAATAACTAAATAATTATATAAAGCCGCTCATGTTTCATTAAATTAGTTTATTAAAAATAAATACTCACTTTCCTAAAGAAGAAGTAGTCTTGTTTGAGTACTTTTTGCAAAGCACTTTACACCAAAATCCCACTAGCACGACATTTCGAAGACGCGATCACAATGTAACTGAGCGGAACGCGCGTATACAAGATGGCCGCCACCTGCCCCTCCCGCACCTTCGCACCCTCGCGCATCATGCTCTTGTATTACTAGGTAGCAACGGTGGTAGCTAGGTAGTATAATAGTAACAGTGCAGCTGTAGGATTTTTCAGACAATAAAATTAGAAAAATTCTAAACGCGAAGTATCTTTTCCCGAAAGTACCGAAAGAACCGGGATTTAGTTTTGGAAATTCCGGTTCCTAAAACGACGCAAATTTCCGGGATTTCCCGTTACTTTCGGTTCCGGGATTTCCCGGGACTATTCACTAATATGTACTTGCTAAGTTTATCTTAGACATCATTGACATCGGTGAAGGAAAACATCGTGAGGAAACCTGGACTTATAGTTAATATAAGTTTGAAATCGCCAATCCGCCTTGAACAAG
This sequence comes from Euplexia lucipara, assembly GCA_921972225.1. NCBI lineage: Eukaryota > Metazoa > Arthropoda > Insecta > Lepidoptera > Noctuidae > Euplexia > Euplexia lucipara. The sequence goes on along the minus strand of OV179152.1, from coordinate 15,060,170 downwards.
CGTGGTGATCAATGCTCGAGCGTTCTTTGTATGAGAAGAGGCCTTTGCCCTGCAGTGGGACAGAAACAGGCTGGTATTATTATTTTAATTTGGTCAATTAGAGACACAATAGAAAGACAATGACAGCGCGGACACCGCCGTCCGCTTGGGGTTTAATGAATTAGTAGAGACTTTTCTCATGCAGTTTCCAGTGACAATATTTCTTAAAATAACACAAAAACTGCAATCACTCCAAGATTTGATCGCCCCAGAGACCCGAATGAAATTCATTGGCCACGCATAACTAACTTCCCCATATAAACTACTCAGAAGGTACAAAAATCAAGCTTTCAACAAAAAACGATTTAGACATGGCGTTCACAATATTGACTTTTAACTCCACAATACATATTTCCGTGGTCGGTTAGCAAACAGTTATTTGGACACAAAAAAATAAGTGACGGATTTCTTGTTCAGGCCAATAGCCTTGTTCAAACTTATCTATACGGTGTGTCTACTTCTATATTTTATTTTGCTCGTATTAATATATTTTATTAACTTTAAAAGTAATAATGAGAAGATACATTTGGTAAAACCACAACGAGACTAGTGACAGTTTAAAAGTAGTAGACCCAGTACTGTACTCAACAATAAATAAAATAAATAACATTTTTTAGACAGTCTGGTCTGATGTGGGTAGGTACATAGTTTACTTTTATAAATATCCGATTTGCACTATATCAACAAGGACGCAGAACGTTTCAGACAGCTGTAGACGTTATCCAGAAATCTTCTTTGACACAGAAGGATATGTAATAAAATTGATACTAATCTATTTGAAATTTAACCTAAACTATAACTGATTACCACCGCTGAGATGAACAGACATGCTATTCTTGTATTTTTATTTGAATTCGTTCATCATGTTTTTACCGTGCATGTTTAAATCTATTGCCAATAAATGTTTTTAAAAGGAGGCCACCATAAGACCAAAAGGGCAGGTAAAAAGGGCTATGTTCAGAGTTTCTATGCAGGATCGAATCCAAAATAAATAGATTTGCAAGAGAACCAAAGCAACCGACATCGCCCAGGGATTTGGCAGTAGATGAGGCAGATTGTAGAACCCATAACCTCAGCTAACACACTTTCGGAAAAGTCCTCGCGACTGCGTACCAGAAGAAGCAGCGTGGGTAGGCGCCCAATAGCGACAAAACCGACGATCTATGTAAGATTGCAGGAAACCTATGGATAAATGGAGAGAGCACAGGGGGTCAAGTCTGCTATTGTAATCGTGTCTCAATGACCGGTCAATGATCGATTTTTGACGTATAACGTCAAACTCATGACATAATATATTTCCCATACAAAAACTGTCAAAGTTGTCAAATATTCGATCAATGACCGGTCATTAAGACACGATTTCAATATAGCAGCCCCAGGACCCGTGTTCAGCAGTAGACGTCTCTTGGCTGGAAATGTGATGATAAGCATATGTCAATTGACATTAAAATCCCTAATTATATACTAGTCTCAACTGATCTATTGGCCTACGACCCGCAGATTTAATGGAGACTTCTAAACATAATTATTTTTTCGATTCGACTTTAGCGTAACTCAGGGTAATAATGTGGTGTACATTATACGCAATTAATTTCGACATTTATTGCTAGGTTTCTAGTTGGATGCTTCCGCCGGTTAATTGTCAGGATTCCTGCAATCTTTAGTAGGCAGGATACGTAATCACATAGGTTATAGATCGGATCATAACTCGATTTTATGGGAACAGCTCATCCCTGGCTGGATAGTGCGTGGGATAGCGATAGGCACGTAATAGGGCACTTAGCTATTAACTTAATTACTCGTCTGTTAAAAAGATGTATTATCAAAAGTATTGCGAAATAACTTTGTAAGACGGTAAGATTAGTTAGCCTGATAGCCCAGTATTTTTTTCGAAAAGCTGTGCAGTATAATATGTTTTTTTTTAAATGTCGTTGTTCAAGCGACTTGTTCGGACAGTTTCTTCGAATAATGGGTAACGGTGCACTAAGCTATTAGTTATGCAAATAACATTACAAAGCCGTCTAAAGACTTGAGTCGGTCACTAGCAATGCTGTCTTTTCGAAAGACTAATTTAATAGGTCTTGAAGGGAGAAGGAGAAGTCAAAAAACTTTAAGAAGCGTAAAAGTTACTCACCAGATTTGTTTAACGCTAAAAAACTTCGATCAATAATAAAAAAGAAAAAAAAATGTAACTCTTCTTTGACGATTATATTAGAACATCTCTACATATAAACTAGATTAATGGGCAATCCAATCAGACATCGCTTAATACGTGTGTCAATTACGAGTAGGTAGGTTTACTGTCCATGATTACTATTTGTTATTTTTGTGGTGAATAGTAAATCTTTATTAAACCCACACTTTCGTTGAAGTTACTTTTCTGTTCAATACATATAATCCAACAGAATAGTGCACTTGCATATTGATATATAACGTTTCTTGGCCCTGCTTACCTTAACAGGTACCATTTGAATTAAATATTTATCAGGCAAGAGGAATGTTTTGTGTTTGCACAATTGCCCGTATTTAGCCACGGAATTCTCGTGAGAATATTAAAACGGAGTTTTCTTAGAACAGTGAACCTGTTTGTTTAATATAATTTTTACATGAAATGCGGCGGGTGCGATGACAGGTGATGATACAAAAAGAACAAAAAAAAACAAAAAGAACATTTTAACATCATGTGAGGTGTTGAAGACTCGTAGACATTCGCCCGTTTCATCAAATTTCTATTTTACGTCAGTACTTTAATTCATGTTTGTAAGCCCACATACAGTTAGTACTACATACATAAACTCACGCCTTTTTCCCATGGGGGTAGGCAGAAACTACAGAGCGCCATATGCAACGATTCTTACATACTTACTTCTTTTGCTTCGTTTACATTCATACATGTTGTCATACACACACGCCGGTTGCGAGTACTACGCACCTGATCTTTATAAAGAACCTCACCAATAAGGTCTATGTATGTCCTTCTAGCTAGGGCGTCCCCTCCCGACGTTCCCACTTACATCTGCCTTGTAAATACCTTTCGTTAGTCGCCTTTCATCCATCCTTTCAACGTGACCAAACCATCTAAGCATACTCTTTTCAATTTTTATTACTACATCTTCTTTTAAACCACAACGTTGCTTTATCACATCATTCCTCAATCTGTCATTCAATGTTACACCACACATACTTCGCAAGGAACGCATTTCTACAGCATATAATCATATATTCTATCTACTTTCATGTCTTATACAGTTAGTGTTGCAAATAAACGGTTTGAATCCAAAATCTTCAGATTGAAACCCGCTTTAACTTGGTTTAAAACCACGACGATGTCTGCCGCACATTAATTGCACATTAGTACCAACTATGCACTTGCACAATGTACCTACTTAACGTTTTGAACGAATATAAAGCGTGTTACAGAGCACAGCGTTAGGTTTTAATTATCCTACGTGAGAAATTCCTACCGGGTCAACTTTTCAGATTCAATAAGAATGTTCAGTAAAGCTGTTTAATAATTACCTATCGCGAAATAAAATCACGGAATCAAGTAAATACGAGCCAGTGATATCATTTCAATTTCCGATAACGACGTAAAGGTATCTAGAATGTATTTGACGGTTCTGATTTAGTGAGTCTCAATTCGTCAATCGAAGTGACGGTAATTCGCGCTCAGTTTGAAAGGTGGCGGAAACTAATCTTCTGATACCGTTTGTATCTCTTCAAGATTGCCGTAGCTAGGAAATTAGCCCATATTCAGAGATAGACTAGCCTTAGGATAGGCAAAAGGTTCTGCCAATCAGAGTCCGTTGTTTAACCGCACTGCAATATCACAATCAATAAAACCAAGTAGTTTCTATAATAGATATAAATCTAACTGTTTCCGCCAACAAGATAAGTTTATTCAATAAAATTATCACAAGGGCTTGGAAAATCTGAATGTCTTATCTAAAGGTCAGGTGTGTTAGAGGTCAAGTCGTAAGAATCGAGAGCATAGGACTACGGATGCCATATTTCCCACTTTATCTTCGGGAAAGATGTGAAATGTAACCCCGGACAGCTAATAAAAGGCAATAGTTATGGGCCAAGAGATATGCGTAAAATAATAAAAATGCAGATCAAATTCTAAAAAAGAAATCAGAAACAAAAAAAAAGTTCTGACATAAATGTTTTTTTTTAATACCTAATACTAATTTAATGTACACACATATTGTCTTTATCTAATACCAGCCATGAGAGGCGAATGGCGAGGGATGGCTGTGAAATGTAGCCAACCCATTTTGCGTAAGTTTGGCACCACTTGCTTCATGGCGATAATATATTATGTCAGTTGTTACCGAAGAGATTTAAAATTCTATACATAGAGCGGGCATGTCAAGGAAATGTCAAAGAAAAACTTTGATCCCATGTCTCAGTAACGCCATCTAGAATAATATAAATATTGGAGCGGCAGCGGAGCGTACTAAAAAAAACTCATAGACTTGTGACCTGCAGGACACAAGTTTCGGACGATAATTTTGATCGTGATGTCCGGTCTATAGGTATTGAATGTCTTTGGTTGTTACACATCATATGAAACTACTGGTAAGGCTTGTCGGTTATTCTTAGTTATACGTAATATAGCGTAGACGTTTATGTCAATTACCGTATTTGCTAAAACAACTGTTGTAACGGCCCAGGGGATAAGATGCCTACCTCTCAGTGAGGCCACGAGGTTGTGGGTTAAAATCTTAGACAACATTATGGAAACCTAGACTAATAGTTAATTTAATTAAAGTCGGAAATCGCAAATCAAAGCTCATACCTCCTCTGTATGAGCAGAGGCCGTTGCCTTGAAGAGGGAGAATGATAGACCAACGAGGCATTCAAATTTAATTAAGTACCAACAAAAATGTATGTAACTTACGTGGTAACAAGATTATAACTTCATGGCAAAATTCTTCTTTCTCCAAGGCTTAGGGGAAACCTTGCGCGTTGAAGTCTTTACCGCACTTCGCCTTCAACTAAAAGGCAGTACCTAAGTACCTAAAATCTTACAAAAACCGCAACAATACCGTATGATTAAATCGTGTAGAATTCTTATGAGTATCATTGCACAATAGACGTTGAACAGATAGGCATTGTTAGCAACACTCTTAGCCAAAGACAATAGCGTGATATTGACGATGTTAATTGCGACTATATCTATTAATTGGCAATTTTTGTTTTCAAACGTGAGATCATCAACGCAGAAGGTATGACAGAAGTGTTTAGATTATGACGAATTTTTCTTATTGTGTTTGTGTTTTAACGTAATTTTTCCTTTGTAAAACTAATTCACTAAACCCCGGACACTGGCGCTGTCTTTGTCTTTCTATTGTGTCTCTAATTGACACGATTGAATGGTTAATATTGGGCCCGTAACATATCGACTTGACTACCTCGTTGGTTAGTGATCGCCAGACATTCAATACCTATAGACCGGACATCACGAACAAAATTTTCGTCCGAAAAAGTGTGTCTTTTGTAGTACGCTCCGCTGCCGCTCCAATATTCATATATTATTCTAGATGGCGTTACTGAGATATGGGATCAAAGTTTTTCTATGACATTTCCTTGACATGCCCGCTCTATAGTATTTTAAATCTCTTTGGTAAACGCTACTGCCGAGCTAGAGGTCCCGGGTTTAAACCCCTGCACAACAAAGTGACATATGGAGATCCATTTCTGCCGATTATAGAGAAATCATGATCGATATTGTAGACTATTTCTCGACTGACGAATCTACACATTCCTTATCTTAATTCTTGACATTTTCGTGCTCAAAACAAAAGTTTCTACAATAAAAGAAATACGTAGGTATATGTAATTTCTTACCAGTGTAACAAAAACTATTATCGGTTTTTGCGTCGATGTCTCTTAAAACCTGAAAAAGTACTGTTTCGGGTTTCTTAGTTAAATAAAATTACTCAAGCCGAAAAAAATGTTTTTTCTTCTATTGCCATTAATTATTTTACGGACCCGTAAACGTAAACTTTGACCTCTAAACGTTTTTTAAGAAGTCATGCGTGTAATAAATCTAAATAAAATACCTACCTGTACTTTATAAAATTGTTTTTTTTTTGTCATTAACTGAAGCCTCTACACAGTTTTAAAAGTACTAGAAATAAAATTAAAAGTCTAAATAAAGGTCAGACATTTGTCTATTCTAGAATTCTTGATAAGAATATGTGCAAATTTAAGGCAATAAATTCAAACAAATACAGACGGTCAGGTGTATAAATAAATAATAATTATATCAATAATCTAGTTTGTAAAAAAATTACGATTTTATTTGACACCGTATACTTTTAAATTTAACTTCCGATTTTCAAATAAATGCTTCGTATACGCAGGTCATTATAATCCGCTGAACAATAACGTGATTTGAATTCGGAACCCTAGCTAGATATTAAAAGAAAAACGTTTGCCGAGATCAAGATACTTATACTTGAAACAAAGAGTACTTATTCGAAAATTTAAAAAAAATACACTTGCGGACTAAAAGAGAGGGGCTCGTGAATGAATATTAACAGCAGAAAAGGACAATCGAAGAACAAGCTACGAACGAAAGGACCCTTCGTGCGTCAGAAAGCACGTTAAGCCATTAGTCTGAAAAGCCCGAAAGTCTAAGTAATACTCGGTAACTTAATTTCCGAAGTCAGATAGGCACTCTCTCCATGTAAAATTCTGATATATCCATTCATCTGTTTTTTCAGGTCTAAGACTGTAAGCTGATCACACAACAATTGACAAAATTTTAAGTCCAGACGCCAGCACGTCAAGTTACCCCTATGTGTCAAATTTCTTTGATTGTTTTTCAACTTTAACAAACAGGTTCATATTCAATTAGGAAAATTTGACACATTGAAGTAACTTGATGTGCTGGCGTCTGGTCACAAAAAGCAATGATACCTCTATAATTAATTAATTGCTACTACGGATTGTAATGTCGTGATGGCCCAGAGGTTAAGGCGCCTACCTCTCATGCACGAGGTTGTGGTTCAAATCCGGGCAAGTATCAATGTGACTTTTTAATTCATATGTACTTTCTAAGTTTATCTTAGACATCATTGACATCGGTGAAGGAAACCATCGTGAGGAAACCTGGACTTATAGTTAATATAAGTTTGAAATCGCCAATCCGCCTTGAGCAAGCGTGGTGATCAATGCTCAAGCCTTCTCTGTATGAGAAGAGGCCTTCGCCCTGCAGTGGGACAGTAACAGGCTGGTATTATTATTACTACGGATTAATGAATGTGTTTAGCCGGCTTCAGTATCTTGCGAGGTTAACTGGAAAGCTGGTAAAGTCAACTGCAAAGGCGCAGTGCACACAGCTCGTTTTCAGGGCAATCGTTTATAAATATCTTCATGTCTTCAGCGCACATAAATATCTTGCGAATTTATGATGGTGCTAGTCGGCGACTTTCTCTAGAAAACTGGAATGTAGTACCTATATTACCAAAGCCTTTCGATAATACAGTAATATCCACGTGGTCATTACTTTTCCCTAAACAGCATTTTGAAAAACGAACTTCGCACGCTGATTGATAGTAAAACAAATGAATTCGAATGATTCGACATTCAACCTACCTAGGTAAATCGTATTTTGTACCAAAAGGTACCTATTCATTTCGAAGTCGTAACGCATTACGTTATTTTGAGATTACAAGAATAGATATTATAACTAAACAGTACTTTATAATATAATATTATTATGTAGGTATGAAATATAATATGTTATGTTATTATTTTTATTATAATTAAACAGTACCTGCCTAGTTGCTAATTTATAATAAGGACCGTGCAAAAATTATTAGGACACGTTTTTTTCCTCTTGGAAAATTATATGTTTTACACAGTCAGGCAGGAGGCTTCCACTCGTCGCCGACGCTATGCGCTTGGATGGAGATGAACTTTACAGAACAGCATAGGTACCTACTTATTTTGAGGCCTTTATTTATCCTCGACAAACATTTTTATTAAACACTCTGTATCCACACTTAGTAGGTACTTAGGTACCTACCTAATATTGGAAACGTGAAAATAATTGCCTCTTATCTTCGTCTTGAATAGCAGAACACAATATCCAATATCCCATGTGCCTATAAAAATAAACAAGGCACACGGGTAGACCATAACCTGGGTTAAGGTTAGGCGGATAAAAACAAAAGGATTGCGAATTTCAGATAGGTAAGTACCTACCTACCTACTTACTTTGTATTCCTTCGGATCATTTTCAAATACCACAAGTGCGAAACCGCGGGCAAAAGGTAATAGGGTCATTGCGCCGGTTACGCGACCACCTCCAGTATGCGACCATTTGACGGACTAAGTTTCTTTAAATCGTGATAATAGCAGTTCTAGACGAAAAATTAATGAAAAAAAAATTTCACTCGTTTGTCCAATGGCTATTCAACAAGAATTACCACAGTTTGGAACATAAGGTTTAACCCAACACTGAAGAAAAATTGCTGAATACGCGTAATAATTTAGCGGTGTGCAATTCTATGGTGATTTGAGAAAAAAATAGCACGACGCGCGGCGCTCAAACTTAAGTATTATTACCTAAGCCATATTTTACACACAAGATATTTGTTTAATTAGAACAATAGTTAAGTTTTCGTTATTATTTAGTTGTATTTCTTAATTTTTTTACTCAATTTTATAGTAAAATCCAGTGGTCGGTAACCGAATTATTTATTTACCAAAATCGCTAGATTGCGACCGCATGGTCGCAATGCCACGAATACAGCAGTATTTTGTTTTGCTTATTATGATCCTAATGGTTTACACGGAACTGTCGCAATTTAAGGTATAGCATTGTTAAAGTGTAAGGATGAAATTCTTTGGTATGCGACCACCAGTTTCTATGAAGAAATTTTGAGAAATTTACCTACAAACATTGGGTGGCAAAGGTGGTCGTTAACACACTTTATCGAAAATAAAGACATTAGTTTACGACCACCATATTTTAGTATGAGAGAAACAATAGCCGCAAACCCAAATAAGTGTGTAAGTTCATTGAGTATACGACCACGGGTGATATTTTTTTAATTTAGTTGGTTATTGAAATGCCAGTTTGATATTTTTTTTCTGTTTACTGCTTGCGGCAGTGTCGAGGGTTGGGGTTGGGTTCCCACCTTCCCTCAAATATGGCGATGGGATAGGCTGATCTTTGCGTTACCCTCGTGAACGGGTGCTGCTTGTGGTAACTGGACGTCTGATTGATTTAACTTCAATGGTCCTGAATATGATTATGTGACATTGTGTTGCAGGACCTGTGGATAATATGTATAATCCAACTCTGCATAATATGTAAGCGGGCACGTCCTTTATACCTGGAGGCTTCTTTTTAGTCAGTTTGATGGTAGACTTCTGTTTAAGTTTAGCTGTCAGTGCCGGTAGCTATGCATGACTATACCTATATAAAGTGTGCTAGCTAACATCTAGCAAAATAATTTGATGTGAATTAATTGATTTACTTATAACATGAGCTAATTCAACAACAGACGTGTTTTTGGAGAGTTTGTTCAGCCATTTCTTATTCCTAATATAAACACTGCGAAAACTCATAGGGCTGGTTTTTTGGGGGACTGTCAGGATATGTGAAACGTGTAGACTGTATCAGATCCCTCTAACTACAATTTAAGATCGGTTTAGTGGGAAGACATGTGATGCTATCGAGACAAAGTGGCCAGATCCTCTGCTAACCAAAGAAGGCGAAAAGCGGGTTAAGAAATGGACTTTTGAGAACAATTATTTTTTCTATAATTATATTTAATTAAAAACCAAAATTAAGAACATTTTAAAATCAATTATAATTGTTATAATGCCATATTTTTATATTAAAATAGTGGTCGCAAACTAGCTTACTGGCGGACGTTAACTAATGAAAGTGGTCGCAAACTAACGTTTTCGCTATATTTTCACTTTTTCTGTATTTTAAAATATTTTTTGTACTAAAGTCTATTGTTTTATGTTTTATATCAAAACTAGACTATATTTGGGACCAATTTTGTATTGACACATACTATGTTGCGTGTAAGTAACATTTTCTTTCACTCATCTGAAGTTGGCAACTCAGCTAACTGGTCGCTAACCGGCGCAATGACCCTACCTACCTAGACACAGTTAACATTTCTTTTAGCCGAAATTAAGGTCAGTGACACACACACAGACGTCGATAAAATGAGTTATCTAGGTAGGTAGGTAACTAGTACAATAAATATTTTTACAATCAGTGAACAATGATCATTTTCCTACACGTGTAAATTTAATTGCGCCGTTTCAGTTTGTTCTAACCTTTATGAACAACCTGTTAACTTTGTATCGGCTGATATCATTTCACAACAATGCAGAACCTTTGCAACGTAAGCACGTAGGTATTGAACTGACGTTAATGTTATTTAAATTAGACAGACAGAGAAGCTGGAACAAAACGCGCGAAATGTTTTTTTTTCGCTGTGTCAGAACTCCCTAATATTCGACTATCTAGGCACATTAAAAAAACAGAAAATTAAAGATGTTATAGGTATTGTAACAGTATTTTTAGTCTGTGGCTTTACCTTTATGGTTATTTCGAGAGCACGGACTGCTTGCTTACATGAAGTGGTTTGTTTTGGACAACAAACAAAATCCTACCTAGGTAGGTACAATCATGTCAAATCTCAGTGAGATTTGACGTGATTGTAGGTATTTTGTTTAGCCTACCTACTTATAGTAGGTACCTACCCCGTGCGCGCTGTATTCCTGATAGAAGATGCCATCAATACTGGGCCGGATGGACAGTAGTCGTAAGAACAACAACCTGAGCGTTTGTCCCGTTACGTAGGTACAAGGTAGGTAGATAGGTTTTATAGGTAGGTACCTACCTAAGCCTAGCATCATCCACAATAGTCGCCTATCTTGAGCAAAAACGCTAATAATTAAGGAACAAGGTAGCAATAATTAATATATAGGCGAATTAAATTAGTTCGATTAGGTAGGTAGGTAGGTAAGGTTCAAAATAATTGTGCCATAAAATATTCGATATTTTGCTAAATTACGGACAACAATTTATTAACATAATTTGTGTAGGTACCTACCTATTAGTTGTTTGTTCCTACGTAGGTAGTTAAGTAGGTATGTTGTCAAACTAAGCGAAATTCTGTAATCATTTATAGTGTAGGTACCTACCAACCTAAAGATTACCTACCAACAGTAGTGTGCATATTGTTGTATTCCGAGTTAGTTCGGGTTTTTAACAAGGAACACAAAGACTTTTAAACTTTCATAAAATTATGAAGGTAGTCGAAAGTAGGTAGGTACTTAGTTCATTTGATTAATAACTTAGGTCTTTTGCGGTAAACGGGCCATTAAATGGTGCGTTTAAATAGACTTCAAATATGTAGGTAGGTACCAACATAAATGGCTTTTATTGGCACTAAACACTAATAAGCAAGGAGGTATTGTAAAATATAGATTACTTACAAATAAAATAGGGTTGCGTAGCGGTTCAACTGCCTACTGTATCGGGTACAGAGGCTGCTGCGTCGGCGTCTCCCCTGGAATGCGACACCTGTGACCACAATCACACTCACAGTACCACTCCGACCTAACACTTTACTTGGTCACAAATTAAAACAACGTTTACACACAATTTAGCACACAAAAATTATCAAAATAACGCTTTGTTACTGTCACATCCCTTTACTTCGGAGAAAAGTTTCGCGGACTTAGGAAATAACCACGTACAGCCTACCGACCGGCACCGAAGAGAGCGGCGAACGAACTCGAATTGACGTAGAACGGAGTGGGGATCGCGCGTGAATAGCGAAGTAAACGACGCGACGGTGGCGCTGCCACACCTGTCAACGCGCGGACTACGACTGCAACTCTGCCTGTGAGAAGCAATGAACCGAGACCAAAGTAGAGGTGCAATGACTTTGTTTTTAAATCGAGCAGCAGCTTGACTTCCTTTTTCATTTATTAAAAAATATTCCGGAAGTAAATTAGCGACTATTTATTCGGCAACAAGTAGATAAGATTGTTTTGTTGTACGCACCTATTTTTTGTTTGGACATTATGGACATAAACGTAAACTTTCAAATCATACCTATTTTGTGACAGCAAAACTGTTTTCGGCCCTAAATTTAACGTACAATAGGTACGTAGGGTACTTCCGTCATACTTCCCTAAAAGTGATTTATTTGTATCTGCAATCAGTGCAGATACAAATTAATCTGATCTCGACCATTTTTAATTGTGACGATGTAGATATTAACATTTATTTTTTAAATAGGTATTATTAACTAGAATGACTCCCATCACACCTGATAGTAAGCAATGATGCATTATGGTGGTGTAGCGCACTAGTTTATTAAGAATCTATTAACTCGAGCCTTAAAGACACCTAAATAATAATCGGACGGGAAGACCGCAGCAGGCAAGTTGTTCCAGTCCTTCGATGTTGTAGGCACATACCTACGCGGTTTTAATTACAACACAAAAACACACACAACTAAATTAATTTAAGTAAAATGGGTGTCTATTTGAATAAATGCCGTTAGGTACTTACTTAGTGCATCACTTCCTAGGTATTCATTTCGCTGATTATGCAACCTGCAGTAGTAAGGTTGCTAAGGTATAATAAAACTAGGTGCAAGCAGAAAGAAAATGTCTTTAAGAATAGTGTGCCACAGCCACAATTCCTGATACTTAATTGAAATTCTTCGTTACACAGGGCTGGTATTCACTAATATTGTTTGACAATTCGTGTAATGAATATCATTGTGGGAAGCTATAAACTTTATAAAGCCAATTTGTTGATTGTACAAAGTGTGCCTGCAGCATGGCGATATTTCTTAAGTACCTACCTAACTTACTTTACTTTATTTCACTTACTATACTTAGTACCTATCTACTCCTACACAGAATCAGTTGACTAGCTTCCGAATTCCAAGGAGCAGAGAACAATGCTGAACATAAATATCTAAAACAACTATTCTTATCAAACTAGTGCCTTGTCATGAAGTTTTTGAACGGTATTGCATCGGTATTTATCCAACTGAAATATACTATAAACATTGTACATTTTGAGGCAATTTACAGGTCGATTATCAAACAAAGTTCAAAGCATTTTTGAGGCAAATAGTACAAGATCGTGTAGTGATTTTTAACAGTTCCCGTTAGCTTAAGTTATGGTAACGGACATTAACAAAATCTGCCTAATTGTTGTGATATGACTAAAATTGAAAACTAATCGATAAATGCACCCTACGACCAACTAATGTGCCAATTAAGTACACAAATTTAAAACATAACAAACTAGATAATTGTGACTTCAACGCCATCTAGCAGGGAAATAGGCGACAGCAGGTCGTATGTTTCTCCTTAAAGGTACATTTTTCTACTGGTAATTGCTGTATGTATTCTAAGAACATAAAACATATTTTAGTGGGCTAAGACCTTATTTTCACAGACCAAATTTTTAGACAGATTAGGCTCTTATTCTTGTTTAGAGATAAATCAAAGGGAAATAGGTACCTAGTTCAGTCCTGATTACCTACTCTGTTAGTAGGTATACACTACAACCCAGACATTACACCCAGATTAACTGTAAGAGGGGTAGGTACCTACTTAGTCTTAAATACGGAATTGCTCACTTAATCGTTATTGCAACCTGTCATGTAACTACACGCCTACTTGAGCAGCAATTTATGATGTTACCGAGATTTTGATGTAGTTAATTCAAATCTGTGATTTAACATATTTATTAAGCCGTCTTACTTACAGTTGACTCTGATTTATATGCTCAACTAAATCTTGTTTGTAGCCAACTATTGATAGAACTTGGCAGTTTTATTCATATTTATGTTCATTACACACTTTATACCATGGTAAACGATAAGCATATTATTAAATATAGAAGGTACCTACTGGGTACAGAGGAAAACATAATTTTATCAGTATAAATAAATATTTGAGTAGGTATTAACTCCATCAAGCCTTAGTAATAACTTGCAAGTAGCAATGGTCTGCAGCATAAAGTTTTTCAACAACTATTATAGGTAATAGAATTTCAAAAACACTGCTATAGGTACTGTTGATGGTGATCTGCGTCTGTCTTGCATAATTATCGTTGTTATTTGCTTTGCAGAAAATGTTCCTAAAAAGCAGAGAAAAAGCCATATAAATCAAACGAAAAACTCTTTAAATTCAAATAATTTATTTCGTTTTACGATGTGCCTTTATTAATAAATCTTTATTGTGTTTCGCATGGTATTGCTTTAGTTGGTAGGTAATAGAGGAAAACATAAAACGCGACTTTATAGAAAATATTGCATATCTACGTAATTACAAGTGTATGGCACATACTATCATACAAAATATACAGGATTATAGACTAATTTATAATAATATTTAATCTAATATCACTTTATTTAATGATATAGTTGATGATGCAGCTGTGGTATTGCGAGGATGATCAGCATTAAAAAACGTTCAAATATACCTGAAATGAGATAATTCAGAATTAATAACACATAGCATAAAACAGTTAGATGAATATCTTCTGTTCTCGCTGATTTCTGACACCCTTTTTGAAGTGGGTGAGTCGGGATTACCCTTATGCCCATTTCTACTATTACTAAGAGATACTTAAAAGATTGCTCACTGATAGATTCTCTCGACGCTAAGCCGGGCATTGAAAATCCAACAGGTTTTATTTAAGTATTTATTCAGGTGTCACCTTTCTTTTAATATTGGTACGAATCCAATTCAATTTTCATGGATATCGTTCAAGCATTACTTTTTAAATGGCACATAGTATTTTTTTCTTAAGATGGATGTGTCAGGGTCACTCGCGAAATTCAATTTTTCTTGTCTTGTGTAACCGTAATAAATACGGTTTTGTCAGAGTTATAATAACTAAAATCACTAATCCCTTTTAGTCAAATGACTTTTTCAAGCAAAAAACAATTAATGGGATTATATGAACTTAGAGGGTTAGTTATCTTAATGATTTGAATCTTTATTTTTCTTTTAACACAAACGTGTTACGGTCGCCATTCATATTTTAATCAACAAACATCCCGACAATGAACTGCTAAAATAAAAAATAAATAAACATTCCATAACTTTTCACACAACGCCATTTAGTCCCAAGTTAAGCTTGAGAGCTTGTGTTATGGGTACTTAACAGCTGATAAGTACTTGTAAGTATATTTCTAAATACATACATATTATAGATAAATTACACCCAGACACAGAACAAATGATCGTGCTCATCACACAAATATTTGTACTGAGTGGGTATCGAACCCACGACCTCCGGCAAAGCAGCCAGGGTCACTAACTACTAGACCAACAAGCCAGTTTAAAAAACACAAGATAATTTAAATCTTGGAGGCTACCCTGGCGCATTCGCCTTAAGATATTAAGATTAAATATTTTTATCTTGTTTTAATAAGTACAGCTTGGCAAAAAAGAGTCTGACGCGGTGACAGTTGAAACTAAAAATGGATGATTGTGGCAACATTGTTTTATTTGTCAACTGCTAGTACATCATGTGTCAAAAGTGCATAAATACTCGTCGTTTTTCATAGATTTAACAAAATTATTAAGTTTCGTTGCAAAATTAACGATTAAAAGTTAATAAAACCATTCGTAGTTGTATCAGAGCAGTGATTTACCTCGTCTTTTTGTGGTGTTTGGCCAAATCTGAAGCAGGATAAGTTTTGTCCGATATCGGGAATGTTTATCGAAGAACTGCCGCTAGGACAGGTATTTATCTACCCTAATTAAATTATTGTACATTAAATAAGTTTTTCTAAATGTATTCAATGCGTAGTTTTGTTGATATACAGATTTAAGTAGCTATTTGTCTTGTTTACAGAAATTGAAATTTAAGGTTATGTTTTGTAGTTTAAAGAGCCTCGTATACCCATATTTGATACTTGAAGATAAAGAATAGGGAATTAATAATAAAGTAGGTATCTTTTTGTTTTAGGTGAATCTGTCAACACAGTAAGAAAAATGTTTAAGGAAGGTAAAAAATAAGATATTTTTAAACACCGGGAAAACTTCAAAGGTCGCTTGAAGAAAGTTACCACCTTATCATTGTGACGTGAATCTAATTGAATTAATATGGGGCATTGCAAAACATTAAATTGCTTCAATCAATGTTGGATCCATTTATATAAAGGTATGTAGCCTAGTTTATACATATTTAAATTTGCTTTGTTAGAACCATTGTTTATGATTATTTTTTGTTTATAAAGGTGGCTGCTGAACAAGCATTTGCAAACATTACTAAGATTTGAAAAAATCATGCAAGGATATTGTAATGAAAATAGAAAAATAATATCATGACAGTAATAAATCTCACAGATGACACTAGCAGTGATTTATCAGAATTAGAAAATACTGAAAAGAGTATGCTTAGATGGTTTGGTCACGTTGAAAGGATGAATGAAAGGCGACTAACGAAAGGTATTTACAAGGCAGATGTAAGTGGGAACGCCGGGAGGGGACGCCCAAGAAGGACATACATAGACCTTATTGGTGATGTTCTTCAGAAAGGTCAGGTGCGTAGTACTCGCAACCGGCGTGTGTGTATGACAACATGTATGAATGTAAACGAAGCAAAAGAAGTATGTAAGAATCGTAGCATATGGCGCTCTGTAGTTTCTGCCTACCCCCATGGGAAAAAGGCGTGAGTTTATGTATGTATGTATGTATGTAGAAAATACTAGTCTTTCAGAAGTTGCAGGAAGCTCTAGCCAACATTTGAGCTTTTCCGGGATCTGAATATTTGATGGTACTGTGTTCGATTCGTCTGATTAAATTTTTGGTATTAAAATAAAACTACAAAAAACGTGTTCTTTCATTATCTTATCCCTGTAAACAAACTATTGTCGTTAATTCCTAAAAATCTTACGGTTAGACTGCTCTCGAGGGCATGATTATTATCTGTCTGTGTATACCTAATGCATCACTTTCGTGCAAGGCTTCAGTGCCCACTATAACATACATAGGTATATTAACTCACGCCTCTTTCCCACGCTGGTAGGCAGAAACTAGAGATCGCATACGAAGCAAAAGAAGTATGTAAGAATCGTAGCATATGCATATGCATTCTTATGCTTCGTATACATTTTTACATGTTGTTATACATATTTGCCCACTATTAATAGTGTTAATACTGGACATTGAAGCCTTCCATGGTGTTTGCGTAGCATCCGACAGACAGAACCACCCACTTAGCTTTGGGAAAAATAACAAGTATCAAACCTGTTAAGTCGTACTATTCAGGGTGGCCACATGCGCGATACTAGCGACCTCATTTATTCCACACTCTTTTTTGCCAAGCTGTAGGTATGTCTATTACAAACAATCTGAATTGGTGCCTATCTCAGAAAATATTACTTACATGTGGAATGTGAAGCCTTATCTTGTACCGGTGGAGCTCGATATTCATCAGTTGCTTCTAAAAACTGATATATTGCTTTAAAACCTGTACCATCTAAGCGGTCATTCGACCTAAATGTAACTTTGAAGAAGTTTCTCTCAGACTCTACGTGGAACTCTTTCATTTGTCCACAATATCTACCGAATCTATTGTCTTCAGTCATGTAGTTTGAAAATTCGACATAATCACTCGCCGATACTGCTTCGCATCTGTAACAGGTATTTATAAACGTATTAGTGTTATTGATTAGTTTGAAATTGAAAACAAAATATTTTTCTAATATCCAGAAAATATTTATAGGTTTCCTTTGAAGCAGTTCATTGGTACCTTTTTTACGTTTCTGATACATTTATAGCCAATTAATTAATTTATTTGCCAAAACTAGATCATTTTAATAAATCCAAATACTTACGGCAAAACCCCTTCAACGTCAAAATTCGTGAAATGCAGATGCACTTTCTCAGTCTCGCCGCCATGAAAGAAGTATGTACATTCGGTATCCCTTGGATATGGTCCCGGCGAGTTCGGAGATGCAAACGTACCATTGCGCGCTTCACTACTATTATACACGAACGCGCATGGAAACTCCTTCAACTGCCTTCCAGTGTTTATTCCAAAATCTGAAAAAAGGTTTATCAACTTTTAGTATGATGATTTTGCTTTTTTAAAAAGTTGCTTACATTACATAGTTGTCACATAGTTTGCCAATTCAAACGATTATTTAGTGAAAAAAAACTGTCCTTACGGCCTTAAATGTTGCGGCAGGCACAAAATAGTATCAATTAGGTAGGAATAAAGTCGTAAAAATGATCTCATCTCTCTCTCAGAGTATTTTCAACATTTTTTTTGTTCGTATTGGTTTATGTTACGACCACTTCAAGCAATCGAGCTAGGCATACTGGCCTTACTAGGAAAAGTCACCTCATGTCTTCAAGCAGATGTTAAATAAGTTTAATCAGTCAATGATCCCTATAACTTTAAAATAATAAAACAGAAAGATGTTGCGCAAACGAATACTTACTTTCTACAAATGAATATGATATTTTGAATCCTCTTGAGTACCGCGATGATTGCGTTCCACGGAATTCCAGCATTAGTTTCGGTCCATTCGACATAATAGGCTTGGGGAGGTCGATTCCACAGAATGTCTCCACTTTTTCTAATCGCCCATCCACATTGACGAATGCTTGCAACGAATCCACGTTTGTACAGCTGTAAATGCATAAATAATTGCATTAGAACTTATTCACATTTTCTAAAGTTATCTATATGTATATACTTAGTATTTGTGTAGAAAAAGTAAAATGGTTAGGCTTCAGCTTTTTTCAAACTAGTCGTCTATTTAATTTATATATCAGAATACGCAATTAAATGAACTGAAAATTGTAAGTAGCTGTGAGTGCTTAACTGTGAAATAATCATAAAATTTTGGTTTAGTTTTAGGTAATTGGTTGGAAATCAACCGCCTAAATTTTATGGAATTGATGGTCCATTATCCATGTTTTTTTCGTTAAATAGATATACGATAGTGTTTATTATTATACTTACTCAATAGAGCCATCTGCAGACTTATATAAGTAAAAGTCTTGAAAAATTAATCTAACTCGCTCCTTGCCCCTCCCGAAAAATTCGTAGTGGCAATGAGTGTTCGGAGGGTACGGCGATGGGTAGTGAGGAGAAGTTAATGTGCCGTGTTTTGTACCGTCGCTGCTGAATTCTTGGTGACATGATGATGCTGTAAAGAAAGAAAATATCTTATCAAAACATGTCTTTGTTAAAGTAAAACTGTGTTTAGACTCAAACGTTAAGTTGGTTGCTTTTTCCCGCGTAAATACTTTATTACCTTCATCAAATGCACATACATGTTTCCTAATTTGTTATAATAATAATAATAATAATAATAATCTTTAATTCAGGTTATAAAAACCCATATCAAGCAACACAGTAATAATAAATAAAAAGCGCGCTTATGGCGCTTTATATTAAATTATGATTTAAAATGGATATAGCAACAACAACGGAGAAGCTGCATTATAACAAAATCTCGCGGCGTCATATGAGTACGTAGTATGTACAGCAAAGGCTTGGTTAAATTGACGCATGCGTAAAATGAGACGTCAATAGACGCAGACAGAGCCTGAGCCTGACCTTTCTATTCCAGTATTTTGCCGCGGAACAGTGACATCGTAACATAACAGTTTAACAAAAGAAAACCGCGTCTCAATTAAACAGTAAATGTATTAGGATATTTTTAATTGAAAGTGTTGGTTTGCTTAATTTTTGTTTTACACATATATTTCCGATGCAAAAAACGTTACATTAATTGTTAAATTAATTTAAATGTCGATTTAGACAGTAACCAGAAAGTGTTCCTGCTCACCTCTAGAACTGTCAATTACTACTGTGCCGTCAGTTTGACTTTGACATTACAAGTTTTGACACATGACACACACCAAAACAAGTATCAACGCGTTTAAACATGTAGGGGCATTATTTAATTCGTTAAACATATTGTTTTGATTTCAATACCAAAAGTTTGGTTTATTTTTACAGTAATTAGTGTGTGAGTCAAATTTTATGTCATTGAATGCCCAAAAATCAAGTGTAATTGCAGACATGGCAGAATCTACACCGTTTTTCGTAGATCGAGCTAAGGGTGGACGAGCTTCATGTAAAGGATGTAAAACTAACTGTCCCAGTGGAGAGTTGCGTATTGCGAAGCTTGTTGCGAGTCCATACGGAGACGGCCAATCAATGAAATCATGGCATCATGTGGACTGCTTCATGAATGCCTTACTGAAGCAACGACCAGCGACCAAACGCGTAGAGTCAATAGATGACATCGGTAACTGGGACAGTCTCAATAAGGAAGATCAAGAACATATATTGAAGAAGCTGAATGATATGGAGAAACTGTATGCTGACAAAAATAGTGGTAAATATACAGCCAAAGTTATTAAAAACGTTTCAACTGCTTCCTTGAACCCTAGTCCAATCAAAGCTGTTGGCAATGCAAGTACTGAGAGTCCTAAGAAACAGGAAGTGGAAACCAATGACGATAAGTTTGTGACATTTTTCAAATTGTGCAAGAAAATCTCTAAAGTAGATGCTTACACTGAGAAAACAGCTGTAGTGAATAATTTTTTTACCAAAGGTACAGATGCCAGTTCCTTCAAAGGTAACTTAACATTATGGTGTAAGTTATTATTACCACAAGTAAGCAAGAGAGTTTACAACTTAAAAAGTAAACAATTGGTGAAATTATTTTCAAGAATATTTAACATGGACCACGATGACATGCTTACGCATTTAGAACAGGGTGATGTTGCAGAGACTATCAAACATTTCTTTTTAAAATCTACAGCAGTTCAACCCGCATCAGAAAGCACTCTTACCATACAAAAAGTAGAAGATTTCTTAGAAGATCTGTCAAAACTAACAAAAGAAGAAGAACAAATATACCATTTCAAGAAGATTGTTAAGAAATGTACTTCTGAGGATTTGAAAATGCTCATCAGATTAATAAAAGGAGATTTAAGAATCAACGCTGGACCTAAACACATATTAGAAGGAGTCCATCCAGATGCATACAGTGTTTTCCAAACGTCAAGAGACCTAGACATGGTCTTAGATAGAATCATGGCTGGAAACAGTACTGTAAAACAAAAAGACTCTGTTCAAAAAGGTTTTGTTGCCAAACTTTCTCTCATGACTCCGGTACTACCGATGTTGGCAGAAGCTTGCAAATCAGTAGAGATGGCAATGAAAAAGTGTCCTAACGGAATGTTCTCAGAAATCAAATATGACGGTGAAAGAGTACAAGTACATAAAAAAGGGAATGAGTTCAAATATTTTTCTAGATCATTAAAACCGGTCATGCCGCATAAAGTTAGTCATTTCAAGGACTATTTACCGCAGGCTTTTCCAAAAGGTACGGATATGATTTTGGACGCTGAGGTTTTGATGGTAGATGTGAATACAGGAAATCCGTTGCCATTCGGTACATTAGGTGTACATAAGAAGTCTGAATTCAAAGATGCGGAAGTGTGTCTGTACATATTTGACTGCTTATACTACAATGGCAAAGTGTTAATAGATCTGCCAATAAGGAAAAGGAGACAGATTTTGTATGACAATATGGTTGAAGTAAAAAATCATGTCATGTTTTCAGAGCAGAAGTTAATTGAAAAACCATCGGATCTAGCTAAAATGATTGCTGAGGTATGTTTTAAAATGCATCATCATCACATTTGTCAACTAATCAAAGCAGCATTCAAAAAGCAATTGAGTTGGTATTGTTATGAAGTTTCCTTTTCAGTTTACTAGTATACTTGTACATCTACATATATATAAATAATATAACATTAAGTAACTATAGTCTGTTTTTTTTTAACAAATGAGTACTTACCGGAAATTTTGACTGCATTTCTATTGGTCCACATAATTAACTTGATTATGTAAACCAATAGAAACGCAACCAATTGAAATTTTGACTGCGTCTATTGGTCAGTCAAAATTTTCTGTACTCGTTTGTTAAAAAAAACCAGACTATAGGATGCTTGAAAAATCCAGAAAAAGAGATAATGATAGTCGTTTTTAGTTTTTAACTCAGTTTTTAGGAAATATTTCTATGTAAACTACACTCTTAGTTAACTCGATTTGTTGGATCTTACCATATCTGCCTAGACTGCCTAATTGTGTTGCAATCAACTTCCATTTTACCTTGTGCAGCTAAAAATGCCCAACTATAATATTTATTGATACTTAGAGCTCCTTTTAAATCTGATTCTTTTTCTCATTACAGGTTTTACAACTTGGTCTAGAAGGCTTAGTACTCAAAGACTTGGAGTCTACTTATGAACCAGGAAAGAGGCATTGGCTTAAAGTGAAGAAAGATTATCTGTTTGATGGAGCGATGGCTGACACAGCTGATCTTGTTGTTTTAGGAGCGTGGTTTGGTAGGTGTCAAAACATTTTTAAATACTAATACTTTTTGTCTTGACAACTAGCATATTGGCTGAGCAATTGGCTGCTGTGCTGTCGTATTCGCACGTACAGAATATTTGTATGGCCGACAGCATGCGTAACATGATCACCATAGTAACGGATACAGAAGAATCGACAAAGTGCCTGATTGTAGAAACATTTTTTTGTTTTGAACACGACAGTATCAAGAATGAAGAAAAGAAATATGTCGATTCTTCAGTGACAATTTTATTAGTCTAATAAATTAAGATTAAAGATTATACTAAGATTTAATAAAGATTTAAATGTATCTTAACGCACCCCCAATTCCATGAGACATTCGTAGTGAGTGCAACAGTTTCCTAATATCTCAACTGTCGCGTGCAACCCATAAGTGCGTATGTCAAAGCGAAACCGATTTCCTGACGTTCAAATAAGAAGAGAAATGATTACAAAAATATTCAATTGCTTTTACAGGTACAGGGAAGAAAGGAGGTATGATGTCCGTATTCCTGATGGGGTGTCACGACACTCGCCGTAACCGTTGGGTTACCGTTACCAAAGTCCACACAGGACATGACGACAGCACGTTGGAGAGACTACAAAAAGAATTGGCGCCACTCATGGTGAAAATATCACAGGACAGCAATAAAGTCCCATCTTGGTTGGACTGTAATAAAGGATTGGTGCCTGACTTTGTTGCTTCAGACCCTAAGAAGCAGCCCGTTTGGGAAATTACTGGTACGTTTTAGAAAAGTAATAGGTTAAGTTCCTTCCTTCTTATTAGCTTTGAACTATAAAAATATACACTTGGGAGCAAATAAATCGAGCCACTTGCTTTCTTCACGTATTAGGGTTACCTATTATTTTTTAAATAATAAAACACATCGATTTGAACTTTATATGGCTTACAATTTTTCATTTTTTTTAACGTTACTATCCCATACAGTTTATACTGAATAATAACGTCACATACCCCCCCCTCTCTTTTTAATGAGCTTAATCTAAATAGTTTTTCATCAATTTGTAAAAGTAAAACATTACTTGTGTATTATTTTTCATCATCTAACTGATGGACTAAATAATTATAATTTTGATATTCATAAACCCTCCACATGCCTGTTGACCAAAAAGTACAACATTGTTTTAGTAACCAACTCAATTAAAATGTAAATGAACTCCAATATTCCGTTAATAATAAATGTAGTTGAATGCAAAAGCAATGAAACCGCGAATTCAATTTCAACATGATTTATCAGCGTATTACTTTAACGAAATTTATTATGTAACAATTTGTTTTCAGGTACGGAATTAACGAAAGCCAATTTACACACGGCAGACGGCATATCAGTTAGATTTCCAAGGGTCACCAGAATTAGAACAGACAAGGATTGGGAGACAGCAACCAATCTGGAAGAGTTAAAACATCTGTACAAGACGTCTAAAGAAAAAACAGATGTGTCACGTCTCGAGAAACTTGCGGCTACAGCGTCCGATGAGCCACCTGCGAAGAAAATGACACCTAGTCCGTCTAAACCCAAAGCAAACACAACCAAACTTAGTCCTAAAAAGACAATAGACAGCTTTTTCATCAAAAAAGAAGAAAAGCCTAATAAGCAACTGAATAATTCATCTTCATCTGAGAAGAGTAACACTTCTGTCTCTACGGACGTTGATATCAAAGAAGAGAGTAATATGAATGTTGATGAAGTCGATAGCAAAGAGTTTCTATTCATACCACAGAATCCACTACCAGATGTTTTCGAAGACAAACGTCTAGGTTTTTACCCTGATTTCATTAGCTTCACAGAGGACGAGCGGAAACATTTTGAGAGGCACTGGATCGCATACGGAGGTACAGTTGTCAAGTCAATAAAATCAAAGGATGTCGACTTTGTTCTGCATAACAAAAACGAGATAGAATTTGAAAATATGAAGAAATTAACCAAAAAATACACTTCAGATGTAAAGCATGTTCACAAGGATTGGTTAATGAGATGTATTAGTGAAGTGAAATTGTGTGATACGAAAGATTATCCCGTTTCTATTGTGACGTAACTGTGATGGTCTGTATACTGGTTGTATATGTAATGAAGAATTGAAAAATGAATAATTTTACAAACAATTTCTCAACAGACACAAGCTATGTTTACAAGGATTGGGTAATGCGATGTATTAATGAGATAAAATTGTGTGATACGAAAGATTATCCCGTTTCTATTGTGACGTAACTGTGATGGTCTGTATCAGTATACAGACCATCATTGTACATATACAACCAGTGTTGTATATGTAATGAAGAATTAAAAAATGAATAATTTTACAAACAATTTCTCAACAGACACAAGCTATGTTTACAAGGATTGGGTAATGCGATGTATTAATGAGATAAAATTGTGTGATACGAAAGATTATCCCGTTTCTATTATGACGTAACTGTGATAGTCTGTACATACTGGTTGTATATGTAATGAAGAATTGAAAAAGGAATAATTTTACAAACAATTTCTCAACAGACACAAGCTATGTTTACAAGGATTGGGTAATGCGATGTATTAATGAGATAAAATTGTGTGATACGAAATATTATCCCGTTTATATTGTGACGTAGCTGTGATAGTCAGCATACTGATTGTATGAGTATATGAATATTATTAAGATCAAATCCATTGTTTTTTATGCCGTTTATGTGTTAAATAAAACCATGCTGCAAATTGTTATTTAGCGTTTTCTTTAGGCTATGTCTAATACGACGTTTTTGTGAAATATTGCTTATTGCATGCTGTTTTCTGTCCCTCGGAAAGCACGTTAACCCGTTGGTCCCTGCTGTCATCATTTCGTATAGTCGGAACCACGAAAGTCTGGTAACCAGTCTAACAAAGGTGTCTCGGTATACCTCGTCACTGGGTTCTGTCGCGAGTCCAAATGGCGGGTCCGATAGGCAATGGCCCTTTGAACAATTATTGTGGATCTGGATTGAGGACCCATTTTTTAAATCCTTGAGAACAGGATAAGACTTGTAAGGAATTAGTTAAAAAAAATAGTAAAAGCCATGGGCCATGAATTTCTTAAACGAGAATTAAAACAGTTATGATTCAATAACTGCCTTCAATTCCGACGCTTGCGTAAAGAGGTATAGTCTAAATATAGTGGCTTATTTCGTAAGCGTCAGGACCCCTGGACCAATAGAGACTATTGGTGATTAGAAAATACCAAAATTTACTACCTGTTTCCTACTATTTGATACCTAACTTCAAATATTTAGTACCTCGACTGACGGCGAAAAAACATCAAGTGGTCAGACTTTCTGACGTCAGGATGTCTGGACCATTTTTTTTTCATAGTTCACGACAGCACAACGAATTTATCTCTTTGTAAATATGTACTACCTTTAGTAGGTACCTCAATTTTTTTTGGCATTCCATAGTCAAGTCAAAGTCAAATCGTTTATATTTCAAATAGACCCATTACAGGCACTTTTGAACGTTATACCTACTTACAAATTAGACTGGCCTGTTGGTCTAGTAGTTAGTGACCCTGACTGCTATGCCGGAGGTCGTGGGTTCGATTCCTACCCAGGACAAATGTTTGTGTGATGAGCACGATCATTTGTTCTGTGTCTGGGTGTAATTTATTTATTTATTTAAATGATATGGAGGACTCACTGCTAAAACAAATCAGGTAAGAAACAGTAAGTTAAACTGACAGCCAATAACAAGTCCTCACTTATAAAGGTCAGGATATTACAAAAATTCCATGGACACCAGGTGCAGAAAAAGAACAAATAGTAGCTATTAAAATATGTATATGTGTATGTGTGGGTTGTATATGTGTGTGTTATTATAATATGTATGTATTTAGAAATATATAAGTATGTTTATCAGCTGTTTAGTACCCATAACACAAGCTCTCAAGGTTAACTTGGGACTAAATGGCGTTGTGTGGAAAGTTGTGGAATATTTATTTATATATTTACAAATTAAATTAATTAAGAGAATGATTCTAGTTGCACAAACCAAATGGTAGTTACGTATGGAGAAGAATGTGCAAGAAACTCCATAAAAATGTTAATTCACCATCATTGATTGCATCTCTGCTAACCATCAGATGGGATTACAGTCAAGCTCTAGTTTATAATATTAACAAAAAAAAATGTATATTTGACTGGCCTGTTGTTCAGTTAGTCGGCGTAAAAACGGATACAAATGCACAAAAAAATACCCTAAAAATCACAAAACAATTTCTTCTAAAATGTACTTAAGTAAGTATCTGATATTCAGTATTGTTTAAGGTAGCCGGTTTCATAACAAAATAATCCTACATAATTAAGTAAGGTAGAAAGTTATTTAGTTTTGCTCGTGTCTAGCCTTGTGGAAAATCATTTAAGGGATCAAACAGGTAGCTTTGGGAGGTCAGTGTTGGAAGCACCACCTACTATCCCATCGTAAAAGTGATTAATGTGTTCAGGAGCTCAAAATGTAATTCAATTACGTCCTTCGAATATGGTAGAAACTTATAGATACGGGTTGTAGTTTTCAAATTATTTAACAAACATTTTTAATGAAGGTATTCTCGTAGAGGGTTAGGCAAAGGCGTATGTTAAAGTCCCCTATAATAGGGAGCGTGCCCATAGCCATGAATCCAGACTAAAAAAATTCAATCACTTGTCTCGACCCGCGATTCGAACTCAAAATGTCGTGTTTAGCCGCAGCGCTTTAAACCACTAGACCAATGAAGCAGTGAAAAACAAATCAAGAGGGAACTACAAAAACCAGTAAAGGGCGGGTGTTTTGGGAGACTGCCTTTTGTAAATTTTTACGTTTCGCAAAAAGTGCTGTTCCTCACCTTAATTTGAATGACTTTTGGTTTACATTTTTTTTTAAAACATTACACCTAAAGCGTCAATTTGGGGTCTTAGAAAATGAAACGTTTTTTTTTAATATTATAAACCAGTACATAACTGCAATCCCACCTGATGGTAAGCAGTGATGCAATCAGTGATGGTGAAGCGCACTAGTTTATTAACAGCCTATTCATTCTAACCTTGAAGACACCTAAATTCACCTCTTGTTTAAGTCACCTCTTGACCGGACCGCCTGCATCCAAAGGTGTCTAATCTAGCTAATAAAATAATCATAAGCAATCATGGTAATCATGAGTACTAGCTAAGAACCTACGAGAAAACGGTACGTTTCCCCTTGTAAAGCCATCAGGCGGTAGGTATACAAACGTATAAAGTCGTAGGTACCTGCTTAACGTTTCAATCGTGTCAATTAGAGACATAAGAGAAAGACAATGACAGCGTGGACACCGGTGTCCTCTTGGGGTTTAATTAATTAAAGGCCTATTCAAACCTAAGCGGTACTAGCTACCGTTAGCGGTAAAGAAATCCGAGTGGGTATGTACCTATGCGGTAAAAATTATATAAGTAGGTAACTACGTTAACAACAAAGCGGATTTCACCAAGGTGTAGGTAGAAGACTTACTCTAGCCACCGTTACTTGATACCACATGCACTAAGCTTCTACCCATGAGCGGCAGCGAATATCATTTAGGTTTGAATATACCTTTAAGCAGGTTCGACTTTATACGTTTGTAGGTACTTGTAGGCCTGCCTACTTTTTTATCAACTGGCTTGAGTAGGATTAATAAAATGTTTCTGCATTTCTGAATTTCTTTTGTTCTAGAACTGTATTGTTTCAAAGAAATATAGGTACTTCTGTTCGAAAAGATTAGCACAGTAATAATTGCCCTGTGTCGAGGAGAAAACTTTATCTATTTGGACAGCGCCCAAAAACAGCGGCAGAAAGCGACAATAACCTTTTTCATATTTCCTAAATACTTGTTGGTTTTGTTGGGTACCCAAATTGAAAGTAGGCACTCTTACTTTAAGGACTTTTAGGACCTATTTCATTTTAACATTATCTATGAAGTAGGTACCTACTTAGTTCGTTTTAATGTTTATCTACACTGATATCCCGAATTTTTATTAACCGAACTTAGAGATGTTGGCTGGAGTTCCAAAATTGTCTCCTCTAGATAACATAATATTACGCCTGTAATCCCCGAATTGCTAGGCAGAGGTATACCTACCTGTTAGTCGGGCTAGCCTATTGTCATCAATCGGGCAGAAATCCAGAAGCACACACACACACACACATAGATCACAGGCGCAGGTCTCCTCTAGATTGTATTACTAAAATTCATAAACTCAAGCTTTTTTTTCAGTGTAGGCCGAAATTTTAAAACGCTACCAGTTACAATGCTTACAAACTTAGAACGTAGGTAATATAACTCATCTGACCCTTCTGAAGAACATTACCATTCAGTCTCCTTCTAGAGCGTCCCCATAATTGTATTGTATTATTTTAATAATATTAAAACACGGAAGGATGCGCAAAAATTAGGAGAAAGATTACTTTATATAGGTACCTACCTCATATAGGTACATATTATTTTGCAAAACAAATATGTTAGGGTAGGTATCTTTTAACCTTTCAATCGTGTCAATTAGAGACACAATGATAGCGCGGACACCGGTGTCCTCTTGGGGTTTAATGAATGGGGTGTCGTATAAAAATAATACGGGTAGGATCTGATGATAAAACTGATGGTTCTTGAAAGTGATAGGTACCTACCTACTTACATAATTCAATAAAATTTCCTAAATTTAATGGAATAGTAGATATGTACCTACCCTTGAGATCTGATCAATCTATCTGGAACGTAATGAACGTAAGTATTTCGTGTTCCTGACACTTTGGTACTTGGTGGTGGTTATAAGAAAAGAAATCAAGCAACGTTAAACGTTGGACAAAATTATCCGAGTAGGTAGAGGTACACACGGCTATACTAGTTACTATGCAATTCCAGTATAAGCTGATCTTGCATTGTGTAGGATTTCCGTACAATGAGAGGTCGGCGTAAACTGGAAATTTATAGCTGATGTGTAGCCGTGTGTACCACCTACAAATTCGCGTGCAAAGCTAGCGTATCGATATAATTCTATTACCTAAGGGTGTACTTAGTTCCCCGGTATCGATTCGTATCGTTAGCCGGTCCATTTCACACAATATCGTTGGACCACGATACGTTTAGTACTGAGACAATTAAGATCGGTAACGTCCGTTTTATCTTTTAACTCGATTAATAGTCGATTGTGATTAGGGTGTAATGGGAAGTTGGTGTGATTAGACATTTTCTTTTGTTTTTATTATTTTGTTCGTAAAAGTATTGTAGTAGGAACCTTGAATCAAATAAAAACAGCTGAGAAATGAGTAGCATATCACTATGATAGGATTTTTAAGGATTTTTTTCGAATATAAGTAGGTATGAATTTTTATAAGGAGTAGGAAGGGATTTTAAAATAACGATGGATGGGTGGAAATAGATTATTTGAGTAGCAAGGAGGATAGGAAGGAGAGCTAATCGAGATGACGTCTATTTGTGAAAATAAAAATACATTAAAATACTAGCAGATAAATGTATTTTTATTTTATTTTCACCTACTTCAACAGGTGTAAAATAACTCGTAAGTTTCGGAAGTCAGTGACCAATAATGAACGAAACAAAACCAACAAAGCCACAGACTTCCGAAACTAGACTTATTAAAAAACACTAACATGTGGAACCGTTAGTATTATGAAGGCGGTTGTATTTTTCGTAATAATCGTAGCAGATGGTGCTGTGCAGTTTCTGCCATAGAAAAAAGGCGTGAGTTTACGTAAGATCGTAAGTTTTTACTAGGAAGTCCATTAAAAAGAAGGCATTTTACGCCGATCCTAGATAAATTGGAATAAGGGCAAGGGGATGGTGCCGTAGTAGGTATATCTTCTGTTTCTCCGAAATACTTTTTCTCTATTTTACTACTAGTCATTTACTCTTGCATTATCTTGCAAACAATAAGAACAAAAAAAAAACACAGTGGCACATTGCAAGTAGGATCTAGTATAAACCTACAGTGAATCCGTGGAAACTGTTTTTAAGTTTAATTATTTAGAAAAGCTAATGAGAAATGGCCAGCTACGTCGAGTCGGAAATACGATGAAAGAATCCCGGAGATAAGAAAAGTATATCCGATACCTACCTAAGTACTTGTAGAATTGAATGAGAAAAAAAAAACGGTAAAAGAAGAGTGAAATTACTCGAACGAAAGATGTTCTTACAAGGTGAAATCGGGCGTATTTCTTTTATTGAAAGTATATTGAAATTGAACGATGATTTGGCGCATTATATCTTTTGACAGACGTAGACTGCTCAGGTATAAGTGAGTTAGTAGCTGAAAAATTGCCCCACTTGCTCGTGGAACATTTTCGTCTAATAAAGATAGACTTTATTTATTAACTTATTCATGCATAATGTAATAAGTAGGTTCAACATATTACCTACTCCTTACTCTAAGATAATTTTTACGCACATTTTAAACGATAAACTATTGGTACCTATGTATACTAACTTAGTAGGTATGACTGGTTTTATTTTATTTTGTACTCTGTACGTAGAAGCATAGATTCAAGCTCAGCCATATTTGGGACTGTGTGAAATATTTATTAATTAAAAATAAAAAAAAAAAACGGTAAAACTTTTAGTCCCTTTAAATAAGTGCTACTGCTACAAAGGAAAACGCCCAAAAAATGCCTGAAATAGACAGAAACTACTAATAGTCCTTAATTCTATCAAGAATAAAATATACACACATCAACACCGTCTAGGGATATTTTGTATAAAGTTCTTAAACTCAAAAAATACTGGCCACTTTTAAATTCTTTTGAAGAAAGTTTATTTTGTAAGCCTTTTTGAACGATTCTAAATTTGAATTTGAAAAATTACATTAAAAACAAAAGATTTACGCGGCATTATGGTAGCGAAGTCCGAAGGTTTCATTTACCTACAGTAGTTTGTGGCTATTTTTTTGTGTCCAATTTAAGTTTCATAACAAGTTATCGGTTAATTCCGAATTAATGTTATTGTGTGCATCATGCATCGGCGCCATTTAACTAGAGAAGAAATATTAAGGGCAGTAGGCATGCTCCAAGCTGGGGCTACTCAACGGAGTATTGCTGAGGAGTTTGGAACAAGACAAAACGTGATATCAAGGTTATGGTCACGTTATCGTACTACTGGTGAAGTGGCTGAAAGACACCCAGGCGGGAAGCGCATAACCACTCAACGACAAGACCGATTTTTGCAAGTTGCCGCGAGAAGACAACCAAATGTTACGGCCATGCAGTTGGTTCAGAGGCTCCAGTCAGAGCACCAGTTGCTTGTGAGTGACCAAACTGTGAGGAGAAGGCTGCATGAAGCGTACCTTCATGCTTGCAGACCGCTTCGTACTCCAGCACTATGCCGAGGAAATCGTGGACGACGACTAGAGTGGGCTCGTGAACATTTGCTCTGGGAAGAAAACCAGTGGTCTGTAGTGCTGTTTACCGATGAGTCCCGGTTCGGTTTCCGACCCGATACACGTAGAGTGCGTGTTTGGCAAGTTCCTGGTCGTGAGAGCCGTCTGCAACATCCTCAGGAAGTCCATTCATACCACGGCGGGACAATTATGGTTTGGGCGGGAATTCGTGTTGGTGGAAGAACAGACCTCGTTTGAATCAGAAACACCATGACGGCTGAAAAATACCGTAACGAGGTGCTAGTACCAATAATCTACCCCCATCGGCTATAAATGGGCCAAGAATTCACGCTCATGCACGATAACGCTCGTCCGCACACAGCGAGAGTGGTGACGAGCTGGTTGCAGGAGCACGACGTATCGTTCTTAGGCTGGCCCGCTCAATCGCCTGACCTAAACCCCATACAACACGCGTGGGACATGCTCCAAAGAAGGGCTTTGAGGAATTTCCCTGCAAACGTTGCGACGGAAGAGCAACTTTTTTTGCATCTTAGCCGGACCTGGGACAATATACCGCAGCAAGACTTGGAAAACTTAATCCAAAGCATGAAAAACCGTTGCAGGACCGTTATTAACGTCATGGGTGGTTTTACTGACTACTGATTTTTCACAGAACTGTTAAAAACAAATTATTTTTTCCTTATTTGTAAATTTTTCTTGAGAAACACATTCGTTGTTAGTTTTACCATTATTTCATGTTTTTTCTTTATTTGAATAAAAATTTGTTTACGCAAAAACCATTGTTTTCTTTTATTCTGGAGTGTAGTCTGATAAATTCGCTTTATAAAAATATATACATGTTGTATGCTATTTTTAATACATTTTGAGTAAATTGAGTAAATCCAAAATATCCCTAGACAGTGTTGATGTGTGTATATAACGAAATGTATCTCAAGTTTGTTTACCTAGGGTGAAAATATAACGATAATTAAAATATTTATTTTGATATCCGTCATAGTCATTCTTAATTTATAATGGCGGTCAGTGTTTATTTGACATGAGTAATCGACATTCAGCCAAACAGAAATCGTCAAATAATCCTTAACGAACTATTTTATGGAATTATTGCATAGTTATCATTCATTTAATATTATTCGACCGACTTACTATACCGTAAATATAATTAAAATATTATAAGCGTATGAATATTTATCAAAATAAAAAACTCGAATTATAAATCGTATCGTAGGCTGTATGCATCACATGTCCTTTGCCTTACTGACAATTTGACATGATTGCATTTTATTTTTTTCGATTCATGGTTTTGCGGATTTTTGCGTTTGCGGCTCAAGTAAATTCAGGATATTATATTATAACGACGACTGTGGCTATTTTTTAAGGATTTTGATTTTACTTCTGCACACGTTACCCATTTTTGAACACGACTTAGATTGGACCCGCCTAAACGTCAACTCGGCTTTTTGACGACGGATACGACTATGCTGTTGTTTTGGACTTGTGCACCGTGTACATTTAAGAATGGATAGAAACGTACACTGTATTGATTGCTATCTCGATATTGCAACGATGAGATGTAATCTCATATCAGTGCAAAATGATGAAGTACGTAGTAGGTATCCTTAACCTTGACTTAACCTATATTTTAGAAAAAATGTTTGGAACTGGCTTCTACCAAGTTTTTTGATAATTATTGAAATTGTCATGGGTTCCCTACGATTTATAGTGCAATTTGGCGTATATTTCATTGTTGTTCATTTCAGGCATTTTTTTGTGTGGCCGATGGGCATTCCCCTTTAGGCAAGCTATCTAAAAAATCTTCATCAATTGGCAAATGTGTTTGTCCGTGCATCAATTCAAAACACTTAAAACAATGTTCTTTGTATAAATTATTGATTTTTTAGTTTTCAATTTAACAAAATGTCGAAGTCAGGACGGGTGGCTAGTTTCTAATACAAGCGATCTATGACTATTAAAAATTAAAAACACCCAGACCGTTACAGCTCAGATAAAATTGAAGTAAATATGTATTTGCTAATCGGAATAGTACCACTTACTTTACATTAGACAACAGAAGGTAACTGAATTATGGGGCAGACACTGTAAAAGCATAAACGACAGCTTTGAACCTTTGCCAATCTCGCCTCATTTGTGTGCACGATGCATAAACTTGTGTAGCTGTTTATTATAACATTGTATATATAAGTAGAAAGCTACGGCTTCAGAGGTCTCGTACAGTCAAACCAGGAGATTAGTGTACTGGCAACTTCTTTAAATAGGTAGTGTACATAGTAGGAACATAATATTATTCATTCAATCCTTTAACATCACTCTCTCAAGTACATTGTCATAAGCTTAAAACTTTATTACGCACACAATATTAACAGTGTAAGTAGTGAGAAGTGCTTGCCGCACGGGACGAAGGTTTAATCAACGCTTGCCAAGGTCGGTCTGTAGATGGGGTGACCACATATCACATATCAATACGCCTATTTAATTAGTGTGCCTAGAAAATTACGTTAAACCATTGATCTGGTATGTCTACCATTGATAGATCTTTTACAGTATTTAGACCCCAAAAGTCTGACAACCAGTCTAAACCAGAGCTATCGTGTTATCCACTCATTTGGTTTTGGAGGTCAGATGGGCAGTCACTTCATGTCAAAGACTGTACAAAATAGTAGGTAAAAGATAGCTTGATAGTGTCGCAGAGGTGAACCGGTACCAGTCGGCGGTCGCCAAAAAAATCGTATGCCCGACGGAACACCAGAATGGTTTTTTTCACCATATTTTTTTTTTTATTATTACCCTTTTTTGTTTGTTTTTCTTTTCCTATTTTTAATGTATAGACTCATATGTTGTATGGTTATAAACCAATCATACTATTATTGTGTACGCCATAATTGACAGAACACGCCGATCTACCTGTTAATATAAGACCTTACACATAATTGTTTGCTGTAAGTATACTCGTGTTTTACAATAAAATATATTCTATTCTATTCTAAAGCGGAAGGCACCCCATAAAGATTATTTCACCGAAATCCAAAAATAATTATTGACAGTGCTAATTAGTAGAAAGATGAATATTGCAGCCTATAGCCTAAATTATTTGTTCATCTGTACCTACATAACTAGACACATTAGTTGGTGCATATTGCAGTGTTTGGCATCCAGAACGCTGATGGCAGTACTCGCAGTATGATGTTATTAGCAGTCAAGTGCACGCTGGTGCCTATTATCTCTCAATCGCATATGGCTGGAAGCTTGAACGTAGCTTATTGCGTGGAAATTGTATTGTTTGAAGTAAGCATGTCGTTGAAACGGATGCAGCGCAAATTGTTATTTGAGTAGAGACTGTTATTCATTGTTTACTGAGTCTATCTTTGTTATATAGAGCAGCTACAAATGAAAAAGGGAAGCAATCAAATTGGCCTGTCATAAATTAGTTTTTACATGAAATAAACTAGATCAATTCTATGAAATTGAAACTGAGTAGGAGTAACTTCATAATATTTTCGATAGTCCTTGAACGTGCTATACGAACACCACTTATTTTCCATAATCTGTGATTACAAAGATGGCACTAATACATACATACATAAACTCACGCCTTTTTCCCATGGGGGTAGGCAGAAACTACAGAGCGCCATATGCTACGATTCTTTCATAATTCTTTTGCTTTGTTTACATTCATACATGTCGTCATACACACACGCCGGTTGCAAGTACTACGCACCTGACCTTTCTGAAGAACCTCACCAATAAGGTCTATGTATGTTCTTCTAGGGCGTCCCCTCCCGGCGTTCCCACTAATAGTTATATGTATATTAAGTTCACGCAAAGATATCCGTGGGTTCCCGGTTTACCGTACCTATTATAAAATGTTTTTTTTATTCTACAGCGACGATAAGAAAAAAAAAAAAAATGAAAAAGTGTTTATTTGTAACTTAAAGCAAATACATTACATTTTACTTCTGCCAAACTACAGAGCAGTTTGTTGGCAGACGTAGCTCCCACGACACGTATTAAAATGTGAGTGTATTTATAAACATGGCGGCATCTTATATGGGGTATTGTAAGAAATTATATATTTGGATTAATTACATAAAACGCTTTCCGTACTCAGCCTTGTTGTAACTCATTACGTTAGGATTTATAACTTTAAATGGTGAGTAAAACTTATTCATCATATTGATATTGATAAAGTCATCTGCCATCGTATTTTGCGGGGGCTACAAACAAAAACACACAACAACACACACATTACACACAAACACAACATACAAAACATACCTACATTAAAAAGCTCCATACAAAACACAGCCACATTTAAAAGGGGTAGCAATAAAACGAGTGACTGTAAATTACAATTTTAAGTGTCAAAATTAATTAATTTGGGTTATATAATTACTAAGTGAGCGACTGACTGTAAGTGACGAAAAATCAACAGAATAGTATCTTACAAACATTAATTTGAGTTACTTAAAATACAAAATGAGCAGCTTCATAATATTTGAGCGACTGCATTGCAAAAAAGGGGCATCTGGCGCTCGGCGGCCGCTGCCGCGGCACGCTCGCTTCGCTCGCTCGCCTTCGCGCGTTGTGTGGTCACAGTTCTAACCTAACCAAACCTAGCCGTTTCCATTTTGAGTAACTGTTTTGTTCTATCTTAATATTGAAGTTGCCCTCTCTGTATTTACAGTCGCTCACTTAGTAATGTAGTCGCTCGGATAAAATTTTAATATATGAAATGGATTTATCACAATCCACTTTTTGTAAGCTTGTTCTGGATTTTATTATTAATCAATATTCGTCGTTAGTTTAGTTAATTTTTCGCTTACTCAAATTCATACCGCTCAAGTTATTAATACAGTATGTCATCATCAGTCGCAAAGCTTTTTTTTAATCGCTGGTTTTTTAATTCCCCATTTAAAAGCTCGACGCGAGTTTACCGATGCTGCCGTTACCAAGCGGACAGCGCATATATCGTCTTCAAAAGATCTAAGCATTCCATAGATCGCGCGCGAATTACCTATAGGTACCTGCTATATCTTTAGTAATTCGTTAGAATTAAAGGAAAAATGATTTAGATTTACAAACATGCTTGGCAACGGACCTAATTGAGCTATAAAAATTCTCTGCTATAAACCCGTTGTAAATAGGTAGGCACTAGACGTGAATAAGCAAAAACTTTCTTGTTATTTTTTATTGGCATGTTAGATTTTATGTTGCATACGTTCGGATTATTTTTTCTTCAGATTATTTAGCATCATAATGTATGTAATCTTCAATGAATACGACATCACGCCTGTATTGTCCGGTGGGATCGTCAAAGATGCATCTATAGTAAACCCACATTTCGCTTGTTATGTTGAATTTCAATGTACAGACCCCTAACATCAAGCTACCCAAAACTGTCAAATTTTTCTGTACATAATTAGGGCGAGCCTATTGGTATTATTTGTTTTCTGATGGAAGAACCCAATAACATTGAACCCAGCAACTAATGATCCACATGGGTAGCTAGTGCTTGCGATGGTTACATCAGGGAGGTAGATTTATTCAGTAGGTAGATACAACACATGGTTATTAAGTTGATAGAAGATAAGTACATACCCAAACAATTGCCTTCACCATCATGCTCACTAGCTAATCATTGATCACCTTTATTTTCATTCAGAAACAAGAACTGAAAGTCGAGAACATAACACAATAATCTTCGAAAGCACCAACAAAAATACTTAATGTTCCTCCGATGTAGCGAATATTGTATTAAAAATGAAAAATATGAGCCGCGTTACACCGTATGGAATAAGGGAAGCTTAGAAATTGGATTTTGGTATAAAGTTAGAGATTGGCGGACAAAAGTTTTAATACAATAACGCTTTTAGCTCAACATCATAATTCTATGTAAGTAACGCTTCGAATCAGAGCGCAATTGGATTTTTATGTCTCGATTTTGAGGGTAGTCAAACAACAATGATTTTTTGAAATATATCCATAAATAAGCTGTCCCGGAAAACTTCGTTCCCTCTTAGAATCAATATATTAGTTTTATTTAGTTTTTAATAGATTACGTCCTATTCTCACTGTACATACATACAACATTTCATAACAATCGGTGAAGCCGTCTCGGAGGAGTTTTATTACAAACACTCTGATACGAGATTTTTTAAAATGAAAGATACAAGTGTAACTCCAAATAGAACGATTAAAACAACAACAAAAAAAACTTATTGACAAAAAATACAACCGACTTAAAAAAAAACACTAACCGTTGTAAAATAACTCTAAATTAGGCAGCTGTGGCTTTGGTGTTTTTGTCTCATTCATGATTGGCCACGGACTTCCGAATTTAGTTATTTTACACCGATTAGTGCTTATTTTTAAGTTGGTTGTATTTTTTGTCAATAAGTTTTTTTTACAATTTTTAGTTTTTCACTTTTATGTAGTTGATTCATTATTTTCCATTTCTTTTAATTTTACAATCAAACAAATAAACAGATTTCGATGAAATCAAAAAGAAAAATTTATGAACAAAAATGTTCATAAAATGAAAATTACCAGGTCAAACTATGTTATTTTTTTACGAGACCAAAAACCAACTATTCCGCATCAAACTACATACACACAAAAAAATGTTCAAAAATAAATTAAATGTTCATATAAATGATCATAAAATGAAAACTTACGGGTGAAACAATGCTTATTTTTTATGGGACCAAATAACAGCTATTCTGCATCGAATTTAAAAAGAATCACGTAAATCTCGGATCATAAATCTCGGAGTAATCGGTGTACATACATAAAAAAAATAAAAAATACCGATCTAATTGAGAACCTTCTCCTGAAGTCGATTAAAAATGACCCTGGAGCGATTAAGGTATAAAATGAGGCAAGCGTAATTTAAGTACCACCCATAGATATCAACAGTCTTTAAACAAACACAGAAAATAATTTGAAATCGCCAATCCGCCTTGAGCAAGCGTGGTGATCAATGCTCGAGCGTTCTCTGTATGAGCAGAGGCCTTTGCCTTGCAGTGGGACAATAACAGGCTAGTATTTTTTTTAAAATTTTTAGAAAATAATTTATTAGAAACGAGTAGGTATTTTCAATTTTAAAATCGTACGTTGACTTCAAACATTCGTGCTAAAAGTACCTACAGTACGTAGCTCAATAACTTGACCTTACACGAGCTTTAAGTTAGAAACAGAATAAGTAATGGATATATTTGTATTGAAGCCGTTTGCCCTTTAGCTATGGGAATGGGAAGGGTACTTATTGGTAGGAAAATTGAATGTAAAAGGCTTCACGTTTTGCCAATAGATGGTATAAATAAATCTATTTGATGTAACACAAAATTATTTTCAGAGCAAGTGCTGTTTTACTTAAGCTATGTAGTTTTATTTAAAAAATAGGTGTACAGTCGCTTACATATCGAGTTACTACAAACTGAAAATGTTTCGCAATTGAACATGAACCTTATTCTTTTCTCATAGGGTTGAAAAAAACCGCAAAAATATGACAAATTGGTTTGAGATGTTGGCTTCTTTACCTCCGTAACTTATTTTAGGGTTAATGTAACACACATCCTTGGAATAAATTAGACAATGACTGTTGGTGTATGCGTGGAAAAACTATAAATACCAAATTCCAAATTTATTAGCAAATGCTATCTGTGGAAAATTCAGTCATTAACCCTTCGTATGGAATATAACGGGACGTTGATCTACGCGAAACATAATGGCTTTTTAATTGTTTCTATAATTACGGCTTACAAATGGTTAATCTAGAATTTTATAATGCATAGTTAGGTTATCCTTGACAATACACGATTTCCCATAAAACAGATATTAAAAAAGATCTCTCACAGTATTTAATGGTATCTCGCAGTTTCCTTCCTGAGAAAGTAAGAATTATATAGTGCTCTATTTATGGTTGTCAGAATACGCTCTTAATAATATAACCTCATCGATGACAGAGATCTTAATAGTCTGCAGCCGCCAGGCGGGAGTAAAAAATCATCGTGCATGATTTACATTGTTGCTAGTTCAAATCAGTTAGAAGTAGAGAATAGTTTAGACTACATTTGTCATTCGTACGCCTGTCCTTTTAACCCACAAAGAATGTCAGTGTCAAACGAAGCCCCAACCATTTCACAATCATCACTATTCAGACATCACTTTTGAAAGTTCAACTTTAAACGCCTGCAGAGCTTGATAAGCGTTTGAAACAGAACAATATTGTTCAACTTGTTTATCCGTTGGCAGATTAAAATGAAAATTAAATAGCGGAGAGGGACTTTACAAACAGTCTACTCAGTATGAACCGGCTTTTAGACCACCTTTTGTTGTTATTTTTGTACCTATAGGTATCATCAGTACCTGCAAAGTTCTTTGTTTTAAGAAATGTTAAGTAACTTGCCTGATAAAAAATTCGCTGGCGGGTTGTCTTGCATGCTATTTCATTCCTGCTGGACATTTATTACCTGTCTCGCCCCCAGGGACGAGCGTATTGTTGTTTTTGGTTGTAATTTTTATTACTTTAAGAAATATTTCTGTAGTTTTATAAACGAAAGCTAGTTTTGTTTGAATTTGTTTCGTCCAAGATTTGTCAATTTTCTCGGAGACTCTTACAAGACTTTTGCAGTATGATATAATTAGGTGATTTTTGGCGCTGCGTACCCAAAATTTCAAAAAGTTTATTTATCTATCTGTCAGTCTCTTAACTTCATAGCGATTCAAGAACAACTTATGATATTGATTAAAAATGTTAAGTGAAAGAATTAAAAAATGCTGCTATTATTATTACAATAAGAGCCGAAATGAAGAGGGCTGTAATTTCTAAAGTCATACTAGTTCAGATGGAATTATCATATTATTAAATTATATAATAATTAGATAGGTATTTTAGTTCAGAATCATTATAGATTACTTTAAAAAAATACCGTAGTAATACTTCATATTAGAGAGTACCATGAAGGTTAATGTAATTAATTATAACAAACTCAGTTATAAGATCACCATTATATTTTTTTAACTGGATTTTTTATATTTTTTCTACTAAGCAAAAGAACCATCGGAAGGCGAGTTCGCTTTTTGCTGTTTTTTTATCAAAACATCTCTACAATCGATTTTTTAATCAAACAATATTCTGTACATACAATTTCTTTCATCACACGACACGTGGGTCTTCATCTTGATACAAATAGATACGGGTACCTAACAGAGCTTGATATCTGCTCCATATGACATGTTACGTAGGGAGGGGTCTATTGTGAACCACCTAGAGATTATATCTAAAAGGAACATGTGCTATACCTACAGCTGTAGCAGTAATTGTACCTAAGCACGAAATAGAATAGACAGATATCCCATTGAATTCAGATCTGTGAACTGTGTTGGAATTTGTCGTGGACTTTGCGATTGTGTTTTATATTATACATACATAACTTAAACACATGAACACACGCATTTTTCACTTAGGGTATAGGTTGAAACTAGAACACGTCACCCTCTACGAACTTTACTTAAAAGCAAGAAAGCACGCAAGCAAGTGAGCACTTTAAAACCTGAGAAGGGTACAACAGTACCTATCATTATTAACAACTTGCATTATTGAATGACCCTAGAAATCTAAAAAATAAAAAAAATAAAAAATCGATACATTTTGCCGAGTAACGTACATAAATTAGCTGACTTTTGCACCTCAGAGCAAATCAGATGTTGTATATTTCGTGTAGATTCCTTTCAAAGAAAACACGTCAGGTGCAGATTTTACCGAGTTTTACCTTAACTATGTCGTTTCAATTCAATTCGTGGTGAGTGTAAGAATGTGTAAGGCTGGCGTATTTTTATCGTTACTCCTTTCGCCAAGTTTCTTTATACTATTGCCTTTATGGAGAAAATTCTGCGAAATTGAAACTTAAATTCAATCTCTTACCATGAGCTCATGCAGCTATAGCTAAATTGGTAGCTACAACAATTGGCCGCAAGCTACGCTGTGCACGGAACATGGCTCTTACTAAAGTATGAAGCCACCAGTGCGAAAAGTCATTAATATTTTATGGTTGCAATACATAAACGTCGAACGAGAATGGACTATCGTAATCCTTTAAAACAAGTGCACTAACAGCTGGTCTCCATACACTTGCACATGTCCTTGTGTCCATATCGTGAACGAAATTACTTTTAGTGCTTTCAGCGCTGTTTTTTCAAGTCCAACCCTTTTCGTTCGCATTTTATACTTGCCAGCGTTTCCAGCACTTTAAAGCGCTTGTGTGAAGGACTAACATAAAAGCACTAGAAACGTTGGAAATGTTGTTTTTTTATTAATCATCTAAGTAGGTAGATGTGGATGTTTATTTACATTTATTACTTGCTATTTACTCAAGAGGATTAAGTGAACGTAGAAGAGAAATTGGAACAAAAAGATAGAACTATTATTCTGACTAGACGCAAAAGATTATGGAACAGTATTTATTACAGTTATCTGGACAAAATAATGTATTAATTACTCATGACCTCTTAATATTCTAGAGTGACCTAAGGTCAACGAGTCTGAGAGTTAATCAGTTACACAAGCATGATTAGAAATCTACATTTTGTTTATTCTAGTAGATCCCTAAGATAAATTGGGACTACTATTAACTAGTACCTATATCTTAATATTTTAGGGGCTTGAATAATAATAGCCGTACCTACTGCTCGATCGAAGGTAAGCTACGCTTCCCGAGGTTAGTCCGTTGATGGGTGGCCTGTGGATGGTGTTTATTACATGTCAACCCCTCCGTGCCTCGGTAAGCCGTTGAAACCTGAAGCTCCTGAACCTGTCATTTGTAGATATTTGACATACGTTTATGAAAGAGCAGTCGGGGATCGTTGCCACTAGTACCATTAAACATGGAACTGTTAACTGGCAACGAAGGGCCGACGGAATCTCATAAGTCTCACAATTAGTAAAACTAAGGCTTCGTGTTAAACACTGATATTTTGGTTCGACTGCAAGCCAAGATATGAGTCTTTTTAGCCTCGCGGAGGTATTTTTCGTTTATATTCGTACTTTTTATAATATTTAGCTTGTTTGTATTTTTCGTTTTTTTTATTGTTTTAAATGTTTGAGCTTTCTATCTTTATGCCAATATCGATATAGTAGAGAAAAAGCTAAGCAGAACATAATGAGCCAAGGATATGTATGTACCAGATAAGTGATAATTTAAGCCATATATTTTCACAATAACTAGGTAATGCTAAACGCACCGGGCTAATCAAGAGCATGACATACTTTCTTAAGCTTTAAAATTTATATTTCAGTAATTAGGTTGTAATCTATTAATGAAATTTGTTAGGGAGGCCTTAGCCAAAAGGCACACTGAACTTAGAGATATTCTCTAAAAGAGGAAAACAATCATTTCAAAACAAATGGAAATTGAGGACAGAGGACTTATTGATTGATTGATTGATTGATAAGGTTGTAAGGTAAGATACAAATGATTTGCGAATATAATTTATATGTATTTGCCAAAGTATATATGTACAAGTCCGAGATGGGCCATACAAACCGCAAACTGCACCGGTTTCTATGAATTTAAGGCAGTCAGCCTTTGGCCTTCCGCCAAAGGCGGACTGTGTTGCTGCGCTCGGAAACAATTTTTATCAAAATTCATAGAAACCCGTGCAGTTTGCGGTTGCAGCTTGTAGTCTGCGGCCTTTCTCGGACTTGCACCTTTATTATTAAAATAATAAGTATAACTCTCAAGTTTAAATCAAGCAGTTTAAACTTGAGAGTTGTACTAATTTATAGTTATATGTTTTTCGTTTAAAACACGAATATTTTCAGTCTAGTTCCAATTCCTACAGAGTTATTGTATTGATGATTATGATGATCAGAGTTCGTTAAATTCATGCTTGTCACAATGAAAAACAACTTTTTAATATCATAAAACACTGTAATATCATGTAACACTGAACTACAAATAGCAGAATATAATACAACAAAGAGAGAAAATACAATAAAGAGGATTCTATTTTCTATTCTTTTAATACGTAACAAAATTTGAATTTCGTGGAGCATCTGTACCAGACGTTTAAAAGAGCCCGTATTCAAGACCTGCCAAGTATCTCTATATAAGGTCAGAAGTGCTTACATTCGATCCAATTTGAAACCAATCTACATGCTTGACCTGGTGCCTGCAACGCATGACGGCCGTTGGTAAATTGGCTCACCAGCTCCATATGTATGGAGTCCAAGAGCATGCCCGGTTAATTGGTTTTCTGATGCACTGTTGAGGAAGTTTATAGAACAGGTAATAGTTAATCAACTTGTGGACGATAGTTTGTAAAAATAAGTCTGCTGACTTTCATTTTAGAGATAGTTGTTAGATTTTATTTTCATTTCTTGTATTCATGTTTGTTAAACGTCCTGAGCGTATCCCAAATAAATTACCATTAAAAAAAGTTACATGAGACCAACTAATTGAAAGTGGTAACATAGTTTTGCCGTTTTGAATAAGGACCAGTCCACCATTACCATATTGTGTCAATGGTTAACAATATTGTGTCTATGATTGGATTGTAAATTATATGATTGTATTTCTATATAAATGATAAAAACTTTGGCTGAAAAATAACAACCTTACTGGTCACTCGAACTATAG
This sequence comes from Euplexia lucipara, assembly GCA_921972225.1. Taxonomy (NCBI): domain Eukaryota; kingdom Metazoa; phylum Arthropoda; class Insecta; order Lepidoptera; family Noctuidae; genus Euplexia; species Euplexia lucipara. The sequence goes on along the minus strand of OV179152.1, from coordinate 15,015,682 downwards.
GTAACCTACGCTTCGTCGAGCCATTGCATATCGAAACTACTCTGTGCCTCAAAAAGCACCCTAAGCCTGGTCTCGGCTGTCACTTGTAGATCTTTCATAACCGTCGTTGCGAACTATCAAAAACCTGAAATATCTGACAACCAGGTATCACCCAGATAAGTCGCTACATGTACAAACCGAACCCGATGATGATGTATTTACATAATAATATTTGCAGCCCACAACTGGTAGAATGTGATGATAACATTGAGTTATCTTAAGACCGCAGTCAGGCTGATTAATATCACGCGACAAATAAGATGTGAACAACTTTTACCATGTTTGATACCAACTCGACCAAAATTATCAAACAACTTATTTTCGATTCTTGATAATCTGACAAATCAATGTCCATGATTATGATGAAGCTGGAAAAGTAGTAATTGCTTTCCGGGTAGCAAGATTTTACAATCTTCGGGGATTTCTTTTTGTATTAACATTTAATAAAATGTAGTACGTGCTAAAATGTGAGTTGGAATGTGAGTTGGAATGCCGTGTTTTCTGAACTTCTATTGATTTGTGTCCTTATAAATTATTTCCATACAGATATGGCCGTGAAACCGAAAAAAATAAAGATTTGTTTATTGTTCTTCGCTTTTGTGGAAGGGAAAGGAGAGATAGATAATTGTGATTGATAATAGACCTTATTTTATGGTCTGGAAAGTCTAACATACCATAACATCACATCTGTGATCCACTAAGGGTTAGACATAGATGTATCCTAAATAGGTATCAAGACATTTCACCAATTATGTTTAAGTCCCACGTAATAAGGGGCGTGCCTGTTGCCATTAATCGGGATAAAATCCAGACCTCGGTCTGCTAATGCAAAATTCTAGATAGGAAACTCAATAACACTTTTCCTGACTGCAGAACCAAACCCGGGAGCTCATGTTCAGCAGTCGCACTAACGACGACGAGGCCTTAGTTCACCAGTGTTCTACAAACTGCGGTACTGACACGAACACGTTTCAATATAATATTTAGCTTGAACAATATATTAAACAATTTGACAGTAATTTGTGTTTCTGAATTGTAATTAACAATGCCTGATATAATAGATTTAATCAAAAACAATTTCCGAATTTCATGTCATTAATTACTGAGCTTTAATCTGGCAGTTTCATTGACATTTCATTGATAATGAGATGGAAATATTAGAATAAGTCTTTCATTTTCTGTGATCCTGATTCATCTACGACATAAACTTTAGGAGAAAGTATTCTTGTTACAGAACTAACTTGAAACCCGCCACGAAATAAAATAAGAACTATTTGGCGACATACATTCTCATTGCACGAAAAAAAAACTTTTGTAATTTCCTCTATCATCGTTTGTCCAATGTTTGCTTACTCGGTTGCCGAGGTCGGTCCTTGGATTGGTAAATTTGGTCATTAATTCAAGGGCCAACGCGAGGCACGCCTTCATAAGTAATAAATCGTCATTACGTATTAGCAGATAAATCTATGCATAGATCAATTTCCACTTGTTAGAAGCTGGTGAATGAAGTAGGTTTAAGAAGTAAATAAATAACTGCAACCTCGCCTTAACTTTCCCAGGAACAGTCGGGTTTTGTTAATGTACTCCCTGATCACCCATCTACGAATCAGCCTCGCATAGCGTAGATAGCAAGTTAACCATTAAACCCTGCAGCTGTTATAACTTAATCACGACCCCCTCAATCCACGTTTTTCATTAAGCACTCCGTATAATTTTTCCACAAAGGAAAGGTTACCATAGCTCCTGAACGTCGGATATAAAATAAATGTGAATGGACGTTAGGTATAAGCTCGTTATCTGTTCGCACAGGAAGGGAGGCACCTAGTGGACTAGAAACATATTGTTATGACAGTTTATTTATCTGTACCTAATGGCGAGATTTTTGTGTTTTTGTTACATTTAATTTGCGTGTGGGACGTACGTGGAAAGGTCTCGTTGAATAAAATTATAATACAGTTTAACACCTGGCTATGCTGGAGGTCGGGGATTCGATTCCCACCCAGGACAAATGTTTATGTGATGAGCACGATCATTTGTTCTGTGTCTGGGTGTGATATCTTTAATATGTATGTATTTATTTATTTATTTATTTATTTATTGACCAACTTATACTAACAGTTTAATACTACACATATAACTTATAGGTCTAATGTAACATAAATCTAAATATAACGTTGTGCTCAATATGCATATAAGATAATTATTTATAATTATGAGTAAATAAACAAAAAATTAAAACTTAAAATTAAGACACATTTATAGATGTAGGTTGACATAAAATGCAAGAGAAAAATAATAAAAAATCATAAAAATTTAGGAAGAGGAGATAGTGCTAGTGTTATTTAGAAATATATAAGTATGTTTATCAGCTGTTTAGTACCCATAACACAAGCTCATAGCTTAGCTTGGGACTAGGTGGCGTTGAGTGAAAAAGTTGTGAAATATTTATTTTTTTATTTTTATTTTTTTTAACTAAGTAACACACTAGGTTACACGTTACAGCGTGTTCCATAAGAATATTAACGTTGCGGTGTTTTTTTATCATGTTGGTATAGAAGCCTTTTGGCCTCACGTAGATAATTTCTATAATTTTCTTGTTTTAGTTTTTACTGCTAACCCTGAGCGTGTTCTAATAAATATTTTTCTCTCTTTGTTTTGTTAGTAAAGAAATGTAATAATTGGCTCCATGCATCTACGGATAAGGAAAGGAATACCCATGACTATTAATCTAAGCAAGTAAGGCAGTAAACACAGAGCTAAGAGCCTCCTTCTCCTGTTACTAGTATAAAGCTCAATATTCGCAGATGCATTTACCATGCATCGCTGTTATCGATTATTCCCCTAGGATTATTCAGTGTGTTGTTGAGTTGATATAAGGGGTCCCCGTGTAACAATAGTAACCAAATAATCAGTTATTTGCCTACTAAGTTGGTTGATATAGTATCAAACACAATATTCTTGTATTTGTAGGTACTACCCGTAAAACTAACATTTATATTATACCTAACATTAACATTATTTTGCTATCAAAGATCTACAGATGAGAACCGAGACCAACGGCATGCCATATTTCCAATGTACATATAAGGCACCTCTTGTCACCAATCCGAGGATCGACCTCGGCAAGTGCGTCTGTTTTAATTTGGCCAACGTCCACTCAAAGAAGGAAGAACCATTGCAGCTTTGTGTCAACAAAGCTGCAATGGTTTTTCTTTTAGAACGTCTGTCCAGATTTAGCCCAGCATCGTAGACTCGCATAATATTTTAATAATCTAAACTTTATAGGAAGATCATGATCCGTAAGTTTTATTTTGCATTTCTTTTCAGGGATCTGTCAGTTTGGAAAAGCCGCGTATTAAGTCTTAAAAACTATTGCCGCATAGAAGTGCCAAAAGAAATCTATATATACGGAAATTAACACATTTTCATTTCATTAAATAGCTGCATCCAGTAAGACTGGAGACGACACTAATACACCTGGCAAAAGGTTCGCCAAATGTTTTTAAACAAATTAGAGGCTTTGTTATTGAAATAATGCACAGCAAACACGACAATCCCCTTTAAAGTTTTGTTTCTACTCCCCCTGTGTTTCTAAACACCCCACTTTTCGTCACCTCCCTTTCCGAAAACTAGCGTAGAATTCGAAACATCAGTCCGTATAATCATTGATGAACTAGATAGTATTCGGATATCCTACCCAATAAACGCTAGTCCTTTTATAATCAAGTCGGACCCAGACTAACGCTAATGAAATCAGCCTTAATTTATCAAGCTCTAGAAAAGCTTTAGAATAAAGAAAAAATAGGCACCGAAGGTTCCGTACAACATTGTTTCTTTTTTTATTCGATTGTTTATCATAAAAATAATCAATAAACAGTTTCAGCTTGTGTGACATTCAAAATTGGAACCCCTATTACGAGTACGACGTAATAAAAAAAGAATACGGTTTTCTACCTATAACGTCAATTTATAACATACAGCACGCTGTCACACAGATGAATAAGACGGACAAACAGAAGATACTTAGTAATAGGGTTTCGTGGGATATGGAACCCTAAAAAGTAATTATCTACTTGGCAGTGTACTGTGAAACCTTCAGATAAAAATCTTATTACAATCCTATTAACACTAATTGATTATTTAGAAACAAAATTTTCCGACTGATGGCAATTGGCTCACCCCCTATTACATGGGACGTTAACATAACTGGCGAAATGTGGGTAAACTACAGGTAGGTACACCTCAGCCAAACCCTTCGGGGATTACAGTCGTAATGTTATTTTGTATGATGTTGTTTAGAGCGATAAGGTTGAAAGTTTATTTTTGTGGGATTTTGAATTAAATAGACGTGTGTTCGTTACGAAGATTTATTTGTCACTAAAGTACATTAGGTTAGTGGACTGTATGACGATTGACTTACATAGCTATAGTTAGATGTACATATAAAACGCAAGCATTCGTTCGTACGTTTAAACATTCCGCCCCCCAAAGAACGGAGTTCTTTAACACATAAAACATAAAACACACATAGCATTTACTTAAATACACATGTAAATCAAGAAAATTCTAACATAAAACAAAAGTTATGTAAGTATACTGAATGTTTCCAATAGCTCATTAATAGTTAAAGGTAAGGAACTCGATTAAACAGGTAAGTGACACTTTTTTTATACATTTTAACGGTAAGTACACATTTTTTTTTGTTATTAGTTGTGTAGGTACGCTTTTAGTTTACAATAATGAAATGATTAATCCTAAGAAGTACTTATAACTAGGTAATAATAACTAGGTACTAATTATTTAATTAAGACACACTTTTTATTTAGTTAATACACAAATTTTGTTTATAGAGCGTTTAAAGACATTGTTTTTACTTCTAATTGATACTACTCTAGTAAGGTTATCGGGACCAACATGTTTCTGAATTATTTTTCCTAATATCCACTTGCTAGGTGGGATATTCTCATCCTTTATAATAACTATGTCACCGACTTCTGGCTCAAGCTTTTTTGTGTTCCATTTATACATTTTGTTAAGATTTACCAGGTACTCTTTGTACCACCTGTTCCAAAAGTCGTTTACCATTTTTTGCACTAACTTCCATCGTTCAAGATTAGTGATATGTTTACACAAAGATACATTTTCATCTGTTAGATTTAATAAAGGCTCGCCGACCAGGAAGTGGCCTGGCGTCAGGGGAAGCGGGTCGTTGGGGTCATCACTTAGAACTGAAATAGGACGCGAATTTAAACAAGCTTCCACCTGTGTCAACACCGTAGTAAGCTCCTCATAAGTAAGGGTACTATCCCCAATAACCTTCTTAAGATGCGTTTTAGCACTGCGTACTCCAGCTTCCCACAAACCCCCAAAATTAGGAGCACGTGGAGGTATGAAATGCCATGTAGTACGCTCTAACGTTAACAACTCTGCTATCTCACTTGGTATGGAAGACTTGGCCTTATCAAACATGTCCCTAAGTAACTTGTCTGCTCCCACAAAGTTTGTGCCGTTGTCACTAAACAGATCATGACAGTATCCTCGTCTTGCTGTAAACCGTCTGAACGCTGAAATAAATCCCTTGGAAGTCAGATCTGTTACCGCTTCCAAGTGAATGGCACGCGTTGCCATACAAATGAAGAGACAAATATAACCCTTGAATGATTTGGCTCCTCTACCAGGAGAAAACCTTATATTAATCGGCCCTGCATAATCTACACCAGCTGATCTAAAAGGTCTACTGGGTTTCACTCGTACCTCTGGTAATTGACCCATCAACTGTACTGCATTGTTCCTTGAATAACGGATACAAATGACACACTCGCGATAGTATTTTTTTGCTTGATCCTTAGCTCGTAGTATCCAGTACTTTGACCTTAAGTAATTCATCATTACTTGTGGTCCACCGTGTAACGTCCTTAGGTGAGCATCTATAATTATAAGTCTACTAAGATGACTCTTAGCAGGTAAAATTATAGGATGCTGTGTATCGTACTCCACTTGCGACTGTTGAATACGTCCGCCAACTCTTAGAATCCCATTATCGTCGATAATGGGACAAAGATTGCGTAGTTTGCTTGTTTTGAGAACACATCCACGAGCTTTTAACTGCCTTATTTCTTGGTTAAATTCTAAATCTTGAGTTTGTTTTATGCAATTATTTAAAGTCTCATTAATTTCTTGTGTAGTTATAAATTTAGCATTACCTTTACCTATATTTTTATTAAATTTAAATTTTAACCATCTTCTACAGTATGAAATAATTCGTAACATTTTTGATAACTTAGAGAACTTAGTCCAAATAAATTCTTCCTCAGTTTTTAATAAAGCAGTTAAAACTCTAGCCCTCTCTTCTTCTTGAGTATCATCGACATCTACTGAATCCATTTTTAGATCACGCGCAGACAACCAAGTTGGCCCATTCCACCACAATCGGTTGTTCACCAACTCCGAGGCCTGTAACCCTCTTGAGGCACAGTCAGCTGGATTAGTATCCGTAGTCACATGACCCCATTGCTGATAATCTAAAATGTTTAATATTTCCGACACGCGGTTGCTTACAAAAGTGGTCCATCGACTAGACCCACCCTTAAGCCAGGCTAGAACAATAGTTGAATCTGTCCATGCATATAAATTTTCTTTAGCTATGTTCAATACTTGGGATGTCTCAAAAATTAGTTTGGCCGCTAGTGCCGCACCACACAGTTCCAATCTTGGTATTGATATTTGTTTCTCTATAGGAGCGACCTTTGTTTTTGCTGATATTAAATTTACATAAACTCTCTCTTCCTCAATTACTCGAATGTATACGGCCGCTCCATATGCTACTTGCGAAGCGTCCGCGAAGACATGCAACTCCCTTGTAGATGCTTGACGACAGTGTAACCACCTTGGTATACTGACATTAGTTATATAGCTCAAGTTCTCTCTGAACTGTAACCATTCCGTTAGTAGTTCTTCACTTATGATTTCATCCCATCCTAGTCCTATTTTCCATAATTTTTGTATCAATATCTTTGCTATGACCACCACAGGAGCTATCCACCCAAGCGGGTCATACAATTTAGCCACATCAGAAAGAACTTTTCGTTTTGTAATAGGTTTTTTCAATTCTGAAAACGTAAGAGAATACACAAAGCCGTCTGTATCGCGATTCCAATTAACACCTAGTACTTTCATTACACTATGAACCTTAAGAGGCAGTTCGTGGTCGTCTCGTTTACTTTTACCCATAAATTTTAAAACAGCCTCATTATTACTGCTCCATTTTTGTAGCTCGAAGCCACCTAAATTCATTAGTTTACTCATATCATTGTAAATAGCAACAGCTTCATCTTCTGTGTCACAGCCTGATAATAAATCATCCATATAGTAATCACTCTTTGTTATTGTAGAAGCAACAGCAAACTTAGATTTTTCATCATCCGCTAGTCTGTGCAATGACTTCACTGCAAGGTAAGGTGCACAGGCTGTACCAAAGGTTAGTCTCACGAGTTTGAAATGCTTGATTTCTTCACTCGGAGATGATCTCCATAATAACCTTTGATAGTTTGTGTCTTCCTCTGCTACACCCACCATTCTGTACATTTTTATTATATCAGCTGTAATGCAAATTTTATGAGTCCTCCATCTCATAAGTATGTGACGTAAGTCTTGTTGAAGCTTGGGACCCACAAGTAAATTATCGTTTAATGAAATCTGATTAACGCCTTTACACGAAGCGTCAAACACCACTCGAAGTTTGGTTGTCTCTTTGTCTTCTCTTACTACACCGTGATGAGGAAGATACACCGCTTTAGGATTGTTAATATCTGCTGGCAGAACTGGAACCATGTGTTTGAGTGTAATATACTCGTTCATAACCTTACTGTAATCTTCACGAAACTTTTCGTTTTTTGCAAATTTCTTCTCTAAGAACTCAAATCTCTTTAAAGCTATTTCTCGTGATCCGATTGGTAGAGCTTCAGGGTTGTTATTTTTAAATGGTAACTTCACCACATATCTTCCATCCTTGTCTCGTGTCGTTGTATCATTGTAATACTCTTCGCATCTTTCTTCTTCCTTTGAAAATCTCTTCTGTATCGTATTAGGTTCGTTCTCCAACTCCCAAAATAACCTTAACATATCATCTTCTTTAAGTTGAACATGCAAGCTTGTAAAGTTCCTGTCTGTTGAAGTAGGTTCTCGTGACATCCGTCCTGACAAAACCCAACCTAGAATAGTGTTTTGTGCTAACAAGTTACTCTCAGGATGCTTAATAACGCCATCTATTAAGACGTCGCTGTACACCTCAGCCCCAAGGAGAATGTCTACTTTCCCTGGTGTTGCGAAACCCGGATCAGCCAACTCCAAAACTCTTAAATCTGACCAATCAGGAATACTTAAATTGGTAGTGGGTAGCAGTGTCGTTAGTGAACGCAATACATAGGCCTCGACTTGAACTAACGCATTGGGATTGTGACACGATTTAACATTAAGTGTAACCCTGTATTTTATTTTTGTTTGCTTCTCCCCTACACCTGACACAAACCCACTAACTGATTTGCGTGTTAAGTTTAACAATTGTACTGTCGCCTCTGTCACAAAGGAGGCTTGCGATCCCTGGTCTAACAATGCTCTCATAAGATATTTACGACCATCCCTACTGTCTACTAATACCTTAGCGGTAGCTAATAGGATACTGTTCGATTGAATATTGTGTTTACTAGAAAAGTTAGTTACAATTTGCTCATTATTTGAAACAGAATTATTCGTACCTGGAGATAGCTCGTTCGCTATACCTGTGGCCGAAGCGTCCCCTTCATTCGGTCTCTCGGCTTTCTGTTCCCTCTCGAAGTGCAGAAGCGAATGATGCCGCCGGCCGCATTTCTTACAACACGTGGACTGACGACACTTGACGACGGGGTGCGTTGGCGATAGGCAATTGAAGCACAATTTATTTGTTTGTACGAATTCTTGTCTTTCCTTGACAGACTTATCTCCAAACTTCTTGCAAGAAAATATGAAGTGATCGCCACTGCATAAGGCACATTTCTTTTCGAACCTTTTCTCGTTGCTGCTGGTAACATTGGAATGGAATACTTTAGGTTTAGCCACAGATTTTGATTGCACTGTTTTTATTTTAGTACTTTCAATCATTTCTAAAGTTCTGAATCTTGCTTCTAAAAAGTCTCTTAATTCTGACCAAGTGGGTAGGTCATTGTTACACGTACTTAAATGTTGTTCCCATAACTTTATAGACTCGGACTCTAATTTTGAGGTAACCAAGTAGGTAGTCATTAAATCCCAAGTATCAGTATTCACGCCAATGTTTTTCAACGCCTTTAAACATGTCGAAGTTGTATCCACCAGTTCCTTAATCAAACTTGCCGATTCATTCTGCACAGGTTTTTGTGTAAATAAGATCTTCATTATTGCGTTGCAGTTATATCTCTTATTATTGTAACGTTTTACTAATTGCTTCCACGCCTCGTCATAGTTAGCATCGGTCATAGGAAAGTTACGTAATAATATCTCTGGTTCTCCAGATAAATTACCTTTTAAGTAGTGTAGCTTCTGTACGGGTGATAGGTACTCATTTTCGTGAATAAGATTACTAAACAAGTCGTAAAACGGTTGCCACTCCTCGTATTTTCCGGTAAATGTAGGTACTTTTATTGTAGGTAACTTAATTCCTCTATTCTTAAAATCTTGTACCTCGGCAATAGGTGATGATGATGACTGAGAATACATCGCGGGTTGACATTGCGATTCCACCAATAACGGTTGGAGAGCTTCTTTCAATGTTGTTTTGTAGCTAATGTATAACTCCTCACAAGTTTCAAAAAAGTCTTCTTTAAAATAAGAAATATCTGAATCCTTTTTCGTGGCACTTAAAATAATCAATTTATTACCCTCTTTCAACTCCTTCCATAATTCCTCCAACTGTTCCAACCTTGTTTCTAAATAAGGCCTTTTTATCCTATCTTTTGGTGATTTCTTGTAATTCTTTTCTGCCTTTTTTAGGCTTTCCAGCAGCGCATTTTGATATGTGATATGATCTTCCATCGTAATATAGTCTCAATCTCAAGTATTAGTAGCAATATACTTTTGTTACAGTGATTTTACACTCCGCGGGTAAGTCGACAACAAGTTCCGAAAGTTCTAGTCGTTTTGTCGTCAATAAATTCATAAAAACGTCACGGAATTCACAAAGTCTCACAAGTAAAAGTTTTAAAGTTCACAACACGTTATAATGTCTATTTCACTAATTATTATCCACCTCACTGAGAATCCTTATCGCTCAGGAATGTCTTTGTTCTCGCGGCGCTCGCACTAGGCCAGTCGATGACCCGAATCCGGTTCGATTTAGGACCATATGTTTAGAGCGATAAGGTTGAAAGTTTATTTTTGTGGGATTTTGAATTAAATAGACGTGTGTTCGTTACGAAGATTTATTTGTCACTAAAGTACATTAGGTTAGTGGACTGTATGACGATTGACTTACATAGCTATAGTTAGATGTACATATAAAACGCAAGCATTCGTTCGTACGTTTAAACAATGTTGTTGTTCCAATTGTAATATTTAATTAATTACCCAGAATCTCAGGAAAATAATAAAGGCTCCTATTATTTACTTTTATCCTAGTTATTTAAAGAGACTGTCAACTGCCAGGTACCCTCCGGTATTTACGTTGATGTGTATATTTCTTACTTAAAGTGACAAGAGAGCTTTTTATCGCCGTGTCAGGACATTATTTACGGTTGAATTTATGACGTTTAGTTTTTTTTTCCTTGTAATAAATACGTCTCCTCCATCGTTTCGTACTGACAAATATCCTATTCTTTGTTGTGTCGCCAAAAGGTGCTAAATTAAAATTTCCTCTAATTCAATAATTCGGAAAAGAAAATACGAAGAGACTTGTACAGGAAGGTAGTTTACAAACTGCGTAGGTATAAAAGGATTCTATAAATAAAATTAACAAACGGGGCTGACTAATTCGTGTTAGAATAAAAATCTCTAAAACAGAAAATTTCACAACAAACATTTATTATCTTCACATTTTTAACCGACTTCAAAAAAGGAGGAGGTTCTCAATTCGGTTGTATTTTTTTTTAGGGTTTGTTACCTCAGTACTACTCCGTCATTTATGGACCGATTTTCTAAATTATTTTTTTGTTTGATAGGGTATACTAACAGATTGGTCCCATTTGTATCAACACTCATATCTGATAAGGGATCTTCGCGGAATTGAGGGAACTCTTCAAAAAATATAGGCACATACGCACCGATTTTAACGTTTTTAGTAACAAATCAAGCATTTTCATTTAGAAAGTATCATTTGGTGAAGAAAAACTGATCAAGAAGACAGGCAACGGAACTCTTCAATGCATAACAGCAAATTATTCGCGATTGCTATAGTCAGATGTCTATGCTGAGCTTTTGTATTTCCACAACATAACATTACGCCATTCTATTTTAAAAGGGACCGGCAGAGATGTACAGATTAATATTTAGATAGAACTTCTTTAGCAATTATTATCCAATTTCAATGATTCTTTCAAGTAATAATAATAATAATATCGATCTATCATCACTGACAGGACTGTTGTTGCCAATAAGCCTGATATAGTGGTGATAGATCGATTAGCGCGCCGCACAATGATAATCGACGTTACCATCCCTCATGACGAGAACCTTGTGAAAGCTGAGAAAGAGAAAAAAATCAAATATCTCGACTTAGCACGCGAGGTTGTCGACATGTGGGATGTGGACTCGGCTGTCATTGTGCCGATAGTCGTTACAGCCAATGGCCTTATAGCTAAATGCCTCGATGAGCATCTTTCGAGGCTTTCGTTGCACGGTTGGGTCAAGAACCTGATCCAGAAGGCAGTACTTCTGGATACGGCCCGCATCGTGAGGAGGTTCCTGTCTCTGGAGCCCTAACCACCGGTAGCTTGGACCCTGCTCCCGCCATCGGTGGTTCACTATTTTTTATATTTTAAAAATGTTTTATATTTTAATATTTTTATATCAATATTTAAAAATGTAATTTATATGTATGTACAAATAATAAATGAGAATAATAATAATAAAAAGTATTTATTTCTCACCACAAGCCAAAAATACAAACAATATTTATAGACAAGCAGTAGCCAATGATGTTTGGATTGTGGATCGCTGGTGCCTGTGGTAGGTAGTAACACCTGTAATACAGGTCACCAGGTCCCCACCTGTTTAAAGTTTAAAGTATTGAAAGACTTTCTTTACATATAAAGAAACTAAAAATTACAAAATAAAAACTTTTTTACAAAGAAAACAACCGACTTCTTAAAAAAAAACTAACAGGTGAAAAATAACTCCAGTTTCGGAAGTCGGTGGCCAATAATGAACAAAAAAAACCACCAAAGCCACAGACTGGAGAAACTGGAGTTTTTTTTCACCTGTTAGTTTTTTTTTAAGAAGTCGGTTGTTTTTACACTTATTACTTCTAGTAGTACTAGTACTGGTCTAGTGGTCTGCTGAGCATAAGGTTTTCCCATCTGGAATTTTTCAGTAGCAGCCCAAAGTCTGGATCTTGCCTCATTGGTGGTAATAGTCTCTAGACTTAACCATAACTAGTATAATGTGGGTGTGATACCCCTACCTAACCTTCATGGATTACAGGAGTGATGTTATGTTATAGCAGGATTTAGTTTTCCATTTCACACAAAACCAATTGTCTACATTAAATTTCCTTTAAAACAAGCCTTCGTAAGAGCCTTTTTAAGACAGCAAGAGCAAACTAGGAAAGATAAAGGCGAATTTCCAGTCTTTTTACCAGTTGGGTGTGTTCAAACTTTGCCAATTCCGCGAGCTGGAACATGTAACAATCTAATCAAAAATTAAAGTGCATAGTAGCGAACGAGACTCAGTCAAACAAACGAATGGCATATAAAATGTTACGGTCTGATTTTGCCCTTACATAAAAACAGGGACATATAAGGGCGATGGGCGTCCGACCGAACGTGTGTTGTATTCTTTAGGTACGCGCCATTATTTTCAGCTAAACGGTTTGTAATATCAAGACTTGACGCCATTATTTCAAAACACGTGTCTAATAATATCTGAACAGCTGAAACTTTGGTAAAATGAGGGGTAAAGTACCAGATGGACATAGCTTAAGTGGTCATATTTAGACTGAATCCTAATCCTACTAATATTATAAACGCGAAAGTTTGTGAGGATGGATGGATGGATGGATGTTTGTTACTCTTTCACGTAAAAACTACTGAATGTATTTTAATAAAATTTGGTATGGAGTTAGCTGACACCCTGGAGTAACACATAGGCTACTTTTTATCCCTGTATTCCCACGGGAACTGGATCTACGCGGGTGAAATCGCGGTACGTCTGCTAGTTCTATAATAAAAATAACACAATGACACATTATGGGATGGCGATAAACGAAAGGTATTTAAAAGCAAAATCTAAGCGAAAACCCCACCGCCTGTAGGGACATCCGGTAGGACACACATTAACTATGTTGAGGATGATCTTGAGAAAGGACAGGTGTCGTTGCAAATGGGAAGCGTAATGCCCTTTGAAAAAAGCGTAAGTATAAGAGTATGTATTACATTATTTTTAAAACATCCCCTATGTTTAGGCAGAAACTGCTGAGCGCCATCTACTACGATTTTGCTCCCACGGGGAAAATGCGTAAGTTTAAGTATATGTTTTAAAAACATTACCTATTACGAAATCGATTCTCGCAACCGCAACATGGTGTGACACTGAAAGATTATTTTACGGCTCACTTCACTCAATATTTTGACTCGTTCAGACATTATGATACACGTGGTTTTAAGTATTGCAGAACACTTCAATATTTTATCCATTGTATAGATTTTTTTTATTCTTCAATAAGTAATGTAACAAGATAGCTTCATACTTACTTGAACTGTAGGTTCCAAGAAAAAAATAAACGAAACGTGGGCTTGATCTGGTTCAAATATGTACCTAGCAACACTTCAAATATAGTCTCAAAGCGTCGGCAACTGCGTTCAATCATGCGTTGGAAAACACGTTGTAGGAAAAGGGAATGATGTCGAATCAAAAATATCGATACTGTAGTTTTTCTTAGTATGCTCCGACTTGTAGGAATATATTCCTACATCTACTATCTTATATTCCTTCTTGTAAGTATATACATAATCCATAATACACAAGAAGTTGTGAAGAAAAACGGTCAAAGAAATTTGACACATTGGGGTAACTTGTGCTGGCGTCTGCACATAAGTGTGCTTTAAGTATTAAATAAATAAATAAAAAAAAAAACAACCGACTTCTTAAAAAAACACTAACAGGTGAAAAATAACTCCAGTTTCGGAAGTCTGTGGCTTTGGTGGTTTTCGTTCATTATTGTCCACCGACTTCCGCAACTGGAGTTATTTTTCACCTGTTAGTGTTTTTTTAAGAAGTCGGTTGTTTTTTTTGTAAAAAAGTTGTTATTATTTTGCAATTTTTAACCGACTTTTTTTTTTTTTTTTTATGTATGTTACCTGATTTCTCCCCCATTTGTGGATCGATTCTCAAAATTCTTTTTTTATTTGAAAGAGTATACTCCTGAGGTGGTCCCATTTTAATTTGGTGAAGATTTGGTGCTGATCTTCGGAGATATACAACGGAACTCTTCAAAAATAAACGGCAAATCTGTCGTGATTGCTGGAATCGCTTGGATGTTTATTGTTTATACAACATAATGATGTATCATCACGCCTGTATGCTCTGAGGGGTACGCAGGTGGGTACAATATACCTAGATTTCGTCAGTTAGGTATGTTAATTTTAATTTATTAGGGATTAGTGGAAAACCCTATTATGATGACATGTATTGTTAACAATTAACAATATAAAATAAATTCATGGCAAATATTTTTATGGTAACAACTAAACATGGAAAAATAAAAACTTTTTTTGCAAAAAATAAAACCGACTTAAAAAAAAACACTAAACGGTGTAAAATAACTCTAAATTCGGAAGTCGGTGGCCAATCATGAGTAAGACAAACCCACCAAAGCCACAGACTTCCGAATTTAGAGTTATTTTACACCGTTTAGTGTTTTTTTTGAAGTCGGTTTTATTTTTTGCAAAAAAGTTTTTAGTTTCTTCGTTTGTAAAGAAAGTCTTTCAATAGGTACTTGAAAGAATCATTGAAATCGGTCAACGATTGCAAAAGTAGTTCTTTCTAAACATTAATCTGTACATCTCTGCCGGGCCCTTTTAAAATAGATACGCGTAATGTTATGTTATGGAAATACAAAAGCTCAGCATAGACATCTGAGAATAGCAATTGCGAATAATTTGCTGCTATGCGTTGAAGAGTTCCGTTGCCTGTCTTCTTCATCAGTTTTTCTTCACGAAATGATACTTTCCAATTGAAAATGCTTGATTTGTTACTGAAAATGTGGGAATCGGTGCATGTGTGCCTATATTTTTTAAGGAGTTCCCTCAATGGCTCGAAGATCCCTCATCAGATATGAGTTTTGATACAAATGTGACCAATCTGTTAGTATACCCTATCAAACAAAAAAAGAATTTTGAAAATCGGTCCATAAATGACGGAGTACTGAGGTAACAAACCCTAAAAAAAAAAAAAAAATACAACCGAATTTTGAACCTCCTCCTTTTTTTGAAGTCGGTTAAAAAAGGAAGACAGCACGCCGCAAACATGGTTGCCATATCTTGAGCTTTCTCCCTATAACTTTCGGAAGTTGGTAGCCAAATATGAATGAAACAAAACCACCAAATCCACAGATTTCCGAAACAATGGTTATAATACTTCTTTTATGAAGTCGGAAAGTTTTATCCTATATAATAGAATTATCGATTATTTTATAGGTTCCCTGCATAAGAGCCGACTATAAATATACGGAAGCCACACCGTCTCGAATAGGTAGATTTTATCTTAACGTCTCAATCGATTGAAGTAACATAATTAAGGTTAATCTTGCACGGATACCGAGTTCAGACGTAGTTTAAGTCCAGGACTTAAGACTATTGTTATGCAAGTTAGAAACGGGTTGAAGTTGAGTGGGACCATTTTGTGCAGTAGGGTTAGCTTAATTGGTAATTTTGTGATATGAGGTTTGATATGAAATAAAATGATAAGTACTTATTTCTGTGATTGTCGTTGATGTCGTGATGGCCAAGAGAATAAGGCACCTCTTAAGCACGAGGTTGGGGCTCAAACCTAGGCAAGTACCAATTTGACTATTTCAATTCATATGTACTTTCTAAGTTTATTTTTGACATCATCGACATCGGTGAAGGAAAACATCGCGAGGAAACCTGGATTTATTTACAACAAAATATTTGCACACGAGCGAAGTCAGGCCGAGTTGTTAGTCAACTAAAAACATTACGAAAGTGAACAGATAGCAAGAGAACTTGGCTTAAAGTATTTTATTTTTCATTAGTTTTCCACACACAAGGTGTCCAAAGAAAATTTCGTGAAAATATTTTATCTTTCTTGTATTTACTCTAACTGTCCTACCGTACCTATTTGATATATCTTTGGTATATTGTAGAGATGACGTTGACATGTTACTAACGTGGGCCATTGTGTACAGAGGCTATCACTTTATTGCACGATGGCAATGGGCAGGCGTCTTGTCAAGTGTTATCAGCGCTCATTGTACTGAATCAGTTTGGAGTGTCACAACTATAGAGGAGGCCAGACCAAATACATGCGATATACCTAATATTAAACTATGTTACGTACTAAAATGTTTTGATAACCGCAAGCCAAAATATTATATTAAGCTTTTTCACGCTCTCAGACCGAGTCGAAGGACAAAGATTATTCGATTATCAACTAGCTTCTTGACGCGACTTCGTTCGCGTGAAAGAAACCTGGCTTGTTCCTTGACACTCGGCTACTATTTATTTATAAAGCAGGGACAATTTAGTATCTATCACTAATTCAATGATGAAAAAAAGGTTAAATTCGCAGCGATTACTTCTGACTTTAAAATTGTTGGAATTGACGTTAGTTTACGTCAAGAGCAAGAGCAGTCATGTCATCAGTGTGCCCAGCATAAGCATGCTTGGCTGGGCACATTGATACACATGACGTGACTTTAAGGCTAATTTGAATTAATATTACATAGTCTTACTTTAACTAACCCAGGATCTCTTTGGAAATGTATAATACAAGTATTTATTAAAATTACTTGTTGGTGTGCCTATGCACAAATATAAAAATACTGCACTTGAATGGGATTCCGGGTTTGTGACTTAGTTGGTACTTTGTTTTGATTTATAAACTAGGCTCGCACCAAATCTCTCAACACGACCTTGTCTTTTATAGCTGATAACAAAGTATAGGTGTAGATAAAATGTTTCTTTCCTCTACTAGAGTCTACAATATAAATTCTGGAAGTCAACACAAACTTAACTCAGATAAGTAAGGAAGTCATCTCACGGCTAAATAAGGCTTGAAAAATTGATTAAACCTACCGTACAGTCTCCTTTCGGTGCCACAGGCCACTCTTTAAATAGCGAGCATGCCATAACCACTGAGAACGCCTGTCGGCCGACCGTGTATTCCATTTTAAATTTTCAACAGCTAGGCACCAAGCCCTCAAGTTGGTACACTTGTATACTCTTTGCAAAAGCAAATTAATTATTTACACCCACGTGGAGTTTCAGCCTTCAAATGAACTGAGGCAGGAATGTTTGCATATTTTGAATATTATCTTTAGTGAAGCATACAAAATAATTTACATTTGCCGTAAAATTTAATGAGTCAGTCTTCGGGGAATTATATTTTGCTGTGATTACAGGAAGGTGCTTTTCCTTTTTCCGTTACAGTTGGTAATGTATTACTTTGTTCGCATTTATTTGTTTCTGCTTTGTTTGCTACGTTTGTAACATCAATATCAGGTTTCTGGGTAGTATTAAAAGGTTTATGCGGTAAATTATTTATTAATTATTATTAATGAACAGACTTTGCTCGAGGCGAAGGTTTAAAAACTGCCACTTAAAAGAAAGAACAGACATTATGGTATTCACTGCCTTTATTTCCATTAAAACCTATTACGGGTAGAATTTGTAGCGATATTCACTTCTGTATATCTCTTTACCTATGCTATGTGTAAGACATAAACTCAAAATCTAATTTACAAAAGAAAACCCAAGAACCCCTTGCCTCTATCTGTATTTGAACACAATCTTTAGAACTGTAAGAACACACTCATTATCAATTCACCAACGAGGGCCTTGATTTCGTTGTTCCCATCATAATGTAATGTTTGCCTCACGAAGGGGCGCTAGAGCCTAAAGCATTCGCATGGGACACATGTCCAGAATTCATTACTAAGCAAGGGGTACCCTGTTTGTACAACTTGGTGACAAGTTTAAATATTAATTACATACATACATACGACTGAAAAATACATGCGGGTGGTTGAATTTTTAATAATTGCCGCGGCGTGTTTCGTTCCTCTTGGTAAACTTTGTAAGCTTAACTAAGCAATAAAGTAAACACGAATGTGTTAAAACGGACCACTTCTTTCTCGTTTCTCTAATCAACGTAGTTCAATGTAGTAACGTAACATTTTATGGGTAGATTATCGTAAAACAGACTGTCTATATCAATGCCCATATGTCTATCGGAAATCTAACCTTTTACAAAGACGTGAGCAGTAAAACAAGCGAGGAAACAATCTTATCGCCTTACCTTTCTTCGACATTGTTTCTTTTGTCTGCCATTTATACCTGACCGTTCCCTCTTCAACGATTTGCTATAGAAATGAAAATTCTATTAGCCCGAAGGTGGGCTCTGAAATTTCGACGTTACTGCCTAAAGCCACTGTTGCTTGGCAAAGGCAAATATCTGGCTCAGCTGTATCAAATATTTATAAGAGATTCCCGTTCGCGTCTGCATACGCGATATGTATAGAGAACAAACATTATTTTAAATTGCCGAACGTTTTCTAACATACTGTGATGCAATTTTCTTATGGATTTCGAGAGATTGAAACTTTTTAAAAGGATGCTTATGTGTTTTCAAAGAAAAGAAGTTATACCAGCTGTTACATATTGTAGAAATAGATCGTAAGATCCGTAACAGATGCTAACGTAATGTTCGCACCTTATTATAAGTTGATGTATTGCAAAAGTTCAAACACTTGTACAAGGTAAGTATTTAGGATATATTGTTATATATCTTAAATACTTACCTTGTACAAGTGCAAAATCACGACTTTTTTAATCACGACACTGATCACAGCTGTTTCATAAGGGAGATGCGCTACTTGATACAAATACTTTAGTTTATGATTCTGGACCCCACAGCGTTATATGTAAATCAAATACTTTTTGACGATTTTTACTTGAAACTGTAAACAATTGTTATTTCTATCTCCCCATAAAATTTTTAGAAATTAATTAACTAATTTTAAAAAAAAAATTTTAACGCTGTGATGTCGATTCATAAACTGAACTTATGGTATCAAATTGTGAGTCGTGAGATGTCTACCTTGTATTTTGCTACTAAAATAATCAATTTCCCTTCCGACCACGCTAAATTGCTACCAAGCTGCACGTCCCATAAATCGTGAACTTTAATCCTAACCCTATTGGTTAACGTGGATTACAGTGGTGCAACTAGCAACAAGCTCCACAGTGCACATGTAAATGGAAATAGAAACATTATGTAAATATACGCTGATGAATGTGGGCTTCCACAGAAGCGGTGGAGCCAGCGATTGGATGATAATGATCGCGCTTAGCGGCAATTGATTGAGATCAATCGTGATTACAA
Source organism: Euplexia lucipara (assembly GCA_921972225.1). Lineage (NCBI taxonomy): Eukaryota > Metazoa > Arthropoda > Insecta > Lepidoptera > Noctuidae > Euplexia > Euplexia lucipara. Next base: position 14,995,858 of record OV179152.1, on the reverse strand, counting down.
TCACGGGACAGGTGAAATTTGTTTCCCACAAGAGTTATGCTTTGGATAAAGTAGTCAGGTTATTTGCAGCGGATTCTAATCGAGATGGAAAAGATAGATAATGGTCTCAAGTTCATAACATCAGTACTTTAATTACGAGAAGGTATATTCCTATCTAAAAATTATGGCACTCCGGGAGTGTCAACAGAAGTGACAACTTAGCGTCATGAGATAAAAAATTGCAATAGAAATTGCTTAGAACGTAAAACTTACATACAGAGGTGTCGGTTACGGTAACGGTGACAGTGTCGTGAGTTTAATGGTTGTTTCCCATCTCAGAATGCCCAAAGCGCCTAGAAAAGTTATCACTTAAAAATTTCAAGGAACATGAGCCAGAAATCATCCTTACCATCATCATTCTACTCTTATTTCTTATCTCTTTCTTCTTCTTCTTCTCTTATTTGGAATCAGCGTGACTTTACTCCAGCATTTCTTCTTCTATAAATATTTTTAATTGTCATCTTTCACACAATACATCTACAGTTTCTTTGCTTACCTTATTTCCATATGAACTTTCATACACAAATCCTCATTCAACGAGTAAAGAAACTAAAACACAGAAAATACTCTTTCAATTTGTAAAATACGAAAAGATCAAAACGATGTCCCGCGCTACGCTTGAAGTCCATCTCGACAAAAAACTAACTCATACAGACAAACCTAACAATGAAGTGGAAGAAAGCAAGATGTTAATCCTGACAGAAAAATTACTGAAAGCAAACATTTCCATATAAAGGAAGATAAAAACTTTTTCCTTCTTGACTAGAAAACTGAAAATTGTCCCAGGATGACTGTCGAGTATCTAGGTGTAACAAACGATGGAACTTCGTATATAAACGTAACTACTTCCTTGTGGGGGCTCACGTTATTTCCAAGGAAAAGCCAGCTAAATGGGCTACTGTATCAAAAGGATATTAAAGCGGATTTGTAAGGAAAAATATGTATGGAGTTCCCTTTTAAAATTGGCTTTCGTGTTTGGCCAAAAGAGTTGTAACCTCACGAGGCGATATAGCATGTTGTTGTGCAGCGCTTCATTTGTTTGCACGATATACAAAATGGCCTCTGGTATAAAGAAGCTGTGACTTCTATGATCAGTTTAATCATTTGGACTGTGTGTAAATCTCATTATTTCCCTCTCCATCTTTTAGTTTGTATTCTGTTATATTAAATTGTAAAAGTGTAGTCAAATAAACAGTCACATGCCGTGTATTTACAATCATGGTTCGCTGCAATCTGATAGTTGTAAAGCCTACACTAAATCTTATACGACGTCGTCAAAACCATTCTCCAAAAATAATAAACTCTTTTGACTCTTCAGAGCAAATAGGCTAAAGATACAATGTATGTTTCTCTTCCATTCCCTGAAGCAAAATGAAAACATTAAATACAAAATAAAATGTAAACATTTCAGAGCTCATATCCTTTATTCCTCGCGAGACAATTCCTACTAACATTTTGTTTCATACTCCATATTAATTTGAGACTGCAGTAAACTCACTATGAAATTATAATACTATGTAACACTGAGTTCCTCTCGGTACATTTATTAGAGCAGAATTTTCGGAGGATAACCTACATTGATAATAACTCCATTGTACTAGGTTCTATGTTAATAGTCATTTGGGAGCATTTCATTCTACAATACAAATCTACGTTTAGGAGCAGTTATGCATCTATCATTGATAGTTTAACTTTGACGTGGAAACTGAGCTATATTGCTCGGAGCGCTATTGGAATGAGAATACTGTTATGACAATAGCGTGCTAAGTACTTATAGGTTGGATTATAGGCAAGTATTATTGTGAACAGATGCTCATTGACACAGCTCAACTTACTAACAGTATTATTATTAAGCAAACACTTTGTGTAGAGGGTTTGTTACACTGTGGCACATTATAAAGCTTTGCATGTGTTTCCATTCCTGAGGCGGGTCGTAGGAAAATGTCACATAATATTTTATTATATTTCGTAAATCTGTGGATACTGGTGTATATCTTGCAAAGGTTTTACGGCTTAACAACTCATCAATTTTAATTGATTTTGGGCAGAAAGATATACATACCTGAGATAGAAGTTGCGATAGGTACTTATTTATGATTCGGAAAAATAAATCTCGCAAGTAAATGAAGTTATGCAAAATGTTAGTCACCTATCAGTGATATATGGTTTTATCTTCGAGTGAACAGTACCTACACTTACACGAGGTATCAATGTGTTTTCCTTAACCTGAAGCAAAGATGTATTTCCTCATTTAACTCTCGCACTGTTATTCTTCCATCCACCTGCCAACAACCTCATTTAAACTATATTTTTCTTTCATTCTGCCACAGATTACAAAGCATACATGCGACATGGCCAGTTGTTTCATGACTGGGGGTTTAGTTATTCATGACATTGTCCCCTGCCAGTAGTTAATTATGACGTAGCCCGGTTCGGTGGGCACAACTTTCAAATTGGATTACTCGCACCATCGCTCTCTCTGGCTAGTTGACAACTAATAGAGCGTGAGTTAGCTGTTTTTTTTTTAAGTTACGCGCTTTTATAGCGCTTCAGCGGATGAGAGGGCTGGTTGGATGGTGAAAAGAAACATTTGACTACTTATTATGTTGCAGAAAGTTGTCTTGCTGTGACATTTAAGTATTTATTGCAATCCATATTGTACAAATGCAGGTGGTAGGTTTAACAGTTTCAGTAACAAATATGGACCCTGTCGGGCATAGTAAAATTTAAATATGTAGGGGAGAGGAAGAGTGCTTTTTATGCATTTGTCAAATTCTAAAATATAAACTAGCCGTAGTTGACCGGTCATTGAGACACGATTGCAATAGCAGACTCGAGCCCCTGGGCTACTTGCGCAAGCAGTACGCACAAGTTATTTGCTCGTGGTGAAGAGCTACATGCGCAAGTAACTCGCGCGCGCCACAGAGTACGCGGGTTAGTTGCCCAGGTGGCTCGCTTTGGTACATGCTCGAGTCGCTAGACCTGCACAAGTTTTTAAACGGTAAAGTTTACGATGCCTGCTACCTAAAACTGCGCAAGTGCCTCAATATGCGCAAGCTACTTGCACCGTGTAGAAGCACCCATACTTATACAAACAACCAGACCCGGACCAACTGTTACTATCTCAAATATGTTAACTGTTTAGTTGGAAAACCTTCACATAAAAAATCAACATAAAATCATAAAATCAACTCAACCTAGCAGTCTGTTGCTGGACTTAGGTCTATCCCAAGCTACACCTTGACACCTGACACTGAGGCTTCAGCATCCAGTATTTCTCAGCCACCTCACTGACATCAAAATTTGAATACCGCGATGTCTACATCATTTCTCTTCTCATTAAGATTGTACTGAACTATAGTGTCCCTTAGGTGCACCCAGTGACATTAGCCTAAGGGCAGAAGTTGAGGCATCGTTTAAGCCTAAAGTTAAAATTAGGTCACAGCGCAGATTGGCTTGTCGACCCGCGTCAGCGTAGGCCGGTCTTATACTTAGCTCGTTATTCTTTAACTATTGAAATGTTTGTTCTTTATGGAAAAGTAGTGATATTATCAGATAATTTTCAGCATTAAATTGGTAGTAACTACATCAACTCCATTTTGTCAACATAAGCAGCGTTCATCATAACTGAACATTCACCTGTCTTGTTTCATTGTAATACAATAATAATAATATTTATTTTGTACGAAATACAAAGATATTACAGAAACTGTGACATAAAAGTAATCTGTACAACAGTAACAAAAATTCAAGGTCGAACGACTGACTTCTAAACTAGGCAATATGCCTGTATCTTAGAAGCCATTGTTTCCCGAAATAGCGCTGACAAACAACTCTTAATATTACACGTGCAAGTACTTCATAAGTTAAATAAACGGAAAACAAAAAATAAAATGAATAAAAAATAAAATAAAATAAAAACGGAATGTTAAGTGCATACAGTATAAACAAGTAAATTAACAGTTCATTTTGATAAGACTTTCAGTTTCATCGTATGACAAAAAGAGGTGAGAGAGAGAGAGCGAGAGCGAGAGAGAGAGAGCGAGAGCGAGAGAGAGAGAGAGAGAGATTAAGATGTGATGGTGTGTGTGGTGTGATGTTGTTGGTTCAGTTTTGGTTGAGATTAATCTGATTGAAATCACACCCTCAAACTTTTATTCAGAAGTGCCAAAATCCATAAACTTTACCATGAGTTAAGTTACCTTTATTAATTACACGTACTTACAACAGTTCTGTTAAAATTGAAATAATTTTGAAAATTAAAGCTTTGCTGCAAACTTTCGCCAACTAGATGAAACTGATATTTAAGTTGTTTAAAATTTTAAACAGGTTTTAAAAAGTTTCGAGTTCCGACACCCCTTTCGCTTGCACCTAGTAGTTTTTGTTAAGCAGTACTAAATTTTAATTGAAATGGATGATGAAGTTTCGTCTTAAGAAACGGAGAATTCTGGACGTCTTTTCATTCATTCAAGTATGAAATGAGGAGACTGCTAGAATTCACAGTGAATAAGCGCGATAGACTTTTTCTAGGTACAATCACAGTACTGTTTTCTACGAATTCACAAAAGGCAACTGCAGCAAACAAATGAATAATGAGGATGGCAGAAGCATCGACCCGTACATTGTTAACATCGTTACGAAGACCTGCATTCCCAAAGGTTTGAAAAGTTGGCCGAGAGTCGCTGCGTAGGACCCGGAATGCACGGACAATTTACTAGCTTATTTATTCTTTACAAAATTTACCAAGCATTACAAATATTTTCTTAACCAATTCAGGTTGCAAGAATAACTTTTCACCATATATTTTTCTCTTAAAAATATTTCAAAACAGTTGCACGAGAACTTAAAAAAATCCGGAATAAAATTTGCATGCCGACTGCGCTTCGACAATAGAAAACAAAAGCCAGGCTTTTCGAACACGAAGTGCTGTCGGTAAAGTAAATATCATCCTATATCAATTGGGATGTACGCAGCGGGAATTATGAATTATATCGTTCGTGTAAAATTTATATGAAGCCGTTATTTTTGGGATAGAAGGGATGTGAGAGCAAAATGTTAGATTTAGATGAGAAAAGGAACGCTGAGAGACTGTGTATTCCAACTGTAGTGAAGATAATAGACACACACATGGATTGTAAGTTCGAAAGCTACACTATTTGTATGAATAAATTAGTGATGCATAAACTAACCCATTACAAAGTGCCGTTTGCCCAAGTTTCAAGATCGAAACTAAGTAAATTATTGGAAAGAATGCTGTCAAAAACATCCTATCCGTCGTAGGATTACAACCTTTGTTTATGAAGCAGATAATGAAATCTTCTATATATGATCGTATAGCTCTTTTGGGTGCTCATTACGGATCATGTCAGCTCAGATTTCTCTCAACCATTTTCCTGTTGTTTTCAATTAACATGACAGGTGGCGTTGACTGTGGACGTTCTCACGACCTATTTACAGTTGTTATTATTGATAATAAACTTTCATGTTCTCTTTATAGAGAATTTATTCTTCTGTCGTTACCCGCATCCCGCATATTAACAGAAACGTTTTGCTTCAGTAAGTTGCGGCGAAAAATACGTGCCCGGATTTCGAGCGGTCTAAAAGAGATTTGTTAATGTTATCATTTTGTATCTTTTTCAAAAGTTATCTCATTAAAGTTTCCTATCTCTTGGTGATAGATAGTTTTATTATAGCATATACTATTAAAGCGATTGCCATTCTATGTCTTCAAAGCATCTGCTCAATGATGATGACTTGCTATGAATATTTTTTTACCATCGTTACCTCGTGATGATTGTCATTGATGTTATAGAAAAGTAGTTTCTCTTGAAATTTCTTACGGAATTGCACCTACCACGGTTTGTCTCTGCATGACCTAAAGGTTGACTGGTAGAAAATGCCTAAGGCATTAGGTCCGCCTATGTACATTTGTGTGCTTTAAGTGTTAAATAAATAAATAAAAGTCATCCGCTATAAGAAATGAGTTTTCATTCAGGAGGTTTTCATTAGGTTAAATAAAATCTCTTAGCTCTTCTGTGATTTTCTTGTACAAATATTTAAAATGAAAATTCTGTATCATTATAACACTCAAATCAGAATCACAATATTCGACTAAATTAATATAAATTTTATAGTATATGCCTACAAAAAGTACTGATTAAATGCGGATAAAAGCAGTCAGATAAGGATACTACAGCAAGTCACTTTACGTACACATGACTGTCTAATACAAAAAAAAAAACTTACGAGACGACCTCAATTACTTGGTAGAAAAACCACGTAAAAAGTTCGTAAACTTCTAACTAGATTCTCCAAATGATTCCTTCAATACCCTAATAGACTCACGTTTGGATGGTATCTCAACAAAACGTAATTTCCCGGCCACATCCTCACCACTCTACAATTGGCACAAACGAGCTAGAAAAGTCAACTTTGGCACAAGTTTTGGACTTTTCCCTGAGCGTTGGAACACTGTGTGACAATTTCAGACCAAAGTTAGGTGAATGCGGTTTTCGGGTTACATCTGCAGTGTTTAGTTACGGTCTTATTGTAACTTATGGTAGTCTTGCCCGTTTAATTATAGTTTTGAGGTGATGTTACTGCAAGTGAGAATGGTCCTTGGAAAGTTATGTTTGTGTTCTGTTAGAAGGACTTGACGTGGTTTGCTAAAGACGATGTTGTTTTGCTTTGAATGGGGATTTTAGTGTTTTACTTGTCGTCTTATATTGCAACTACTACCTACTGTTATCTATACTTCTATACTAATATTATAAAGAGGTAAAATTTGTTTGTTTGTAAGTTTGTATGTTTGTATGTAGGGGGTAATCTTTGGAACTAATGATCCAATTAAAAAAAAAATGCACTGGTAGAAAGCTACACTATTCCTGGATGACATAGGCTACTTTTGTCCCTGTAATCCCACGGGAACAGGAACTACGCGGGTGGAATTGCGTGACGTCTGCTAGTAGACTAATATAGGAATAAGGTACTTATGCTGGGAAAAAAGTAACCAAATGGACGGACGAAGAAAATGTAATAGGAGTTACCAAGTTAGCAATTGCAAAAAGCAGGTTAACAATGTATTACAAATTATTACAACACTTTTTAGAAAAACCGTTGTAACCCCAATTGTGTTTTTGTGGAAATTGCTGGAAATGGCCTCTAGATAATTTTGTGCCTAGACGCATTTGCATAAAAAATAATACACCTTTCAATAAAATCTTTCAAACGTAATGATTTAATTCCAATTAGGTACTTATTCATTTAATCCCAATTACTGATTTACAATTAGGTATCATTGTTTAATGGAATCGTAATTAAGAATCATATTTAACAGTAATACACTGTTAAATATGATTCTTATCAATTTTTATTTTACGCTTCGTCAGTTAAAATATCGATGAACACAAATACTATCTTTGTGACTGTGCAATATTAAATAGGTAGATGATAGGCTGGCAGATCAGTTTCTTGCAATGGTATGAATGTCTTAACTTTTAAGTAACCATATCTTTGCCAAATCTTCAAATTAGTGCCAACTTTCATTAAAACTTTACCCATTGCGATTCTTCTTGACTTTCAAGATAAAAATTACATATAAACTTTATAATTTATCATTTTCATCAATATCAGTTTAAGTTATGATTAAATTTCGTTCTTCATCTGTATGAAAGAGAGAGGCTTGTGCCTAAGTAATTACATCGGTATCGGTAGATCGAAGATTAAGTTACAGTTGACGAGGTTGGTCCACCTATGGGTGACCATTCATTACACATGAAGAATCGATCCTCGGAAACCACGTAACGCCGTTGGTCCAGGCTGTGATGGGTTCGCGGTGGTGTCCTTCTGCGAAACGGTCTTGCAGAAGGAGGCTGCGGAAAGGGAGAGGGAGATCACTTCCACTCACCCGGCCCGCAGCAGACGCACCGGGCGCAGGCGGAGGGCGGACAACGCCCTCTTCCAGCCCCCCTGAATGGGTCCAGGGCGACGGACGCGGGGATGTCCGCCGCCCCCACGTACATGAACCCGAGGTGGCGGCGCGTCGTGTTCACGCGCGCCCCTCTTAGTCGTCGCGAGGGGAGACTTAACACCTCACTCCCCTCGCTGACTTGGCGATGCCCGCGGGGCCGGCACCAGTCGGGGGTCGCGGAAGTATCTTCTGTTCCCGTGACCCCCGGCGCAGATGTGAGAAGGAACACGGGGTGGTTTTTAGTCAGTAAGAGTCTGACAGACCCTTCCGCCTCCCCGGGCGGGGGACATCCATGAGGATTTTCCACACCTCAAAAAAAATAAAATAAAAGGCTGTGATGGGTTACATGTTGCAATCAACATGAATTGTAATAATTAGGTATACCTACTCGTAACACATGAATGCAATAAAGAGTTTGAGTTGAAGTCCAATGCAGATGCCTTGACAGTGGTTATGAGTCGTCAGACCTCCGAAAGTCTGGCATGTTTGCCAGACGCCTGACCAAGGGCTATCGTGATACCCACCCTTTGGATAGATAAGCAGTCGTTTTATGTAAAATACTTCTAGCATTTAACATCTGCAAACAGTAAGACGGGACCCGGACGTCCCCAACATAGTTCAGAAAAGGCTAGGCAGATGATATGACTTTGCGTTTATTTATAAAGCGTTATAAATTAAATCGTATATTTATTTATTTGTTAAAGCTTTATGCACAAATAAAAAAACTGTACAAAGGCGGACTTAATGCCTTAGGCATTTTCTACCAGTCTATCTTAAGGTGATGCAGAGATGGAATAAGGTAGGTTCAAAAAAATAAGATGGATATTGTGTCGTGAGCTTGCCAATGTCTATCGCTGATACGTTTCCTCCGTGTCCGCTTTTCTCATCGGCCTACTTACTACATTGTTCACGTTTATTTAATATACCGTATACCTCTGGTAGCCTTTGTCTTTGCCCTACAATTCCGGTCCATCTAAAGTTTGTCCGTACTCGATCGCCGTTTGCGATAAAACCGCTCGGCTCACAATTGCTTTTAAAATCCGTTTGAGCAAACTATCTGCTGTTGGTAGGTACAATAAACCGTTTTCTATTATATTATGTTTCACTCTTTTTTATTAAAGTAATTATTTTATTGAAATATCTATACCGGTTTGTTAGCTATTTCATGACATTATTTTGGTTGACAGCACAACCTTTTATTGGCGGTGGACAAAATTAAAAGCTTTTTGTCAGTGCGGCAGTAGATAGGTACAACTATAAAGCTTCAACTTGTTATTATATCATTATATAATAACAAGTTGAAGCTTTGACAACCTATTATCATTGTTATTATACTGTTATTATAAGACGGACTTTGAAATTGCGGAAATAGTATATTTATAGGTAAATTCCTTATTGAAACTTGAAAATAATAATAAATAAAATAACAGCTTATGTGAAACTGAGAGTATATGAAGAAGATTGTTTTTCTTAAACGTTTTTCAATTGCAGCGGCATCTAGAATAAAATAACATGTGACAAATTGCTTTCCGGTTCATTAACAGGTGATCGTTTGACATTAGACAAGTCTTAAGTTAAAACTAAGGAAGTAACACAACGTAAATAAATTAATAAATATATAAATAAATATAAATATACCACAACTTTTCACACAACACCAATTAGTCCCAAGTTAAGCTTGAGAGCTTGTGTTATGGGTACTAAACAGCTGATACACATACTTATATATTTCTAAATACATACATATTATAGATAAATTACACCCAGACACAGAACAAATGATCGTGCTCATCACACAAACATTTGTCCTGGGTGGGAATCGAACCCACGACCTCCGGCATAGCAGTCAGGGTCACTAACTAATAGACCAACAGGCCAGTCAAATTCACTGAATGTAGTTTACCGAGGCAGCTAGTCTACTAATAGATATTTCAACGAAGAAAGATTTGATTTCAAAATTGATTTCACCTTGGGAAGTTACACTATCCCCGGGTGACATAGGCTACTTTTTCCCTGTATTCCTACGGGAACGGGAACGGTGAAACCGCGTGACGTCTGCTAGTATTTTATAAATTAGCGGAACTTATTGTTGATAGCTTTTAGATATCGACACAGTGCGATAAGATATACTTACACTGTAAGGTGCACTGTGTTACGTCGTTGCAGTTTTATCGATCCGATATAAGTATGACGTTAAATGGAATCATTTAGATAGTGATGAGACGATTATCGTTCCTATTAGTGTTTCATAATGCCAACAGACTTAGCAAAGAAAAAGAGTAGCTAAACTATATTGATAGCAGTTAACGAAAATGCATTAAAGATTACATCGTAAAGGCAAAAGCTTAAGACAAGATATAAGTGGATTGGCGATGAAGAGTTCGTGAGTTTGATACCACTTTTATCATAGATCTGAGTGTCTTACGACAATCCTGAGTTTTAAGTTTAATATGAGAGCAATCCTTAGTTCACCTATGTGCCCTAAATATGTAGTGGGTACCAACTAGAGTAATTTGAAGCCTGTCTAAATTACTATATTTTCTCTTTATACTGATAGGCATTGTTTAATGGTCTCCTAAGGTTACAGGTACGTTTGGATCGACATATTTCAAATTATATTTATTATCCTGTATTTAGTAACTACCCCAGAAATAGGAAAAGGAAACGAGGCAGACAAACTCGAAGGTGAGAAGACTAGATAAAAACGATAGCAGAGAAACTATGGACAACGAAAACCCTAAACCGAGCAGAGTGGAAAGAAATGGAGAAGGCCTTTGCATAGGCTAGGCAAACAGACCAAGTTGTCGACATCATCGACTCTGCAGAGTCGAAAACTTAAAAGTCTTTGTAAATATCCTTTTTTTGTGTCCGAATAAAAACTTTTATTATAAATTATTAATTAGTGACTAACCTAGTGTCAGTGTATTTATGCTGCTCATGGGACTTGGCTTCGCCTACCGCCCGTCGAGAAATATCCTTCACTGTTTTAGCTAAAAGCTACTGATAATAATTATGCAATACACTTGACTGTTTTAGAGTATGCTTAGATGGTTTGGTCACGTTCTTCAGAAAGGTCAGGTACGTAGTACTCGCAACCGGCGTGTGTGTATGACAACATGTATGAATGTAAACGAAGCAAAAGAAGTATGTAAGAATCGTAGCATATGTAAGCTCTGTAGTTTCTGCCTACCCCCATGGGAAAAAGGTGCGAGTTTAAGTATGTATGTATGTATGACTGTTTTACAAGCTAGTGTTAATTATGCAATACACATGACTCCGAAAAGTCATAAGTGTGCGCCTTGGGTTCGATTTCGAGACTTGTGACTTGACGTAGCACCATTAAGCTCCTTACATATTATTTATTTTTAACCGACTTCAAAAAAAGGAGGAGGTTCTCAATTCGGTTGTATTTTTTTTTTTTTTTTTTTTTTTTTTTTTTTTAGGGTTTGTTACCCCAGTACTCCGTCATTTATGGACCGATTTTCAAAATTCTTTTTTTGTTTGATAGGGTATAGTAGCAGATTGGTCCCATTTGTATCAAAACTCATATCTGATGAGGGATCTTCGAGGAATTGAGGGAACTCTTCAAAAAATATAGGCACACATGCACCGATTTCAACATTTTTAGTAACAAATCAAGCATTTTCATTTAGAAAGTAACATTTGGTGAAGAAAAACTGATGAAGAAGACAGGCAACGGAACTCTTCAACGCATAACAGCAAATTATTCGCGATTGCTATAGTCAGATATCTATGCTGAGCTTTTGTGTTTCCACAACATAACATTACGCCATTCTATTTTAAAAGGGGCCGGCAGAGATGTACAGATTAATGTTTAGAGATAGAACTTCTTTAGCAATTGTTATGCAATTTCAATGATTCTTTCAAGTTTTGAAAGACTTTCTTTACATACAAAGAAACTAAAAATTCCAAAATAAAAACTTTTTTACAAAAAAAACAACCGACTTCTTAAAAAAAACTAACAGGTGAAAAATAACTCCAGTTTCGGAAGTCGGTGGCCAATAATGAACAAAACAAAACCACCAAAGCCACAGACTTCCGAAACTGGAGTTATTTTTCACCTGTTAGTTTTTTTTAAGAAGTCGGTTGTTTTTTTTGTAAAAAAGTTTTTTCTTGACATAAGTTCTTCTTTGTGTTGGAGATTTTTTTTCAATTTAAACTCATGTTTTTTATTTCTTTCATTGCCTAATGCATCAATAAAACTTTCAAAGAAAAGCAGCCCACACAAGTTTATTACAATTACTCCCTCAGTTTAGGAAAGGAACCAGTAATGATAGATCGCGGTTCCCGTCTTCAGCAATTTAACGGTTAACTTTATTACCATTAACTTTGATCTTTCCTGCGGATTCCTACGAATTACGTCTGAGGATTACGGAACGACTTTTTCTGTATTCATTCAACTGAACAAGAGATCTAAATTGTCTTTACCTTTGTAAGTTTTATAAATATTAATCTTGATAACACTTTATGACTCTTTATCTAAAGTTCGTTTTGTGTTCTTTTGTTGAAATAAAAATTGCGTAAAATGTTGTTATAATTAGGAATGAAAGTTAGGGCTTTGGGTTTATACTAAAACTACCAAATTATCAGTAAGCACACTACGATTCATTGGAAACGTCTAGTCGCCACCTGGGCTAGATCGGAACGCTCCTACGGAGGCGAACCATTCAATCGTGTGGTACATTTACCTACTAGTACATCACATCTCTTTCTTAATGGTTGCCATATTCCTATTAGGATTCTTAGAGACATTTCAGCTATTGGAACTGCTTAATCCAAATGTATGCTTTGCAAAGACTGCATGTTATTTGAACCCAAATATAACTTACTTCGTGACTGCCTATCTGGCTTCGACATAATATATTTTCGGTAAGACTGGAAAGAAGGTAAAATAGTGGTGTTTTACTAAAGATGATACTTCTTAATTTGACTGGCCTGTTGGTCTAGTAGTTAGTGACCCTGCCTGCTATGCCGGTGGTCGTGGGTTCGATTCCCACCCAGGACAAATGTTTGTGTGTTGAGCACGATCATTTGTTCTGTGTCTGGTTGTAATTTATCTATAATATGTATGTATTTAGAAATATAAATGTACGTTTATCAGCTGTTTTAGTACCCATAACACAAGCTCTCAAGCTTAACTTGGGACTAAATAAATGGCGTTGTGTGAAAAGTTGTGGAATATTTATCTATATTTAATCGACTATGTGATCGTTTAAAAAAAGAACAGTTACATTTTTGCGGCACAGTAACGAACACTACGCCATTTTCTTTTCCTAGAGTTAATTAAATAAAGGGCCACTCAGGGCGCTTCCTACAAACATGATGGAGTCTTTTTCCCAGACTTCCATGTGGAAATATATCAAATTAACGCTACATCGTGTTAGTTAATTATTTATTCTTCCATCCCTTTATTTATACTACCTACCTCTCGCTCTTTCACTTTACATTTGGACTCATCACTCCGAAAATAACATGCCTTATGCAAGATTCATGTGTTACATACACGAGTTTGTACTGAAAAACTAATGTGCACTTTACTTAATTTGTTTTAATTTTTTTGGGAAATTTTGTCGCTAGCGTCGAAAGTAAAAAGAGTTGTTTTCTTTACGAAATCACTTAAAATGTTTCCGGCATGTAACATCTAAGGGTGTAAAGGAAATTATTAATGTTACTGCCACAATCGAGCAATATTGAAAATGTAAGCATTTCCAACACAAAATTCAATACTAGTAGGTAGCTACTAGCTATTACCCGCGACTCCTTTCGCACACAAACTTCAAGAACTCGTTAGACCTACTCTTGCGTTTAGTAGGCTAGATATTGAACTTTCTTATAAATATTTCTTGTATATTTTTCCTCTTTTGTGCAAAATGTTTGCAAGTTTTCCGGCCAAGCCGCTGGAGGAAGATCTGCTGTATCTATTAGTAAAGGTAAAACCCGGTAATCCCGTTCTGAAGCGATGGGCTTGCAACCTGTCACCTTTTGTTATTACAATCTATAAACCCGCCCTACATTGAACTGAGGTGCCGTATTGTGCCTACCAAAGGGCTTGTTTGCTATTAACTAGCTGAAGGGTTAGAGAGAAGCGGTCGCGAAACAAACGTAACAACGCTTGAGTGGATTTACAAGGAAGATAGAGAAATGTTGTTTTTAACCGACTTAAAAAAAGGAGGATGTTCTATGTTCGTGTGTATTTTTTTTTTTTTTTATGTATGTTACCTGATTTCTCCGCCATTTGTGGACCGATTCTCGAAATTCTTTTGATGTTTGAAAGAGTAGACTCCTGAGGTGGTCCCATTTTAATTTGATGAAGATCTGGTGCTGATCTTCGGAGATATACAACGGAACTCTTCAAAAATAGACGGCAAATCGATGTTTATTGTTTATACAACATCATGACGTATCATCAAGCCTGTATGCTCAGAGGGGTAGGCAGATGTGTTCAATATACCTAGATTTCGACAGTTAGGTATGTTAAGTTTCTTTTATTAGGGTTAGGTGGATAACCCTATTATAATGACATGTATTGTTAACAATTAACAATATAAAATGAATTCTTGGCAAATGTTTGTATGGGAACAACTAAAAATGGAAAAATAAAAAACTTTTTTTACAAAAAATAAAACCGACTTCAAAAATAACACTAAACGGTGTAAAATAACTCTCAATTCGGAAGTCGGTGGCCCATCAAGAATAAGACAAAAGTACCAAAGCCACAGACTTCCTAATTTAGAGTTATTTTACACCGTTTAGTGTTATTTTTGAAGTCGGTTTTATTTTTTGTAAAAAAGTTTTACAATTTGTTATCATTTCTTAGCTTTGAATGTAAAAAATACCATTTGTTATCCAAATTCTCATGTTTTTAAAGATATTTTTAAATTTTGATTAATGATTGAACAATGATTAACTTTTTTGGAGCTTGTGGCTATATTATAACAGCCGCATGAGTCTATCGAAGGTTAAGCTGCGCTTGACGAGGTCGGTCCGTGGATGGGTGACCACATATTACGTAGAAAGACTCCTCCGTGCCTGGGAAAGCACGTTAAGCCATTGGTCCCGGCTGTCATATGTAGATCTTCGACAGTCGTTACTTAATATTGTTGTCAGAAGCCCGAAAGTCTGACAACCAGTTTAACCAAGGGGTATCATGTTACCCAGTTACTGGGTTGTGGAGGTCTGACAGGCAGTCGCTCCATATAGAACACTGGTACTGCTGCATCCGGTTAAACTGGAAGCCGACCCCAACATAGTTGAGAAAAGGCTAGGCAGATGATGATGATTATTATTGAATAATGATTTCGTAAATTGCTTTTTGAGTTTTGTTTTGTTATGGCATGATGCACTCCAAATAAAAGCCATCCATAAATTTTATAAAACGACTACCCCGATTCTTTCCCGCAAAATAGTCATAATTTCACCAATACACGTTGTACAGAAGGCCAAACAGCAATGGTCACAAAACGAGTAAATGCTGGCCCCGCATTCTATAGAAACTCCGTACAAGTAAAAGTAACCAGTAAGTAAAGTGTAACCACTAATGTACAACCTACTGTATCAAGTACGCATAAGCCACCACGATTCCCTATAGATGTCGTAAATAGGCATAAAGAGATTATAACAGAAGACGACGGTATTCATTTGAAATTAGTTATGATACCACTTCTTAATCCTTCGTATTGTTAAGGAAAGGACAGGTCTCATTATAGAAAGAAAAGGGTGAGAGACGAGGAAACAGAAGAAAGAATATAGTTAAAGGACTTTTTTTTTTATATGTAAATCTACAATCAGCCTCGTGGCTTTAATCAGATTTGATGTAATTTCAGTAGCTTTTTGGGAGAATGCACATCCTGCAATGTGTCAACCCTAGCTTTTCACTATACATATAAGTATTTATATTGAGGCTAATCGCGCTCGTTTCAGCCGGGATAAGCTGCTGTTTGTGTATATGAGCTGTGTAGCTAGGTGATTGCTGTGTCGTTCTAGACGTTGTTTGTAAGATACACAAGATCTTTCTATTTCCTCTTTAACTGTCGGGATTTCCAGATACTCATGCACTTCCGTGTTCCGTGTGAACCATGGCGCATTTACTAAGTTCTTTAATACTTTGTTCTGGTAGCGCTGGAGGATTTCAACATTTGAGTGACTCGCTGATCCCCAGAGTTGGATGCCGTACGCCCAGATCGGTTTCAGGATACATTTGTATATGAGGAGTTTATTTTCCAGACTCAGTGTTGACTGCCTGCCCAGTAGCCAGTACATATCTCCAAACTTTTTGCTAGCTTGTTCTCTTTTGGCTTTTATATGGTTTCTCCAAGTGAGTCTCCTATCTAGGTGCATGCCTAAGTATTTAACTGTTTGGTCAGTTGGTAAGGTGTAGTTAAAGGACTGATGATCAAAAATTACATGGATTGTTTGAACTGCGTCTTTCTGTGCCTAATCAGTTAGTAGATCACTCTACGTCATACATTGTAGTGCAATTCGAATATATACAAGACTGCAGGATATAAAATTAAGGGTAATGAAAGAATCTAGAGAACCAGAAAATCAGTCAACTTTAGCATATCGAGGTCCGCAAGTTAATACTAGGTTGCGGATTTCAAAAGATGGGTGGAATACTGATGATGGAGTTGAGCTCTGGTTATACAGAAATCTGACTCTAACACAACTTGAAAAGCCAGAAAAATAACAAATATGAAATCTAACACGATGTAAAGTAATCTTCAAAATCAACATAAAATATTAACGCTAGCATGTAGATATGTTTTCTCACATGAGCTTACACAGCGTGCAGCAAAAGAAAATTTAATTAAATCCAAATCATATGCAACGTCAGTAAAACACATTCGTAATCCCAACTCTAATTAAAACTACAAACGGAATTATTCTGAACGAAAATGTAAATACAAACTTTACGCCGACGCCTGCGAGTAAAGATCCCTTTGATTCGCAAGTTTTCATTTACAACTAGCAAAGTTTAATAATCCATGGCGATAGAAAAACAGAGAGTAAACAATGACAAAGTCGAGGACAAAGAAATGAGAAAAATCCGCAAGTGAGGCTGCTAGTTTAATATAAAATTTTCAAAGTTGCGAAGTCACGTCGCGTGTCTCAGCAGCTCTTTGCTGTTTATGGCTTCATGAAAGAGCCTAATTTTCCTAAGGCTATTCAATAGGTAGGTAAACAATAAGGCTATTTACTTAAAAACGTCGCTTACTTAAAGGTTTTCCGTTTTTTTTTGTCAGTTTAATGAACTGTTTTGTAAAGTATAAGTTTATTTAGGTGAAAGTTTGTTTAGGTGTCTCAAGTTACTTTTTGGTTTTAATTCACATGGGTTTGGATCAGATAATGGGCAAGTTATAATTTTAAAAGTAAAAGGTGTAAACATAAGTTATTGCTAACTTTTAATTAGACGTCATTCTTTTAAGTAGTAAGAAGTATGCCATAAATTATTACACAATTTTTATATCTTCTCATCATCTGCCAAGCGTTTGCAAAACAATGTTAATGTTAGCTATCAGTCTTAACACATGTAGCTGAATACCATTATTTAAAACAAGCATCTGCCTATCTAGACCTCCACTGACACTGGGTTGTCTTACTAAAGGTAAACCCATCAATGGTTACCCAGTAACGGCAGGCCTGGCCGTATTACAAATTCTATTTCTATTATCGTTATCGATAAGGCGACAATAGAAAGAAAATGGCGTATACGGAATCAGATGTTTGTCAACTGTCAAGTGTATTTAATTTTCAGCCATATTACAAATTCTACTAGTCAACACTTGATAGTTGACAAACAGCTGATTCCATTTACGCCATTTTCTTCTTCTATTTCTATTATCGTAATCGATAAGGCGACAATAAAAAGAAAATGGCGTATATGGAATCAGCTGTTTGTCAACTGTCAAGTGTATTCAATTTTCAGCCATATTACAAATTCTACTCGTCAACACTTGATAGTTGACAAACAGCTGATTCCATTTACGCCATTTTCTTTCTATTGTCGCTTTATCGATTACGATATTATAAATAGAATTTGTAATATGGCTAGGCCTGCTGGATTGGCTGTAGAACTATTGTTTTCCTAACTACCACTAACGGCTTTAAAAATGAATGAATGATAGCCGGAACCAACTCTATATAAAATGCTTCCCATCCACAAACCAACCTCAGCACGCGTAGCTTAACCAAATCGACCAGAGAGGTTATTATTATGAAACCAGAAGCCCCTTCCACACAATATTTATACATGTTTGAGTAAATCTTTCTCCCTCGTAGGCAGAGGCACGTCTATACAAAATCTATACGCAGTTTCCTTCCAATACACTATGCAATCTTCGATTCTTCGTCGGATCTTAGATACTCGCTTGCTAAAACTAGGTAGCGATTTATACGTAAATCGAGCACTTTTAAAGCACCTCTAGCTAGAATATAAAATGTCGCCGTTTTAGGGACATTTTTCTAGCTCGGAATATATTACTCAAGCTTATGGCCGACGTAAATGAACCTGCAGATTAATCTTAGCTTATTGCTTTAGTTTAAGTTGAAGATATTGTGGTATAGAGGTTAATCTTTAGCTGGACGCCATAATTATTTTTTCGGTTAGAAATATATTTAAAGTAGATATAATTATTGTTGTGGCATTGTTGTCTTTTTTATATTGTCAGTCGTTTATAGAAAATGTACCTTAACATTAAGCTTGGCAAATATCTACCGTAGTCTATTGTTTTTCTTTTAGTATTTTTTCTTAATTTTTATTGAAAATTGTTATCCATCCAACAATATTGCTGGAAACCCAGTTATATTTCTTCAACATCATATTAGAAAAGAATCGAATACTCTTTATTGGACACCATATTACTACTTTTATTCTTTTATGCGTATGCTTCTCATTTACTTAGATGAAATTTTCCGTCTTTATTAAAACCATCTGGGAGTCAATGTTCTCTTTACGATAATTTAGAAATAGTACCAAATGTGACAGTCTTATAGGTAAGTATATTTTAATACGTCTAAGCCTCAAGCATGGCTGACGCTTAAATTTACAAACGTATTAGATTCCCGCCATGAATAAGAGCTTCTTACATATGATTAATGCGATAGTGATTCCAATAATCGTCTGTTTCAACTGGACTGAACATATTTCTTTAAACTTCGATAAAGTTTAAAGAAATATGTTCAAATACATAGGGTAATATTTTAGTCATGAGTGATCAGTTATGTTTAAAAACGGAAAGCCATTTATGCAGAGACTTTAGGGTGCATATGTAATGTACACCAAAGGCCTATTCCATGTGGCATATGAATGGTTCTATGAGATCATTGATAGTGTTTTGTTATTTGTATCAATAGTGTGCTGCTATTTGATATAGTCTTGAATAAGTCTCTAAGGCATCTTTTATTAAACTCAACCATCTAATCCATAATTAAAATCAAATGAATATATAAATGCCCTAGTTTGATACTTGTGTTAACTCGTGTAAAACAGCTGTAAAGGTCATAGAAGATTAAAATGACAAAGTAGTGACAGTTTGAATACAGAGTCAGCGTTGTTAATAAATCTCTTTGTACGACTAATTGCGAACTGCATAAAATGATTAGGTCTGACAGGTACGGATTGCCGATTGGAAAATTTAGGCTTCAGTTGTTGCGGTAATAGTGTGCGGTGGTTTAGCAAATTGGTGACATTGTTCGTTGAGTAACTAACTGTATGCTAATCACATTGTTGGTTGAATATATTACTGATGAAATTATACTGTTAGATGGTCTCACTAAAGCTCATCTTAAATTAATTGAATGTTCTTAGTCATAAGATGAATAATATAAAAAGATATGGTTTCAGACAAAATGATAAAACCTTACTAAATAGACAGAAGGAGGTTATACATTTATGTATCATTGGACATAAACAGTGGCTACTAATAATAATTATAATGAATTAGTAGAAATATAACAGGATGCCACAAAACACATGAAAATAAAAAAAATACTACATTATAATGGTTTATTCTGACGTGACCCATATCCATACACCTAAGTTCTAACGGCATAAATTCCATCAGAAAATCAAAGCTAAGGTCACGGCAAACCTATTCTCCTTCTAATAAACTTACCAATAAAGACAACATTCATAAAATAGCTCGAAAATCTGGTATTCAGGCCTAAATATCCAATTTTCAAGTGGAGTGCGAGCCTCGTCATAATTAACGGAGGCCTGGGACACCGGGTCATGCATAACTAAAGTCCGCCACCCCGATAGACCTTTGTAAACTATGGACTCTACAGTGATATACGTTTCTGGAATTAACGTATGGGTTTTGGCCTGTTCTGAATAAATAACGTACCGAAAGTTTTTACCATTTTAAAATAGATTGATTTTTTGTACGTTGCGTTTGTTTATTGAATTAGTTAAACGCGTAAAATTTCACCATCGGACCAGAATGTACAGATCTCATAGTATCAGGATGTACGTCAATATTCCTTCCACCCTATTTTAAGACCCGGATAACCCAATCTTTAAGCACCGTGTATTGTTTCATTGAAATTCATGATACACCATGTGAATGTATAGTGTACTAAAGCCTTACACTATACATTCACCCAATGATTAATTGATGTTTTAGATTTCGGAAATCGTCCAGTTACACAAATGAATATATTATGCCAATACCATTCGTTGTCTAGTAGTTTTGTATAAATGTATTGCTTAGGCAGCTTTGGCTACATTTCAAAAGATTCAATCCAATGTAAAAGATGTAAAGGCAAAGTTAAGCAAATTGGGATACATTGTCGAGCAATAGAACCTAATAAGATTTATTTATGGCTAAGAGAGAAGAAATTAAGACAACCGTTGGCTGAGAAGGGTTTACCATGGATATGCCATGGACATGAATAGAACTAGCTAAATAAAAAACAACCTGAACTATTATATTAAATGTACCGCTTCACTAATATGATCTGGAAACTATGACTAAAAGCACTTAGCTTCTACAATATTTAATGGTAAATTATCCAACAAAGGATAAGATATTAATTCATTAGTAAGTTAATATACATATGCCTAAAAGAAAGTAAAAAAGTACCATCAGAAAAGCCGTCTGTTACCAAATGACATATCTAGATATTGAAAGATATTGTTAGAAGCACTCAGCGCAGCTTTTGTAGACTATATGTGTTCCAATACATCCACACAGGCTAGAAATAGCCTAGATCCATAAACATGCCAATATCTAGACATCTAACGGTGGTAGCATTTTAGCTTCTGGTCAATTCTCCCGAGAGTTTCTGGAAGGCACTCGCGGTCCTAATTTTAAAATTTATAAACGTGAGCGAGTGGATGCTTTCTAGACGCAATTTGGTCCTTACTACATTTGTAATAAGTTGTATAGTTACGTAATAAGTTTGTGTGTTAGCTTGAGCAATAATTCAAGCCAAAAGACGATTACAGCTACATCGGCTTTCCAATAGATTTTATTGACTATCAATTTCTGAGGAACACTCATCCTGCAACCTCGTCTATATTTGCGTTCACGACTTCGTTTTATGATTCACGTCATATTACATTTTTAAAAGAGAAATAATGATGCTCTCATTATTTTCACTCACAGTTGGAGGTTCAACCAAGTTCCATAAAATATGAAAATAAAATGTATCGAGAATTGTATTTATTAAAAACTTTTTTGCAAAAAATAACTCTAAATTCGGAAGTCTGTGGCTTTGGTGGGTTTGTCTTACTCATGATGGGCCACCGACTTCCGAATTTAGAGTTATTTTACACCGTTTAGTGTTTTTTTTGAAGAGGTTTTATTTTTTGCAAAAAAGTTTTTATTTTTCCATTTTTAGTTGTTACCATAAAAAAATTTGCCATGAATTTATTTTATATTGTTAATTGTTAACTATACATGTCATCATAATAGGGTTTTCCACTAATCCCTAATAAATTAAAATTAACATACCTAACTGACGAAATCTATGTATATTGTACCCACCTGCGTACCCCTCAGAGCATACAGGCGTGATGATACGTCATTATGTTGTATAAACAATAAACATCCAAGCGATTCCAGCAATCACGACAGATTTTCCGTTTATTTTTGAAGAGTTCCGTTGTATATCTCCGAAGATCAGCACCAGATCTTCACCAAATTAAAATGGGACCACCTCAGGAGTATACTCTTTAAAATAAAAAAAGAATTTTGAGAATCGGTCCACAAATGGGAGAGAAAGCAGGTAACATACATAAAAAAAAAAAAAAAAAATACATACACGAACATAGAACCTTCTCCTTTTTTGAAAGTCGGTTAAAAAGGTGGATATTTTCAAGTAAGAAAAGCATATTCAAAAAAGCATAGACAATTGTGTAAAGCGCTACAGCTTGACATGAACATTTTATTCGAACAATTTAAATCCAAAATACTCGTTTTTAATATGATATTTATTTCCTTTTTAGTCTTTATTGAGTTTTTACTCTCATTGTATTTGTATAATGAATTTAAAAGCCACATATTTGGTCAAAATTCGCTCTAGGCACGAAAATATTAACAGTTCTTACGTAGGTTCGCTCAACGTCGAGACTTCCTAAAATAACCTGGATGCATACGTTAGCATTTCATCGTCAAGGCATTGATACTATTTCGAGTTCCATTTCTCAAGAGTATACTTACATACATTGACGCTCCAAAAATATTTCGCCTAACATTTGACAGATAATTTTTCTTTTAATACTTTATGCAATCAAAGATAAATAAAAACCTACCTAGTTACCTTTTCAATTCGATAATGCTGCTGTCAATTCACATTTCACTTGAAATATTAAATTTAAATTAGAATAAAAAATCTGCACTGGTTTTCTAAAATTTTCCTTTAAAAAATCTGCGCTTTTTTAGTTATTACGCTTATTGAACTTATTTATATGTTAAAAAATATTTCATTTAACAGTAGGTAATAATGAAAAATAATAGTCAGACTATATGTATATACACGTGTTCTATAGACTTTAGGCATTGTTTTCATCTCATTGTTTTAGCTGCTTAACTGTGCCTAGTATTTTGGGGCCTGCGTTTGACCAAAAATAGTTTAGTTGTGTCTAGAGTTGGTATGGTTAGAAAAAATATTGTTAGAGAACTTTAAAAAGTGGTTTGAATTTTATTTCTTGTTTTGTAAGCTCGTTGTGTTGCCTTGTGTTAGTTTTGATAGTTATGAATGCTGTGAGTCTACTATAAAGAAATTAATTATATTTCGAGCCATGCCTTGCGGATTCACTAGCTTTGGCGTTGATTGAAGAAATGAAAAGGTGCATCCCTTAATTAAACTATTGCGCGGACAAACTTTGTGGGCAATTGATTTTTAATACAACTTTTAATAACAGATTGGGCTAAATGCACTGAGATTCCCCAATTACGATACATGTAATCCATGAATACGAATATACAATTTATCAGGGTGTGCCAGTTTATGTTGGCAGCTTCCATATAGGTCCTGCTGGCAAGGCAACTGTCAACACTGTGTGATTTCTAGTACATTTGAATATCCTGCCAAGTTATACAGTCTTTTCGTAATTTATTCACATGTCTACTATAACTGTTAACATTCGAGTGCAGAAAACTGTAGGTAAATGGCGATAAATCTCAGTAGGCATTATCGTTAGTAAATTTTATCTCTAGTCGAATCTTGTACAGACGCCAGCACATCAACCTACCCCAACGTGTCGAATGTCTTTGATAGGTTTTCAACTTTATTTTAAACACAAAAAGGTTCATGTTCGATTGGGAAAGTTTGCCAGTGCTGGCGTCTGTACAATTACTCTCTTGAATTGTCCAAAATTCGAAATAAAATTCACTTTTAGTATTAAAGATATTTTGGAACAATCGAAGATGTTTGACAAGATAGTAAGAAACGTTTAGTGTCAGGGATGAATTTAATGGTAAGAAACGTATAAATAAAGAATTTTATATCAAAATGTATATGTTCACACGTAACACAATACTTTTAATTAAACATAACATTATAGGTGTATTCCCCATGGAGCGAGAGGTATACCTCTTAATATACCTCTTAATACACTCACGTTTTGCCACTTCTGTCGAAAAGCCATGCAGTTTTGTTTATATCTTCTTATCGTGTGGTTAGGGCCTTACCTGGTGTCAGAGTTTTAATGCAACTTATGGGCCTCTGACTTGGCATCACATGCCCTCAAGAAATATCTCTCAGGCATGTCGGTTTTCTCACGATATTTACTATCACCGTTTTTGAAGTAAGTTATAATACGCACATGAATCCAAAAAGTCAGAGGTGCGTTCCTTGGGTTCGAACTCCAGATCTATGATTTGGAAATCCGCTGGTCACACCACTAGACTATCACTGCTTTTCATATGTTTATATGATATCCAGAATACGGGTTGCCACTAAGAAATCCCAGGCTTGACAAACTCAATGACAATGTTCTACCTGAAATTGATGAAAGGACTATATACAAGCATACTAGTCCGATCATAGATATTCGTGAGTCCGATGAAACATACAGTACAAATACATCTACAGATACAATAGGCTATGTACACATAATCACATGCCCTGAACCTGCACACATAGACAGAAACTACAATGGAGAAGATTAATTAACAAATCATTGACTAGACAATCTGGTTTCAATGGATACGTTTGAACAAGGGGTAAAGCATTGTGCTGCACTTCTAAAATTGATTCAATTGCGAAGGCTACATCATAAAAGCCATTGTTCTTTTAAGGGTTCCGCACACAAAGGGTACCAACGGAACCCTGTAACTAAGCCTCCGTTGCCCGTCTGTCTGTCAGTGAGCGGGCTGTTTCCGAAATGTTCACAGATTATAACAATATCTATAACATTAAATAAAGAACATTAGATTAGACTTAAAAAAATAAAGGAATTTAATTAATAGTCAATTAGGCGTGTTTGTTTTAAATTGATTTCCTTTTCATTTTTGTATGTAAGTAACACACTAATCACGGGTTCCATGACATATTCGTGTGTATATGAAATGTACTTTAATGATAGCCATACTATTTTTGGACTCGGCAACTTTTGACTACCTTTAAATTGGATTGTGTTAGTGCAAACATACATTCTTATGTCTAGTGTTTAAAAGAGATTGTGATGGACTCTGGCTGGAGGTCTTAATTTTTTGCTTAAGATATCTCTACAGAGACGCCCGGTTAAGCTATATACGTCCTCTTCAAGGGCACGATATGCGATACGCCCCTCAAATAAATAAATAAATGAGTTTGTGATGGAGTGTCTTCTTAGATAATTAAATGTTTTAAAACATTTTTAGAGATGATTTATTACGTTTTTTTTCTATGAGGAGGTTGTTTGGGTTTTTCCACCTGGAATGTCTTAATCTTACTAACATTATAAACGTGAGTTTGTTTGGATGGGTGGATGTTTGTTACTCTTTCACGCAAAAACTACTGAACACGTGAAACGTTCAGTAGTTTTAGTAATTTAGGTTATAAACTATCTGTATACTACACAGATAGTTTATAACCTAAATTAACACATAGGATAGTTTTTATCCCGATTATATCTTCGCGTGCGGTTTTTTTCCGAGTTGTAGCGGGTGACGCCGCTGGCAACAGCTAGTAATAAAATAATAATAAAGTATATTTCAGATAGCATGATCAAACTCCACGAATCGAGGTATCAACACTCATGTGAATAGTGATACTTTGTTTCATGTTGGTACGGACAGTCAAGCCTACGTCCTATCATACTTAGAACGCTAATAGCAGCCCGGAGTCTATTTAATAGATTTGTGCCCATTAGAAGGTAATGGGCTTGAGCCTATTGGACCAGGGACTAAAACATGACAGACAAAATGTCTGCCTAACGCTTTGGAAACCTCAGGCGTGATACTGTGTTAACATGTTAGCACCCCTCTTTTTGTTATTGATTATTATAAGTAACTAGCTGTTAAAACAATCCTTGATGCGGATTATATATCATGCTAAAATTTCAGCTTGTAGAACTTTTAGAGTTTTAGAAGCGTACACAAACCAACATAACATTTTTATATATATAGATAGTAGAAAAAGAAGGAGTCACAGAACATCATCTCGAAATACTTCCTTGGCTCTTATTTTCCATATGGACGCACAGCAAATTTCCTCATCATCATTATTAAGAGGAAAAATTTCAACAAAAATGAGATTTCATCAAAAAAAGTGTTTGAAGTAATTACAAAGTAATTAGCATTTAAATCCAGAATTTCTCAACTCATAATTTTCTTTTTAGGGTAAAAAATGTTACAAATATTACTTACCAAGTATGAATAATGATGACTAAAACTGTAACGCTTTTTTGAATGATGCCTGATCATTTGCCTAGCCTTAAGCCGGTTAGACTGACCACTACGACCAGTGTCTGGGTAACACGAACTGATAGCCAGAACTAACGGCTTAACGTACTTTCCGAGGCACGGAGGGGTCCATACACCGACTAACATCAGCAAGCGTAGCTAAACCTTCAATTGATCCTTGTGGCTATAGATGGCTTGCTCGCTAGATGGCACTTATAAAGTAAACACAGGCTCATGTTAATTATTTTTTCAAAACTTGTTTAATAATAATAAACATTAACATCGCCAAGCGTTTGGTCGACTCTTGACGTGACCAGAGGGCTGGCCTTTATTTCGGTCTGAGAATCATGCGGCCAGTTTTCTGGGCACTTTTCCCGTTGAGAGCGATGCGGATGAGTTTTTTGATGCCCTATAATTGGTTTACTGTTCTTTTGTTTGTTTATTTTTAGGTTTGTATGCAACCAGTTAATTTAGAATAAATATTAAAATAGTGCAGCTAAAAGTTCTGTGAACAATTATAGTTCAAGAAAGATTACGTAGAAACGTTATCTAAACCGAAAAAACCCTGTGACAAAAGTTATTCGTGCTGTGGATTCTTTAGCCACAGTCCCCCTTTAGAAATGATAAAACTACCTACCGTCAACGCCTATGAACTACATAAAAGATGCTCCAAAAGCAGAACGTTATTAGTTCACCAGAGTTGAAAAGTCGTAAACTCAAAGGTTTCATTCGAAAGACAGACAGTACGTATTTTATTTGCTTCAAAACTCGTAGATTAAAAAAAATGGGTTGCTATAAACTTGAACTTAGTACCACCTTGAAAGATTTCTTGGCCAATAAAAAACAAGGGTGTATTCTAAAATAGACCAAAAGTTCTTCTGAAATGTTGTAGAAACACGCACGCACACATACGCTGTTTAAGTTATAATTACACAACTAATAAGCATGGTATCTTTTATATGACTTCCAAATCAGCGAAACTTTCATTGGATTTTCCATCTGGAATTTCTTAGTAGCACTAGTAGCCCGAAGTCTATAGATTAGGGTTCTGCTTTAAAAACAGTAATGGAAAATATGGTAAGGAAAAGGTTGTCTGAGAAATTATTCTCGACGGTACTTACCTATGTGAAGCAAAGTCAGAGTTCCATGGTTGGCATTAAGACTCTAACACCAGGCTAGTGAAGAAGAATAGAATAAAAAAAGAAGAACGCTCCCTGTTACATGTAACATATATTTTTTTTTTGTTATACCACGACGTCCACGACGGTGGCAAACAAGCTTACGGCCCGCCTGATTGTTAGCGGTTACCGTAGCCTATGGACACTTGCAACACCAGGGGCATATAAAAACACATACACATATAAAATAATAGCACTTTACTTGAGACTTCGTCCGCGTAAATTTCTCACTTTTTCCTTTAAACTTTGACATTGCTCGACCCCCTTGTAGTTTTGAAAATATAGCCTTAGTTCATTGTTACTCGGAGATAATATAGCTTTCTAATGGTGGAAGAATTTTCAAAATCAGTTCTGTAGTTTTTGAGTTAAATCTCTACAAATAAACAACTTCTTTAGAATAGTAAAAATATTTACATTAGTATAGATTAGTATAGTTATTATATCGTACAAATAGTTCATTCCTTTTACTAAATATAATATCTGGTTGTTAGCGATGTTTATGTTCTAAGCGATAAAAATATTAATTGGTTCCGTCGCTTCCTGCCACTTATATGTTGTTCCTTTGTGTTCTATCGAAGTAGAAGACAAGACGTTACAAATTGTCTTCCTACAACATTTTGCTTCAATTTCTCAACAAAACATCACAAAAGGTCGGTAGAAGATTTGTACTGCTTTCGCTCACTAGAGGCATCAAACGGGCTTACAATAAAGTGACAAGGGAAGAGAATTCTGAAGGTACATATAGGTGGATTTTCCTACTCTAAAATCACAAACAGACTCGGTGCTTTCTAACCAACTTCTAAAAAGGACGAGGTTATATGTCCGACTATATTTATATTTTTTTGGTATGTATGTCCACCGTTGAACGACTTGGAAAATAGTTTTTACATTTACAAGGTAAATCGGTCCCATTTAATTATTATACGTATTAGACCTAGGACTCCGAAGATATGGCTGGGAATTACTCAAAATAGAATAGGAAATGTCTTGAAATTGAGGGATAGTTATGTTATGACATCTCAAACGAGTGGAGGTACCTACCTAACTATGTTCACAGACGTGCTGGACTTGAATCGGAAGACATAGAACGGAACTCCTTAACGACAAAAATCATGAACATGGAAATTGAGTAACGTAGGTATTATTTATTGTCGACTGCCTTGTCGATCGTAAGCACTACCGCCGAGCATGTGGTTGTGTTGGAATCCCGGTTTGGGGAAAATATAATTGAGTTTTTTTCATCTGGTATTTCTCAGTAGCTCCCATGTATTAAGGGGCTTGTTCCCTAGGTTTAGGTTAAGGTTTATCGGGCAGGTGACCGCAACTCCACGACCAAGCGCGTATTTTGCGTACGGGTGTTATATATTATACGTTCCCCATAACATGAACTGCTACGAGTAGCTACTAAGGAATTCCAGATTGTAAAACTTAATAATACTTTTGCCGACCCAAGGCTTAAACTCGGTTAGTACCTCATGCAGCTCTTGCGACTACTATGGACCAGTTTATATTGATTCAGTGTAAATATAATTGCTTCCGTCGCTTCCAGCCACGTAAATTACACTGTTCCTTTTGTCTGGCATAGATGCAGAAGACAAGGGAAGGATTTCTGGCGTTCGAAGCTATGCCACAGTAACTCGCAAATAGTTTCTGTAACGACCCTCGATTGTGTTCATATATATACCTATACACAAACTAGACCTGTGTACATGAATCTGGCAAAATGTGTATCGATTTTGATAGTGGATAGATATGTACATTGACACAACACTCGTTTTTTAACCGACTTCAAAAAAAGGAGGAGGTTCTCAATTCGACGGTATGTTTTTTTTTTGTGTTTGTTACGCGATTACTCCGCCATTTATTAATGGACCGATTTTCAAAATTCTTTTTTTATTTGATAGGGTATAGGCCCGGCAGAGATGTACAGCTTAATATATGTGTAGAAAGAACTTCTTTTGCAATTGTTAGCCGATTTCAATGATTCTTTCAAGTTTTGAAAGACTTTCTTTACATACAAAGAAACTAAAAATTGCAAAATAAAAACTTTTTTACAAAAAAAAAAACCACCGACTTCTTAAAAAAACACTAACAGGTGAAAAATAATTCCAGTTTCGGAAGTCGGTGGCCAATAATGAACGACATAAAACCAACAAAGCCACAGACTTCCGAAACTGGAATTATTTTTCACCTGTTAGTGTTTTTATAAGAAGTCGGTTGTTTTTTTTTGTAAAAAAGCTTTTATTTAATATATAATTAACTCGCGACTTAAACAGATTGGGATCATAATTTTGAACTCGGAAACACCGATGCGGGCAGAGAATTCTACTCCTTGGCTGTGCGCATAATAAAGGAACAGGCAAAGCGCTTCGTGCGAATGTGTGGAACAACTACAAGGAATGGGTGATATCCTGCAGTGCGTCTAGATTCCCGATGGAAGAAAGGAGATGGTGGAATGAGCTGGTGGAGCTCTAGAGCACACTCACCGAAATACAGTCTGTAAAAGACCGACAGACATGCAACTTCGCGGCGGTGGGCCAGGGTATGAAGGTTGGTACTCACCGGCTTTTCGTCACCAATGAGCCTCTTGGCTCTGTTGAAAGCGAAAACTCTTCGTATCCCTTTTTAAAGAATAAAACGTCCATGGCCAAGTGTGAGACTTGGCATATTTAAAAGGTCTATAATATCCTTTAAATATGTCAAATTTTACACAACTCCGTTTGCATATAGACAAGGTTAAGAAACTTTTAGCAAAATTTCAAAACATACATAGAGCGTCATCGCTTAAAGATATCTTTGTAATAATTGGTACTAAGTTATCTAATTGAGTGAGAATCAGCACTTTTGAAGGTCAACAATAACATAAGACTGTCCCCTAAAACGCCTGCCCTTCACCACTTGCTAGTTTTTGCTAAGAAGATGAAGGCAAAGTCAAATAATTATTTCCAGACTAAGTGTACATGTTGGTGAACTTACTTAGCGGCCTTTTCCGGGCATCGCTAATTTGAGGGTTAGTAAACGTTAGTAAGAATTGGCGGAACAAACTGCCCAGCAGCACTTTCTGAATGAATGTCATTTTCTATGTGATCATAATATAATATCGTTTCAAATCTACATTATAATCTAAGTGACAACCTATATTCCTTACTATCTTCACCTGCTCACAAAATTACACTACCAAAAACCTGCTTTTCCTTAAAATATTTCGAAGGAAAGCCGGTACTACGGTCGTTTCGCCTAAAACTGAAAATTATGAAGACCTCGCTCTCCAGAAATTAAAGTGCAAATTCGTTCATACATCCATCTTCATTCTTCTTAGTTTAGCTAACTGGGGCCCTTTACAATCAGCTAATGGATGATCATAGAAGAAAATGTTAAGAGAATTGCGAATAAGATTAATCCTAACTCCCTCATTGGTCTAGTTTTACGGAATAGGTACTGCTATCTAGAGTAAGTTACTTTAATTTATGTATCTGAACGACTCTGATTCAGTTTTTAGAAATCTTTTAGTTGAAGTTTGAAGCTTGCAGTTGCACCCCACTAATAGTTTTTGGTTTTCGTAATATTAATGGGATATGGCTAATTGCTATGGCTATGGATACATACAACTTTTTGTCAAACATTGACAATTTATGCTTATACGTTTGTATTTGACATATTCATATTTTAATACTCAATCTTTTTTAAATTGTCAACCATTAAAATTAACGAATTATATTTTTATTTATTCTGTTTGTTAATTTAATTGAACTATTGGCTTATTGTTCGACGGCGATACGATACGATATATAAAGAGATAAAATATATTAAGTTATGTTTTTATGGCTACTTCTTTCTATATAAACATACATTATGATACACTAGAATAAGACGACCGACGTATGTGTATTAATAAGTCTTGCGATAAATACTAAACTAATAGCTTGTAGTGTTAGTGTAAGCATAACATCCGAGACCAAAACGTACGATTTCCGATATTGTAAGATGAATGTATCTATTTACTTTCGGTCGTAAATAATTTCCTTGTACTAAATATACCTAATTCATATTATTTCTGCGAAGGTCAAGGATAATATAGTGAGGTTATGTTTAAAAAGAATATTGCGTTGGTGATAAGCAAAAAGATTTAAAATACTATAGAGCGGGCATGTCAAGGAAATGTCATTGCCCTGCATCGTCAGACTCGCATAGTAAATGAATATAATCTTATGTCTGGACTTTAAAAGAGACCATGACCCCTGAGTTTCTTTCGGCATTTCTTCTCAGGGATCAGTCACTTTGGAAATGCCATTTAGTTTAGTTTAAAAAAAAGACATGAAAAAGTATCTGAGAAGATCTACTTACTGAAATAAATATCATTTCATTTATCATTTCATTTCATTTCATTTCATTTCATTTCATTTAAAAATTTTGATGCCATGTCTCAGTAACGCCATCTAGAATAATATATGAATATTGCAGCGTCAGCGGAGCGTACTTAAAAAAACTCATAGACTTGTGTCCACTAGGACAAGTATCGGATGAAAATTTAGTTTGTAATGTCCCGTCTATACCTAGTAAGTATTGAATAGTCTTTGATACATACCTATGTATGACAGAAGTTTTGATACTTGTTCCCCAGTGCCACGGGAATAAGGAGAAATCCAAGATTTTTCAAATAATCTTTCAAAGAATACCGGCGAGGGAATTGTTGATGAAATTATTAAGCGTCTGCGTATGTCACCGTAATAGATACCAACGAATTAATTGACTAAGTTTTATCAAATCAATCATAAGGCCTATCAAGGCCTGGAAAAAAAATCTTCATAATTGAGAGCTTAATTGACTAGATTATTGATGAAATAAATAATCATGGCTTTGTTTTATTTTCTTTCTGGCTTGAATTCATGGCTTTTGGATTAGCTATACTTTTAATGTTGCCATGTAATATAAATCTTAGTCAAGTTGCTTAAAATGATTGGCTTTACATAATGCATTAATATGTACTTAGGAAATACAATACATGTCTGCATCAGAATACAAATGTTAAAATAAACACGATTGTTTGTGCTAAGATTATAGCGGACATAACCTATTATATAGTCTTCCTCTAAAACTTAAAAATAAAATATCTTTAATTCCTGACTTCCTATAAAATAATAACCAAAGAAAAAACTGTTCAGAAATTCAAACTATATACTTTTAGATATTTTTCATAGGCAGACGCAAAAAAAAATGTCAACAAACAAAAATTTGTTTGGGAGTTCGCCGGTGTTCTTTCAACTTTAATGAACTTAATTCCTTTCTAGATTTAATCTTTTCTCTTAAAGTGTTACTATCAATATTGTGCACATAATATCAGGCGATGTATTAGTGCACTGGGATTGTACTGCTCCAGGCGTAGATGCGATTTATTAGCTTGCTAGAGATTAATAGTGCGTGGTAGGTAACAGATTGCATCCTGAACGCGTACGAACACCACAGATCGTTCCTGACGGTACGCTCTTTTAATATTAAACTAAGCTTAGGATATAAAGAAATCGACGAAAGGTTATTTATTCTTAGCTCAATAAAGTGGTATTTAAAATTGTTGTGCTTCATTCAAAATTGTTATCAAAATCGTACTTGGATTGAAAGTATTTGGCTAATTCTACTTACATTATAAACTAGCAGGCGTCCCGTGGTTTCACCCGCGTAGTTCCCGTTCCCTTGGGAATACAGGGATAAAAATAGTGCCTATGTGTTAATCCAAGGTGTCAGCTAACTCCATACCAAATTTTATTAAAATCCATTCAGTAGTTTTTACGTGAAAGAGTAACAAACATCCATCCATCCATCTATCTATCCATCCTCACAAACTTTCGCGTTTATAATATTAGTATGATGTGAAAGTTTGTGAAGATTTGGATGTGTTGATGTTTGTTACTTGACCTCAGTTAAACCGTTGAACATATTTAGATAATAATTGCCACATCGATAAACCATTTCCTAGATTAACACATTATTATATTTTTGTTTTATCCCGTTATTAAACCCCGAGAGGACACCGGTGTCCGCGCTGTCATTGTCTTTCTATTGTGTCTCTATTTGTCACGAATGAAAGGTTAATGTATTATCTTGCGATAATCTTGAGAAAGTTACTACGCCCGGTTAGAAGGCAAAGTCGCGGGCATAAGTTACTTTATCTATACATATAATAAAACAGTAACGAAAGAAAAACTGTACATTGTAATAAATAAAATAAGTGAAAGAATGAAGGAGATGGCGGGACGACCTGGATGTCTTCCTTGAGAATTGGAGAGAGGTGGCGCAGAATCGCGACCGATGGAAGGAATGGAGGGAGGCCTTTGCCCAGCAGTGGGACAATTTGGGCTAAATAATAAGAATAATAATAAATAAAATACAGTATTCCCAAATTAATAATGCACATGCAGATCTTCGCTAATTGTCGTATTCCCGGAAACACCCGAATCATTGAATCGTAAGAGCCCTAAACAATGCATTTGCATTTTGCACCTTGTTCGAAAGAAATAGGAGTCTTAATCATGTCTACACAATCAAAAACAATTCGGGCGGTCGGCGGCGGTCGCCGGTCAGTCAAAGGTCCGTCACTTCCGTCTGTCGTCTTCATATATTGATGGTGACTGCACGTGTTCTCTCGGTGTGGAATTATATAGAGCTGCTATTACACACCCTTATTGGTTTTGTTTTCAAAGGTTTCAACTTTAATTATCTTATTCAAATTTAAATAGTTTATTTTGTAAAGAAGGTTTTCACGGCTTTTTAATATTAAAAAAATAAAAACAAATATGTAAAAAAATGCCTAACTCTGCCGATACCATTTTCTTTTAAATTTAAATTTTCCTTACCGAAAAAAGGAAAACCAAGAAGTAGATTTCGGCTGGGACTTGATGATTTCGACTACTGTGTTATTCGTAATATGATATACAATTTTCAGTTGACGCTCAAAGAACTCCCAACTGTAAATAATTTGAGAAAAAAGTTGATCGAAGCTGTGAGTTTCAAAGGCTATGCAGAGACTTTAAGGCTGATCTTGAAAGAAATGGGGTTTCGGTTTTTGAAAACTGATAATAACAGACGGTTACTTATGGAAAAGCATGATATACGTTTATAAAGGATCAAATATCTCAGAGAAATACAACAGCTGAGGAATTCTGGTAGAAACATAGTGTTAATGGACGAGCCATACGTGCATACATCACATACTAAGGGTAAAACTTGGCAAGATAGCAGCAAAAAAGGTATCAAACAACCCATTTCCAAAGGAGAGCGAATAATTATTGTACACGCAGGCAATGAAACAGGCTTCGTCCCAGGGGCTCTAATGTTACATAAATGTGTCGACTCAGAAGGTGACTATCAAAAAGAAATAAACGCGGAACGTTATCAAACTTGGCAACGCAATCATTTGATTCCCAACTTGCCTCCTAACAGTGTGTTGGTAATTGACAACGCCCCATATCATAATAAGCTGTCTGTGAAACCGCCAAACTCAAACACACCTAAACCACAAATGATAGCTTGGTTACAACAACACAACATTCCGCATGACCCAAAGAAACTGAAACCCGTATTGTATGAAATTATAAAAAGACAGAAAGAAAAATACACAGAATTTGCCATTGACCGTATAATGGAGGAACATGGGCATAAAATTATACGATTGCCACCATATCATCCCGATTTTAACCCCATTGAAAATATTTGGTCCCAAATAAAGCAACACGTAGCCAAAAAAATATTGCAATGACTGTCCCGTCAGTTAAAGAGGTATTCCATGAAGCACACCCAAACAAAGCACACCCAAACGAAGCACACCCAAAGTATTCCACCTAGCACACCCGTAGGTGGGCTTCAAATAGAAAAATAAAATAATTAATTTCCTATTCCACGAAGCACACCTACGATTATCACTCGCATAGTGCGGAGACTAAGAAATAA
The DNA here is from genome assembly GCA_921972225.1 of Euplexia lucipara. NCBI lineage: Eukaryota > Metazoa > Arthropoda > Insecta > Lepidoptera > Noctuidae > Euplexia > Euplexia lucipara. Next base: position 14,960,378 of record OV179152.1, on the reverse strand, counting down.
AAATGTCGATAGAAAACAATATTTATTATTTAAAAGACTAACTTAAATTTCTAACATATTTCAGTTTCATTATAGTAATGTGATACAATACTTGTAATTTTCATAATGTTCATATATAAATCCTATAGATAAGACTATAGGTACATGATGCGCTAATAGTCAACGCGTGCGCCCGCCACTGAATTCCCGTGCCAACCCGAATTTAGCCGAGCGTTTTCGGAAGTTGTTTATATGCTTAGTTCTCATTACACTATCGCGATGTCACGGGCTGAGTGTATGCAATTGTGCACCGGTCTTGCTATTGTTATTTTTTCTGTTTTTCGTGCAATTTATTAAAACAAACTAATGGAGCCGATGGCAGGTCCAAGTAGTAGAAATTTTAACCCATCTATTATGTGCTTGGCCGGAAGGGGACACAAGTGTTAGTGTTTAATAACAAACAATATAGTAAACACAAGATTTATAAAAACGGTAATGCCTTGTGGCGGTGTATTAAAAAGGGTTTAATCGCTTACTCACATTAAGTAGCATGGAAGAAGTTGTTAAAATAAAGGAACATAAATGTGCCTCAAACGTTTTGGAGACCCAAATTAAGGAAGCAATGCATGAACTTGAGCAGCAAGTAGTCTCCACCATGGAACCCATTCCTACAATCTACAGCAAATACTTAATGATACATTGGACCGAGGATTGAATTTAGTCAGTGAGATGCCACAATTCAAAAATGTTAAGTCTGGCCTCTACGATAAGAGAATCAAATCTCTCGGTGTAAATAGATTGTTTGCGAAGTCACCTAAAGATGTACAAGTAAGTAGAGTTATTATTATTAGTTAACAGTTAAGTTAAAAGGGCTACCTTTTAACTTAACTGTTGTATACGAAAACATTAACATAGATCTCTATAGAAACGAATGAGTATGAGTAACGAATTTTTCGATGTTAATTAATTTTTCTTATTTGTGATAAGCGTGTATTATGTGTGTATACAAATATTGGTTACCTATATGTGGAAGCTTGTAATTAGCAAAAGTTTTACGTACCTTAAAATTATTTATATTGTTATTAGTCTGTAAGCTTTCTTTAAAATAAATAAATAAAACTATATTTATAATGTTTTTGATATTGGTCCAAGTTTTTATTGTATTATTATGAAACATTCTGTGATTTTTTATGTTTAAGTAAAGTATTTTTATTATTCACTAAACAGGGTAACTGTTTAGTGAATAATAAAAATACTTTACTTTCAGCTATCTGAAAACTTCATCATAGATCTCTACCTATGTAAAACAATATTTGCAATGTTTTTAATGTTTGTCTAAGTTTTTATTGCAATTATGAAACAATCTGTGTTTTATTTATGTTAAAGTAGAGTATTTTTATTATTCACTAGACAGGTAGCTATAAGAAAATTTCAACAAAGATCTCTATGGAAAACTATCTACATTTACAATGTTTTTGATATTTGTGCCAGTTTCTATTGCATTATTATGAAACAATCTGTGATTTTATTAAGAGAACAAAAAAGGAAAGTAATAGAAAAATAGTTAAAAAATAATATCTTTTTTGGAAAGATAATTATGAAACAATCTATGATTTTAAATAGTAAGATTAGAAAAATGACAAATATTGTGTCACATTATTCTAATGAAAATTAATGATGTTGAAAATTTAACTTAGTCTTTTAAATAATAAATATTGTTTTCTATCGACATTTTTATTTCTTAGTCTCCGCCCTATGCGAGTGATAATCGTAGGTGTGCTTCGTGGAATAGGAAATTAATTAATTTATTATTCTATTTGAAGCCCACCTACGGGTGTGCTAAGTGGAATACTTTGGGTGTGCTTCGTCTGGGTGTGCTTTATTTGGGTGTGCTTCGTGGAATACCTCCAGTTAAAGATGCTATATACTAACATTGCGTCGGAAATCATAACAACACGACTCTTGGGCATTATTGCAAATAATACCAGTACTGTAAAAAAATCTAATAGATATAAACCCTTAAAACCGTGGATAACAATAGGAATAGTTAAATGCATTAAAAAAAGGGATAGGTTACATAAAGCCGCAGTGAAGACACTGGATAATATACTTCTACAGACCAAATATCAAAAATATAGAAATTTGTGCAATTTAATAATAAAAAAAATAAAAAAACAATACTATGAGGGAAAACTAAACACGAACAAAGGGAACATAAAGAAAACTTGGGAAGTCATAAAAGAAGTTTGTGACATGAAGAAAAATATAGAACCTGTTGTAGAACTATTGGATATTGACAATACACCTACTAAGTCTCTGGATAAAGTCAATTACTATTTTACTGGAGTCGGAGAAGAATTGGCAAATGATCTACTGAATAAGCTAAATAAAACTGAGCCGGAACTTTCACGTGAGGCTGCCAGGGAGCCCTCACCACCAAATTCAATGTCCTTCATACCTACAGATCCTTATGAGGTGAGAGGGATTATTCTAGGTCTGAGAACGCATAGCGCACCCGGGTGGGACAAAATCACCGCAGAAATTCTAAGACAGAACATTATTTCTCTAACACCACCCATCGCATACATGTGTAACCTTAGTCTGGCAGCCGGCACATTTCCATCTTTGTTTAAGAAAGCCATAGTCTACCCTATTTTTAAATCTGGGACTAAAAATGAGCCGTGTAATTATCGCCCTATCTCTCTTCTATCAACGTTATCAAAAATCTTAGAAAAAATCGTTAACAAGAGAGTTATGAAATATCTAGAGAAGAACAAACTGCTTAGTAACCTTCAATTCGGGTTTAGAGAAGGAAAATCAACTGAGGACGCAGTTTTGGCACTAACTTCGTCTCTGGTATCCTATCTAGATAGGGGGGATAAATGTTTGGGGGTCTTTTTAGACCTCCAAAAGGCATTTGATACAGTATCCGTTAAAATACTCATAACACGTTTGGAGAACGTTGGCGTAAGAGGGGTGGCTCTGAACTGGTTTAAAGATTATTTAACCGACAGGTCCCAGCGAGTTAGAGTTGCCGGCTATGAAAGCTCTGATTCGTTGTGCAGATATGGCGTTCCTCAGGGCAGCACTCTAGGACCCACACTATTCCTAATCTATATTAATAATCTATGTGAGACAGCTGCTACCCTTCCATATTTAGATCTTCTAATGTTCGCTGATGACACGGTACTGATCTTCCATGCTCAAACCTGGGATATGGTATTTAATCTGGCTGAGACAGGCCTAGCAAAAGTGACCTCCTGGCTGGAAAGCAATCTTCTATCTTTGAACACCAGTAAGACGAAATATGTTTGCTTCAGCAAAACATCTGTAGGAAAACCAGCTGCGTCGTACGCGATCAAAATACATTCTTTCCCGTGTAACAGAAGAAATACTCAATCCAGCTGCAACTGTTCGACGCTTTCACGAGTCGCTTCTATCAAGTATTTGGGTGTAACACTGGATGACCAACTTACCTGGACTTATCATATCATGCTGACAATAGCTAGAATTAGAAAACTAGTTTACATTTTTAAAAACTTGCGCACAGTGGCTAATACAACTTTACTTGTACAAACCTACCGAGCTTTGTGCGAATGCATTATCCGATATTGCATTTGCGCATGGGGAGGTGCGGCAAAAACTCATATGATTGGAGTCGAGCGGGCACAGCGTATGGTGCTTAAAGTACTTTTATACCTACCGTATCGACATCCCACATCTGCAGTGTATGATCTGGCTGGAGTACTATCTGTAAGAAAGATTTTCGCCTACGAAATGCTACGAAGATACCACAAACAAGTTGTTCCCAACCTGCCCATATCAGGAAAACGCGTGGAAAGATGCCCTGTCCCTCGTACAAGATCGGCATTTGCTAGAAGGCACTACGCTTATCTAGCTCCGCATTCCTATAATAAATTAATTAAAATCCAAAAACAGAAAATAAGCAAATTCAATAACAATAAATTTAAGATAATGCTTAATACTTTGCTCAAGTCACTGGACTATACTGATGTAGAAAATCTCATAAAATCATAACCCATCCTGCTCATCACAGGCAAACACACGTACACATACACAAACTCACATAATAATATACATTTTTATACATACACATAATTATATACAATTCATCCACATATACACAAGCACACACATATACATATACACACCCACATTTGCACAAACACACAATCACACATTCATACACATAGCAGCATGTTTGTTAAATAAATAAGTATTATTACAACTAGATCTGTAAATTTTAAAAATCTTTTTTTTTTTATATAATTTATTCTGTCTGACTTAAGATTATTGTCACTTTATTGAGGGGAAGACGCTAACACCTGCAACACAGTTCTTACTAGCGCGGGTGTTAGGGAATCCTTTAAATCGAATTGTATTCATGATGTCAATAAAGAACTATTATTATTATTATATTAGAAAAAATCAATAATTTAGGACCAGAAGAATGGAAAAAAGTTTGTGATCATGCTGTTAAATGCGAAGATGAATATAGAAAATTTGACCCAAGAATCGATAGTTTTTCCGATGAAATGATTATTTACACAGGTGATAGCAGTGAAGAGAGTGTAAATGAACAAGAGCATAATGAAAGTTCTGATGAATCTACGATGTCAGGAATAGAGATCCTCCCTGATTCTGACTATTTTTTTTGTAATTGTAATATTATTCTGGAATGATCAGTGCTGTAAACACTTTCGAACTAAGATTTTAATGATTAGATTTCTAAGATTTTAATGTAAACCTGTGTTCGAAAACCATTTTTCTTCTTCTAATATAGACCTTGTGTTATTTAAACCTTCTTTTCTTCCATTATTACACCAGCTTCAGAAAGACACTTGAAAAGTACTATAAAATTTTCGAAGTAAATCAATCCAAAAAAGATTGAAGCATATTCGCAATCGTGTGGTTTTCCTCGCTATTTACTTACATGGAATTATGGAATCAAACTTCGTTACTGAAAAATTAATATTTCCATATAGTCCATCCAAAGGTTGTCTGTAAGAGATCGCTTTTAGCGATAAGGCCGCCCATTGTATCACCGCTTGTAGCCCTTAAAATTATTATTTGTAAGTATTATTGGTGTACAATAAAGAGTATTCTATTCTATTCTATTCTATTCTATTTATCTCTTTTAGCACAAAACACATAATAATTCTACTAAATTATGCATGAAGAAAATGCAATTAACCACTCTATACATATCGTCATCCGACGCTCGGGGAATACGGCCGTTGCCGAACAGTGACGAATATTTCTATGCGCATTATCACTTTGGGAGAACTGTAAGTATAGTTCTCGACTGAGCAGCAAGCTATTATAGCAGAAAAAAAACCCAGGCAAAAGTACCTAAAGGTACAAAAACGGTTTCTTGAAATCGTGCTTATTATCCTTTGACAACGTTTCTTCGTTTCCTGCAATTCCAGCCGTTGTTTATTATTTCAGAACGTAATTCTTGTTCGAGTTCATTATAATTATCGTTACTGGAAATGCAAAATTACTTAACCGCCAAAGTAAAAAAACTGAACAACGGCGGATTTAATGCCTTAGGCATTTTCTACCAGTCTACCTTAAGGTGGTGCAGAGATGGAACAAGATGCAACAGAGTAAAAAAAACGGAAAAATAAGTGACACAAAAAAAAATTACACAGATACATACATACTTAAAACAAAATAGGTAAATACATAGTCAAAAGAGAGATAAAAATATATTTTTGAAGAATGAAAAGCTATTCTGAATAATAATCAACTCTGCGATGAGTCTGCCAACATCTTATGCATATGTTCACGAAATTCATATTGAGTTAAATACATTTTCGGGATAGGAGATTTTTTCTGCATCGATCTTCTTGTTTTCATAAATATATATTTATTTATCAATCCTATTATTAAAAAAATCCTAATTATCCCCTTTCCAGTGACAACATTATCTTTTCAATTAGATAACGTGTTAATCAATTAAAATTAATCGAATTTATTGTTTGTTTGCTCATTAGTCGCTGTCATGATTCTCGATTATTGTGCTTTAGTTGTCGGACATCCGGCTTATAATATTTAGTTCACCAATAATGAGCACAAACAGTTATTAAATGTGAAAATAATACAAATAAATTGGCAAGTTAAGCTTTAGCTTCACACAGGGATTACCTACCGTTGCCTGGGGATAAACGTAAGCCAGCCAATATCCCGACTATACTTTGTTTTTTATTTTATTTTATTTGGGAAAATAGAATCAAAGACTACAGATACTGTTTTACTGTACTTCTGGAAGAAAACGTGTGCTCTGTCAGATTTTATATCGGCAAACATGACGAACTTCCATACAGCTACTTTTGCCTGTATTATTCCTTAGGTGGATGAATTTTCAAAAAATATCTCCTTAGTAGTCATCTTCCTTATATCGTTGAGGGATTTTTATGCTAAACTTGATGCTTTTAAACTTATCAACCTTTTAAAATAAATTCAAAAGAAAAATGGTCCATATCTACTGCCAGCACCTCAACAAATCCCAAAATGCGATTTTTTCAGAGTTTAACATCAATCTTATTCTTCTATACGTCTAACTAATATTATATCATAAAGGGGAATGATTTGTTAGTTTGCTTGAAGGAATTTAACACAGAAACTACAGAACTGATTTAAAAAAATATTTCACCATTAGAAAGCTATGTCAAATAACATAAGCTGAACTTTATTTTCAAAACTAAAGATTGAAGGGAAAAGTACGAAAATCATGCGGATAAAGTAGCTGGTTTGTTATAAAATTTTAAAATTGTCATAGAAATTTGACAGATTGGGGTGACTTGATGTGCCTCTGTCTTAGATAATATACCTCATAGTCTAAGGCCTCTGTACAATATGGAAAACATTGTTGGTACCAATGGTTTAATTCTTTTTGGTTGGAACTTATTTGTACATTTTACCCTTCTAGTTTTATCCCTTTGACGCTAAAAGGGTTTTGCAAAAATCAATCTTGAATTAAGCACACTTCAGTACAACGTGGGTACATACGTGTACCAACCACACACTTCGTTACTGTTAACGCTTTTATATCAATTGCTGGATATACATATTTAAGGCGTTTAAAGCAAAAAGCTTAACAAGAGAAAATATAGCTCGCTGTTTTCACAGCGGTTTTTTTAATAGTGGCATCGTAATTGAAATTGCAATTGTCTGCATGTTATTTAATGTGTTTGGTGTTGTACCGTCGAAAATTAAGGATGTGAGTCTAAAATATTTAAAATTTCTCTTATAAACACGTAGATATTATCCTCAAGTTTCTACAGGTCCTAATTCTGAAAACAGACTTGATATTAATTCAAACTTTTGGATGGTCAAGTCCTAAGTGGCTATCCAGAACTTTGAGTAAACTCGAAGCACTTGAAGAACTAATAACAATTTCTGCCCTTTGATTGCGAACCTCAATTTCTTCTTCAGTTAATTACAGTGCCTAAACACTCATCGTAATTCTATTGATTTAAGTAATTCTTTCGAATTGAAATTGATATCTTTATCTTATCGTTGGTGCCAAAAAAAGTCTAAGTATATAAAAAGATATTAAAATAATAATTCTGTCCACTGTTTACTAGCTATGCCCGCGACTTCATTCTTTTACTTTTCTTGCACGAAACCGTAATAACATATTTTTCTAAAATAATATCTTATCAGTTATTTGACAGTAGTCCCGTCAAAATCGGTTACGCCGTTTTGGAGATTGGCCCTCAAAGAAAAAGACAAGACAATTTTTTTTTTCGTACACGGCTTTTTAATATTATGCGTTTAGTAGTAAGATATTATTTTTTAATAACAAACATATTAATTTTTTTTTTACAGGGTGGAAGGGGCATCAATACCACATCCGGACACCATGAGTTCTCTACATCATCCTGGACCACAGTGTTGTAATTTATCGTCGGCTGTCCTTATTTCCTAGTTTTACCTAACGTTGTTATTACTTCAGACTGTGAAATTGTGATTTTAATCGAAAACATAGAGATTTTAAATGACAGAAGTGACTAATTTTTTAACGAAAAATCTTTTACATGGTTATTTACAGTTTATAACCTTTTGAACGCCTGATTTTAACTCAGTTGCTGTGCCCCCAGCGCCCAACTTATAATTCGTCAAAACATTTATCATGTTGACGAGTTATGCCTATTAGGTAGAATGTGTGTAGTGCTTTTGTTTATTTAATATTTTCTGTCATTGACTTTACTCTATGTCATAAGTGCCTAGCCTGGTGTCTAAGTGTATTATTAGGGCTTATTGTATCATTTCTTATTTCTATTAGCTCGTTAGTGAAGATTTCCTAAGATTTCTGTAACTTATTATGTTTAGACACGTAACCTACCTGTAATTAGTTTTGTGTTGTTTATTACTACTCCTATCTATAAAAAAATAAAGTAGAACCAAGAAATCAAATTGGACAAACAGGTTATTTTAGTCGGATAAATACGACTCGAAAATTGTTGTCGGATAGATCCGACGTGGCTGATAGGCGGTTAATGGATCAACGAAAAATAAACCGTATTTTTTTAAATCGCTGACGTATAATTCAAAGTTATTGAATCATTTGCAGAATGTATGTGCGACGATGTCACTTCTACTCTGTATTAGATCAGTTTCGAAGATACTGAAATTAGCCGTGATTTAGTTGGCAGTGTTTACCTACATTTCAGACAACATCAGTGCTGTCTCCTATTTTACACACTGTGTGTGTTTGTTTGTACAGCTCGTTAGCGTGTGCGCTTGAATTCGTAACTATCTGTGTCGTGTGGCAGTGAATTTACGCGATGGATACAAACGTGACGCTTAATTCATGTATGGTTGAACCGTAGTTGAAGACATTCTATAAATCAAAGACATCTGCCTACGATACCAAGGAGTTATACTGCTTGCATGTCGACACCTTTTTAGTGTCAACATACCATATTTGCATGTAAATAAAGGGTGAAGTACCGAAAAACGTTACGTATTTTATTTAATTTGCGATTCAAACAAAAAAAGAAAAAATTACGTCTTTTATGAATTGTAACTTTTTTTTATTATTAATAGGCTCGCGTTGGACCACTCTCTCACACATTAGAAGTCAAATGACGTTGTTAAGAGTATTCTGTTATTACAAGAAGTAACATGACTGACATAAACAACGTGGAAGGAAAATCGTACAGATTAGGTAAAGTTGACAAATGTTTTAAGTTTGGAAGGTCAGGAATATAAATGTACCTATACCTTTTATTGTACTCCTTAAAACGTACAAATAATAATTCCATAATCATATGACTTGACTGGCCTGTTGGTCTAGTAGTTAGTGACCCTGACTGCTATGCCGGAGGTCGTGGGTTCGATTCCCACCTAGGACAAATGTTTGTGTGATGAGCACGATCATTTGTTCTGTGTCTGGGTGTAATTTATCTATAATATGTATGTATTTAGAAATATATAAGTATGTTTATCAGCTGTTTAGTACCCATAACACAAGCTCTCCAGCTTAACTTGGGACTAAATGGCGTTGTGTGAAAAGTTGTGGAATATTTATTTATTTATTATTTATTATATACTCAAATCTTGTTATTATGTGGTGCGTCGATTTCTCTTCCACCCTGCATGTTTTGTTACACTGTTAACTATGTAGGTAAAAAAATACACACACGACGAATTAAAGAACCATCCAAACCAATAAACAAATAAAAATATTTATGGTACGAAGAATACAAATTTAATATTTTACCACAGCGCGTGCGAATCGAAAATACACAAAAAGTTCACCAACTGAGGCCGTATTCAAGTAAGCACACCAATTTCTACTTAACAAAGCTTCACTCACACATGCACACGTTTAAAACGCCAACTTTTCTCGAAACTCCCGTGAAAGATAAGGGGGTATGCCTGGTGCCATCACAACTCAATCAATCACGAAGCCGAATGTGACTTTCATTCGAGCGACGACGCTGCAAAGGAACGACATATTGACGGCACGATGTGAAATTACTTATGGGTGTGCATTTGTATACCTTCTGTACCGTACAAATTCGTGTTTTCATGTTAGCATATGCTAGCTGTATGTACTGACTAGAGAGTGGCAATTTTTTTTTTTTTTTATGACTGATTAGCGCGCGTTTGTCCACTATCTCACCTGATGGTAAGCGATGATGTGGTCGACGATGAAGCACGCTTGCCTAGAAGCAACCTGTTCACTCTTGACTTGAAGACCCTAGGTTGTAGCTATCAGGAAACACCGACACCGGCAGGGAATTCCACTCTTTTGCTGTTCGCACAATGAATGTGTTTCCATAGCGTTTAGTACGTATGGATATCTACCATGTACCGGTGGCGCAGTGCTGTACGTCTGGTGGTCCGATGATGGAAAGGGCTTGGTGGAATTAAATCGTGCAATTCCGATGCACACTCACCGAAATATAACCGATAGAAAACCGACAGGCTAGCAACTCGGCGTCGATGCTCAAGACTTTGAAGTTTTGACTCAACGAGTGCATCATTGCCGATGATCTTCTTGGCTCGTTTCTCAATAGACTTAAGCGCAACAATAGCGCGCGCAATATCCAACAGAACAGAGTAGACACCGTCCTTTGATTTAGGTATGGAATATGACCACTGCCGGACGATTCAGTAAATGTCACCTCGTGAAAACTTGAGTGAACTTAACTGTCAATGCCTAGCATTGAGTATGAAATGACAGCTCAATTAGCTGTCACTTCACCTACATTTGCATAGGGTGATTTTTACCGAACAGCACGATGATTTTTCTATTCTAATTGTTTGGTTTTTGACATCCTTTTTCCTGGTGTAGAACAGAAAAGGGACAGGTATAAAATAACTGTCAAATTACTTGACATTATAGAATTTAGCACGCAATTTTTTTTTTCAGCGCTGCGATATTTATATTTTTAAATGTCGCAGCTAATGCTGAGATAGGCGCCTTTTTGGTCTCGCACAGGTCTTTTTATTATTATTTTTGTCTTTAGTTTTTTAATCTCTTCTTGTTGTTTTTATTATATGTATTGTTGTTCTTTTGTTTTATGTTCTGAGCGTCCAAATAAAGTATTTTCCTTCTTTTTTTTTCTATTAAGAATGTTCAACATTTTTCATGGGGTCCATATAGACCATACTGCCCATGTAGTTTTCTGGAATATCGCAAATCGATATCAGGGATATCGGTCGGTCGGCTCTTCACGTAACCAAAAGGCTGGTCTTTAATTAAGGCAGAGACTCAGCATTGCCACGTTGAATGACAATGCTGTTTCTCTGCCAATTTTTCCTTTGACAAATGGGGCTCAATTTTTTTTTCAGACAGTTGTGTCACTGGGGAGTTTGTTCCGCCACTTCTCCTTACCAGCAAAACACAAAGAAGTGGCGAAGGGTGGGCTTTTTGTGAGACTATATTATGTCATTTTGACGTTCAAAAAGTGCTGATCCTTAGCCTAATTTGAATAAATGACTTTTGATTTGATTTGATTTTGATCTATACTAATATTATAAAAAAGGAAAAGTTTGATTGTTTGTTTGTTTGCATTGAATAGGCTCCGAACCTACTGGACCGATTTGAAAAATTCTTTTCGTCGGGAAGCTTCACTATCCCCGGGTGACATAGGCTACTTTTTATCCCTGTATTCCCATGGGAACGGGATAAACGCGGGTGAAACCGCGTGACATCTGCTAGATACCTATATTTTTTTTTTACTTTTCTTTTCATGTTTTTAGAACATTTCGAACAAAAATACGGCAAACTTCAAGGCTTTAACTAGTTAGACATTTCTAACTTAGTTCTTATCTGTTGTCATTCTAGAGCTGTCTGTCAGAAAGAGATTTTAGTTTGTGAACAAGAGAATTCGTGCCATTGTCATTGGTATTAGAGTTGTAGACTTGTAAAATCTCCTTTTGATTAAATTTAGACAACAGCTTTATTGTGAAATGTCTGTATAGTTTATTCTATCTTGACAGAAGGGATTTTTCGTTTTGGCTTATTATCAAGTATGACGAAAGATATCGATAAAAACTATACTACGATGTTACGTATATCCTTTTGTGTGTGCTAAAGATAGGTATTTTCCGATCATTTTGTCGGTCTGTACGGAGGCTTTAGCCTGACTATTTTGTCTTTACCCATGGGTGTCGTAAAATGAGCAATAAGGATTACACTGTGAGATGTTTACCGCAGTTCCGAAGCGTGGGGTTCTCAGTGTGATTTCAAGGTTGGATATATTTTAGACTTAACTCTAGGTTCACCAGCAACGTGCATAGGAGCAGCCTCTGTTTTTAAGCGGACGAATTGCAAGTGCTTATTTCAGCACGCCTACAAATAAACAGGCTTTATTACAATGCAGTTTGGCCCTACGGACGTACCAATATAGGCGAACAATACCTTTTCTAATTTTTGGGTCTACACTACACCTTATTTTAGATGATTTGTTTATTATAGCATAGAAGTTTATTTTAATACCTTATTAGTTTTCATGATGGATTTTGTTTTGGTTTGACGTATTTGTATTGTTTTTATTGCGAGTTCCTTAAAAAAAAACAGTAAAACTAATACCATCTAAAATTCTCAGCCAAAATATAAGTTTTATGTCATGTACAGTCGAAGGCACAACTTCATAGATCCGCTAAAGATGAATTCTATATCGACTTGAGCCCGCTACTGTACACTCAAAGTTGTACTGAATATTGTAGTATTGAATATGCATGTAGATTTTGCTTGAGTGTTTACTTATTTATCCTCGTAAATAAAACATCCCACCTTCAAACAGTCTACAGACAATTTAATCTTGTACAGCTTCTACTTTATATCTATCTTGGGGAACTTTATCGATTCCCCGTAACTTTCTAGTGGTAATTAAGTCAACTTTGGTCTCCGGAGCGATTAATTCATGTCCATTATTTATGCTTTTAAAAGTTGCTGAAGTAACCAAGTTTTAACTAAAGTAAATAAATAAATGGGACAATTTTTATAAGACGCCTTTATTGTATCATTGTATTGGAGTAAGTTTTGTAGGAGACTTTTGAAGCTAGAACTTTATTTGTTGTTGGTCTATTATAATATTATATGTGTGATTAATTCACTCGAATTATGTCGCACAAATATTATTTTTTAAAGACGATTTGCATAAGTTAACTTCTTTCTGTGCAATTCGATAATCTAGAAATACATAAGCTGATACATATACACCACTAATTTTTAATTAGTACAAATACTTAAAGGGCTTATTCTAGACGGTCTTCTCATTACATTTTTAAAGTATTAATAAATAATATTCATAAACAGCAAAGTTATTAGAACGTATAGAAAATAGGGCTTTTTGGCCTCAAAGAGAGCTTTTAATTTTTTCTAAATGTTAGATTTAGTTTTTGTTGTAAAACATAGCGTGTGAGCACCATATAAATGCATTTTCTTTTTTTTAATATCTTAATTGTAATATGGGTAATAAATTCAAACAAGTAATCCTTTTCCCTCGTTCCTATTATTTGATCATTTTCGGATGCTTTTGTGGCAAATAAATACTTTTTCTTGTTTTCGTTTGATAAAGAACTTTGAATTTTGTTATGTTGGATCCCCTTGAACGATAGAAGAGTGATTGGCAAAGTGGAATCCAACTTCGTACTGTCTATTGAGTTGGTACAGATAAATAATGGATCGTTTTCCTACTAGATTGTTTGGCAGTATCATTCAAAAATAGTATCCTCCCTACAGATATAAAAGACAGATGTAAAAAACAGATAGAAAAAACCCTATATACGAAATAAAACAGAATAAAACCACCCACAACTGCCTCCAAACCTGGCACCTAACCATGAACCATGTTGTCCAAAACTTGATTTAAAAAACATGGATAATTACGTCTCACAAAAGTTATGCCCTATGTAAAAAAACATCTCAACCCTCTCACGTCTCTGGTTTGACCTTCAACACAGACAGATGTAGCCCAATGTTTTGTAACTAACGGCCATTTTGATTCCTATCGCTTACGTTCGTAGGAACTGAAGAAGCAAATTCTTATTCAAAAACCATCGGGATCAGTACGCCATGTAAGCGAATATGAATGAAGATAAATGAATGGAGAGACGATCACGTATCTGAGAGTCACGTTCACCTGCAGGCGGTGCATCTTCTGACTGCACAACGAAGCTCTAATATTCGACGGGTGAAGGAATAACACATGCAATACGGGGTAAAGGGAGGTGAATAAAATGCAAGGGTGAATAAAAACAAAGTTGTTTTATACGAAGACTAATGCTTTTAAATACATGTACGTTATTGAAAAGCATTAAAGTCCTTGTAAGTATGTAATGAATGCTCCCTGCCCTGGGAGGGCAAAGGGACCTGTCGAACTGTCAGCACTGACTATGAACCACCCCGATCGAGATGCCGCGATGGTCCGCCTCACACCCGCGCCTGGGGCCGCAGGAACGAACGATTCTTTCGCAAGGCCCCCGGCTAAGTAAACATCAGGCTAAGTTAACGTGCAGTTAGATATGCTGACGATCCTTATTGAATACTGGTATAAAGATACGTCAGGTTATACTGGAAGCCGACCTCAATATTAAAGAGAAACATAGAAAGAAACTGTAGCAGCAAAAAAAAAAATAGTTACAAAGGAGATGTTTTATTTTGGGCCCCGTATAAAAATGAAAAATGTCCTTTGGAAACTCCTGTTTGTCTTAGTCAGTTAAAAATAAATAAATGGATAGGCAGATGATAAACGGAATGAGTTGAGACGAATATCGAGTTTAATACGTGCAATAAAAGAGATTAATACTCGTAAATCGGCTAGACTGATGTAGGTTAGACTTAATGACGATGCACCGTTCGTCTAAGCGAATCTTTTTATGTCAGTTTTGCACCTTTCAATGGGCTACTTGACAAAATTTTAGTTTTTAGTCCGTCACCTAGATTACAAGAAAATATTCGACACATAGTTTTTCTTTTTTCACGTAATCAAAAATTAACGGCGATACATCGAGTCAAAATGTCGCATGACGTCACTAGCTAGTACAATTTATACTAGATAATGACGTTATAAGCCCCCTCTCCCCAACTTTAATACGCTTAATCTAATGAGCATTTTTCCATCAATTTGAAAAAGAAAAAAAATATTTGTGTATTATTTTTTTTGTTATCTAACTGATGACTTATTATATTTTGATGTTCATATTCTGTCAAACACCCTATTAAAGACTATTAATTTAGTCGCTCCGAACATAGTGGATCAAAAACCAGGCAGATGCATTTAATCGTAAGGGTCTGAACTGGTTGAATTCATCATTAACTGTCCCGTTTCTTATTTAATATGTATGTACTTCGGGGTCTCTCTGAAGCGATAGCGCATGTCATACTAGTGAGTTATAGTCAATGAACACAATTAGTGCAAGACTAATCACTTGACACGTCAAGTCGCAATTACAATCCCTGACTATTACATTAGTTCTGTAGTACATTATTATTGTATGTGAGTAATTATGTTTGTAAACGCACCCACGACACAGGACACCTATTGCAACATTACGATAATATTATTCCATATTTCTCGATTAAAAAAAAAACAAAAGTCATTTATTCAAATAAGGCTGAGGATCAGCAGTTTTTGAACGTCAAAAATTACATAGGATAGTCCCCCAAAACGCCCGCCCTTCACCACTTCCTTCGCATTTGGTGCAGTAAGGGTATAAATAGGTAAAATTTTCAAACAAGTTCGATTGCCTCAACGCGGTAATATGTTAAAAACGGATACAAACCGACATCCAAAAAAAAAGTATGAATTATGTATTTACAAATTAACATTAATGTAATAGTGTACCTACATGTGTAAATGTGTTGCAAGTTTTACCGACGGCATTATTTTGCTACATTGCAGAAGCTTGGTGATTAAGGAATTTTACCCCTAATATCCTTAACCTTACTAAAGAACTGATTGTAGTTTAATGGTTTGAAAATTGTGAAAAACACGTTACCAACTCTCTCACTCTCTCTCTCTCTCTCTCTCTCTCTCTCCCCCCTCTCTCTCTCTCTCTCTCTCTCAAGCAGCAAGACCACCAAATGTATGATTTTGTCTACAGAAGAATCGACCAAATGAAAGATTGTAGAAATATTTCTTTTATTTTGAGAACGAGCATTATTTTTTTCTTCTATAAACGGCAGAAATGTTTTTACAATTTGTCACTTTGTTGATTCTTCTGTCGACATATCCGTTCCTCCAGAAGAATCGAACAAATTACAGATTGTAGAAACATTTCTTTGTTTTGAGCACGACAATGTCAAGAACGAAGCGAAGAAATGTGTACATTCTACAGTAGTACCTACACAATAGCACAGTCTAAAAACATACAGTCGTCCGACGAAACCGTCTAGACAGGGCAATCGTGCGGGGTATGAGGGGCGAGACGCGGGAAAGCCGCTCCCGCACTACGAACAAAACGATGTTCATAGTGCGGGAGGTATTATTCAATTTAGTTAGTTTAGTCTTACGCGTGTAGAAGTTGTCGGGATTTTTCCAAAGATCAAAGCGTCGTCCTACTGTATTAATATTTATATTGTGACAATAGTCTACAATCGTGCATTATTTCGACATGACACGAGGGGAGATAGTGATAGTGATGTCATGTCATCAAAATATTTAGCTATTCAGTCAGGCTAGTACAATATAATATCATTGACTAAACACACAACAAATACCAAACCATAACATACTAACAAGAACTGACATCATAATCGAGCAGAGTGTACCCTGCTCCGTGCATTAGTGCATCGTAGTGATAAGTAGCCAGCTCAACAATTACGAGGGCCATTAAGCAATGTGTTTCAGTAAGTTGAACCTTAGGGTGGCTTCCCACGAGTTACTCAGGCATGTTGCAGTTGGGAACTTGTGCGAAGTAAATCAGGTAATGGCGGATCCACCATATACATTGTGCTCGTATATATATTGTGGTGAATTGAACTGGACAGTCTCCAAGTTCTAAGGATTTGAGGTTTAAAGTAAAATCATAAAATCCAGTATTGGCTTTTCGTTACATTATTATTGTCTTTGTATCTATCATAAACAGCGAACCACGTTTTTATGCGACGTCAATTTTATCCTTGCTTGCTCCTGTAGCGTAACAGTGTGTTAATGTCTCACCGTACATTTATTAAATAATACTAAAACAAGTACCTAATAATGAGTAATATGTATTGTTTTGTATTATACAACGCCGTGGATTTTACAAGTTTGTAATCTTGAGCATGTACACTATAATCCATACCTATTTTACACACCCACATTTTGGCATCATGAGTGTCTAAATTGATGAACTCAAAGGCTAGGTAAGATTTGCTAATTTAGGTAGCTACTCACTCCAGACACTCTACGAAATGAATATAATGACAAATTAATTTTAGGAAAACCTGCAGTATCGCGGAAAGCGATTATAAAACCTATTTGAGATCTTGAATCAAATTGAAACAAATGTTACAAATACACGACTATTATGTTTACGTACCATGTAATAAGGGCGTGCTAACCATTGAATATAATGGACTCGATATGTTCCATTGCTAGGCAAAGGCCGCCTTTTATTGTTCTGCAAATGTCTGTCTTCTGCCATGGTCGGCCAGGCAATAAGTTTCACGGAAAACCAGAATAAGATAACCAAAGTCATCAATACGAAAAAAAGTAGTAGTATTTTCTAAAACATTGTTATTTTTTTTGATAAACTTCCAGAGGTAAAACCATACAACACAGACAAAGCCGTCCAGAACAGGCCAATATCGGTAGTCGATAAATCGATAGGGACCTAAATACTAGACATTGATAATTAATCCTTTAGGTACGAAAGTACTAAAACTGTCTCAGAGACCAGCGTCGGAAAACTATAATGTACAGTCAACGAAAGAAATAGGTAATAAATAGGGTGGCTAACATCAACTTTTAGAACTTAAAAGTAACATAGTTACGTGTGTTATTACATCATAGCTGAGTGTAACTGATATTTTTCTATACGCAGGAATTAATGTTATCCGAAAAAAATAAGTTAAGAAAATATTAAGTAAGTAAATATTTATTTATTTAATTTAAATTTAAATTTAATTTAAATCGTTCCGCCTTTAGAATATAACTACCATTATACTTGTAAAAACGACATAAAATGTTGAACGACATTATACGGAGTTTAATAAATACCCGATTGCTATAATGTAACGGTTGCCGAAAAATTAAACAAAATAAATACCGAAAGCATTTTAAACTAAGTGTATTAATGTATTTAACTAATAATCTTTTTGCCAAAAAATACCATCAAATAATCACACCATAATATAATCCGTGATTTTAATATTTGTAAATGTGAGAGTACCATGTATCTATCCACATAATTATGTACTTATCTACTAAAATGCTTAATCTATCTTAGCATAGTATGTTATTTTTTATTTATTTTTTTATTTTACTTTGTTTATTCTAGGTACATCGTATTCACATATAATGTATTTTTTATTGTATAAGTACAAATATTGTAAAAACTATTTTAAAAGAGTAAGTATGGAGTTTCTTGCCCATTCTTCTCCATACAAAACTACCTTTTGGAAGGGGCAACTAGAATCATTATATTTTATTTAACATGTAAGTTTAACGTTCAAAAGTGCCTTTTAAATGGCCTAATAAAAATAAATGATTTGACTTTGACTTGACTTTGACTTGACTTTGACACCACGCACGCTAAATAATAATAGGGCAGAAAAGGAACCCTTAGATCGCTCAGTGCCAGTATGGTTTTAAACCCTAGTGTTTAGGGCCTAATTCGATTGTACGTAATACGGGTATCATAATGAATAATTAAAACAATAATAATAATAATAAACAACAATTTTATTTGGAAATAGTTTGGTTTAAACAGCGGCTTCATAAGACTTTGGCGTTAAGTCCGGCTATGTGCATTTAGTTGCTAGAAGAATTAAATGCACACGCAAAAATATATCAGTTTAATTTTTATTATTCAGTTAATAAACTTAATTATTAAAAAAAGAAGTCAACTGCTTGGCTGGTTTCATAAACCTTTTGTCGACTAAACCACCTAAAACCCTACCTTTCCCTACGACCAAAGTATTCCCTTCTCATACATTTGACAATTCCCAGTTAATCACACATATACGACGTCACAAACAGCAGCCTAACAGTATATGCATGTTATGCAAAAGTATACATTTTGGATGAAGAGAGATACTTCCCGCGCGTGGTAATTAAAGCGTCATGAAAATCGCCGAGTATTTGAAATAATAATAACCCAACGTAAGCCTTTGATGTCATAGCGTTATTTAATGCCTTCAGAGTAGTATTTTGATGAGTAATTATCTTTTCATTAGCTTCGAACATCTGTAAAGGCCCTATGTCGTTGAAGAAGGCAATTTTGTGCTCAAGAGCTCGATTTTCAAGGGCCTCAAACGTTTTTCCCTTTTGTAGAAAATGTTGAAAAGAGACTTAGCGCTCACTTGTTTCAATCAAGTTGTGAATGTCAAAATCAATCAGTGTCAGACAGTCACAAAATTGATGTGTTATGCACGTTTAAATATCAATAAAGCCTTATTGCTTTATACTTATTCAATACTTTTTCAGTATCATCGATGTATAGTCGAGCAAGCTAGTTGGTTCACACGCAGTTAACTTGCAAGTACCTTTAAAAGAAGATTTTACTAAGTAGTCAATCTTTCAAATCAGAAGCTCTTATGTGTCATTTAAAATGTAATTATAAATATACAATTGTTGACCTATACTTCACCATCGTCTATACTTGTAAACGTGATACTAATTATTTCGTTTTAGTCACCGACATTTTTTTTCCATTCATACACCTGCAAAATGAATTTATCCGCCCTAAACTGTGTTGATATTACGACTCGCAATATTTTATTTTATTTTTTAATTATACCAGTATTATTAAAAAAAAAATCAAAACAGCGGCAATTTAGTAGACAGCTTTTGCAACTTTGCTAGCTATTAGGATACGCAGCGTTAAGTATGCTATAAGTTTAATAATTGTTAGGCACACAGTTGAAACTATAGTGTAATTGTAGCTATTGTGAATGTATTTATATTTGTGCCTGGTATACACAATAGTTTGTTTGACTGTACCTACTCTTCAGTGTTGCATATTTCAATAGCCCGTATAGATTATTTCAGATAAGACCGAGTCGCATTGATGCCTCTAGAGCTGCTTATTCCTTAAGGAGATAACGCGTTAGCACTCTCGTACTCTCTGCAATATTCAACACTTTCCAGTAAGCCGTTGCAAAGAAGCATAAAAAGTATAAGCAACGTCGTATTGAACCTTTCCGCTGGAAATACATAAAGAAAATAGTACGGTCTTTGATAAATAATGAAACTGCAACATGCAGCGTAGTACATTTTTAGAGTGAAATATTATCACGAACGCGGGAATAATGTATTCAATTTGCCGTGTGAATTTTTGGCAAAGAGTTTTATCGCACTTTTAGAATACATTTATAACATTCTCTCGCAGTACTAAAACTTGTAGTATAAAACAAACTCTCCGAGGGCTTAGTAGTTAAATCTTGAGTTAAGTGCGAAATTCAAGGTTTAGGTCTCGTACGTTGTGCGTAAATAAATAATTTACACTTCTGAGACCTAAGTGTAAAACGCCTTATCATTTATAATTCATGTATTGACACGATTTATGGTGCTTTTGTAACGTAAATACTGTCGATGCGGCTTTACGAGTTTGCGAATTAAAAACAAAAAGTAAATTTGAGTACTTACCGATGAATCTACTAGCACTTTTAGCTATAGTTTCAGTGATTTGACAGCAGAAAGAAATAGAAATGAAGCTTAGAAACACGCCTTGGTAACTTTTCTTGATCATCGCTCCTCACTTTTAGCGCTCGCAAACTAATTTTCCAACTCTTGCATATTTATTTAGAAAAAAATATTTTCCTTTGAAACTTCACTTTTCACATTATATCCTTTGTTGCGCGATGTTTTGTTTGTGTTTGAGTAATACGCTTAAAAAGGCGCTTTAGGAATCGTGTCGATTGGTTGCTCGGTAAAGGTCGAGAGCTCTCGACACGTGAGCGCCGACTGAGCAAGGTCCCTCTAACTGGAACGGGAGAAATGGACCACTGCGCAGTACACCGGCTTAGCTCCGCTGTGTATTTTTTTACTCCAAACAAGGTTGGTGCAGGAATTTCGTTAGGTTCACGCGGTTTTTATATGCATAAAATGCTTTGAGTGGTTTGATATTAAAAAGTTTGCTAACTCAATGTTTGCAATTTTGTCTAGTCACTCTTGTCGCATGTTTTTTTATTTGTGTTATGTTTCAATTTAATGGTACCTATGTTCTTATTTTTTTGCACTGCAGCTAAACTATTTCTGTTTTCTCCTAGAGAAAAGTTTAATGTCTCGTATTAGTATGGGGCACCTACCTTTCATGCACGACGTATGGTTCAAATCTATGCAATTAATGCACACACTAAAGTGAATTTTTCAAATAATATGTAAGTACTTTCTAAGTTTACCTTACACATTTTGACATCGGTGAGGAAACCTAGTCTTATACATAGTTATTACTCATAAATTTGTAATCACCAATCCGCTTTGAGCAAGTGTGGTGATCAATGCTCGTGTCTTCTCTGTATGGGAAGAAGCTTTTGCCCTGCAGTGGGAAAGTAAGAGGCTGGTTTTATTATTCGTAGGGGATGACTCACTTCCCCTTTACTTCACCTACATTTCCACGCGAAGATTTTCACAGAATAGCTAGCCAGGTGTTCAATTATTTATTTAAGAACGTAGTAACTTAAGCGCTTTGAATTGATGGATTAAGTTTACTTTGGAGGCAGTTCTAGATGTGAGATCGTATAAATTGATAACGATAGATGCTTCAGTTCGGAGCGACTTGCCAGGCAGTGTACGTACTCTCTAGGCCAATTCAGTCGTATGCAGTTACGTTTAGAATATTCTCTTAGATGTTAGTAGCAATACTTATATGTTGCATTCAGTGATTGAATGAAGTTTTACAATGATTTATTTGCTGAAGATAAACAACTAATTAAATTGGTAAGTAAATAATTTGTCTAGTGTATTAACGAGCTTTAAGTTAAAACTAAGTAAGTTTTATTGCATAGTGTGTCAATGTGTTCGATGATGTATATTTTTTTAATTACATAAATATATCAGTTTTGCCATTTAAAGTGGCAATATTAAATTAATATAAACCTTTTATGTGACAGCGATGCGTATTATTATATGATGCTCTATGGTTTATTCCTCCTTTTTGTATATACCTACATGTAGGTACAATTATGTATTATTAAGCACATTAGTTCGCCTAAAAAATTGAAACACACCATCACGCCTGTAGTATAAGCACATCACGCCAGTTATTTTTAAGTCCCACGTAATAAAGGGAGCAAAACTCAGTACATTATTATATTAAATAAACATACTGTGAGTGATCTATAACTATAATGACTCTATACAAATATAAAAGTTGTTGTTACATTGAATTAGTAATTGATTTAAACCTTTAATTTTGTTCTCTATCAAATAAAGTTCACTGTCAAGAATGCAACAAAATCGATATTCAAGGCAGAAAACCCGTAGCAAAACAGAAAATTACTAACCAATGAATTCCAGGAACTTTGTGAAATATTATATGATTCTGTTATTTCTCCAGAACTTTATTATTTACGTTCAATTCGGTTTTCTGTAACAGTACAACGTTCTGAAGAATCGATTGGTCCAACAATTGTTGATGTATCGAGCCTTTTAGATCGAGAATCACTATCCGATTTATTTTACAGTTTGTGGACAAAAATAATGGAGTGTAGGATTTATAAAATTGGTATCGGATTTTTTTGTGTAACGCACCTAAGCTTTTAAGGCTGGCCAGTGTAATTCTGTTATGCAATGTTTTTGAGCCGGGCGTGTAAAATATTAACTTTGTTATTCTATCAAAGTGTTAATTAATTTTGATTTTCACAGCGTTACAGTACGGTATACTATTCTAAACTAGAAACTATAACACCCGAAACCCAACTTGGGCCTCGCCTTTGTACAAAGGTTGTCCTTAAAATTGAGTTTTTGTGTTAAATAAAGAATAAAGATTATTATTAACAGTTAAACGTTTAGTTGGTTTAAGGGAAAAGTGGGCTAGCCAACCCGTAAAATATCTAATTATAGGTGGTATGTAATTTCAAAAGTCATACGCGACCGGAGCAAATAATTATGTGGATACTAAAATATACTAGCTTATTTCTTCTTGACCGTGGGTGTGCTTACATAGACAATAAGCCAGACCCGGAACAATAATCTAGCGGAACCAAACTAGCGAGACTCAGGGCAGCAGAAACTCTTTCAGCCACTGCACCAATCGTGCCATCATATACAAGTTTCTAAGTTACCTACAATTAGCCATATTATAGTCATGTCATGATTTAAAGAAGTAAAGACTTTGAGTGTAACTAATTTAAACTACTTACTACAGAGCCGTTAACAGCAAAATACGTATTATTTAAGAGATGCAAGCCAGTATGCTGACGATTAACCTTTAGGGCCTAGTCTTTCAATAAGGCCTTGGGAATTTTGTTGCAGGATTATGTTTTTTCTAAGTTTAAGCATGTAGGTAACCTATGCGTGTTTTTCCAAGAACATCTTTCTTACCGTAATTCTTTTGAAAACTTGGAGTATCTACTTAAAACGAATGTTGAGCCGTAAATAGCAAAACATGTAATATTTGAGTGGCGTAAGCTGGCAAGCTGATGCTTTCAGCTTATAAGCCAATAAGTATTTGGAACATTTTGTTGGGGGATTTTTTTTTCTTCGTACGAATTGTGGAAAACAAACAATAACACATTACATAATTATTATGCAAAGAAATAATTTACAATAAGTTTACAAATGTGAAATGCGTTCTCCACAGATATGACATGACACATTTTGGTTTGACAAGCGTTATTTTAGAAAAAGCATCTAAGTAACTTATGCGTGTTTCCCTATAAATATCTTTCTTACTTAATTCTTTTTCTTTTAAATTATGAAACAACATACGAATTCCTATTCTCTATGCATACCTACTTTTAAAAATTTAAAATGCTAGTCTGCCCTACTTTCGACAATCTATTCTTAGATTTTAAGCATATTGAGGTGAGCTAAAGTTCCAATTTGGAAACTGAAAAGATATGACATGTGACGTTAGCGGGGTTATACTGCAATTTGATTATAATTGATATTCTTGTTTATAGATTTATGTTCTAATAGTTTCCCCGGCAAACTTTTGTCCGCCTTTAAATCAATTTATGTTGTGTTGTGTATTAGCTTAAGACTTCATAAAATGTCAAATTGTTAGCTGGGAAGGCATTTGGCATTGTCTGTCATGTCATGACATCTAACGGCCCGTTCACACATAGGAGTCCGTTTTACTAGTACATTTTTAACGGATACGTCATAAATGTATGCTCTGTTCACACATAGGCACCGTATAACGTTCAACGGATCCGTGATTACTGGATGCGATGTGTGAACAGAAAACTCGCAGTACACCGCCGCTATTCTACAAGGATGGACACTGTCGTGTTGTATTGGTACTATCGCCACGCACACAGTCTCTATCCGTTAAAATTCTACGTATCCGTATATTTTTACTGTTCCGTCGTCCAGTATTCGATGACAAAACGGAATGTCATTTTTTACGGAACGTTATTTTTTACTGTACTCGTATACAGAATACTGTGCCATGTGTGAAGTTGCTCATACAACTACATTCGCCATCGACGAAAAAAAAACGTACACGATAAAACGGAACAGTAAAACGGAGACATGTGTGAGCCGGCCATAAGTTGTATGCAATTGAATTTACTTTTTTTCCTGATTTTTGCATTGTTTTAATAGTAACAAAATATAGCCTGTGACTGCGTCCAATATGATCTATCTCCTTGTCAATTACAACGATCCGTTCATAGCCGTTAATAGCCGACAAACAAACAAACTGAATTACTTTCTCATTTATAATATTGGTATGAATTGTGAGATTACTTTTAAATTAAAAAGGGTATAGGACATGTCTCCCGGTATTGAGTTTTGCCGTTACAATACTTTGCAAACGTCTCCATAATAGTATATTGTATTCAAATTCCAAAACCAATTAGTTAAGCATTGAACACGAGCACTACAAACCATCCACAAACACAGACGCAAAAGTCATTGTCAAAAAGGAAACAATTCAAAATAACAAGCTTGACACAGAATAACCCCTCGTTTACAAGAATATTCGCATAAAATAGGTACTAACAGGCTGTTAATTACTTAAAACACAGCACTACGACTACACTGAAACTGCCGCAGGCAAAAGTCATTTGTGTAAATTTTGTTTGTTTATTTGCCTGTGTGTGTGAGGGCAATGTTCGCTCAAGTTTCTCTTATTGAATAAAAACTTTTTGAACACACACATGTACATTTCTAATGTGAGAGAAGAGTGGAGCCATCAAATACAGGGGGTTTTTTTGCTTAAATGGAGAATACTCGACATGCAATGTAGGCAAATATACCTATTATGAAATAAACTTTTTTTTTGTACTAGTATATTGATTATTAATAGTAAGTAGCTACAGTACCAGTACGAGTAGGTAAAAGTAATTTATTTTCCAAACTTCAATATACGTTACATCATTGAGGTCTCGACCCTGAACTACGAAATCCTGAATGACAGGGGTGGAGGTTTTTACAGTTACACGGGGAAGTATGAGAAGGTTTGGAATAAATTTAAAAAACACCGCTGTCGATTCTATTTAACACGCGTGTTTTTGAGTTAGTTTTCCCGTATTAATGCGGGATAGAACGCCATAGATACAGAATTAATTTTTGAGAGGAGCTGTCAACCATTGTAGCGGCAAGAAAACATTCCTAGGATAGTTCCTGTCTTTCATTTTTTGTGCTCAGTCAGATAGAAAACCGTAAATTTCACATTTTATTTCTTCTATGGCAATAGATGCAGTATCGTAAAAGGCTTAAAACATTATTTGATAGAGCTAGAAAAGCCAGAAATGGCAAAAACCATTTCTAATAAATTTCGTAGCGTGCAATGATCTTATTCGTACACTTTAACGATATATTATGCACTACCTAACAAAATTTGTTTTATTTTCCCGAAATAATTTTATCGATTACCAATATATCTTTGTATATTACTTTACCTCTTTAAACTTATTATAAAGAGGTAATGTTTGCGAGTTTGTGACGTTGCGTGGGGCTACCTCTGTATCTACTGAACCGATTTTGAAAATTCTTTTACAAATAGAAAGCCACATTTTGTGGGTTTTCGTGTCATAGGCTATATTTTATTTTTAAAACTACGAGGGGGTGTTGAAGTATGTAATATACGCATACAAAGTTTTGATTGAAGTGATGGTTAAATGTAAAATCGTAGTCATAAGTTTTTGTGTTAACGGGTTCCAAAGATTGTCATTTTTGTTGGATTCAGATTTAAGTTGCTATTTTGGTGCATCTTTTTATATCTTTGCCCTATCCTGCCTTAAGTCTTCCTTTGGAGATTTGCCTGTATGGGCTTCTCTATGTCATCACTGTTTTTGTAAATCTGTGTTTAGACACATAGCCACATGTCCCGTTTGTTCCCCTGTTCCATTAAAATTTGAAGCGTACACGATCTATCGTGTTAACTTAGCTCTTATGTGCGTTCAATATTTCAGACCTAGCTTTTGTTTTTTATTCGAATTCGGTAGTCTATTGTGTGTATAGATGAGCTTATTTCGAAGCCTATTATCACGACGTTTTGTGTGTTGTTTGTCTGTAACCATGAGACGATAGTAATGATGATGTGTGTGTGTCTGCTTCATCAGTTCACGTCAAGTCCCAAATAATATTTGTTTTAAAGGCTCCTAAAATTATAAAATGTTGGCAATAGCAGCAAATGTAAGTAGGTTTAATTTATAGAGTCCCATATTAAAACCCATTTCTTCAAAATTAAACTGAACAGCAGTATCAACATGCTACTACTACAACTGTCTTATAAAACCTCTCCGTGTAAGCTTGGCCTTGGCAGTTCTTTAGACATATGACATTGTGTTTTTGACAAAGAAAACATTTGGATAATGAGCGCAAGAGCTAATAGGGCAAAGAGAAATAACGTTTTAGCAAAAAACGTTTAGTCGAATGTAGGGACCTATGTTTAATTGTAGTAGTACTTTGACTACTTTGACGGATTTAGATTATGAAGAATGTACTAAAACAATCGTAATCTAAGATATTCTCCTTTTTTTCGGAGTTTTTATGCCACCCATGGGCCTCTGCCTTGGAGGCATAGAAAAGACAATGCCAAAAATTGTATGAACCTGTGCCCCAGGCTGTACATAAATGAAATCTATGTAATTTAATAGTAAAGATCTTCTTCAACAAAAGTATAAAAGGCGCATATTGCTCAGCAGTCGTGGACAAAAGTTAAAAAGGTTTAAAGAAACCGTTTTTGTACCTACCGGCTAAAGTATTTTTATGTTTATTGTAAACATTAAGGTATAACATAGTTTAGATATCTGTTCCAGGCATTAATAATATACACAGTGTATTCGTTATAAAGCACTGGGAGGGCATTATTTTTCAAAGTAAATCTATTATGGTTAATACTTGGTTAGTATCATTTGTAGACAGAATATTTTGTGACATAATGACATTTGACGTTGGATCGAAGACTTAAGTGTTGCCAACATAAAAGTAAAATAATGTTAGTTAAGAATGCTTCGATTATTTTAAACTATTAATCTAACAATATTACAGTTCGATTTATGGATAAGAAAACATAAAACACTAATAATAATGTATTACGTTTTAAGTTACACTAACTTACAAATATTTAACATTTTAGGCCAGGTATGTGTTAAGTTAGTTTTTCCCTGTTTTGCTCTTTGTTAATATTATATGGCAATGTTGAGGGTACTTTCAAGTGAAATAAAAAGAAAGATACTTTTTATTGTGAGTTTTTTCCACGTCTGGTATGGAATGTTAGTTATTTTCTAAAATTCGTATCTTATTTCATTATAAGTATTTGTAATACAATGATCTCTGTACACTTTGGGGCACAAATTGGCATTCTCCTTTGTCTCAGGCATGCCTCGTTTCCAGTAATAATTATACAATACGCAAATAATTCGGATAGTTACAAGCCTTGGGTTTTATATTTTTGTAGTCTGCCGGTTGCACCACTAGATTATCACTTTTAAATGTAGGAATGTGTGATGAGCACGATCATTTCTTGTCTGAATGTATTTTTTAAAAAATTGTATGCATTTAGTAAAATATAAGTATTCTTATCAGGTTCCTAGTACTCATAGCGCAAGGTCTGTTTAGTTTGGGACTAGATCATAGATTTAGAAGTTATGTTTTTAATATTTCTATTCACGAGATGGTTATGTAAAAGTTGTGGGATATTTATTTTTACGACATACTTATTACTGCTAAGATTATTTGATTCGAATACCATGCAATTATAAGCAGTGCAACTCGGAAGGTCGAAACTATCGACCTTGGGCTATAACGGTTTATTATCAACTTCTACATCGCGACAAAGCTAAACGCAGCCAGAAATCTCCATTCCAACTTTCTAACCTCTTGTTTGCCGCATACCTATTTCCAAGCCAAAGAGAGCCTAAAGGTAGTAAATTCTAAAACGGTGCAGGGTTACGTAAAGGTCGGTCTGCACTCTGCAGCCTAGCGTTATGTCACATGCGGATTTTGACCAAATAAAAGTTTCCACAGTTTTGGTTTAACTTGGTCTAGTGGTCGCAAGCGCTACTGCTGAGCATGAAGTCCTGGATTTGATCCCCGGGTCGGGACAGTCAGTAGTAGCCCGGAGTCTGGATATTGTTCCCGATTGTCAAAGTCAAAGTCAAATAGTTTATTTCAATTAGACCTGATAACAGGCACTTTTGAACGTTTACTTATAAATTAAATAAATTAATATGAGTTGCACATTCAAAAAGATAGTTTTGTATGGAGAGGAATGTGCAAGAAACTCCTTACTTACTCTTTTAAAATAGATTTTACAATATTTGTATACATAACCAGAAAATACGTGAGGACGATGTACCTTAAAAAAAACTACTTCATTGAGATAGATACAAGGTGATACAAAATGAGCAAGGCACCTGGTAATTACATGAGTGTATTTAAAGATTTTTGATGGACATTGATGGCAATAGGCTCGCCCCCTTAGGACTCCCCTTTATTACATAGGACTTAGACATAACCGGTAAAATTTGGGTGTACTTACTACCGGTATACCTCTGCCTAACGCTTGTTTTTTTATGTTTAAAGTTACCACACAAAATTAAGCCCCGTTTGACTCATACATTTAAATTTACTGTACTATCATTGGCTAGTTGTTGGTAAGTTGTTTTTACAATGAGCTAAATTTGCAAAGTGTCAATACAGGAAAGTTTAGTTTGTGCTCATAAAAGTGATATATTTGGCAATGGACCGCCTACGCCATGTCAAGTGTTTTGGTATATTTTAAATGGTTTATTTTACTAGGTATTTTGACTGGCCTGTTGGTCAAGTGCTATGTCGTTGCTTCGATGAACGAAGGATGAACACGATCGTTTGTTCTATGTCTGGGAGTAATCAATAATTTGTATGTATTTAGAATTATACAACGTGTTTTTTTTGATATCCCATAACTCTAGGGTATGATTGAGACCATATCAAAGAATCAACTGGCATAATTATGAATTATGTTTCAATCATCCCTATTTTTTTTTACTATCATACAAAATAATTCGACAAAGTCACGATGATTAATGTAAAACACCCTTACGTGAAAGAAAAGTGACGTTAGAAAGAAGATTCGTCGTACTGGTGACAATTTTTGAACTAATTAGGTAATAAAAATAATACTTAATAATAATATTCCACGACTATTCGCACAACGCCACCTAGTCCCAAGCTAAGCAGAGCTTGTGTTACGGGTACTAAACAACTGATAATTTAATTATGATTGATGATATCTCCGAAACTATGCATTTTTGGACCATCTGTTCTAGGAGTTTTAGTATTATTTTTTACCTACAGAATATAACCCTAGAGTTATGGGATATAATATAACACCTTGTATAAGTATCATTATCAGTTGTCTAGTTCTCTTAGCACAAGTTTAGCTTAGTTTGAGATTAGATTTCGTTGTGTGAGAGTTGTGAAATATTTATTTCTTTAGATTCGTGAAATTCCCTAAAAAATAAAACGTTTTAAATATAATATATACGTCTATGAGACATGTATAAACTAAATCAAGACCATTATTACGCGACAGCAGACTGAGATGATAGGGCACAGTTAAAGATTAAAGATACCGGTCTGGTATCCGCAACTACACATCAAAGCGCGTATTTTGCGTATGGGCTATAAGTAATCTACCACGCGGGCCCAGTGCGAATTGGTAGATGTCACATGTCTTCGAACTTTTGGTTCTCACGATGTTTTCCTTCACCGTTTTTGAGAGCAGTGGTGATGAAATAAATCACACAAAGTAATGCGCCTGTCTGGGTGGTTCGAACCCACGACTTACTGTTCGTAAGTCGGGGCCGCAACCACTGGGCCACCGCTGCTCTCTTTCTTCCTCTCTGCTCTAAGGCATAGTTTAACAAGTTTGCCTAGACAAGCGATTAGCTTCTACTCTGTGTGTCGTTCGATTCCCGCACGAAACAAATATTTGTGTGGCCTACAATTTGTTTCAGCTGTTTGTGTATGTGTTTCAATGTTTGTTAACACACACATGTTTAAAAAAAGTTCGATAATGCAATTTGTTTAAATCGCGAATTAATAGGCTTATTTTGGGTTAGAGCAGACGCATTAAATATAAAAAAGCTACAACTTTTTTATATTTAATGCGTCAGTTTGAAACCATTGTCAAATACTTTGTAATATTTATTTTTATCTTTCTTCTTTCCGTTAACAGCGGAACATTTAAAATGATAAAACAAGAGAAATTACCGACTACTAGGAAAAGCTTGTTTAAAAGCCAGTGAAAGATTTTCAGCGAACATAATTTCTATGAACAAAAAATCATTTGAATATTGCGGCAAAAGCGTAAAGCGTTGAGAGAAAAGTGATCAGCGTTTTGATTTTTACTCTTTCTATTGAAGTTCACAGTGTTAATTGGCCGCAAGCCATTTTATGATTTATTTCACTAGTATGAAATACTTTTATTTTAGTTTTTAACGTGTCATGTCACTAGACACCACCCGAAGCGCAAAGCAATTGTTTTATTTATTTACTTGTAGGTGTATCAATTGTATTAGAAGTGGGAAAGGTCCCGAGTTAAATACCTACCCTTTGAACTATTGACATGAACCCTCTCCGGACACATTTATATTTAGCTTAGTTGGAGGAACAAGAAAGTTAAAAAAAATGAATTACTTATTAAGGTTTTAAGGGTTAGATGTTTGACATAGTTATATCATTCGCGAGGTCCCACTGCCTTTTCTGTATGAGAAGAGGCCTTTGCCCAGCCGTGAGAGAGCAACAGGCTAGTATTATTATAATGAGGGCTATTTGCAGTAAGAAAAGAAATTGAAACAAACCGTTTTACAGTCCGATCAACCAATTTTAACTACTATTCCGTAGTTATAAGGATTGCATTATAAGCAAAAACGTGGATACAACACCAATTGCTTACAGCAGCTGCCATTAGTCATGTTCCTAACGTAATAGAAGTCAAAATCAATATCGGTTGAAGGGACTGTAAAAAAGGTTTATTAAAAAAAAACGGCTGTTTAATAACATATTTAATTTTGAAATTCAGAGTTTTAACTTTTCAATCGTGTCAATTATAGACACAATAGAAATACAATGACAGTGCGGATGCCGGTGTCCTCTTGGGATTTAGTGAATTAAATAGTCAACCCTGTGTGTCTTTTAAGACTTTGACTCCCATACAACCAGACACAATAGAAATTCAATTGATCGAGGTCACCGGTGATCGGCGTACCGTACAAAGTATTAAGTTATTAATTTAATTATTTAATTCATAAAAATAACTCCTAAATCATGACCACACTGTTATTATACTACTTACAGAAGAGTACTACATGCACCATAATTTGCGCCTTAAAAGCTAAATAACAAAGAAAAGAAAGAAATATGAATGCAAATACAACGAAAACGACAAAAGAACAATCAGCAATTAATAAAATAATTTAAAACATGAGCAATAAAACTTCGACGAAAATACTGTCTTTGTAGGTACTTTAGGCAAGTTGTTTGATTTCCGGCACAAAAACGATCTTTCGAAGTCAAACTCCTTTGAAGTCAGACTGACTAGAGAGGGTACCTAGAACTAAACCTCCTTCCATATTTGATATGACTAAGAACTTTTAGTTCTGGACACATAAAGCACTAAATTAGTTTTGAACTCTGGTAGGCAAACAGCTTCTCAAATTAATATAACACAGTGAATGTGCATGGTATTAGATCTTGCTGAAATTCGGTATAATGTGCGTTACATGTGGCATGAATATATTCTATATTTGAGTTGCGTTAAGTAAGCACTCCGTGTGTTCAAAGCTCAAAAATTATATGAGATTCCTCAAGGCAGCTATTTTAGAGGTGGCGGAAACGTCCGTTCCCGCGACCCCTGGTGGAGGTGTCAGACGGTACCGTCTGACACCTGCACCAGGGGTCGCTGAGGTTTTTAGTAAGTAAAAGTTTGATAAACCCCTGCCGTGTGGAGGCATTCATAAAAAAAATCACCTCAAATCAAAAAAAGGCAGCTACGTTAACTATAAATAGTTTTAAATTTGCAGAAAAAGTACATCAACGCATCCGATAAATATCTTCTGATTATATCCTTGTTAATTAATTTTAAAAACATTATCTTGTCACTAAACAAATCAGATCTATGCTAAGTTGTCAAAAATTGAAGAAGCAAGATGTTGTTGAAGTACAATAGTTTTCTCAACGGCAATAGAGACTATACTTTGACTTAAAGTTTTACTCGATTATAAAACTTAAGCCTGAGTCATTAATGTTAATATTTGGTTTCTCGAATTAGTAGGATTTGTTTCATTTTCACATGAAACGCTAACTTT
Organism: Euplexia lucipara; assembly: GCA_921972225.1. Lineage (NCBI taxonomy): Eukaryota > Metazoa > Arthropoda > Insecta > Lepidoptera > Noctuidae > Euplexia > Euplexia lucipara. The sequence continues at coordinate 14,927,293 of OV179152.1, read as the reverse complement.
ATTTGGCTATCTATGAATCTTGCTTCTAGTATAGAGAGTAGAGCAATGATTATAATATTTTTTCTTGCATTTTCCTTCTCTATGTTCGCAATTCGTATCGTATCGTAATTTCTGTCGGTGCCCATGGGAACTTTCCGCGATATTATTAATGTTTAAGTCCTATTAGGTACTTGGGAAAAGTTCGGCTGGAGATTGTGCTGAGATAAATTACTAACAACTTCTTAATATTTAGGTTTCGATTTTATCAGTGTACGCGTAGGCGCGTTTGGCGTAGTATGATATATAATTAATGGTCAGCTATCCATAGGGCTACCTCGCCAAGCATGACTTACCCTTCGATCGATTAGTGCGGCAATTATTATTTATCTACAAGCCTATAAGACAAACGAATATAAAGCGTTTTATTTCAAAAAAAAAACTTGCAGTTAATCGAAAACAAATTGAATTTCGAATATAGTTTTAAAACTGACGGATGCGGTGACAGTTAACGTCGTATCTGATCTGAAACTTAAAATATAATTCACTAAAATAATGAAATCTGTCTCTAAGTCCTAATAACAACTTAGAATTCTGTTCAGTTGGCAATAGTAATATCCCGACGATTTGTGCTACAATCAATCGATTACTTATGAATATTAAACGCACTTACCATTCAGAAATCAAAGGGATGGGAGAACTCCATCAATCTACATGCATAATTACTTTGTATTGTACGAGAATACGTACTACTTACTAAGGTATAAATTAATCTAGATATGGGGATAGTAGTGCACACTCGGTTTATACTTCACATACTGCATCGAGAGTTCAATCAAAGACTTTGATAGCTGGTTAACCAACAGGAAAAAATCAAATGCCATAAAGATATGATGTTCAAAAATGGCCTCCATAGTAATAAAATGGCCTAGTGTAGATCCAATCGCATTAACGTTGATGTTAGTAAACTAAAACTTGTATGGAAAAGTAAAAAAAGAAAGGAAATATGTGACGTGTGTATGACACAGTGTTTGTTACTAAACTCCTCCGAAACGATTTGACCAATTCTTATATAACAATGTGTGTATAATCAGTAAATCTGAGAACGAGACGATAACTAATAAAATGGCAATAAAAAAAATTACATCTTGTATTCGGCACTGCCGTTTTTGAGTTTTTTCATTACAAATACACAGTTTTTTCCACTTTATAATATTAGTGTAAAAAAATAATTTGAAATACGGAAAAACTACGGTGTAAAGGGCAGTGTGCTGTTTCTTTTAACCCCGAAGTTCAGTACTATAGTCCAACAGGTTTGAATTTACTGCAGAAAATATAAGAGCTCTTATGTTCCGAGGTGCGCAGAGCGGGGCCGGCATGCCAAGTTACGGTTATTTATTTGTTTACCTAGGTACCTAGAATGTGGTTGAGGTTACATTCACGAAACGTAACTGCAAGAGCCTGTGCCTGGGAGACAGTAGATTTAGATTATGTTCCTGACAATGTACCGCCAAATGTGGTGTTTGGGAACGAAAGGGAAGGGAAAACTTAAAATAGGGTTTTCTAAATTATTGGTTCAGAATAATAGTTTAACATTTTGGTTTGAATTCATTAAAAACAAGAGTTTTTGGACGTCATATACAACTTTTATCTACAGTGAAAAGTTTTGGTTCTCCCCGTTAGATTGCAATTTAAAAACAATTTCCTTTTAAATAGCAGTGTTATAATAAAAAATCGTGATGTGGTAATTCTTCTAAAATAAATAAATTTATATTTAAAATACTTTATTAGTTTTGGTGTATTACTGTGTGAAATATAATATGACAATTTGCATCAAATATAATTTCAAGAGCTGTGAGTATATTTAGGTATCCATTAGTTTTTAAAATTTAGTAATTACGTACATTGACGAATAAATTATGACACATCGAGTGTAGAATAAGGCTGTTATGATAAGCATGTGTGATAGAGACAACTTTCTACAAAACCGAACTTCCTCTAAAAGTCGACGTGCCATGTCAGCCGATTGCTGTTATAGCTCATGCCCCAATATAGTTTGAGCCGTTGTCAAGGTCCCACTCTACGATGGCCTTGATAATATTGCTTAAACAGCCCATCCGGGGGACGCGATGTGTGAATATTGCACAGCCAGCTATGCTAACATAGCAAGATTTAAGATTATGTGATCATCCATACTTATATTGTAAAGAGGTTATATTTTTTTGTTTGTTTGTTTTAGGGAAGGAGAAGGAAAGGAAAGGAAAGTCACTGCAACTCTTTACCCGACATCGAAAATTGTTTAACTAATAAAAAGTTATTTCAACTATTGCCAAGTCTCTTTGGATATGTTAGTCACATAGTAGATATGACGATTTACGCTAACGAAGTTGCAGGGAAAAGTGTCCAAAAAGAAGTCAACTATTACGACATGCATACGACATAGCCTACAGCACTCATCGACAAAATAACTTTTCATTTATTGCCGAAAACGGGTGAGTAATTTCGGAGACTATCCTCTACATACAAACTTGCGAACAAACAAATTTTACCGTTCTACAATATAGAAGTGAAGATATAGATTTTTGATATTGTGTGAGTTATACTTTAGTCGTCGTTATTTAGCAAGCAAAAGTGGAGAGCAAAAATCAGTAAGCCCCAATCATGCACTATGATGATGTTTAAAGGTTCAAATCCGGGTAAGTGTAAAACTTTTCATCTTAAACGTTACTGACATGGGGAAAGGAAAACAGCACCTACTTCCTGGACTTATAATAAATGTAAATTAGAAATTACCTGCCTGTCTTAAGCAAGCGCCGTCATTAATGCTCTTATAAGGCCTTTACCCTGCAGTTGGACAACAAAAGGTTGGTAAAGTTGTGGCAGTTTAAGAAGTGCTATTTGACAGTTATCAAAATACTTTGTGTAGTCAGAAGAAAAAAAATCGATTGCAATAAAATCAGATTCTTGAGATATATCGATTTAAAATAATCAAGAGATGAAAATCGACAATTGTAATTGATTCATGGATTTGATTCTATTGCTTAAAACTGATTTTTGGGGAATATAGTTGACTTCACGCTCAAGTTTGTTAAACTTACTTGTTACCAAAGTAGTTAATTAGGATTAAGAATTTCATTTTTCGATTTTTTACGTAGACGTGCATGTAGAAACGTCAAATAGCTTTAATTCTTAGATTGCCACAAATTTAGGTATTATTGTTGCTACCAAAGTCTTTCTTAAAACTTTAAGTTTTAATCCAGCTCCAAATAAACCGTTCCGCATGGACGCACCTTTACACAGACTATCGTCACATACATTTTACAAATCGCTAATTAATTTTAATACGAATCAATATTTCACAGTCTATACAAAATGCAAGGCCACAGCATAAAACAGCAGCCTATCAATATCCGGCCAAAGTGATTTCAATTATTTAACTTGTCCGCGGCAGTTTGACCCAGATACCTAGTTGATTCGCTGACAGATCGACACTAGGTAAACCCGACTGGGGCTGGCTTGAATCGATTCCTTCTGCTGACGATTTTGTTCGAGATCGACGATGAAATATCGGATTAATTGGGTTGTTTGTGAATCAATTTGTTGTGAGTTTGGCTTAAGTCAATTTGTATTTCGGCGATGCAGTGTCTGGAATATTGATAAACCGTCTTTTGAATGTCAAATGACGTCAGAAGGAAGTAAGCAAACGGTTCAATGTGATTGACAGTTTAATACAATGTTTACTCCCTTGTGACGTAACATACCCCACGTGACTGTAAAAATATAATAATAATACCAGCCTGTTACTGTCCTACTGCAGGGCAAAAGCCTCTTCTTATATAGAGAAGGCTCGAGCATTGATCACCACGCTTGCTCAAGGCGGATTGACTTATGTAACTGATTCATTATTTCTACATATAGAAGTGAGGTCAGGGTTATTGAAGTACAGACGCCAGCACATCAAGTTACCCCAATGTGTCAAAATTCTTTGATGGTTTTTCTACTTTATATGAAATAGGATTAGGTTCATATTCAATTGGGAAAATTTGACTTGATGTGCTGGCGTCTGTACCTTATTATTTTTTTAATTGGTGTTGCCTATTATGTTTTTATAGTAGGTACACATAAGAAATTAATATACCTTACCTACATGCAGATACTACACGGCTATATCGTAACTTATAAACTATTGAAATATACCTTTTGTACGTAAATACTCTCTAACAACCACTAAACATTGATTACTCATCTTCACTGAAACAAATAAGAGATTTTCCAAATGTTTTGGATTAGAATGCTGTGTTTAATTTATATGTATAATGAAAGCACACTTTCTATAAGTTGGAATAAATTAGATATACTCGTATTTATTAGTTTTAAGATTAGCTTAGCTCTGAGAGTCTCTGCACTAGTCAAAATAACCGAACGAAGTGTGTTTTTTCTAGACCATATTAATATAAAAAGAAACACGTGGACACAAGTTTTTCAAAGAATTCGTCTGTGCGCTAACTGTGCTCTGTTGATTCGTAATTAGCAGAAAGTTTGTCAAAGACCGCCAGCCAGCACAAGAGTAGAGAGTGCAATTTTAATTAATGAATATGCTTTAGTCAGAGAACTTTCGGAAATTCATTGGTTCCACAACGTCTGGAACTTTCACCCTCTTTTCTCGCGTAATCACAGCCATAATCTACACAAGTGTTGTCTCTATTTTTCGTCACCAAAAATACAAAACATTTTCCCACTTCCCCAGAAAATAAATACGCCTCCATATATTTCCGGCAGCGACCTTCAAGCTTGACTACAACACTGTCACTTATCGCCCATACGTTACTTTGATTTGCTGCCCCCTTCAATGCCAGCCCTAGCTCACACGAAGCCAGCATTATTCATATTAACCATTTATATTCATTGGCTGTAAATAAACTGTTCAAACATGTTCGTACTTTAACATCAAAGTTATATACTTTTAAACAAACTAGGCATGTGCTCATAAACAAACTAGGCATGAACAGAGAAGTTCGCAACGATTCCTCGTGTTTGCTCGCCTAGGGTTGGCACAGATTTGCGCTTATTTAATAAAACTGTTCGGTTTTAATTTTAAAGTTTACGGTTTCGGCTGTTGTTTGCAGGTTCGAGGTTTGCTAACTATTGCTCAGTCTGCTAATACATGGAGCAACATACGTCTACATAGTTTTACCTCAATGTTATACGTTTTAATATTAATTTTAAGGGACACGTGCCTGAATAAAAATAGCCGTTGGGGTCAATCAAAGGTTAAGCTTACTAAGGGCAGGTTTGTGAATAGAATATGTGTTTGAAATATCGAGAGGTTTCAGTGTTCTGACACTTTAAATAATTGTACGCTGGTCCCGGGCGAGTATTTTATTACTAGGTACTTTTTTTATCAAGCTTACTAGCAGTGGATGGTTGCACTTTTATTACTAGTAACCCCTCAGTGGGTTCAATTCCGTAGTGTAATGGGTGGGGATCGAACTCACGACCTATATATTGCCAGCCCGACGTCTATCGGGATATTGCCGCCTAAAGTATGTATTCAGAAGCCCTAAAGTCTAATTACCAAAGCGTATCGTATAACGCTGGATATTAATAATCTATCTCGGTTGCTATCTTGATCCCGATCTTTGTCTGTAACCAATCAACGATCGAATTCGCCTATCCGAGTCTTAAAGATGTCCAATCAGAAGCAGCCGTCAAAAACAAAGGATCGGGATTTGGATTGAGATAGAATATTAATATCGGGCGTAAGACAGTATGTGGATTTCTGGAGGTTCTAAAGTCAGCCGCACCCTCACCATCTTTATTCTTCACCATGGGTTAAACAAAACAATTCCGTAACTTAAATTTACAACGTTGACGGCGTGATTAATATGTATATCTATGCCAAATTATAGCTCACTATAGTCCATTTGAATTACGAAAATAAATTTAAATGAACCTTTTTACAGTATCTTCAACCGATATTGACTTCTATTACGTTGGTAACATGACAAATGACAGCTACAGTAAACAATTGGTGTTGTATCCTCGTTTTTGCTTATAATGCAATCAATTTATTCAATTTATTTTCTTCGTTTAAAATTATTTTCTTACTGCAAATGGACTATAGTAGTGTGAGTCTTTGAACTAAACTGAAAACTGAAAGGGTTTCTTGTTGACTGCGGAACACTAAACGTTTTTTTGATTTTTTTTTAAATTCACTAAAAAATTCTGTTAAGCAAGTGTTTATATACCTTTAAAGTAAATCAAATGTTATGTGAATTTGTTGTGTATTTGCATGTTGTTTATTTAATGTGTTTGTAAATTCAGATACAATTTATTGTTAATGAATAAATGACTAATGACTAATGACTAATGACTAATGACTAATGACTAATGACTAATGACTAATGACTAATGACTAATCATCATCGTCGGTCTAGCTTTTTTTTCTTTTTTTTTCCGGATGTAGCTAATTACCCGTGTTTTACATATGGAGCGACTGCCTGTCGGACCTCCACAGCCCATTTACTGGGGACCACGAAACCTCTTGGTTAAACTGGTTGCCATATTTTTGGGCTTCTGACGATCTGTAACGACTGTGAGATCTACAAATGACAGCCAAGGCCAACGGCATTACGTGCTTTCCGAGGCACGAAGTCTGGACAAGTAATGAATGATCACCCATCCATGTACTAACCTCGTCAAGCGTAGCTTCACCTTTGACTTGCTTAACAATGTTTTTTTTTTGTTATAACAGTTAACTGCTTATTGGTTTCACTTCGATGGTCCTAGATTATCATTTTAAACTTAGAGTCACAGCCTTATGAATATAAGCCAGCATTGCACATGTAAGCGGGTACGCCTTTTAGACCTGGAGGCTGTTATTTTTCAGTTTTGTAGTTGTTTTGCTTGAGTTCAGATTTCAATGTTAATATGAATATTTATATATACTTTTTGTTTTAAATCTCGGTATATTGGAGTGTGCTAGCTGACACGTGACAATCATTCTGAAATGTAATGTTTTACTAAGTGTATAAACCTAGTGCTATTTATTAAGCATTTCATTGTATAGATTCTTTGTATACCTAGTTCTTCAAACGAATCAGACAGATGTGTTGCTGGGGAGTTTGTTCCGCCACCTCTTCTTCCCAGCAAAAACACTAGGAAGTGGCGAAGGGTGGGCCGTTTTTGGGGGACTGTCTTTATGTATTTTTTTTGACGTTCAAAAAGTGCTGATCTCAGCCTAGTTTGAATACAGATTTTTGATTTTGATTTGGATTTTGATCAACCCGTGCATCTGTTTTTAATTAAGCCAAACCTAAATATCAAACATCCATAAAAAACTGCTCCACTATAATCAATACTGTAGTACTGTTAGTTTTGTACAATGTTCACAATAAAACGCAGTTATTACTTTTTCAATATCTTGCTGCTATATTGCATACGAGTGCAAGAAAGAAGAATGCCTCGACGCGACGTCGTGGTTCATCGCCGTGAAATTCATTACATCGTATTTCAGTTAATTACTTTCATACTTTTCTGAGAAAAAATAAGAAATATTAGGTATAGCTTTAGTAGCGTAAGCAGTTTTTTCTTTCAGAAGGCTTTTCCAAACTTTGCCTTGCATCGTTGGAGTCACATATTAATAATAGTAACTTTATTCCGGGTGTCACAGGCCTATGGGAACCTTAACCTAGTATATATTTTTTTACATTTAATCTAATATCGTTGTATTATCCGAGTACAAATGTAATGTATTTGACTGGCCTGCTGGTCTAGTAGTTAGTAACCCTGACTGCTACGCCGGAGGTCGTGGGTTTGATTCCAACCCAGGACAAATGTTTGTGTGTTGTGCACGATAATTTGTTGTGTCTGGGTGTAATTTATCTATAACATGTAAGTATTTAGAAATACATAAGTATGTTTATCAGCTGTTTAGTACCCATAACACAAGCTCTCAAGCTTAGCTTGAGACTAAATGGCGTTGTGTGAGAAGTTGTGGAAAATTTTATTTATTGAATGTCTGGACTTTAATATAGACCTTGACCTCAGAGTTGTTTTTGATTTAGAAATCCCTGTGCCGTCTGTTTAAAAAAATATTATATTGAGATGTAAAAGTGAGTTAGGGTCTAGAAAACTATCTACTTCCAGTAATGAACATAATTGAATGATCATCATGATAACATTTCATTTAATTTCATTTCAAACAAGAACTCCTAGTTAATTTTTTTACCAAATAAATTACGAAACCTAGAATAATATTGTCCAACATCTACTTCGGGGAATATGATTGATTTTTTTTATCCAAATGAGAAACAGTTCACTGCCTCATTGGTTTAGTTCAGGCAAGCACTACTGTGTAGTCCTGGCTTCGATTTCCAGACTGGGTAAAGTATTAATGGTTATTTTGATCTAAAATAGCAATTCTTAATAGCATCTTGGAGTCCGTATTTATGCTCGATTAATGGTAATAGGCTTGCCCCCTATTATTTACACCAGACTAAAATTTATCTGACAGAATGGAAAGAAAACGGTAAACGTCTGCCTAGTTTATGTGGTAGTAGATGTTTGAGAAACAACCATTCACCACTTTTACTGTGTGCTGACAATCTCAGATAAGCCATTGAATTGTGGCCAGTGAATTAACGGGACTTTTAAAGCGCTAGTTCGCTTTAAAAGCCAATTGTTACATTACCAGTATGCAAACCTCTGGAGCTGCCATAATCAAAACATGACACGTACGCTTGAGAAAGCGGCTGTAATCTTAAGTCCTACTACTTTGCTCCGTCTTGTGCATCCACTACAGTAACTTTAAATCCTACATGTTCTCTTACCTAATTACCTTCAAGTGAACCCATATGTTCCTGTCAGAATCATTTCAAGTTCTATTTACTTCGTTAGCAAAACTAATGTAGGCCATATTAGAACCTATACCGTGTACTTAAGGCTGATTTCTCTGTTGTCTTGTTAAAGCACTTGTGATAAGTTTATCTGTAAAGGAACACCTGTATCGGTGTGAAAGAATTTGTTCGTGCATGTGAATTCCTGCACGGAATAGGTAGCTTGCTGAATTAAGTGACTATTTTAAGGCTTTAAGTCTACATTTTTTCACGCAGAGTCTATCAAAAAAACTTTTTATAAAAAGTACTAACAGCTGTAAAATAACCCTGTAAAAAAACCAGTTTCGGAAGTCTGTGGCTTTGGTGATATTGTTTTATTAATTTTTGGCCACCAACAAAAAGTTTTAACTTTGTAATTTTTAGTTTTTGTTTATGCTGATGATATTATGTTATTATTCTATTTGTTTTCATAAAAATCATCATCATGATTATTATCGTCACATTACGCGTGGAAGAAAGCAAACTCGCAAAATTTTACCAAAACCTTTTACTAAAAATAAAAACTTTTGATATCTCTTTTAAAATATTTCGCTTCACACAAAATTGCCTGTAAGTGAGCGTGTCCAATTAAAATTGTACGGTGAAATAAATTTTCCTTGTAAAAATATTACGGAGAATAGAAAAGTACACTTTCTTTGGTACTTTAGGAAGTTTCTTTTACTTCGCAGACAATAGTGGATTCTTTTTAGTCGGTTCGACGTGAACTAGTTGCACTCAGAGTGAACTAATATTCTGGGTGGAGTGGTACTGTTGTGTTAGAAAACTATGTTTGGTTCGTACATCTTCGTCACGGCATCGTTGTTTTATTTTCAAGATTTTTCCTTTCTTAAATGTAGAGAGGAACTGAGAGAGCTGTTCTTGAATGTTTGTTTGACTATTTTAAAACAAAATCTGTGCATTGAACCTTATTTTTGCTTATAAAGGACTAAAACCACGCAAGCTTGTGAACCTTACGGTACAGTCAGTGAGCTGCGTTACTATCAGGTAACGCAGGTAACGCAGCTCACTGACTGTATCTTATGGATCTCTTAGAAAAAAATATAAAGGGAAGATGGGTCAGGCAACGTAGTACACTGACTGAACATTAATATCATATTTGATATTAATAAGTAATCAACATACGGTTTAATTCATTAAACCCCGAGAGGACACCGGTGTCCGCGCTGTCAATGTCTTTCAATTGTGTCTCTAATTGACACGACTTTAAAACGTTTTAAATTAATTTAAAGCGAGTTCTAGACCAATGATCCTAGTTTATCGTTTTGGACATCGTGTTGCAGACCTATGGATATAATCCAACACTGCAAATGTAAGTAAGCACGCCCTTTATACCTGGTTCCCGGTGTTGACAGCTAAACTTAAGCCAAAATAAACTGACTAAACTTATGTCAGTTTATTTTAAAGCCTAGCCTAACCTTAGGCTTAAGTTTAGCTGTCAATATCGGGAATTATATATTACTACTAGACTAAACACATGCCGTGGGTGAGGCTGTTAGCTCAAAAGTGGACGCTCCAACTCGATTCTGATATCCTGATCAAGTTGGTAAGGCTAAAATAGTGACTAGCCACGCTTGAATCGAACCTTTATTAAACGGCGGACGTTTGTTTAGTCGTTGTCTAGACGGCTGAACGTTATAAAAAAATGGCCTTGTTTTCAAAACTAGCATAATGGCTGCAACAAAGATATAGTAGCAGTTCCACCAAGTTCTTATATATACAGGAACTCTTAAAATGTATACCCGCATTCCCGCATTGGCCGTAAAACAAAGACAAGTGACTGCAAACTTAAACACGACCAAATATGTAGTTCAGGTAAGCAGTGATTGAAGCGGAAGTAGTGATTTTGGCTTAAGTTCCAAATAAACACTTTTTTATTTTTTTAATATCAAACATCGAAATGAACCCTGAACTACCTATACCTATACTAGGTATAGGTAGTTCAGGGTTCATTTCGATGTTTCGCTACACTGGTACCTAGTAATCCTACATCCTACTACTGTAGTAAATGTTAAAGTGTATTAAGATATAATGTGATTACAGTAAATTTTACCTCTACACATTAAAACTATGAAATAAACAGAATATAAGAACCAACTCTATGGGTACAAAAAAAACGACGAAATACTTCGAGAAAAGGTAGATAGTGCCCTTGCGCTTCGCTTGGCTCGTCTTGGCGGGGGCACTACTGTGGCCCCAGATTCTAATGACAATAGGGCCTCGCTCAACATAATGTCAGATGAGAACAGGGTGTATGTTCTATCTGCTTAGAGGTTTGAAAGTTTGTTAATCAATTACGCGTTAACTGTTAAACAGATTTGGATGGAAATTGGCACATAGATTGACTTAGAGATATATTTTTTATTCTAGTAACGTGTTACATAGAGATAATCTTGGGAAACTTACTTTTTACTTTGGCGAAACCGCAGACAGATGCTAGTCAAAAAATAAAGTGGGTGTATTGTACAGACGCCAGCACACCAAATTACCCCAATGTGTCAATTTTCTTTGATCGTTCCTCAACTTTATGTCAAACAGAATAAGGTTCATATTCAATTGGGAAAATTTGACACATTGGGGTAACTTGATGTGCTGGCGTCTGTACATGTTTACAGTTATATTTAAGTTCTAAGGGGCGAGCCTATTGCCATTAACGGGGCACTAATCCAGACTCGGGGTTTACGTCTATTGAAAAAGTATACATGTGAAACAGTAACGTCATAATTTAAAATAAAACACTTAAGTAGGTACTTACTTCTGGATATATTTTGTTCCTCAATATTCAACGTAAAATTTATAGCTTTTCTTTTGGAATATAACAAAAAGTTAAATTCTGTAGGTACCTACCTACTACATCTCGTCTCGACCCAATCGATGAGAAGTAGGTAAGTTACCTAACCCAATTGCATTATGATTTGAATCTACAATTCACTTTTTTTATTAAGGTTTTCAATTGGTAACACCACAACAGGATAAAAAAAGTAAATGAACAAAAGATCAGCTTCGTACAATACAGAAACAATATTAACCTTCGCAAATACTTCGTTACAGACGATGCAAATGCAACAAAAGCAATCAACAGTTTTGGCAGGCATGTTAGCTTTATTCCTGATTGAGAAATACTATCTATTTGTTATTGTGGCTATCGATACATATCGAAAATAAAGTTGAGTACACACGTCTTACTAGCTCAATAGTAAAAAAAGGGGAATGCCCATTTCTGCTAGGCGTGATACGCCTAGCAGAAATGGGCATTCCCCTTTTTTTACCGTTGACAGTTCATAGTGATTAGTGATGATTACTGGGCGAAGTGTTCAACGATTAACTGTCAAACAGCTAGTTTCGTATTGGATAACATCAGTGTGTATCTAGGATGACGTCATGCGCACTCACAGAGATGTGACGAAGCACACTGTCCCTCGTCTGATAGTCACCTTAAATTGAAGTCCACATAAAGTGCAATACCAACTTTTTGTTAATTCTCAGTTGTTGTTGTTGTGTCCGTACAGTGCGGTTTCAGAAGCATTTCTTCCCGCGTACACTTGGATTGTGGAATGAGCTCCCTGCCGAGGTTTTCTCAGAGGGCTACAGTATGGGGTTCTTCAAAAGGGGAGTAAATAGGTTTTTAAATGGTCGGCAACGCGCGTGTGGCGCCCCTGGTGTTGCAAGTGTCCATAGGCTATGGTAACCACTTACCAACAGGCGGGCCGTAAGCTTGTTTACCACCGTCGTGGAATAAAAAAAAAGTTGTCTTCAAAGTTCGGTGTACAAGTAGATGCCAGTTAGTCACTGGCAATAAATAGATAGCCAATAGCCCAGCAAGCCATGTTTTCCCATCTATGTAATAAATACTAAAAATATACTAAATTAGTAACTTACATATTGCTAATACCTATCTAGAGAAAGCAGCGGTGGCCCAGTAGTGGTGGTTTCTTTACCACTGCTCTCAAAACGGTGAAGGAAAACATCGTGAGGAAACCGGCATGTCCTAGAACCAAAAATTCGAAGACATGTGACATCTACCAATTTGGACTGGGCCCGCATGGTAGATTATGGCCGCAAAATATGCGCTTTGACGTGGAGTTGCGGATACCAGCCCGGTATCTTTATCTTTTTTTTTACCTATTTGTTGAGTACAAATTGTTTAATGCATTCTAATATTTCCGTTCGGTAATCACTGTGGTCAGTACTATCAAAGTTAGGGATTGCAATTCTTAATAAAAAGTTCCACCGAGTATTATGTGAAAACAGCCGTTATTTCTGTATCTGTGATGTTAATACTAATGCCTATAATTTGTTTTTTCCCAGTGCATCACTTTGCCAACGTTTCCTCAGGAAATAGACATTGCCCTTTTTCTTTTTATAAGAACCCTGTAAAGCTTAAATTAGTGACACAGATGCAGACTCCGGGTTGATTTTGAGAAATTCCAAATGGAGAACTCAATAAAGTTTTTCCCGACCCGGGCACTGAACCAGCGACCTCATGCTTAGCAGTTATAGCTCCTGTGACTACTAAACCCACGAGGCGGTCAATACGAAAGTAACAGAAAAATCAGATACCTAGTTATTAGACTTGAAGCTTTTCTTATATCGTATCTGCAGCGGTAGCGGACCCGGTCTAGACAAATTACGAGGAAAAATACTGTAGACTGTAGTACAGAAAACGTTCTCGTGCGTTCACGACGATTTATGTAACCACATTCAACAAAAATAGGCGAGAAATATGTGGGGTTACAAGTCTGGCTTTAGGCAATTTTGGCAACCGAAGCACTGCAAACAAAAACTTTATGATTAAGAGTAAAAGTTGTTTTTATCTAAGACCAACTTATCGAGCGGCGACTAATATTGCCAAAGTTGACTTCTTAGTTCGTCGCCGTTTAGAAAGTAATTTCAATTTATTTGGAGACTTTAAATGTGAGAAAACATTTCTTAGAATTCAATTTGAGTCTGGCGTGTCTAATTGATATAGAATTTAGAGATGTCGTCGTTGAAAACGTAATGCCAATTTATGAGGGCTGAGCAATAATTCAAGTTAAGACGAGGAATCACGGAATAAATTACGAGAATATTACCAAAATAATTACTAAGACTATTGCCGATTCCGATTTTCTGTTGAAATACAGTGACAATAACAAATTCATGAAAATAGACTTGTACATTAGGTTCACAATTTTTTCTGTATCGATAGCCTTAAGTGAATGTTGAAATATATCTTCGGAACATTTTCAAAACTGCGATGTTAAGCCGATAATCTCCTACTAAACCTTCATTAAGACTTAATAAATAGGGTTCGTGTCAGAAAGAAAAAAAATCAGCTCTTGCATTTTACGCCCATAATTGAACCTGAGTGTAATTTAATGTTGTTAATGTAATGTAATAATAATGTAACTTAATTCTTAATTTAACTTAATTCATAATTTAGTTTAATACTTATTTTTAATTTAATTTAATATCTAATTATTATTATATTTTTGTTTGTGCTATGGGTGTGTGTGGATTGCCTGAATTAAATTATATATTTTTTTTTTTATTTAGGTATAAATTTTATTATATATATTTATTTATTTAGGTATTTTATTAAGAAAGCTTTAATAACATAACTTGCTGCCCCGGCAAACTTGGTTGCACCTTCAAATCAATTTATCAGTTTTACTTAGTTTTTATTAGTTTACGTCCTATTCTTAGACCTACTAAAGAAATACACAAAATTTCATAAGATTCCGTCTAGCCGCTTCAAAGGTGTAACAAACACTGTTACCCGAGAATTTTATATATTAGAAGATTAGATCAAATGATCTTACCTATACAGATAGATAGACAGATATATAGATAAATAAAACATTTATTTAGTACACACAAAAGACACATACAAACACACAATACAAAATCAAAAGCGATATAAAACAATGAACGATGAATTGTCTAGTCTTGTTTGTTAGTTGAGTATATACTTTCTTTACTATTTGCATGCCGTAAGGTAGAGTGTGTTGAAACTTTTTTACAATGTTACCATCTTATTTTGTACACATACCTTGTATCGTCACCGTCATTCGTAATTCAAATAGTCATTTCTAAGCGTTTGCAATTTGTACATGTTCACTGATTAAGATATAAGCAAGCGCGATGATAAGCGCAAGCAGTCTTCCTGGGGTGGTAATAGGACCTCAAGAAACCTCGGACATCAAATCAATATTTAGTCGATACTCAATAATCGATTTCACGCCCAACACTGTGCTTGTGTTATCTATGGTGAAACGCAACACAAGCGCATCCCTACGAGTCGTTTAAGAACTTTTGAAAATGGCTACGCCGCCGCTCTCAAACTAATTGGAAATAAATACTAATTCTGTGTTTGAAGTGTTGTGTCCCCTTGAAAAAGGGCTGCAATAGTGCGTGGAAACTTGAACTGGTGGATCTAGCTGTGGGAATCAAGGTAAGGCTGCTTTGTATTGTTTTATCTTGTCGGTGTCTAGTGCTCCCGCAAACGCTTGGATGTTCAATAAGAATTTCCATCCCTTATGTTATCCGAGAACTAATCCTTCTCGTAACATTGTTTTGGTGCCGAAACCCGGGACTGCTAATAATGCAGTAATCGTAACGTTTTAGCGAGAAAGATTTCATTAACTTTCGTAATTTGCACAAATGGTCGACCGCCATGTCACCATAATTTAAATCGTCACAAATCTCGTTAGATATTGAATATTTCTCCAAAGTATATTGTGGTGTCTCACCTTACATCTTTAGTGGTTAAATGAAACACAGTTATATTTCTATTAGAGCGTGCGCAACACGTCCGCTCGCGTCGACTTCTCACAGCGTAATGCCGAGCGGGCGGGTTGCAAGAGCACGTATTTATTTATTTATTTTGCAGTACACCACATCTCTTCCTTTCAATAAATTTTTTAAACTAATTACATTAACTAATCTGAGTTTGATCTTCAAAATCAAAATCAAATCGTTTATTTCAATTAGACCCATAACAGGCACTTTTGAACGTTGTACTTACAAATTAAACAAATTAAGAGAATGATTCTAGTTGCACATTCCAAATGGTAGTTTTGTATGGAGAAGAATGTGCAAGAAACTCCATACTTACTCTTTTAAAATTGGTTAACAATGCTTCGTATACAACAATCAGATTATATGTGATTTTATATAATTCTAGTATTTAATTATATTCAATCTGATATATATAATAATAATCTTAATACTATCAATGATTTAGTACAATATCAATTTAATCATCCGTGTCTATTTTTACATCACCATCGACCTCTTAATTTAGTTGTATGTAATTTACTTTTTATGACAATCAGTATTTCCATTTAGTCGTGTGATACATTTATTAGTACATCACTCTTTTCCTTTTGAACGATTTATGGTTACAGTACATTTATGACATTTCCACGTCACAATCACATTTCGTATTTTGAGTTCAATAACTATATTTAGACATTAAGTTTTAAGGATTGCCATTTGCTACAAATATGATAATTTAAAATTTGCACACAACAACACAAATATTTATTTGGGTAAGTTTTCGACGTTAATACATTCAAAGTTCAATGACTGTATATAAAATTAAGACATTTAGAAATTAAATTTCAAGTACAATTCAAGGTACTTACAATTATGATATTTAAGATTTTCACACACTAATCACATTCTCTACCCAGGAAAGCTTTCGACGTTAATTCATTTTAAGTTCAACGACTCTATTTAACATTTAGAATTATTATGCTTTAAGTACAATCTAAATTATGTACTTACGATTACTGTGATAATTAAAATTTGCACCCCACAATCACAACATTTATTTAGGGTAGGTTTTTTATAATACTTTTTAGAGTTCAATAAGTCTATTTACCAGTTTAGACTGTTAACTTAAAATACAATTTATTATGATGTATAGAATTTGAACAGGAGAATGTTTATTTAAGTTTACGAGATTATTACATTTAATAGCTCAACAACTATGCCTAGCATCCTGGATTATAGGATTCAAGCACAACTTCAAGTACAACCCATTATGATATTTAAGATTTGCTCGTATCAATCGCAATTCTTATTCAGGCTTTCAATGCCAATAAATTTCACAGTTCAACAACTAGTTAGCACTCCAGGCCTTGAGTCATAAGTAATACTTCAAGGATATTCAAAATTTGCTCATAACAATCGTGATATATATCCAGACTTTGAACAATAATACATCCAAAGTCCAATAACTACCTATATTAAACATTTATACATTTGTTATGTCGCTACTTGCGGAACCCCATATTCCTAAGACAGTGACTAACACCGCATTGTGCTCTGTACCGTAAGATTCGCCTTCTTAGCAATCCGATGGCGTGAGACCGAAGACTTTGCATTACCAGTTGTTTATATTGATTTAGTGTATTGGTAATCACTCTTGTTTCTCACATCGAACAACTGTCACGCATCTTAATTTTACCGATCTAATTGTAATAATTATATTAATTAAACTCTCTAAGTAAATTATATCGGTTTTGTTTGCATCCTCGACTGCAGCCGTACGTAATTCATTAAGTTTCAAGTTCAAATACAAAATTTAAGCATTTTGACTTTTATTTAGATACTTTTAATCTTAACTTACTGTATCTGGCATTAAAACACAATAAAGTCTTCAGCATTTGCGTGTACTTTTGTACACGTTCCTCTTGTAAGAGTACAGGACTAGTTTCGTAATTTCTTACGTTTATACTGCTTTCTTAGACATTTATCAGACTACGTTACGGTCGACTTCCAGCCCAACCGAATGCAGCTGAACACCAATTTAACTAATAAAGCGACTGTCATCCGACATCCACAATCAAGTTACCAGTTACTGGGAAAGACGTATCCTCTTAGTAAGACCAACTGTTATCCTTTCAGGCCTCTAACCCTCTTTAACCACCATTAATATTCCTAGAAAATTATCCTTACTCCATTCACAATAGCATCAGACAGAAGTTAATTCAATAAACCCCAAGAGAACACTGGTGTCAGCGCCGTCATTGCGTCTCCAATTGACACGAATGAAGAATTAAAAAGGCTAATTTTAATGAACACTTTGTAACGAATGTACAATAAGCACGTTACATCTATAATACACGTCGAATTTGTTATAATCAATTTTCACTACTGCTGTCACACCCAGTTGCATCCATTTCAACAATTAATTTAAAGAAATGATGTGGATTTAGTTTAGTTATTAATATCTCAGATAAAAACTATAGGGATGTTATTCGTTTCACTTTTATTTTTCCGAATTTAAAATCAATTTGTATTGAAATTGTATTAACTTATCGTTAAAATGAAATGTTTTGCATTTTTTGCTTCTACGAACCTCTTTTCTAATGCGTAAATGGAGCAAAGTTTATTGTTTCCATAATTATGGACTTGGTGTTGATTAATGCTTCCAGACATTGCAAAACTACCTATTTTAAAATATAGAGATGGACGGAATATATTATGTTGATTGTATGTAGTTTCTTGTTCATTCAATACTCTATTATGTGTTACTTCCACATGTGGACCTAGGCGATAGAAGTGACCACCTTGGACCCTGTCAGGCGCGGCAAAGTAAGAGTGTGTCTTTGGGTATGATAAGTGTTTTAATTTACTATAAAATATGTGGTTTACAATTTGTCTATTGAATATTTATTGATATTTATACAATAGAAGAACAACCTCTTGAACCAGATCCATTTTATTGGACTAATAACTTTGACGTTTAACAACACCCCTCCGGTGATTCAACTGAAACAAGTGACTTGACAATTTACGGAAAACTTATCTCGGATATCGGATGAAGTTTGGCCATATTTTATTATTCTTTTCTGTATATTCTGCTGTATTTTTATTATTTATTTACCCATTTATTTATTTATTTAATACTTCGAGCGCACAAATGTACATAGGCGGACTTATTACGCGGCAGCGGTATTTTTGTGTTATTCTTTGATGACATGTCAATTTAATAACCAGTAGACATTTCTACTGCATTTATTGTCAATCTTTGATGACTTGTCATTTTTTTTTTCTTTTTTTTTTCATATTATTGGATTAGTTTTATGCACTTGTGCAATTGTATATACTTGTATAGTTCCACACCAGCATATGTGGATAGTTTTATGCATCTTGTTATAACATTTTAATAACAATCGCAATATTGAGGTAAAACTAACTGTTTTTTTTTTTTTTTTTTTTTTTTTTCTTTTCTTTTTTTTTTGTCACCCTTTGTTTTATTGACACGGTTTTGCTTATCACACAGGCGATTAAACCTGTGAGACAACAACAACACTTGTAGGCACTGCCTTTGTTTTATTGACACGGTTTTGCTTATCACACAGGCGATTAAACCTGTGAGACAACAACAACACTTGTAGGCACTGCCTTTGTTTTATTGACACGGTTTTGCTTATCACACAGGCGATTAAACCTGTGAGACAACAACAACACTTGTAGGCACTGCCTTTGTTTTATTGACACGGTTTTGTTTATCACACTTGTTGTCAGTATACTTGATGCCCGACTCGACTGACTATTGCGTGCCATCTTGCAATGATTCACCCACACAAAGTTTAAATTTCTCGTTGCCACAATACAACAGCAAACTACCAGTCCATCATAGTGCCATAATGAGCTATGATTATTATTGTAAAATTTGTATGAACAAATATCGAAATTATTGGCATAAATACATTGTAAGATCTATTTCCGTACATTGATTGCTATTTTCTCATAACCAAATGAGTAGAAAAGCAAAATGTAGGCAGTAGCCAGTTACATACATCGGACTATTAGGTACTTATTACTTTTAGGTTATGTAAAATGCAGTTCAAATTCATTTTACATTACGTACACATTGTTAATTACGTACCTTTTCCCTTTTCACTAATTTTTGCACAAGGTTATCGTAAATGTTCGGTAATTGTTTCAACTTAAACAAATAAATGCCTACTCATCATATTTTTAATGAAAGAACTGACAGACACACTGAATTGTTATGTGGCAAAGTTGGTAATAAAATTGTTTTCCTTACGATTTTTTCCTTGTCGCCGATTTTTGGCGTCTTGTCCCTCACACAAGGGTAAATAATAAAACAACACAAATATTAATTAGAGATACACAGCACTCGGTGGGCACAGTCTCCGTTCGCACGACGGTTGGTTCCAAAACGAGGTCTATTGGAATAGTGTAGGTACAGTAGATACCTATGTATTTTGTCATTATCTTTCGACTTGGCTAATACCTAGTTACAGGCACGATTGGTTTATGTTGTGTAGTCGGTATTATGTTTCTTTCTTAACTTGCATACATTAAAAATAAAGATTATATGATCGATAATTACTGTTTGGACAAGTATTTAGTCGTACGGTATTACTCAGAATGTAAATAGTTATAAATAAAGAAATGTGGGTACATGGACAATATCATCTCACTATGTTTAGGTTAGATGAAACGTACCGTGAACAGTACCTAGTGATAGTTCTGCAGTATTTATGCAATGTGGGTATATAGTTATGATTGATTGTACCCCTAGCCACACAACAATATTTTATTGGTAAGTATTAGCAGGCACTGGTTTTAAGACTATCTAGACCGAAGATATCAATTGTCAGTAATTTGCTTATAGGTACTTAATATCTTTCTTATTTTACTAACAATTCATTTTATATTTATTTATATCCATATCCCTTTTTAAATTGAATAAGGGAGAATAGAAAACAATATTTAATAGTGAAGAAATCGATAACCACGGTCATTCGCCTTTTTCCTTGATATCTGTTTGTTAATATTGTTTGAGTAAAAACTTACGTTCTTTATCCTCGTCGCCATTTGTGGTGTCTCACCTTACATCTTTAGTGGTTAAATGAAACACAGTTATATTTCTATTAGAGCGTGCGCAACACGTCCGCTCGCGTCGACTTCTCACAGCGTAATGCCGAGCGGGCGGGTTGCAAGAGCACGTATTTATTTATTTATTTTGCAGTACACCACATATATGAACAACACCTTAAAACAATTCCGTCAAGCATAATTCGCGTATTTATTTCAATCCAAAATCGTAATTTGATGAAGAAAGTAGCAAACATTCCAATCCGTCAGTCTAGGTAATTTACCTATCCGCCTTGTTGGCGCCGGTCATTTACTTAGGTATATTTCTTAATCCGTTGTTTGCGTATTGCTTCATCTTGGTAGCTCGTTTTCAAAAGTACAACATAAAATTCAGTGATTTGTGTGATTATTGCGTTCAGAATTGTTGTTTCGTACTATGTTATTAATACATGTAAATTAATCGGTCTGTTCAGTACATGTAGTAGCAACCACGTACATTTTCTCGTCACGACAATTAAAAATAAAGACAAGTTAGGTAAACAAACCGTGTTAGGTACCCGACTATTCGTAATCGTATTTACCACATACAAATCAATTCAATTCGTAAACGTAGGTACCTAGTCAGTGCTGCGTACCTATACATTAATTCAAGATTATTTTTGTTAGTGAATAATCATTACAGTTCGTTAACGTTATAATTCTCATAGACATTACGAATCGGAGCTTGGTAGGTAGGAAGGAATTCTGTAACAAATAGTAGGTAGTCTTAGTCTGAGAAACAGAGTTGTACCAACGTTCTGTCGAAACTATCGATTGTTATTTTAGTATCGATTTTATTTAAAATAATTATTTCGGTTAATCGATTATTTTTGTGTTGCTTATCGATTCAAGATTATGGCTTACGTACCGAGGCGTGGTGCAAAGAAAATGTCTAAATCTAAATCAATCGAAACAAGCGGTCTCACGTGCGCTGACTTGCCCGTATTACGACGTAAGCGGACTTTAGCATTGAATCGATTGCGGAAAACGTTGGAAGTTGCACGAATGGTGGAATCGGATTCTTCACGTTTGGATGAATTTATCGTACATTATTCGACAGTAACAAAACTGGTTAATAATTTCGAAGAAGCACATTTGGACATTTTAGGTATTGTCGATGATTCTGAAGTGGAGGAAGAAGATGAAATCCGTACCGAATTCGATGATATTTATTTTCAGGTGCTTGCTATACATCGTGCTCTTGTTCCTTCTTCTAACGTTGCAAAGGCTGCTACACAGATGTCGCCTGCTTCAGCAATTCGACTTCCAAAGATCGACTTGCCACGTTTTTCGGGATGCATAAAGGAGTTCAATATGTTTTTTGATGCGTTCAATTCGCTCATTCATCTGAATGAATCATTGTCGGACTCGGATCGTATGCAGTATCTCCGAGCGAGTCTAGTCGGGGACGCATTAGGACTAATTCGTACCTTTCCTATCCAGGGTGAATACTATCAAGAAGCATATAAGACATTGGTAGCTCGTTATCGTGACAAACGTGAACTCGCATTTACTTGTTGGCGAGAAATGCAAAACATTAATCTAAAAGTGAACTCACCTACCGAATTACGACGCGTATTGGACCTGTTCAACGAGAACCTCATCGTTCTAACTGGTCTTAACTTACCTACGGTTCACTGGGACTTCGTACTGTGTTATCATTTACTATCAAAATTAGACTCAAAAACGCGGTGTGCCTTTGAACAAGCGCATCCTACCTCGGAAATACCCCGTTACAGTGCCCTTAAGGACTTTCTCGAAGCGCAGTGCGATGCACTCGTTCGTGATACTCACTTTTCTGGTAATCGTGATCCTCAACCGTCTACTAGCAAAAACTACAAAACTGATGTCAAGTCAAACAACAACAACAATAAGAAAGTTACGTCGTCGTTGTTATCCAATTCAGAGAAGAAAACAAACCAGGCAGAAGGTACCCAATCTTCTGCGCCTTCCACCACTGCGGGACGAGTTGCTTCGAAGTGCCCGTCATGTTCGGAACTTCATTCCATTTCGCAGTGTAAATCATTCACTGATAAGTCGATTCAAGAGAGGCGTGACATCGCGAATAAAAATCGCTGGTGTTACAATTGTTTGAAGCCGTCCCACATTGTCCGCGATTGCAAATCGACATTCACATGTCAGAAATGCCATCTGAAGCATCATACGCTCCTGCATCAGGAAAATGATGCTAACATTCCTGACCCGAAGCCTCCATCAGTCAGTGAGCCCCTTCGTGTGTTGACGAACGTGGGTGATAATTCGGTTGTTCTTCTATCTACTGCCGTTATAAATATTCGTGATTCGTCTGGCGACTACCAGCCTTTACGCTGTATTATCGATACTGGTAGTCAGGCTCATTTCATTTCAGAAAACGCAGTAAGCCGACTAGGACTTGACAAACACAGGACTTCACGCCAGGTTCGTGGTGTAGGTCAATCGTCAGCCTCCATTTCAGGAGCTGTTCAACTTCAGGTAGGTATTAACGGTCGAGTGGCGTTCAATCTTGAAGCATTGACCATACCTAACATATGCGGGAACATGCCGAGCGTCAGGCTCGACAAATCGTCTTGGCTTCATATTCGGGGTCTCAATCTAGCGGATCCGGATTGTGATAAACCTGGTCCAGTTGACATTCTTATTGGTGCTGAAATCTTCCCTTCTCTCATTCTGCCAGGATGCGTGAGCGGAGGACCGCAGCAGCCATCCGCGTTGAATTCTGTGTTCGGCTGGCTTCTTCTAGGAAGTGTGAGTGATCATCAGGCTGAACAAAGTGTCACCTCTTTCTTCGTTACAGACGACCAGCAGCTTTCTCAAGAAGTCAAGAAGTTTTGGGAATTGGACCAGCTTCCGTGCGTCACCAAGTTGAGTGAAGCAGATCAACGTTGCGAACAAATCTATTGCGATACGACTACTCGTGACCCAACTGGACGCTATAGTGTCGCTTTGCCTTTTGTAGAAGACAAGGAACCGTCATTCCCGGGATCGCGAGAGTCGGCTCTTCGACGTTTTCATTCGATGGAACGTAAACTTTCCGCTGATTCGGTTCTTCAAGAACAATACTCGAGTTTCATGACTGAGTATATTCAGTGTGGCCACATGACTCTTGTGCCCGCAAAGGATGTGCAAAAGGGAAAGTATTACATACCTCATTTCTGTGTCCTTCGTCCTGACAGCGTCAGTACGAAGCTTCGTGCCGTCTTTGACGCATCAAATCGTGACGCCATCACTGGCGTATCGTTGAACGAAACCTTACTTATCGGTCCAAAGCTACAGGCTAACATTTTAGAAATTCTTTTGCGGTTTCGTACCCATTCTGTTGTTTTTTCAGCGGACGTGTGCAAAATGTACCGTCAAATTCTTGTTCATGAAGAATATCGTGATTTCCAAAGAATCTTTTGGAGAGATCATCCATCCCAACCGCTGTTGGAATATCGCTTGAATACTGTCACCTACGGTGTCTCCTCATCACCCTTTCTTGCTTGTCGTACCGTCAAACAACTCGCCGAGGATGAAGGTAGTGACTTACCTCTCGGAAAATCCGATTTATCGACTGACGTGTACATCGATGACGTCGTCACTGGGTGTTCTGATCTTAATCAGGCCATGCAAGCAAAGTCGGAAGTGACAGAGCTTCTCAAACGAGGTCACATGGAGCTGCGCAAGTGGGCTAGCAATGACCCAAGGTTGCTTTGTGATCTTCCTCCGGAGCATTGTCTCACAGATAACGTTTCGATGGACGTTGAGAAGTCCAACACTCTCAAAATATTAAGTTTGAAGTGGGAACCGAACTCTGATCATTTCGTTTTCGAAGTCAAACCTCAAGATCGTGTTTGCAGCAAACGTAACATTCTAAGCGAGCTAGCAAAAATCTATGACCCGCTTGGTTTTCTGTCACCGCTGACCTTCTTCTCGAAGTATTTAGTGCAGAGATTGTGGGTTCTTGGAGTTTCCTGGGATGCAGATCCTCCTGAAGACATCAAACGACTGTGGAATCGCTACACCGAAGAACTTCCTTCCATTGAAAACCTTCGAGTTCCGCGTCATCTATCCGTTTCTCATATCAAATCGTGCGAAATTCATGGGTTTGCAGACAGTTCTCAACGTGGATACGCTGGTGTGGTGTTTCTTCGAGTTATCGACAAGTGTGATAACATCAAGGTCTTTTTTGTGTTGTCAAAAGCAAGGGTAGCTCCTATCAAAGTTGTTTCCCTACCAAGACTTGAGCTGTGCGCTGCTGCTCTTCTGGCAGATCTACTGAAATTCGTCAGTGAGGTTTATCAACCTCTTCTTCCCGTTTCAGCCTTCATGTTCGCGTGGTCAGATTCGACAGTCGCGCTCTCATGGATTCGATCGCCTTCCTCGCGCTGGAAGACCTTCGTAGCAAATCGTGTCAGCCATATTCAGGATGCGGTCCCTGGCGCACTATGGCGCCATGTGAAATCAGAGGACAATCCCGCGGACATCGCCTCTCGTGGTCAGACACCTGCGGAACTTGTCATCAATTCTTTATGGTGGGCGGGGCCTAGTTGGCTTTCTCAAGACGCTCAGTTTTGGCCTTGCTCAGTTTCAGATCCTTCTGAGGACGAACTTCGTGCAGAAGAGAAGGTACAGGTTCTTCTAACAAGTGATATCCCTGCGCATCCCATCGATTATTTGCTATCCCGATACTCGTCAATTCGCAAAATCCAAAGAATCGTCGGTCTATGGCTTCGCTATATCAACAATCTCCGCAGTAAATTCAATCGCCGTTCTGATCTACCCTTAAATCGTGCAGAACTTCACAACGCGCTGCTGATGATAGTGAAACGTACTCAGTTTATTCATTTTCATGAAGATTTCAAACGATTGAAAGAACATAAGCTTCTTTCAAAACAAATGCGTAAGCTGAACCCATTCATCGACCCCCTGGGTGTTCTCAGGGTGGGCGGTAGGTTATCCAGATCCGGACTAGAGTACAGTCACAAACATCCCGCCTTGCTCCCGAGAGATTCACCACTGACGAACATGGTCATAGACGCTCTCCATCGTGAACATTGTCACCCAGGAATCAACACGCTACATTATCTGGTCACTCAGCAATTCTGGATTTTGTCAGCTAAACGTGCAATTCGACACCGAGTTTCAAAATGCTTACATTGTTTCAAAACGAATCCTTCTCCTCTCGAACCGTTTATGAGTGATTTGCCTGCAGTTCGTGTGAATCAGGTAAAACCGTTTAGTATCGTAGGGGTGGACTACGGTGGTCCTTTCCGAGTTAAATCAGGCAAACATCGCGGTGCTAAGATAAGCAAAGCTTATCTCTGCCTCTTCGTCTGCTTAACTACCAAAGCGGTCCATTTAGAAGTAGCTACCGATTTGACTTCGGAATCATTTATCGCCGCACTTCGTCGCTTCGTCGGTCGTCGTGGACGAGTCCAGACAATATATTCAGACAGAGGAACCAACTTCGTTGGTGCTCATCGTGAGCTCTCGTCGTTTATGCAAGAAGCTGCTCATACCGAAACTATCGAATTCAAATTCAATCCCCCTTCCAGCCCACATTTCGGTGGCGTGTGGGAGATTCAGATTAAAGCTGCAAAATCAACGTTGTACCGCGTGGTCAACAATCAATCGCTGACTTTAGACGAACTTTTTACGTTATTCGTGCAAATCGAAGCAATGCTTAATTCCAGACCCCTTTATCCGATAAGTACCTGCGCCAATGATTTCTCGGTACTTTCGCCAGGTATGTTTCTTACGTTAGAGCCCCTGACAGCTGTCCCCGATAAGGATTTGACGTCTGTCAATATCACTCGTTTAGGCCGGTGGCAACTCATCCAGCGTTTTCAACAAGATTTCTGGAAGCGTTGGAGGAATGAGTACCTGCATTCGTTAACTCAACGGGCAAAATGGACTAAGCACTCGCAACCACTGGAAATCGGTTCCGTGGTTGTCATAAAATCGGAAACTCCTCCGCTTCATTGGCCTATAGCTCGTGTAGAACGGCTACACAGCGGACCAGATGGAGTAGTACGCATCGCGGACTTACGTCTACCTAACGGTTCTTTTCTTACGCGCCCATTAGCAAAGATCTGTCCTTTGCCAAACCAAACGGACTAGAATCGTAAACGTTGGTTTCTTCATTCGTTATTATTCGTTATTCGTTAGTTAGTATTAGTTAAACGTAAGGTCTTCTTTAGTAGCGTATCGTTGTTCATATACTAGGATAATATTTCATGCCCTAAACAGGCTTTAATTAAAAGTATATGTCTCTTATAATCACCCTTAAACATTGTAACATGTCTTCCAATGGATTATTTTCTGAAAATACAGCTACCGTGTATTTTGGTGGGCGGTATGTATCGTCACCGTCATTCGTAATTCAAATAGTCATTTCTAAGCGTTTGCAATTTGTACATGTTCACTGATTAAGATATAAGCAAGCGCGATGATAAGCGCAAGCAGTCTTCCTGGGGTGGTAATAGGACCTCAAGAAACCTCGGACATCAAATCAATATTTAGTCGATACTCAATAATCGATTTCACGCCCAACACTGTGCTTGTGTTATCTATGGTGAAACGCAACACAAGCGCATCCCTACGAGTCGTTTAAGAACTTTTGAAAATGGCTACGCCGCCGCTCTCAAACTAATTGGAAATAAATACTAATTCTGTGTTTGAAGTGTTGTGTCCCCTTGAAAAAGGGCTGCAATAGTGCGTGGAAACTTGAACTGGTGGATCTAGCTGTGGGAATCAAGGTAAGGCTGCTTTGTATTGTTTTATCTTGTCGGTGTCTAGTGCTCCCGCAAACGCTTGGATGTTCAATAAGAATTTCCATCCCTTATGTTATCCGAGAACTAATCCTTCTCGTAACATACCTATTCTTGGCAAAATAAATGATTTCTGATTTCTGATTTCTAATTATACGGTGTGCGGTGTGCGTCTCAAGGCTGTACCAAATGGGAGTCCAGCTCAGTATGTGCCAGGCAAATGTACCTGGCACTTATATTCTGCTGGATCCGTGCAGTGGCGTACGGACGCCAAGCTGACAAGAAACGAAAAAATGAAAAAAATAAAATTAAATAAATAAGATTGAGAGAATAAAGAGGTGTTGAGAAATTGTGTTTTCTGCATCGTGTTTATACATTTTGCAGAGTGATTATGAATATAAGGTGGCGAAGGTGTATATGATAATAATACCTACATTATAGTATTTTTGCCATCAACACTTACGTTCTTCTTAGTGACCAGGATATAGAGAGGGAACGGAGAGCACTGTCGGTACGGGGTAACATGCTGGCACATAGATTCGCTCGTTGTACGGTAGACGTTAAACTAACGCTTTTTAAAGCATACAGC
Source organism: Euplexia lucipara (assembly GCA_921972225.1). Lineage (NCBI taxonomy): Eukaryota > Metazoa > Arthropoda > Insecta > Lepidoptera > Noctuidae > Euplexia > Euplexia lucipara. Next base: position 14,899,202 of record OV179152.1, on the reverse strand, counting down.
CAAAGTTTCTACACGAGCGGTCTATGGGTCAAATACACACAAAGTGCCTACAATGCCCTCAGAGTTCAATACAATAACATTTTCAGGGCACTGTTGAGACTCCCCCGTTTTTGTAGTGCTTCAGGCATGTTTGCGGACGCTCATGTGGATGATTTCTACGTAATTATGCGAAAGAAAAGTGCGTCGGTCATGAAAGCTGTGCGGGGGAGTAGCAACAGCATCCTGAAAATGATAGCGGATAGGTTGGACGCGACGGTGTTCAACCGGTTCATCAAACTGCATGTGAGAGGTGCGGGCTGATGTATTGTTCACAGTAGTAATCATAATATATAATTTCTCAACCTACTAACATAGTTTCTAAGTATTTTTTGTAACTAACACTATGGATCAATGTTGTCTGAAAATAAACAATTTTTATTTTTTATTTTTATTTTTTATTTTAGTAGGAAAGTTTCGTGCGCCGTCAACTGCAAGTTTCATATTTGCGGGGGCGGAGGCGAGTTTTAGACCCAAATCTACTATAAAGGGAAACGGCTTCCCCGGTTAAACTTTCTGATAAGAAACCTATAGCAAGGAACCACACCACCACTTCATTCACAATCACGCTATGTTTACACTGTCCGAAATTCAATAGACTTTCCGTCGACCGTCTAACAATGACATGTGTACGTGCCTTTACATAGCTCCGACAGAACTTTCGTCCACAGGCTACACGATTGCTCTGCGGTTAGTTTTTGCTAGTTAATAACACAAACGTAAGCCCACACGGTGTTATGATTGTTGTTAACAGTTGGAACTGGCCTGTTATAATTACTGGTGGTGGAGTTCTGAAAAGTTGATGCATGCGGGGCAATATTGCTTTCATTTTTTGTAACTACAATGTACGAACAACGTAAAGGGAATGTAAATGAATAAGGGAAAACTGGGTTGCTTTGAATTGCCTATACTTACATATATACATAAACTCCCGCCTTTTTCTCATGGGGGTAGGCAGAAACTTCAGAACCCGACTTTGCTCTATCTTCCATACTTGTATTGTTTCAATTTTGTTCGTACATAACATGTAGTTATGCACTCACGCTGGTACATACAACGCACCTGACCTTTCTATAGAACCTCACCAATTAGGTATGTGTATGTCTTGCAAAGTCCTTTTTACCCATACAGTATCATATATGATTAAGTAGATATATTTGTACTAGCTGTGTCTCCGGTCTCTTAATGGTCATATTATGAAGTTAAATGACCTACCTTTCCTCAAGAAATGAGCTATTGAATGCAAAAAATAAAAATGTGACTGGCCGTTCCAGAGTTTAGCAATTAAAATAATAAAAAAAACAAACTTGTCAGCTTTATTATATTGGTATGAATAATGTGGTCTTACTAAATCCATATTATAATCGTGACGGAGATTTAATTCAAATTTAGAATCTCTACTAAAAAAGAAACTAAAAAATATCTATGCATATTTTAATTGAAGAAAAATACATAAAAGCAAAGAATAGTGATAATTATTATTTCAAACTTTTCTTAACTTCTTTTGCAAATATCGGACGCGGGACGTGACAAAATTGGATTTTTCTAGCGTTCTCGGTCACCCGTCACCTGCACATATTTGAGCACATTTGTATGTCCTAAATAAACATAATTTGTTTCGTGTCTTTTTATCTGATTTATATACATTATGGATGCCATAACACAGGTAATTTGTACGTGTTCATAGGTACGTAATCGATAGGAATTGCTTGTGTATTTATATTTATACATATTTATTAAGTAGTGTGTTAATTAGCATTGTTTTATTATTAGTATATATTTTATTTTTGTGTTCATGAAAGTATATTTATGTAGGTATGTAAGTATGTATATTATGAAAGTTATTTTATATTTTTGAGTTCATAAGTATCTTTTATAGCTATTTATGAAATATATAAGTAAATGTAATTGTTTGTGATAGACATAGGGAGAGAGCGACATCTGCCAACAAACTGTTTTGCAGTTTGGCGGAGGTAATAGGAGGTAATAATTATATTGTTGTCTGTGTTGCCTAAGTGAACAACTATTTTTCATTTTTTTTTGTTAGTGTAAGTAGGTATACGACACAACACACATGGTCACTGTAGAAACTGGTAACGACGATAGAATCGACAAATTGACAGATTGTGGAAACATATTTTCTGCCGATAATCGTAGAAATCGTACTCGACATTATAGACTCTTTCTGACTGAAGAATCGAAACACTTTCTTCTCCTCTTAATTCACATACACATTCACATAGTCATGCTCATTGCTCAAGATAAAAATAAATGTTTCTACAATTCTTTTCTACGTTGATCATGCTATGTATCACGCATGGTGAAAATAAAAGAAATCAAATTCAAAGTTATTTATCAAATTAGGCTTAGGACTTTTTGAACGTAAAAACTCATAAGACAGTACTCCATTCGGTGTTCTCAGTGTTTTTGCCGGGAAGAACTAACTCCCCAGCAACGTCTGTCTGATAAGTAGACTGTTAGAAAATGCCTAAGGCATTAAGTCCGCCTTTGTACAGTTTTTTTTACTTGTGCATAAAGTTTTAATAAATAAATAAGTTAGAAGAAATTATTCCAGTTGTTGTGGCGTACCCAGTTGTTGTGGCAAAATGAGTTATTTTTATTTTGCTCGTAATATCTAATACCTATTAATAGTTGCTGCTTTCCTGATATATCACGTGGTTAATAAGCCAAATTGCTGTAAGCACATGCAAGTGACATCATTTTTTTTCTGCTTGGTTGTTCTAGAAGTTGCAAACACTACCGCTGTAGAGTGGTATCGAGTTGTTCCATCTGGAATTTTTATCCGTCCAAAGTCTAGATTTTTGTCCGATTGATGGAAACATAGCCTCGATGGGTGTTCTACAGATACACATATGACTGACCTCTCAGGACTCTCAGGTGTGATGTTATGCTCAGGACATATAAAGCACTATTCATGATAAAACGTACCATTTATTTATTTATTTCGAGTTCTTAAAAAAAGAAACCAACAAACACTTGTCTAAACTCAGTAAGTACCTAAATAACTTCATTTACAGTCGTTAGCGTTAGGAGCACTTTCACACTCTCTTAGCAAGTAAAATGTTTTTCACTCCACTCACAAGCTTTTTAAACTTATGAGTAAATGTAAGGAATTGAAACCTTCACCCGTGAATGTAAGTTTCGTAAAAGACTTGGAGTAAATTGAGATCCGTAAGTCGTAAACGGACGGACAGTCAAATGTTTTGTTTTATGTACGAAATGGTAAATAGAACAAAAATAAAGTGTAGAACGGATCTCTCGTCCGTAGTAGTGGTGGGTTAGGGACGTGGCGCTTTTAAAAGCTGTGGAACCGAAGATATCCGAATAAAGATAACAAATCGCATCCAATCATAAATCAAAATTTTAAAACAATATTAAGACAACAACATCTATTAGAATTGCAAGATCGCTGTATGTTACATTACTTACGTATTGTTATTTTTAATTATACCCTTCCATTTGGTTTCAGAAAAAAAAACATAATGCAAAAGTATAATAAATAGGTTAACTAGGATTATAATTGTATTGATTAATATAAAATGACTCCAATTTGTTTTATTTATTGGTCTATCTACATTACTGTTGGCCGAATTTGAATACACTTTGTTTTTCAAGTGCTTAAAGGCGAGCTAACCGCTAGACCATCACGACATTGCATGCTTAATTAAAATAACAATTCATAAAATGGCGGACACACCCAAAAATGACGTGTGTGTGAATATAATCATAATATATGAGCTAATGCCCGCGTGGATTCTAACAATGTATTATTTTGCGTGAAATCCTAATTATTATTTTACTTATCCATATTGAACTATACAGCCTAACCTACTCCTTATAGCATTGTTATTTTACGTTATTGTATTTTTCGTTGAAATTGGTCCAGCCGTTTGTAATTTAACTAACAGACACAAACAGGCAGACAGACCGACAATTTTTTAAAAATGTGGATTTTGTACAACTTTCACATAAAGCTCCGTAAAAAGCTGCTAATGTATAAATTATTCGGATCCAAACCTCTTAAGTAGCACATCACTAATAGAACACAAGAAACATATTAATCAGGAGGCGGATATCGCAAATGAAGATGAATAACTATTTTCTTCCGCGTTTGTTCTTATTACTTACTTATTTGTTTACCTACATCTAGATTATTACCTACTTATTTTGCTTATGTTTAATAGTCGATGGTATACACTGTTTTTGCTACAATAATATTAAGAGCTCGTATCTAATTAGAACTGTAACACATTTTATAAACATTAGTTTATATTTATTATGTTTGAGTAATCTATTAAAATGATGAAAGAATTTCTGTAATTTTTTACGATTAACACAGGCAAAGCAGTATTTTTTTACTAGTGGGCTACTAGTCGTGTTTCACCATCTGACTGCTCTGAGCAGAAACATCGAAAGAAACTCAGGAGCACAGTCGCTTTTAAAGTCCAGACCTTATCGTAGTCAGATCATGTGACAACCAAGCAGATTAGAATCTGAGGGACCACCTCAGACTCTAATCTCTGAGGAAATCTAAAATCTTTTAAGGAAAGAACCGCAAAGATATGAGTGGAACAGTCCAATCCGTGCATTCATTTGTCAGTAATCGGAAGCTTAACTTCGAACTAAAGGAGCTCTACTTTAATTTTCAACTTTTTCATAAGAATAAGATTGCTACAACGCTTTCTTTTGTGTTCAATGTGCGTAGATTTCCCTTTCAATTTGTTACTGGTGTTACTCTAACAAGTTTCAAAAATTCTCTAAAACCTTAGATGGTTGACTTAACCGAACTGCAAGCGACTGTTTACTACAAGGCAATTAAAGCGTCTTTTACAGATTCTCTGTTACTACACTGGCCTGCAAAACTAAGTGGGTACTAGACTTTTATTTTATTATTAAAAACTATAGAAGTTAGAGATTTCAAATATAAAACGTTTTATAGCACATTTTATCAGCTTTCTTTGAAACTAGTAAACTATACCAAAACAACATTATTTAACTTAATAAAAAGATAAAAAAGCCATTTTTAGGTTACAGTAAAAAAACTCAAATAACATTTTATAAGTATGTTTTAGATATTATTTAAGTTTTAATAAGTGGTATTGCCTCCTCGGGCTCTCTGACTACAGCTTCGAGCCTACAGTTTCGGAGCAGATGTTAGGAAATATTCTTGGCTCTTCTGACATTATAGTCTTTATATATTATAGCTTCAAGGTGTATTTATTTTGCTGTAATGCCAATAATCACATTTTTCTTTCATTTCTTTCTTTTAAAAAGTTAATTCAATTTTAAAAGTGTGATACTTAGTTTTGCAGGCCAGTGTATTATTGCCTCTGGCTCCTACTTCTAGTAACATTGTTGACTGTTCCCAACAAAGAAAATCCCACGAAGTGTACCAACAAGACGTGGTAATATGGCTGTACTATGTATATTTTATCTGAACTTTTGCCCCAGGACACGCTGTGGCGACATTTTAATTTAATTATGACAACACTCATTTGAATACTAAGATGGATGGAATTGTTTTTTTATTAAGTTTATCTTAAGAGTAATTGCTCACATTAATGTAATGATGGTTTAGGTTTAGATAGAAGGTTAAGGCAGAAGTAAACCAACAGTAGGAATACCCGCATTTTACCGGTTCTGTTAAGGTTCATCAGCGGCATGTAGGTATCCTTTAAATCGTAATATATAGATAGGGACTTGAAATTTTCCCAGTGTGTATATTTACATACTATAGAATGTATAATTAAATTGATTCTTGCAGACGTCCCACGGTTTCACCCGCGTAGGTACCGTTCCCGTGGGAATACAGAGATAAAAAGTAGCCTATGTGATAATCCGGGGTGTCAGCTAACTCCATACCAAATTTTATGAAAATCCATTTAGTAGTTTTTACGTTAAAGAGTAATAAACATCCATCTATCCATACTCACAAACTTTCTTGTTAATAATATTAGTAGGAATAGTAACCCGACAGTACCTATAAAAATAATAGAGATGGTGCCGGGGTTTGAAAATCTAAATGTTATTTAGTCCTTCAGTTATGTATTAAAAAAAAAGACAAAAAATTTTTGCTTTTTCAAATTTATGAAAAAATCTATACTAATATTATAAAGAGGTAAAATTTGTAAGTTTGTATGTTTGTAAGTTTGTATGTAGGGGGTAATCTTCGGAACTAATGATCCAATTTTAAAAATTATTGTACGGGTAGAAAGCTACACTATTCCCGGTGGACATAGGCTACTTTTTATCCCCATATTCCCACGGGAATGGAAACTACGCGGGTGAAACTGCGTGACGTCTGCTAGTTGTTAGATAAAGCAAATAAAATTAATTAAAATATGTTATGTAAAATCAAAGAGTTAAGCTGGTGATTTGACAGTTCAATAAAAACTGTAGTTAATACTCATCACGAGACATTTCGACTTATTGTCGCCGTTGTTTTATAATCAACGTAAAAAAAAGGAAAAAAAAACACGTTTCAAATATCTTTTATCTATCTACTACGAGGGACTGAAACTAAAATTTTGTCCTCCAGACTATTATTATTACCGTCTACAATAAGAAAATATAAACTGTTGAAAAATCCAGAGATCAACCGAAACAGATTTTCCAGAGCCCAAGAAAGCGGCATACCTTTAAAACGTTGCCGCTAAAAAAACAGACATCAAAATATAAAATTCATAACGCAAAGGGAATTAACAAAAAACTATATCGTCTGAACACCAACGTCGGCGGCGCGAGGCGTTGGCGTTTTCCATTTCACCTGTCTGTTGTTCCACAGCTCATTGTAATATTTAAAACCACTTGCAGATTAAAGTTCTCAACTCCCAGAAGAGTACGGTTTGTTCTGTTCTCATTTATTAAAGGAGATTGCAATATCCGAAATAAGAGCCTTCAGATGGAAGAGCTTTGTTGAACTATGATATGCAATTTAAATAAGAATGAGTGTTTTATTTGCACACATAATCTCATGCCTCTTTCTCTCTGGAATATTATATGACGTTCGTCATACACTCACACCGGTTGCGAGAACTATGCACCTGGCCGACCTGACCGCGTGGGTATAATAGGGCCATACAAACGCCTGGAGAGGACGCTCTAGAAGAACCTACTTTTAGGGCGTTCTCTTCCGTCATTTCTACTTATACTTATACTTATTGTTGTGGTCGGATTCGAGTCTAATCAGAAAGAAGAAGAAGAAGTAAGTCAGGATGGTAGTAGCTGGCGTTCAGTAGCTTCTGCCTAGACTCACGCAGATGTTCAGTTCTAACAACACTTCAATATTACCCACAGACACCGAAATCCTACGAATCTTACACCTATGATCCGCGAATTCATACAATCGATTGATGATCGCAAGTAGAAGGTTATTGCCAAATCATAGGTCTTGAGTTCGAAGCTAAGGCACGCATCATGACTTTTCGAATACATGTGCGTAGGTATTGTATAATTATTACTTGCTTCAAAACCGGTAAAGAAAAACACCGTGAGGAAGCCGGCATTGTCATTGGCAAGAAGAAGTAGTAGAATACATATAGTCAAACATCAAATCTTTGAAAAGATTACCTTAATTCAATGGGTTAGCAAAAACTCAGTCTGTGGTTAGACTAAGATTGAAGACCAGAAGATAGGTAAGTACTACATTGGACATTTTACGAAAGCCAAGTACAAATAGGTGCTGCATAACATGCATCAGTCAATCACCCAGCGACAACACACAGCGAAACTCTTTTAAAAAACGTAAAAGAACTTCCATAAAAGATTCAAGTCGTTGTTGTGCCACAAATCCTTGGCCCCCATTCCGAGTGTGAGTAACGCTGGCCACTGCAGCTCGTTTGATTATTTATTTAAGCCTTCCCTGTATACTTTATGCGCCGCAGTTACTTGCACAGAGATGCATTCGTAAAGAGTAGTGTGTTGTGACGTCATAGTATAGTATAGTGTTTATTTGCGAAGGCTTTGGCACTGTAGCTTGTATTTGGTTAGAATGTTAAGAAACTGATGCGTTGTAATTCATACAAGAGGTCTTTTTCTAAACCATGGTGGGTGGGAATGAGTGCTTATATATTCTGATTCTGGGTAAATTGGTTCTCAGACTTTCGCGGTTTTAGCTAGCCGTAACGACTGTCAAAATAAGAAATTAAAGGTTTTATTTTAATCTGCTGCAGCGGAATACACGCATTGAGAATTTTATTTAATATATTATTAAACACAGAGTAATTTTCATCAATATTTTTATCTGATTGTATTATTTCATTCCAATTTAATTTTATTATTTCAGATTTAAAGTTTTCTACATTTTGAGTATTATATAATCTTTTTTTTGGTAAACCAATTTGTTTTTTTATTAATGCTGTCGCTAGGTAATTTCATGTGTAAGATAGTTGCGCAGTGATCTGAGAATCCTAATTCTTCTACGGTGGTATAAGTACTTCTATAATTAAAATTTGTAAAAATTAGGTCTAAGCATGTTGAGGTAGTTTGTGAGATACGTGTAGGGACTTTGATATGTTGTATGAATTTATATTCCAACATTAGATCTAAGAACAAATTAGTTTTAAGACAGTTTTCTAGGATATTTATATTTAAATCTCCTCCTATTATTACGCTATATCTCGAATATTTACTATTAATATAACACATCATTTCTTTTAATTGGCGAGTAAAAACTTCCTCCTCTCTTCTATTCCAATACATTATAACGATAAGTACATTCTCTTTAGGTAATTCTATGGCACATAGTTCTATACAATACTCAACAGACATACTACCAATATCACAGATTTCTTTGTACTCAAAATGGTTTTGTAACAAGATGCAGACACCGCCGCCTCCTCGAGTGCGGCGACAGTAAGATGTTGCAATCTTGTAGCCGCTAAACTGTAAGTTATTCAATTTTTCTGGTGACAGCCAAGTCTCACACAGGCATATAGCGTCATACATTGGTTTTTCGTGGATGAAGGCTTCAAGGAGATGTTGTTTGTTAAAAATGCTTTGTACGTTTTGATATAGAATTTTAAATTGTTGTTCTATGGTCTCGAAAAGTATTACTTTTAGTATAGTCGTTATTATTAGGTTTGTAATGTTGTGTAGTGAGGGATTTTTCGTGGTTGTTTATTTTTTCGATAAAATTTGCGTTTCTGCTATATGTTTTCTCTCTGGTCGCTTCTTCTTTAGTTACTATCCGTTTCCCATCTACAAATAGGTTGTTATTTCGTATTACCGCATACTGTCCATTTTTTCGTGCTCTTAACATTTCCTCCCGCAATAACTTTCTTTCTTTTCGTGCATTTTCATTAAGAAATTCGGACACGTGTATGTTAGTTCCTTGGAAATAGTGACTATTCTCAATTATATACCTAGCCATTTTCTTGCTTAGAAACTCAATAACTAGGGGTCTATTTTTTGTGGTGTATCTTCCTATACGATTTGTTTCTTCTATGTATCCGTTTAGGTCCACATGCAGGATTTCATAAAACATTTCAATCAATCTGCTGTGTATTTCATACTCAGGCTCATTGTAGTATTCGGAGAAACCATAGATTACTATTTTCTTGGAGTAATTTTCATCTTTATTTTCTGGAGTTGGTGAATGCCTCATATTTTTTATTTCGTTTTTTAGGGTTTCGTTTTCTTTGCTTAATTCTTCTATTTTTTTGTTTATTTCTTCTATTTCATGAGTTGTTTTATCGTTTTGTTTATATAGGAAGTCGGTTTTTCCATCGATATCCTCTTTAAGCTTGGCTATTGCTTTTTTTATTTCAACTTCAATCGTATTTTGTAGTTCTGATATTATAAATTTATTATTTTCTTTTAAACGCTGTATTATAATTTCGCTTAAATTTTCTAGTGAAAAGTTAGCTTGAAAACCCGTGTGTATATTATTATCCGCATCTTCTTGATGGATTGTATCACCGAGAATGCACGAATCTTCTGATATTGTGCTATCATTGTTAAAATTTGTGGTCTTCTTCCTGATGGTTATATTATTGGTGGTAGTCTTTTCTATGGGGGAGTTTGACTGCTTGGTTCTTTTGCAGTCATGTTGTCGTATTGGAGTGTCTATATTGCCGGTTTTTGGAGCCTTGCAGCGGCATGTCTGACATTTCCATGATTCTTTATGCTCTAGCGTCATGTTCTTGAACCGATCGATTGTTGTGTTCGCACATTGTAGATCATAGGTATAATGACAAAAATAGCAGACAAGCATTTCCTTGTCTGGTGGCTTTTGTTGACATCCTGCACACACAATCGTTGATGACATCTTGAGAAATTTATAATAGCGCCCTCTAGTGTAAAGTGTTGTCGAAAATCAATACGAAGCCAAGCGTTGATACCTGTCATATATCGGTAGTAGTAATTTCGTTATTTGACGCTAGATGGAGCTGTTAGGAACACAGAATGATTTGCACTTTCTACAGTTTATCAATATTTATCCACTTATGGTATTCAATAACTGTTTCTCACCTTTTTGGGATACTCTGCAATCTATTTCCTTTTCAATTTAACAGTAGTTATTCTCGCTTTGACTACTTTTCGCAGTAAACACGGAGCACACAAATTTGAACTTTGGTCGTTGACACAGTTTTTTATTTGAATATTTCTTCACTATCCTTGTTAGAATTTAATAAACTACAACTTCTGTCACTGTTAGTGTTTCAGTTTTTCACTTTTATTTACTTTTTGTTATAATAAAAGCACTGTTTCTATTTTTAATGGTAAAAAATACACAGAGCCAATGTTTACTTGCGCACTGCAGCGCCCTCCAAATACCAACCCCTTCACCACTTCTTAGTGTTTTTGCTTGGAAGAAGAAGTGGCGGAACTAATTCCCCAGCAAGACATCAGTTTGATTTGTTTGACACAATGTAAATGCTATTGTAAATCATAACATCACAGTATGATTGTTACGTGTCAGCTTGCACACTTCAATAGACCAAGATTTTTTTTTATTCAAATAACATTTTTTTTTATAATAATAATTTATTCACATAAAGATGTTAACATTAAATACAATCAGCTGTACTCTGTACTATACACTTGACTTAAACTAGTTAACATAATAGGTAGGTGTTGCAACCAGCACCCTTACTAAGTTATAGAATAACTTGTATTAAGGGCATTGGCACAGGCCCATACATACTACAGTTTCACAATAAGAATTGCAAGCAGCGCAAGAGTCTTGTTTCTAAGGATGCTTTTAGAGTAAAGTTAACACATTATAAGATTATTAACGAAGAATTCAAAAATAACAGTTTACAAATAACAATTTACAATCATTAAAATCTAATCTGCTAATGACAAAGATCTAGAAATGACAGCCTGGACGAAAAGTTAATGACAGCGATAATATCATTTTACTTCCCTGTATAGTAAAAAAAAATAATAATAATGTGTAAGACATGGAGTTCCTATAGGTACGAGTACAATAGGTAAGATCCAACTTCCTACATTTCTACTAATGAATGTACTAGTTTCTCCGGTCTTTTGTCAAAGGGATGTAACTATCGATTCTCTTAATGAGGAGCACGGCTTCTCTTGTGGTACGTAGCTACTTGTAACTGTATATTGCAGTTCCTACTATTAGTGTACCTACGTAATAACTTCGTATAGGTACGCAAAGCGGTGAAAATATATTTTCTTTATGGAGTCTGAGAGAAGAAAATGGTATGGTATCTTTAAAATCAAAAAGCCAAATGAAAATATGCACCTATTGTTTACATTGAGGAAGTTAAATAACAATAATAAAAATGTATTTTACTTGATGTGGATACTGAACAATGGCTGTTGAAGAACGGCAGGAGGCCTTCTTCTTCTTGATCTACGATGTTTTTACGGTTTAAGACATTTATTTCTCAAAAAGAATACAATTCACTTAACATGAGAAATACAAGGTAATCTTAAAACTAAATACAAGAATTATATTATTATTACTTGTGAAGACGACTGGTAATCGTAAATAAATAATATTAAGTAGACACAATTTTAACAGTGTTGTGGGTAAAAGGAAAAAGTAGATGTACTATTACATATCGACTCTTAAAGGCAAGTCAATAGCAATTACACATTGAACTATTTTTAAATATGTTTTAACTATGAATATGTTACTGAAATACAGAGTAAGTAAGTATTTTATTTTACTTTAGCAAATTAGTAAATAATAAATATTTAGTAAAAAATGATAATCTAAATTAAATTGGTGTAGTGGACCGGTGGGATAAGTTTAAAACCTAGAGAAATCTTTTAAGATGTGGTGCTTTATGCTTCTATCATATAAAGTAAAGGACTGTGTTTCTTTGATGTTTTCAAAGGATCTAAAGGTATTGTACAAATGTTATAACCGATGTTTACCCGCATGATTAACTTTCTGATTTCAAATGAAAGCAGAGTTGTGTAAACTTCTGGGTTCATGATAATGTAGGATGTTGAATCCGGTCATTAGTACGGAGTACGGACACAACAAATCGGAAGCGCACCACCTGGCAACGTGCTGGCAAGTCTACAAGTTAAGTTTGGCGCGCTTTAATATTGATTTAGTTAGACACGTCGATATAATAATAATAATAATAATTTATTAAAACAAGTAACAGGACTCACAGTGTTAGTAACAATACACTTACAAACTAAGTTAGTAACAAACAAAGATTATACATTATAAACGGAATGTGACTTCATTGCCGCAAGGTGACAGGCCCAGCAGAAACCTTGCAGCAATGGTTCACAAACACGCAATCAAGCCTGCCAGCTATCATAGACAGGATGCTGTTGGCGCTGCCCCGTACCCTACGGACCAAGGATGCGCACCGCTTCCGCATCACCGTGTAGAAACAATCCACGCGTGCCTCGGCAAACATCCCTGACGCGCTGCAGTACCGGGGCAACCCCATCAGCACCCTGTATGCGTTATTGTATTGGACGCGAAGGGCGCTGTATGACTTTTGAGTATAATGTACCCACAGACTGCAAGTATAAGAAGACGTGCAGTAGGCTCTAAATATAGTGCGCTTTACCTCATTAGAGGCACGCCTGAATCTGCAGGCAATCATATTTGCTCTCACACACAGCGCCCTCCGCTCCCTACCAATATCCTCATCATCTTTGAGGCCAGAGGTCAATAAGTGCCCCAGATACTTAAACCGGTCCACCCTCACCAGGGGTACATCGTTTACCTTCACTGACATAAGGACATAAATTCGTGTTACTTATCCACTTACCTATCCACTTCTTAACTAGTCAATTACCGCAATCCAGACACAATTAAATTACTATTGTTTGCGGACACCGGTGTCCACGCGGAGCCTAATGAGTTAAAGAAAAAATCGAATTTAGGCAGCATTTAAATAAAACACAACTCTACACAACTTACGAAATGTCTTCCCTAAATGTCTAAAATGTAACGGTATAGTTATACTTAAATAAATTAATTTTAATGTTGACATAATTTTTCACATAACGCCACCTAGTCCCAAGCTAAGGTAATAGCTTGTGTTATGGGTACTAAACAGCTGATAAACATACTTGTATATTTCTAAATACATACATATAAATATAAAAGAAAGTCGTGTTAGTTACACCATTTATAACTCAAGAACGGCTGGATCAATGTGAATGATTTTGGTCTTTTTGGATTTGTCTTTGTCCGGAATAGCATATAGCATAATAATTAATAAAAAACATGAAAAGTTCTCGAAAAAATAAATATCAAGAATATCGGTTGTCTCAAACATTTTTCAAACGCAGCGCCATCTTGGATGACATGACAGGAGTCAAACTTCATAATTCATTATCAGGTGACAATTTGAAATTGACAAGTCTTAAGCTAAACCCAAGAAGGTAAGGTTGTCAATTTATAATACGCACCTACGTTCTGAAATTTATTTTGTTACTAAACTAAGAGGTTTTATGTAGCTTAAAAAAGTCTTACAAGTATTTCAAAAATCAATTTACGTAATTAACAATGACGACAGAGACGAACTTTAATAATTCTTTGCGAATAGAACTTATTTTACTGTTAGGACTTTAATTAAAGTAGACCGGGAAAACTATAGGTATAAATTGTATGTAACATAGAGGCAATAGTTCAGATTAAAATGATGAATTTAGTATTTTTTAAATCAATGCATTTTAGTAAGGTAGTTAGGTTAGGTAGTTAGGTTAGCTATAGGATAGGTATGGTCAGTTAGGTTAGGTTATATATACATGTTGTAATTTTAATTCTATCGAACACAAAATATTTAAATAAGATCACAGTAGAGACTTGCTACTTAAAAAGTAGTAGTAGTTATTATTGGTTTGGATCTATTTGTTGTCGTCTTATTAAACGTATGTATATCTAATACAAAAAAAATGATAAGAGCAATAAATTGACTCTAAGGCACAACGAAGTTTGCCGGGGCAGCTAGTTCTAGATAAATTACACCCAGACACAGAACTAATGATCGTGCTCGTCACACAAACATTGGTCCGGTTATTATGCCTTCCGGTAATAGATCTTTCGTGTAATAATTAGGATACGGCCATTTTCTACCTTGACAGCCATATACTACTTTTAACGAGCAGGTACCTAGGTATCTCGGTACCTACTTTATCTTTAGTTTTTATACTTCACTGTTCAAATGACGGTACAGACGCCAGCACATGAGCATGAACAATACACACATACACGCACACATAAACACATACACACACACACACACACACACACACACACACACACACACACAACACACACCACACGATTAATGTTGTGTTTAGAATAAATTTGAAAACCTATCAATGAAATTTGACACATTGGGGTAGGTTGATGTGCTGGCGTCTGTACAATAACGATGTTTGTAGGATAATTTTTAAGTTGAATTTAAAAATATTTAGATCAGAATAATTGCCTCGAGCCACATTTACACAAAGGATTTCGTTAATAGTTGGGTATGAACCCAGGTCTTATTATTAGTCAGGTATTATTTTGATTATTAGGCACCTACCTACGTTTTAAAAAAAACTTGAGAGGTGTCAAGGGACACCCGGATTCAATGCGAAATAGAAAGACGAAACGAAAATCCCCCTCTCCCTCCCCCCTCCATCCCACACTTCCTCAACAACTGACACACACACAACAAACACACACACAACAGAGAAACACGCGCACGCCGCACCGCCCACAACTACAGCAAAAAGTATCGTTACAACTTTTCGTAAGATTTTTTTCCGTCTAGCCCCCTTTCGTAACGCGTGATAAGGATTTCTCTGTCTACAAAATATAGGATGACTGGTAATTAGTGACCGATACTTAAGCACGTGATTGTACTCATGGATACGAATAACTTTCCCAAAGAAACTTTTTTATACTCATTAACTTTCAATAAATTCAAATTACGACAGTAATGCACTACGGGAGCGGTGGGGGTGGCGGGGGAGCGTGTGACACTACTACTACGAATAGATTTTGCCCTTCTCGAGGTCAGAATATCAGCTGATAGATCGTAACAAATCGTGCCTACTGTGATCGATCACAGGCGCGCGCACCTTTCAAACAGCGTTTTTGTTATTTTATTGTGTTATAAGTTATTGTGTATAAAAAAATATCTTTGGGAGAGGGTTTATTGAAATCATGAATACAATCACGTGTTTAAGTATCGGTCACTAATTACCAGTCACCCTATATATCAAAATGAAAGCTGAACGCCTGTTTACAGGTCACACCAGTGAAATCAGATGTGCTCCGAACAAAAAAATAGTAAAGAAAATTAGGTCATCGGTTTCTCTCGTCTCCACTAGGAATTCAGCGAAAAACTCTAACGGAAAATCCGGCCACTAAAAACTTAGTTTGAATTTTAAGTCAACGTTGCCGCGTTGGTGTGATTGCTCTGAACATTATGTAGAGCGTAGGTAGATATTATTATATTGGTATTTTATATAAGAATGTTACTGTGTTTTAAGTTTTTATTTATTTTGCTTAAAAATTGTTAATAATTTATAAATAATAATACTGGGCTGTTTGACAACATTTTAGTTTTTAGTCCCTCATCTACATTACAAGACAATATTCGACACATACTTTCTTCTATTTCAAATTTATGGAAATCTGCTTAGATTAAGTGCATTAAAGTTAAGGAGAGGGGCTTGTAACGTCATTATCTAGTATAAGTAAACTGTACTGGCTAGTGACGTTATGCGACATTTTGACTCGATGTATCACTGTTATTTTTTTATTTTTGATTACGTGAAAAAAGAAAAAATATGCGTCGAATATTTTCTTGTAATCTAGATGAGGGAATTAAAACAAAATTTTGTCTTAAAGCCCATTCTATATCTACACATACACATTTAGCTAAAAACATAAACTTAATTCTTTCAGTTTTGCCGTAGTCTGGTAAAAATAGTAGTACCTAGTTCCCGCAGCTTGATTCAGAACAACTTCTCGTTTTCAAAGTTACGTTACTGTGTACTTCGCTGTCGCATCAAGATTATGAAACAACTCAGTTCGTTAAGAAGTACCTTCTACTTAGTTAATTATTAATTAAGTTCAGTGTCTAGCTGACTCCATCTTTGTGGAGTTCAAAATAAATTAGGAACGTCATAAGTGTAGTAAGTCAATTTTAAAAGGGTTGTTGCAAGGAAGCGTTTTAAAGCTTTTGAGTTATTTAAATTCGATGTGTGTAACGGTTGGTCGGCAATACAACTGTACAGGCGTGACGTTATGTTATGTTATCTTACTAACTAGTAAGATACCTTATCATAACGTCACGCCTGTAATCCCCGAAGGTCTAGGCAGAGGTGTACCTGGTAGTACACCACATTTCGCCAGTTAAGTTTAAGTACCATGTAATAGAGGGCGAGCCATCAATCGGGTACTAGTCCAGGCTACGGGGCTGCTACTGAGAAATTCCAATTCAAAACAAACTCAACAACACTTTGCCCGACCCGGGGATCGAACCCGAGACCTCATGCTCAGCAGTAGCGCTTGCGACCACTAGACCAACGAGGCAGTGAGTAAAATTGGACCTTTTATTCTGTTGAAACTCCTTTACTGACGTGAAAAATAATATTTTTATTCTGAGCAAATTTATTTGTAAAATACTATCTTATGTAGGTTGGTATTAACCTTCGTTATAAGCAAAGAGATTTAAAATACTAGTTATAAGGCTAAGCGCGATTTAAAAAAGCAGATGCGAAATCGTGCGAATATTTTGTACCACCAGCGGTATTAGCTAGTCTTAATACTGTCAAAGGATGTACCCAGTAACGTTTAGATAACTTCTTCTTCTTATTTGAACTTCTTTTACGTAAAATTAAGTAGTATATAATGGTTATTTTCTTTTTTAAATCCATGTTGTTGACGCCAGCACATCAAGTTACCCCAAAGTGTCAAATTTCTTTGATCGTTTTTCAACTTTATGCTAAACAGAATAAAGTGCATATTGGTAATTCGTAGGGCGCGCTTGGCCTTAGTGATAAGTTTGGATAAAAGTATATTCGTACCTACACACCTATGTACAGACGCCAGCACATCTAGGTACCTACCCGAAACTGCCAAACTTTCCCAATTGAACGCAAACCTTATCGTGTTTAGAATAAAGTTGAAAACCTATCAAATAAATTTACACATTGGGGTAGGTTGATGAGCTGGCGTCTATACCTACTTTTTACAGAAAACAGTTGCGAGAACCAATTAATAACATTATTTCATTTCAATTATTTATTCAAAAAATAAACATTGTATGGAATATTCACAAGGTAGGTACATGATAATATTACAATAAAATTGTCACCTGCAAAACAATTTTTACGATTTGAAAGCTAAAGTATGGTAAAATGTAAGGCTTAGTAGGCGACTCGGACGCTGAGTCTCGTCCGATCCGGCCGAGACAGGAATTTTATTATAATAAATATTTTTGAGTGGTGTTTCGGACGATACTTTTTTTTAAGCAATTTTTGTACAGTCAGAATGAAAAACCTTAGGTAGAGTTTTATTACTTAAGTAAAAGTCAGGGAGTTGTTAGAAAGAGATAAAGTTTAATATACAATTACAACAATCAACAGTAAACATGATAAATCACAATAAGCAGTCTTATATATCAATTTAAAAGCGTACAATAATAATTATAAATGTTAACAACAATAATCAGTCTTTTATATCTTTTGGAACGTGTACAACAAGAATATTAAAATGTAAATTACTATAATCAGTCTTATACAGGGTTACTGGTAATTAGACGTGAGGGGCTGATAAGGGGGCCAAAATGCAACAAATTGAACCCCCCATATTTATGGCCGAAATTCAATAGTTTTCGAGATATTTGAATTTTATGGGTTTTTCGATATTTAACCAAAATTTTCCAAATAAAAAAAACAATATTTGAATGGGTACCATTAAGAATAATGTTGTAGCTGGCACTTTAATTTGACTATGGACATATTTCAAACTACTTAATAAGAATAATCTCATATCGCTCATTATTTTAATTATTTTGTTTTGAGATATTATTATCTTACCAATATTTTCATTTTACGCTTCAAAAATGTTGCTTCGTCACAATAATTTCTATGACATTAATCGTACAAATAAATAAAACAACTTGCCTATTCTGTAAGTTTTCCATAAAGGTATAAAAGTTAATTTTAAAATACATAATCGTGGCATGGCATGTGTCTGAATCGGCGCGGGGAGATAAATGGTCATTTGTGTACCTTATGTCTACCAACTAGAAGTTTTTATGTCTCAATGTGCGTGCAAAATGCCAAAAGTCAAAAACTAACCGACTCGTGAGAGATCAGAATTTAGAATTAGAATTTATTTAATTATATTAAGAATGTAGTTTTACATAGTATGCTATTAATATTTTTTTAAGTTCTATAAACTCTACCATAACATATGGTGTACACATATTGAAATGTCATTGTTATATAGCTAAGTACAATTAATTATATGATTTAATGATTGACAATAAGTCCAATATGAATCATTTTAATTAGGTAGTCGTTACTTTAAAATCAATGTCAAAATTAAGTACATGTCGTCTTGGATTTTAACAATATTCCACCATTACCACCATTTATTTATTTTCACATAATTATGTCATAAAACAATGATTCAATAACCAACTTGTCCGTAAGGATGTATCCTATACCGATACCGATGCCGATATATCGGCAATACTCGAAGCTTGCTGTTAAATCGGCATCGGCGATATTTTTATGGCCGATTTTACGAAACTTTTTAAATTTCGCGCTTTGAAAATGTAAAATAAACGCGCGTGTTGTCTCGTCTACTTACAAACACGATACAAAAATCTCATGAATGTTAATTTTAATTACTAAAACTATTAACTAATCTCAACCTGTCTGTAGTTTCAAATGATTTTGTTTAGTTTGTCCTGTTATTATTATTTTTATATTATTAAAAAAATAACCTGTCTTGTTACGGTATCAGTATCGCAGATATTTTTTATAAGAGCCGATGCTCTTATATCAAAATAGGATACGGTACTGATACCGATGTATCGGTATCGTATTAAAGCAAGAGTGAGCTGACAAGTAGGGATACTTGTCATCTCATCACTCATTAATAAAAAATACAAAAAAATCTTTATTTTCAGGCGTCGACGGCCCATAGCGTGTTAGTATTCAGTACAAAAATAACTTAAAAACTATGTTAGTAGTAACATCTAGATACACACAAGAACACAAATTATACACAGCAAAATAAACAGCTCCCAACTCGAGATGGATTCATCAAGACCCATGTCTGACATGCAGCTTGCTTGATAAACCTATCCATCGTAGACCCTTCCAATCTTTCTGAAAATACCTTCAGAACGCTATTGCTGCTTCCCCTCACTCTGCGTATCACTGATGCCACTTTTTTTCGCAAAATGTGCAATGTGTTTTAATGTTTATTTTATTTGTAATTAATAATTTATCCATAGCCACAAAGTAAAATATGTATTATTTAATTATGTGTCTGACGGTACTTTGCCTCTAAAAAAGGATGCGTCCGAAACACCACTCAAAAATATTAATAATAATGAAATTCCTGTCTCGACCGCATCGGACGAGATTCAGCGTCCGAGTCGCCTACTAAGCCAAATGTAAGTCAATCGATCAAAAGATGTTTGGGTATAAGAAAGTAGCGGTAAGAGTTCTATTTATTTATACTAATAATAAGGAAGTTATTAAGATTGCTGAAGCATCATAACTATTTTTAAAGAATCTTACCAGAAAGTCGTTGGTTCTATAAGAATTTTCTAGATTCCTGATGCTATGTTAACTCAACAACACGAATGATAGTGTTCGCACATTCGTAAAAAGATGACTGCCAAAATAATCTGGCGGACTGCGAACCGTTTCGACACTTAACGAAGAAATCTTGTTGAAGTTGACGAAGAAATCTTACCAAACCGAAAGATGAAGGGGAAAGCTATGTACAAAGAACACACCAACAGTACCTAACCGATACCTATACCTAACATGAAAACATTTTTGTATAAACAGGGTACCACATGTAGGTACGTTCCAGATTAGACACCGACCTAATTAAATACAACAATATACTGTTTTAATCTCGCTTAATCGTGATCCAATTAATAAAACCCACATAAAATTGTAGCGGCTGGTAAACATAAAACTCCCGAAGGTACAGATTAGACAGCCTATTTTACGTAGGTACCTGCTGTTTGCACGCACTTACCTATGTAATATTGAACAGTACTGAATAAATGATAGCGAAAGAAGGTTGTACTTACTTGTGGCGCTTACTTCGGGCCCCAGAGACTCGAAAGCTTTGCCAAAACTCAGCTTGAGTAGTCGATCTGAATCTGAAACAAATAGTTTTACTTAAAACTTATTTTTAGAACAGCGCCATCTATGTTAAATAAGCGGAGTATATGGAAAACAAGGGTGAGTTCGCCCGGTGAGCGAGTCAATTCATTCTTTACTAAGCTTTCAGGCTGCAAAGTATAAATAGTTTCCGCTAGATGGCGCTGATATACATTTTGTAAAACTGGGTTATGAGGTATTTGCTGTCGTCATGGAAGTATTATTTTCGATAATAATTAAACGAAATTATGATTTATTATCTATACTAATGTCTTTGTTCTTCTGTGGACTTAATGCCATAGGCATATCGACATTTTAGGGTTTTATTAATTTTACCGATTGATTTAACCAATAAGAAATGTTTTACGGTTTTCAGAGATCTTGATTTAATACCCAGTGTGACTTTAGGAATTCTGAAAGGATATTAAACACTGTATCTAACATTCATTAAACCCCAAGGGGACGCCGCGCGCTGGCGTCCGTTTCTATTGTTATTGACACGATTGAAAGCACTATGACGTAAGGTGGCAGACCAATTTATATGTGCTAAAAATCCAATAATAAGCATGTCCTATTAGAGTTATGTCATTTATCAAAGAATTATATAATTTAGGAAAAAACAATACAATACTGGACATTTAGCTTGGGATTATACACAGTCTTTGACTCACATACCTCCTTTAAACTCTTAGGAAACACTCACTCACGCACATTTAAACACATATTTACAAATACACACAAAGTACACAAAATTAAACTCTACACAAAATTAACACACTTTTAAAATTGTTAAAAGGAATGCTACTTTTGGAAATGAAAGTTGTATAAGTATTGTTGATACTATAATAAGCAACTAAATGTTTATTGAACTACCCTCTTGTTGGTATTATAAATGTCACTAACGTTTTAATAATAAGATCTCGCGCACGGCATAGAGTATCCTAGTGTGGGCTACTTATTTTTTATTTTTTTTTGCCATAAAACTTACTACTTTATTAGATTGAAAATTTATTGCACGCTGCCTTCGGATTCTGGTCCGATGTGCAATCCTGATTTTTGGAAATTCACACTGGTACTATGTTTCATTTATTTCCACTTCACCGAGGAATTTTCTATCGGGCAGTTTTATGAGGTATTTGCATCTTATGCAACAGTATCAGGTGAGACTTGCGATACCAATCTAAATAAGCGGTACCAAGAGGTCGGCTGGACAACCGCCAAAATTCCTATTCATAGTCCTACCTACATGTTGGCACTTGAAAATTTAACTGGAACGGACGCATTTGCAAGTCACTCGTTACGAATTCACTTCAATTTATAAGTATTGAATAAGTGGCCACGAGCAGTTTTATTTTGTAAAATTCACCCCGTGGAACTGCAGGGGAATTGAAGAAGTAGTAGTCTCTCATCCCATAGTAATGCTAGAAATTGACAGCTTAACTTTCTCTTGCAGTGTTGTTAACAGACGAGATTAGCAGGAAATTGAAGAACATTTTATATCTGAGTATATCTACGTAGGTACAAATTGTTCTTCAATCATTCAAGTTTTAATAATAGCTTTAGCTTTGATATGAATACTTTAGAGGGATTTATTTTAGATCTGTGTACCTATATTATGTAGATCTAAATTTGGATAAGGGTAGAATGATAATGACTGGAACAATATTTGCAACAACCAGTTCGGTTGCAGCTAAAATGTTATACCTACTCATTTAAGTACAGTTAGTTTAATAGGGTAAGCAAATTCTTCTTCATTTTATGTACAAAAAATCCTTCTAAATCAATAAAGAAAATAAATATGCATCCAATATAACCTTCATATTATTATTATCATTTACATGCAATTTTTGTACTTTTATTCGTACATCATGATTTTACCGTGCGTGTTTCAATCTGTTGCCAGTAAATGTTTTCTTTTTATTTTTTTCTAAATTGTCCCAATTTGCTAGGTGTCGGCACAGCATGTCTTTTTCTTACATTCATCTCTATTTACCATCATCTCGATAATTCTATCTAGTTTAATTTTTTACACGATCCATCATTAATTTTCATCTACTTTTGGAAACTTCAAAATTCATTCATAGATACTCAAAAAAATTCTCACAACATTATCCTCACTTTATTACGCACCATTATATTAAATTCTACAAGCATAGTACCTACCCATAATATACTGAATAGAGATCAATATTAATTGGGCAAATTGCGGTGCTAAGTTCACATTGAGTTGAGAGAGTAACTTGAGGTTGCTACTAACCGATGTCGTTCGAACTGTTCAGTTTGAACTGTTCTCGTTCATTAGTGGGACAATGACGGTTCAAAATTGTACCACAACATTGATTATGTCCATATCTCAAATTGATATTATCTTAGATTTGATATGACTAATTAAAGATGCTTGTACTAGTTTGGGTGTGACTTTCTACACTGCTTCAGAAATATGAGTTATGGGTCAATCTCCAAAACGGGCGTATTCGTGTGATCGCTCTGGTGCTTTTCAGATATTGATATATAATGGTAATTATGTATCTCATTAAAAAGAATGATATTCAAATAGTACATTTTTATTATTGGCCTTCAATTTACACAAACGGTTATGGAAATATTTAAGTTTAAAAAAAATCGCGACCAGAGCAATCATAATTGGTGCCAGAGCGATCATAAATGGTGAAATTAGTGTAACAAAAATAAATATTAATGAAAAATATTATTTATTTAGCCGTTTTAAGTCATGTTCAGTGTACGTGTAACAAGATTATTATATGTAAGAGAAATGTATTATTTTAGAATAAGGTCAAGGCATATTATCAGTCATAAGTACTTCCATACTAAAAATAAATAACAAATTAACAAAATTATAAAGATCAACTTTTGGCTTAGTTTCATTTATTTGGACTTAATTAAATCACTTCTAGGTAAATGAGACAACATTAAAAACCTTTTGAAATCCACCAATATTACATACAGTCTTTTATAGTTATTAAATGATTTAGACTCAATCAATAAAAGTTATTAAAGAAAACTAACGTTTACAATGAACAAAATAAAATTCTTAAAAATGTACAATTTATAAACGTAACTATTTGTAATCATAATACTTAATAGGAATCATGACTAAATTAACAGTCTTTACAAGATATGTAAGAGATTTGTCATGATCATATTTTCCTTAACTAGGTATATCTTTAATGGAAAGTGAAGAATTAAAAAGCAGAACACAAAGTAAAATGCAATTCAGATGGTCAGATCAGATTAAAGTATTGTTTGCAAATTATAATGATACAAATTTTAACACAAAGTAAAAAAATACAATTTTTGTAAGGCTTAGTTGATCAGGAAACTAAAACTTGAGGTTTATTTTAAGCTCAGATAATTGAATAGTACTCGGAGTCGGAGTCGGGTAAATCTTCTGCTGCAGCAACCTTTGTCAAGGTGTTATTGTTTTCCAACAAAGATAAAACTACCTCGGAAATACTTTGAGTACCTAATTAAATTTTCATAGTCAATAGATCTGTAACTCATTGGTAGTACTGTGCCCCGAGCTTTTTGCCTTTGGTAACTCTCTCTTGACTTTACAAGCCATTGTGCGTCTTAGATATGGATCATATTTTATCTTGGCCATTCTACGACGCTCAGTCAATTTCTTCCTAAGACGTTTTTCTTCATTACTCGTAGGTAATTTATTTCGAGGCATGATTTCAACCTGCAAAAATAGTTGCCATTAAATTTAGAGAAGAAAGGGGTAACCCTTTCTTCTCTAATTAACTAACCACAACTGTAAAGTTGTGGTTAGTTAAATGCCATTACAAAAATATCATCAAGGTAAAATACGTCAATAATCTGTTTATGGGTTTAGGTTACCCAAAGAAACCCCCCAGGAATGGTTGTAAATTAAAGGTTATATGTATAGTTCATCGTTTGTCATTGTTACTACTACTTACAATAGATTTATAACGTACAATTAATGCAAAATATCATTGCTCTGTTCTTTTTGGACAGAGCAATCACAGCCATAGCGATCAGAAAAAGTCACAAAATCATAAATATAGCCGAATTTAAAAGCAGTAGAAAGTTATGATTACGTCTCTTAAAAAACATCACAACGATCACTTAATTCACATAACAGACACATTCATAAGCTTACTATTTAATTTAAATAACGTGCCATAGCAATTATAAAATTTGAGAACCAAATCCAGAGCAATCATAAACTTACCTTCGTAATGTCGGAGTGCTGGTTCGTGGCACACAGGTTTCCTCCTGGGCGGTTAGATTACTGCCAGGGTTACCCCGCGGGAGGGGAATAGAGTGTCTATAACGCGTAACTAGGGATGAGCGCGATGTTTTACCTCAGCGCAGAGCGATGAGACAAAATGCCCGGTCACGATTTCAAATTCAAATTGTGGCAAAAGTATTGTTAATATAACTTAAAATAATTTATTACGATGAAGATTAACTATTTGTTATGTAATGTAAACAAGTTGTTTCATATTATCCTTCTTATTAAAAAGTTAAAGAATATTTTATTCATTCAATCGGGAGTCGGGTCAACCCAGAGCGATCAGAATTTCAGGGTTTAAGATTTTTTTTTAAATATTTAAAATAAACTTATTCATAATATTAGTCTTATACCATGTAGATTGGACACCAAACTGTATATTAAAAAATATTTTATAAACGTTTTTCGATTTTAAAGTGGGTTTATCCAGCCCGACACGAAAAAAAATGCCTCTGGAGATCTACCCTTATGTGATCGTAAACGTTGAGTGGTTTGAAATTTGGTTTTGAAGTAAAATTCGTGCATGAATTAATTAGTACCTACTATGATAATGATGATACTTATAAATATGAGCACCCTGGACCTATTGGCAAATTTTTCTTTAAGTATTTTTTTTGTTTATTTCTTTTCTTTTGTATTTTTATTTATTATGCCTGTGTTTGGATCAAATAAATGCTTTCTTTCTTTTCCGTTTTTCACCCAAACAGAATGTTATTATATTATAAATTACAGTTTAAATAATGTTAACATTCAATATATTGCGTAGGTACGTGAAACTTAGACCGTATGAAATTTAGATTTGTTAGATTTAAAAATCTGATTCCATATAAATGTAGGCACAGATGCCAGCACATTAAGCTAGTTTTTTATAAAGTTGAAAAACTATTAAAAAAATTTGACGCATCGGGCTGATATTGATGTGCTAGCCTCTGTACTATATTCTACAAAAAAAATTAAATAACGCGTCAAGAAACTTTCTTATTGCATAGAGATTAATTTTATTGTGACGATTAATTAGATAACTCACTAATCCTTGATGAAATGCTATCCACATCATCATTTTCATCATCTTTATTCTGTCCTTATCCCAAATTCTATAAAGTGTTGGTGCAACATGATTGACTTCTCCTGTATACCTATTGCAGAGTAAAGTTACTCTTATGTCTTGCTCAATTTGATTGAGACGTGAAACTTGATGCCTTCAATTATGAAATAGTCTTCTACGGTAAAGCAATGATAATAATCTAATACCATAATTTAAAACCCATAAGATATCAAATACAAACCAGCAGCCGTTGAATCTGGCGGTGGTTGGAATAGGAATGTGGCTGCAAAACCCTGGCCAGGAGTCGCGGAATTGGCGGTGAACTGGATGACCAGCGCAGGACCTGTCGACAGCACCTCGTAGCCTGGAAAACGAAAGAGTTTTATTAATTAATAGATATAAAGAGTTTAACACACATAGGAAATTGGCAGATTGGAACAAAATCTAAGGCGCTTCGCAAACGTGGACACTTTTGTGTCTTGTTTCGGATACAAGCTATTAATTAATATTTGATTTCTATATACCTACTAGTATGAAATGAACTAGTGATCCTGAATGATGATGAACATTTTGGAGACGGTGTCCCGTGCCGGTAACAAAATGTGTTTTCGTTTGCGCAGCCCCTTAATGCTTCGGTATGTAACTGGGTCTATTGTGTAAAAGATTTAAAAAAGATTTGATTTGATTTAAAGGGGCCACTGACAGGCCACTTTTTTATATACATATAATGGGTCTACTCTTGACCTCAATCTTGTCCTGCGGTCAGAGATGAGGTCGACGATGGAACGAGCTTAGCCAAAAGAAGCTAGATTGGGGTCATATGAACTCGGAAACACCGATGCAGGCAGGGAATTCCATTCCTTGGTTAAACTATTATACAAAAGTCGAAAAAGATTGTTGTGTTTGGTTTTTACTATAGGATAAACTCTAAAACACGAAATAAAAATCAGCTGTTCTAAATATTTAAATAAGTAAAATGAAGGTATGTAAATAAATCATGTATGGACCAGCTGATATTTTACCTACATAGGTATTAAAATAATATTGAACTATTATGGCATTTTCAAATCATAAGTTAGTTGACAACCTGCCCTTACTGCCCAGCCTGCCTACCAGCGCCTTCATTAGCCGAAGTTTGCACCTCAAAAGTGAGTTAGTAAATCGTTTATTTTGAAAATATGGGTACCTACTTCATTGGGTTATTATTTTTGGGTACGCCTTGGCTAACGCCTTCATTTGGTAAGGCATCACAGGCTAAGCAGTTACCTAAAGAGATAAACTTCTAAAAAAAATTACAAGTTGGAGTAGTTTCACAAATAAAATTATATGAGTACGCGAGACTCCACAAACATGATGGATTTCGATGTATGAC
Organism: Euplexia lucipara; assembly: GCA_921972225.1. Lineage (NCBI taxonomy): Eukaryota > Metazoa > Arthropoda > Insecta > Lepidoptera > Noctuidae > Euplexia > Euplexia lucipara. The sequence continues at coordinate 14,871,632 of OV179152.1, read as the reverse complement.
TATAATATATGTTACTTGAAATAACCATAGGTATTATTACCAGCGTTTAATGACCCCGTATATCATCAGCTATAGCTTCTTGAAATTATGATGAATATAGTATCAACGCTGACCAGGGTTGTGAATTTAGTTTGATCTTGTATTATTGATGAATTACTAAACTTATAAGCCCAGAACCACCGAAACCACATGAAAAGGCGAATCCATATAGCACTCTGAAGAGGTTGAAAACTTCTATGCAGAAACTTAGAATATACTTGAAAGGGACAGTCCCTTTAATCCATTTCCCAAGTTATTGACCCCAATTTCAATATTGGAGACCAAATAGCCGTGACGGACTTCCAACGTAAACTTTAACGAATCTCCGATAGTGCACTCTAATATGTATTAACGGTTTACAGTCCCGAGCCATGAAAAGTTAAACTGAAAATCTATCACCCGGCAAATCCCCAATACCGTTCGTTGGGATTCAACACAACTCTTCGGCGCGGAGCTAAAATAAAATTTCCATTCCAGTAAGATCCCGTTGGAAAATTCAACAAAAGAATGGCATTACTGATTTTAGAAACGTCACGAAATTTCGGATTTGGCATCAAAGGAACTGCCAGGCATAGTCGAAATTTGAGAGACGAAATTCTCTCACGACACATCACTTCCGTGTTATACACGTCATATATTTGTTATGTGATATAACACGGAAACAGGCGTAGGTAACATGTACTGAATAACATCTCTGAGTCTCTTTTGTTACAGAGGGTTTTTGAAGAGGGTTTGTATTGAAAAGATGAGCGCACTAAGGATTGAACGATCCTCATTGTTGCTGACTTTCGGGTTCAGTAAATCCGGCGCTTATAAAGCTTAATGAAAAGGAATAAGAAGATCGGATTAGTATCTATAGAAGTAAGTAAGTAGATAAGAACTTTATTACTTATACGCAAGATTATATCTAATGTTCGTGGGTCAAGGGTTCCAAGGATAGAAACAGCGGGCTGGGATTATAGGTCAATATAGTGGTAAGTTTATTTTGTTATGCTTGAAATGTCATGGTAGCATTTTGACTTACTGATTTCGTCTTTTAAGCCATGCTATGGAAAGTATTAGCTTCTTACTTAACCTTGGAAACAGAGGGTAGAACGGAAGTTTATAAAGTCTAATTAAATTAATTAATTAGAACATTCAATAAGTTAATTTAAGTTTAACGGGGTATCGTGTTACCCAGTAACTGGGTTGTGGAGGCAGACAAGCAGTCGCTGTCAAGTAAACCACTGGTATTCAGCTGCACCCAGTTAAACTAGAAGCCGACCCCAACATAGTTGGGAAAAGGCTAGGCAGATGATGATGAGAACATTTAAAAAGTCACTTCTGATCTGGCGGTAACTTACATAGAACTTTTATGAAGTAAGAATGGTTCTTATGAGGTTTAATTAAAGCCTATCTCGGAAAACAGTACTCCATCTTTTTTTATTGCATATTTGCTCCTAAAATATGTGTCGCGGCAAGCGATATTCTTGAATAATAAGTTATGAAGTTGATGAACTTAGTACAGAGTCTATAGTGACCAGCGTGACGTTACTTGTCATTTGAAAATGGCGCGAATGTGTTTTCGGTAATGTCACGTGGACAGAGTCATGCTGGTGTGTGGGAGCTGGGCAGAGCTCAGATTGATTTGAGGCACCAACGAAGACACACATCCAGTACGAAACTGTCAGTTACCTATTTGAGTTATGTTTTGTGATTACGATTGTTAAGTGAGGTTATTACTGCAATGAAGATTGCTATTCTACGTTATGAACTCGGTACCACGAAACCACCATCGGTGTCAGCTCATCGCTCAGCCATCGCTGCCGCCGACATATTTATATAAATGCAACATCTGTAACCTCTGCATCATGAAATAAACGATATTATATTACTATTATTATTATTGTTTCCTAGTAGGCCCATTCTTTACTATAAAAAAGACTGTCAAGTAACGCCATATTTTCTTGGATGAAACTTTTGGTGGACTTTTCTATATAGACGTCAATTTTTGTAGTAGCAGCTTCTCATAAAATGTTCTTTCTACAAACTGACTCTTATTGTTGGTAAAACTAACAAAAGTAGGAAACAATATCACGCCATACTTCTCTTCATTGCAAGTAATTACGACATCAGATAACCGGTACTAAGATTTTGCATGACTAACACGAGTAGATAAAGGTTCAAGGTTTAAGTCCAGTTTACATTGAACTAACGTCAAGAGCAAACGTTGACGACGATAACTTATCGTTACTTATACATATATGCTTATCGGCAGCTTCTTACTTGGTTAATTATCTTAACAAATAATTGCTTAGGCACGTTACTTTGAGGTCGACTCGGTGACAAATCGTTTTGGGAGCAAATAGTTGCTTTTGTGATACTATGGTTATTGATTTCCTATTAGCTTATTCGGTAACTAATTTCGGCATTGGTTGAGATAGGTCTACTCTAATCTGTATTTTTTTCTCAAAAGACAAATTAAAGCACTCATTCAGATAAGTCCTTTCCTATCCCTGAGTTTGTTTTGATGTTGCTTCTAAGTGTAGGTAGGAAATCTCTATGGACTTCAGTCTAGTTAACGATTTAGTAGTAATAGTTAATTAACATGTAAAAGTTTTATTTGTTACTGATTTAGAGAAAAAAATATTTATCATTTATATTTTTATTTTATGTAAAATGTCTATTCATTCGTTTCAAGAGTTTCACCCAAATAGTATCAGGTCTCAGAGAATAGAAAGCAAAAACAAGAATTATATATTTTAATATTAGTATTCACGAGAAAATAATCTTCAAAATGGCACGTAAGCCCTCAAACATCTAAAATTAATATTTTCAACCAGCCAACAATCTTATTGTTTCATAAACTGCTGAATATTGTCGACTACAAATTACCATTGAATCTTATGAATAGAAGTCTGACAAGATTAATTATATTTGGTAATTTTAATGAATAATGGCTGATATTATTTTATGATGGACGTCTTAACCCGGCGAGCATGAGGTGAAAAAAAGTTACTTCAAGAATGTGGCAGGGTGTGACATACCCTTATCTTAATGTACCGTAATATAGTTATTTTTATTATTATTTTTATTTTGTTGATTTTATTTTGTAAAATAATGAATTATTTAATGGAGTTAAATGAAAGAAGTTCTTTTTAAATAATAATGTTTTATTTGTTCATATTTATTTTATACTATGTAATTTTAGGAACAAAGTATAAGGTTTTACAAAAATAAAGAATTCAACAAAATTATTATTCTTTGGAATTGAAATCAACTTAAAACTAAAAGATAATGAGATCCACCTCGTAAAAAAACTAATTAAGTATTTTTTTAATTGAAATAGGATTAATCAGCACTGTTGAGATCAGCACAATTTTCGCAAATAAATTTTGCATGTTCCAAACATATGGGCTTGCCACAAGCATTGCAGGAATGTTTAGTTTTTCTGTCTTTCTTATATGGACAATCCTGGCATCTGACATATCGTCCGGGTGCAATTGTAGGTCTAGGTGAGGGTTCACCGAGCTGCTCTTCGATTCGCTGGTGAATGTACCTCGGAATATTTTACTTAGTTTTTCGTGAATGTAGGTATTCGTAAATCATTGATAAGCCCAAATTACGAATGAATTCTGTTCAATCAGTTGCTGCCTCTTCCAACATAGCATGAATCTGTTCCTCTTGACTTTCAATATCCATTTTGGTCAAAAACTAACAAAATAAAATAAAAAAAGATGTTCAATAAATGAACGAATAACAAATTCATATAGTAAAATAATAAAGAAATAACAAAAATCTAAAAACAACAAACAAAACGCAACAAAATCTGAAATTAATTGAAAAAAAAAAACTATTAAAACAGTTAAAATTCATTAATAAATCATTACGTAAAATAAATACGTCAAAAATGAGGCAGGGTAAAACATACCCGAGACAAGTTTGTGCACGTATAACTTCGCTGATGCCTCGCGCCACACTGGGATCACGCCACTACTCCGTTCCGCACGCCCCTACCTTCAGCTACTGACCGATCTAGTGTCGCCAGACGAGGATTTTAAAATGTACAGTACTTTTAAATTTTAACAGGGTATGAGATACCCTGGATCATGCTCGCCGGGTTAAATATAGTCTGAGAAACAGGCGCCATTGTTTGAATAGGTAAAACCTGGAAATTAGGTATAGAGTTCCGCCTGCAATCACAGCACTGCGGAACTAGAGCGAATGGGCTACCAATAGGGTTGCTAAAGGCTTTAAGCAAACATAGAAAGAATATTGGAATGCACATGAAATGAAGATAATATTGAGAGAGAGAATCTTATCGTTGCCTATTTGAGCAACCCAATTTATTCCTTTGGGTAGAAAAGCACAGTCTAAACATTTGAAGTGATAGAAATTTTAACTCATAAGAAAGTAACGGGTTATAGCTAGAATTACTTAGTGTCACTACTTTATTTACGTCAGTAAGAAGCAAATAGTTGGAGTACTTAGGTACTCCTTAGGCATTTATCATTAGGTATTTGGAGATTCAATGCGTGTCTCCGACATGGCAACAAAGCTAACAACAATATTATCAATAATTTAGATTAAATTGAACACAAACAGAAGATGATAAAGATTACTTCACTAACACAGCATGTAAGTTTTATTCGTTGTCAGTGCCTGTCTGGACATTTTATTATTTATTCATCCTTTAAGCCCACGAATGTACAGATGTGAACTTAATACTATAGTATTTGGCATTTTGAAGTTGTATTGATGACATGATGATGATGTAATGGTTAGTGCAGATATGTTTCGTCAGTTAACTACGTTTATGTCCGATGTATTAGGGGACGATTGCCATAAACCGGGTTCAAACCCAGACTCCAGAAATAAGCATGGAGGCCTGTTAGTTGTCCATCTTGTATTAGCCTTAGTTTACTAAGGTTCATACAAAAAAGTTCCCAACAGAATACCCCATATTATAATTTTGCCCTACGTCAAAATCGAGCCCAGGACTCCAATGCTATAAGCGGCATAAAATTTATTCTAGACCTATAAGACAATAAAATATTCTTGAAATAATGTAATGTCCTAATACATGCCAGCCCTATCCACTGAAGTCAATGCTGCTTTGACGCATCATTATTCATTCAAAAAGGTAGGTGGTGGACTCTGCAGGAGCTACGAATGTAAGTAGTATACAAACGCTACTAGCTTCAGTCGTGGCAGAATGTAATAAGTTATATATTTCATTTTACACAGAAAAAAATTCAAGAGTAAATATACGTGAAGTAAGGAAGATGCAGCAGCAGCAGTAATGAAAATCCGGTAAAGAGCGAATCGGGCTTGCTTATGGTTATCAACATCTTTTATATGAAGATAGAAATTTTAATTTGCCCTTGTTTATGATACCCCGCTTGATCTAGCTATTCCTCTTTTAAATATGCCCCATTTCAGTACTGTTGCAAGGAACATTTTCTTAAACTGTTTTAAGTGCTAGGAATTTCATTCGTTTGTATTCATATTTATTTTTTTCAGTCGACAGCAATATGTTAGAAATAGCTATGAAAGATAGAATAAGTCACACTGCAATTAAATTTTTACAGTTACCTATTTCATGAACTAGGTAGTTTGTTCAGTATGCTATTTTGATTTTGTAGGGTAAAACTTTGTTAAAACGGACACTAAGCTCATAGTTTTACAAATAAATTTATTTTTTAACTTTTTTCTCTATTTTGGTACGGAGTCGATAAAAGCGATTAGAGCGTTTTTCACTGTATGTTATCCACACGTGTTTATTATGGACGGTTCGCTTTAGTTTCGAAACCCAGCTCTTTTTTGATAAAGCTACAGCGTGAAGGTCTTATTATCTAAAGCTTTGTCACTATGAAACCTAGTATTCGCAAGCGTTGTGCTACTGTTGTGTCCGAGGTCCTGGGTTCAATTTCCAGTTCCGATAAAGTATTATTGGATTTCCATTGAGGAGCTTGAGGCTAAATGACAACCACACTATCCTTGACGAGGTCGTTCCGTGGAGGGGTAACCATTCATTACAAACACGACTCCTCCGTGCCTCGGAAAGTGCGTAAAGCCGTCGATCCCAGCTATCACTTAAAGATTTTTAACACAGCGTTACGGGCAGTCAGAAGCTCGAAAGTCTGACTACCAGTTCAACCATCGTGTTAAACAGTTACTGGGTTGTGGATGTCCAACAGACAGTCGCTCCATGTAAAACACTGGTGTTAAACTGGAAGCCGACCCCAACATAGTTGGGAAAAAGGCTAGGCAGATGATGACGTTCGAGAATTTCCAAGAGCTAACTGGAGTTTAAATGCGTACCTGGTTGATGGCAAAAATGACTGACAAAATATGAATGTACTTTTAGGTGCACTTCTGTCCAACCCGGGAGATACAGGTGAGATGTTATGTGATAGGTACAAACAAATTGGCCTGAAACACAGGTTTGAATACAACCACCTAGTTCAGGGGGTCGCTAATAAACGTATAACCTGATCCCTTTACTTTCACTTGTAGTAGAAATATTTTAGCTTTGGTTTATAAATTAGAACTGAGTATAAATTGTGTAGGATAAATTATATATTATTGTTTGGCTAAATGTAAACTTTTTGCAAACAATGATTTTCTTGAAGAAATTATTATTGTTATTATTGTTTAATATTTTTTTTTAATTTTAGAAGAAATCGTCTGTTATATTTAAGTCAGCTTAGTTGAATACCTAGTACATGTACCAAAACACAATCTGTTCCAGACAGGATATTAGCTGGAGCTGGAATACTCAAGGTTATTTACGTAATCTAAAGGGAATCAAATCCGAAATGTTTTCTAGGAAAACCTAATGTATTACTTTAGGGATAATTGATGTTCGTCTTGAATAAAGTTCTACATAAGCTCAATTTTATACGAGATGAAATTTAAAGATTTATTTGAGTAGTCTGTTGAGAAAATGATACGTTACCTTGAAGTTAATGTCATCTTTAAGTACCTAATTTTGTAATAGACAGACAAAAGTCCATAGAGTTAGCTATGGACTTTTGTCTGAAATAAATAAATTGAAATTGAAATTGCGCCATGTGTACCGTTTATTTAGGAGCAGGGAAATGACTAAAATGTTTTCTTTTAACTTAATAGAAGTAAAAAACTAACTGATTCACAATAATAAAATGGGGTTGAGCTATAAGACAATGTATGACGTTTGCAGTGCATTTCGGGACTAGTCAATTTAAAGCTGCAATGGGTATTTCTATTTTTGACTGGCCTGTTGGTCTAGTAGTTAGTGACCCTGACTGCTATGCCGGAGGTCGTGGGTTCGATTCCCACCCAGGACAAATATTTGTGTGATGAGCACGATCATTTGTTCTGTGTCTGGGTGTAATTAATTTATCTATACATATAATAAGACTGTAAAAAAACTGTGTCTGTACATTGAATATATTTAAAAAATAATAATTGAGGGGGGTTTAGAAACAGTAATAGAGCACGAATTTAAAAAAAAAAGTCTGTCTGTTTGTCTGTTTGTCTGTTTGTCTGTTTGTCTGTTTGTCTGTTTGTTTGCACACGCTAATCTTCGGAACTACTGGACGGATTTGAATGATTTTTTTTTTGTTGTATAGATATTAAGTCTGGTCAACACATAGGCTATAATTTATCCTGGAAACTGGAACACCTGATGCAGAACCGCAACAGACCAGCTAAACTATAGGCGATACAAAAATGGTCCCATAGCAAAAATTGTTCCACGTGATGAGCATTTTCTGCTGAGAGAATAAATTTGAAGATCCGGAACACCTGATGCAGAACCGCAACAGACCAGCTAAACTATAGGCGATACAAAAATGGTCCCATAGCAAAAATTGTTCCACGTGATGAGCATTTTCTGCTGAGAGAATAAATTTGAAGATCCGGAACACCTGATGCAGAACCGCAACAGACCAGCTAAACTATAGGAGATACAAAAATGGACCCATAGCAAAAATTGTTTCACGTGATGAGCATTTTCTGCTGAGAGAATAAATTTGAAGATCCGGAACACCTGATGTGGAACTTCAAGAGCCCAGCTACACTATAACATATTATATTGGAATGACGTCTTAGCAAGAGTTGTTCAGCCTTATGAGCACTCGCTGTTGACGTATAAAAATCGAATATCTGGAATACCTGTTGTGGAACTCCAAGAGCCCAGCTACACCATAACTCAAATAGGAATGACGTCTTAGCAAAAGTTGTTCGGTCTGATAGGCATTTCCTGTTGACTTATAAAAATCGAAGATCAGAAACATTTGATATAGAAATTAAAACTATCACTAATTTCATTGCATAATTATAAAATAACATAAGTAGTACTACGCGGTGAAGGCGGGAACAGTTCAGGACTGATTTTCGATGACGATGGTATATCGTTGAAAATTAGACTCTACTGGCTAAAACTCCCATTTTTTTTATCGTATGCCTTCGGGCTTATGTCATTTGAGTGTTTAATTTCCTTTTCCATTTATCTTCGTTACACGGTAGCTTACCCGGTAACGCAGGGGAGCAGCCACTTAGATTTTAATTGATCAGGTATCATTACAAAAAAACTATAACCATGCCTAGAAAGAGGTCAAATTTTTCCCAATGTTCCAAAGGTGCTAAATGATTAAAGACCATAAGATCCCAACAATCTACCGAAGAGCGTTAGGAGAGACTTGATGCTGTTCGAGAACATGAGGCTGCAACTCGCTCCGTGGAAACTTCTTGGGATCGCGAAGCACGCCTGCATTCTCAGCGTATTTACGCATCTACATCCAGGTCTCTAGAGACCAGTGAAGAATATGTGCGCGACTGACCGCTGATCGTGAACATCATGCACTGTCTCGCGAGTTGGAGACGTTCACGGAAAAAGCATGACGCTTGAGTTTTCAGCGTATATACGCATCGACTCTAGAGATAAGTGGGGGAAGGAGATGCGCGACTGACCGCTGATCGTGAACGTCACGCAACATATTATAGGCTATAATTTATTTTGGAAAATGGAACACCTAAAGTGAAAGAGATATAAAAATGGTGCCATTGCTAAAACTATTCCACGTGAAGAGTGTTTTCTGCTGTGAGACTAAATTTGAAGATCTGGAGCACCTGTAGGGGAACTCCAAAGCCCAGAGACAATATAACATATACATAATAGAAAAAGTCTTAGCAAAAGTTGTTAAGTCTGACGGCATTTCCTGTTGACCAACAAAAATAAAAAATCTGGAACATCTTGAATTGTCTCGCGCATCCCATTGATTTCCCGTCCCCGGGCTTATAGAATTCGACATCAGATGTTTCAGATCTTCGATTTTGACGACCCGTTGTCGCTGGCATAAGCAACAGGATCCGCGTACGAAGTCGCGGGCAGAAGCTAGTCTATAATATGTATGTATTTAGAAATATATAAGTATGTTTATCAGCTGTTTAGTACCCATAACACAAGCTCTTAGCTTAGCTTGGGACTAGATAACGTTGTGTGAAAGTTGTGGAGTATTTATTTTATTTATTTATTTATTTATAGAAGGCCTTTCCCGACTTTGGTCTACATGGTTTCACTTACATAACATTTTTAGATGATCTATCGTACTTTTAAATTGACCTCGGTCTGTAGGTTACTGTCGGAATTTTTTCTTAGAGATCAGTCAATTTGGAATAAGGCGCAATTTCTCTTTTTTTAATATTGACGAGTAAAAGTGTTTGGAAAAGATTTAATTTCAATATATATAAGTACAGACGCCAGCACATCAAGTTACCCCAATGTGTCAAATTTCTTTGATCATTTTTCAACTTTATGTCAAACAAAATAAGGTAAAATTTGCAATTGGGAAAATTTGCAGGTACAAGGTTATTGGTTATATATATTTTTTAATTGCCAGTGATTAAGTACTGCTTTATTTTTTGTTAAGTACTGCCTTATCTAAAAGACGCATCACTGTTGCTGAATATTAGTAGCGTGTACGCCTGCTTTCCTGCCTACGCAGGTACCTAATTTTATATTCTTAGTTTATATTATTTATAAGTATACTAAGTTTAGCCATTTATATTAGGCTTAGTTAATGGTTTATATTGTGTCTTTATTTGTATGAGTGTTTATGCTTATTCATTAGTTTAAGCAACATTAGTTTACTGCCAACTGTGGAGGCTTGTAAATGGCTTGTCGTTGAACAACTCGCTATTAATTTTGTATTGTTAGCTGTAAGCCACCCAAAGAAAATAAAATAAAATAAAATTAAAAGGCGTCCAGATGCACCTCGAACTTCCATGGTAACTGAGATATTACAAAAAAATTGCATTGCACTTAAGGTGGACTTTTTCTCATTAAAATAAATGATTTACCTAATGCTATTCACCACCCTATGGTATTATCTGCAGATGACAGTACGGCTCTTTTTACAAATAACAAAAATGAAAATCATGATGAGCAAGAAATAAATGATCCCCTGTCTAAGTTGACAAACTGGCTTACTTACACTAAATAATCTAAAAATAAATCTTACAAAAACCCATAACATTAATTTTAAGAAAAAAACCGCAAAATCAATTCCTATATCTATTGAATACAAGATCTAGAAATTTTATTTTTCTATACACTTAGTTCGCAATAAATAATTTGAATTTAAACTTCAAGTTACGGTGACTATAAGACGGGGTATGGTGCGCTTCTCTGCGAGTGCGCATGACGTCATCCTAGATACACACTAATGATAGCCAATAGAAGTTTGACTGTTAATCGTTGAACACTATGTCCAGTAATTATAACTATAAACTGTCAACGGAGATACTGTTAGTTAAAAAGTCAGACAATGGCTCGTGAAACTAAAAAAAACCGGCCAAGAGCGTATCGGGCCACGCTCAGTGTAGGGTTCCGTAGTTTCCCGTCCGTCACAATAAGTGTTCAAAATGCTTGCATAAACGACTGTATTACAAACTTAGTCCAGAAATTATTTTGTACAACTTTTTGTCTTTTTTGTACAAAAACTGTTTCCATCCAAGTTCAAAATAACTTTCCTAGAAAGGCCTTATAAAGTTCTACATTTCAGATTTTTTTCATATTTTCTAAACTTATGGTTCAAAAGTTAGAGGGGGAGGGACACATTGTTTTTTACTTTTGGAGCGATTATTTCCTAAATTATTAACATTATCAAAAAATGATATTAGTAAACCCCTATTCATTTTTTAATATCTTTCCAAAAATATATCACACGTTAACGTTGAAATTAAAAAAAAAATCACTTCCCATTTTACATATAAGGGGGCTACCCTAATTAAACATTTTTTTCCATTTTTTATTTTACCACTTTGTCGGCGTAATTGATACACATATTGGTACCAAATTTAGTGCTATGCTAGTGCTAACGGTCAAGGAGATTAAGCGAGGACGGACGGACGGACACACAGACATGGCGAAACTATAAGGGTTTCTAGTTGACTACGGAAGCCTAAAAGTCCTTATCCAGGTTCTGTCAGCCGACTGATAGAGTTGTAGCATCTACAGTCAGACTGTACTATTTGTGTTATCCGATAGAGTCGTTTACTTTTTGCACACGACTATTTATCACAGTATAGCTGAAAGTATCAGTTACTTGTCTATTCCAGAAATGTAAAGCCTGGCTGGGCGTTTTCATAATTAGTTTTCTGTTAAATACACATCTGATTTTCTTGTCGGTCTGTAACTAAACGAGTAATGAAACGCGCTATGTTGACCCGGATGCAATTAACGATTAAATGATTGCAATATTATTTACCTTTCTTCTAGCGTATTAATAACATTCATGTATGAAGTATGTTTTTGAAAGCGTATATGAGACTCCTACCGCCTTTATACGTGGTGTACAAAGTTTGGTCAATTCTAATGTACAGACGCCAGCACATCAAGTTACCCCAATGTGTCAAATTTTCCCAATTGAATATAAACCTTATTCTGTTTCACATAAAGTTAAAAAGCGGTCAAAGAAATTTGACACATTGGGGTAAACTTACGTGCTGGCGTCTGTACAAAAAATGTATGAAAAATCGGAGATAATGGTTGTAACTTCGCTCTGCGTTTATTCATAACGGGGTTACCTATTCAAAATTACATAGTTTGCTTTGACAACTTCAGCTAAGGTGTTGGTAGATTTAAATAGTTCACACTGCACTGTTCGGATATCGTACCGCGAATCCTGTCATTCTCTAGAGTAACTTTGCTCTAAAGAATGACATGATACTCTCAATACTCTACTACAATCGATCGCTCTTCGATGGAGGAGAGGGCAGCGCGGGACTTAAATTTACGTGAACTAACAGTAAATTAAATGTCTTTTGGCTGAATTGTTCTACTCCATTACACAATGACGTCATTAAGTCTTATCGTAGTTGAAGTGAATATCGTAAATATACCATATACTAAGTAAAAAGCACGCCGCATGCCAATTTCTAGTCATTCTTTGTAGTAAAATGAATCCATCGACTAATCTTTTGAGTTTAAATAAATAATAAATATTCCACAACTTTTCACACAACGCCATTTAGCCCCAAGTTAAGCTTGAGAGCTTGTGTTATGGGTAATAAACAGCTGATAAACATACTTATATATTTCTAAATACATACATAATATAGATAAATTACACCCAGACACAGATCAAATGATCGTGCTCATCACTCAAACATTTGTCCTGGGTGGGAATCGAACCCACGACCTCCGGCATAGCAGTCAGGGTCACTAACTACCAAAACCAACCAGTTTAGACTGCACCTGTCTTTAATTTATTTGTTTGCCTGATAAAATAATAATAATAATCCTCCATACCGTTTCCGGCTACGGCGACCGTTTCTTCCTTACTGGCGTCTATCATGGGCTCTCATGTGGCTAGCAAAACCACCTTTGTTTACAAACACTCTTGCACAGAGTGGACACATGAGAGCACCATTTACATAATTGTAATTTATTGCCGCAGGTGGTCGGGCTTTTAGTTCGTCACGCTTAGAGTCTAGCTTTGAAAGCCGACGAGTTTCAAAGTCAAAAACTTTCTCTTTTACCAGTGACCTCCACTCTCCGCGGCAAGACGCAAGGTCCTCCCACCGAGAAGGATCTACGTCACAACCCTTCATGTGCCGCTTAAGCACATCCTTAAATCTCAAGAGTTGACCGCCATGCCTTCGCTTGCCCTCCCGAAGTTCTGAATAAAGGATGCGCTCCGCCACTCTCTGCTCCGACATGCGTGCCAAATGGCCGCACCACCGAAGTTGCCTCCTCATGAGGTATGCCTCAATGCCTCCCACATTGGCTCGTCTCAATACTTCAGTGTTGCGCACACGATCAGACCAATGAATTTTAAGAATTGAACGGAGGCATTTGAGATGAAATCGGTCCAATTGCTGAATGTGACGACGATACGGTGTCCATGTCTCGGCAGAGTATAGAATATTAGGTAGCACCACAGCCATATACACTGATATTTTTGTGGCGCGCTTTAAGTCGTGTGAGCAGAAGACCCTGGCATCTAATTTACCGAAGGCTGCAGCAGCAGCACTGATTCTGCTGTTGATTTCGGCGTCAAGGTCACACTTTGATGTTAATGTGCTCCCCAGGTATCGAAACTTATCAACCTGCTTCAGTACGTCTTCACCGAGCTTAATAGTCAGCGTCTCTTGACCTTGAACATCCAGAGACATAACTTCCGTCTTCTTGACGCTGATCTTCAGGCCAAATTTAGAACACTGCTCGTGAAGGTTCATTACAAGCTGTTGAAGCCCTTCCGGGGATTCCGCCACAAAACACAAGTCATCTGCGTACATAATTTCCTCAATATGTGCAAGAGACACTTTAGAGCTTGCCTTTAATCTCGACAAATTGAAAAGTCTGCCGTCTGTTCGGAAACGCAGCCGGACACCCTCTGAAGATATCGCAAGGACTTCACGAATGACCAAGACGCAGCCTTGCTGCCTTGCCTGATAAAATAACAGTGGGACATATCCAAGATCTATATCGAGGAACTCTGTTGGATCCACAAGGGCAGAGAAGTGTAAAGCGACGAAGAATCCTCCTGTGATGCCGGGACTCCAAGCAGGGCAATGCAATGTCCCGCATCGTCGCATCCCGTGAAATTAGATCTTGAAACCGATTTTTCAACGTCACTTATATTAGTATTGTGTGTCGGGAAGTCAAGAAATAAAATCTTGTTATGATATTTGTGGAAATGCGCGGAAATAAATGTTGAGAGTTTCTGTGAAGTGAGTTAGTTGAATGTTGTGTAAGGCCCACACAACATTCAAGGTTTTGTAGAAAAATAATAAAAATATAAGGACTTAGCTTTTAAATTTTAATAAATAGGTTTTATTTTGAACTATCTGCTTCGACTGATGAATTTTTCAATTCTCAATTTACACTACATGTTTATAAAACGATACTTTCAGTTTTTACGACATTCCAGATTTTCAGGAAACGAACCTATTTAATTTTCTTTGCTAAATTTTAGGAGAAATATGACTTAAAATAATAAATGTACCAAAAAAAAAATAAGAATATTAAATCCATGTTGCCATTGAACTAAAAACCACCAACAGATATAAGTAACAATATTTTATATTTTATCTTCATAAAATAAATGACAACCGAGCAACACAGCGCAGTTTCGGAGCCGCTATCCGTAAATCCAGTTAGTTTCATAGTTCCAGCCCGAAAATGTACGTAAACCGGTGTCACACTGTCGCCAGGATTTATGTAGGAAGCAATATAGCTCTTGTGTGTGTAATAATAAATTATAAGTACCTGTGAGCTCGTTACACAGCATAGCTATAGCTGGCGAGTTGGTGTCTCTACCATCAAAGACTTTGATAATGTCCGCTCGGCGCAGGCAACTGAAATGGGAGAACATACTGTATTAATTATGAGACATGAAACAAACAACACGCTGTTTATAAACTTGGGTTAAAGCAACGTGTGCAGCACTAACATACACTGACCTGCAAAACTAAGTATCACACTTTTAAAATTGGATTATTTAATGTTATTGTTATATCTTATGTTAAGTTAAAATGTCACTAATGTATAGTTAACAAGTTTCAAAGAAAGCTGATAAAATTGGCTAGGTATAAGATTTTTTTTTATTTAATGTCTCTACTTCTAAAATTTAGAAAAAAATAATTTGAAAGTTTAGTGCAGGGCAGTCGAATTATGTTGGTGGAGATGAAATTCTGGTTAAAGAGTTTTATATCTCACAAAGAAATTAATAGTGTACTCGTAATTCGTGTTACCTATATGATTAATTGATTACGTTTTGTTTTTTTTCCCTTTTGTGTAGTAGGTACACAACATTATTTCTTGTTCAACAAAGGACGTTTCATGCACGAGGTTATGCTTCAAATCCGGGCAAGTACCAATATGACGTTTTCAATTCTTATGTGCTGTCTAAGTTTGTCTAAGTCACTAACCGTAACGTGGGAAAAATTTAAAATGAACCTCCCGACCAGTCACACTGCTACTCGATAGGACAACTTTCTGTGAAGAGTGTGACTCGTTGGGACAAAAACATTCTGTATCACTGTGTTTTTTAAGCTTGGCCATTCAATTAAGATATAGAGAAATCATGAAACAATGACAGTTTCAAATTCATCACAGTAGGTGTGCGGGTGTGGGTTGTAACTGTTGTAAGTAATATAAATGCACTGATTGGTTTTTAATGTAAAAGAAAGAAGAAGAAGAAGTGTAATATAATGTTAAAGAGTTTATTAAAAGTTCTTTAATATAAAATTTTATGTTACCTAATTGTTGAAATGTTTAGAATGTTTGTCAATGTCAAAAAAAATCAAAATCAAAAGTTATTTATTTAAATTAGGCTGAGGATCGGCACTTTTTGAACGTCGAAATTAGATAAGACTTTAATTGAGATCATGATTTTTCCACAATTAACATAAACAGGAAATCTCTAGTTAATTTAAAAGATTTTCAATAAATCGCGACTTCACCGAATCAAAGTTATTAGGATATTAGTGACATTGTAATATTATGTATAGTAATATCGGAGCATAGTAATATCACTTTCTAAAAACCGACTGTCGTCCGACGAAGCCGCCTAGACAGGGCAATGGTGCGGGGTGTGAGGGGTGAGACGTGGAAAAGCCGCTCCCGAACTGCGAACAAAACAGTTTTCGTAGTTCGTGAGGTGTAGACGTTGTCGGCATTTTTCCAGAGATCAAAGGCGTCGTCCTACTGTATTAATATTTATACTGTGGTAATATTGACTGTTTAATTGGATATAAAGTAGGTATCTCCGGTGTATTTGTAACCAACATTGTGACCACAAATAGTTTATAAGGTTTCCGAGGCAGATTATTTGTGGGATGCGGTCACTGTAGCGGTCGTGTGGTTATGTGGTTATATAACTCGTAATGGCATAATTAACACGACATTTATGGTTAAAATGGGGTAGGTGTGACTGGGTGACGGTCTGACCACAGTTTTTAAGCACCCCATCATCTGCTTAGCCTTTTTTTATTTCGGGGTCGGTTTACAGTTTAACCGGACAGCAGCGGAGTGTTTAACACGGAGCGACTGCCTGTTTGACGTCCACGAACCAGTTAATCTGGTTGTCACAATTGACAACATTTGAAAATTGACATGACCCTAAAACAAAAATACCGTTTCTTCATTTTTATATGCTGAGTTCAAATATATTTTTTTCAATTTTTTTAATTGCTTAATTTCTGAGGAAAAAAATATGCGATGACGTCACTTATACTGTGGAATGAGGTGGTTACCTATACTGTGGAATGAGGTGGTTACCTTTGCGTAAGCAAGCTAACTTATACGGTGGAATACCTTTGCGTAAAAAAAAACAATTTATTTATATAAAATTCACACCAGTGCTCTTCCTCCTCTCTCCTGCTTGATCTATGCTGTGCCCGACAGGGTCCATAATTGTATCTATTATAATGTTTCTCACCAACTTTTAACACATTATGGTATGCAATAAAGATTTGTGAATTTGTGAATTTGAATTTGTAAGCAAGCTAATTTTTAAGATGAAAACCATAATGTCAAAAAATCACATTTAATGTCAAAAATGACATATCTAATGTCAAAAATGACATATCTAATGTCGATGTGTGACATTGACAACTGCTAAATGACAGTGACATCTAAGTAACGGTTTTTTTTTGACGTATCACAGTAAAGCAAAGGATGTATCGCCATTCCACCGTATGAATGACGTCATTTGGCGCTTACGTCTTTTTAGAATGTACCGAATTTCAAAGTTAAAATTATGAATGAAAAGTACTTACATAATTTCGAAAAACCAAAAAACTCTAGTTTGGATTTACTTTTATATAACGTAATAAAACATGCGGGTTAAAATTTGTCAATTTGTCAATTTCGGAGACCTGACTACCCGTAAGGACTGTCTGCAAATAACAGCCAGGACCTACGGCTTAACGTGCTTTCCAAGGCAAGTATCTGTATTTGTGCCTGGTCGAGGAAAGAAAACTCGCTCCCAATTTTATTTTCTATAACATGACTATGACTTTTCTATAACTTTGACTTAACTATCGAAATGTGGTTGTAAAACCATATCTGTCCATCTATTCGGAGATAACAGGCGTTATATTTGATTGTTCATGCAATATCGTACTGGACTTATTTATGGAGAAAAACGTATGTACTCAGTGCGATTGTTATGTACCTAGTTAGTTTTTTAAGTGCACTGATACAAACATTACATGGACATTACATTGTCTGATAAAAATGAATTTTATTTTATTTATTTATTTATTATGTAAAAAGTTCTATGTTATTTTCTTTAATTCGTGTATACAAAATCATGTAACAAAATAAAACGACACACACATACCTACCGATCAAAACCTATCTATTTCCCCATACACATTTTCTCCGTCTCACTTAAAAAGCAAATTTCATTTTTTCTGTGGGCAACTTCCCGTATGAAATCGAAAGCCTCTAGCAATATATCCCCGGCTCTGCTTTTGACATACATGACGTCATAGCTTTATACATTTTATGGCAACACTCCCGTTACGGCAAATTGTCGTGTTTGCTTTATTAGGTGATTTGTGATGCTGGGTGACATTATGTTAGTGAGACGAAATATTCAGCCGTCTTCTAACTTATTACTAGGCCTTTTAAGGTCCCAACAATGGTTGACCATTTTTTAGGTATTAAAAAAACTTCTACACGTTTTGAAAAGCATTTAGTGCCGTTGGTTCCGGCTGTCACTTAATTGATCTCTGGCTGTCGTTTTCACGTCCGGCCTGACGCGTATCCTGCAACGTGAGTATCGTGTTACCTAGTGAAGTGGAGGTCAAGAAATCAGTACTAATACTGAAGTTACCTAGTGTAGTGGAGGTCAAGAAATCAGTAATAATACTGGTGTTACCTAGTGTAGTGGAGGTCAAGAAATCTGTACTAATACTGGTGTTACCTAGTGTAGTGGAGGTCAAGAAATCAGTAATAATACTGGTGTTACCTAGTGTAGTGGAGGTCAAGAAATCAGTAATAATACTGGTGTTACCTAGTGTAGTGGAAGTCAAGAAATCAGTACTAATACTGGTGTTACCTAGTGTAGTGGAGGTCAACATATCAGTACTAATACTGGTGTTACCTAGTGAAGTGGGGGGTCAAGAAATCAGTACTAATACTGGTGTTACCTAGTGTAGTGAAGGTCTAGAAATCTGTACTAATACTGGTGTTACCTAGTGTAGTGGAGGTCAAGAAATCAGTACTAATACTGGTATTCCTGTATCCGTTTAAATTGAATAGCAGACCCGGGGCCCCGATGGAAGTTAGAAAAGGCTACGCAATATTAAGGTAAAATACATTTTGGGGAATATAATTTAGCTAGGCTGACATCCAGTTCTTACCGTTAGGTGTATATGTATAATGTAGGTGTTAACATCATAATTAAATAAACACACGCGGATTAAATAGGAAATACCTCCTTAAAGAAACTGTTTCGTCAAATGCAACAGACTTTCAAAAAAATACTAAAGGTAAAGGTAAAGGTGTAACAAAATCGGTTAATAATAACTATAGTTTTGGAAGTGTATTGAATGTTTAGTTTGATTAATTGTTTGTCACAGATTTATTTATTCGTAATAGATAACAATAATTAGTTATACATTCTCAAAATTTATTACATTTATTTTATGATACAACCCCTTAAAAGATTGCTAGACAACCTTTATTATCTTTGCTACTAAGTGGATACCACAAAACCGTTTCCATTTTGGTAAACAGAACGTTTAAAATAAATGAAAAACCGTTTTATTTACTCTACACAGGATTTCAAGCCCCAAACTTGGACAGCGTTCAAAATTCTCCCAATCCATTAAGCAAGAAGAATATAAAGATAAACAAGTAATTGAATTGCTTTAATGGTAATTCAGGATCTACGTTATAAGCACTGTGTATGGAGGCTTCGTCATTATGTTAATGTAATGTTGACACACTGAGAAACTGTGACGTAATTGTCAATGTTTATTGCACTTTAAACGTGGCAAGTATGTACTTAAATGTCGTTGAGTACATAAGGGCAACACACATGTAGCGTGTTTCATTCTATTAAGGATCATTATCATAAGTGTTTTACACAATATTGGGTTCAGGGCAAATAATGCAGGGAGTTTTCTTCTCGATTTGTTTTCTTCCCAGCAAAACACTAAGAAGTGGTAAAGGAATGTTTTAGGGGACTGTCATACCTATGTCATTTTTGTAGTTCAAAAAGTGCTGATTCTCAGAGTGATTAATTAATCAATTTTGATTGAAGTGCGCGCTCAACAGTCAGAGGCCCGAAAATCTGGCAACCATTTTAACCTGGAGGTATCATGTTACCCAGTAACTGAGTTGTGGAGGAGACAGGCAGTCACTCTATCTAAAACCCTGGTATTCAGCTGCATTCAGTTAAATTGGAAGCCGACTGCCTAGCTTTTTCCCAATATATTCGGGAAAAAACTAGGCAGGTAATGACTTTACATTGAAAGAGATGTTTTGTTTATTATTAAAAAAACAGTAATAACAATGACAAACAGGTTTAAGTGTTCGTCGACGTGTTGGATACATTATTATTTTGTAATTTAGGTAGTAGACTTATTAGGCTTTCAAGCTGTCTTGGGACACGGCAATTCACGTGCCGCGGCCGTGTAGTTCAACTAGGGATTACTTAGTAGGGTAATGCTTCCATTGCAGCTGTAAAAGAAAACTAAAGGATAACATTATAATATTTTTAGTGAACCAGTAGAAAAGCCACTAAAGGATTTTATCGGTCGGATTGATGACGGTTTCCAGCCACACAGCGCTGCGATCGGTGTAAAGGATTGCAAAGATTAAGTGGCCGCGGGCTAGCTTAAAGGAACTAGGATCTCGCCACGTTAAGAATGAAGGCAATTTTGTACCGCTAAAGCTCTCAAAACCTGTATGAATATGGCCACTTTAATATTGTCGAGTTTCTTTTAGAGAGATATTATTATTCATAGGGTTCGACTCTAAACCAGAAAAATAACTTTTTCGTTTGTCTGTCAAGATGTTTTTTAGGGTTCCGTACCTAAATGTAAAAACGTAACCCTGTAACTAAGACTTTACTGTCCGTCTGTCTGTCTGACTGTCTGGAACCAGTCTGTGAATTGCCACATTTTATATTACATTATAGCTATCATTAAAAATATAAAAACAAATGGTTTCATCGACTGAAAAGATTTGAAAATTAGGGTCTGAATAGCTTATTTTTTTTTTATTTTAATTTTCTATAAGACAGATTTTCATAAACTTGTACTTAAATTTCCTTTATCACTTAGGTAAGTACAGACGCCTGGCACATCAAGTTACCCCAATGTGTCAAATTTTTTGATCGTTTTTCAACTTTATGTATAACGAAATAAGGTTCATATTCAATTGGGAAAATTTGACACATTTGAGTAACTTGATGTGCTGGCGTCTGTATAGTTACAGAGCAGTATGTTCGGCTTTTGGGCAATGATTTAATTACTGGGACGATCCTTACTGAAAAATTATAACAGCATAATCAGAATCAGCAGAAACATTGTTGGGCAGTTGTAACCCACCAGACACATCACCCGTCTGGTCGGAGGATTATCCTCTTCTATGGGAGATGAGGATCTTTACAACCTGAATCTCCCCAATGACCATTAGGTAACACAAAAACATAAAATTTCCAGACTTCTCTGTGCATCGGAAAGCACGTGATCCAGTTGCTCTCGTCTGTAATATGTAGATCTGTGACAGTCTTAACAGATAGTCAGAAGCCCGAAAATTTGACAACTACTTTAAACATGGGGTATCGTGTCACACAATAACTAGGTGGAGGTAAGACAGGCAGTTACCCCTGCTAGTTAGTTGTTAGTTGTCCCTGTAAAACACCAGTATTCTACTGCATGCGTAACTTATACCTCTAGATGGCCTCAACTCTCAACTCTAAACTCAAATCATACCTTTAAATGGCCATCTGATGAAAACGTTTGTTCCCAACGAGTCACACTGTAAACTGTAACAGTGTGACTCGTTGGGTTTTTTTCCCAACCAGTCACACTGTTACTCGTTGGGAAAACTTTTTAAAGTTCGTTTCCAACGAGTCACACCGTAACGTGTTACAGTCTGACTGGTTGGGATTTTTTTTAATTGTTCTCCCAACCAGTCACACGGGTAACCAGTCCCAAAAGTTGCTCCATCGAGTAACGTTTTCATCCGATTGTTCCCAACGAGTCACACTGTAAACTGTAACAGTGTGACTCTGTGATATAATTTTATAGTCAGTAATATACCTGAATTTCTGGAAACTTATGGGGAGTAATATATCACAACAACCATTGACAGCTCACTGTGAATTATTTCAACTCCACAAAGTTCATTGTAACTAGTACTAATGCCTACAGTCGGAGCTCATGTTCAGACTCAAACAACTCACATGACTCGTTGGGATTTTTTTTCCCAACTTGTCACACTGTTACAGTTTGCAGTGTGACTCGTTGGGAACAATCGGATGAAAATGTTGTAACAAAGAAAATGCTGGTACCTACATTTGGTTGATGCACTTAAGCCACAGACGGTAAGGTTAACAATTTCTTCGACAGTATACAACCACACCATTATTAAGTTAACTCTAAGATACAATATTTACCTCGTTACGTGTTTATGGGCGGCTAAAATTTTCCTCTAACCGGCGTGCCACTAAATTCAGTTAAGGTACCAACCTTAAACGGATTAACTGGTGCAAATACCTTTACAAGGTGTTCCAACTTGCCAATGTCAACGCTTGAGGCTTACACGGTGGTAAAATATTCAGTCATGTTTCGTGTATTATAGCTACACAGACGACACAGTATTGATTAGTTGGAAAGCGGCGAAATGTATGCTATTTGAGATGTTGTGTTGGCAGTGAATTATAATTCGAAAGAGAATTTTGAGCCTTTGTTTGAGTCTGAACATGAGCTCCGACTGTAGGCATTAGTACTAATTACAATGAACTTTGTGGAGTTGAAATAATTCACAGTGAGCTGTCAATGGTTGTTGTGATATATTACTCCCCATAAGTTTCCAGAAATTCAGGTATATTACTGACTATAAAACTATATCACGCCTGCAGGCCTAGCCATATTACAAATTCTTAATCGAAAAGGCGACAATAGAAAGAAAATGGCGTATACGGAATCCGCTATTTGTCAACTGTCAAGTGTTAACGAGTAGAATTTGTAATATGGCTGAAAATGAAATATACACTTGACAGTTGGCAAACAGCTGATTCCATCCATATACGCCATTTTCTTTATAGAATAGAAATAGAATTTGTAACATGGCTAGGCCTGCCGGATTCCTTAAAATACATTACGCCAGTTATGTTTAAGTACAGACGCCAGCACATCAATCTACCTCAATGTGTCAAATTTCTTTGATAGGTTTTCAACTTTATTCGAAACACAATAAGGTTCATGTTCATTTGGGAAAATTTGACAGTTTAGGGGAGTTTGATGTGCTGGCGTCTGTAGGTACCACGTGATGAGTTTGGCGAGCCTTTAGCACAGAAATGCAGACTCTGGCTTGCTATTGAGAAATACCTGGTGAAAAAACTCAATGACTCTTTGACCTAGGGACTGAACTCGTGTTGCTGGTCCCCACCAACCACTAGATCAAAGAAACAGCCAAATTTGATATTACTTGCAAATCATACAAACAAACATAACGTCACGCCTGTAATCCCCGAAGGGCTAAGCAGAGGTGTACCTGGTAGTACACCTACATTCGCTAGTTTTGTTTAAGTACCATGTAATAGAGTGCGAGCCTATTGCCATCAATCGGGCGCAAATCCGGACTCGGGCTGCTACTGAGAAATTCCAGATAGAAAAACTCAATATGGGGATCGAACCCGAGACCTCATGCTCAGCAGTAGCGCTTGCGACCACTAGACCAAAGAGGCAATCATTTCGTGTAAATGTTTGTATTTATTGTTAGAATATAATTTATCAAAATAGTGTAGTTTAAATACATCTAACGCCATCTAGAGCTTAAGCAGTAATTAAGTATCGACTATTTAGTTATCTGTATTTCTTCGAAACATGAACGTCAGTCTTAAAAAAACTAATACAAAAAAATCCTTGAAAACTCAAAACTTTATTCTCTTGTCTTTTTAACCTCATGTCAGCCAGCAGAGCAATTCCAAGTGACATAGCTACTAAATCTTCATTATGTTTAGGAACATCAGTCACAAACATGTGTAGTAATTATTGTCCGTACCTAGATAGCGGACCGGCCGCACAATCTACCCGACCGCTATCCTTGCATATAAGCATAACACAACCCACTTCACCCACTCGACTTTATAACTGGGTCAACCCAAATAACTTCCATTTCATTTACCTTTAGCTATAATAACAACAACAACAACCTGTGGACAGTTTGTTTTTTGACACAGTTTTTTGGGACGTGATTTTATTTTGATCACAAAAATCACAATAAATATACAGGGTGAAAAGAAAATCGTCGCACGTCTGGACACATGACTTCCCTGTATTATTAACGACCTTCATTCGTTTCATTTTTTCGTCAGTTCTTTCTAAATTCAAAATTTACTTGATGTTCTTTTTACTTAAAACTTTACAAAATTAATATTTTTAATTAAAGTAACGACTTATTTTTTAGGAAATAATCTCATAAGGCTGGGGAAAGATGATTTGTTCATGGTTCTGAACAGTTTTAAGCAAAAAATAGCGTTACAAAAATATGTAAATGTTAGTTTCAGTAAGTATATTATGCGACTATGTCCCCCTACCTTGTATGTTAAACCCAAGAAGGTATTTATTATTAATGTACTCATCATTATGGACAAATATTACTATGAGGCAGACCTGTAAAATGCTAAAAAAAATGATACCAATCTGTTCAGTGCATTTTCTCGAGTACGTAACTCGAAAAAGTGCACTGTACACAAATATACTCAACAGCTAATTTTTTAACGCGATTTCTTGGTTCCACAGTAGGTATAATGTTACGTAAAAGGACCCATATTTCGATTTTTCCATGGTTACTAGAGACCTAGAAACTGAGATATTTAATAGATAAAAATAAAAGCGCCATAAAACAAATAAATAAATTGATTTATAAAAGAAACTTCATACTTAATGTTGTTCACAATTAATTGGAATTTGAAATTCTAAATAGAACAAAACCAGAATTAAGTATAGGCAATTTTATACGATTCACCTGATAAAGGACTGGTCGAAACGATACCGTTACAATACACTCACAGCAAACTCACTATTGCTCGTGAAACAACCTAATCAAAATTAACATCTGCCTGATAATCACCCGTGGATACCACTTCAGTTCTCTCTGCACCACTTGACCAAAACCATTATGCAAAAGACCTCGAGGCAACGTTATGACGTAGCAACCTAAAGCAGCCCATTCATGCATTATCCGCTTAATTAAACAAGTACGTATAGTTTATGAGCTGGGCTCATTTACGTGAGCACTAGTCGACCGTTAAAACCATAATTTAATTATGCCAACTCTCCTACTGCATGCTTTAGGGATTGGCTACGGTTGGGTTATTTCGGTTAACCGGTTTTACATAAAAACCGAAATCATGAGTGTAGGATGGATTTTTGAGGGGTGAATATTGTTTATCATGGTGCCGGTGTAGTTCAGTTTCAGTAAATGGTTTTTAATATTTTCGTGTGAGCCGAAAATAGAGTGCTGAAAGTAGCTGAATATATTGTTTGATTGTTTTGGGAGGGCCATTTGTAGTCACAATCTCATTATAGCGATAATTATTGATAATGTACAAACTTGTCACAAATGTATACAACCTGTTTTTTTTGACATCCCATAACTCAACTTAAGTTTTATAAAAATAGTACAAAATGTCCTCAAATATATGGTTTAAAAATTCATAGTTTCGAAGATATCACCAATCATAATTAATTGAGGTCAAATTAAGTTTAATTGATAAATACGAAAAACTAATTTTCATACTAAACAAATATTCATATTTTAAGCTAAGAAAATGCGCCGTTGTTATATATTACGTAAGGGTGTTTTACATAAATATTATGACCTAAAATAAATTATAATTAAAAAAAAAATATCAATACAAATTTTACCATTACAGCTAACCAATGCGGTAAATATGTAAAATTACACACTATTGCATTGGGTCACTGTAATTATAGCTCTATGGTTTTTGAAATAAATAAATTATTATAGTCACAAAATCTCATACACGCTTTCATTTCAATGTCCAAATTTTTGTTAAAATAAAGCAGAGTGTGTCGTAACGAAGCAAGGCCGCAACCGAAACCCAAAATCGCTCGGCGCGGTCTGCATTGCATAATTTACTCTTTTGTACATTAATGCAATATTGTATAATATGTAGTCTGTTTTTATTTACATTTCCGCTGATGTTACACGAGGCTACTTTTTAGGGTTCCGTACAGTATTGGTAGCTTAGTAGTAGTTACCAGCGGACTAAACTAAATCACAGGTCGAATTCAAACCCAAGGCAACCGCTATCATGTTTAAAAAAAACAAAACACACAAATATCCTCGAACACTAATAATTTGACTCTCTTTAGTGGTTTTAATCTCATGTCATAGCCAGCAGAGCAATTCCATGCTTAAAGTGACATAGCTACTAAATCTAAATTATGTTTAGCAACATCGGTCATATACAACCATGTGTAGTTATTATTGTCCGTACCTAGATAACCTCTGTCTTTTCGGATTTTGTGAATTCTATTTTAACACTTACCTTCAAAACGGTGATGGAAAACATGGACAAATTAGTACCATTGGCAGTAGAAGGTACCTACTGTAAAACTTCTGGGACTTGGTCCTATGATAGCAAATAGTCATGCGTCAGTAAGAACTATTTCTGTAGAAATACCGAATTTGTGCTGCCAGAATCAACATTCAAATATCTTACAGATATCAGATAATAATGGTGTTAGCGTAGGTCTCAAAGATAATATCAAACTGTACCAAAACTGCGGTGCCATCTGGCTCCATGGCCCACGATGCACGTCATCACATTCAATATTTTCGATCAGAAATTCGATTATGACGTACCTTCCCAGTTTTATCATCCAGTCTCCGTATGACGTTGACTTTATGGAATAACTTTACGTACAATTTCATTTTTATAGATGGATTTTTAGCTTGAGAATTATGGCTGCCGAAGTGTTTTACGATTGCGTCGTCAGTGTTTTATTTAGTTTAATTTTGTTAAGTGTGTTTGTTTATTTTTGTTAGGAATTTTGGCAACGAATTTTCGCATTCATTTATTTTCTTTGGAAGACTGCGCAAAAGTGGACACTGTTTTGTGTCTTGGGTTGGATGGTTGGATACAAACTACCACTGAATATTTTATTTCTATATGTCGGCGTCAGCGATGGCTGAGCGATGAGCTGACACCGATGGGGGTTTCGTGGTACCGCGTCCATAACGTAGAATTACGATATTTATTACAGTAATAACCTCACTTATCAATCGTAATCACAAAACATAACTCAAATAGGTAACTGACAGTTTCGTACTGGATTACGTGTGTCTTCGTTGGTGCCTCAAATCAATCTGAGCACTGCCCAGCTCCGACACACCAGCATGACTCTGTCCACGTGACATTACCAAAAACACATTCGCGCCATTTCAAATGACAAGTAACGTCACGCTGGTCACCATAGACACCGTACTAAGTTAATCAACTTCACAACTTATTATTCAATATTATCGCTTTCCACGACATCTATAACTAATCATCTGCCTAGTCTTTTTCCAAAGATTTTGGGGTCAGCTTCCGGTTGAACTGGATGCAGCTAAATACCAGTGAACATCAAACTGAGTTGGTCACTAAAGCATTAATTACACAAAGATATCACGTATGGTACGAGTGCAATGTTGCAAATACTTTAAATTACTGTAAAAGCCTATACATTTCTTCTAAATGGAGCACCGTGTTTTTATTAGGCCAATTTGTGTACGCGTCTACAGTTAACAATGAAAAGAACACCATAAAACTGCAATTATTATGTTCTGAGACGGCGAGTTCTAAAAATAAAAAGTATTCTTAGCAAAAATGGAAGCCACCAGATGTCTGCCTCGGTATAATAATAGTAATTTATGGATGTGGAGGAAAACCCACGTTCAACCGTGGATGTTTTTGGACTGATACACTGATGATGATGACGTCATAACATTGTACAAAATATTGCAAGGAGGCCCCATTCTTTTTAGAGGCACAAAGATTTGGTAGTGTTAGTGGGCCGCCGTTCCTTGAATTTAGAATGATTTTTATTTAAAAAAATTCACTAGAATTTTTCGCACTTATAAACTATACATTATGTCTTGTATCACTTTGTCTGTTGCTGAAAACTGCATTAAAATCCTTTTCGTACTAGTTTCAAGTATCGTAGAGGTCTCGGGTTCGATTTCCAGACGGGTTAAGCGTTATTGAGTTTTTCCACTTTGAATATTCTCAGTAGCTGCTAGGAGTATGGAAAAATACCCAATTGATGGCAATAGCTTCGCTCCCTATTACACAAGACTTAAAAACATAATAGGTGAAATGGGTGTACCAGGTAGGTGTAGGTACATTTCGGGGATTAGAGGCGAGATATCATGATGTTTTTTTTTGTTTTGTTTAAAGTAGGTACAATGTCATACAAACCTTATATCACCTTTTTGAAGGGCAACTTCCTCGAATACAACTTTCACGCGTTCTTTGGGTCTGAAAAAAAGTAAAATCTTGTGTATATTAATTTTGTTTTTGTTTTTAGATTCATTTTTTTATTGTTTTTATTTTCATTTTCTGTGCGTGTCCTACATAAATACTTTTCTTTCTGTCATTAAAAATTCAATGACAAACAACATTATATTATATCACTAGCAGACGTCACGAGGTTACACCCGCAGAAGTTCCGTTCCTGTGGGTATACAGGAATATAAAGTAGCCTATATAATAATGTAGGTGGGATACCCTAGTAGTTCCAGTTATTTTCCATTGCCTGGTAGTCCGTTTTGATAAATAAACAATTAAGCCAGTTGATTTAAAACTGTTTATGGTACCTAAGTACCAATTATTAATCTATCATCTCTTTCTTATTTGAGGAATAAACATTTCATATTTTTATTTTGAATTTTTGAGCGCAAATGATGATTGCGCTTTGAGAAATTATTTAGTTGCGCTTAAAAAGGAATACTCCCTTTCGATTCCCGGTTTAGGTGTTTGTCGAGAAATGTGAAAAAGGGTATAATTTTATATGTTTTTAAAAAAGTAAATGAATTTTTCATTTACGTCAAATAATTTAGCTTAAAAATTCAAACTTTGTTCAAAAGTTTGCCCTGTATATTGAACAGACTACTGTTTTTATCATCTTGTCTAAAACTCTTACCTGGCATGAAAATGGTAGGAACACCGCACATTGTTGGGGTAGATGGACGGGTACCGGGGACTGTACAGCCTGCCGTGTGTAGGCCGGCTGCCGGACCGGCTGAACTGGAAGTCGCATTCCGTGCCGGGAACGTGGACGCCGTCCGTGTCAAATATACCTGTAGACAAACAAATGTAACAGAATAAGAACTGGGACATCACCTGTCTAGCCTTTTCAATAATTAATACTAACGGACGTCACGCGGTTTCACGCGGAGAATACAGGGAAAACCAGTAGCCTATGTCACCCGGGGATAGAGTAACTTTCCACTTTTTCTTTTTTTTAAATCATACATATATTATACATAAACTCACGCCTTTTTCCCCCAGGGGGGTAGGCAGAAACTATAGAGCGCCATATGCTACGATTGTTACATACTTCTTTTGCTTCGTTTACAATCATACATGTTGTCATACACACACGCCGGTTGCGAGTACTACGCACCTGACCTTTCTGAAGAACCTCACCAATAAGGTCTATGTATGTCCTTCTAGGGCGTCCCCTCCCGGAGTTCCCACTTACATCTGCCTTGTAAATACCTTTCGTTAGTCGCCTTTCATTCATCCTTTCAACGTGACCAAACCACATAAGCATTCTCTTTTCAATTTTTGTAACCATATCTTCTTTTAAACCACAACGTTGCTTTATCACATCATTCCTCAACATGTCATTCATTGTTTTTTTTTTAAATCAGTACAGTAGTTTTTAAGTTTATTCGTTAAATATCATAATACAAATCTTTCTTCTATAAAACATGAGTATGGATTAGAGGATCTAAATTAAAACTTATAATTAAATTTTATTAGCGAATAAACAACCGATTAGTTTTGCTATATCATCATCAGGCTAGCTCTTTCCAACTATATTGAGGTAGGTTTTCAGTTTATCAGCATTCAGCTGAATACCAGTGTTTTACATAGAGCGAATGCCTACCTTATCTTTAAAACCCAGCCACTGGGTACACGACACCCCTTGGTAAAAGTGGTTATCGGAATTTTGGATACTCGTGACTACTGCCCAAATGATAAATTATATTTATTTCTGTAAATGGCTTCATACAAACACTTTAACGTGTCATTTTTTTGAGTAAGAAGATGAGGTCGGTATTTCGCTATGATCTGACTACTCTGAGAAGATACACCAAAAGAAACTCAGAGGCCACAGTCTTTTTTGAAGTCCAGACATTATCTTGGTCAGATTATATAAGAACCATGCAGATTTGTGTCTGATAATAGTATTTTGAGGAAAGAACCACACATGTGAGTGGACCAGATCAGTCTAATTAAATGACAACCGGGGCCAATGGCCTTACATTCTTCTAAAGCACTGAGGGGTTTTGATGGATAATTATTTGATAATTACATCCACGCCCAGACCTCGATAAGCGTAGCTTAACCATTGATTAACTTGTGCGGCGATTCTTTAACGACAAGGCTAGAATGATGTTCTAGCAGCGGAGAAATGAGAATAAATACGAGTAAATAAGAAAATGGGAATAGAAGGGAAGCGAAAATCTTTGAAAATGTTTCATCTATATACCTAAAAAAATATCCTTTGTTTTTATCTTGGAAATATTTCTTTGTAACGAGTCTG
Source organism: Euplexia lucipara (assembly GCA_921972225.1). Lineage (NCBI taxonomy): Eukaryota > Metazoa > Arthropoda > Insecta > Lepidoptera > Noctuidae > Euplexia > Euplexia lucipara. The sequence continues at coordinate 14,841,083 of OV179152.1, read as the reverse complement.
AGTGTTTGTGCATAATCCGATAAACCGACGAGAGTTTTTCATCCAAATATTTGGTAGTGGGCTCCCCAAACTGAATCTGGAAGTAAATCAGACGCAAAATCTCGTTAACATAAAGATAGACGATCCCTGATGCTTATTCAATTTTACCGGTTGTCAACCCCTTTACAAGAGATTTGACTGGCTGATGTATGTAAATTATGTGATAGTATGTTTACTGGGTAAGTGATGATGAAAGATGAAAAAAAAAAACGATAACGGGAGATGACATTTTAGTCTTCGCTTTGATAAAGGTTTTTATGTAATTATTTTAATTCCACAAATAGTTTGAAAACAAATATTTTTTTTTAATGTTAATCAACGAAAAATATTATAAAACTAGTTACTATTGGTGTATTTTTAATATTTATTTTAGGGGAGTTTTGAACAGAGTTCACGTCAGCCCCTGTGGTGTTTTCTTTTCGACTTCTCTGAGAACCCAACCATACGTACTAAACGCTTTGGGAACACATTCATTGTGCGTACAGCTAAGGAGTGGAATTCCCCGCCGGCGTCGGTGTTTCCTGTTAGCTACAACCTAGGGGTTTTCAAGTCAAGAATGAAGTTAAGCGTGCTTCATCGTCGACTACATCATCGCTTACCATCAGGTGAAATAGTGGTCAAATAATAAAAAAATGCGTGCCTATAAATAATAAAAAAAGTAAAATTAAGGATAGTTTCATTTAAAATTCATAAATAATCTAGCACATTTCTATCGTCTGGATAAGAATAGAATAGAATAGAAAAGAATAATCTTTATTGTACACCACAAAAACTCAACAACAAAGAAATCAAACAACAACAACAGTAAACAACAACAACTAAGTTAAATCAACGAGTTCAATTACGTACTCGTCGAACAGAGAAAGGACATTAAGGTTAGCCGCATAAAGTACTCAAACTATCGGACAAAAAGAATACTCATCTGTGAATTTCTACAACTGTGTTTTATTCATCTTCAGAGCAGACATTACAGTTATTATGAGGAATAAAACAGGATATCAAAACTGGCTACGAACAACGGTACAGCCACTAATGCAACAATGTTTGTTTTCCATTCACGTTCTTAACTTCAGCGTGTAATCTTTATTCATTTCATTGTAACATTTTTACCGTCCCTCCCGACTATAAAACCTCCTTTAGTAATATTAAATTATGGCCATCCAGTCGTTTCCTTCCGTTAATATACTCGGAGGCACGTCTAACTGCTAACATTACACTTGGCTTCAGCTTTAATAATCGTATATGCACGAAAATATGTGAAAAAAAATGTCAGGGGAAGCTACGGAGTCCAAAATAATGATAGGACTCTCCAGGATTGTGACTCGGATATTAAAGAACCTAATAAAGTGGTATGTTTATCTGGTATATAACATAATGCTGCTCGGGAACTTAGGATGAAATTGGCTTTAGAAAAAAAAGGGCACGGAATTCGCCGAAGTAGGGTTTCCTGCAAAATTACTGCAAAATCAAAATCTAGATCAAAACTCATATATTCATATTAGGCTGAGAATCAGTTCTTTTTAAACGTCAAACATGAAGTCTTTGATGATTAAAGAGTGCGTCTGCAGTTTAATATAAATAAAAAAAATACGGTAAATTTAGTCATATTGGCTTTCATAAACTAGATTTATTTCAGTTTTCTTGCCCTTTTTCTTTCAATTCTTTCTTTTATTAATTTCCTTGTTTCAAGACAAGCTATGTTGAACAGGCATTGTTTATACCTACTCCAAATTTCGAGAGTTTCTGAAGTCTTATAAAGCTGTAACAGGCACACAACGTTGCACCACAATGAAGTCTCTTCTAACATCAAATAATAAATAAAGATGCCGTACGAGTAACGAGACATAATATGGAACCGTTCGTGTACCAGTTCGACTCACGCTTGGTCTATTTTTTACCGTTTAGTTAAGCGAGTGGCATTTTGTATTCTTGTACCTACAACCAGCTCGATAAAATAATCACAAAATGGCGTGAAGATAAACCCCAAGGTGGCTGTCAAAATGGGAACGTCCTTTGAGGCATCCAGGAATTTTATGTTTCATTAAAATAAACTGAAAAGATATGAACAGGCATTGAAAGCTTAAGAAGGAAGAAGTTTATTAAAAATATGGATCCTTCATAAGCCTCAGGCTATTTTTAGCTGTGGTAGACCTGAATACTAATTCTCGCAATTAAAAATGTTCAAAATCCATGTAGTCGTAATCTCAATAGAATCTTGTCGAAGATGTAGGGTAAATTAGACCTATTTTTGATCGACCTAAACTATGATTAGAATATAGATAAACGTTCTTAAAAATATGAAATTTTTCCATCAGGTTTTTAATATGAGTAAAATATGTCCAAAATGAATCAAATTGCACAAACACGAAACTCAAGCCCGCCAAAACTTTACCTTCGCTGCAACGTTCCCAAAACGGCATTATTTGTCACAGTCTGAGCGAAATTCATGAAAATTTTAATAACAACTGCCAGTAACCCTTCGCATAGATGTAATACGGCGCTGTGTTTGTATATGGCATTCTCTAGGGGTTTATGTCATGCCTGTTTATGCCTCCCCCGAAGGAGTCATTGATATACCAACAAGTTGGATTGTTTTAATCGAAAGTGAAGGATTGAGAGTGACTTTGTCAAAGGTGAGTTAGTTTAGCGGTATGAGGAACAGAGTGAAAAGTTTCTCAACTGTCGTAGAAAAAAGAAGGATCCTTCGACCTGACGGGTGTAGTATGTATAGTTCGTTCGCGGTAAGAATGCAGTGTGTCATCAGTGCAACTGCAAGATAAAGGTGTATTCCACAGCGGTGTTAAATTCAAACAAATTATATTTTAAAAGATTAAGTTTAATGAATTTATAAAAATGAATTTGAAAAGATTTGATTGGTTAGGGGGCGGGGCTAGGCCGACGGATAATGATGACTCACTGCATTCTTAACGCGAATGTACTATAGTTGGCTATTGTATACCTACACTTTGTAGAAAGTCACTTCAAATTTAATTAGTACGATAAGTTTATAATTATTGCTTACACTTAAACCCTCACACGTACAGTCACGAGCAATAATATGCATACATGGTCACATTTACTAACTTTTTCACAGTCAAAAATATGTGTGCGATATTTTCATCATAAAGTATCTAAGATAATTTAGAAGAAAATATCGTACACATATTTTTGAATGATAGAAGTGATATTTTAGAAAATTTGACAATGTATAAGTACATATTATTGCTCGTGACTGTACACACGGCACATTACACTTAATACTCAAAACTAATAAGCGATACCACATAGACACTCACATCACACTATCCCCCACGGTTCCAGGCGCACTAATTACTTTTGGATATTAGCTTCGTTATTTTACTTGGACCCCTTAAAATTATAATTACATAAATTTTAAGTTTCTATTCTGGAATCTCTCTTAAATATCTATAACTTCAGATTGTTCTTCAAATAACTCCTCACCTTGCTAATTAGACTACCTAATAAATAATGCGTAAAACCTAGAGTAAACTTGTTATTGTAAAAAGATTTTTTTTGTATTACTTTTATTATGAAATGGTCAATCGCGCGGATAACTTTAACATCGAGATGTAGGATAAATTATGAAAGTTCGTTCGTAGCGAGAAAGTTGTCGCTAAGTATAGTTACAGAAACTTACTTAAGAAAAGTGTTCTATTTAGATATTGGCAGAATAGTCGACATCGGTTTTGTTTGCTGCAACAAAACAAAAGCAAAGAAAAAGCCCTAAAGTCAAAGTTAAATCATTTATTTCAGTTCGACTATCAAAAAGCACTTATGAACGTCAAACGTACAAGTTAAATAAATTTAATATACTTAAAAATATATTCTAGTTGCTTTTGTGAACTCTGTAGATTTAAGTACTTATCCGAAAGTTTATATTCTGTGTACACTATATGATTGATAAGTCACAAAATTTGTTTGACAATAAAACCTTTACACAAAGCAAATGGAAACTTTTCAAGTACTAACTGTTTGATAGTAATAAGATTGAAAGTTCAATACAATTCAAAGTAGCTGCCAGAATACATTATGTGAACCTATTTCAACCAGCATATTAAAAGGGTAGTGAGTACACTTTTAACCTTTTTAATATCTATTATTGAAGTTCATGTTTGAAGAAATCTTATTGAAACTCTTTGAAATTGCATTGTGTAGGCTTGGTACAGACGCCAGCACGTCAAGTTACCCGTGTCAAATTTCTTTGATCGTTTTTCAACTTTATGTCAACCAAAATAAGGTTCATATTGAATTGGGAAAATTTGGCACATTGGGGTAACTTGATGTGCTGGCGACTGTACATAGGTATATACAGGCTTGTTGGTTAAGTTACTTTTGATTTTTGTTACAAAGTGCTGTTTCAATATTAAAAGTAGTAGAATGTATGCAAGACGATATTTTGTTTTGAGTGATCATCGAAAAAAACACGTACCTAATCTGTTATCATTGCAGTAATTATTGCACTACTAAAATTATTATTAAATGCCTACATTATTTTTGACTGGCTTGCTGGTCTAGTTGTTAGTGGCCCTGACTGCGATGCCGGTGGCATCGGGGTTCGTTTTCCGCCCAGGACAAATGTTTGTGTGATGAGCAGGATTATTTGCTCTCTGTCTGGGTGTAATTTATCTATAATATGTGTATAATATATTTAGAAATATATAAGTATGTTTATCAGTTGTCTAGTACTCATAACACAAGTTCTGCTTAGCTTGGGACGAGATGGCGTTGTGTGAAAGTTGTGGAATTTATTTATTTTTATTTTTATTTAATAATAGTCGTGATGGTCCAGAGTTAAATCCGGGTAATTACCAATGTGACTTTTCAATTCATATATAATTATATTATATATATGTATAAGTTTATCTTAGAAATCATTGAAATTGGTGAAGAAAACTTCTTGAGGAAACTTGGACATAATATAGTTTATATAAGTTTGAAATCGCCAATCCACTTTGAGCTAGCGTGGTGATTACCTTCTCTGTATGAAAGAGGTCTTTGCCCTTCAGTGGGTCAGTAACGTGCTGCTATTATCAATATTATTATCAATCATTTGCTCTCTCACTCATAGATTTTTTTAATTTTTTAATTTAATTAAAGGATACAGTAATAAAAAGCTGAAATCTGAAATCAACCTTTTGGCACAGCCGTGAGACATGCCATTTTTGTGTTTCTTTTGTTTGTGTTTTTACTGTGCATGTATCAAGCTCTTGCCAAGAAATGTTTTTTTTTTCTTTTTTAACATTTATAACCATAAAATAGTATCTCACCAGCAAAATGAAGAGGATATCAATACCAGTGTTATTAATAAATTAATTCACAAACTACAATCTCGATGAGTTAATAGTAGCTCAACAAATAAGTCAGCACCAAAACAAAATGTAGAAACGAGAAAAGAAATAAAAATCAAACACTGCCACATAAAACGTTATCGTCGGCCGAAACGAACCCCATCAGGCAGATGTCTAGATATCACCAGATTTGTAACTCTAGGCGCGAAATAACTCACTTTGACAAATGACTGATGTAGACGAATTGAGTTTTGGTTGGCAACCAAAAAAAATATTCACGAAAGTCCGTCTTTGGAATTATTTTGTGTCGGATTTTTTGCGGCAGGCAGGTACTATTTGGTGAAATTAATTAAGTATGTGTTACCCAGAATTGTGTTAGTTTTTTTCTTTCGTTGAGTATTTGATTTAATCCTACTAATATTAGGTATAAACGCGAAAGTTTGTGAGGATGTTTGTTACTTTTTCACGTAAAAACTACTAAATAGATTTTAATAACATTTGGCATGGAGTTAGCTGACACCCTGGATTAACACATAGGCTGCTTTTTATTCCTGTATTCCCACGGGAACGGGACCTACGTGAGTGAAACCGCGGGACGTCTGCTAGTCTTATATAAAAAATGTCTTAATTGAAGGGAATGTCGGGATTTAATAAAATAATTTTTCGGTTTAAGGTGTGTTACAAATTCATGATCATCATCTCGTCCCTTTGAGCAACAGGGAATGTGCATGTAATTTAAATATGGTTCGAATATTTTTTTTCTGAATCTTTAATGGCAGAAAACATGAACTAAATCATTATTTTACTTTTTGATAGCGTCATAATTATTTAAAATTAAAAATAAAAGTATGAATTAAGCGCGGGAAATTCAAATTTGTGAAACGCATCACCATTGGTTATAACGAAACTTGACGTCAAATACTACAACAACAACTCAACGCCTACAAAAAATACATTGTGTAAGTATGACATTAAGTATTGGAATGGACTTTTCATTGGAAAACATAATTATTGCTGTGTGTGTTGTGGAACTAATTTAATGTTCAAGTCTAATTTTAGCTTCATAGTGAGGTAATAAAACATTTAAGAAAAATGACTGAAAGTGGTTTTGTAAGAGCACAATCTGATAATGTTTATTGCATTCGGGTACAAGCAATACCGGTAATCTGCTTTTTGAGCTTTTTCATGGTGAAATGGTTAGAAGAACGAAAACACCCATAGTAAGTAATAGTAATGGGATCATAGTAAATGACGTAATCGAAATGGCGCGCGAAAATAAAAAAAATTAAATACTTTTTTAAGCTTCATTACGGCAATTTTTAAATATGTTTATATTTTTTTACAATGTTAAAACGTTGCATATACCTTATTATGTTGCGATGGGTTTCCAGTCTAGCTGAACATGTTGTTATTGTTACATAAAATTGTTTTGGTGTAAATAATCATCTGCCTAGACTTTTCCCAATTATGTTGTGATCGGTTTCCAGTTTACCGGTGTTTTACATGAAGTGACTGCCTGGCCTCCACAACCCAGTTACTGGTTAACACGATACCCCTTGGTTAAACTGGTTGACAGACTTCGAGATTCTGATTACCCGTAACGACTGTCGGAGATCTACAAATGTCAACCGGGACCAACGGCTTAACGTGCTTTACGAGGCAAGTAGAGTCTTGGTACGAAATTAATAGGCACCCATCCAAGGGTCGACCTCATCGAGCGTAGCTTACCTTTGATCGACTTGTACGGCTGTTATTATTTTAACCTCCTCGTTTTGGTGATTAGATAATAGTACCCAAATAGTCTAAGTGTTAAAGCATGTAGCTACGGGTCACGTTAGTTTGCAATATTGAAAGGCTGTTTGTTCATTTTAATAATATGAATAAAATAAAATAAATACTTAAATAATAAATATTCCACAACTTTTCACACAACGCCATTTAGTCCCAAGTTAAGCTTGAGAGCTTGTGTTATGGGTACTAAACAGTTGATAAACATACTTATATATTTCTAAATACATACATATTATAAATATTATTTCACCCAGACACAGAACAAATGATCGTGCTTATCACACAAACATTTATCCTGGGTGGGAATCGAACCCACGACCTCTGGCATAGCAGTCAGGGTCACTAACTACTAGACCAACAGGCCAGTCAAAATATTCACCATATTTACTGAGAGCCGATCTATTTGAGAGAGGCAAACTGTCATGATGTGAACTGTACAGAGAAGTCGAATGGAAATTCATTTCACAACCAACACCTACCATATTATCTAAAAGCGTTTTGCGTAACAATCGCTTCGCCCAAATACATCATAGTTTAGGCAAGAATTTTCCGTCACCTCATGTGTGTAGAACCAAAAGATCGTGCGCCCTCTATCGGAAGAGGCCCACAACTCACAAGTGCACTTGCTGCATCGCTTTGTAAGATTTCTACGCGGAGAACAAATAAGACCTTTAAGAATCGTTTGCACATAGTTGGAGCATTGTGATTTGTTGAAGATGTAACACACAAGTATGTGTGAAGAATATGCAAGAGTGAACAAAGTGCATAGACGTAACATTCATTCAAATAATGCTTTAAGCGCTTTTAGATCAGAATCTCTGAGAATCAGAGCTCTGCATAGTTTGGCAGTGGATAGCGTTTTGTGAAAGTTGTAAAATATTTATTACTTTTATTTATTTTTAACCGACTTCAGGAGGAGGTTCTCAATTCGATACGGTATTTTTTTTTTTTAATATGTATGTACCTACACCGATTACTCCGAGATCAATGATCCGATTTACGTGATTCTTTTTTTGTTCGATGCGGAATAGTTGCCATTTGGTCCCATAAAAATTTAGTATAGTTTGGCCCGGTAGTTTTCATGTTATGAACATTTTTATGAAAATTTAATTTATCTTTCTTTACGTGATTCTTTTTTAGTTTGATGTGAAATAGTTGCTTTTTGGTCTCATAAACAATAACATAGTTTGGCCTGGTAGTTTTCATTTTATGAACATTTATGTTCATGAAGTTTTATTTTTGATTTCATCGAAATCTGTTTATTTTTTGTATGGTATATTGAAAGGAATGGAAAATAATGAATCATCTACATAAAAATAAAAACTAAAAATTGTAAAATAAAAACTTTTTTTATTTTACAATTTTTAGTCCAGTTTTTTTATTTTTAATCGAGGAGCTGCAATAGAAGATTTCTTGCTGTCCAGTATTAACCAAATTCAATAAATACGGTAACGCTAATCTGAAAAAAATGTTCCCGTAAAAACTTAAATGAGCTGATGAGTGTCCCCTAACGTGCTCCTATAACTTCGAAATTCACACAATGTTTCACACGTGGTTTTTTTTCACACTCTCAACTGGTTTCTTGAATTTTATATTTATTTTATATTTTTTTAATTTATTATCTTGAATTTTATTTTATATTGTTAAAACTATGCATATAGACGCCCTGTGGCTCTTCAAAAACAGAAGGAGAAGTAAGAATGTTAAATATCATCAAGCAAAGTATAAAAATCACTTAAAATAAGTTTATCTAACTGCCATGTTTAAAAAAAATCCTGTGTGTTAATAATAATTTAGTTTCAAATACGCTCACAGGTTTTGCAATTTTTAAACAAAACAGGAATCAGGTTCTGCATGCGTGTGTTTTAATAGTATCGTATTTTAGTGTATCTCATGCGAAAAGCGATTGCAAGGGATTTAGAGCGGTTTTGAATCATTGCCGAAGCTTCTAACCGAAGCGTGTTTAAGCTTCTTAGTACTGGACCAACCTACCCATTTGATGATTACTTCGACATTCAGGTTAAGCGACATACACGTTTGAAACATTTACATTTTTGAACTGCAGTACGATCGTAACATTCATCTAAGGATTTACCGCTCCAAGATATTTTGGGAACCGAAGGTTTTAAACTACGTTCCCCAAACTGGCAATGTGCCGCCCCCAAATCTAATTTTTGTTCTAATATTTAGAATTATACAAACGTATTTATATTTATATCGTGCTATTATACATAACTGTTAACTACTTAGTGGAAGGAACATTGACATATTGACATGCAACCTGACACTTTGAAATAAAACAGTATTCATTTTTGGGAATAAATCTATACTGACACTTTTTACATACTAAATTACACTGGCATATCCATCTCTCAAATCTCAAACCATTATTGCATTATATTGACTGGAAGCTAAGATGAAATGCCGAAAAAAACACAGGGGTTATGGTCTCAATTAAAGTTCCGACATACAATTACAATTATTAATATATTATGCTAGTGAGCGACGCAGTGCAAAGTCTGAAAAAGCCTTCTAAAGGAAGATTGAAAAGGGTTACTGCAGTTTTGAGTTGATCTGTCCCGACAGACGGTTTACATGCATTAACCATCGTGTATGTCCTCCATATTTCCCGTCTACACTACATGATACTCATTTATTTTAGAATTTAAACAGGATTAATAAGTAGTATCAACTTTTAGTTTATGATGAAACTTTAAAACACGACTTTTCCATAACTCTGTCCCTATTGGTTCTCGCCGGGCGTGAGCTGTTATTATAAAATATTTATCATGTAACCTAACAGTATAAAAATCAGGACGCAAATAAACAATTTTTGCTACCCAAGAGACATTAAGAGTTCTAGAAATTTCTCTCGCTTCAAATAAAAATAGTTTTTCAATAACGCCCGGAGTTTTGAGTTGAGTCGGGAGAGTTTTTCATCACTTTTTCAATATAGCAAGCAAACGTTGACGGCGTCACTATCTGTTATTTAAACGAAAATACTGTACGAATTAAAATGTTGTGCAAAAGTTTGACAGCCGCTGCAGTGTGAAAAGAACTTTGGGAGGTAGCACCGCTCGGTTCGAACAAATGGAATTGGTAAATGGTCTGTATTTGTTTGCTTCGTCATCTGCATATTCTACAGAAGAAATAATATTTATACAAGCAAAACGAAGAGTGCTATAATAGTCTGCCTGACAAAAGAAAAACCAGCATTGCTACCTATTGAATAAAAATCACCTCGCGTAATTGTAGGTCAAGTGAAGGCGAATAGAGCCGTCATTCCATAATAATGCTGGTCATTGACAGTTTACAATAAAAGCTTCCAACTAAATTAGTATTATCGAGAGAATACAAAATAATTTTAACTTAAATTCGCGTCTTAGACTGTAATAGAATAATAAATATGCTTCTATTTTTATTAACCTTAAATGTTTGGATTTTAAGCAAACAGCGCTCGTAAAGTAAACTTCTCAGTTATTTATCAATTATTACAATTCAGACCCTTTTTATATTTATGTACTTTGGCATAGCACTAATAGGAACTGCTGACTATGTGCATGGTCCTGGTTTTCAGTCTTGGGTCAATTATAGTGATATTGAGTTTTCCTATCTATAATTTCCCAGTGGCAGTCTAGACTCTGGATTTGCGATGACATAATGCTCATCCACTATTACATTGGACCATACCTGGTGTAGTGTGGGTGTTTTTTACCACGTCTCTACCTAACCCTTTCGCCAATATAGACGCAATGTTACAATGTCATTTAGAAACTTAAACTAAAATAAATAACTTAAATTCTTGAAACCGAAACTTCAGGTCTCAGATGAGTTAAAAAATCTTTTGTTAATCATTCTAAAATCAAAGTTTTGGGAACATTTAATTTATTTGATATTAATTTAGAAAGAATTATGTAAGTTGGCTAGGAATTAAGTTTTTATGAAAAATGCTATTTGAGCTGAGTTGCTAAAACTGACTGACGTCCTTATGAAGCTTTCAAGAGATTAATTATAAGAAGAAAATGAGTAGACAACCTTTCGTGCGAGATGCTGTTAGAACCTACTCATGACATAGGAATCATCGTTGTTCTAGCACAGTAAACTAATTATAATACCAGCTTAGACAATCCCACTGCAGGGCCAAGGCCTCTTCTCATACAAAGAAGTTTATTAGTGTAAATTTAGAAGTGTAGGAACATAACATTATGTCTGTATTTCCAAAAGGGTTAGGTAGGAGACGTGCATCAACAAAAATATTTGTTTTTGCAGTTGGAATCGAAGGAAATAGCGAGTAACAAACTGTCAGATCAGACTGAACCATGAAATCAATATTAGGTGTCTTAAGTTGTGTGACGTATTCCAAATGGAACGCAAATACACGTGTGCAGGAGACATTTCGACATGCTTGCAACAATCCTCTTGAGGATCAAGACAAGATGGCTTTCGATCGCAAGAGATGTGTTGGGCTTGATTTTTCACTACCTATACAAGACAACTATTTCAATTTTTCTCTTACACGTTGGAAATATTTAAAAGGGTTTCATCTAGATTATATTCTTTCCTAAGATATCTTCAAACGTTCGGTTGACGCTGCCCGTGATCGGGCTGGCTTCTACTTTGGGCTGAGACTGACCATTGCCATGCAACGTGGCAATGCCACCAGTCTTTTGGAATCTTTAGCAGTCAACATTATACAGAAGATTTATTCGACGCCAATATTTAGGTAGGGTTAATTGGTATTTGTAACTTATACTGTCATAGGTACAATACAAGTTAGAAATACCAAACAAAATACGAAAAACGGGAGTTTAAAAGGTGCACCCAAGTTTCAACAGTTAGTTTCAGCAATAATCTTACCCTTGTTGCAACAAGGGTAAGATTATTGCTGTGAACTGAAAGAAAGTTAAACCTCGGGAAAGCAATGGAGAAACATAATTAGGTTCATTTTTCTGGACCTAGAGATCCGGGTTCCCGCGCTAAAAAGTGAAATGCTTGTCGCGAAAATGCAGTCACAGCATTTATTAATACTTATAATAATAGTTGTTGAGACTCTCAAAACTTTGAAAGTTGAAGCATAGGTGCGCCATCTATACTATTAGTTGCCACCGACCGCGACAGGGCAGACATTTAGACTTCAAGTTACTGATAATTCCAGGTTGAAATACCCAATAACTCAGCCAGACCTAGTAATCAGACCAGCGCAGAAGTTTAGCTTATGCGACCACCAGACCAAAAAGGCAGTCTCTAAACTTTAAACTTATAAAATCCTTTGTTGCACGATCACCAAGCGAGCAACACGAGTTGACACAAGTAGTGACGTAATGGAACACAAACACACCTGCGAGCTATGTCGAGACTGTCGAGTTCGAGACACTTCGACTTTGTTTGCGTCGATGCTCTTCGGATTATGACAAGACGCCTCTTCCGTGACGAACTCAGGTGCACTGAGATTTACGATGTTATTTTAAGGAGAAGGTTCCAGTGTAAACATTTTGAATAAGTTTTAATTGCAGAAAAACTCTTTGTAACATGATTGCTTAGAAACCATTTCACATTTACACACACATCATCACAATCACACACACACATTTTCACACTAATTACATTTCCAAATTATATATTTTACATTCATTTTTACAATTTGTCAGCGATTCTACGTCATTTGTAAAACAATTAAAAAGTATAATTAATCTGCATTTCTCAATAACTATTATAGATGACTGGATGATAGCTAGATGACTTTTTAGTACATTGAGCGATACATTGAGTTAAACTATCGTATGACGTCACGATTCCATACAGTTTATACTGAATTATGATATCAAAAGCCCCTACATTTAAATGAGATTAATACAAGTACTTTTTTATCAATTTGAAAAAAAAACAAAAAAAATATATTTTAATTGTCTAACTGATGGATTAAAAATATTTTTATTATTCATACTCGTACACCATAATATTGCTTATTATAAAGTCCCAAAAACCGTTCATTAAGAACGAACTACCGTGCTTTAAAACATTCCAATCATAATGAACACATTAAATATTGACATACCTACCTACTTACCGAGAGAAAATTTCACTTCATTGGAAAATACAAAATTAAATTCTGTTTTAAAATCAAACACCTGTGTATGACTTGGAGTTAATTGAGCACCTTTCGCACCGTATCGACAATTTGTTTCAAGTAGAGCTACTTTCATATCGATGCAACACTAATTGCTTTGGTGCCGGTATCGCATTGATTTTATGATTCATTTAACTCTGTAAAGGGTAACGGGAAATTTTATTTCCGTGATTTTTGTTCTATGTTCTGAAAAGGCAATGTGACTTTTCTAAACGAAATAGAAGGAAAAGTTAGCTTGGAGCTAAATACAGAAGGGCAATTCTTTGAATTTTAAAACGTTTGATTTTAGTATCAATCTGTAAAAAATACGTTTAACATCATTGATTGTCGCAGTCACGTTCTGATTTCTATCTAGATAATTAAGGTTTTAAATAGAAAAGTAAAAGATTAATAAACTTTCATAATGATGACTTTGGAATTTATAGATTCTTTGAGAAATACAACGAAATTAAATTCTGAAGTGTTAAAACTAATCTTGACTACGGGAACCTGTGACTGCGTGGTATAATACGCATTTGGTCGGTTTATGTAACATTCCTAATAGTTTTTGTAGGTTACTATTGTTGAAATTGATTCCTATGTTGTAACAAGTAATGCAAAATACATATGTTTTTTGTCCAGCCTAGTATCATTGTACAGCCGCTTCTTGTCTTAGAAAACGTAAATTATAATGTTTCTTTGTTATTTATTCTGTTACTACCACGGCTAGTACTAGTTTACTGCCTAAACCTCACCCAAAATAACTCGAATCTCACATAGTTTTCGATTCTCTCTGTGAAATGGCACAGAAAATAGAATTATACCCAAAATCTTCGTGTACATTTCAAGTTCAGTCTATCTGAGACCTTTATTCAATTCGCTTCTATTAACGTTTCACTGAGTTTTAAATTAAAATAGAATAGATTTAACCCCATTTGAAACTTTGTCTTCCAGTGAGAATTTAAATTATCTGACTGTTTTGTAAATAAAGAATTTAATATTTTTAGAATTTCTAAAACGATTTTTAAAGCCTGACTAACTAGTCTTATCAATATTCTGGGTTTGAAACAGACGTTTAATAATTGTGCCGAGATATATTCAAAGCTTTATGAATGACTTAGCAGAGTTGAAAGTTTAAAATTTAAAACATTGAGCTACGGTATAACGATTTGAGACGGGCGCCTGTATGAAGGATAGTTCTCATCTCCCGACATGAATATTCAATTTTCTTGAAAGAAAATTCTGTTGGTATTTTAAGTCTCATACGGTCTGAGCAGTACTGTTTCTTTTAACATGTCTTGTTCTAGAATTTTGGAACGATACCGTTATAAGGAACAAGTATGTATGATCATGGTTGAGCAATAGGTATTATGTCGAAATGTTTGTGAATCATTTTGAGTGGAACTGGTAGCAACATAATAACAGCTGAGTGGGTTGATCAAAAGCTAATCTACGCTTACCGGGATTGATACTTAGATACAGTATTCCTTAATCATTTAGAACAAGTTTTCACTGTATTTTTGTTTTCTGTGCAAACTATGTGGAATTTTTAAACATGCACACTTTTTGTTGTAACTCAGCAGCTTGTTTTCTTGACAAGATCCCTAACTACAATTTTCATTCTCCGCTCTTAGGCAAACCAATTCTAATTTTCATATGGGTAGGTATAGAAAAGGATATAAATTTTTCGTGTTACATTTTTTTATCATAATAAAAGTTAGTATGAAGACTATGAACTTGCATGTGCATAAAACCTACGTCTGAAAAAACATAGGACTGGCATAAGCTGATGTTCATAAAAGACTAAGCAGAAATGACGGACAAGCCTTTGAAGTTTGCAACATATTACGTAAATGTGTTACAAGCTTTTAATAAAGTAAGTCTTGATGGCTCAGAGACTACAAACGTTGTTCTCAAGCAGATTTAAAACACGTTCAAATCCTGGCTTATTATGATCTTGCATCGTGATTACATGATGTGTAGTACATTTAATTTTCTAAGATAATTTCTCTGACAACCAAAGAAATCTGTTCTTGAAAGAGCTTTATTCTAATATGCAGTATTTTATAGCTCATCAGTTGTCCTAGTAAGAACTCATGTTGTCTGAGATATACATTTATCTTAAGTAACTGTAAAAAAATCGTAATTGTAGTTTTAATGTAGGTTTTATGAAGACTGATGCTTGTCATACTTTATAAAACCTATATTAAAACTTCAATTAGGAATTTATCAATAAAATTCTTGAAAAATATTTATTTAAGTATCTTATTTTTGTAATGTACTAACTATACGGAGGATGTCATGATTTTTAATAAACAATCATCCATCCATCGATTGAATCCGACAGGCGTAGCTAAATCTCAATTAATAAATGCCTATTCAGTCAAGAGCCTCTTTGAGCTACCTATAACTAAGGGCCAATTTTTCAATGGTCGATAACTGAGGAATAAAAATGGCGTTTTGACGGTTTTTCTATAGATAATATGTCAAACAGTCTTAACTTCAAATAAAAGTAATCTAACTATTGAAAAATCAGCCCAAAGACATGCAACTATACTACCGTAGTCATACTCTAACGCCCGATATTAATATTCTATCTCAATCCAAATCCCGATCCTTTGTTTTTGACGGCTGCTTCTGATTGGTCATCTTTAAGACTCGGATAGGCGAATTCGGTCGTTGATTGGTTACAGACAAAGATCGGGATCAAGATAGCAACCGAGATAGATTATTAATATCCAGCGTAAAGCATCATCATTTTCAGACAACCGGAAAAATATAAAAACATCTTTATAAACATCCTAAACGAAGGAGGTAACTATATAATTGAAAAAACGGTGGCCTTAAATGCTTAATCAATTAAGCTCCTCTGAAATGGAAATGAATTATAATTGCCAAAGGGTACTTCTCCTCGCTGTAAAATGGCCGCAGTTAACGATGAAACTTGTTACATTTTATATTTTACATGCATCAACATTGTGTTCCAGGCCAAATTGAAATAAATGAGGGGTTTCCTTCATAAATATGCATTGTTACCGTAATTTCTCCTTTGGAGATAAATAGCGCTTTGGAAGTCTCTTTTACCGTTGAAGCGTTAATGCCAGTAGATTTTCTTCTTCACCATGTAGGTGTTGTGGAGTATTTGAACCTTTATGCTGATTTAATATGGTGTTGGTAGATACTTAATGTGACATAGGTACTTAAGTTTTATTTTTAAATTTATTTATTTTATTTCTATTTCGATGTTGGCAGTGAAGAGAAAATGCCAGGAAGGGACACCCAAGAAAAACATAATTATACATACTTTATTGGTGAGGTTCTTCAGAAACGTAAGATGCATTGTAGGTACTCGCAAATGGAAAGCGTGTCTGACTACATAATGTAAAATTACGATGACGATGAACGTCAACGAATTAAAAAAGAATATTGGTGTTATTGTACGGTGTTCTAAAGCGAATCCATAACGGGTTCCATTAGCTGGTAAGTGGCCTACATTAATATAAAATTATAGGAACAAGTTTTATTATTCACTAAATACCATTTTTATCACAAATCCGGAACCTTGGAATCGTGAAGTTCCCATTGTACCTACTCTAAACCAGGACAAGATTGAGGTCGAGAGTAGACTCATTATATAAAAAAAAAACAAAATAAAAGAAGCGTTGATTTATTGGTTGAAGTGCTTTAAAGTAGTTAATTAAGGACAAACAAAATATTTCAACAAACACAAATCATCATAATTTAATTTACTAAGAAATGGGTTATACACGTATTTTATTTAGGTATTTTATTTACCTGTGCAGGTAAGTACCACATCACACACCACATCATAAACTTCTCCATTATAATCCGACCAACAGCACCACCACGTCATCGCTTAATTCAAGTGTAGGCTACACGTATGAGCCATTTAGGGTTGCCGATGACAACTAATGAGCGTTTCATGATGCTGAGCCCGCCGTGCCCACTATTGAATACGTGGCTTGTTGCCTAACAACCATATTAGTTTCGATCGGGACAACCCTGGGATTTTCTAGGGATGTCGTTGTAAATTGTATGTGTGTACGTAAGGGGAAGGCTGTGTTAATAGATTTTGATGCATCTTTAAGGGTTTAGGATGAAATTGTTTTGAACTGAGAAACTTAAGGCAGGATGGAAGGGCTAATTGATGAACAAACAATCAGCTGGTACCATGAGTTCAGTACATTTCAAATTTCACGGACATCGAATATTTATCGTGTTTTCCTAATTTTTAATGTACAGGTAAAAAGACGAAGTCGGATAAGAAAAAGCCGACTAAATTTAACGAAAAATGGTAATAATAAAATAAAAGATGTATGACCTTTTTAGCAAATTAAAAAAAATATGTTGCAGCACCTCTAAAAAGTGTCTTTGGTCACAGTAACATTCACAAAAAAAAAATACGGCGAAACGTCATAGGAAAAAAAACTGTAACCCTGGTTTAAAAGATAGATATCTAGTAACTGTCGACATCATCGCTTACCATCAGGTGAGATAGTGGTCAAACGCGTGCCTTTCTGAAATAAAAAAAAAAAACAAAAATACCTACCTATATATTTGCTAAAATTATCCTAAAGAATAAAAAGCATCCAAAGTGTTAATCCGAGAAATATTCTATCTATGTGCCAATTTTCATTCAAATCTGTTGAACAGTTTACGCGTGATTGGGTAACAAATGACTAATAATCTTCACAAACATTTACGTTTATACAATTAAGTAATAAAACTAAAACCCTTCCCTGTAACAGATAACAACCCAAATTGAATACACAAAAAACTTTTTTGCAAAAAATAAAACCGACTTAAAAAACACTAACCGGTGTAAAATAACTCTAAATTAAGAAGTCTGTGGCTTTGGTGGTTTTGTCTTATTCATGATGGGCCACCGACATCCGAATTTAGAGTTAATTTACACCGGTTAGTGTTTTTTAAGTCGGTTTTATTTTTTGCAAAAAAGTTTTTATTTTTCCGTTTTTTGTTGTTCCCATACAAATATTTGCCATGCATTTATTTTATATTGTTAATTGTTAACAATACATATTGTCATGGTAATAGGGTTATCTACTTATCCCTAACAAATGAAACTTAACATACCTAACGGTCGAAATTTAGGTATATTGGACACATCTGCGTACCCCTCAGAGCATACAGGTGTGATGATACGTCCTGATGTTGTATAAACAATAAACATCCAAGCGATTCCAGCAATTACGACAGATTTGCCGTCTATTTTTGAAGAGTTCCATTCTATATCTCCGAAGATCAGCACCAGATCTTCACCAAATTAAAATGGGACCACCTCAGGAGTTTATTCTTTCAAATAAAAAAAGAATTTTGAGAATCGGTCTACAAATGGCGGAGAAATCATGTAACATACATAAAAAAAAAAAAAAACATACACACGAACATAGAACCTCCTCCTTTTTTGAAGTCGGTTAAAAATGAGCTGTTACTATCCATAGACTCCTTTAATCAATACGGTCAGCAAAAAATCCATGTTACACGAAACTTTCTGCCCTCGGAACGTCAAAAGTGCTTTCCTATAATCTCAGTGCCGCATTATACGCTAAAAGATAAGAGCATAACTTGGCATCCTAAGTAAATAGAGACCCTGCTGAAATATTAAGAGGGTTTAATTTAATAAACGGTACGTGGGCTATCAGTGTTGACGTTACAAGTAAATGTGAATCTATGTTGGGACCTATTTACCAACTATTTTCGGCTTTTGTCAGCTTTCCTGTGGTTATGGAGTGTCAAATATCGTTGAGTTCGGGTGTTAATAGTAGGGCCTAGACAGTTTTATTGGAAAATATCGTTTGGATGTGGTTTTCGAGTAATTCGGTTTCGCTGTTCAAATGACAAATATGTTTCGAGGTAATTTTGTGAGTGTCGGGGACTAAGACTGATGTTTTTAATCCTTCAGCTATCCTGGAGTGTTATACTTTGTAAGTTTGCCTGGTTTGTTTTGGTCATTGTATGCGTGACCGTCTTGCTTTCTATTTCTTATGTAGGTTCAGAAAAGTGTGCCTGCTTCGAGGTTATTCCATTGGGTGCTCTCAGATATTGCTATATGATGGAAGTTATGAAATACTATAGACCATATGTGCCAATCACGCCTTTATTTTCTACTGCAAAAGGTAAGGCAGCGGGGTCTATATCTAGCTCACTTAGTAACCTGATCAAACTTTTATTCTACAGGATGACTGGTAATTAGTGAGTGTGTTTGTGCTTATGTGTATTATAGATACATAAAGTACCTACACCTAGATTTAGCTAGTTTTATAAGTCGTAATAGAGGGCGAATTAATTGCCATCAATCAGATTCAAATTCAGACTCCAGGCAGCTAATGAGAAATTTGAGATAAAATATCGAACCAAACAATTGTATTTCTTGAAATTCATTAGAGACATATAATACAACATCATTATTGTAATCCCGAGGGTTTAGTCAGGTGTACCTGTGTATACAGATCTCGTTCTATAAGATATCCATAGAGACGAAATTAATGCCATCAGTAGCAAAATTTCATAAGTAGGAAAAGTCAGCTTTAACAAAATTTTAGTTCTTAGTCCCTCATCTAGATTACAAGAAAATATACGTCACATATTCGTCATGCGGCATTTCGACTCGATGTATCGCTGTTATTTTTTAATTACGTAAAAAAATAATAATAATAATAATCTTTATTGTCGCAAGTTTACACTTTACAGAGTGACTTAAGATTAGGCACAAGTTAATGTAATGTACTAAAGGTACTGGCACTGTCTCCCAAACTAAGCAAAAGATTGTATTTTGGGTGGCAGTGTTCAGTCGTACGGTGAGGCTCTATAATTACAATTTACAACGATTGTACATATAAGTGAACGTTGTCGCTGGGCGCTTAGGATGGATATAGTTATTATTAATTAATTATATACACTTAGATAAAATAGGTAGACCATGTTCTTGTAATCTAGATGAGGGACTAAAACTAAAATTTTGTCAAATGGCCTATTAATAGCAGCACGTCGAGCAAAAGTAGCGCCATCTATTGACAACGGGTGTATGTAGTCTCGTCGTTCGACGATTATTTATCTGTTGTTTCGTGTGCTCACACGATCCTCTCGGACAACCACATGTTATTCATTAAAAAAAAAACAGCCTGTTTCAGCCCCACTGCAGGACATAGGCCTCACATACAGAGAAGGCACGAGCATTGACCACCACGCTTGCTCAATTCGCATTGGCGATTTCAAACTTATTACTCAACAACAATATATTGACTTAATATTGAACTTAGCTCAGAAAGGTCATTATAATACACTTTACTCCACCTGGCAATCGAACCTAGGACCTCATCGGCAGTAGTAGTGCTAGTCATCACATCACCGATGCCGTGAACTCATAATAAAAGACAAAACCAAAGAATACATACAAGATACTCACAGCTGTACAGATAAGTAAAGCAATAAAGAATAATGACATGTTTATCTTAATCACGTGTCCGTCTATCGCGGCGGCCATTTAGAAAATGTCACTCTGTCACGTTCCTAACATGGCGTCGTCGTTGAATGAAAAACTAACATTGTTTGTTAGAGAAAAACGAACTTGTTTAATTTGAAACGGTCGCGCAGCTTTGTACAGCGCAGCGTCCTTTGTAAATTAACTGACTCCAATTTAACATCACGCCTGTATTCCCCAGAGTCAGGGCTGTTACTTTAGTTTAACACATCTACATTTTGCCAGTTATGACCACAAATCTGGATTCCGGGCTGTTGCAATAAAATTGTAGATAGAGAAATCCAATAACATTTTACCTGACCGCCGCGGGTGTCGAAACTATCACCTCATGCTCAAAAGCACCACTTGCAAACTATTGAACTAACGAGGCAGTTGTTAAGATGTTTTTTTTGTTAGTTAGGTCTTACTTGAAGATAAACAGGCTTGTTTCTATTCTGTTGTCAGCGCCCACGAGTGGATTCCAAGTTCCAATCCGGGCAAGTATCTATGCGTCTTTTTCAATTCATTATGTACTTTCAAAGTAAATCTTAGACATCATTGATATCGGTCAGGAAAAATATCTTCAGGAAACCTGAACCTATATGTTAGTTTATTTACACTTTTGATTGGGAAACTTATTACTATATATAAGAAATAGGAACTTTGTTACAAGGTTTGGCAGACAGAACACTAATTGAAAATCGTCACTTATAGATAAATAAACAGCTGGATTTTAGACAATAGTGGCACAGTCTAAAAACCTACAGTCGTCCGACGAAACCGTCTAGACAGGGCAATCAAAAAGGGTATGATGGGCGAGAGGCGGGGAAGCCACTCCCGAACTGCGAACAAAACGATGTTCGTAGTTCGGAGGTATTATTCAGGGCTAACGCGTGTAGAAGTTGTCGGCATTTTTCCAGAGATCAAAGGCGTCGTCCTACTGTATCAATATTTATACTGTAGTGGGTTAAACTCACAGTTACATTTGTTTAATTAAACATGAGTGTTAGGAAATGTCAGCAAATAAGTGGTTGCACAGAGTTTATTTATCTACTACAATAATATTATATAAAGAAGTTAAACGCTAATCGGTTATTGTTAATTTGTTCTACTTTAATATTGTATTTTCTCAGTAAGTGATTAATGTAATCTTTTGAGAAATAAATATCTTAAACCATAAACCATAAGTAAGTTACGAGTTTGTGTCGTCGTAGAGGGTAATCTCTGGACCTATTGAACTGATCCAGAATTTTTTTCACTATCTTATATAAATCCACATAATTTGTGATGTGTCATGGGCATATTTTATTTTCAAAACTAAAAAAGGGAAGTACGAAATGCACGCGAACGAGCTCGCGAGCTAAGTACAAGTAGTTAATATAAGTCTGAAATCGCCAATCCGCCTTGAGCAAACGTCGTGTTTAATGCTTGACCTTTTTCTGTACGAGAAGAGGCCTATTGTTATTATTTCTAGTTACAAAAACCAACTAACACACACACACAGAGACAGACACATCACACACACACACACACACAATTACGAGACATGTCTGTAGCACAGACAGATAGGTGATCACAATGTTAATTAAACATTGTGATCACCTATCTATTTATACCATGTTTCTGGCCCATAAATATTCTATTCTATTCTAAACATTTCATACTTTAGGTTTTAGGCCCTTTCAGCGTTGACGTTTACCCATAATAAACGTCGACCCTAAAAGGGTAAGAAGGTGGGGATTTGCTAACTAAGACCATGAGATACAACGTCGCACAGTCTTTGTGGTCAAGACAATATAAGTACAGTGGCAATAAGGGTTGAGAAAGGTAGTCAGGGTAAAACGGTCAAGCAGAAAGTTTGAGGAAAAGCCGATTTTGGAAGAAGATTGGCCACAATACGTTAGAAGCACATAAAACGTTCCAAATTAACTATTTTAGGACGTTGAAAGTGGCATTATAAATTGCTGCGTATGATGGTAGGTAATTCAACATTAGGTTGGTACCTTTGAAGAAATGCATTTTTATTGAGGTAGGCCTAGGGGGTACAAAACAGAATTGCCATTATAGGCAAACCGTGATATATTTTGTTAGCACAGGAAGGACTTGACATTGGGTGTTAGGCAATGACATTCAATACCTACAGACCGGACATCACGACAAAATGTTCGTCCGAAAAAGTGTGTCCTGCTGGATACAAGTCTATGAGTTTTTTTTAGTACGCTCCGCTGCCACTCCAATCATCATCTGCCTAGCCTTTTCCCAAGTATGTTGGGGTCGGCTTCCAGTTTAACCGGATGCAGCTGAATACCAGTGTTTTACATGGAGCGACTGCCTGTCTGACCTCCACAACCCAGTAACTGGGTAACATGATACCCCTTGGTTAAACTGGTTGTCAGACTTTCGGGCTTCTGACTACAAGTAACGACTGTCAAAGATCTACAAATGACAGCCGGGACCAACGGCTTAACGTGCTTTCCGAGGCACGGAGGAGTCTTGGTATGTAATAAATGGTCACCCATCCACGGACCGACCTCGTCAAGCGTAGCTTAACCTTCGATCGACCCATGCGGCTGTTATAATTTAGCCACAAGCTCCTCCCGCTGCCACTCCAATATTCTTAATATATTATTCTAGATGGCGTTACTGAGACATGGGATCAAAGTTTTTCTATGACATTTCCTTGACATGCCCGCTCTGTAGTATTTTAAATCTCTATGGTGTTAGGTTTAAGATATTTCTTTTAGTTTTGAACTGTGGTTAAAACGTTTAAAGTCGTCGTCAGAAACTACAAGCATAATCTATATACCTATATAAAAGAAAGTCGTGTTAGTTACACCACTTATAACTCAAGAACGGCTGGATCAATTTGAATGATTTTGGTCTTTTTGGATTTCTCTTTGTCCTTAATAGCATAATAATTAATAAAAAACATGAAAAGTCCCCGAAAAAATAAATATCAAGAATATTCGTTGTCTCAAACATTTTTCAAACGCAGCGCCATCTTGGTTGACATGACAGGAGTCAAACTTCCCAGTTCATTATCAGGTGACAATTTGACATTGACAAGTCTTAAGCTAAACCTAAGAAGGTAAGGTTGTCAATTTATACGTACCTACATTCTGAAATTTATTTTGTTACTAAACTTAGAGGTTTTATGTAGCATAAAAAGTCTTATATTTCAGAAATCAATTTACGTAATTAACAATGACGACAGAGACAAACTTTAATAATTCTTTGCAAATAGAACTTATTCTACTACGGGAACACTATAAGTATAAATTGTATGTAACATAGGCATAGTTCAGATTAAAATTATGAATTTAGTATTTTTAAATCAATGCATTTTAGTAAGGTAGTTAGGTTAGGTAGTTAGGTTAGGTAGTAAGGTTAGCTATAGGATAGGTATGGTCAGTAAGGTTAGGTTATATATACATGTTGTAATTTTAATTCTATCGAACACAAAATGTTTAAATAAGATCACAGTAGAGACTCGCTACATAAAAAGTAGTAGTAGTTATTATTGGTTTGGATTTATTTTTGTCGTCTTATTAAACGCATGTATACATACGTTTAATAAGACATGTAAAAAAAAAATGATAAGAGCAATAAATTGACTTTAAGGCACAACGAAGTTTGCCGGGGCAGCTAGTACCTAATATTATAAAATGTAAGGGCGAGTGTGAAATAGCTTATTGCAATATTTGTTTCTGTCTTAACTACAGATTTTCCTAGGAAAATATTTAAACGAAAACCAATCAAATCTTACGGCTAAATGATAAGTTTCTCTCTAGCCGATCAAAATTAAAAATCATTTATTCAAATTAGGCTGAGAACAGTCACAAGACATAGACAGTCCCCAAAAATGCTCGCCCTTCACAAGTATTTTTGCTAGGCAGGTAAAACTATGCATGTTGCAAGTCGTAATGTTTTTGGGTCACTAAACCCGACATAAGTACCATGACTCCTACTACTGCGTGACTTGAAAAGCACGTCGAGTAGTTGGTCTCGGCTGCTATTCATGAAACTAATGATTGTTACTACCTTCGGGCAGTCAAAAACCTAAAAAACTGAGACGGGTATAGTCTGTCAGATAAGCACTCGCTCCATGTTAAATACAGTTCAGGTTGTATCTGGTAAAAAAATGAAAAAAGAAAACAAAAAAAATGGCTAGGTAGATGATGAATGAATCTAACATAATGAAAAAATAAAGATACCGGGCTGGTATCCGCAACTCTACGTCAAAGCGCGTATTTTGCTTATGGGCCATAATCTTCCACGCGGGCCAAGTGCAAATTAGTAAGTAGATGTCACATATCTACGAATTTTTGGTTCTAGGACATGTCGGTTTCCTCACGATGGTTTTCTTCACCGGTTTGGGAGCAGAGGTGATGAAATAAATTACACAAAGTAATGCGCCTGCCTGGGTTCGAACCCACGACTTACTGTTCGTAAGTCGGGGCCACCGCAGCCGATGCTCTCTAACTAACATAATAATCATCATATTGTGCAACGCCTAGCTTAACAAAATATTCACTACGTCGGGTTTCGCGTTCATTTTCTCTCAGTAATGGACTCAAATACCCACAGTTTTGGCAAATTTAAAACAACTTTTGTAATATGGAGTGTGACAAATATTTTTTCATCTGTGTTGTGAAACAATCTGTGTTTTGCATGATGTGTTATTGTTTTTGGAGCCCGCGGGCCGCGGTATTATGGACGTTTTTTGGGACTTCATATTTTGTGAGGAAACCACCACTCCCACCATTTGGGGCACAATATCACTTACCATGTAAATTAACCTATTGATCGCGCACTTAGTGGCTTGTAGCTATTTGGAGCATAAGCAGTATCCAGCTCCGACTCACTGTAGCACTCTACTAGCCCGGCAAGGATCTCAAAATTAATGGACTTTTAATCCGGTATCGACCCTCAGTCTTCGAGAAGAGTGATGTAGAGTGAGTGATGAAATGTGGGTATATGTATCCCACAACCTATGGACTAAACTGACATATCCTACATCGCGATGTTGAAGTTTTCCGAGCGATTGAACATTACTATAGGAATTGGATAAAGTAACCCTAGAATAATTAGCCCAACAGACACACCCTGTTTTACTATAGGTATAGAGAGAGATGTTGCCGTGATGGCCCAGAGGTTAAGGCGCCTACCTCCCATGCACGAGGTTGTGGTTCAAATCCGGGCAAGTACCAATGTGACTTTTTCGATTCATATGTACTTTCTAAGTTTATCTTAGACATCATTGACATCGGTGAAGGAAAACATCGTGAGGAAACTTGGACTTATAGTTAATATAAGTTTGAAATCGCCAATCCGCCTTGAGCAATGCTCGAGCCTTCTCTGTATGAGAAGAGGCCTTTGCCCTGCAGTGGGACAGTAACAGGCTGGTATTATTATTATTATATTATAGAGAGAGTAACCGTAGAATAATGAGCCCACCAGACGCACCCTAGCTGTTGACTTCACACTCTGTTGCTCATACCTACACCTCAAAGCCCACCATTAATATCCAAACAATGAATATTACTGAGGGATTCTTACGTCAAGACGTATCTTTTTCTTAGTGTTCCCTGATAACAAATGTGCAGTTTCCTCAAACAATGGTTTTCCATACAACACAGATTAACGTTATCATTGAGACGTGACATTTCTTATGCAGTCAAAGGTAATAAAGGAATCGGTCTATTTATAAAAGGGTTACGAAGTTTTTCTTTGTGTATTCTTTTGGTCTTAGTAAATCAAAGATGTCGTTCCTTTCAATATTGTTAGTTGCGTCCGCATTTTATTTTGTGAGTATTTTGAGTGTGGCGTCGTATTCGTTTTTTATTTCGGATACGATTGTGCCGTTTTCATCAGTTCGTCATCATTAACTAACTATGAAGAAGTCAAGAAGTTCCCACCCTAGTATAGTTAAATTTGAACAATTGCAAATTTCTGAGAAAAACAAATACAGTACACAGTTTTCGTTTAATTCAATAAATTTCTCCTAAATTTAGGAATAGCATAGATTAATACAATGTTCCATTTATATGATAATCGTGGTCCATTAAATAGAATAACGGCATCCGAATGAATGTATAATTTGGCGTATCATTAGCATTATTGTTACAAAACAGTAGGACTTAGTAGAAACAGGATTTTTACCTGATATGCCTAAATATTACTTGTTTCTTGGCATCAAGAAGTACCTACGTTCCAGAAAATAGTAATGGAGTAAGGTTTTTGATTTTCTTCATCGCCTGAAAGAGAACCAAAAAGTAAGCAGTCTACCTCTTATCCGTTGTATTGTGACCCCAATGGTAATATAACTGTTTCATTATTTTAAAACAAATGAGAGTCCATAACTTTTTTTATTCATTGAAATAATTAAAATAACTGTTTTAGCGACGTCTCCACATTCTTCTAACTGAATGTTGTGTAGACGCCACCATTGAGCTAGAAGCTTTAAAATTTCTGCTCTATTTTTTTCCCCATGTCGTGTATGGTAATTTTGCATACTGACACCCGCGGCCCAAAATCAATTTTCTTTCTATCAGTTCTTACAAAGGTTGTCTGTAAGATATCGCCCTGTGTTATGAGATCCCTCATTCCACAGTTCATTTATAAATGTCGGTCCTGTCATTTCGTGTACAGTAAAGTACCTACTTTATATTCTCATTTCAAGTTAAACACACAAATTGTCCTTTTCAGGCGCATGCAAGACCAGACTCACAGCCGTTTGACGCTGCTCAAGGTGAAAACGAAGACGTTCAGCATGCATCAGAGGTCCAGGAAGAGTCGGCCGCAGAAACACCAGAATTCTATCAACACCAAGTGTTAAACTTTATGCAAGATATTAAGAAAGCAGTTGATCAGCACATGACACCTCTCATGTCCAAACTAGAAGAGGCTAAGCAAACTGAGTATAAAAATATGGGTATGAACGGATTTGCAAGCTATCTCAACTATTTGGTAAGTGTTCAATATTTATTTGTTTCAATATTTATTTACATAGTTTTCCAATGGAAATTTGATTATCGTGGGCAAAAAAGGCACAGTGATATTTTTTTAACAAAGTAATTATCTAAAAGGTGCGATTGATAAAATATGCTAAAAATTGGAATTGCGAATCGTAATCCGTAGATACAATATACTACGTAATCCCCCTGTGAATTTGAGTGATATGTCAAATATTTTGAATTTTATTCTACCTTGAATCGAGTCGTTAATCGATGTCTAGCAAGGTTAATTAGGCTAAAAGCACAATTTTATGATAATGTTCACAGAGTTTGGTTGCTCTTGAAAGGTAGTTGATGGAATTCCTCATTAAAGTTAGCCCACCAATGCCTACGTCTCTATGATTTCTTGCATATATTTTTCGTTTGGCTTTTACGGTTGTGTGTCACCCTTCTACTTTGAGTTTATTACATAGTTTAAGACATAACTAAACTAAAACTACAAAAAAAAAACAATTTTAATCTAATTTTTATTTTTATTTAACTGTAAAGAAATCGCGATACGAAAAAAACCCCCATCGCAAAAAAAGTAAAAGTTAAAAATAACACTTTAGCCATGAAATTTTACTTCACGTCGGAGTACCGCTTAAGTAAGGAATAGTAGTTGTAGGTATGTAGGTACTTATTTTAACGGTACCCCGACGTTACGTAAATTTCATGGCTAAAGTGTTATTTTTAACTTTTACTTTTTTTGCGATGGGGGTTTTTTAAATTTTTAATTTAATTATTATTTTAACATTTTTAAACGCATTAATTTTGTTTTATAGAGTTTACAGTTATAAGAATTGTTCAGTGCATTGCATGTAGAGTCAAATGCTGGTTAAAACGAATCCAAACACGACGTATCTGCTATTATTTTGTCAAGAGTCTACCTACTGGTGTGCTGGATAGCCTGGCTGCAGCATCAGCTCATACAGTTACCATCAGTGCATTGTGTGCAGAATCAAATGCAGGTTAAGATGAATCCAAACACGACATATCTGCTGTAATTTCCCAAGAGTGTATTTAGTCTGCTAGATATCCTGACTGCATCAGACCAAATACACCATAATGTTACTTATTAATATTACACACATGGGTGTTTGAAGTTTAAGGACACACATATGTATGTAAGTAAAGTTAATACCCATAGACGTCTAAAATAGCAACTGTAGCTAACACAAAAGAGCTGATAACTTTGAAACGGCTGAACCGATATTGATGAATTATGTCTAAGAACCATCGCAAGACACCCTGCTTTCAAATAAAAAAACCGCATCTAAATCGGTTCACCCGTTTGGGCGCTACGGTGCCACAGACAGACAGACAGACAGACAGACACACACACATAGCGGTGAAACTTATAACACCCCTCTTTTTGCGTCGGGGGTTAAAAAATAAGACGTACCGGGAGTTTGTTTGAAAAAAATTGCCCGTGGTCTACTATGTGGACAAATCTAGGTGGCCCACTGGCAATTTTTTTCCCCGTATAAACAAATCTTTAATAAATAGAATAAAGCCGACAAAAATCGTTAACGCTTCGTGGGCTCCAGCCGGTTTATTTTGTAAATTATTGTCTCCGTGGCGAAGAAAGCAAAGCGAAGGCGAAGTAAACCGTTATCCTATACCAATGGTAACGAATGACAGTTCACTTCGCCAACAGTTCACCGTGTAATTTTTACAAAACAGCACTACTGAATCACGATTATAAGGTTACACGTCGTTGACCCTTAGGACTGAATTTTTTAAGACAACCCATATGTTTATTTACAAATTAAATTTAATATATAATAGGTTTCATTCATTAACCAGCTCGGTGAAGGTCGTTCTATAGCGGGATCCTGTACTATCTCTTCATTCTTGACATTGTCGTGCTCAAAACAAAAGAAATGTTTCTTCAATCAGTCACCTTATCGATTCTTCTGTAGACAAAATTAATTTTTACGTGCAGAGTCATATTCCTTGGTGGCTCTTGGTGTATGATATCTATGTGCAGAAATACTTTATGTTCCCAAGTCACAAGCTCAAACTCGCTTACAGCCACATCTAACAATTCGGTATGTAAAGTAAAAATTAACCTACGCCGACTCCAAAACCATTTCGAGATTTTAGGGTCTAAAGCCTTATTTTTCTATTTTTAGCTCTCTATATCACAAGATTGTGGTTATTTTCACAATAATACTTGTTACCATTTGACTTTCATTTGACCTCTATATGACGTCATAATGTAGCCTGAACAGACTACTTCCTTTGTGTTTTTCAAGATAAATTAAAAAAAAAACTGTTGTTAGTCTAAAAATCGTATCTGTCAAGTGTCAACTGAGGACAATGTCAAGTTTGAAGTTATTTATTAGTGTTTTTTGTATGTACTGAAAACGTGGCAAAGACTTAAAGCTATTCAGTCTACGAAATGACGTCATCACGTGAAATACTTTAAAATATAATTTAAAAAACTGTTACTTGGAAAAAAAGCTTCAGATTAGTGGCTTAAAATTACTTTACTTTACATACCGAATTTTGGAACTTTAATAGTTGTCATATTGACTATCCAACACCTACCAACTCCGTCCATACGTTTAAAGCTTTAAGTAAACGCCACCATTCGAATGTAGACAATGCATAACGTAACACTAACTTTGTGTTTGATCAGTTACTTACCAACCGAAGGTCTGTTTGTTCTCTAAATGTACTCGAAGCGATTTATGTTTATCCTTTAAGTATTATATTAGTTTTATAAGTATGATTGGTAGTCTTGTCTTTTAGTTTGTATAGTAGTGTGGATTTAGTTCCTGTTCCCAAATTATGTTATACACATTATATTTAACTTCGTTTCACCTTAGATTCATTATGTTGTGTTCCCTTCTTAGTTTTGACTTAGACTTATGTCACTTGTCGAATTGTCAATTGTGAACTAGGAAAAAAAATTGTCACCTAACGTGTCATCCATTTGAAAAATGTTAAAAGAACACGAATTTTCATCATATTTTGTTATTATTTCGCGGATGTTTCTTTTTATTTATTCGTTAAAGCCGTTTTTGGGTTAAACGTGGTGTAACCCACACCACTTTATACCCGACTTCGGTGAAGCAAAAAGGAAGGTTATGATTTTGCCCGCGATATTTGTAAATTGTCATCTTATTAGTCATAGTCAGCCTGCACACCTTCATCTAAACATCTTAGTATCTCTTTTTCTAACAAATAAGAAATAAGACACGTTATCAATAACATAATTCATGTTTACTTTGACATTTTCTTTACAACTTCTTAAAGTCATCCAAATGCATACTCAAAGCCTATCTTCCTTGACTTTTGCTCTACTTTCCACTTAAATATATGCAAAGCCTAAAAACAATGAAAATCATTTCAATGGTAAAGGACAGTCCTCAACTCCACTATCACGTAGGATAGTATAATTTTGTTGTACGTACTGTGTAAGTTAGTATTAACTTCCGAAGATATTACCTCCGTTTCAACTAAATTTATATAGAACATCCAGTAAGGTTTCATTGCCGGCAGCTGTCGAATAATTAAACACACGTTTGATGACAAAGGCTTATAAATGTCAACTAGTAACTAAGTAATAAAGCGACTGGAATTTACTACAGGTGCTTCGAACGTCTAGCTGATATATCTTACCAGCTTTTACCTTTTAACGGTTCTACTGGCTTTGAATGATCAATAGCATCACAGTTTTTGGTGTGGGCTTTGCACCTTTATATTTAATTATAGTACAAGTTTTGTTGTGTTTCCGATAAAAGCGCATTGTGATTTTGATTAGATTAGTATGACCTGTAGTCTCTAAATACTAAGGAAAAAAATAAGAAATAGTATGTTTATAACATTTTGGTAACAATCTAATCTAGAGTCACCCTGGACTGGTTGAGTAATTCCAGATAGAAAGACCTGCTCTGCTTGTAATTCCAACCAACGAGGCAGCCACTAACCTAAGTTAAATAAATTTTGCAGCTTCTACTAATTGAAGAAACAAAGACCGAAAAGTATCAAGCGGAAAGTGAAACACATAAAGAATTTGTACGGAATCACGAAATAATTTTACAATTTGAATCAGAGCGGTCAATGAGCCCATATACACCATATGTAGCCGATACTCAAGAGGAGGCCGAAAATGATGAAGAGGAAGAGGATTAAGAATATAATATAATATAATGAAACTCATGTTAATAAAAGTATACGTAAATACCCATGTCATAATATTACAATAAAGAGATTATTTGAAATTATTATTGCGCGTTTTATTTAATTAATATATTTTCTTTTACGTGACTAAGGGCCTTTTTATTGATAAGTGTGTTCGCGCGCGCGGGCAGGCCATAGAAATGTAGGTACTCATTGGCCAGGGCCGCATGCATGCTGCGGGCAACACGCAAAGCAGTATGTATACGCACCTCTGCAGTATTGTGCATGTCAGCAGGTTGAGAATCGTATAAAAAAAATGTAAAGAAAAACGTGCGTGCGACCCGCTTGACAGTAAAAACAACACTGGCTATCGAGTTTTGCTACTCGCATGCGGGCGGCATATATCCACGCGACCCAGCCGCGTCTCGTTGACTTGCGTGTGGCATATAATAATAAACACATGTATGATACCGTAGGTTGCGGGCAGCAAGCATGCGGGTCTCGATCGCACGCGGCCACAAACACGCGTGACAGTAAAAAGGCTCATAATCAGCTCAAATTAGTGTTTGTCCGTATGGAACACCAGTTTTGCTGGATAGACAGTCGCTGCATCTAGTTAGACAGAAAGCTGACCTCAACAAAGATTTCATTTCATTTATCAATTCAGAACAGTGCACAATATGTTGAACATTACATTATGCACACACAATAACATCACGCCTGTAATCCCCGAAGGGTTAGGTAGAGGTGTCCCTGTACACCTCTATTTCGCCAGTTATGATAAATTCTCATGTTATAGAGGCAAGTCATTAATCGAGCACAAATCCAGACTCCGGGATGCTACTGAGAAATTTTATATAGAAAAACTCAATATTACTTTGCCCGACCCGGGGATAGAACCCGGGACCTTATGGTCAGCGGTAGCCCATTACATTATGATATCGAGACATTGCTAGATTGACGAGTTCTCTGGCGTACCTTTAAAATTCTTGATAATAAAATAGGACCTTGGTTAAACATTATTCTAAATAAAAAGGTGTCATCTAAAAGCCTGCACATCATATATTTTCATCGCGCTAACGACGCGCGTTTTGAAGAAGCGCGCTTTCAAGGCGTATTAGCAGATATTTCACGAATGTATCGTTTCAACAAACCTAAAGGTTACGTTTGCTAAGCGTACTGATTGCATTGTACGCGCGTCAAAAAAACGTCTGCGAGGAGGTATTTAATCTGTGGAACAATTTATTCTCGTAATTTTAAGAACATTCACACTTTAATCTTAGTTTCCATTTGTCAAAAATACGACTAATTTACTACGCTTCTGTCAAGTCTTTTATAACATACACAAGCACGCATCACGATTATTGATTTCAACCGTACATTTAAGATGTTAAATTATCGAGATAATACTTAGCACTCAGTTATAAATACCTATGTAAAATGTGTCAATCTCTCTGAAGGATACCGATTTGAAATACAGGATTTTCCTAGTTTGAAGGACGGGGGCTTTACTTATTTGTAAAAGCCTACTTAATATTATAGACTACTTATTGACTACTACGTACTTACATTGATTTGTCGCTGAGATTAGATTTCGACTAGACTTAGAACGTTTTAACGGGAATTGGCCTTCTGTTTACAATTTGGAAGATATCTTCAATTTCAGCATAGCTTTGAAGAGGTTGCATACATTTTTAGAAGTTAAGCGTTGAGTCATTCATCATTTCAGCCATAGGAAGTCCACTGCTGGACATAGGCCTCCCCTATACCCCATCGGTCATCAGTCCTCCGTGCTATGTGCCCTGCCCACTGCCAATTCAACCTGCTAATCCGCTGGGCTATGTCGGTAACCTTGGTTCTTCTACGGATCTCCTCATTTCTGATTCGATATCGCAGAGAGACTCCGAGCATAGCCCTCAAGTTGAGTCATTAATTAAAGTATATTTTGTTTCAGTTTGGCCGACAATAGGAGAAGAATTCAAACAAGGGATGACGTTCACATTTTAAAAACATGTAGATTGTTTGGTGTTAGTAAAATATATTAAAACAATACATTTATTTCATCGCCATCTTGCAGATATTTATAATTATGTAATCATCACAAAATGCTGACTTTCCGCTTGTGTACCTATTTGTTAATTTAATCTGCCGAACTTTTAGGGGTCAACCATAGTTATACCTATCAGATGTTTTTGTTTTAATGAATGGAATAGTTTAACGTTAGAATAGCTGATAACCTATTAAACTTTTATTATCAATAGGCTTATTCATTTCATTTACTAATAAAAATAAACCACTCTAAAATGACCAGAATTTTGCTGATTCGCAAATCTTATCTATGTGAAGGCGATGTATATTGTGAAAAAAAAAAAACCTTATTGGCGCAAAAAGGTAGTAGGTAATTTAACATATAATGTAGGTATTTGAAATCAATGAAATAAACGTACAAAGAAATTTATTAATATGGACTATGAATGAATTTGACAAATTAAATAATTAGAGAAAGCACTTGTACTTAATAAAATATTCTTTCATTTTACTTTTTGAAGAACGGTTTTCAAGTCAACTTTTCACTAGGACAGCTTTTACACTAAGAAGGAAGACACTTACATTACCGCAATACCGTATTCAACGATGATTATTAATCTAAGAAACTAGACTTTGTAGTGGAGTTACTAGAATTCTATTATTGGATCCTATCCTAGGTATCATACCAACGTTTTGATCTCCTTGAACAATTAGAACAGAGCACTTTGACTATTAACACAATTGGTCTGCACAGTCGGGAACATAATGCCTATATGAAACCTAATTTCAGCAAACAGGTTTGTACTCTGTTAAAACAATGGGTTTTTTTGACAAGATGATGGGCAAAGTTGTATGTATTTTTGACCCCTTAAACCAAGAGATTGGGGCCACCAATGTTTTACCTATCACTAGTCCATGAAATAACAGGACAGGGGAGGGGGGGGGGGGGGAGGTATAGTGAATAAACTTTTTTCCCTTTTTTTTATGAGTTTGACGGCTACTTGTTACTGCCCATACATTGTTGTTCTTTAAATTATTATTATACAACGGCAGCTGTTCATTTCATAATTAAATTTTATTTGAAGAGAACGATGATGCGTTGTGCGAAAACTACGTAAGTGCTTTCGAAATGCTATTAATTTTTACACTAAATTCGTTTTTAAAATACCTCCAAAAACACTTTTCCTTTTTTTTTACTTCATCCGGTCTAGTCAGCCGTAATTATTTTGTATCCCTTAACTTTTGCTTAAAACTAAACTAAGCTCAACACAAACACCGCGATGACAGCATAATGACAAGTAAATACCTTACATTAAAACAGTAGGTACTATCATAGCACACAAATGACACATGATCTTCAAATAATATTAGTACTGAGTTCATTTTTATTGATAGTAAATAAATTCAAATGTGTCGTTTGTTAAGCATTCTCTCATATACAGTCAATACAAATCATTCTAAAATAAAAATATATAGTGATAAAGAGAGTGAGAAAAAGACAGATTAGGTAAGTATTCATTCTGAAAAACGACAGATTTCTTTAACTTAATTATTAATGAACTGAACACTGTTGATAACCTCTTCTTTTTTGTGAATTCCCACATAGTTATCACTAAAGCAGCAATAATATTAATACATCAAATGGCTATCATAGGCCGTATTTGGTTGTAAACCTTTAAGTTTTTACGTCATTAAAATTTGCTCTTTTACATACGAGGTCAAAGTTATCATTAACAATTCGAAAAGTCTTGTGCATTGATGGGTAATCATTATAGACCATTTTGGTGGTAGGTATTCCATACTAGAAGAATTCTTGAGAAAAAGGATTAGTCCAGAGTTAACCAACCTTCTTGCCATAGTAAAAACGAAACGGTATCTTCGATAAACTAGTAAAAATCAACCCGTAAAAGCTTGAGTGAAGTGCACTGACAATACCAGCCTTGCATTACTGTGAAATGACAGCTTAATTTGCCTTTATTGCACCTATATTTTCACGGGCTGATTTAAACTGAATCGACCGACTGCTTGCCAAGTGAAGAGATATGATTTTGTTTTCGACCACTTGATCACTTCACTTTATTTAAATTAATGCCAATGAAACTCTGTTAGGTACGTAAGCCGGCACATAAAACCACCTCAATCTGTCAAGACTCTGATAGAACAACACAAACTTTTTACAAAATAAAACGGCCCATGTTCAATGGGCCATTTGACAAAATGTCTGTTTTAGTTCAGTTTAAGAAAATATTCGACACATATTTTTTGCTTTTTTCACGTAATCAAAATATAACGGCGATAAATCGAGTCAAAATGTCGCATGACGTCTACCCAGTGCAGTTTATACTAGATAATGACGTTACAAGCCCTCTCCTCTCAAGTTTAATGTGCTTAGTCTTAGCAGTTTTCTATCAATTAGAAAAAGAAAAAAAATACTTGTGTTTTATTTTTTATAATCTAACTGATGAGCTAATTATGTTTTGATGTTCATAAATTCTGACAAGTACCGTTTTGTGAAAATTTGACAGTTTGGAGTAGCTTAATGTACTAGTGTCTGTACAGACTACAGGTAGTTGTCATTGTTCCAGGGGATCTAGTATGCTGTTGCAATCGTGTCTCTATGACCGGTCATTGATCTAATATTTGACAACTTTGACAGTTTTTGTATGGGAAATGTGTCATAAGTTTGGCGTTTTACGTCAAATATTCGATCAATGACCAGTCATTGAGACACGGATTGCACTAGCAGACTCGAGCCCCAGGTCTGGCTCTGTATGTATGTGAGCTGAAATGTTTGTAAAAACACCTACGACACAGAAAAAATCCCAGTGTGGGCCGATGTTGTCTTAAAAAGACTTCACACGTGATTGTATTTTATGTATGTACAAGAACAATCCTGCCTGACACATATTGCTCTCACAGTAGGTAATCTGTTTACCTGGTCAATATGTGTTCGACTGTACCAATGTAAATAGCAGTTTTGCGTTTGTACTTATACTTAGTGGGAGCTAGTACCAAGATCAGTGGTTTTCATCTTCACGTACAAGTTGGTTTTAAAGGAAAAATGTCTTTTAAATACGCTATTTTGTTTAGTGTTTCCTTGTTGTTAGTTTATGTAAGTATTACCAGGAATTGGTTAATGTGGAGTGATAACAATTAAGATAACGAGAAATGTTATGTTCATTTGGAATAGTATTAAAATTTGTTGAAAGAAAAAAACCGTTTTGCGTTCTTAGTAGATGACACATTAAGTTGTTTCCCAGAACTGTTTACTTCATATATTTTTATTTTTCGTACCAGTCTTTGGTTTATAAACATTTACCTTTTCCATCCAACGATACAGATATAATTTTATGTTGATTACGCATACAATAATCGCCATGAACGATGTCATAACACTAACACCCTCTGTAGGTATATGATAGCTATTTAGGGATAGGATGATGATATTAAGGAAGTACCTACCTTAGTTCGGGATAAAATTCACTAGGGAGGGACGAAGCCAAATGGAAATTGTCGGAGATCCTATTGGAAACTATTTCATGGGGCCCAGCCTTCATAATGGTCCCCCAAGTTAATTATCTGAGGCCATTTTCAACGATACAGATAGGGCATTTAAAAGTTCTATGGCTCAGTTGAAATACTGATTGGATAATAACGTACATGTGAAATGTACACACACACATGTAAACTACAAAGGGAATTGCTCAGTTTGTTAGGGCCATTTGGCTTAAGGTGAACATTTAATATAATATTTAATGACTGTGGTTTTTAATAGTTTATATCTCAAAGAAATTAATTCGGTATGTAAAGTATTCTTCAGGTATTTTTTTATATTTTTATTTCGTAAAACATTTAATTTTAAGCCACTTATTTGAAGCTTTTTTTTTTCCAAGTAATAGTTTTTTTAAAATTAAATTTTAAAGTATTATTCGTGATGACGTCATTTCGTAGACTGAATAGCTTTAAGTCTTTGCCACGTTTCAGTACATACAAAAAACACTAATAGATAACTTCAAACTTGACATTGTCAACAGTAGACACTAGACTAGAGATGGGTTTATGCCCTGGCAAATTGGGCGCATAAAATAAACGCCCGATAAATGCCCGTAAACGCCAAATAAATTCCTTTTGACTGGGCAAAAACTTTTAAAACAATTTCTTCTAATTTGAGTTTACAATAAGATTAATTTTCAAAAACATATTGGATATAGCTAATATTTTGCAATAATCTTAGGAAATTGGTTCTAAACCTGTAGAAATTGCTTTGTTATGAATGATTTCTTGGTTGTGTTGGTCATGGAACCAATCATATAAGTTATTTTTGAACTCGAGGATGATAATTATAACATCAGTAAAGTTTATATGACCTTCAAAAATATATTTTCAAAATTGCTATTTGCTTTACAACAACTATTCTGGAAACTTCTAATGTAGAAAGTTTGAAGACTGCAAAAGAAAATTGAATTACACTAGTTCTTAAACCAATATTAATACTACACTGCACATAATTATGCTGGGCCCAAAAGCTGAAGCACATTATCGTGTCCATAATGATTTAAGATGTTGTGCCTGTTTCTTTCGGTGTTTCTTCTCAGCGTAGTCACATAGTGAAACACCGACCTAACCTTCTAGTTTTTTTTAAAAAAAAATAACATGTACTTAAGTGTTTGTATGAACCTATTTACAGAAATAATTATCATTTATTTAATAGGATATTAGAGTGTAGCCTGAAAAGAGCGTTACACATAGAATAAAGATTTGTGCGGTCATGGGTTTTTTTGTAGAACTGTTAAACTTTCCATAACTTACATACGTGTAAATCTAACCGTTTTGTCAGCGTACGCCAGAATAGCTCGAAAATAGCAGATTTTTTTCCAACTTCCTTGACTCTTACGTATCGTCATGTTTTGGAAACTTCACACCCTAACTTTATAAATTATAGCCTATGTGCTATTTTGATATAGCTATATTATTGTAAAGTTTCAGTACAATCAATTCAGAAGTCTTCGTGAAAGAGTAACAACCATCCATACATACATCCATCCTTGCTTACAAACTTTCGCGTTTTTATTATTAGTAAGGGTAAAAATAATTTAATTTAATTTTCAATTTACAAAATACTGACATTCAATTTCCTTTTTATTTAATTTCCTGCTTTATTTTTACGAAATAAAATTATTTGTTTAAGCATTTATTTAAGCGTAAACTCGTTTATGCCCATAATGCCAAGTTTATGCCCAATCTGTCCATACATGTTTATGCCCTCGACCCAACTCTACACTTGACAGATACGATTTTTAGACTAACATATAGATGGGCAATCCACCCACCCGGGTTTAAACCCAGGTGGGTTTAAACCCGGTGTTTTGGGATAAACACCCGATTTCCACCCAAATTTCGGGTGTAAATGATTTTTATATATAAATTACATTTAGTTTTTAATTATTATTCTTTTACTGAATAATACATAATTAGGTGAAATAAAGTAATGCAAGAAAAAATTTTTTTGTGCTAATCTAAAACAAATGGCCTACTTAACAATCAATCACTATCGGACTGTCCATTATCATTGTTAAAGACGACAAAATGTAAAAGCTGTCTGGCTTCCCCTGACGTTGAAGGTGTAGGTTCGTTGTAGTCATCCAATATTATCGGGTCTATAGAACTCTCTATTCCGGTTTCATTTTCATCATAGTTCTCATTAAGTTGGTCTTTAAAACTCTCTATTATGTTTTCGTTTTCATTTTCTTCATCTAACTGAATGTTCAAATAAATCGAGCCATTACCGCCGACTTATCGTAAGCGACATTTTTAATTGTATTTTTTAAATTAGTTTATTAACATAACTGGTGAAATATGGGTGTACCTACTACCAGGTTTTATTTATTTTTATTTTACTACCAGGTATAACATATATACCTCTATATATATACCACTACCGAGCCCTTCGGTGATTACGTTATATATTTCATATTTATTTTTAATTTATTAAGTAGGTATCCATTTTTTGTATGAAAATAAAATTGATCCATATTTACATAGTTAAAATTGCTTAATGTCGCTTGCGTTAAAACTTTTACCACATTTTTTTATCGCAAGTGTTATCTTGAAACACCCGGATACATAAAAAGTACTTGGTTTTAGACAGCAAAAATATTGTAAGCGCCAAAAAAGCCTCAAAACCTATCGTTTTTAATGAAAATTTTAACTGGAACACATAAAGTTTCATAAATAATTATTGTATGTTAAATTTCACTTTAATAGAGCAATTATTATCAAAAATATTTAATAAAAACCTTCTCCTGTAGGTTTTTGTCGGTTACACTAAGTCGGCGGTAATGGCTCGAAATCTTTAAAAGTATTTACAGGAAGAATCAAAAATCAAAATCAAAAGTCTTTATTCAAACTAGGCTGAGAATCATCACTTTTTGAACGTCAAAAAAATACATAAAGACAGTCCCCCAAAAACGGCCCACCCTTCGCCACTTCCTAGTCCTAGTGTGAAGCTAAGGGGTATAATGTAAATCAACTTACAAATGATGAACATGACAACGAACACGTTTACGCTCGAGTCTTCAACACTAATTACACACTACAACATAAAATAAGCTATTCAAAAGTTGAAATAATAGAAATTTCGTTTTTATCTCGTACCATTTTATTTTATATTGCCTACACAAAAATAAAATGAATGAAAATCACTTTTAAAACATATTTTTTAACATCACTAATTTAATTTCATCAAATCAATTAAACACCCAATTTTCTGGGTGTTTATGGGTACTTGCGGGTGTTTATCGGGTTTTTATCAAAGCACCGGGTTTTAACCCGGTGGATTGCCCATCTGTAGACTAACAACAGTTTTTTTTTTAATTTATCTTGTAACACACGAAGGAAGTAGTCTGTTCAGGCTACTTTATGACGTCATATAGAGGTCAAATGAAAGTCAAATGGTTACAAGTATTATTGCGAAAATAATCACAATCTTGTGATATAGAGAGCTAAAAATAGAAAAATAAGGCTTAGGACCCTAAATTCTCCAAATGGTTTTGGAATCAGCGTAGGTTAATTTTTACTTTACATATCGAATTATAGTAATAAAGTTGCAGGAGAGTGTAAAAATAGTTTATATTTAGCATATCTACTAATGTTAGAAAACAACCAAAATAAATCATAATAAAATTATACCTATTAAACTGATATTCTCTAACTTTTAATGCAGTAGTAACATATCCTGAGGTCATCTAAGTAAATGAAAAAATAAAACTCATCAAACGAATCATAAAACAATAAAATGTTTTCTAAAAACTGGGCAGGCGGCATAATATTACTTTCGTGCCATGCCCAGCTTACTATATTATGGTTATAACGTGAGCACAGAAACTCACCGTTCTTCGCCCTACAAGGCAATTGCAACAATATTGAGTAATTGCCTAGGTTGACATGCCAGTTCAACATTTATTTTAACAAAATAGCACCAGGATCATTGTCATGAGTAGATTCGGTGTCCATGGGTAAAGCCGGGTCTTCAATTAAAGCGGTATTGGAGTTCATCATAAAAAAAAAACAAAAAACTTCGCGAAAGTAATCGAAACAACATTCACAATACACAGAGGCAAAACATTAGTTTCATAACATATTTTCATTATTAAACTCTTTGATTTCATAGTATGCATTTGTCATTATTGACAGCTGGTGTTGTCAGAAAGTTAAAAAAAATCGATTTAAAAATCGATTCGACAACAAACGAATCAATATTAAAATCGGATATAAAAATGATTTGAAGGCCAAAAACGATGAGTGTTTTGTTTGTTTTCAATATGATTATACGAAAATAAATATATCACCGTTTGAAAATCACTTGATTACTGATTTTTAAGAAAATGTAGTAGATAGATAGAGTAGATTATTATCTTTACCGTAAGAATAATCACAACTGTTATTAATGTGGCAACACAGAATCAGTTTCCAACTATAAAATGGCGACGATTTTGAAGTCAATCAGCTTCAATACTTATTAAACGAGATATTTTTACATTTACTTTCCGGCGACGACAACTAAAAAATATTAATTTTAGATTTAATTATATTTTCTCATAAGAATACTTTTTACAGATCAGCTTGTCCACGTTTCAGCCAAGAATGAGCAATTCCCTTGAGTCATTTAATTCATATTATATGTAGTTGATAAATTTAACTTATAATTGACATCGGTGAAGGAAAATATCGTAAGGAAATTTGGACATATCAATACTTCCATACAAATATTATAAAGATATAAATGTGACTGGCCTGTTGGTCTAGTGCCGGAGGTCGTGGGTTCGATTCCGACTCATGACAAAGGTTTGTGTGTTGGCACGTTAATTTGTTCTGTGTCTGGGTGTAATTTATCTATAATATGTATGTATTTAGAAATATATAAGTATGTTTATCAGCTGTTTAGTACCCATAACACAAGCTCTTAGCTTAGCTTGGGACTAGATGGCGTTGTGTGAAAAAGTCGTGGAATATATATTATTCATAATATGTAATTATACAGGGTTATTTTTCAATGACCGGCCAAATTTTCACTGGGTGTTCTACCAACTCTGAAATCACGAAAAAAAATCTGCTGTTTCATACAAAAGTTCAATCGACTAAAATGTATGAACAGCTGATTTTTTTTTCATGATTTCAGAGTTGGTCCCATAGGGAAAGTTGCTCATATTCATGGGTAGAACACCCTGTGAAAATTTGGCCGGTCATTGAAAAATAACCCTCTTTATAATATAAGCATGTTTACCAGTTGTTTAGTACCGATAACACAAGTTCTGCTTAGATTGGAACTAGATGGCGTTATGTGAATAGTCGTGGAATATGTTATAAAGTTTGTGACATTGTAGGGGGTAATCTCAGGATCGTCTGAACCGATTTTGGTAATTCTATTACCAATAGAAAGCAACGTTATTTGTGAGTGTTATAGGCTATATATTTTATTTTCAAAACTAAGAGGGGTGGAGGGCATCACCTTCAAGGTGCGAAATGCACGAGGATTAAGTCGCAAGTGATGTGCTAGTAGCTAATATAAGTTTTTGCCAATTAGTTTTGAGCAAGGGTGGCCCTATCTCTATAAGAAGAGGCCTTTGTTCTGCAGTGACAGAGTAGTAGATATTATTTTGTGAAATGTGCTACCAATAACATTACGTTTAATTTATATTTACACAAACCGAAAACGGGTTCTTGTACTCATTTAAGTAAGGTAAGGTGGGGTAAAGCGGGGCAAGACTATCAGTTTCAAATACCTCGAAAAGTTCCGCCTTCTTTTTGAATTTGCCATGTCGATAGAACAGTTCGCATGAAAAAGATCTCGACTTAAAAACACAGATGGCACTTCTGGTGCTTCTTCCACATTAACTTTGACTATGGGACGAACCTTGAAATCTATACATATAATAAGACTGTAAAAAAACTGTGTCTGTACATTGAATATATTTAAAAAATAATAATTGAGGGGGGTTTAGAAACAATAATAGAGCACGAATCCAAAAAAAAAAGTCTGTCTGTTTGTCTGTTTGTCTGTTTGTCTGTTTGTCTGTTTGTCTGTTTGTCTGTTTGTCTGTTTGTCTGTTTGTCTGTTTGTTTGCACACGCTAATCTTCGGAAATACTGGACGGATTTGAATGATTTTTTTTTGTTGTATAGATATTAAGTCTGGTCAACACATAGGCTATAATTTATCTTGGAAACTGGAACACCTGATGCAGAACCGCA
Organism: Euplexia lucipara; assembly: GCA_921972225.1. Taxonomy (NCBI): domain Eukaryota; kingdom Metazoa; phylum Arthropoda; class Insecta; order Lepidoptera; family Noctuidae; genus Euplexia; species Euplexia lucipara. Next base: position 14,797,431 of record OV179152.1, on the reverse strand, counting down.
ACAGACCAGCTAAACTATAGGCGATACAAAAATGGTCCCATAGCAAAAATTGTTCCACGTGATGAGCATTTTCTGCTGAGAGAATAAATTTGAAGATCCGGAACACCTGATGCAGAACCGCAACAGACCAGCTAAACTATAGGCGATACAAAAATGGCCCCATAGCAAAAATTGTTCCACGTGATGAGCACTTTCTGCTGAGAGAATAAATTTGAAGATCCGGAACACCTGATGCAGAACCGCAACAGACCAGCTAAACTATAGGAGATACAAAAATGGTACCATAGCAAAAATTGTTCCACGTGATGAGCATTTTCTGCTGAGAGAATAAATTTGAAGATCCGGAACACCTGATGCAGAACCGCAACAGACCATCTAAACTATAGGAGATACAAAAATGGTACCATAGCAAAAATTGTTCCACGTTGTGAGCATTTACTGCTGAGAGAATAAATTTGAAGATCCGGAATACCTGATGTGGAACTTCAAGAGCCCAGCTACACTATAACATATATTGGAATGACGTCTTAGCAAGAGTTGTTCAGCCTTATGAGCACTCGCTGTTGACGTATAAAAATCGAAGATCTGGAACACCTGTTGTGGAACTCCAAGAGCCCAGCTACACCATAACTCAAATAGGAATGACGTCTTAGCAAAAGTTGTTCGGTCTGATAGGCATTTCCTGTTGACTTATAAAAATCGAAGATCAGAAACATTTGATATAGAAATTAAAACTATCACTAATTTCATTGCATAATTATAAAATAACATAAGTAGGAGGTACTACGCGGTGAAGGCGGGAACAGTTCAGGACTAATTTTCGATGACGATGGTATATCGTTGAAAATTAGACTCTACTGGCTAAAACTCCCATTTTTTTATCGTATGCCTTCGGGCTTATGTTATTTGAGTGTTTAATTTCCTTTTCCATTTAACTTCGTTACACGGTAGCTTACCCGGTAACGCAGGGTAGCAGCCACTTAGATTTTAATTGATCAGGTATCATCACAATAAAACTATAACCATGCATAGAAAGAGGTCAAATTTTTCCCAATGTTCCAAAGGTGCTAATTGATTAAAGACCATAAGATCCCAACAATCTACCGAAGAGCGTTAGGAGAGACTTGATGCTGTTCGAGAACATGAGGCTGCAACTCGCTCCGTGGAAACTTCTTGGGATCGCGAAGCACGCCTGCATTCTCAGCGTATTTACGCATCTACATCAAGGTCTCTAGACACCAGTGAAGAATATGTGCGCGACTGACCGCTGATCGTGAACATCATGCACTGTCTCGCGAGTTGGAGACGTTCACGGAAAAAGCATGACGCTTGAGTTTTCAGCGTATATACGCATCGACTCTAGAGATAAGTGGGGGAAGGAGATGCGCGACTGACCGCTGATCGTGAACGTCACGCAACATATTATAGGCTATAATTTATTTCGGAAAATGGAACACCTAAAGTAAAAGATATATAAAAATGGTGCCATTGCAAAAACTATTCCACGTGAAGAGTGTTTTCTGCTGTGAGACTAAATTTGAAGATCTGGAGCACCTGTAGGGGAACTCCAAAGCCCAGAGACAATATAACATATACATAATAGAAATGGCGTCTTACCAAAAGTTGTTAAGTCTGATGGCATTTCCTGTTGACCAACAAAAATAAAAAATCTGGAACATCTTGAATCGTCTCGCGCATCCCATTGATTTCCCGTCCCCGGGCTTATAGAATTCGACATCAGATGTTTCAGATCTTCGATTTTGACGACCCCGTTGTCGCTGGCATAACAGGATCCGCGTACGAAGTCGCGGGCAGAAGCTAGTCTCAAATAAATATCATTAGGTCAATACTTACATAAATGGTACACGTGACTAGACACAATGTATGGCACAGCTTATTTTTTTCGCTATTATATTCAGAAATGAAATGAAATGATATTTATTTCTATAAATAGGTTCTTACAAACACATTTATACGTCATTTTTGTGAGATCGGTGTTTCATTATCTGACTTGTGAAAATGATCTAGTATACTTTATTAAAATCAGAGTAAAAAACGAACTAAATTGAAAATCAATCCAGAGATTACATAAATGCTTCAGTACCAATTATGACGTCATTGAAAATATTATTGTTAGCGCATTATTGGTACCTGGTAGCATTATACTATTTAACACATCGTTGAATCAGCAAATTCACCAATTCGCAGTGTTGAAACCCAATGTTCAGTTATTTAACTCCACTCTGTATTTATCAAAATTTCCGACAGCAAGGTTTCATCATTCTATGAGCACACATAATAGTGTTTTAGCAGTTTGCATGCCGCGTGAGCCGTCGACATAACCACTGTAGTTATAAGTGAACCGAACTGCGGTTTTCCGTGGATTACCGCATTACTGTGTGGTAGCAATGTGTACCGGGAGCCTGAATACTGTAGCTTTGACCTTACTTGTTATAGTTTTGATTGTATAGTTTTTGTTTTTTCTTAAATCGCTAGGTAATCAGCATTTAAGCAAGCATGGTGATAGACGTTTGCAATTTTTCTTGATAATTATGTAAAAACTTAGAAAGAAAAAAAGAAAGAAAAATATTTATTTGACATCAGTCATCAAAACACACATACACACAATAATTTATGAAACAATAGAAAACGACGACGACTTGATATCTAGATTTATTATTTCACCACAAATTACAACATAGAGTTTCATTAATTAGCCTACAGATACAATTTTACGTTTAATTTGTGGAAGACTGGTTCCTAAACTAAGTTTTTTTAACCTGTACCTAAGCCTGGTCGCCTGTATGTTAGAGAGCAGGCGTTTGCTCTGCAGTAGGACAATGCCTCCTAGGCTGGTATTATTATTATTTCATAAACCAACAGATTGAATGGTAACTCCGGAGGCTGTTGGTGCAACTTTTCTCCACGTTAATAATAAGGGGGTCTAGGTTTATGAAAGCAGAATGCAAGATACACTAAGGACAGATGTTCCGATTGAATTGCACTTCGATACTACTTAAAGCTTTGTAACTTAAAAAAGTTGATTACACTCGATATTATGACGTGTAACAAACATGGCATATTGATAGGTTTCTGTTTAACTAAACCTATTACTGCGGATTAAACGCCTGTCACCACAAACCATTATAAGCGGTCTGTGCGATCCGCCGTAGTAATCGGACGCCTGCACTGTGCGCAGAAATAATTATTTTGCGCTGAGCGCGGCAAGTACCGCTGCCACCATGCGTTCGGAAGAACTCGTGGCTAAAGAGGTCCTGGCATTCCTGCAGTACCAGCTGGATGTCATGGACGAGGTCAGTGTGATCCAGATCTGCAAATCTAACTTCAGTGAAGACGAGATTCGCAGCGCTAAAGCACTGCTGTTTGAGTCGCTACATATCGCCGACCGAATGCCAACCCGCAGAAGGGATGAAAAGGGAGAGAGGAGTCTTCAAGACATTATTAAAGTGTTGAAGGAGACCGACCCGGACGACGTGCCGACGTTCGTGGCAAAGGATTTGCGCAAGCTGCCCCCCGTCACTTTCGACCACGTCGACGTCACCAGGCTGCTGCGGGACATTACAACCCTGAGGTCTAGCCTAGCCGAGATGCAGTTGAAGTTGGAAGTATCGCAATCCACCATCAGTGATCTGCGTACCGAGGTGGCAGACTTACGCAACACGGTATGTAGGTCACACGAGCCAACTACCAACGTCAACACACGTCACGGTGCGTTCAATGCATCGCGGCTGAGTTTCGAGTCAGCACAATGTGACTCGTCGCCGGCCGTCGTCACTGCAAGCAATGCACTACCGCACCCTGCCCTCCCCGCGTCCCCCACCGTTGGGGCGCCGTCGAATGTTAGCGCGTCAACACCGGCACGTGCTTACTCAGCTGCTGTTATTGCTGCTCCCGCAAAACTTCAGCAGCAAACAAATAAAGCGAGAGCCCAGGGGCCCTCCGAAGCCGTTCAAAGCTCCAAAAGCCAAGGACAGGCCGACGATGAGGGCTTTATTCTAGTGGAGAAGAAGAAGAAGAAGGAGAAGACCAAGAATAAGCCTGCTCGCCGGAATCAGTGCGGTACCGCATTGACTGGTCCGAACATGCTGCTGCGTCCTGCTATTCCATCGACGCAGCTCTACGTGTCACGGCTACATCACTCCACGAAGGTAGAGGAGGTCGTGGAGTATATAAAGATAAAGACCAACTTCATCCTGAGAGTCGAATGTTTGGAGTCGCGCCACAAAATTAATTTTAAGTCTTTTGTGGTGCGGGTTCCGACCCACCATCTCGAGACTTTCATGAAGGAGGAATTTTGGCCGACCGGTGTCGTGTATCGTCGTTTCCGCGGAAGGCTACATGACACCACGACTCAGCGCAATACGTCGCCGACCATACGTAGACTTTAATTTCAGCTTATTTTTATTTTTATTTATTAGTTTATTAAGTTATAAGATTATAGTGTTTATTTTGTTTGTATGGGCCACAGATGCCTGAAATAAAGATTTATTATTATTATTATATTATAAGTGTTTACCAAGTGGTCAAAATGCGACCGCTTTTGATTTGAGTACTACTGGATACTTTTTTACAATAAAAACTTTAATTATGCTTAATCTCACACTCCTTTATAAATGAAATATTCTAGAAAAGGGATCCAAAATTTTCATTAAGCATAATATTAATATTATGATGAGTTATATTGTCTTAAACTATTACAATATATACTTCCACAGACTGAAGCATTTGTCAAGAGAGATGTTAATTCTACTGCAGTAGATGCCTTAAAAAGGAACATGGATGAATTCAGGAATTGTGTCGACAAGAGCTTGGCGAATGTCGTTGGTGTTGTCAACGAGGACCATCTGAAACCTTTATTCACTGTCATTGGTGACCAATTGAACAGGTTTTCCAGAGCGGTAAGTTCATTTCACTTACGAGACAAAGAAAGAAAAAAGGAAACGGTAATTCTACTAATAGAGTTAGTGAATATTTTTCTTAAAATTATGTTGGTAAAGACAAAACACAAAGTAAAACTATAATACTAAATTTTCGGTAGTTGTACGTTGGACAGTCCCCGAATAAAGACAAAGGCGGTGCAACAATACAAGTTATATGTGAAGGATCGACTCCTTTTCTAGACTCATTTAGAAATTAGGGTTTTTTATATCTAGTTGTTGGATTGGGCTTCAATCCCAATCCAATCAAGCACTTTAGTGTTATTTGGTTTCCTCCATTGAGAATTGAGAATGCAGTAGCAGCGTGGTTTTCATTTTAATGATGATTCGGTATTAATCAAACACTAGCCACATACCTGCGACGTTAAACATATATACTCTGCGTGCCTCAGAAAGCACGTCGTACGAAAGCCTCAGTCAGAAGCCCGAAAGTACAGACGCCAGCACATCAAGTTACCCCAGTTTGTAAAATTTATTTGATAGATTTCCAACTTTATCGCAAAAAACTTAATGCTCATTTTCTATTAGGATTTTTTTTTCAGTTTGGGGTAACTTGATGACGTGCTGGCGTCTGTACAACGAATCCTACCAAAGGATTACTTGGTTGTGGAAGTCAGATCTGAAGGTTAGGCAAGCAGTTGCTCTATGTTTAAAACTGATATTCAGCTTCATTTGGTTAGTTCATGCAGATGATGGGAATACCTTACTTTCTCTCATCCAATTCTAATTTTATTTTCCTTTGTGTGATTACAGTTTGATGAAATAACAAAACCGAAGCCAACGTCTGAAGAAGATTAAATGATTTTGAAGGGTTCAGAAACACAAAATGATAACACGAAAAATGTATGGATAACATTCAATAAAAAGAACGTACCTATTCATTAAAATGTTAAAGGGTTATTTATTAGTTTGTTTATAAATTTAGTCATATCTATACACTTTTGTTTAAGTAAATGCTTTTTGTTCTCGCATATTATTTTTAAAAATCCCTTCCATTTATATAGCACGGCATAGCTAGGGTTTGATTGATGTGAGGGTATTGGACACAGCGTAATTATGTTTTCTTGCTTTAAAACTGGACTATGGAGTGTTGTAAGTTAGGACGAGCTAATAACCAGCAGTAGATTAGACTCTAACCACACGGAAAAGATATTTTTTAATAGACTTAATAGTAACGCAGTGCTACCCATAGTACGCCCATACTTTAACAATATTATTTAAACAGTAAAGTAGCATTTTTATATGGAACCAAGCGAAATCCCAAAATCTAAGCTAATGAAATTAAACGTCTGCTATTTTAAAAGATTTTTTTTTAAATAAATAAATAATAAATAGCATCAATCAATCTACCAATGAACTCAATCTGTGTCTTTCTATTACTTTAGAAAATTATACAAATAAATTTTGGTATTGCAATCGCGTTGCAATACTTTTTGGTGACATGAAAATAATTTTGACGACACAAACTTCTTCAATTTATGATTTCGACATTAAATATGTCATTTGACAATTTTTATAGCATTTGATGTACAATATTCGCTCAACTCCTTTGTATACTACAGTTGCATAAATTAAGTCTAGAAATATGAATAAGCTATTGATTCTGCTGTTAGCTGTGAGCTTAGACGGTGTAAGTGCCAACTTATTAATAGTATAGTATCTGCATAATACTTAGGGGTATTTAAAGAATAATTTTAATAATTATTGTCCGCACGCAAAGACTTCCCTATAAACGCCTTTCCGACACATAAAAAGTTGTCGTGTCCCTACCAATGTATGAATAAGTACAGCTAGAAGGTGGTGTAATTAAATTATTAACCACTAGTGTACCTGACTGACGTTGACTTCAGACCAGATCACCGGCTCCACCTAGCGGGTCCAATAAATTGTGGTTCAAAACTACCCAGGGTCCAACACAAATACAACTTTTAATAGAACTTTCCAATTGGATGCAGTCATTTAGAAGTTAAGCGTGATTTAGACGATACAATTTTCTTGTACATTCAAGTGCAATTATTGAATGCAATAAATGAAGTGCGATAATTGCCCTTCAAGAATTGTACGCAACTGTTTACACGTGGATACAAGTAAAAAAATTGCAATTATTGAATGCAAGTCTTGACAAAAAATAGTTGCAAATGTCTTCTGTTTAGACCAATACAATAATGTTTAGGAGATTATTGCTTTCAAGTTTTGACTTGTCTAAATAGAGAGTTGTATGTGCGTGTACCATTCTTTGGCGGGTTGCTTCAAGTATTGCACGTATTTGCGTTGTCAAATTTTTCATTCAAGTGTTGGAAGGTTTTGTAAAGAGTCTGTTTATTAAAAAATATGAGGTTCTGTTGACACGAAACATGTTCTTAAAGTCATCTTCATTTTCTATTTGTAATTCTACACAAAGGTTGTTAGACGCTCCAACTCCTCCTCCAAGAACTCCTCTTCTTGCTATCCATTTTTTGTTCCAACACCTCTTTTTACGACGATTTCTCAATATTTCTTGTCTCAGAAGAGCAGCAACGATTAACGGGTCTAGTTTATAATATCGACAATCACTACATCGATGGTCGCTGTATCGAAAACGTTCCATCGACGGGCTAATGTATCGACAGTACCCCAAATCGATGGTACGCTACATCGACAGTACCCTAAATCGTTGGTACGCTACATCGTTAGTACACTAAAACGCCGGTATGCTACATCGGCAGTAAACCAAATCGATAGTACGCTGCATCGACTACCCGACCTGAGCCAAATTCCCTCAATTCTTCGCGGATCCCTAATCAGATATGAGTTTTGATACAAATAGGACCAATCTGGATCCAATCTGTCTAACGATGTAGCGTACCAACGATTTAGGGTACTGTCGATGTAGCGTACCATCGATTTGGGGTACTGTCGATACATTAGCCCGTCGATGGAACGTTTTCGATACAGCGACCATCGATGTAGTGATTGTCGATATTATGACCTAGCCCCACGATTAAACCTTCACTTACTGCACTAATGTTGGCAAATGAAGAGAAAACTAATTGAATGCAAGAATCGCCTAAGAAATTTTTGTATGTGCTGTTTACACCAAGAAAATTTTGGCAAGCAAAACTTGCGCAAAAGATCAAAATGTTACGTACTGTTTAGACCATGCAGGTAATTTATTGCTTCAATTTTATTGTATGCAACAGGCAAGAAACTTGTATCATGTAAATGGCGCTTTATGCGCGTACATATTCGGCGATTGTTTTTTTTTAAAGATTTATTTACTATAATACAGGCTGTCGAGAAACGTGAAGTTCTCACTGTTGCCAAACGCAATGATTTGGACATGATACAGAAGAGTCTCTTTGGTTTATCATCCAGAGATTTCCGTCAGATGGCGCGCACATTCAACCCTGACTCTTTGAAGACAAACATGGACGTTGTTTCCGATAGCGTAAACAAAGCGATGGAGTTGTGGATATAAGTTAGTTAAATGATAGCATAATTTTACTGTTGTGGCTTTGAAAAACCCTTTTACAAACCAACAATGTACATTTTTATTTAATAGTGAGGTTGGTCTCCCCTTTTGCCTACCCTAAATAAAACACCGAAATAGACTGACTAAATAGACTTAATTTTGTTGTTTTATTGTCTCTAGATAAACACCACTAATGTCAAACCAGGTGCTCCGAAGTACCTAAACAAGATCGGATTTCGTATTTATAACAATTTCATTTATACAGTAAAGTAGCAATTTTTATGTTGAATAAATGAAGGTCCAGGATTTTAGTTAATGAAATTAAACGTGTGCTATTTTTAAAAGGTTTCTTTTTTAAAGAGTGTCTTTTACTTTTTATTTCAATGAAGATGGTCTATTAATACTGGCTTAGCAAGAACGCGATTCAATGACGTTAGGATTTTTTTTTTAATAATTCCAGCTACTGACCCACCTAGACTTTTAATACAGAAAAGGCACAATCATTGATCACTACGCCTGCGCACGGAGGATTGGCAATTTAAGACTTAAATAATGTAGGTATCATTACGATTACAACAAATAACACCCTTCACAAAGTATAGCTATATAATTACCTTATAATTACAAGAATGCATTTGTCACTTCGTATCATAATGAACCATCTAGGTATAATAATGTTATTCTTTTGTACAGAACTTTGTTTACATTCTAATGATATATTATTACTGTCGTGAAAACTGATAACAAAACTATCTTGTAGGATGTGAATAACAATTAAATAGGGTGGTGATTAGGGACGAAAAATACGAAGTACTAATTTAAATGTTTTGGTAATAGACTACGGCAGTTTGGAATACCTCTTTGGTTTCAACATACAATATAGCAACTGTATATTGGAACTAGCAGACGTCCCGCGGTTTCACCCGCGTAGGTCCCGTTCCCGTGGGAACACAGGGATAAAAAGTAGCCTATTTATTTATTTCATTTATTGCATCAAATGTGGTAGGTACATGAAGTTCTTATAAGTAAATAATATTTTAGTAACACACATTTGGCCAAGAATATACATATAGCATGCAATAGTACAAGTTTTACACATTTACTAAAACATTAATTAGGAACAATTCTATAGCTTAGAAATTAAATATGTCTGTGCTTTAAAGTATAAAATTTACAGGGATACTTTTGAAAGAACTCATCTATCGAATTAAAGCACTCTTGTAACAACCACTTCCGCAACGTAACACAAAACTTATTAAAGGATAGTTGAGTAATTGACTTAGGCAAAGCATTGTAAACTAAAGGAGCCATAAAAACGCAGCTCCGCCGAAATAGTTCTAGCTTTGGAATGGGCATTTCAAAATGAGTAGACAGCTAATCCAGGGTGTTACCTATCTCCATACCAAATTTTATTAAGATCCATTCAGTAGTTGTAACGTGAAAGAGTAACAAACATCCATCTATCCATACAAATCCTCACAAACTTTCGCGTTTATAATATTAGTAGGATTGAACATACCCAGTACTTGGGTTAAACGATACTTTTTGGTAAGCTATAAGACTTCTGTGTAACCGTGCTATAATTAGAATTGGCAATTTTTTTTAAGCTATTGCATAGCTTCTATCGCGGGCCTTGAGCGCGGGGACCGAATCCAGAAATTCCGTAACGAAAAAACCTCACGCTCCCCACTTCGACGGGCAAGGTGTGGCTTGAAGGCCGAAGCTATTGCATATATATTTATATATATGTTATATATTTATATTGCAGGCATAGTGGTGATAGTGGGGAGGGGGGAAGGGGAGGGGGAGGGAGGGGAGGGGAGGGGAGGGGGAGGGGAGGAGAGGTGTGGGGAGAGGGGGAGGGGGAGAGGAGAGGAGTTGATAAAAAATGCTATGCAATAGCTTTACCGCGGCAGTCTCCGAGTGCCACACGTCATTTTTTTTAAGCTACGCTTACTGAGGTCATGTCGTGGATGGGTGACTATTCGATCATGTCGAGGCCTCTTCATGCCTCGAAAAGCACGTAAAGCCATTGATTCTAGTTGTCATCTATAGATCTTTGACAGTCGTTACAGAGCCTACAAGTGTGACAACCAGTTCATCCAAGGGGTTTCGAGCTACCGAGTAACAGTTTACTCGCCCAGCCCAGTGGCTGTGGGGGTCAGATAGGCAATAGCTCCATGTAAAACACCAAACACTTCATATAAACACGATAGCCGACCCCAACAAAGGTGTAAAAAGGCTAAGCATATGATGAGAAGGTGATGTTACACAATAATCAAGACGAACTGCAGGTTATCACCGATTCCTTGTAGATGTTCCACACATTCGCACGAAGCGCTTTGCCTGTTCCTTCATTATGCGCACAGCCAAGGAGTGGAATTCCCTGCCTGCATCAGTGTTCCCGAGTTCATATGACCCCAATCTGTTTAAGTCGCGAGTTAATAGGCTTTTTTTGGGTAAGCTCGTTCCATCGTCGACCTCATCTCTGTCTGCAGGACAAGATTGAGGTCAAGAGTAGACCCATTACATATTAAAAAAAAACATTTTGAGGTATAGTATAGCCTCTTAATAAAAAGGGTTTGTTGGCTATGCTTAGAGATTCATATCTCTGATAATATTATTTTCCGCAGTACGGATGGACTTCGATTCTTTGATAAACAGCTGACGGATGTAGCACTATCTAATGAACCTTAGACATGTTATGTGATTCAGTTAGTACGATATGCGTTGAGAAACAAAACAATATTTCATTAAGATCCTGTTTTGTTGATTGGTCAATTGATGACCACCGGTCAACGCTAGTAGGTACCCCGGTGATGGGAAAGGTGTTTCTAGCTCACCCGAGATCACACCAGCTAATCAAGGCTTGTTGTGTGATATTTAAAATAGACTTAAAATCAAAGACATTCAATACCTACAGACCGGACATAACGATCAAAATTTTCGTCCGAAACTTGTGTCCTGCTTGGACATAAGTCTATGAGTATTTTTAGTACGCTCCGCTGCCGCTCTAATATTCATATAGGTATTATTCTAGATGGCGTTACTGAGACATGGGATCAATGTTTTTCTATGACATTTCCTTGACATGCCCGCTCTATAGTATTTTAATTCTCTTCGCTTAAAATACAATAGAGAGGACTTGCGAGGAAATGTCATAGAAAAACAAAAAAAAAACAAAAACTTTGATCCCATGTCTCAATAACGCCATCAAGATTAATATAGCAATTTTGGAGCGGCAGCGGAGCGCACTAAATTAACCTTTCAATCGTGTCAATTAGAGAAACAATAGAAATACAATGATCGCTCGTATCCTCTTGGGGTTTAATGAATTAAAGGCATAGACTTGTGTCCACTAAGATATGGTATCGGATTAAAGTTTTGTTGGTGGTGTCTTGTCACGACGCGCGACGGTGGCACACAAGCTTACGGCCCGCCTGATGGTAAGCGGTTACCGTAGCCTATGGACACTTGCGACACCAGAAGCGTCACACGCGCGTTGCCGATCCTTTAAAAACCTATTTACTCCCCTTTTGAAGAACCCCACACTGCAAGCCCTCTGAGAAAACCTCGGCAGGGAGCTCATTCCACAATCGATATATCGTATTGAAGCCTCTTTTTCTGCTTCTATTGGTGTTGTTAGTGATTGAGTAACCTGGCGTCAGAGGTTTTTTGCCGCTCATGGGCTTCTGCCTTGTGTAAACGACTGGCAACTCGAAGTAGGCATCTACGTGTCATGGCGCGGGGGTAATGGGTTTGGCGCGCAACAGTTTTATTGTGGGATTTTGTTAGAATTTAATTACTAATAGAAAGAAATGCTCTGTATCTATCAATATAATTAATTACAATAATTACCAACACAATTAAATATATGACAAATTTAGTTTATTGGAACTTACTAAGTACTAACAATTAATTGTGTTTTGACTTAAAAATAATAAATGGTTTTTAAAAAAAATAAGGTAGAATGGTATTAGAACATTGTTGTTGATGGTTGATCTGTAAAAATAGTTTTAGACTGATTGAACTGTTAATATTTTAAAGTAGTGACCCCATTCAAGTATTTTGTTACGCTATTACTTGTCATCACATGCCGTCGAAGAAACATTCTCAGGCATATTCAAGCATAATATACAGGGTGTATTTTTGGTCATGGGAATAAAATTTCAGTGTGTTCTTCCATGAATATGAACAACTTTCACTATGGGATCAACTCCGAAATCGCGAAAAAAAAACATTGTTGATGTTGCATAGATTTTTACCAAAAATTCGAAGATATGTGACGTCTACCAATTAGCACTGGGCCCGCGTGGTAGATTATAGCCCATACGCAAAATACGCGCTTTGACGTGGAGTTGCGGATACCAATTCGGTATCTTTAATCTTTTTTCTTTATATTGTATTCACACCCAGTTACAATGGACTTCATTAGGACTTCTCAGCCACTCTGAGTTAGCTGTCAGTAGCTGCCTAGATAAGTAGGTACCTTAGATTACTAGTAAATACGTCACTTAATTAGTGAAATGTGGCTTAACACAACACCCACTCGCACTTTGTTAAAAGTGAAGATAATACAAGTAAAATACAAATAATAGCTTATGATAAACTTTGGATTTAAAAAAAATAATTGTAAACCGTTTTCAAATACAACTGTTAATGCGAATATAACAAGGCAAATAGCATGATTATTGCAGTTCAATTATCTCATTCGTCTAGCCCGGAACTGGGGCATTAAAATGAGTCAAACGGACCGGGAGGTCGGCTTAACGCAATATCCCGTTTAGCGATATACTGCGACTTTGATGAGCAATTTACGAGAAAAGATTTTATCATTTTGTTTTAGAGTAATAAAGAATTTCAGGTTTCTGTGCAACAACATTGACCTCTGAGTTGACAAGTTACCAGTGTAATTGTTGAAAGGCTTTGAGACATAATATAATGTACAAGTTAATAGGTACGTGAAAAAGGTATCTCGAGCATTTAAACAAAATTGCTTTTTTTGGCAATTTACGTATTAAATTGGATACCTACCTAAAACGATATGGCATGGGTTTTTAAGTATTGGGTAAATAGTGGGTTTGTAAACTAGGTAAGAAGTAATGCAGCTCAATTAAGTTAGTTGAAAAATTAGAAATTTCTAAAAGTAGTCATATTCATTCGCTGTCACAGGAAAATACGCATTTGCCTTGTTTTTGCATAACGATAGGCTAATAATAGTTGTTTGAAATGGTCAATTTATCTATTAAACTTTTAAGTTGTCACGCTTGACTTTCTCGTTGGTGTAGTGGCACGCTATTGCCGTGCACGAGGTACCGGGTTCAATCCCTGGGTCTGGCAAAAAGTTGTTGAGTTTTTCTATGGGGAATTTATCAATCAGCAGCTTGGAGTCTAGATTTGTGCCCGATTCATAGGCAATAGGCTCGCCCCCTATTACATGGGACTTGAACATAACTGCGAAATGTGGGTGGACTGCAGATACACCTCTGCCTAACTTTTCTGGGATTAGAGGCGTGATGTTGAGTTATGTTTTGTTAAATGGTCACGCATAGAACACGTTGATTACGTTTAAAATTGCAGGCAAAGTCTATTAACAGATTAGCTTGCAAGATCAATTGACCCAGGGTCACTGCAGTGAGTTGATCAGTACGTTGACTCGCGGCATGAACATATAGGAGATTGCTTTAGTGAAGATTGCAGTATACATTCTACGTTTGCTTTGTGAAGTTGTGTTAGAAAACTCTTTAAACATGAATAAGATGTTGATTGTACTTTTGGCTGTGTGCCTTGTCAGCGTAAGTTCCTACAATTTTACTACTTATTCTACATTAAAAAAAAGGCCGACTTGGAAAACTCGGAGCAGACTCCGCACCCAGGTCGGCCGCAGCAAGGATAATCTCCTGAAGTGGGGTTTCGCAGCTTCAGCAACCTTCAGTGCCTGTGCGGTACCTTTCCACAGACCATCTTTTGTCTTGCGCCACGTGCCCTGTCACATGCACACGTGAGGATCTTATGGTTGCGTCGGTGGATGGTGTTGCGGTAGCCGAATTCTGGGCTACATATACAATTTAGAATTTAGTGTCTTTGTTTGCCATCGACACGCTAAGAAAAAGTATAAAAAAAGACAATTTGGCTTAGATTTTTTCCATACTTTTAATACTTTTGTCTAGTTGTCAGGTTCGATAATGACAACACCATCCATACACAAGCAATATTCGAATAACTTTACTGATCATTTTATTCTTTTATTTACCATAATTTTATTTTGAAGCACTTTATCATCTTTAATTTTACCCTACCATTTGTTTAATCTTGACTCCTCATTAACGCAGACCCAAGCTTTTGTCAAACGCGATGCTCCTGCGGCTGCTGACAACAACGTTTTGGAGAATATTCAGAAGAAGCTCCAAGACTTCTCAAAGGACTTCAACAGCCAGATGGCCAGCACCTTCGACCCTGAAGCTATGAAGAAGAACTTAAACGCTATTGCCGAAAGCGTTAACAAAGCGGTGAGTCTTTAAAACATCAGTAAAAATCCCTTTGTGAAAATAAAGGTGAAGAGAAAGGAGAATTGAGCTGGTATTCAATACTAATGCTGGGTATTGGCAGTTCACTTTTGTTTTTACTGAAATGATTACTAGACAAATATATTATAACTACTTTAATGAACCAAGCTGGACTAACACTAGGAAAACGATATTTTCGACGACGAACAAAAATGCTCTTAAAAATCTAGTGAGCGGTGAGTTCGTTGATGATAATGATTAAAAATATGATTTTATTTCCTAAATCCATAATACTCTTTTGTATTTAAAACGTTTAAAGTCTAAATTGAGCAGGAGATTGTGGCTTAATAATAGCCAAGGGCAATCGTGTTTCCCAGCAACTGAATCATGGAGGTGTTCAGTGTTTTCACGGAATACCTTAGTTTGCACTATCGTCGTGACGTGCTAACCTAATTAACAGAATTTATTAATTACTTAGTATTTTATATTATATTCAGTGCACTTTTGTGTACCGCGTTAGCCGGGTGTATTCAAACATTATAAGAACATCAACATTTCATTCACATTTTAACAATAAGAATATTTTGAGTGTGAGACAACTTTTGGTTTCTACTTAACAACACCCGACACCTCGCTGCGTACCAGACAGGAGGTCTGACAGACAGTCACTCTATGTAATAATAATAATAATTATTATTTGTTGAATCGTTTTGGTTCATTGTAATAATATTGGCGTTTCTTTTTCCAGATGAGCGATATGAAATCCAAACCAGCAGCGTAGTTCACAAGACTGATTCGAGTATAACAACAGACTGCAGTCCTACTAATCCTAATACGGAACAATTTAAAGGCCCTGGGCCTAATAAAATGATTCAAATAGAAAATTATTAAACGTTTTAAGTGTTTTATTTTTGGCTAAATAGTAGCAACTGGACAGGTCAGTTGAAGGTACTTAGTTAAGCTACGCTTGATGAGTTAGATCCGTATATAATAAAGCCTTTATTTCCCAAAAAAATATACAATATTATACATAATTCCTTCTACGATTTTTTTTTATATTTTTTAAACATTCACACGTACTCGTACAATAAAGTTTCATAAATGTAAACTATCATTCATTTTTATAAATTTTCATGTCTAAAAAAGTTCTCTATATTAAGATTTTTAAGATATTATTTTAGGTTCATGCTTTCATTTATTCTTATACACTTGATTAAATTGCATTCAGTTTCATATCCAATAACAAATTTACTATATTATTGTAGTGTTTCATAATAATTAATATTGTAAACATTGACAGTTTAGATATTATTAGTATTTAATTTAGATTTTGTAATGTTTTGAGCTATTATTTATAACAGTTTATTATTGGGATACCCATTTCTGGGTGTAGGTCCTCCAACTCTTTCCAGTGCTGTCTATCTTTTGCTTGGCGCGTCCATGTAGTTCCAGCTACTTGGTAGATATCGTCAATCCATATCGTCGATCCATCCATAGGTGACCATTAATTACCAACCTCGACTCCTCTCCGCCTCGGTACGTTAAGCTTTTGGTCCCAGCTGTCATTTGTATATATTTGACAGTCGTCACGGGTAGTCAGAAGCCCAAAAGTCTGACAACCAGTTTAACCAAGAGTGGTGTTACTTACCCAGTAGCTGGGTTGTGGAGGTTAGACAGGTAGTTGCTCCATGTCAAACACTGGTATTAAACCGCATCCGGCTAAACTGAAAGCCGACCTCACTCAACATAGTTGGGAAAAGGCTATTCCTTCACCGTTTTTGAGAGCAGTGGTGATGAAAATAAATTACACAAAATAATGAGCCTGCCTGGGTTTTAACCCACGACTTACGTTACGTTACGTTCGTAAGTCGGGGCCGCCACCACTGGGCCACCGCTGCTCTCTTAGGTAGATGATGATGACACTGACAATATTCCTAATTTCATGAAACAAACATAACACTATTCATAAGCAGGACCTTGGCATAGTAAATGATAATAGCCACACGAGTCCATTTAATATGAATCTGAACTTGACAAGGTCCGACCATGGATGGTTGTCTATCTTCATATTACATTCCGAGAAGAGTCTTGAAATTGACTACCCGTTAAGCAGTATTGGTCCCTCCTTTCATTCTAAGCTCTTTGTCAGTTAGCGATGGGTAAATGAGCTACTTGACATTTTTTTTTGTGTTTAGTCGCTCATCAAGAAAATATTCGACACGTATTTTTTTTTAGAATACAATGCCCCACTGTCGCACAGATGTTTTACAAGCAAGAGAATCCTGTTTATAGTCTCGCTTACTAAATTTTCGCCTCAGCACTCATAAACTGTTACTACCATAATTTACATTGTTATATTTATTTATTTGATTTTAAAGAAAGTTTACAGACTAATAACAATTTAAATATCATGCATAATTCATATACGATTGCTAATAACAAGTTTCCACATGTATATATGTCTATATTAACAATTAGTTTTTGCGAAACGTTGAAAATACATGATGGAAAGGAAGTCAACGCTACTCACGCACGCACGCTTTGCGTAGCATGATCATCGTAGAAACGGATTATGTAGACGGAAGAAAGTAAAGTAACAGATTGTAGCAAACAATCGGACGATTATCATAGAAATCATGCTCGTCATTGTAGACTCTTCTCGGCTAAAGGATAAACAATGTCTTTCTCATTGTACTTGACATTGTAAGGACGGAAGAAATGATTTCACAATCAACTTAGTCGAGTCTTGCGTCGACAAATCTGTTATCTAAGGCGATCATGTTGCGCACGTTTTTTCACTTTTTTTTTAATTAATGTTATTACATTTGTAAATATGATATGTGAGCATAATGTATCTAGCTGTACCACATGTAATTATCAACTCCATTGCTTTTTTTTTCTTCTTAAACCTATCTTAGTATAGTACTTTTATTCTAGGTGCATCGTCCTCACATATAATCTTATTGATCTATACAAAGTATTGTAAAATCGATTTTTAAGAGTAAGTATGGAGTTTCTTGCCCATTCTTCTCCATACAAATCTACTTTTTGCAAGGGGCAACTAGAATAATTTTTTAAAGTTAATTTTTGTTCGACGTTCAAAAGTGCCTTAAAGGGGCCTAATTGAAATAAATGGTTTGACTTTGACTTTCACGCTTGATACCCATGACTTCTCTACTTAATACTGAACCCCCTAGCGTTGAAATTTTAAGAATAGATTAGAATGTTTCGCACCCCCAGTGCGACAATGGCGTAAGAAGAATAGGTAGGTATGTTTACTTTACACGGAAGCAATAAAACTGTTTGGTCTGGTTGAACGATCTATTTAGCATTTGATCTTATGATCTTTTGTTGTATACCATTAAACAGTAAAACATTAAGCTTTTTTCGACAATATTTCAGATACCTCAAATTGTCGTATATTCATATTTTAAGTTTTCCTCATAAAATTAGGATAAACTATCAAATGTAACTCGACAAAATGTCTTTTTCGGTATAATGGCTTAATTTTTCGTCAGATCTTAACTGATAAATTGAGCATTCTGTATGTTTATTTGCGCTACACGAAAATGCAATTTAAAAAAGCCGTACCTATTCTTACTTTTAGACTCGACGTATTCGCATTTATTGCACTAGGGGTGCGATTCATTTATTTGCTCAAAATTCTGAATGGTATTCACAATATGGTGATAAAAATAATAATATGAAAGTGTCCTTGTACAGCGGCCATCAAACTATCATCAAGCTACTAAATTGCACTCGGTTATCCAAAAAAAAACATAGGAGGTATTTGTAGGCTGAAAATTTAATCTTTTGAACTGGATGATATTTCCGCTTATTTGCCTATTATTATATCCCTTTCGATCATCAACAATATAACCGTCTGTGTAAATTCTGGTAATTGGCGCGCAAAAAATATGACCCTGGGTCATAACGATAAGCTGTTAAAACATTTGGCGTCAAGTTAAAGAGGAATGCTGTAGTGGTCAGCTCAGTAACCATTGTGTTGTCTAGTTGAAAAGACGTTATACTTTACCATGAACAAGCTGTTGATCATCCTTTTGGCCGTGTGCCTTGTCGGCGTAAGTTTTTTTTTAAATATGTTAATTTAAAAAGATTTTTTTATCAGAGTGAATAGGCTCTTAATAAACTAGTGCGCTTCACCACTGATTGCATCACTGCTTACCATCAGGTGGGATTGCAGTCAAGCAATTGTTTATAATATAAAAAAAACCTTTTTTTTTTAATACCACGTCGGTGGCAAATAAGCTTACGGCCCGCCTGATGGTTAGCGGTATATATTATATGTATATATTACTTACGTACCTACTGTTTACACGTTTTCACATTATAAAAGGAAACAATATGTTTCTTCAGAAATTGAGCTTCATCATTCTAGGTTGTATGATTTATGATTGTACCTATAGTATGATTTTAGACTAAGGGCTGATTTTTCAATAGTCAGATAGTTTTTATTTGATGAATAAATAATAGCGGTTTGAACTATTTTCTATATGAAAATTGTCAAACTGCCATTTTGATTTCTTAGGTAAAAGTTATCTGATTAATGACAAATCGGGCCTTAGAAAACAACACAGACATGGCAGTTGTAATATATAGCATATACTGCGTCACGTTAGTCTATAGGTTCGATTCCCATGTCAGGCAAAGTGTTTATGGTATTTCTGCTGGAATTACTTAGTCACAACCCGGAGTCTGGAACTGTGCCCAGTTGATGGCAATAGACTCACCCCTGTCACATGGGATTTCAGTATAACAGTTAAACATATTGTGATATTTTTTACATAGGCTCACGCTTTTGTGAAACGCGATGCACCAGCTTCGGCCAGCAGCCCGCAGGACGCACTTGCCGAATTGCAAGCCCAGCTCAAAAGCCTTTTGGACAAGGTGAACCAGCAAACCACTGAAGCCCTTAACCCCGATCATATTAAGCAGCAGTTCGGTCAAATCGTTGACTACGCATCTAAAGCGGTAAGCATTAAAGCTACACTGGCCTAGAAATTACACTTTTAAAAGAATAACTTTTTACGGAGAATATTTCCCAACCGGCTCGATGCTGTAGCAGAGAAGACCTTATTAAAAATTAAACATCAAGTAAAACATTTTTATAAATGTTAATTTAGTTTTTTGACGCTTAGCTGAAACTGACTACTTTCATTGTTTTGTTTTTTAATTTAAAAATGTTACTTAATGTATTACTTATATACTTAGTTTCAAAGACACCCGCTATTTTTTAATTTTAATTATCTAACTTTTATAGTTAATAAAAAAATAATAATTGAAGTGTAGTACCTACTTAGTTTTGTTTGTGCTGGGAGTTTTTATTTTTTTTTATTTATGTTTTTATTTAACTATGACAAGTGCATTCACTTAACTGTAAAAAGTGCGTTTACTTTAATAAAAATAGAAAATAATACATATTTCTTTTGCACACATGTCCATATTTTCATGCATAGGTGTAGAATACATTCAAGCTCAGCCATATTTTACGGTATAAATATTAAGATTTATTTGATTTAAATCTTCGATACTTTCTTTTATTTACTTCTTCATCTTTAACAATGCGTACTTACTATACCTTATGTCCATGCACCTAATACCTTAAATAGTTCAAAATAAAATTGTCTCTGGTTGTAATTTTTCGTTGAGTTTTTTTAGAACATTCCGTTACTCAAAATTTTAAATAATCACGACACTCATGATTATTTACAATTTTGAGTAACATCCTAACTCACTGAGATTTTTAAATAAAAATAAAAAAAAACATACTTAATATTTAATTTAAAATGTCATCGGGTTAGAAAGTTATCAATAAAAAAAACTGGAAATTGGGAAAAGCTAACGGAAACTGACAATAATATACTCTAATGGTGTCAAGTTACCATAAAAGCAATAGAAAAAAAAAGGCTCACAGAAGCAGGAATGCACAACATTTTATTTTAAACTTAAGTTGAAATGATTACAACTAAGTGTGACCGCTGCAGTGAAAATAGATCATAATAAATTCAGCGTCTATCATTAATTATTGTAACATGCATATTCTACTTTCGTTACAAAGTGTGAATTAAAAATAACTTCTAAACTTCTGTTTGATGCTATTGTAAATAGAGTGTAGAAGTAATACAATAGCGAAATTGTGTTACAGTATATTTCTTATAAAAAAATATCGATTAACCGATATACAGAATGACGCAGATACTGATTTCTTTTGTATATTTCAGGTGGAAAGCTTCAAACCTTCGGGAGCAGCCCAACCAGCAGCTTAATTTTAAGAATAATTCATGGCATAGGAATTTATTCCATATTGCTTCTGTAATATAGTAAAAAGTAAACCATAATTGTCGATCAAATCTGTAGGCAATGCATTTATCTTTTATAAAAATGAATGTTTCTTGTTTGAAATAGATTTTTTATAAACTTTATTTAAAGTATTTTATTTTCCTTTATGTGTATTTAGTTCACCTACTTATATTTTACTTTTTAGTAAAGTACAGTTGAACATAAAGATAATTAAGAGTAACTATTAGCAGGAGGAGGGAGTTGGTATCGTTGTCGGAAGCGCAACTAGGTACTTTGCAAGAGAGTATTTTCAATTTCCGGGTTGATCAATCTAGTTCTTCTGGAATAAGGTTTTCTCATCTGAAATTTTGCAGCAGTACCTACATACTCCGGCTGATGGCAATAGTCTTTAGCCAGCTATTAGATAAGACTTTTCTAAATGTGGGTGCACTAATTACTTTATAGTTAACTTCTGGAGAATATAGGCTGAATGGGGTATATTATACATGATGTTATAATAATTCCTATTTCATATTCATTCCATAGTCTGTAATATCATCCTGCACCAGTCGTAGGATTTCCTTGGGTGCACTTGCATAGTGAGCTAAGCGAAATATTTGGATCCCTTTTTATGAAAATTGTACCCAACGAGAAGTGTATGATTCGGCATAGTGAAAGTTTATGTGGAGGAGAAGTGCAGAAACCTATTAAATAAAAAAAAAACAGTTTAATTCCTCAACTTTGCTTAAACAATAAATAAAATAAAATAAATAAATATTCCACAACTTTCACACAACGCCATTTAGTCCCAAGTTAAGCTTGAGAGCTTGTGTTATGGGTACTAAACAGCTGATAAACATACTTAAATACATACATATTATAGATAAATTACACCCAGACACAGAACAAATGATCGTGCTCATCGCACAAACATTTGTCCTGGGTGGGAATCGAACCCGCCGATTGTAATTCGCCTTGTTTCTTTTGTATATCTTTGTGTAATGTATTTTGATTTGTTTAGATCGTTTACCTTATCAAATTTACTGTATGTACCTACCTAGATTATAAGTGAATGATGTGGTCTCCTATAATTGGAAGCGCACACTTGTACTTGTCCCTGTTCTATCTGTAAACTTTCATGTAATTGTGTAGTTTCTGTTGGAGATCCAATAACTAAATAAATAAAAAATAAAACCCACGACCTCCAGCATATCAGGGTCACTAACTACTAGACCAACAGGCCCGTCTATACAATACTATTTGGTTGTCGGAACTGCCCAGGAAGCATGTAGTAATGCTTGTGTTGGGTCGTTCCGCTCCTCCTTAGGACTAATATATTACGGTGGTACGATAGGTCCTTAAAAAGAAGTTAAACTATTCTAAATAACTAAATATTGTAAAAGAGAGCAAGTACAAAATTACTAAAAGATTTTTTTTTTTTTTAATATTAAAAACCAGTGCTTGACTGCAATCCCACCTGATGGTAAGCAGTGATGCAATCAGTGATGGTGAAGCGCACTAGTTTATTAAGAGCCTATTCACTCTAGCCTTGAAGACACCTAAATTATAATCGGACGGGAAGACCGCAGCAGGCAAGTTGTTCCAGTCCTTCGATGTACGCGTGTAGATTACTAAAAGATACTGGTATGGCTTACTGTGTCTGTGTATATTAGTGTATGTGTATATGTGTGTGTATGTATTTATGTATGTATGTGTGTGAGTGTGCGTATGTGTGTGTGTAATATAGTTATGTGAAATTATGCTCCAATTAACAATTTGAGATCAGTAAGTACCACTAGAAGTTATGAATATTATTCTAACGTTCGAATTTAAATTATAAGTTCTCTGTTTCATTGTATATTATTTGTTAACATTTTATGGAGTCGTAGATTATATATTGTAATTTATCGTGAAGCTTATTGTAAAGGTAGGCAGAGTGTGAAAGAAATTGACGTCTGGCAAATAGAGTTTTGCAGGGAGGAGCAGTGGCCACTTTAAATTTTCTTCTACCTGTTTGAGCTTAATGTACGTAAGGTAAGGCTTTATGTAGTTTAAGTACCTACTGAATTGACAATGTAAAGTTTTCTTAGTGACAATATTTTATGGCTTAGATATAGTTCGTCAGTAGGAAATCTAAAGGGCTTAAAACATAGTCTTTATCAAGCATCTTTGGGCTCTGCTTCAATGAATTTCTATTATTTTTATACATTTATGTTAGGAATAATATTAAAATAAAATAAAATATTCATTGTTTACGTACATTTAAGACGTTTTTTGTCTTTTGTTTCTATTCACCCTTGAGTTTCTATCCACCCCATTTTACTCGGTACCTCACGATGTTTTCCTTCACCGATATCAATGATGTTAAGATAAACCTTGGGAAGTACATATGAATTGAAAAAGTCACATTGGTACTTGCCCGGATTTGAACCACAACCTCGTGCATGAGAGGTAGGAGCTGTTCTATTATTGTAATAATCTTAATTATTTCTAGGATGTCATTCATTTCTATGTACAGACGCCAGCACAACAACCTACCCCAAACTGACCAATTTTCCCAATTGAACATGAACCTAATTGTGTTTAGAATAAAGTTAAAAACCTATCAAAGAAAGGAGATGTATCATTTTTATACGGAGCTCCGGCCATAACCTACCTTTTAGCAAAGCTGCGAAAATGGTTTTTATGTACAGACGCCAGCACATCAAGTTATTCTGTTAAACATTAAGGGTCCCTTTTCTGAAATTTACGTTTCTAGATCGAGTTGTTTTCAGAGAAATCACCATATTTAAATTCGCAAAAAAATATATAGTACAGATACATGTTTAAACTAGTGACTTTTTTGGTTAAAAACACAATATTTGTCATTTTGCTCGACAAAAAAAAAATCAGAAGTAAAGTCGATTTTGAAAGTATTTTAAGCTGTATGAGACTTGGGGGGACGCAATGTTTATGAAAATTTAACATTTAATTTACTAATCAGGTTTAACAGGGATATTATTGGATAGATTTATAATATGGCACTTATTTTTTTCTATATAAAATAAATGCGTGAAAAACGACTCGCGCGCACCGCGCCAGTGCCCTGCCGGACGTCATCGAGGGAGGACCTATGCAATTTTTGCTCGCAACCACATTATCGTCTTCGCACGCGTAATAGTACCCACTAACCTGCGTAAAAACGTGTTGTATTGGAAGTAATAAAAATGGCAAAAAAAAAAACAAAATTAAGAAAAAAAGGGCATCTGAAGTGAAGAAAATCCGAAAGTGTATTGCGTAAGTACTTATTCTATAAATACGTCACAATATTATTACTTGTGCTTCTTTACACAGACTAGCGAAGTCAGTATGACAAGAATTTTAAATCTTTAATAGGTATTTTTAATGGAAACATTCACCTTTACATATTTTTACATAAACTGACGATCCGAATGGCGCAGCGGTAGTGAGGCCGCCTTACGATCTTAGGGTCCGGGTTCGAATCCCGGTAGGGGCAAATGTTTGAAATGGTGATGAGCATGATCATTATTTGGTTTCCGAGTCATGGATGTTTGTACATAAGAAGTACCTATTTATTTACAACAAAAAAAGTATATAAGTATGTATTATATCAACTATCTGGTGTCCACGACACAAGCCAACGATATTTATTTATTTACTAGCTGTTGCCCGCGATTTCGTTCGCGTGGAAATTAGAAAGTGTATGAAAAAAAACATGTGTGCAATTCACGCGTGGTAGAAGTGAAACCTTCAAAAAGAGCACAAAGACAACCACGAACTTATGAAACACTATACTCGTATAATGCTTCCTATCTCATTTTCTCCCACGTTAAATATTATGAATTTATGTGGCTGTCTCTTTTTACTGTCGCTTTTTCGTTTCATCGACTATCAAATCACAACGATGCTAAAGAAGATGTCACTTAAAAAAAATAGCCTACGACCTATTCTCAGACCTACCAAATATACACAAAAATTTGGTCAAGCCGTTTCGGAGGAGTTCGATAACAAACACTGTGACACGAGATTTTTATATTTGTATATGTTATGTATTAGATCTTATTTATAACTCTAGTAATTGTTCGTTTTAATTTGGCTTTTTGAAATTTAGTAATGAAATTTATTCCATTCCAGTGCTCTGAGACCTCGCACCGGAAAAGGTACTTTGATGTCCAAAAAAAGTACCAGTGGGCGCTCTAAAGAGGGGCAGTATCCGTAAGCACATTATGTACATATTATATAGTATACTAGGACGGAGCAGTTCTATCTGTCCACTACAAGTTTGCCGTTATCTCCCGTCACGCTTTAGCTTTCTTACTTATCACGTGTCTTATGTATCTCATGGCAGTAAATGATTTTTCGTTAAAATTTATTTCAGTGATTTTGAAACCAAATCCCCTTCTGTACTTGACATTCCATTGTTTCAGAAGGACTGTGGGTTCGACCCTCTTAGAAGATACTCGCGCCTAGCATTGAGGAATATATCGGTCGATGAAAATGAACCTGGACCTTGCACACGACCACTAAATTTTATTGAATTTAAATTTTTATGCTAGTACCTACCTATATATTTTATTACATTATAATTAATCATATTTGTCTTTCATTATAGTACTCAACAAATCTTCTACCACCATTCTTTAAATTCTATAGAATGATCATCGCCTGCCTTAGAAATATATTCATAACAATATAAGTGTATTAAGGTTTACAGTCAATAGCGCAGCACATCAAGCTATACGTTTTTGTTGCAAACTAGCTCTTATTACCCGCACGCCAATATTTGAATTACTGATTTATTTGTACTGTGGCGTGCTCGTCCGCCGCCATAGGTCACCGGAGTTCATATCGCGACGGCTCCTGTGCAACGCGGCCGCAAGCCGACTCAGTGCGTAAAATGCCTAAAGTTTCGGGAAAAGGGGCCCTTAAGTTGAAAAACGATCAAAGATATTTGACGCATTGGAGTAACTTGATGTGCTGGCGTCTGTACAAAATACAAGTTAAAAATGTTTGACAATTGTCTTAAGAGTTGTGACAGCCATTACACGTTGTAAAGATGACGTTTACTTATCCTAGAGTTCGGTTGTTTTGAATTCGTTCAGAAACACTCTTTAAAAATGGAGACTAAAGGTTTTTGTAACCATGAAATCGTCATACTTAATTATGATTACTCAAAATACGTACAAGAGATTAATAGTAATTTATTTTTAACACTACAGGAATACACACATTTTTAATTATTTTCTACGTAACATTGATTTGATGCGACATGATTTCAAAACGAATAAAGTATGCAATCAAACGAGTCGCCATGTTGAATAGAACATGGCAATAATTGAAAAACTATTATTTTTGTGAAACAACAAATCTGACTTAATTTCATCAGATAATATTTTTTAGATAACATCTGATGGCCGAAAATGAAACATCTCCTTTGACACATTGGGGTAAGTTGATGTGCTGGCATACGTACATACATACATACATACATACATACATAAACTCACGCCTTTTTCCCATGGGGGTAGGCAGAAACTACAGAGCGCCATATGCTACGATTCTTACATACCTCTTTTGCTTCGTTTACATTCATACATGTTGTCATACACACACGCCGATTGCGAGTACTACGCACCTGACCTTTCTGAAGAACCTCACCAATAAGGTCTATTATGTGTGTCCTTCTAGGGCGTCCCCTCCCGGCGTTTCCACTTACATCTGCCTTGTAAATACCTTTCGTTAGTCGCCTTTCATCCATCCTTTCAAAGTGACCAAACCATCTAAGCATACTCTTTTCAATTTTTGTTACTACATGATGTGCTGGCGTCTGTACATATAATACTTATTGTGCTTACCTCTTTAGTTTATGCCTAAAAGTCCGCCCCTAAGACTACCCACTGACCCAACACTGACCAAATGGACTCCTATTTCAAGAATTAGTGCTACAGCTACATGTAACAAAATCTTCTATCCTTACCTACTCTCACCAGAAAAGTGACAAAACATATCCCTGATTCATCTCGGTAGGTCCGTGGTCTTTACCAATTACTTGTTTGTTGTCAACTCATTAATTAAAAAGCTAGGACCCGGGTTCATTACGATAACTCGTGCAAACATCGCCTGGCAGTCCCCATCATGATAAAGGGCATTACGGCAGTGGACAGTGCAGTGTGCATTGTGCTTTTGCGTTGTAAAGACGTACTTCAAATTACACCATGAACAAGCTCATGATCGTCCTTTTGGCTGTGTGTCTTGTTGGCGTAAGTAATCATTTTATTTTTTAATCGTGCTGCTTATTTTTTTCACCCATTATAAGTAGTTAGTAAAACTTATCAACTCAAAACATATATCATCTAAAAGGTTATTTAATATCCTTGACAATGATACTACCCCTATTGTAAAGACTATTAAAAAACTTTTAGATCATTATAAGGTTTAAATTCATCCCATACGTCGTCCCATATACCAAATATATTGACGTGTAAAAAGGAAGTGGCTCGATTTATTTGCTTCCAAGTGCAGTAGTTTCTATATTTACGATTTTATTTACTTGTTGCTCTAGTGGTCAGAAGCACTTATATTGAGCTTGAGGAACAAAGTCTGATTCCCGAGTGGGGCAAATAATATTTGTGCCCGGTCGATGGTGATGGGCTCGCGCCATTACTGGTGATATGTCGGTATAGATACTAAGTATAGCACCTTTTATTAATAGAATAAAATGCTCCTCAGAATCAAACTTTGTCTACCTAGGAACTTGAATCAGCATTGATCATAAATATATGTATAATAAATACGAGGCTACCTACCTGCCTTTCACAGTTAGGTGTATTCTAATAAGTATTTGGAATATTGTCCAGGAAGAAAGCCCTGACTAAAGCAGTGACTTTCGAAAAAGTCATCTTTGAATAACTGAGAAATTATGCTATTTTTTTCTTAACGCAGACCCATGCTTTCGTGAAACGCGATGCCCCAGCTGACAGCAAGAACTTTCTTGAGACAATGCAAAAGCAGATTCAAGATACCTTCAACTCTGGCGTAATCAAGAAGAATTTCAATGATTTTGTTGACGCAGCTACTAAGACGGTAAGAATCATTGTTATTGTAAATGATTTACTGTATTTTTAGAGTATGCTAAACCCGGAAAAAGAGTTATTGTACCTCCTCACTTCTTCACTTTTAACATTGATTTTCCATGAAATGAAAAAATCAGCAGCAGTACACATTTGATTGAGTTACGTTTACATACAGGATGTGGCGTAAATAGTGGTCCACCGTTAAGGATTCGATTTATGAGATAATTTACTATACCCTACAAACATTTAAACCATTTTTACCCAAGGGTTGCGGAGATATAATTTTTTTTCCTTTTTTTAATAAAATTTCTATATTTTGTTATAAATTTGGTTGTATTAAAAAAATTAAACATTTTTTTCTAGTTATAATTTCTGTTAATAACTGCTAAATATTAGAGCTATTGTGAATTAATGTGTTTTTTTAAGTACGTTTCGAGAATTTGAAGAAAAAGCAATACTTCTCTATTTTTAATCAAATATTTTTACATTATCTGAAAATTTTAGTAGGTTATAGTAAATTATCTGGTTAATCGAATCCTTAACGGTGGACCACTATTTACGCCACATACGCCTGTATACGTACTGAAAAAAAGTTTTTTTCCACATAACAGGGTACGTCCCATGGTAAAAGTTGTTTCTAATAATGAGTACGACAAACCGTTTTCGGATTTAGTATACTAAAAATAATGTTGTATTTGCTCCTTGTCCTGATCGTATTAACACATTGATGCCATAAACAACAATTTATGCATTAACCATTTTTCAAGTTTACTGTTTAACTTGAAATGAAGGATGACTACCTATTTTATAACAGAGTCAAACAATATTGAATTGGATTTATGAAGTAACTACTGACGGATTCATATAATAATATCTCGCGGTACGTTCGTCTATCTGCCTGTCTGTCTATCACCGAGCTTGTATTAAAAAACTACTTAGATCTAATAGCCTTTATCTAGATTTCACAGAGCCTGTACTGTGGTCGAAACAAAGTAAAAAATAATAAAACAAAAGTATTAAAATCTGTACTGGGCTTTACTCGTACAAGAAACGTAATTTTGACGCGGTTTTTTTCCTGACGTGGTATGCAAGAATTTTAAAAACCACCATAAAAAAGTCGTACGTAATTATGTAGTTACTGATGTAACTTTTTCTTCTTTTTCAGATCAACGACATGACAGCGGCATCAAAACCTAAAGCCTAATAAGACTGATTCGTATAACAATGAAATTTAATCTTTTCACTAAAGAGTTAACTTCACAACATCAAATCGCTTTCACTGGCTTTGAGTCCTGTACACGCAAATCTGTATTACATTTCTATTTTATTTTAAATAATTTTCCTAGTATGAAATAGACTTTTTATACAATTTTATTGTTTTATTTTACATAATAATATTTCCTTTCACATGGCTAAGGAAAATATTGGGCATTATGGCTGAATAATTACTGACGCCCGAGTCGATCGATAGTTAAGGAGGCTTGACGAGGTCTGTGGATGGGTGACCATAAATTATTTTTTAACAAAACCTATTGGGGCCTCAGAAAACAAGTTCAGCCATTAATTTTAGTGGCTCCGGCTGTCCTTTTCTAGATATTTAATTTCTAGATCATGGTATTGTGTTGCCGAATTACGAGCTGAGCCGAGCGACTGCCTTTCCGACCTCCACAACTCAGTTACTGAGTTGTGGAGGTCAGAAAGGCAGTCGCTCTATATAAAATACTGGCATTCAGCTGATAGACTACGCGGATAGACTTTAAGCCGACCCTAACATATTTGGAAAATAGCTAGGCAGATGATGATGAGCTATAGGTAAATATTAATAAGAGACTAGCACCTGAAATGAAGAACCTTATATTTTCTGTTAAGTTTCCTATCTATCGTTCTTTTGTATTTTACATTATAATTATACTAGCAGATGTCCCGCGGTTTCACCCGCGAAGGTGCCATTTCCGTGGGAATACAGGGATAAAAAGCCTAGCCTGTGTGTTAATTCAGGGTCTCAGCTAACTCCATACCAAATTTTATTAAAATCCAATCAGTAGATTTACGTGAAAGAGTAACAAACATCCACCCATCTATCCATCCTCACAAACTTTCGCGTTTATAATATTAGTAGGATTTGTGTCCAATGAGGTTGACCAGGTTTCCTCACAATCTTTTCTTCACCGATGTCAATGACTTCTAAGATAAACTTAGAAAGTACATATGAATTGCAAAAGTCACATTAGTGCTTGCGCAGATTTGGACGACCACATCGTATGTAACAAAAAAATGTTCATAATAGGGTTAATGGGATACTTAGCCTCCTACAATTCTCTTGTGATTGTCCAAAGAAGGATATAAATAGCTATCTTTCCTCAGCAAACCGAAATGCCTATTTACTGAAGAAACATTGGACATGCACATGCAAGAAACAAATTGAAGGCGCTAGGATTGACATCACTAATAAAGAAACTACAGCTGTTCTTCACGAAGAACTTGGTGGGCCTTTTTTTGAGAATTGAAATCCCTACTTTGATAGTACTGACCACCGAACGGAACTAGGTATTAGAATACATTTAAGAATGGGCTATTCGACAAAAATTTAGTTTTAAATCCCTCATCTAGATTACAAGAAATTATTCAATACTTCATATTTTTTTCTTTTTCAAATTGATAGAAAACTGCTTAGATTAAGCGCAATAAAGTTGAGGAGAGGGGGCTTGTAACGTCATTATCTAGTAAAAAATGTACACGCTTGTGACGTCATGCGACATTTCGAATCGGTGTATCACCGTTATTTTCTGATTACATGAAATAGGAAAAAAAATGTGTCGAATATTTTCTTGAAGTGAAGTTGAGGGACTAACAATTCAAATTTTGTCGTCCCAGCCCAATTCCCATTGCCCAATTCCCAAAGCCCATTGAGCGTCTAATTAAATGGTTAAAGTATGCCTAGTAATGGCCATGTCCCTTTCAGTAAGAAGAGAAGGTAGGTAGGTAAATGATCTACAGGGAAAAACATAAAGTTGTAATTAAAATTAACATGATGTATGTTTATGTGTAATGACATATTCATTATCGTTTTTTAAGTGCCAGCAGGGGACGTATTTATCTGTGATTTACACAGAGATTAGGTAATTATTTCTTTGACCAAACATTATTTATTTATTTATTAAAACTTTATGCACAATTAAAAAAAAAACTGTACAAAGGCGGACTTAATGCCAATATCAGTCATGGCTTAGATTAACTTACAATAAACATTAAGAATTTCTAAAGTCACATGGAAATTCGCCCGGGTTTGAGCCATAAATATTTAATTTGAAACGCAGTGATCAGCTAAGTTTCTCTACCTTTTTATGTACAGACGCCAGCACATCAAGTTACCCCAATGTGTCAAATTTCTTTGATCGTTTTTCAACTTTATGTCAAACAGGATGAGGTTCATATTCAATTGGGAAATTTTGACACATTGGGGTAACTTGATGTGCTGGCGTCTGTACAATTTCCACCAAACGGGCCTCGTCAAAGCGTGTTAAACACTGTGTTTTTTACAATTTTAAGTTTCATGTTTGCATGGATGGAATGCGTACTGCTTGACCCACGCGCGCGCTGTTATAAGACCTCTTACACACCAACGGCATGTTGCCAGCGGCAGAGACAACTGCTGTCGTCGACACTTCCACCAGTATACTGAGAGAGCTGACGACAGCTACCGCTAGTGTTGGGAATTTATCCGGATAAATACTAAAAATGGATAAATACTCATAAATATCCGTTTTTACTCGAGTATTTATCCAAAACGGCGGATAAATATTATACACGATTTTAGTAAGGGAAATTTTCTATATTTCGACGAAGAAAAGGATGAAATTAAGTGAAATTCTAAAACTTATTAAGAAGTTTAAAAAAACCAAGCCTGTCTAACCTATGATTACACACGATAATAAAAAAATGGGTTATACTTTCCTTTATGGGTCATCGATTTATGGATCGGAGAGGGGCTGGGGAGAGGGAGGGGGAGATGAGCTACCCCCCTGTTGGATTCCCACACCGCGGAGCCCCATGGTTATGGAGATATTCATTGTTAAAGTTTGAGGTTAGGTTAAAACACTAATTTCCATTATTTTCACTCTAATTTCCATATATTTATGGGCCGGGGAGGGCGAGGATGGCAGGGGCCTACCTCCTGTACCATCTCCAACCCGCGGAACCCCAAGGTTACGGAGATATACGTATTTTAAAACTTAAAAGTTAACATTTTGAAATTAGTTTCGGGTATTTTTCGGATAGGTTAAATAAAGTACAAGGAATATTATTATCCTTACCTGCCAAGATGTCGCCGGAGCCGCTTGGCGGGGCTCCTACTTCTGGGTGGTTTAAAAAAATAACCACGAAGGAGGTGGAGAGGGGTCTGTGTTCGCTCACTCACTACGACCCCGCTACTTTTATTTTATTTTTTAGTGGTGGAAAATCCTCATGGAGGTCCCCCGCCCCGGGGAGGGTGGAGGGGTCTGTCAGACTTACTGACTAAAAACCACCCCGTGTTCCTTCTCACACCTGCGCCGGGGGTCACGGGAACAGAAGATACTTCCGCGACTCCCGACTGACTGCGACCCGAGGGCCTCGCCAAGTCAGCGAGGGGAGTGAGGTGTTAGACAACCCTCGCAACGTCTAAGAGGGGCGCGCGTAAACACGACGCGCCACCACCTCGGGTCCACGTACATGAGGGCGGCGGACGTCCCGTGTCCGTCGCCCCTGAACCCATTCAGGGGGGCTGGAAGAGGGCGTTGTCCACCCTCCGCCTGCGCCCGGTACGTCTGCTGCGGGCCGGGTGAGTGGAATTGCTCTCCCTCTCACTTTCCGCAGCCTCCATCTGCGAGACGACCGTTTCGCAGAAGGACACCACCGCCTCCCAGGACTCGACGCTGCCGGCCATCCTCTCGCTCACGGCCGGCAGCGACAAGTCACTGCCTACTCCAGAGACGACGGCACGGCACGGCTCCTCTCAAGCGGCACACTTTGCCAGCGTATGCCACGCCGTATCCTCCCGACATTCGACAAAGTGGTGATACCGGGCGTATTATTTTCAATTTATATGGAAACTTTTAAAAAATATGTTTCTCTTTATTATTTTATTATAACTGGGAGTCTCCGCAACTTAAAAAAATGTAAAAAACCTTCTGTTTATGAGTACTATCTACAAAAAAAAATGGACTTCCAACTATATGGCCCATAAAATAAAGTATAGCCCGAGCACGTGTAATTTTGCACTGATTTTATTATGTCTATGCAGATGAGTCGTCGGAGGAACTTGTGGCTAAATTATAACAGCCGCATGGGTTAATCAAAGGTTAAACTACGCTTGACGTGGTCGGTCCGTGGATGGATGACCATTTATTACCAAGACTCCTCCGTGCCGCGGAAAGCACCTTAAGCCGTTGGTCCCAGCTGTCATTTGTAGATCTTTGACAGTCGTTAATTGTGGTCAGAAGTCCAAAGTCTGACAACCAGTTTAACCAAGGGGTATCATGTTACCCAGTTCACTGCCTTGCCTTGCCACTGGGTTGTGTAGGTCTGACAGACAGCTCCATGTAAAACACTGGTATTCAGCTGCATCCGGTGAAACTGGAAGCCGACCCCAACATAGTTGGGAAAAGGCTAGGCAGATGATGACGTCTATGCAGAGTTTAATAAAATTGGTGAAAACTTCACATTTCAGTGCGTAATGAGCTAGCAAGGGTGTGCTAGCTCATTACGCACTGCTAGCAGTTTAGAGGCACAACATGTTGTTAAACTTTTTTTACTAAGTTAGTTTAGTACTGCGCAGACACTATTAATTTGCTGGCTCATGACGCACTGAAATTTCAAAACACTCATAACAAGGGACTCTTCAGTCTTTTGTAGGTTTCTAGCGTTATCAACAATAATAAAACTACACTTTTCTATTCATTTTTAGTAGTTTACTTATCCGCCAATTTTATTCAGTGTTTTAACCTTTAACAAAGAAAGGTTCAGCTATTAAAACATACCTTGAAACGCTATAATCCAACTTCAAAATCACTTAAATGTCTCATAAAACTAGAACACTATCACCTCATAATATTTTTTTTGTTGTTAAAAACGCACACGCGCGTGCGTTCTCTAAGACACATACCTGGGCACAGCGCAGGCGCGCTGGTGTGAGGGGAAAGGTAATAAAACAAAAGGAATAGGACAAAATGAGGCTGGGATATAGTGCGGTGCGGTTAGAAACACGTTGCTTTGTCTTTACAATCAGAACTTGAAAAAGTAATAATGTATTAAGTATTTTCGAAAGCATTAATAGTAAAACTAGTCTATCAATATAAAAAAAAACCATGCAAAATAATAAATATCCATCATTTTGGGTAAATATCGGATAAAAATAAGTAAAAACGAGTATTTATCCACTTCGGATAAATACTCGAGTATTTATCCTCCGAGTATTTATCCTTTGCCCATCACTAGCTACCGCTGATTTTTGAAGTTGGAATATCAACGGCCACCGTCAACGCGTAAACGGCTACCGCGGAGGCGTGTCGACGGCAGCAATTATCTCTGGCGTTGGCAACATGCCGCTAGCGTGTAAAACTCTAACCGAGTTCTAAGCTTAGTGTGAAATGCTCTCTAGCGCGATCCGTTTTGTGGAAAACGTATATTTAATGAAAACATTTTTCACGGTGATCAGAATTAGACTAACATAAAAGATTGCTTGAAACACATGAAAAGATGCTTATGCCAGTCAAGGTGTGACTGGCATAATCAGGTTGCGGCTGTTAGTCAAAAGGTTACCGGAACGTTGCGGTCACTGTACCCGTTATAAAATATTCTCCCGCATCACATTAAGGCACTGCTTGTACAAGCCCTTATCTTTTCCATAATTGACTATGGTGATGTGTGCTACTATGACCTAAATGCAGATCTTCTCAATAAACTCGACCGGCTTCTGAATAACTGCATTCGGTTCGTTTTCAACCTACTTACGCAAGTATGTTCATGCTTCCGAGCATCGGTCACTTTTAAAATGGCTAACTATCCGTCAGCGCAGAGCCTCGAGGGCTTTAATAATAATAATAATAATAATAATCCATTTATTTCAGGTAACAAAGACCCATAGATAAATACCCCCATAGATATATATATGCTTTGACAACCCTATTCTCGTTACTTGACAAACCCACTTCTCCTTCTTATCTGACTTGTCACTTTCAATATTTATGCTCTGCGCATACTTTGAATCATCGGTCCACGAATAATCGTCTTCTACGATGTCCTTCTCACCGCTCTGGTTTTATTCACTTTTCCTTCTTCGTACAGGCGGTTTTCCTTTTTTAATGCGCTCCCTATGCACATCAGGATGGCAACCGGTAGGTTCACATTTAATTTCATAAGATAATATTTTTCCCCAATTTGTGTTATTTTTTCCGCATGTTCGATATCATCTGATGGCCGAAAATTAAACATCTCCTTTGACACATTGGGGTAGGTTGATGTGCTGACGTCTGTACATATAATACTTATTGTGCTTACCTCTTTAGTTTATGCCTAAAAGTTAGCCCCTAAGACTACCCACTGACCAAAATAATGGACTCCTATTTCAAGAATTAGTGCTACGGCGGCTACATGTAACAAAATCTTCTATCCTTACTTACACTCACCAGAAAAGTGACAAAACATATCCCTGATTCATCTCGGTAGGTCCGTGGTCTTTACCAATTACTTGTTTGTTGCCAACTCATTAATTAATTAGCTAGGACAAACGACCCGGGGTCATTACGATAACTCGTGCAAACATCGCCTGGCGTTCCCCATCATGATAAAGGGCATTGCAGCAGTGGAGAGTGCAGTGTGCATTGTGCTTTTGCATTGTAAAGACGTACTTCATATTACACCATGAACAAGCTCTTGATCGTCCTTTTGGCTGTGTGCCTTGTTGGCGTAAGTAATCATTTTGTTTTTTGATCGAGTCACTTGCTTTTTTCATGCATAAAGCTTAATCAAACTCTTCTAGTCCAAAATGTAACATGTGCCTTTAAAATGAGGCTACCCTTATTGTAGAGACTATTAAAGGTCATATAAGGTTTAAATTTATACGTTTAATATACTCAAAAATAATGACATGTAAAAAGAAAATGGCTCCATTTATTCGCTCCCAAGTTTCTGGGTTTAAGATTTTATTTTGTTATTGGTTTACTGGTTGCGAGTGCTACTATTGAGTTTGAGGAACTAAGTCTGATTCCCGAGTAGGGTAAATAGTATTTAAGCCCAGTTGATGGCAATGGGCTCGCGCCATTACTGGCGATATGTGGGTATAGGTACTATAGGCGCACCTTTTATTTATAGAATAGAATACTCTTTTGTGTATTTATTATTATAAAAACTTGAAAATAATAACTTTGCGGGCTACTTGGGGTATTACAATGGGAGGCACTCTTTCAGATCACCTTATTACTTTTATTTTTTTATTTTTCTTGATGCTTAGAGCCGTGTTGTTATGTTTATTATGTTTTCTAAAGGAATTTCTTAGCGTTCTAATTAGCACGATGATACAAAAAGCTATGATTTAGTTGAGCGATCCAGGAATCATTTAGTGTCTGATAAAATCGATAAAATGGCTTCTAGTTACTTGAAATTGCAAACCCTGATTATGTTAAATTTAGAATAGCTATGGGATACCAATTTAGAATCAAACTTTGTCTACCTAGGAACTCGAATCAGCACCTACCTGCCTTTCACAGTTAGGTGTAATTAAAAAAGTATTTGGGATATTGTCTAAGAAAGTCCTGACTAAAGTAGTGACTCTCGAAAAAGTCATCTTTAAACAACTGAGAAATAAATAATGATTATATTTTTTTTCTTAACGCAGACCCATGCTTTCGTGAAACGTGATGCCCCAGCTGACAGCAATAACTATCTAGAGACAATGCAAAAGCAGATTCAAGAGTTTGGAAAGACTGTGAACACCCAAGTGTCCCAGGCCTTCGACCCTGACGTTATCAAGAAGAATTTCAATGAATTTGTTGACGGAGTAACTAAGACGGTAAGAATTATTATTATTGTGAATGATTTACTGTACAACATTATTTTTAGAGTATACTCTATCCGTAAAAAGGTTGTTGCACAGACGCCAGCACAGTAAATTGGAATGACACATTGGGTTAACTTGATGTGCTGGCGTCTGTACCTCCTCACTTCTTCACTATTAACAATTTTTTCTTTGGAATTAAAAAATCAGTAGCTCTAGATATTTGATTGAGTTACGTGTACACACAAAAGTATTGAACAACTGTATTTTTCCAGATAACAGGGTACGCCCCATGGTATAAGTTGTTTCTAATAATGAGTACAACAAACCGTTTTCGGGTTCAGTAATAAGTATATACTAAAAATAATGTTGTAATTTTGCTGATTATGACAGAAACAACAATTTATGTAACAACCATTTTTCAATTTTACTGTTTAACTTGAAATCTAGGATGATTACCTATTTTATAACAGAGTCGTACAATATTGATTTTGATTTATAAAGAAACTAACTGCTGACGGAATCATAAATTAATATCTCACTTTACGTTCGTCTATCTGCCAGGCTGTCTATCACCGGGCTTGTATAAAAAAACCAGATAGACAAAAACAAAGTAAAAAATAATAAAACAAAAGTACTAAAAATCTTATTTAATTTAAATTCAATGTGGGCAAAGATAAGTAATTTTTTGCTTGACGTGGTATGCAAGAATGTTAAAAACCACCAGAAAAAAGTCGTATAATTATGTAGTTACTAATGTAACTTTTTTCTTCTTTTTCAGATGAACGACATGAAAGCGGCATCAAAACCTAAAGCCTAATAAGACTGATTCGTATGACAATGAAATTTAATCTTTATTGCCTACACTTTAGAGTTAACTTCACAACATCAAATCACCTTCACTGGCTTATAAGCCTGTACACTCAAATCTGTATTACATTTTTCTTTTATTTGAAATAATTTTCCTAGTATGAAATAGACTTTGTGTACAATTTTATTGTTTTATTTTACATATTTCCTTTTCTATGGCTAGGGAAAATATAGGGCATTATGGCTGAATAATTACTGACGCCCGAGTCGATCGATAGTTAAGGTAGGCTTGCCGAGGTTTGTGGATAGGTGACCATAAAGTTATTTTTTAACAAGACCCATTGGGGTCTCAGAAAACAAGTTAATCATTTAATTTTAGTGGCTCCAGCTGTCCTTTTCTAGATATTTCATTTCTAGATCATGGTATTGTGTTACCAAGTTACTGGGTTGTGGAGGTCAGAAAGGCAGTCGCTCTATACAGAGTGTAAAAAGACCCGTAACGTAAACAAACACTACATATTCCATCACTGGGATAGTTTTTTTCTTCTAGAACATACCTGGGAATTCATTGGTTTTGGAGATATTGAAGGTCAAAGTGCAATATTTTTTTTTCAAAATTGTTTTCAAGTATCATTAGTAAACTTTCTTCTCAACAAACAGTATCAAAATTATCGATTTTTCAAGATAAATTACGCATTTGAATTTACAAAAATGCAATGGATACTAAACAAGCGGACCGGTCGGGTCAACGACCAAGCGCGAGTGGCCATACGCTCAGCTGATCGAAAGTTGCGTTGCGTTGTCGCGCTATGCAATTCGCGCAATAAAAAGCATATCTTTTTAAAGTTCCCAGCTTTATGATTTGGTTAAAGTTACTTAATTACGAGTATATGTACAGAATGTGTGGTTACCGGCTAGTATAAAACACTGGCTTTCAGCTGCATCCGGTTAGACTTAAAGCCGACCCTAACATATTTGGAAAATAGCTAGGCAGATGATGATGATGATGAGCTATAGGTAAATATTAATAATAAGAGGCTAGCAGCTAAAATGAAAAACCTGATATTTTCTGTTAAGTTTCCTATCTATCATTCTTTTGTATTTTACATTATAATTATACTAGCAGATGTCCCGCGGTTTCACCCGCGAAGGTGCCATTCCCGTGGAAATACAGGGATAAAAAGCCTAATCTATGTGTTAATCCAGGGTCTCAGCTAACTCCATACCAAATTTTATTAAAATTTATTTAGTAGTTTTTACGTGAAAGAGTAACAAACATCCATCCATCCATCCATCCATCCATCGATCCTCACAAACTTTCAGGTTTATAATATTAGTAGGATTTGTGTCCAATGAGGTTGACTAGGTTTCTCCACAATTTTTCCTTCACCGATGTCAATGATGTCTAAGACAAACTTAGAAAGTATATATGAATTGAAAAAGTCACATTAGTGCTTGCACAGATTTGGACGACCACATGGTATGTTACAAAAAAAAAACATAATATGGTTAATGGGATACTTAGCCTCCTACAATTCTCTTGTAATTGTCAGAAGAAGGATATAAATAGCTATCTTTCCTCAGCAAACAGAAATGCCTTTTTACTGAAGAAACATTGGACAACTGATGCACAAGCAAGAAACAAATTGAAGGAGCTAGGGTTGACATCACAAATAAAGAAACTACAGCTGTTCTTCATGAAGAACTTGGTGGGCCTTTTTTTGAGAATTGCAACCCCTACTTTGATAGTACTGACCACCGAACGGAACTATTAGAATACATTATTTAACAGTGGGCTATTTGTCAAAATTTTAGTTTTAAATCCTTCATCTAGATTACAAGAACATTTTCAATACTTACATATTTTTTTCTTTTTCAAATTGATGGAAAACTGCTTAGATTAAGCGCATTAAAGTTGAGGAGAGGGGGCTTGTAACGTCATTATCTAGTGAAACTGTACTGGCCGTTGACGTCATGCGACATTTTGACTTGTTGTTTCGCCGTTACTTTTGATTACGTGAAATTAGAAAAAATGTAAGTCGAATATTTTCTTGTTATCTAAATGAGGGACTAACAATTAAAAATTGTCACAAAGTTCATTGAGCGTCTTATAAAAATCGGTTCTTGTACCTGTGTACTAATTTTTAATTGGTAATTACTATATTTAAGTTACTAATTTATTATATTTTTACAGTTTTCTACATAAATGGTCCAAACATGGCTAGAAATCTCCATGTCCTTTTCAGTAAAAAGAGAAAAAAGGTAAATAATCTACACAGAAAAACATAAAGTTATAATTTAAATTAGCATGATGTATGTTTATGTGTAATGCTATATTAAATGTATAAGCCTATGCAAAACTATATGCCAATTATGATAACTACTCATTGGCCTTTTATCTTTGACTGATAAACAAGGTCTTCGCAAGTTTAGGGTCAAACTTGATATGGTATCTAATACATAGAAGTTATTTACATAACGATAAAACTTACTTACTCCTATGTAGGTATATTCTTGATAATTTGAATTATCGTTTCCTACGTGCCAGCAGGGTCGTATTTATCTGTGATTTACACAGATATTAATTATTTCTTTGAACAAACAATAGTCATGGCTTAGATAAACTTACAAAGAACATTAAGAATTCCTAAAGTCACATGGAAATTTTCCCGAGTTTGAGCCATAAATATTTAATTTAAGTATCAGCGATGAAATGATATTATAATGAATTATTGATATAATTTCAGTTTACCTAGTTTTATAATAAATAAATAACTAAAACTAACAATAAATAACTACAAAGCGTCAAAAAATTTAGTATAATGATATATATACTTTTACTTTACTTTACTTTACTTTACTTTACTTTTTAGTATCAGCTAAGTTTCTCTACCTTTTTATGTACAATTTCCACCAAACGGGCCTCGTCAAAGCGTGCTAAACACTGTGTTTTTTACAAGTTTAAGTTTCATGTTTGTATGTATGGAATTTGTACTGCTTGACCCACGCGCGCGCTTATACAAGACCTCTTACACACCAACGGCATGTTGCCAGCGGCAGAGACAACTGCTGTCGTCAACTCTTCCACAAGTATACTGAGAGAGCTGACGACGGCTACTGCTGATTTTTGAAGTTGGAACGTCAACGGCCACCGTCAACGCGTAAATGGCTACCGCCGAGGCGTGTCGACGGCAGCAATCACCTCTGCAACATGCCGCTCGTGTGTAAAACTCTAACCGAGTTCTAAGCTTAGTGTGAAATGCTCTCTAGCGCGATCCGTTTTGTACATTAAACGAAATCATTTTTCACGGTTATCAGAATTTGACTAACATAAAAGAAAAAAAAAACCTTTTTAAAATAGTAGGTATAAATTTCTTAGTAAATGCTAACAAGGGGCAGTTTTATATGAAAACGTTAAAAAAAATATTTGGATTATTTAGCAGCGATTGTATAATAAATTTGTGTTTATGATTTGACTCTTAAATTATAGAAAGTTTTGCCGGTCAAGTCGTGTTAACGAAGAGGTATCATATTAGCATGTATCATTAAAATGGCGTACTTCCATACAATCCTTCTTTCCTGCATTTGCTCCTTACAGGGAATGAATTTACAAAGAAATGAATTGAAAATGTCAGATTAGCACTTGCAGGAGTTTAAACATACAACCGAGTGAATTAAAGGCGAACTGGGTTATCAGAGTATTCTAAATAATGTTCAGTAGCAATATTACTTATGTCTCGAATAAAAAGAAGCATAAGATTTCGTCCTCGCGATCCGTCGCCTATAGTTCTTTTCAAACTAATAGAATATTCTCTCTGGCTCAACTTGGTTCTGCAGGTGGTTTTAATATGCATGGAGCCCAGCTGCCGATAAGCCGTCCTTACAAAGCCTGACCTGATCCTATTTGAGCGTCTGGGGCCGTCTACACGAAGGATTTTCTCAGATTTACACCAGATTTTCCCTTCGTAAATGCTTCGTAATATAGTGGTTGCATCCTTTTAACATACTCTACGGCTTAGCCAATAGTATTGTATTGTATATGATTTGATTATGAGACCTAGATGTAGAAGTTACAGTTTGAAGACAAATTGTTTAAATTTTGTTTCCGACGTGTTTCCATTTTTTTTGGTGAAGAATTTCAAATTCAATTT
Source organism: Euplexia lucipara (assembly GCA_921972225.1). NCBI lineage: Eukaryota > Metazoa > Arthropoda > Insecta > Lepidoptera > Noctuidae > Euplexia > Euplexia lucipara. The sequence continues at coordinate 14,755,151 of OV179152.1, read as the reverse complement.
GTAATTAAACTAGCTATTCAAAAAAAAGCACACATCAGTACATATGTATTGGACAAGTATGTGAATAGTTATCTTATGCTACGTTTGTGATCACGACCGTCCGTCTCATGCCTGCACAGGACAAATGGGTGGTGTAATTGCTCTACGGCGATTTAATTCGAGGATAAATAAATAAATAATAAATAAATAATAAATAACACTGGTCAACACAAGTCTTGTTTCCTTTATTTTTTTTTCTGTTATTGGGTATTTCTATGGCCCTGAAAATGAAATAAATACTGGAAGATTGCTAACAGCTTCAGTTTTTGAAATATAGAGTTTTATTATTTTGATAAAAAAGTACAGAAAATTAATAAATGAAGTTAACAAAATTTCTATTGAACACTATCAAATGATCTTTTATACGATTTTCTTAAATGAACGACTTTAGGTAGATCACGTTGCAAACTCCAGCAGAAGTCTGCCATCATATGTGAGTCCCACCGCCCCTGATACCGCTCTTCCATTGTTCGAAGATCCTGATGGAATCTTTCACCCTGCTCCTCACTAAAATCACCTAGACTTTGTGGAAATCGGTCTAAATGTGAGTGCAGGAAGTGAATTTTTATGCTCATGTTGCACCCTAACTCTTGCAAGTTCGATAGCATGGACAATAGCATGATACGCAGTTTTTACAAAGTCCGATATGGGTTTTCGATATTTTGCAAATACGTATTCACCACAAATGTAGCAAAAAGAATCAGGATTAAGTACACAACACCTTCTTGAAGAACCCATATCGAAAACAACAACAAAATATATTTCAATGTCCAATAAAAAACTCAACTATAAGTAAAAATAGTAATGGAGGGTTAGCTGTAACTCAAAAACAAAAGCTGTGAGAGAAAAATTGTTACCATATTTAAAAAATTCGCGTTAGTTTGAGACAGAAACAAAAAAAAAAAAATAAAGGAACCAAACGATTTTATTTTTTTTGTTGACCAGTGTAATCAGTTCCCTACACGAGTAGGCGGGTTTTGTAATAAAAGATGAGGTTTGTAGCAATAAAAGCTACTTTTTAAGTAAGAATAATATTAGCCTCTAATGTCTCACTGCAGGGTAAAGACCTCGTATCATACAGAGAAGGCACGCACGGGTATTAATCGAATTGCTTGCTCATGGGGGATTGGCGATTTATGATTTCCTCACAATGTTGTCCTTTACCGATGTTAGTGATTTCTTAAATAAACTTTGAAAGGACATTGAATTGAGAAAGTTACTCGTATACTGACGACAGCACATCAAGCTACCCTAAACTATTTATTATAAAATTTTCTTAATCGAACATGTTATTCAACACCTTAATAATAAAGTTGAAAAACTATTAAAGAAATTTGACCCATTGAGGTAGCTTGATATGCTGGCCTCTGTACTTTCATTCATAAGAAACCACGACAACTAGGTCGGTTGTGCATGGTAGGCTAGGCCGTCCTCGCCTGAAAAATGTACCATGATGACTCCGTAGTAATCATGGCGCATAATACAAATTAACTGAAAAATCTGCGTCAATCGCTACTCTGAACCTTACGAAAGGAGGTATAAAGGTCAAATCCACGATACCTTCGATCATTGTCAGAGACGCTAACAGAAATCTTCCGACAGAGACATATAACATGAGCACAGGTGCGGAAACTCCTCAACAAACATTTGTCTAAGTTGACTCGAGACCATCCAACTTTGCCGGCCGCTAACACAATATTACACCATATCTCAACGCATCAAGACTTAATACCTTTTTCACAGATGCATAACTAATTTTGCCGAAAAGTCCGTCTCATAGTTCCATGCTGGAAGAAATAAGTCATACTGAGATAAGTTGTAAGTGCTTATTAGAACAAATACTGGGAGCAGATGGTGCAGAAGTGTTGTATAATGGTAATTTAATAGTGCTCTCAAATCTACTAACTTTAATATTAGGTTATAATTTTGTTAGTTGTTATTATAATGGCAACGACTAATTTGCATGAAAGTTTTAGTATGGATTAACTTATTAGTCTAGTGGTTAAGTACAAGTACAAGCTGAGGTTGAGCCGTTCGATTCAGTAAAGCTCATCCCGTAAAAACTTTGGGACTTAATTATAAATGGTGAAATGTCACTACAGCGAAGGGTGGCGCATAGGTAGCCCTCTGCCTTAACCTTTAGGGAATACAGGTCTAGTGTTACGCTAAGGCAGTTATGTCGCAGGTTCGTTTCCTGCACGGAATAAATATTTAAAAGGTAGTTGCTCCGGGTCTGTCTGTTCGTGAATATGAGTTTAAATGTTTTTAAACGCACCCACAATACATATTCCCACTCGAGGGAAACTTTTCGGTAGGGATTTTTGGAATTAATCATATAAAATTCTCCAACGTCATAAGTAGTTAAGCCGTTAAAGCAGAGTCTTTGCAAGAATACTTGAAATCATTCTATTGCACATTGTTTCGACCCAGGGTTCGATGAATGATACAATCTGACTCCAACTTTAAATGCGTTTATTATAATTTTGATTCAGTACAAGGGAATAGATGGTTCCGCTAGCTAATGCTACGATATAATGATTGAGCGAATGAATGTATGGATGAACGACTGAACGTATGGACGAATGAATGATCGCGGTACTCGCGGTGCAGGTTCGCTTGCTTGAGTCGCTTCAAGACATCTCAATCAGTGCGGTGCACGAACATCCTCCGGGGCCTTGGAATCTCCTGACTCCAATGAAGCATCCTCTATAGCATCCAGCAGGGGACATAGGTATTTCACACCTCTTCGGTAAGTGCCGGAAGCGGTCTTGATTTCGGCAACTCTAGTGACTCCGTCCTTTCCTGGGAACAGAGATTGAATACGACCTAATTTCCAAGACATGGGTGGAGCATTTTCATCCTTCAGCAATACCAAATCGCCAGCTTGGAGCGGTCGAGTGGGAACTCTCCACTTCTGCCTCTGTTGCAGCTCAGCTAAATACTCTAGCTGCCAGCGTCTCCAAAAACCTTGGCGCAGCTGTTCCAGTCGCTGAAACCGGTCCAATCTGTTGAAACTTAAGTTGTCCAGATTAGGGGACGGCAACGAAGTTAGCGGTCGTCCGATTAGGAAGTGACCCGGAGATAAGGACTGAAGATCATCAGGACTGGAAGATAAGGGATATAATGGGCGGCTATTGAGGATAGCCTCGATTTGGCTAAACAAAGTGGCTAACTCCTCAAATGTCAAATGTGCATTACCTAAAACCCTTTTCAAGTGAAACTTGGCAGATTTCACGCCAGCCTCCCATAAGCCTCCGAAATGGGGCGCATACGCTGGTTGAAATTTAAACTTGATACCCTCACCTGAAGCAAAGCTTACAATATCATCAGCATGCCTTGAGATCAAGTCCTTAAGTTCCTTGTCCGCAGCAACAAAATTGCGGCCATTGTCGCAGAATATTTCTGTAGGTTTCCCTCTGCGAGAGATAAAACGTCGCAACGAAAGCACAAAAGCATCTTTCGAAAGCTCACTCACAGCTTCGAGATGTAAGCATTTGAACCGTAGGCAGACAAAAATGCAAAGATAGCATTTTGTAATTTTACATCCTCTCCCCTTCCTATCTGTTATAAAAAATGGGCCAGCGAAGTCGACACCAGTGCTAGCAAATGGGAAGTCGGGATTCACACGCTGTTCAGGTAAGTAACCCATCATAGGAGTTAACGTTTTCCCGCTAGCCTTCCTACATACAATGCACTGCCTCGCAGTGGTACGCGCAAGATCTCTGCCAGCAAGGGGCCAAACGAATTCACGAATGGATGCAAGAAGTAGCTGTGGACCAGCATGGAGAAGACGTAAATGTTCATGCTGAAACAATAGTTTCACAAGTTTATGCTTAGCATGCAACAACATTGGATGACGCTTCTCAAATGAGTAAGAAGAATATTTAAGACGGCCTCCAACTCTCATAATACTTTTACTATCTAAGAAAGGACTTAAAGCTAACAATGGATTTTTAGGACTTAGTGTCTTTTGAGAACGAAGTATTTTCAATTCAGAACTATAAAGTTCCTCTTGAGCAAGACGTACTAGCCCTTCTAACGAAGCTTTAAGTTCATCAGGCTGTAAAACACCGGTAACTTTATTATTAAATTGTTTGCAATTATGTATGAATCGAAGTACATAAGCAAATGAACGTTGTAATCTAGAAAACTTAGAATATTTATCGAAGATAATTAACTTATTTTTTTCATTATCATTATTTGTACATACATTTGATTTTATCTCAGGTAGGTCACTAACATTGCTTATCATTTTATTATTTGCAGGCCAAAACGTATCCGACATAAGTAAATACGAAGGACCGTTCCACCATAAGCCTAAGTTATTAGTTTTATTTGCATCTACTCCCCTTGATGCCAAGTCTGCCGGGTTGAATGTGGTAGGCACATGACGCCATTCCGAGCCTTCGGTAAGCTCTAAAATAGTGCACACTCTGTTAGCAACAAAAGTTTTTAATTTATCGTACCTGGCCCCTAACCACGCTAGCGCGATGGATGAGTCAGTCCAGAATATCTTTCGAGAGATAACACATCGCAGTGCGCGACATGCAGCCGCGGCGAGCTGAGCTCCCAGCAAGCACGCACACAACTCAAGCCTAGGCACCGTAGTCGGCTTCACCGACGCAACACGAGCCTTAGCACACAACAATCGCACTGTGACGTCACCTAGACTATTTGTTGATCTCAAGTAAATACATGCGGCATAGGCGGCCGTAGACGCATCGCAAAAACAATGCATTTCTATCAAAACCGGATTGTTACATAACACATGACGGGGAATGAATAGATTGCTAATATTAGACATATTATTTATGAAAGATTGCCATAATTTAAGTATATTGTTAGGCACCGGTTCATCCCAGTTTATGTTTTGCACCCATAACTGTTGAATTAATATTTTAGGTTTGATAGTAAACAAACATAATAGACCGAGAGGGTCAAAAACTTTACATGAATCAGATAATATAGATCTTTTAGTAGGGTTTTCACTTCTATTTTCATAATTTGTGGGAAAATGAATGTAATCCTCATTAGGGTTCCACCCCACTCCTAACGTGTGTGATGATGAGCTGATTATCAGATTGCGTTGTACATTTTGAGATTCTGAAATTAAGGAGCGTGAATTCGACCTGTATTTACGCAATGCAAAGCAGCCAGCTGATAAAGCATTTTCTATTGCGTCCCTAATTTTAATCAATTTAGCTTCACTATCGCAACCTGTTAACAAATCATCCACAAGAAAATCATTTTGTATTATGGTCCTTATTTCTGGGTCATTACACTCCTCGCCTAATTGCCATAAACAACGAGTACTTAAAAAACTTGAACTAGTGTATCCATATGTAACCGTGTTCAATCTGAGTGATTTTAATGGCTCAGTGTCACAATTACGCCATAAAATTATCTGCAAGTCACGATGATCTTCGTGAATTTGTACCTGCCTGTACATTTTTTCTACATCGCCTGATAAAACAAAGGCGTATTGACGAAATCTAAGCAAAATATTTAACAATGAATCTTGTACATTTGGACCGGTTAACTGTAGATCATTAATGGCATATCCTGACGTTGTGGGTGCACTACCATTGAATACCACACGTAATTTTGTCGACTCGCTAGTCGGTTTTAACACTGCATGATGCGGAATAAAGTAGGACTGTTGTGGAATTAAAACACTAGATTCAGATAAATGCCCTAGGTCAGAATATTCCTGAATAAATTTTGAATACATGTCCTTCAGTTCCGGATTTTTTTTTAAACGTTTTTCTAACGCGATAAATTGCCTTTTAGCCATTATGAATGAATTTCCTAGACAGTTGGGTTCCGTATGAAGGGGCAACTTAACCATAAACATGCCTTCATTATTTCGGGTGGTATTGGTAACAAAATGATTCTCACATGCTATCTCCTCCTCAGTTTCAAAATTGTTGGAGTGAGGAATTTGTTCCAACTCCCAGAACTTGGTTAACCTTTTGTCTAATAATTCATTTGAGACACAATTATCTGTACTATCTATGGCAACATGATTACAATTAATTGTTTTGCTTCGCGACTTACTAATATCTCGAACATATAGTGGGCCTGCCAAAATCCAACCTAACTTCGACCTACGCATAATAGGTTGGTTGGGACCAAGAGATATTTGTTCACCCTCTATAACCGACCAAAACAAATCAACGCCTATCAACATATCAACCTTAGCACATTGGTTGAATGTGGGATCGGCTAACTTAATATTAGGAGGTAAGTTGATTTGCGAAATATCAAATGTTTTCTTAGGTAAATTACCTGTTAATTGAGGCAATACCAAACATGACACATTTACTTTAAAATCGTCGTGTTTTGACTTAATATGCACTACACATCTCTTTAGTGATTGAGAAGTAGATATGTTTCCTATTCCTACAATATCGACCTGGATTGGCTGAGGAGTCAACTGAAGTTTATGACTTAAACTATCAGTGATTAAAGAAGACTGACTCCCGCTGTCTAGCAGAGCTCGAATTGTGGTGTATTGATTCGTCACTGGATTAAAAACATCAACCAGAGCTGTTGACAGCAACACGCTATGGTCGGCTTTGACCGACATGCTAACGACGTCATCGGTAGCAACACTTGAAACCTGCTCGACTGTAGATTCAGTCGAGGATGTAGACGTGTGAACATTTGGTGTGCTCGCAGGCTGAGACGGTTCCCTATGCAACAAGGTGTTGTGTCTTCTATTACAAGTAGAACATGGACCTAACCTGCATTGGCGTGATGAATGTCCCTTACGCAAGCAATTCAGGCACAGCTTCAATCTCATCACCTCCGAGGCTCGATCTGCTGGTGACTTGGCCAAAAAAGACGCACAATCGTACAAACGATGACTACCCTTGCATAGGATGCACGCGTCAGAGAATGCATCAGTATCAGCTGAAATGGCAAAAGACTTAGTTTGAGACTTTGCACCCTTATGAGGAGAAGAATTTGTTTCACCCCGCACATTAGATTTATTACTTTGAACAGCCTCTAAAACATTAGCTCGATTCTTGAGAAATTGAAAGAATTCCTCTAATGTAGGAGATTTTTCTATTGTGTTTGTATATTCCTCCCACTTGAACATAGTGCTGCTATCAAGCTTCGCTGAGGCCAAATGGACAACTAGACTGCCCCACCACTCTGTAGGCTCACCTAGAGTCTTCAGAGCCCGTAAGCCTTTAGACACATGGTCTATCAGAGATCGCAGAGACTTGGCAGAATCTCGTGAGGTAGGTGGAAAATTACAGAATGAATTGAAATGATTCCTTTTCAACTGTTTAATATTGTTGTATCTCTCGCAGAGGAGATTCCAGGCATCTTCATAATTTGCAGAGCAAACAGACAGGTTGCTGACTACATTGGAAGCCTCTCCCTCAAGGTAAGAGTTCAAGTAATGAAACTTGTGTATAGGTTCAATTGTGTCATTGCTGTGAATTAAAGAAACAAATGTATCACGGAATTCCATCCATTTGAAGAAATTACCATCAAACTTGGCTATTTGAATCAAAGGCAGTTTGAAACCCATAGGTTTTTTACTACAGCATTTAGCAGAATGAGAAGAATCGGGATTTCTACTAGGTTTCGGAAGATTAGCATCTATAAATAATTTAGCCTTTGCAATCAGTGAACTAAAATCACTTTCTATGGCATCTCTAATGTTAATTTCATTTTCTAGCTCAGAGGAATTTAATAATTCTATGTCGGATTGCAGATCTTCGAAATAAATAAACAATTCACGAAACCTTTCGTACCTATTTTCTAAAGTTTGCACTTCAGCTTCGGTAGGGCTTTCTAATGAAGTCAATTCTTTCAAAAAATTATTGAACTTAGTTACGCGACCTTTAACTGAGCTACGCTTTGTAATCAAATCTTTTAACTCGTTTTTTGAATGACTAGCAGTAGGAACTTGAAGTTTAACACCTTCTACAGATGTTTTAGAATGTGTATCACGTGTACTTGAATGCGACATAGTTAAACTTCAGCAATACACAATTGAACGCACAAAGATAAAGAAATAAGTAATGAATAAGTAATACTTAATCGCAATCCAACGTATGCGTCGATGATTGAAGGTCACAATCACAGGTAACGGAACAAATCAGCTGATGGGTCGGCTCGCGTCTGGCGATAGATAATGCGCCGAGTAAACCAATGGGCGTCGAGCGTCAGCTGGTCCGTTTCTCAAGGACACACTTCACTCACACACAGAATCACTGGAATGTGTAATTACCTATGCATTAATATTACTTATAAGAAATATAACGGTTTAAATCTTTAGAAGTAATTATGTGCTATTAAGATTTGAACTGGCAATTTGCGCATGCGCACGTGGCTGTGAAATCAATGAGCTGCACGGCTTGCGACTTATAATAATGATTTTAGGTATCTATATCTTAATGATGAATTAGCTTTTTAGCTTGACATTCGTATAAAAGTTGATTATTGAAGAAAATCAGCACAATTTTGAAGCAAATAAAGGACAGGAAATATGGAAAAATAATAAAGGAAATAAAGGATGGATCACTTCCCTGTCTGGCTTCCCTGGCTGCGGCGCTCCCAATTCACAATATAGCTGACCGGCTGGGCTACAAGCTGTCTCTGGGATGATCTCCTGGCGATGAGTTTTAGTTCCAATCGCAATCGTATTTCCTTGGCACTATTAGATGGACTGTCCACAATATCGAGATTATCTAGCGGTTTCTCCTCAGGTTATAGAAACCAATCTCCTGGTTTCTTCAACGATGTTCAAATATAAGATGAAATTCAACGGCTAGGCAACGTATTTCCAATCAGTGTGCGTCGAGTACAAAGTCCGCTTTCGGTTATGACGATGCAATTTGAAATATGCCGATGGCTGCGCAGAATCTTCTTGATTTTGGTTTGATCACGTCGGGGTCACCATGTTTCGACCCAGGGTTCGATGAATGATACAATCTGACTCCAACTTTAAATGCGTTTATTATAATTTTGATTCAGTACAAGGGAATAGATGGTTCCGCTAGCTAATGCTACGATATAATGATTGAGCGAATGAATGTATGGATGAACGACTGAACGTATGGACGAATGAATGATCGCGGTACTCGCGGTGCAGGTTCGCTTGCTTGAGTCGCTTCAAGACATCTCAATCAGTGCGGTGCACGAACACACATTAATTTATCTTTATAAAAAAAATATATAAATGATTCCTAAGATTATCATATAATGGATGTTACCATACTCTCAGATGTTTAGTACGTATAACGCTTCTTTCTATACATAAGAATTGAGCGTTTTATAAAGTTCTTAGAGGATGTTGACTGGCCTGTTGGTCTAGTAAGTTAGTGACCCTGGCTGCTATGCCGGAGGTCGTGAGTTCGATTCCCACCCAAGACAAATGTTTATGTGATGAGCACGATCATTTGTTCTGTGTCTGGGTGTTATTTATCTATAATATGTATGTATTTAGAAATATATAAGTATGTTTATCAGCTGTTTAGTACCCATAACACAAGCTCTGCTTAGCTTGGAACTAGATGGCGTTGTGTGAAAGTTGTGAAATATTTATTTATTTTTATTTGATGTTATTTCAATGTGAAGCTTGTCCCTATTACGAAAGGCAAATGAAACTGTATGAAAACGTTTAGAAACTGAAAATTCAGCTAGGGTTTTAGTTTTCAGCTTAATTTATTTGTAGTTTTTAGTAAGTAAAGTATAGAAAATTATTTCGATTCGGTTTGCATTAAAAAAATGGTGCCTTTTTAAGTTTTCAAACTTGAAGGCAATCCCAGCATAGTTGGGGACGGGCAAGGCAGATGATTATAATGTAGTTTTGGACTATTCTTTTTCTAATCTTACTTTTGACTTCTACCTGGAATTTCTTAATTTCAGGCCAGAGCCTGGATAGTTATCTGATTGAGACTTACCCCCTATTACAATGGACTCAAACATAACTGACTAAATGCGGGTGTCCTTCAGTTAATCTTCTGACTAAAGCTTTGCGGAATACAAGCGTGATGTTATTTATTTGTCATTTTAAAAAATCCAGATTTACTCAAACCCAAAAGTGGCCTCTACGGATCAAAACTATGAGTGTCGGGTGAAGTCTGTAATGAAGTCGGGTTAGAACTTTGAAGGTATGACCACTTATTTTATAAACTTTTTTTACATGGGTACCATGTAAATAAAGTTTATACGGAGGTCAGAACATCAAAATATCCCAATCTGTCAAATTTCTCTGTTAAAATATAATTCAACCATATAACAAAAGAATTTGGTTTACGTTCCATTGAGAAAAGACAGTTTTGGATATCTTGATGTGCTATAGTCTCCAGTTCTACTGCTCTATGACTTATCAATATCGTCGTCTGCTGTAGTGCAGCAAGAATTGTAGGAAAATTTCCAAGATAGTTCTTGACGTTCTTGTGAGTAAATGTGATACATGTGTTGTACTGCATGCATGAAGTATTTCATTCTCAGGTCACATCTCATCTTGATATAATGTAGCTACAAAATTACGCTTGACGGAGTAATGAAGATAGGTGCTAACTTTGAAACTGTTTCAAAATAGAGCATGATTGACATAAACTTTACAGGGTGGAAACATTATTTCTATCTAACGCAAGAAATTTTCTTATTATTAAGTAAGTAATTCACTTTCTCCTTTCAAAATCTCATTGGGTTAAATAGAATTCATGATTTTTTACTTAACGGTCTAAAGTCAAGTTGTATCTAAGTTTCTAATAAAACAAAAAACCGCTGGAAAAAAGTTGCTGAAAAAAATGAAAACAAAGCAGTATTGTAGATAATAACGTCAAATTATGTACGCGACTATACATTCAGACTGTAGCAACTTAGAATATTTTTCAGCCACTCGCAAGCAATATCTATTTAAACTGGATTTTTAATACTTTTCTTGGTTTTGTATTACTGTCGTTTAGTGATGTAAGTGACGAATAAATTCTCATGCTTTATCCCTATTATACTGAAATATTTTGGTAGGTATATCAAAAGGCATATTTCCGACCATTGTGTTGAGCTAGTTCTAACCCGTAATCATCGAAATTATCAACCCGTGCAATGCTGAAATTGGTCTATAGACTGTTACGACCAAGCGTTTCTGGCGAATATTGCCATAATCACGACAGTTGGCAGGCGCATTGGTGACCACGTAATGATGTTATTACAACAGAGGTGCAAACTGTTATACGTTGGTTAATTAATATAATAAGAGAAATTATCAATAATAACGCGAGTAATTGTTCCAGAGTAAAAATTACATCCCTAACATCATAATACAACATTAATTTTGTATTTCAAAGCGTACGTATTGTAAACCCATATTGCGCCGTAATATTTTTAAGCCCCATGTAAATAAGAGGCTAACCTGTTCAGCCATCTAAGACACAAATCTGAGTTTGTGGCTATTACAAAGGTATTCCAGATGGGAGAACCCTATCACACATAGCAATGCAACTATTGCTGTAAGAATCAATGAGGCAGTCAATTCATATTACTAGAACTATTACTATGTTTACCGTCGCAGCAAGACATTAAAGAGAACAAATAAAGCCACGAATCATTCTTAATGACCAACCAAACACAACTTAAATAAGATTTCTATCCAATTGCCGAAGTTAGCGCCGACGCAATTTCCCATCGTATCGACACGCTGAACTACATAAAGCTGAAGGCAGACCACGTTTCTGATGAAGCCAACTCATTAACGGCCACGAATTGAAAAGTAAAGAAGTTCAGAGTTGTGGAATAAGAGCCAACAAAAGTGCTGCCATTGAAGGGCCTTAAGGATGCGGGCACATTGAGCTCCTTTAAGATAAAGGATTTGAGGAATCCCGGCGTATTTTACGCAGTGACTGGCAAAAGGCAAGTGAAGATTTGTGCGAATGATAGGGTTATCTAAGAATCTGTACGTTCTTCTAAGTGGGTAGGGAGGAGTTCATCAAAGTTTTTCAAGTAATAGGCTAAATAATTGTTAAGAAAATAGGGAATGGGACAATAGGCTTGTTTTGAAGGAGTGTTTTGTTTAAAAGAAAAGGAAAGTTAGATTGTTTTTTTTGTGGATATCTGTCTGTCTAGTGGCATTGTGCTACTTACCGTAATTTACTGCTACGTGTATAACAGTATTTTAAAGGAATAACAATAAAATATTACATCTACATCACCTAACAGTAATTGTAACTTTGTCCCATATTACGAAATTGATGTTTCTGCAACCGAACAATGTTCCAACCGTGAGATGTCATCAAGATTTTATTACAAAACTCGGTCGTATTTACGAGCTTCAGATAGGAAATCCATATAAACCGGGTGATTAAACTGTGGTGATACGTACAGCACTTACAATATGTTCTGTATGATGTAACTTTGAACTTTGAGGGGTCATAAATTTAGGCTTGCTCAAGGCTTAAACATTATGGCAGCATATATTACACCTGTGAAGATCTTGTATATTAGAGGTTGCATTTAATTTGGAGTTGAGTCATATAACAATAGATAGAAACACATTGACGTTCATTCATTAAAAGGAATGATGAAAAGGAAGAGTTGATGAAAATGTAACTGCTGGGGACTTCAAATATTTCTATCAGATTTTTTTCATCGCCAAGTTTTCTCTGATGTTTTTTCATTTTGACGACGACGAGTAAATTTTATTATACTCTGTATTTTAATTTACATTCAATTCATTTTGTTTATTATGCCGTTTCATGTAGGTCGCTAAACTGCTACTTTAAAAAGGTATATTACCTTTTTAAAGTACCAGTTTAGATATTTCTGCATTCTTTCACTAACCAACCCCAAACTGTATTGTTCCCAAACCTAGTAACTTCTATTATATTAATTGCAGAGGTCTTGTTGTTCAAACAATGCAAGGTTTTTAGGCGTTTCGTTAAACCTTTTGTTTCCAGCAGTCGCAAAATGGCGGAAAAATTGAAGCGTCTTTGTTCGATAGAGTTCTTCAGCGAATACAAAAAGGCTGGAATTCCGAGCAATTGTTATCGATAATAGTTTCCTAGCTTGATGGGGTTTTTGGTAAAGAAAATGTTATGGTAAAATAAATTCATGGTAAAAGATGTCCCTGTAAAATTCATAACGCAATGTTGCATAGCGAAGAAATTTTGCTATTGCAGTACCTACTATTTTCCTTCCAGGTTTATCGTAATTAGTTCGGTGGGCGCTTGAACGTTGCTAATGTGTATTTTGTCATACTTTTCTTTGCGTATGCTTAGAGAGAGTATTCATTGAAGGTGAGTAATAAATAGTAGATTGTTTATCTAGGGAGCAAACAACTATTTTAAAGGCGAGAGTGTTTTTTTTAATCCAGAGCGGAGCGAAGGATTCTAGAGTAGAATCCTGAGCGGAGCGAGGGATTCTTAACTAGAAGCCTGAGCGCAGCAAGGGATTAAAAGTATGTCAGTCGAGCTTAAAATAGTGTTGCTCCCGAGGTGGACACTCTACTTTTTATCACTCTCTATGAGAAAATAAGTAAGTGCAACTTATGAACAAGAATTTATTTACGTACAATTTAGAACCATTAGTCATAAAATATACACATTTTCCGAAAAAGATTTTGCTCTTCTTGCATTTTTCCAAAAGATGAAATTGTTGCATGCTTTGACATATTTTGCACGGGATTTTGTAGGTAAAAGACTTTCCATCACATTTTTAGCGTCCGATACAATATTCTCTGGAGTCAATATAATACTTTCACTTGAGGAAGACGCACTCATTTTTTATATTTTAAAATCTGAATATGAATCAACTACGAACGAAAGCAGAATGCATTTAATTTCGCGCGTTGTTGATTTTTCATCAACGTTTTTTTTTAAATTTGGCACGCTCGCAGTTTTTCAGCCAGTCACATATTCAATACATTGTTCCCGCATGGTTTGTGATTCACCTCTTTGCTGACTGAAACATTTACTAACAATATCCACATTCCAAATTCAAATCAATTTTGGTCCCTTGGGATTAATGAGCTATTTTGGTCCCTGTTTACGAGGAATAAACTAACTCTTTTTGAATAGATGTGATAAAAAGTAATTTATTAGGCAGATGTAAGTGGAAACACTAGTAGAAAACGTTCTAGAAGGGCACACAGTGATTCAATTGGTAACATTTCTTAGAAACCAACCAGCGTGCTTTTATTATGACCGAATGTATGAACGTAATCGAAGCAAAAGAACTATACAATAATAATCGTGGCACTTGACGTTTCGTGCTAACAGTCAAAATGCGTGAGATTATGTATGTATTACTCAGTAAATTATCGTCGTATAAGTATAAATAGTAGGTACAATCAAGACCATTATAAATTGTTTCAGCCGACAGGCATCAAAGTTTTTTTTCATCTTACTAGACGATGACCCTGAATTGGTAACTAGTACTGAACGTAAATTCAAAGTCAAGTAATTTGTTGTAATAAGAACATTTTGAGAGCATTTCTCAACTTAAAACATGTAAGTTGAATAAAATATAAAAATGATTCTGGTTGCCCCTTCCAAGAATTAGTATCGTATGGAGAAGAATGGACAAGAAATTTTATACTTAGCTACTTGATATGAACCTTATAAGTTGCCTTACCTTTAGTTTTAGAATGACGTCATTTAAACGCATACGAAAGCAATTACAGTGTCCACAAAGAATCTCAGTCCACTCATCTTAATGTTCCTGGCACAGTTAATTCTCTTTTGTTACCCTGAACATTTACCCGGACATTAATTAAAGTCAGATGTAATTAAAAGTCAGTGGTTAATTTGGTGAAGAAATTCCGTTTAGTCTTAACGATTCGCCAGATTTGTATGTAAACGATAGGGATGAGTTGATGATGATTATGCTTAGGATACAGCCTAGAATCCCTTTCAATTTCTATGTTCTTTTTCGTTTCTTTTTCAATTCAATACGTTATCTTTTTAAATCTATGTTAGGAACTTTGCAGCGATACAATGTGAGTCTATTATATGAAAGTCAAATTTTAATTTACTTTAGAAGATCTATATTTCGTAAAAAGTTTTGGGTTGATAATAAAATACCTAAATATGTTAATAACAAAACATGGATTTTAGTTTTTAATTTCTGTTGCGTACTATTTTAATTTTTTTTTGGCACTTGTGAGTGGCACATCAAGCATCAAGCATATCCAGTTTACACTGACCTCGCATTGTACGTTAATCCTATACAATGCAAAATCAGCATATGCGGCCTTCTCAACCGTTCTTTATTAGGTGTTGTTCGTCGTTAAACTCTTTAAACTCTGAATTGAGCTCACGATTTCTGACATAATATATCTGTGCACTGATTGGACTGGTCTATCATGTCTTTGCAGTTTTTTTCTCCTAACCTCATCTCTTCTGATGCTCAAACCTGCATGGATTTCATCGAAGATTTCACATGATCTGACAAGATAATATCTGAACTGAAAAGAGACTGTGATATTTGTGTTTTTTCTCAGAGTAGATAGATAAGGAAATACAACCTCATTTCCCTAGTTGAAAAATGACTCGTAAAAGTAATTTTATAACCAATTTACAGAAATGAATATCATATTTTATGATCTTGAACACTTATGTATCATTTGTATACTTATGCTCTTTGTATATCAAGGAAAACAGGCTATTATTGGTTACCACACTTGAAGGTAATTTCAGACTAATAGGTGTGTATTAGGTTTTCTCATAGTGTACCTTTGTGAAAAAATTCTTTAGTAGATAGTAATAACTACGAATTTAATACTATCTTCTAAAGTAATATTAGAAAATGGCCAAAGCTGAGCCAAAGTGATTTTAGTCGTTTCTTGCAAAATTTAAACCAACTTTAATAAATTATCAAATTAGTTAAGTCCTAGAGACGCAAAACTACAGCTATCAATCATCATACTCTTGTTTAATTCAATTCATCAGTCTTAATTCTTTTTTTATTTTGAATAGTTGAAACGCCCTTTTGAATAAATTATTGGAATAAAGGCTCTTGAATTGCTGTCAAAACTATTTGAATAAATAGCTAAGCATTTATTCATATTGATGTTAATTCTTAAACTCAATCTTCGCGGTGTTTAAATGATCAAAGTTAAACTATAATGAAACTGAACATGTAATTTCAATCTTATAGTTAACTAAAACCATACACACACACACACTCACGCATACTCACACACACACACACACACACACACACACACACACACACACACACACACACACACACACACTCACACACACGTATACACACATACATATACTCACATACTCACTCACTCACACAAACTCATCTATGTAACAAAAACCGCTCCATACATTTTTATTATGTTTTACCGTTTAATTTTTTGTTATTGTAGCTTGGTATATCCTATTTTCAGACGAAAGAGGCTGAGTCCCACGGCACAGGGTATCCTAGTGTGGGGTTCAGTGTCATGTAAATGATGGATGTTAATTGTTTATGAACAATAAAAAAATATTATTATTATAACAGAAATACAATGACAGCGCGGACACCAGCCGGTGTCCTCTTGGGGTTTAATGAATTAAATTGATTGAGCCCAGTGCCTTAAGTAAAATATGTAGGTACTTTTACCTACCTTTACTCTTAAAGGAAAGAGCGAAACAACCCCACACAAGTTTTATTCACGGTTTCATTTACAAATTTGAATGAAACAGCCCCAGAAAGTAATTACTTTCTGGGGCTGTTTCATTCAAATTTGTAAATGAAACCGGTTGAGAGTTTGAGACCCAATAAACATTTTTTTACTCTCACCAATTTTCCTTCATAGCCCGAAAATATTGCATAAACTTTGTGATTTTTGTAACAAGACTCTCTTTAAGGTGGCTTCTTCACATTTCTCGGTTCCAACACATCGTGTTTGTCTCTGTAAAACATTTCATATTTCGCAAAGAGAACAACATTAACCTGTGTTGCTCAAACATTTGCTCAGTACTTGCCACTCCAAGGACAAAAGGTGAAATTTCATACATCGGTACCTCACTCAAATGTAAGCTTTGAACTGTAAACACCGTGTTAAAATGGGTTCAGTGGCTCTCAAGTTTGCGCAACAGATTATAGAAATTACAAATTAGAGAGTAAGAACACGGGGAATAGGGAGACAGAAATGTTTTTGAAAATAAATTAAAATGGTTGTTGGTAGACACATGACATGTATTTGGAGGTGTTTTGAAAATTAAATCTTTAAGTTAATCACGTTGGATTTGATTTATAATGATAAATAAAACATTCACTTCAAATATAAAAGGCGAAATCAAATCGTGCAAAATCCTTGGAACCTTTCTAAGAAAATTGCGCGCAAGGAGCAGTGAATGATAGTAAAAGTTTTTTTAAGGAAAGTGCAGAGACCTAATAGTTATGTAACACATTTATGTTACAAATATTGAAAAAAAGAAATAACATTGTTTACGCAAGTTTTAGACGTTTTGCAAGGCAATGTTTTAATTTTCTATTAAATATACGGTCGAATTTCGACCTCTGAGCGATCCCTAGTTTAAATAAATAATCCACGTCACAATCACAAAACATAATAAAAATCTACAAAATAAAAAACCAAATAAATTAAATTAGAATCATTAACCGTATAAAAGAAACATCTACAGTAAGGTGCATTTTAATGGAGTCACTATTCGGTTCCTAAATTCAAATAACCACTCAACCGACTCAGAATGTATTGTGGGTGCTTATAATACATTATTCAGATTTACTAAAAACTAATCTACATACAACTAATACAATAGAGCACCCATAAACTACAAAATATATGTCCTCATCAAAAACAAATTTAAATTCAGACACATCTTTAAACCACCATCAAAACGCTCTCTCCGGGGATATACCACTCCATCAAAATTTTCGGGTTCCAAAACAAAAATGCTTCACAAATTATTCAGGCACTTTGCATAAATATTGGATTTTAATACCGGACTGTACTGGCTTTGATCAATATATCCGCTTAGTGCATTTTGGACGCTAACAAAGGGTAAAATGGCGTGCAATGGCACACGCGTAACGTGCGCCGTGATTGGTGAAAATCTTCATTATCCGATTTGCGAGTCGGTTAGTTTGCGGCTGTAGGACTTTCGAACTGGCCGGACGGACATGTACCTAATATATTTTTTATGTTGTTGTTGTTGCTGTTTTTACGCTACGCATCAAAGGGATTTGGAGCAAACGCACTAATTCCCTTGATTAAAAACTGAAATAATGTTAGAAAGTAGATTTTGACGTATACGAATAAAGAGATAGAAAAAAAAATATTTGGGTAGCGTAAGCTTATGCTTATGCTTAAAAAAAATAATGGGGATAATTTTTCACATGTCAATTTCAATTCAAGATGGCGCTGCATTTGATAAGTTTTTAGATTTTTTTTTGTGCTTTTTAATAGTTGTTCAATTCCAGGACATAAATCAGAAAACTGGCAAAAACATAGAAATCATGTAAATGGTGTAAATAACATGACTTTGGAATATAAATTATAGACTATTTGTGGTTGTTTTACATTTCTAGTTCAAAAACACCACGGAAGTGCGGACATCAAACTGTTAGTTAGCGTCAGCCGCATACAAATTATGCAGAGCACTAACGATATTAATTTCATACACCTACGAGATATGAGACAGTTTCGCTCATTAACCTGTTTTATTTACATGCTTTAATAAGCTTATATTAATTATAGTGTTCATTAATCACACATCAGTCTGAAATCACGTTTCGAAAATAAGTTTGTGAGCAATGCGGCTTCCGAGTATTACGTTTTCAAATTTTCTATGTCTTTTCAAAGCTCCAGACCCTTTCAAAATCAGGAGTGTCTGTTATAGGCTGGACGTCCGAACAAACCACAAACCCTTTTACGGCTTTAACTAACAATTCGAAATTATATTTGGAAGCGTCCCTTAATTATTTTGATTTTAAAACGATTTTCAAAATCAATTCGAACAAACTGCTTTTCTCCCCAATGAGGAAATATTTAGGAGCAGGAGCAAAGACACTCGCAACCTGAATTAGAAAAAAGCAATTATTTAAAAAAAGAAAAGGTACTCACGTCTATCAATAAAGCTATAGGTTCCCACGAATCCAGTGGCGTTGTTCTGCTTGGGTCCGCTATGGAACTCCAGAATAAGTGAAGGTCCAGGGGAGTACAAGGCTGGCGGGGCATCAGCCCTACTGCCGCAGAGTTCTCGGGCCCATGCTGAGCGCTCGTTGATCGTTCCAGGAGGACCGGGACCTTGGACCTCCCAGTAGACCTTCAAGTAGTCACCTCGTGTGCAGCTGAAACAATGAAGATACAATACGGTTAGAAGAATTGTTTATTTATCTTGAAATTTTGTATATTCGATAGATTTTGTAGAGCTTAGACTTCCATGGATATTTAATGAGTTATTGTTTTGTTTTTTATGAGATTAACGCTTATTTATTTGGAGATGAAAACGATTACGACAACAGTCGTTGGCTGACTGATGTTTTGAAAGTGATTCAAGAGTAATAGAATATAGGTAAAAGGTCTAATATAGGAATTATATACCCTTCATTGCACACTCCTTAAGAACATTAGGAACCTATAGTATGCAGGACAGCCCTCATACGTTCATACTATTTGAAAAGAAAATACTATACATCGTATTAAGAATTATAGAAAACTTATTATTATTTTGGAAAGCCTTGGTTCGAAATTCTAAATACTTCTTTATGAGGAGATATGCAATGAACAACGTCGTTGTTTAGTCAGTTACTGTCGTCGTAGTAAAAAAGTTTATCACTTGATAAAACCCGTATTTAATTGGTTGGATTGGAGATCGAGAGGTCGTCACTTCGATCTAGACCCATTACACTATTGACGTGAGCCCAGTCCAGACACAAGCAATTAAGCTTAGATGGAGGGGTTGGCAAGGCTACTAGTAATGTTAAAAAAAAAACTAAGATTCTTTTAAAAAAATTGTTACATAGAACCAAAACTGTAGCGTTCTAATAAAAATATCTTCCCTCGTACGAGGTTGGAAAACTGAAAACCACTATATGGAAGCAATATTTTAAGGGAACAACCAATACTATCGGACGATGATCGTTCAGAGAGTTAAGTGCTGCGAAGTTTTAGCGTCTCAATTTTACAAAATAAAAGTTTTCCAACCTGTTTTATGGCACTCCATTTTATAAAGACAAGCCTTTATTAAGATCTCATCTATTGTTATCGGGAAAATTATGTGTCTTCGTTGTACAAGAGAATTTCTGAGGAAAAATATAAAATTGTAGGTCCTCGCTCGGTTTTCTAAGCACTTTAACGGACATTTTTAAATGACGCCCTTTAGTGTCCGTTAATAATTGAGGTTGGTTTTTTAGACTTGTTCGGAAGTGTGAATGCACCATATTTTTTTGCTTAAAAAGACGAGTTTGTAAAAACCCTCGCCGGGTGACCGGCGACGACGAAAAAATTAAAAGAAAAACTATGCTTTTGACACTCTAGTCAGTCAGTAACAAAATAAAGAATACGAGTGAATACGCCACAGATTTTTTGAATATCAATTTATATATTTATTCTTCAGAGCGGAAGAGTCATCGGTGTATAACCTGATACACGTACGAGAACAAACTTCAATCATATTCAGATGTAAAATATTGGTGGAAAACTGTAAAAACCATAATTGCTGTCTAAGATACTATCATTTAAAATATAAAAATGCATTCTTCATTACTTTATTTAAAAACAATGAGTTAGATCGCAATCATGAGTTTCTAGAGATTAAAGTAAAAACACATAAACACCACTGTTTGTCTCTGAATCAACCTAATGTTAACTGGTAGAAAACGCTTATGACATTAATTCACCTCCACCCATTTGTGTTAAAGTATTATGGCTGATCTTTGCGTTATGCTCGTGAACGGGTGCTGCTTGTGGTGACTGGTCGACTTGCTTACCAATGGTTTTTTTTTATTGTTATAACAGTTAACTGCTTATTGGTTTCACTTCGATGGTCCTAGCCTTATGAATATAAGCCAGCATTGCACATGTAAGCGGGTACGCCTTTTATACCTGGAGGCTGTTATTTTTCAGTTTTGTAGTTGTTTTGCTTGAGTTTAGATTTCAATGTTAATATGAATTTACTTTTTTTTTTCTTAATTTCGGTATATTGGAGTGTGCTAGCTAACAAGTGACAATCATTATGAAATGTAATGTTTTACAATGTGTATAAACATTAGTGCTATTTATTGAGCATTTCATTGTATAGATTCTTTGTATACCTAGTTCTACAAACGAATCAGACAGATGTGTTGCTGGGGAACTCCCCAGCAACACATCTGTCTGAACAAACTTGTTCCGCCACTTCGTCTTCCCAGCAAAAACACGGAAGGGAACATAGGAAGTGGCGAAGGGTGGGCCGTTTTTGGGGGACTGTCTTTATGTATTTTTTTGACGTTCAAAAAGTGCTGATGAGAATCAGCACTTTTTGAACGTCAAAAAAATACATAGCCTAGTTTGAATAAAGACTTTTGATTTTGATTAAATAAACACCGGGCAAAAACATTGAAACCAGAAAACCGACGAAAATTGTCAAGCATATGACTACTATTATTTCGATTCTATTTTATTCGTCTATAAATCATTTAACTTTATGCAATCTATACATATAATAAAACAGTAACGACAGAAAAACTGTACATTGAGAATTTTCAAGAAAAAATAAGTGGGTTTTGTTAGAAAAACGTAACTGGTGACAAAAAGTGACTTTTTAGAATTTTTGTCTGTTTGTCTGTTTGTCTGTATGTATGGGCGGGGTGAACTCAAAAAGTACTGCATGGATTTACTTCAAATTTTGCATGAATATTACTAAGAGGTCGGGTCAACACATAGGCTATATATTATCACGCTATCACCTACGAAGGAGGAGCAGTGAATCTTTATTCTTCTTACTCATTCTGTGGAAGCGTGTAATCAAAGGACGCATATTTAAATGTTGGTTTTGGGTAAGCTATGCTATTATCTAGCTTTACACTATAAAAACTTCGCCATTTAAGTAACTTTGGCAGAGAAACATAGTTTAATGAATGTTAGTAGTATAAAGACAATTTGGAATCAGCGCCATCTATGAGAATGTATAAAAATCAAATCAAGTAACACATGAACCCTTTTTGAAAATTAATTTAAAGTTTGTTCGTGTTGGTGAGGTTAGTAGTTAGTTATTCTTTAAATTCATAGATGGCATTGTGCATTTTTTTCATCTACATATAATAAAACAGTAACGAAAGAAAAACAGTACATTGAGAATTTTCAAGAAAAAATAAGTGGGTTTTGTTAGAAAAACGTAACTGGTGACAAAAAGTGACTTTTTGGAATTTTTGTCTGTTTGTCTGTTTGCTATCACCTACGGGGGAGGAGCAGTGAATCTTTATTCTTCTAACTCATTCTGTGGAAACGTGTAATCAAAGGACGCATATTTAAATGTTGGTTTTAAGTAAGCTATGCTATTATCTAGCTTTACACTATAAAAACTACGCCATTTAAGTAACTTTGGCAGAGAAACAAAGTTTAATGAATGTTTGTAGCATAAAGACAATTTGGAATCAGCACCATCTATGAGAATGTATAAAAATCAAATCGAGTAACACATAAACACTTTTTGAAAATTAATTTCAATTTTGATCGTGTTGATGAGGTTAGTAGTTAGTTATTCTTAAAATTCATAGATGGCATTGTGCATTTTTTTCATAAAAGTTGTATCGTATAATTCGTTTTGACAAATTGAAGTTCCAACAAAACCCTCAAAATCTTGAGCAGAGTTCGGATCGTATCACATGGGATCGTATCAGTGTACGATTTTCAAAAGGAAGGCAGTTGAGGCCGTGGACAGAACCCTGCAGGGCATCTGCAGGAATGAACATTTGATGGGTAGTGTCACAGTTCTGCTCAGTGGCGATTTCAGGCAAACGCTTCCCGAGTTGACGCGGGGATCGAGGGCTGACGAGATGAATGCTTCGGTGAAACGATCTTCGTTGTGGTCACAAGTTCGTACGCTGCGCTTGACCATTAATATAAGAGCTCGGCTCGGCGGCATTGCACGCGCTCAAGAATTCTCCGATGTCCTTCTAAGTCTTGGCAAAGGCACTCTACCAGAAGAGAGAAGTGGACAGGCGGTGCTTTCAGAGTCTCTCGGTAGAGTGGTATCCAGCTTCGAAAAACTCATTCGCTGTGTGTACGTGGACATCAGTCGTATAACGCACCAGCAGAATTCGTGTGAGAGGGCCATTTTGGCGCCCAAAAATGATCATGCTGCAGCAATTAACGAATGCATTTGGACATTGAGGGGAATGAAGTGGTCTATACGTCGATAAGCACTGTCGTCGAGCAAGATGACGCCACACATTATCCCGTGGAATTTTTGAACTTCCTGTCAGCAAGTTGACTTCCAGCGCATACCATCAAGCTGAATGAAGGTCGGCGTCCCGATTATGCTTTTTAGGAACAAATCTCCTCCAAAGTTGTGTAAAGGGTGGTGTCTTAAAGTCATCTCTCTCCACAGACACCATTGAGGTGGAAATTATTACGGGTTGTGGCGTCGGCAAGGCAGTATTTATACAACGCATTCCCCTTATACTTCAGCTTCCCGATCCAGTTCGAGCGTGTACAGTTCCCCGTGAGTGTTTGCTTAGTGATGACAATCAATAAACCGCAGGAGCTGATACTCAGAGCAGCGGGTGTAGATCTCAGGACGAGTTGCTTCTCACACGGGCACCTGTACGTCGCTTGCTCCCGCGCCACCAGTCCTGACTATCTTTACATTTTGGCTCCTGGCAGTATAATTATCAACGTAGGTAGTTTATAGGGAAGTGTTATAAGGTATATACCTTTGAACGTATTTTTAACCGACTTAAAAAAAAAGAGGAGGTTTTCAATTCGACGGTGTTTTTTTATGTGTGTTTGTTACGCGATTACTCCGCCATTTATGGACCGATTTTCAAAAATCTTTTTTTTATTTGATAGGGTATACTACCAGGTTGGTCCCATTAGTATTAAACCTCAGATCTGATGAGGGATCCTCGAGGAAATGAGGGAACTCCTCAAATAATATAGGAAAACATGTACCAATTTTTACATTTTTTTTTTGGTGACGAATCAAGCATTTACATTTAGCAAGTATCATTTTGTGAAGAAAAACTGATGAAGAAGACAGGCGATGGAACTCTTCAACGCATAACAACAAATTACTCGCAATAGCTACAGTCACATGTCTGTGCATGGTTTATGTATTTCCCATAACATTACGCCTGTCTATTTTAAAAGGTTTAGAAAGAACTTTTTTTGCAATTGTTAACCGATTTCAATGATTCTTTCAAGTTTGAAAGACTTTCTTTACATACAAAGAAATTAAAAATTGCAAAATAAAAAAAAAATTACTAAAAAACTCTCTTCATGTAACTTATATTTTAATGCTATTTTAAAAGTTGTTAACTTATAATGCTATAGCGGCACTGGAATCTTAGGTAGGTATATTTGGTGCTGTAGAACCTTCACGCAGACGACGTCGCGGGCAGCAGCTAGTAAATAATAAATAAACTTCTTAGTGGGCTATTTTGGTGGGTCAATTTTCGATACCTAAGCTCAAAATAGATTTTCACAGTGAACATTCCAGCTTAAATTAAAAGCCTTTAAAAAGGATTCCTACCAACCAGTAGGTTACCTAAATCGTTACGATCGTTTCGAAATTTAATTCCCATTACCATTAATAATTCATAAACGAATGCTGAATACAAAATGGTGCATGCATTTTATGCATGCAGCTTAATAAGGTTGGCGCATTCTATCGACACGGTATATCACAATCCACGGTATTTCAGAATGTCTGAAATTTAAATTGCGAATGTACATTCTGGATTTTCTTAACGAATTGGGGTTAACAAATGTATACGGTCGATTTATGTATCTGAGCTAATGTTATTGCTGTTGATGATGATGTTGAAATGGGCTTTTTGAGAAAATTTTAGTTTTTTGTTTATCAGGTAACAAGAAAATATTCAACACATAGTTTTTCTTTTTTCACGTAATCAAAAATAACGGCAATACATCGAGTCAGTACAGTACAGTTTATACTAGATAATGACGTTAAAAGCCCCCTCTCCTCGACTTTAATGCGCTTAATCTAAGCAGTTTTTCATCAATTTTAAAAAGAAAAAATAATGTAAGTATTGAATATTTTTTTGTAATCTAGACGAGGGACTAGAAACTATAATTTTGTCAAATAGCCCATTATCCCATTACGTATTTTTCTGATGAATGTATATAATATAATAATTATTATATCTGAATAATAATGACTTCATGCAGTAAAATAACAAATTAGGGGCGGGTTTCATTGTCGCATAATATATACTGATACCGTGATTTCTGTACAAGATTCTGAACCCCACAGCAGTGACGAAGTGTCTATACAACTCGATTCCTATCAGCTTCACTTTTGAATTTGAATAATGGCAGCAGGCTAGACTCCAGTATAATCAAATATATTAAAGGTTTCTGATTTACACCAAAGGCTTAAAGGGTACCTAGTGTAGGAAGACCGATAACGACATACTGATTCTGACTTTAAGATAAACAAAAACTAGTGATACGAATATTATATTTTTTTTGTGTTGGCTTCCCTTTTAAAACAATTAACTCCCCACTGCCCCACAGTCTTTAATTATTTCATCAGTTTTTCCCAAAATTTCACATTTTTTTTCTGGTGTTATTTTAACGTTAAACTGTGAACACCCAAACAAGGCCATCCTATCTAAGGTCACCTTTGATGAATATGAGTAACATTTCACAGTCGTGATTGGTCGCGATATTTATACACATATCATAAATATCACAGTCCATCAATCCGATTGGGTACGCCTACACAATTACTGGTTCAATTTTCTTCAATTACGCAATTATGGGTTCACCGTAAAGAAATCAATTATTAAAGTAAAATCGATTCAAAGCTTAAAATAAAGTAGCTTTTACGTGGAAAATGTCGGCAGTTCAGATTTGTACGAGAAATCTATGCCATACATTTCCAATAATAAGTAAGTTGGGTTATTGTTATATTTTTTTATTGGTATTAAGCATTATAATGACGAAAGCTGCCGGTCGATTAAGTAAAAGTCTCCGTGTTGAAATGTAGGTGAAGTGAAGGCGAATTGAGCTTTCAGTTAATACTTATGTCAGGTATTGACAGTGTACTTCACTACATTTTAAAGGAGTGGCTTTTACTAACTCGGCCGTCTAAGCTGAATTGAGTTTTTGTGTGTTGGGCTAGGTCTTTTGTATGCGTCGGGGGTTGTGGAAACATTCTCTGTTCGCATGACTTTTAGCGCAGGGCTCTTGCTAAAAACCACCCCTATGTTCCGTCTCACACCGGGGTGATTTTTAGCAAGAATAATTCTGTCAGAAAATATCCTTGAGAATTTCTCACCATACAAAAAAAAAACAGGTCTATTGTATAAACTAAATAAATGTACGGTTAGTTTATAGGTACAGTTAATGAATTAGTTCGATTTAGTTATCAAAGCTACGTACATTTTATATCTTAAGGTACTGGCGTGCTTCGTTTATCTACTTGTGTCAAAGGTAAAGGCTGAACATAGTGTTATTGGGTTTAATTCACAGATCGGGCCAAGAGTTATTCAGTTTTTCCAACAGACAGTTTTACGTTAACAACCCGGATTCTGAAATAGTGTCTGGTGGACTGTGGACATGCTACTTAAACATATCAGGCAAAATGTGGACCTTACCTACTATTAATACACCACTGCTCAATGCCACGGGAATACAGGTGTGATGTTATTTTATGTACACTGGCGTTGACATTTTTGGGAACCCCTACCTAACTCAATTGGACAGAAATGACAAGCTTCTTACTGTTTTTGAGGTGAGATATTTTTGTTGTAGTCGCGTAGTTTTTATGTCAAAAGCAACAGTTCGTCATGCTTATATTTGTGACGGTGTTGGATATAATGTGGATGAAGTTGTTTTTTTTTAACAGACAAAGAGACTTAGTTTCAGAAAACAGAAAAAATTGAGTTTCTTCCCCATAGTATACCTGGAGAACCATTTGAAACTACCTTTTGGATGGGGCAGCTAGAAGCAAAAAAATAATAATTAAAAAGTGAATACCTAGTTTAACTTCGACTTATGACTTTTCTATAAGGGAATGGAAAATAGATAAAAAAAAAACAATTTGAAAAGTCTTTTGTCTCTTTCCCTGATTCCTCAATTCGCTAAACCAATAAACATTTCCCACCAACTATATTGCAAACGCTACTTCATCATTCTCTTGCCATTTGAACTCAATACAATAAATCATCTATTTGTCAATATCGTTTGAATGCAAAGAAAGGGGTAAACGAAAGCAAAAAACAGCTTCGTTTCAGGCGAAGCGTATCCTGTTGACCTATTTAGACTTGGCAACGAGTTACTAATAAACAATGGACTGACTAACTGGAGAATTACCATCTTAAGAGGTATTAAAATCCAAGATCGGCAATAGGGGATTTGTTTGGACAGAACTTTGAAAAGATCGACACTTTAAAATTCAAGTTGATGAGTAGTTCTACTTGTTGGCTTAAGAGTCTTCATTAATCATAGAACTTTTGAAATGAAAATTTCTTAAGGCGTATTAGGCTTTTTGGAGATGGACAACCGTTGAACTCGTGATACTGATACCGTTAGTGTAACTCACACTTGTGTTTATAAGTAAATTTACCTTTATAAGTGATGGTATGCAATTTTTTATATGTAAAATAATACATAAAGAAAAACAAGGACACAAAACGACAACCCGAAGAGTAAGGCAGAGGTGTACCACACCCACATTCGCCAGTTATGTTAAAGTCCTATGTAATTAGGGGCGAGCCTATTGCCATAAATCCGGGCTTCTGCTGGAAAATTCCAAATGGAAAAACTCAATAACACTTTGCCCGACCCAGAATCGAACCTGGGACATCATGTTCAGCAGTAGCGCTTGCGACCACTGGACCAACGATGCAGAAAAAAGTTAATGTTAAATAATATAAATTATTTTTCAAGTGTACACACATGGCTACACATTAAGCTAGTATAAGGTGATCTTGCTTTATATTGAATTTCCGTGCAATGCGAGGTCAGCGTAAACTGGAAATGTATAGCTTGATGTGTAGCCGTGTGTACATGGCGGGCCACTATATTTCCTAGCTTCCAGTCTAACCAGATACAGCTGTTTGCTACCAGTATTTTACATGGAGCGACTGCTAGTTTGACCCTCCTAACCCAGGAGCTAGGTCATACAATACGCCTTGGTAAGGCCAATTATCAGACTTATGATCTGGATACGTCATTAAAATCAAAAAATTATACTGAGGAGTGACATCTAATTAACAACATCCATCTTTATCTATATATTACTTAAAAAACAAACAAACAAATGTCTTACTTGACGACAGAAGTTTATAAAACCATCGTGTCGGACGAAACTTATAAGTTAGGTAAACTCAGCACCAAATAGGATCTAGGACATAAAATATTATAATTAACTGCGTAAGTTACGTGGGGAAATTAAATTATTTCTGGAGTTTGTACTCGTTAAGTCTGTTTTCGGCTTGTGAAGTTGTACAGCTGAGTTGTTTAACTAACTGTCACTTAATTAGCAGTACGTTTTTAACTTTTACGCGATTTTATTATGTTATTGATATAAACTAACGCTACGCATTTTGCGAACGCTAGGTACTCCTTAGCATAGAAATATATCTATGTCCATAAGAATTGACAACATGCAGGCCATGATGTGCCCTGCCCATTGCCGCTTAAACTTTGTAATTCTTCAAGCTTTGTTTGTAACCTTAGATCCCCAATAAGTCTACTCCCACGTGCGTGTTCAGTTGACGAAGAAGGCAGCTATTAGATCTATACATAAGGTAGTGTCCAGGGACTGAAGAAAAAGCCAGAGCGTGGCCTTAGGAACTCTTTTACAACATCTACGTCGAGTTTAGCCTTGTATAAGGTCTCTTGTCGACTAGTCTCTGTCAAGTACGACGATTAAATTTACTAATTTGTTAGTCAATTTCGTCCTCATTTAGCCTGAAAGTCAGTCTTACTTATATTTTGTTACCCTGTCATTGAGTTGTGGTAGCTAGATAGGCGTTTGACAAATTTGCGTCCGTCCCAAGTGGAAGGCGTCCCCAACATACGTAGTTAAAAAAATATTAGGTACAATGAAGATGATCACTTATGTTTAATCTTCATTAAAAAACCACGTAATCTCATGTCATTAGAGCCCGTGACGAAATTGGAGACAAATGTTATAATTTCTGAAAATAACTGCCTTTTCAATACAAGCCTCTACTTATTACGCAGCGCGTGTGCGCAAAATCACGTAGGTGATGGAAAAGTGACAAATATCGCGAACAATATCGACGATTCCACGATTGCCGCCCATTCCCCCGTGCCAACTGTATCGGAAACCATCGTCAACACTAATCGTTGTGCCGAACAACATGTTAAGCTTTCGATTACAAACACTAGTCGTCAAACGTTCGGCTATTTGCCAGCACGACGCACTGTGAATTGCAAATCTGACGGTTGCAACGGTTTGCTTGACCACCTCGATTTTCATCACAATACATGATTTGTTAGCCTTGCTTTTGTCGCGTTTACAGCATTGCAATAATGTCACGAATGACTTTTGTAACGTTTTTTTAAATAACATGCGAAAGATACTTAATATTGAAATGTTTATAAAAACTTTTTTACAAAAAAAAACAACCGACTTCTTAAAAAAAAATAACAGGTGAAAAATAACTCCAGTTTATGAAGTCGGTGGCCAATAATGAACAAAACAAAACCACCAAAGCCACAGACTTCCGAAACTGGAGTTATTTTTCACCTGTTAGTTTTTTTTAAGAAGTCGGTTGTTTTTTTTTGTAAAAAAGTTTTTATTTTGTAATTTTTAGTTTCTTTGTACTTATGTAAAGAAAGTCTTTCAAAACTTGAAAGAATCATTGAAATTGGATAACAATTGCTAAAGAAGTTCTATCTCTAAAAAATAATCTGTACATCTCTGCCGGCCCCTTTTAAAATATAATGGCGTAATGTTATGTTGTGGAAATACAAAAGCTCAGCATAGACATCTGACTATAGTAATCGCGAATAATTTGCTGTTATGCGTTGAAGAGTTCCGTTGCCTGTCTTCTTCATCAGTTTTTCTTCACCAAATGATACTTTCTAAATAAAAATGCTTGATTTGTTACTAAAAATGTTGAAATCGGTGCATGTGTGCCTATATTTTTTGAGGAGTTCCCTCAATTCCTCGAAGATCCCTCATCAGGTATGAGTTTTGATACAAATGGGACCAATCTGTTAGTATACCCTATCAAACAAAAAAAGAATTTTGAAAATCGGTTCATAAATGACGGAGTAATGAGGTAACAAACCCTAAAAAAAAAAAAATACAACCGAATTGAGAACCTCCTCCTTTTTTGAAGTCGGTTAAAAATACGGAACCTATAAGTAGGTATGTCATTGAATGATTCGAGAATCCTTGGATATTTGATTTGGTTAAACTCCGGAAATTTAACCGTAATGTTTTAAGCATAATAGCCTAAATAAATATCAAAATACTTGAAATACAAAACTCTCTGCCTAACCCTTTAAAGAAAACAGGCACGGTGTAATATCAGAATAAAAAATTGGCACGGTGGCGCTATGCCTAAGCGACTGGTTCCTTTGCTTTGCTGTGTCGCGGGTTAGATTCCAGCACGGTTCTAATATTTACATGACCTACCTACAGGTAATTCAATTCAAGATCTGAGTGTTTTTGAATTTGTATGTGAGTTTAAATGTATGTGAACGCACCTATAATGCATAATAAATAGAACTAGAAGGTGACAACTATATGTATTTGAGACGAAAAACGAAATAAAATTAGGCATCAAAATCAAAACAACTTCACTAGACTGTAATTGAATGCCATATAGTATTTAATACACTGTCCTTCTTCAACAAATAAAGGTACAAATTCACTACACAATGGGTATAAGCGACATATGTGGTCCAGTAAAGTCGGGAAGAAACTTTCAACGAGCTCTGGGAAAGATTTGTCTTACCGTTGTTTCCCTGGAGTGGGATCCCCACATTGTGATCGATCTAACTGGAGTTGACAGTGTGAGAAATAATCGTGGAAATAGGTACAAATACGTATAGTCGGAAGTTTTTCGTACTTAAGCATTCTATTTCTGTTAGGAATATGTATGGAGCTACGAAGTTTTGTATACGAGATTAGTTGTTATTCTTCTTAGCGTGTCGATGGCAATGGAAGTTGTTTTGGCTTAGAATTGGGCTATGAGTTTATGAAGCACGTAAGGAGAAAAATGACTTTCGTTTTTTCTTATACAGTGCACATCAACCTACCTCAAACTGTCAAATTTTCCCAATGGAACATGAACCGTATTGTGTTTAGAATAAAGTTGAAAACCTATCAAAGAAATTTGACACATTGGGATAGGTTGATGTGCTGGCATCTGTACTTATACGTCTTAAAAAGATAGAAAAAGGAGAAGTAAAATATTAGCAATAAAAGGCGTCAGATTTTTTTTTATGAATATTTTGGAGAATACCACCAGCTGTTGACTGGCCTGTTAATCTAGTAGTTAGTGACCCTGACTGCTATGTCGTGGGTTCGATTCACACCCAGGTAAAATGTTTGTGTGATGAGCACGATCATTTGTTCTGTGTTTGGGTGTAATTTATCTAAAATATGTATGTATTTAAAAGTATACAGGGAGTCTCATTCAAATGGGTCAGTATGGGAAAGTCTGAAACCATAAGACATACGAAGATCTGTTCTGAGGAACCATGTCATCGATTTTAATAAAAAGAGAAACTGCATTCATACATTTTAAAAAACATCTGTACTCCATTCGGGAATCGAACCCGGTTATTTTGAAAAAAAAAAACCTAGGTACACTATTTCTATTTAGATATCGATTGTGTAGGTCTTAAGCAGTAAATGTCTGTATGAAACATGATGTCTAAAATGAATAAAATGCATTGTTTCCACATACTTTCATTTACTTTAGTAGGTGCTCGAAGTGACCACCGCCTTTTTCAATACAATATTCAACACGTTTTGGTAACGATCTTACAATTGCATTTTGTTTCTTCAAGTGGTGAATTTGCGTTGAAATTGTCTCTATGGCTACTTTTAGGTCTACAACGGTGTCATAGCTTGTTTTGTACACTTCATCCTTAACGTAACCCCACAAGAAATAGTCCAGAGGCGGTATTGAAAAAGGCGGTGGTCACTTGTGGTGAAAAGTTTGTTGGTAATTTCCTTTTAAATTGGAAATAGTGGTCATTTTTAAACATAGGATCTGTTATAATGCAAAGTTTCATTATCTATTGTTCATGATATATTTCGTGAAACAGGAGTTATTTTTTAATACTAGCGGTTCATTGTACATTTTTGGAAGCTATTTTGCAATTAGTTAGGAGCAAAATAAAAGCTTAATTCAAATTACTTATTTACATTACATCATTAAGGCACTTTTGAACTGTCCCTCTCTCTTCTTTCTCTCTCTCTTCTCTTTCTCTTTTTGTTATCACCAAATCTAATAATATCATTCTCACGGTTTAGCATCAGTCCTTTACTTTATCATAACTATATTTATTTGAACAAAAAAAACTAATTATACTAATAATACCTAATAAATAGTAACTAATAATACCTACTTTCGATAAAGAGAGGGCCATGCTAAGCAATTTGATGTAGTATTGGCCCTTAACATATTGCCTCACTTTTTGATCCATGTAAATCTAGGCCGGCTTAATTTAATGCTAGCACATAGAAATTACCATAATCCGAAATTTACAATTCCTTTTTGGTACGACTGATGTGAAATGACAATTTCAAACGGCATGCTGACATTTCAGTATGCCGTTTCAATTTTCAATATCATATTGATTGGGAATTGGAAAGAAATGGTCGTTATTTGATCATAAAATTGTATGAAGTGTTTCATATACAATGTAGGTACAGACATGGTTAAAATAGATTCGTCACTTTATGATTTATTCTTGACTCCTGTAACACAGGTCTCACCTAGCATGGGAGTCAGGGTTTCAAATGGAACTGTATGTGTTGTGTCTTATAATAAAATATTTTATTATTTATTCAAGTTTTCTTTTTCATGTTCACGCTCTAAAAGAACATACACAAACCTTATTGGTGATATTCTCCAGAAAGATCATATTATTCGTAGTAGGTACTCGATAATTGTCGTGCGTGTAGACAACATGTATGAATGTAAACGAATTTTGTGAGAATCGTAGCAGGTGGTGTTCTGTAGTGTCTGCCGACCAAATAATAATAATATCTATTTATTTTCTTAGATATAAATCATTGTTTTTGACTTTATTTCCTACATTCTAAAGTTATCCTTTGCAGGATATTCCTACAGACATAGAAATTGCAGTTGCAACAACTTCTACTCCGTCTTTATACAAAATATCGGCACTGTTTTCCAATTACAATGGAAACTTTGACTCCATAATTGAAACTCGCTCGGTAGCAAGAAGCTCTTCGTTCATCAGTTTCTTATTATTGAATCTGTAGTTCGGTATCGTCAGCTGCTGCATATTAATAAGAACAGCTATAAAGTTACCTAGACGGGTTTAGTTGGTAAAACAGTGTCTTCTTTGAGTTATAAGAGCTGCGTTGAATTGAGTGCCTATTCTAAGATGTATGTAAGTCTTCAGTATCACTGGGCGAAAAATTATCATCATAAATATGGTCTGGATCTTGTAATACAGGAGCTTCTAGTTCCACAGCCAGAGCTATACTGATGCTTGAGTATTGAAGTGAAATAAAAACAAATAGGTTCGTGGTAGTCGCACGAAGCGCTTTGCCTGTTCCTTCATTATGCGCACAGCCAAGGAGTGGAATTCCCTGCCTGCATCAGTGTTTCCGAGTTCCTAAGACCCCAATCTGTTTAAGTCGCGAGTTAATAGGCTTTTATTGGGTAAGCTCGTTCCTACGTCGACCTCATCTCTGACCGCAGGACAAGATTGAGGTCAAGAGTAGACCCATTATATGTATATAAAAAAAAGTTATTATTGAAATCATATACCCAACCTTTCCCGACTATGTTGAGGTCGTCTTCCAGTCTAACTATTCTCATGTAACGGTTAACACAATATACTAACGTTTTGATAAAACTGGCTAACAGACTTTTTGTGTTCTAAATTTCCATAATTAACTGTTTAACGTGTTTTGAGCCATGGAGGGTACATCATGGACAGTCACCCATCAACGGACCGACTTTATTAAGCGTTACTTAACCTTCAAGCAACCCGGTGCAACTTTTACTATCCACAAGGGGACTAATGAAATGGTTGCGCAATGCAGAAACTGTGCGCAAGTGCTAGTATAAAAGTTTACTTGAAAAATAAAGTTACGTTCAAGGATTTTAAAATTACTAGAGTAGTTCAAATTTTAAAGCTGGTAAAACTTCTTATACACCAAATATGCCGCTAAATTCCAAATTATTACAGGCTCTTATAGGAAGTGAACAGAGGAAATACAAGGTTTTATTCGGCCAGTTTTACATTTTTACTTCTATTAGTTTTTAAAACTGTAACTCACTATATATTACTTATACCTATATTTCACGATGTATGTATTTTAGGGCGGGGCTATCTTCTATTGCTTGCCAATTTTATTTCATTTGGGAAAATAAATAAGTTCAATTATTGAACTTATTTATTTTCCCAAATGAAATAAAATTGATTCAAAAATATTTTTCGTGTATATTCAATATTTATGAACGCAAAACCCGGTACGGTCAAACGCATCAAAATGGGCCGAACACAAATGCGATAGATGCATTTGATTTTTAGATTTTCCCGAAACACGTATGGGATTGAATCAGTACATTCACATATATGACTTTTATTCAATTCTCCCGTAGTGCCCGACAGCAGCAGAAGTGAAATTTGACTCCTGTTGAAAAATATAGCTAAAGTTTTGAATTCCCAAAGCCAGTGGAAATGTTTTTTGACGTTTCCAAAACTGAACATATTTTTTGGTGTCATAAGATTCTCAATTCATCTTGACAACTTTTCTTGTACATCTAAAAAATAAAGATTTTTTAAGAGATCCGTTTACATCTAAAATAAATAAATTTTATTTCGAGTAAGTGACAAAAGAGCGTATCGTATCAGTTACAATAATAAAACACAGACGCAACATTACATACAGTATAGACTTCTTATTACAAGAACCATACTATAGCAGTAGTTCAATAGTTGGTGTTGTTGACAGAAAACTAGACAGATTAAATGGCCTAAAAGAAACGGCAAACATACGCCGGAGTTGAAGAAATATACACTTTAAAAACCCTTTTCATTCCTATAACTAAGCACGGCAAGTGATATATTTTTAGAGCATAGTTTGCTCCTATACCCCTTACCTCTACAGATTCAGAATCTTCAGTGGCGACCACCTAAAAAGCGTTGAGTCAATGAAGCTCCATAACTCCCGAAGAAATGAGTCAAATATCTTGGAAACTCATTAACCAGAAAAGAATAGCGAAGGTGGTGTAGGTGTGCTAGAGGCTAACCTTTTGAGAAAGATAGGCGTCTTGTTATCTTATGTTAAGAACAACGGAGGAGTTAGAAAACAACAAACTTTACGCGAAACAAATTTTAGTAAGGTCGTCGTATATTTACTTATCTATCTCAGCACAAATAACAAATCGTTTAAATTCCTACAGTCGTCGTACAAGTGCTAAGAACCCAGTTTTCTATCGCTCGTAGCGCCATTAAGTCACTCATTTCCGTCACTTGTCTCAGCAAGAAGATAAGTGGCCGACACGCTGTTTCCTCAATCCCAAACCCGCTACAAAATAATTCAGCACTCAAGCAGGGTACACACAGTGTTGCTGTGTCTATAAATGGAAAGCGAACAGTAGCGGCCGTGTCTGTGTTTGCACTGTGCACTACGATCGCGGTTGACGATAGTTTGCACTTGATGCATATTAATGTATCGTCCCACAGTA
Organism: Euplexia lucipara; assembly: GCA_921972225.1. NCBI lineage: Eukaryota > Metazoa > Arthropoda > Insecta > Lepidoptera > Noctuidae > Euplexia > Euplexia lucipara. The sequence goes on along the minus strand of OV179152.1, from coordinate 14,719,058 downwards.
CTGTTCATACAGTTTGTATTATATCGGGAATAGGATCGGCTTTGTTTCGATGATATCGCATAATATTATTTTGATCGAATTTCAATATTGAACTGATAGCTAAAGGTGTTTCGCAATTCGACAGCGAACAATTCGGACGTACTAAGTCTTTTGGATCCGTAATTCAACCTATTGACTATTGGCTTGACTATTTACTTATTTTAAAGCTCAAAATAATTGCTCATAATCTTACAAATTACTACGTAGCTGTTACTCGTTGTGTAGTTTCTTAAGTTATCTTAGATATCACAAACAATGGTAAAGGAAAACAAAAAGAAAAACTTAAAAACCGCAATGCACAGGTATTGAAATAATAATATATAGGTAGACGAGTGAAATGATGCAGTTTATCTCTGCGAACTTCAGCAAAGAGATTCGTTTAAGACGTAAGAGAAAATGAAAAAGACGGAAAACGGGGCTTATGAATATTTTATAAAGACTAACGGTGCAATAAATGGAATGCGTAAATATTTTCGCAAGGTTGTGCATTGCAAAAACAGTTTGCCTACAAAGATATACGGGAACTTAAGTACGGTAGCTAAAATCATAAAGGATCACAGAGAGTGGTCACTTCATAACTTGTTTCACTTGTTTCTGATGCCTCAACACATCAGAAAGCGTTAAAGTCCACCATAAAACAAAGTCAGTTGCGTTTGGGAATTCAGTCGCTTTTCATTTATTACCTGATTCCGAAAAAGGATAAGGTGCTCCATTCCACTGGTTTTCAAATGTGTGTACCTATGTTGCGCGATATCTTCGTCAAATTATGATCCATTTAAAAAAAATACCTATTTAAAAAATGTTTTAGAATCAAAAACTGCATAGGATACATTAAGGCGAGAGATATCTATTTATGAAATTGAAGATAAGTTTACCTTTTTGGTTAGGACAGACTTTTTGTTCTAAATTTCTTTGGCTCCATTGAAGAAAAAGCATACTGTTACAAGTGCTGCCAAATCACATTGTTTGAAATTCTCTCAAAAAAGGCTTCTGAAAATGGCCTGGGAATACTCGATTCCATTGTCTTCCAATAGTAAACACAGTCTAGTGAACAAACTTATCAAAGTTTGGTAATACGAAACTAAGTTACTGTTTGATGAATAAAATTGAATAACTCTTCAAACTTAGCTCAATTTGGCTTATAAGGCTCGGGAAAATTAATTCAAGTTTTAAAGAAATGAAATATGTGCAGTTTAAATTTTTAACGTTATTTAATGCCTTTTCTTTTCACACTGCTGGAATTTAAAAGCAATTTACCATCAATTATATTTTCATTTCATTAAAATAAAATAACCGCCGCACGGGTCGATCGAAGGTCAAGCTACGGTTGATGAGGTTGGTCTGTGGATGGGTGACCACTTATTACACATCAAGACACCACACACTGCCTACTCATCTTTTCTCCTGCACTATCAAGTCTATCTAAAGGTTGTCTGTAGGAGATCGCTTTTAGCGATAAGGCCACCCATTGTATCACCGCTTGTAGCCCTTAAAATTATAATTTGTAAGTTTTAATGGTGTACAATAAAGATTATTCTATTCTATTCTATTCAAAATTTGTCCGTGCCTCAGAAAGCACGTTCAGCCATTGGTCCCGGCCGTCGGCCATCTTTGATAGTCGTTACGGGAAGTCAAGAGCCCGAAAGTCTGACAGCCAGTTTAGCCAAGGGGTATCGTGTCACCCAGTAACTGAGGTCAGACAGGCAGTCGCTCAAAATACGGGCATGTAACAATGTGACTTTAACAATCCGTCTGTACTTTTTAAGTTAATTGTAGACAGTACTAATATCGGTAAAGAAAAGTATCTTGAGGAAACCGCAGGCCTAGTCATATTACAAATTCTATCTCTATTATCGCAATCGATAAGGCGACAATAGAAAGAAAATGGCGTAATTGGAATCAGCTGTATGTCAACTGTCAAGTTTATTTCATTTTCTGCCATATTACAAATTCTACTCGTTAACACTTGACAGCTGACAAACAGCTGACTCCATATACGCCATTTTCTTTCTATTGTTGCAATAGAATAGAAATAGAGTTAGTAATATGGCTAGGCCTGCTGTACTTGTAATTGATAAACATAAAAAAACATAACGTCACGCCTGTAATCCCCGAAGGGCTAGGCAGAGGTGTACCTGGTACACCCACATTTCGCCAGTTATGTTTAAGTCCCATGTAATAGGGGGCGAGCCCCCTAATAATAAGTCAAGAATAAAGGGTAAGGGTAATTGATAATAAGTCTGAAATCGCTAACTTGTCTTGAGCAAGCTTGGTAATTAATGTTCGTGCATTTCCAGTATGTGAAGAGGTATTTGCCCTGCTCTGAAATAGTTACAGGCTGCGATAATTATTTTGTCATCATCATCTACCTAGTCTTTTCCCAACTACTTATGTCAGGGTTGGCTCTTAGTATATTCGAATTTTATTGAATACCACTGTTTTAAATTTCGGCTATTTGATGTTTAATCAGTTACTGGGTAACATTACATCTCTTGGTGTAATGAGAAACCAAAAAGTCTAACAACCAAATTATGGTTGTCAGACTATTAGGTTTTTTACAAACTGTAACGACTATCCAATATCTACAATTGACAGTAAAAACCAACTACCTAAGGCGCTTCCAAGGTACTGAGAGGTTTTGATATATTATATTATTAATTATCGTTCCGTAAACTTTTATGGGTGTGAATATTTAGCCACAAATAAATAAATAAATAAAATAAATATTCCACAACTTTTTTTTTTCTTTTTTTTTTCACACAACACCATTTCCACAAGCCACAAGTCCCTTTAAATATTATTAGCTCATTTAATATGTATTAAAACATTCATCATGTCACAATGTTATGTCGAAATTGTCAATTCGAAATCATGTCATGATAAACACACCAATTGGGAATACGCCTTTCATGTTATACTATAACGGTATAATCACAGTATAAATTATGCAGAACAGAACTAGTTAACTATTTCATGAACTAACTGATCTCTAGATACGTCTGTATTTCACGAAATTGGATGCAGAATTGAACTGCGTGGTTCAACCGTAGTTTCCTAATATTACTAGGTATCTTGGACCTCAAGATCATAGTAAAATTAATATTAATTGTTACTGCGTTTGATAATAGTGTTCATGAATGGTATAAATTACTAAAAAATTATAAGCTAAGCTCTGGACAGACGGACTGAATTTCAATTGCACTCCGCTTGCAGCCGTTTCAATGCAGTTTAGTAGAAACAGCAGTTGATAGCAGTCGTACAGACTGCACGCATAATAAAAATTACTAGTTAAAAATGCAGTCCGTCTGTCAAAAGCCACCATTTTCTACAAGAAAAATGTCCTCGTCTATTCCTTCCATCAAATATATTTCAGCACATAATAACGGAGGAACTGAGTGGGTGGAGTAAAACACATATTATAAGACTACGCAATCAATAAATTACTTAACAAAAATCACAAATGCATTCGCTGACATTACCATTATCCTTTTTTCTACCCTTAACGCAAGTTATTTGGGGTCAGCGTAGCATGTCTTCTTGTTCCATACATCTCTATTTGCCATTATCTCAATAGTTAAATCTTTGTAGTCTATGTTTTTCACTGTTTTACTGTTTTGTTGGTTTATGGCTACTCTTGTATCACTTCACATTCATGCTCAAAACTTTATATTAAAATCAATGGAACTTAAAATATTTATGATGTCTTAACACATTTAAAAAGTTCTTTAAAACCATTGAAAATTGCTCTCACGTAGTTGGTACGTACCAAATTTAACGACCTACGCAAACATTAGATCAAGCTTGTTTTAAAGGTTGAACAGACCATTCCTTCGTGGTGTTAATCTTGATCTTCTAATATGAAACCAATAATCTCTTACCACTCTTTTGTCCATAGGCAAGTTTGGATTTGTGATATGACACCTTAGATACTGCACTCTATAGCAGCTTAGTTTGGACTCAAACATCAAAGTGAAATCGTCCGTACCTGCCAATGGAATAATCAGCACGACAATAAACTTAGCGATAGCAAACGTTTCCACAGTACCAGTACAAACAGCAAGACTAACAAAAGAATACCCTTACCGTCGGCGTCGTCTATGCGTTATGAGAAGTATTTGCCTCTTAAACTGAGGACAAACGATGCAACTGGGAAATCTGTAGTGAAACCGACTTTGGTATCGTGAACGCAAGAGATTTGTAAAGCAAGTTCGTCATCAGCACCTGATAAACAGTGCTCGCCTTGCGAACTGAATCTTGGAACCTGACTTCAAGTTTTGGTTAGAACAATTGAAGCAACAATACTGTTTGGAAGACGGTTGTACGAAGATGCGAAGTTCCTTGCTTTATTATTCTGGTGATAGTTGGCGTGAAATAAATCTTTTGATTAAAAAACTTAATTTTGAAGTTTTGACATCGTTAAATCCTACTTATAATGATTTGTCGTTTTAAATTAAATTGATTTTGAAAGAAACGTAAAAACTATATAACTTTATATTCACTCTCAACATTACGACTATAAGACCCGAAGGATTAGGTGCACCTACACCCAAATGTATTAATTTCTCATTGATTAACTCTTAAAATTTTGTTAATAATGTAGGTACAGACACCAGCACATAAAGCAACCCCAAACTGTCCAAACTTTTTAAATAAAAATGAACTTAAGTTTGTAATAAAATTGAAAAACAATCAAACAAAATTTACACATTGAGGTAGCTTGATATACTGACTTCTCTACATACTACTATGCCCATCAGAGCCTATGGCCATCAACTGGCCACAAATACAGATTCCTAAGAAATTCTAGATTGAAATTCCCAATAACAACAACCTTATTATAAAGTCTGGTCAGGAATGTCTCCCAGTCAATGTGTTAATTCACTCAGATACCTACTGTAGCCCAAAAAATACTAACATCGTTAAAATGTTTTGCATGTAGTAACGAAACGGTTTCCACTAGCTGTGTTTTCAATTTTTGCCGCCGACTGCGATACGTTTTGCACTGACAATATTTTCGCCTTTTCACTTTGTCGTGCTGGAATAAGGACTTTAATTTAATGAAAGTCACGTTATACCTCTATGTGATGAGTGAAATCTGGATGCTGTATTAGAAAGGAGGGCTTATTCCTTATATTAGAACTTTCAGGCATTTAGCTCCGTTCTTACCCATTGAAAGCATGGGACATAAAGAATTAAAAATACCGTAAGCCTGCGTTTATTAGCATCCGTTGCAAGTTACCATCCCTCTAATTAATACACGTGGACTAAAGTTATACCAGTATGATCTCCGGATTTACAATACATTTTTTGAGGAATAAGTTAGGCGTAACTTTACTCTATGTTTATAAAATTAGAGAGCATCTGTTAAATCTTTCCCTAACTATGTTGACAGCCGCTTCCAACCGCTTAATTACTTTTCGAAGCCCAGAGGGATGTTAATGTAAAATGGGTAGTATAGTAACCTATCAAGTGACCGGCCTAAGCAAGCATGTCTAATTTCAAAGACATTACGATCCGTAAGACTTTAGAATCCATTCATGCATTCTGTACGTATTTGCCGTAAAACTAATTACCTATTATTATAGAAGTTTTATGATTGTTGTAGTATATACAGAACCCGAAAAGTGATTGCTGTAGGTACTTATCTTTATTAACAACTTTTACAATGGAACGAATCCTGAAATCGAAACGAACCAGCCAGTATATTACTACGAAAACTAGACAAAAAATCTGCTGTTCAACACATGTGTGTAGATATTGTACACACCGCTACACACCAAGCTATGCATTTGCAGTATAAGGTGATATCGCATGATTTAGGATTTCCGTACGATGCGAGGTCAGTGTAAACTGGAAATGTATAGCTTGATGTGTACAAGTCCAGCCGTTCGATTCAGTAAAAGTCACCCAGTGAAAACTTGAGTGAAGTAAGCTGTCTAGGGCTAGGCATTGGTATGGAAAGATCTCAGACCATATTGGTCTGAGGGAAAGATAGCTTAATTCACGTTTTCTTCACCTACATTTTCACGTCTTGATAATAACAGAATAGCTCTGTTGTACCCACTCGTAACTCGACAAAGTGTAGGAACAGTTAGCTCTTTTAAAATAAATATGAAAATAAACATGTTAAACGCGAGTCTTGTTTCCACAGTAATTCAGAGAGATCATAAATTGATTTCAATTCCTACTTCTTAATTTATTTATTTATTAATTCAGGATCTCCAACAAAGGATGTACAGACGCCAGCACATCAAGTTACCCCAATGTGTCAAATTTTCCCAATTGAAAATAAACCTTACTCTGTTTGACATAAAGTTGAAAAACGGTCGAAGAAATTTGACACATTGGGATAACTTGATGTGCTGGCGTCTGTACACAGATACATGAAAAGAGAAAATATTGAAGACAAAGGTAATTAAGTAGGTGTACTCCTTCTCTTACAGGAGACCACATCATGCATAACAAAATTAGTAACTAAGCTAATGACAACTAACGACGTATTTATATCACATGAGTAAAACTTTTTTGCAAAAAAATTAAACCGACTTCAAAAAAAAACACTAAACGGTGTAAAATAACTCTAAATTAGGAAGTCTGTGGCTTTGGTGGTTTTGTCTTATTCATGATGGGCCACCGACTTCCGAATTTAGAGTTATTTTACACCGTTTAGTGTTTTTTTTTGAAGTCGGTTTAATTTTTTTGCAAAAAAGTTTTTTATTTTTCCATTTTTAGTGGTTCCCATACAAATATTTGCTATATATCCTATTGTTAATTGTAACAGTACATGTCATGATAATAGTAGGGTTATCCACTTATCCTAATAAATGAAAATTAACATACCTAACTGTCGAAATCTAGGTATATTGTACACATCTGCGTACCCCTCAGAGCATACCAGGCGTGATGATACGTCATGATGTTGTATAAACGATAAACATCCAAGCGATTCCAGGAATCACGACAGATTTGCCGTCTATTTTTGAAGAGTTCCGTTGCATATCTCCGAAGATCAGCACCAGATCTTCACCAAATTAAAATGGGACCACCTCGGGAGTATACTCTTTCGAATAAAAAAAGAATTTCGAGAATCGGTCCACAAATGGGGGAGAAATCAGGTAACATACATAAAAAAAAAAAAAAAAAAAAAAAAAAATACATACACACGAACATAGAACCTCCTCCTTTTTTGAAAGTCGGTTAATAAAATGGGCTATAGCCCCTCATCTAGATTACAAGAAACATTTCGAAACATATTTTTTGTTTTTTCACGTAATCAAAAAATAACGGTGATACATCGAGTCAAAATGTCGCATGGCGTCACTGCCCAGTACAGTTTATACTTGTTAATGACGTTACAAGCCCCCTCTCCTCAACTTAAATGCACTTACTAAGCAGTTTTCCATCAATTTGAATAAAAGTAAAATACGTATCGCATATTTTCTTGTAATCTAGATGAGGGTCTAAAAACTATAATTTTGTCAAATAGCACATTAATTTGAGACGAACAAACAAAAGCTTGAAAGTCAACTTCAACTCAAGTAACACTTAAGAAGTTTTCATAAGTAAACGTTTTTACAGAGAAGCGTCAGTTCAGAACTTCATTTCTAACTATCTCAACTTTCATATCACAAGATTGATGCGTCACTCACACACAGAAACGAAAGAATAACTGGATATATTCGTTTGTGATTGATCAATCGAATCCTGTCCACTGCGAGGGATAAGTTTCATCAATCATCTGTCACCAATCTAGTGACCGGTCTTCGAATCACGGTTCGGCAGTTTTTCCATATGTGTGAAAGATTGTTTGGTAGGTAACTGTATTTTTGTTTGTATCTGTTTGAGGTACATAATAACATTACGCCTATAATCTCCGAAGGGTTAGGTAGATTTGTATTTATCCGTAGTACAACCACATTTCGCCGGGTGTACTATGCCAAATGGAATGCTAAATAATCGAACTTCAATTGGTCGACCATTAAATATCGAACATACATACTATACATACTCGAACGTTCATAATAACGAATGGTTATTAAATCCAACATTCAATACATCGCACATGTAATACATAGATTGTTCATAATATTGAATGTTTGTTTGATTTGTGTGCGAGCATATTGCCATATCCAGACTCTGGGCTGCTGAGAAATTCCAGATGAAAAAACTCAACAACGCTTTGCCCGACCTGGGGATTGAACCCGGGACCTCATGTTCAGCAGTAGCGCAGATAATATGAGGCTACTTACAGTATTTTTTTTAGTAAAGATAGGCAAGCGTTTGATCACTATCTCACCTGATGGTAAGCGATGATGTGGTAGGTACCTACAAATTGTTCCATAAAAGTATACCCAAATTTCCATTATCGCCACAAATACCCATACGCCTAGTTGATTGGACTACTGTGCATTTTCGATGCCTATAGGTTAAGCTAGCTGTCAGTTTTTAGCCGTCTGTCTGTATCGTTACGTCTATCAAAGGTCGTATGACTGGCGGCTTAACTTGTTATCCGGGGCCAGTGCAGCTTAACCGGGCGGATCGATGGACAGGCTTTCAACTAAAGCAAGCTCGGCTAATCCTTCTATCCTTATACAAAATCACGCCATCACATACCTATATAAAATCACGCCTTTTGCTCATGGCGGTAAATAGAAACTACAGAACGCTGCTTAGAATCTTAAATACTTCTTTTGCTTCGTTTACTTTAATAAGTGTATGTGTGTAAGTACACATACGCCTGTTACGAGTCCTACGCACATAACCTTTCTGAAGAACATCACCAATAAGGTCTGAGAACATTAATAATAAGGGCTTCTATTCTTGTAGCATTTGTAGGAGAAAGTTTCGAAGATGTTCAAGTAACTCCAATACGCCTAGCCTACACATTTAGATCCAAACCTGGATTAAAAAATTGGACACTTTGGCTTCACGAATTCGTTTGCCAATTTTTTTTTTTAAGTCAACAAGATTTAGTTTAAACTTAATGCAGATGATATAAAATTCAACATGAACTAATATATTACAATAACTTGCCAATTTAGTAACATTAAGCTGTATTCCAATAACAAGTACCTAATTTCCGTGAAGGTTCTAATAACTAGTTGGAATCGTTTCAAGTTTGTGTATATCCGTCCATTGTTAAGGGGTTGGTACTAAGATATTGATAACGCGTTACTTGGAACTGCTTCAGGAATACATAGAACTCTCTCAAGGCTAGTTCTTAGTACTACAAATATATAATAAGACACGCCTACATAGATTACAATGATGCAATTATTATTTTCGAACATAGTTTTTACCCAATAAAAAATAAAAAACCCCCACCGCAAAAACAAAAACATTTAAAAAGTATAAAATACTTAACACTTTCCTATCGTTGAGCCATGAAAGTTTACTTCACGTCGGGGTACCGCTAAATTAAGTACTTACATACCTACGAGTACTAGGAACATGCCTTACTTATTTTTAATTTTTTTAATGTTTTTGATTTTGCGGTGAGGGTTTTTTATTTTTTTTATTTTAATTTTAATTCTATAATTTTTAAACGCATTCATTTTGTTTTAAAGAGTTTACAGGTATGAGAATTTTTCAGCGCATTTGAATGTAGAGTCAAATGCTGGTTAACACGAATCCAAACACGACATATCTGCTAATATTTTGTCAAGAGTCTACCTACGGGTGTGCTGGATAGCCTGGCTGCAGCATCAGCTCATCCTGTTGCCATCAGTACATTACGTGCAGAAACAATTGCTGGTTAAAATGAATCCAAACACGACATATCTGCTATTATTTTGTCAAGAGTGTATTAGTGTGCTAGATGTCCTGGCTGCATCAGACCAAATATACCATAACCTTGCTTATTAATATATAACACACATGAATGTTTGAAATTTTAAGCCACACATATGTTTGTAAGTAAAGTTAAAACCCATAGACGTCTAAAATCGCAACGGTAGCTAACACAAAGGAGCTTATAACCTTGAAACGGCTGAACCGATTTAAATGAATAATCCAAGAACATCGCAAAAAACCCTGCTCTCAAATAAAAAAACCGCATCTAAATCGGTTCATCCGTTTAACCTAATAAGAGAATATTTTCTTTCTTCATACTTTTTTAGCAGTTAAGTTTAGGTCTATGATTTTCTTAAATATAAATGTGGAATGTTTCATTGTATTTATTTAAATTGGTTATTTATTTTACTTCTACCATGTTCTGTAGCTGTGTCACCTGAAAGTAGACTAGTAAAAATTCTTTTTTTACTTGTTCGAAAAGTTTTAATCAATTTTAATAAATACATCATTAGGATAATTTTCAGCTTCTAACAGGCAACTGCTTTCGTTAAAAATATTCCCCCAACAATCTTAACAGTACAAAAGCAACAAACATAACCTAATGAATCTGTAGATACTATATATCAGCTATACCTACAACACAGTAAACAAACCTCAGCAAAAGGAAACTGGAAACAGAATCAACACAAAGTGCAGCCGCCTGGAAACTGAGCCAAAACTCAAGTGGCTTTAGTCGGATGCGTTTAATGTTAGCTGAACATCAAACCTGCGCGGTTTCATTGTTGCCTAGTACTTAGTTAACAGTTTTGTATGTAACATTACTTTACGCCTGGATTCTTCGAAGGGTAAGGCAGGGGTGTACTTGATGATCAGCTACTAACACCAGTTTAGTTAACTCATAGTTTTATTCCTAGTTCGGGTCTAATAATAAGTTAAATCTGATTAAAAACATAACAAAATTTGAATTTGCCTGACTCGGTTATGGTCCCCAGTATCTAACTCATGTTTAACAGGATATTTTCAACCACCTGACCAAGGAGGAGGTAAAACGTTTGGGACTTCTGTTTATTTAATGGATGACGGAATCGCCTTTACTTTTTCAGTACAGAAATGTAAAAGTAAATAAATAGGGCCACAATTATGTCTAAGTAATTCAATCAATAGGTAATTTTTTTCTTTAAAATCTTTATCCATTAGCTGACAAACAAAGCATACTTAGATTAAACTGCAAGAGTGTCTAGAAGTATAAACACAAGGAAAGGATTATTTGGGGCTGACTTTAGGTACCTGGGTAGGTCTTTTCCCAACATACTGTTTTAGACACTAAGCTGCATGGTCCTCATACTATCGAACTGACCATGGTAGGTAATGTCGAAATTTTAAAGAGACTACAACTTCTGTGTTTCAGTGTTCCTTTTCGGATCTAATTTATTTTATTTTATTTTGTAACGTGTAGTTAGGTAATTCACGGAATTCAAACCGGGACGTGGCAAGTGAAACATTAACGAGTTTTTAACCGACTTTCAAAAAAGGAGGAGGTTCTATGTTCGTGTGGATGTATTTTTTTTTTTTTTTTTTTTCAAACAATATTTTGCTTGTATAATGTTTTTTAGTCAAACGATTACTTAGCTCTATCGTAAGAAGATCGTGATCAAACAGTTTGACTTTTTATCGGCAAAATAAATACGCACTGCCAAAACTTCATTCCCAGAGTTATTACATAGATGGTTGGAAGGCGTCTAACAAAAGGTTTTAAGGGTTTATAAGGAAGATGTAAGTGGATACGCTGGGAGGGGAGTCCCTAAAAGGACATACGAAGGCCTTATTGTTGATGTCGTTCAAAAGGTCAGGTGTGTAGAACTCTCAATCGGTGTTTGTGTAAGACCAGATGTACCTTTAAACGTAAACGGAGCGAAATAAGTGTGCAATAATCGTAGCAGATGGCGTAGTATGTGGTATAAGCCTATCCCCTTGGGGAAAAAGGCATGAGTTTGTGTATGAATCCCAGAACGATCAAACTATAGCCTGATTAAAAACCATGACTGCGCGCTGGCTCTGAGTCATTTTAGAAAATCAAGTTGTTAGGTTAACTCCCAGGTTGAAAATCAGCGACAGAAAGTACTCCCTGTGTTCTGATCTGACATTATTCTAAGCTTAGGCCTTTAGACTGGCCTGTTGGTCTATGACTGGCCTGTTGGTCTAGTAGTTAGTGACCCTGACTGCTATGCCGGAGGTCGTGGGTTCAATTTCCACCCAGGACAAATGTTTGTGTGGTGAGCACGATCATTTGTTCTGTGTCTGTTATTTATCTATAATATGTATGTATTTAGAAATATATTAGTACGTTTATCAGCTGTTTAGTACTCAGAACACGAGCTCTCAAGCTTAACTTGGGACTAATGGCGTTGTGTGAAAAGTTGTGTAATATTTATTATTTATTTTGGCATTCTAATCTTTGTATTCTGTATATTTTACAGTTTTTAGCTGTATTTATTTTGCTGTAATGTAATTTTATTTGTCTTCTTTCACAACCACAACATGTGAAAACAGCAACACAGTTTCCTGTTGAAAAGGGATCACACAGCAGAACATCAACCGGTGATACAAGACACTAAATCAAAGCTCAGTTCCGTTCAACCTGCATTGACATCGTTCCGGAACAAGTGAATATTAATGTGGCCTTCTCTAATGAGAGCTCGATTGACACGGAAACATGCTGCGTTAAACATCTAGTTCTGGCTGACGATTAGTTTTGTGTGTGTGTGTGTTGTTTTGTGTAGGTGTTGTGAATTTGACGTGGATAACCGGTGATTTTGGTACTATTTATGTCAAATTGTGGTCTAGTTTAATATTACGTAGTTTGTTTATAATATGACTTTTCTAATCGAAATTAATTAAAATTACAACAGCTCAAATTTTGGCAACTCCTTCCTACTCTACTTATCTTCCTTTGTTAAACTTTATTTTTGTTATTTATTAAACCACATCTAAAACCTATCGGCGGGCGCACTATTCTTAATTAACCCAATTTTTTCGATTCACATATACTTACTGATACTTGCCCGGATTTGAAAACTAAAACAGTCTTATGCATGTGAAGCGAGGCTTTAAGCACTGATCTATTACAATTTCATTATTATTATTTTCTTTTCTTCAAAACTGTTACACTAATTATGTAAAATAATTATGTTGCGCCTACACAGTACACCTCACTATTGAAATTTGATGATTATCAGACGCTACCAAATTTCACAGAACTTAAAATCCAGAAACCTGAAATCGCAACACAATAACGTTTCCTACAACCCTATTGGCAGCTAGATCGACAAATTCTCAATACGTACAGCCATTTGAATTGGAATTGTCACTTACAAAACCCCAATCACATAGCACAATAATGTAATTCATCGAATCATTACACGAGAACACTGGAACGGTGTAAATGTACCAATACAGGTGCATACAGAGCTATGATAGTAAACACTAATACACAAAATGTAGGTAGATACAGAAGGTGAGGTTTATAGATCAAGCGAAAACGCAAGCATACAGTTACTGCGTGGTTAAGGCAATCTCAAACGAATACCAGAGTCGTGTGTGCCTGGTTGCTAGCTGCATGAAGTCAACCTTCTGTGCGAATCTACTCTTTGTGGCGATAGCAAACACGATACAAGCCCCGGTGTATTTGCACAACGCTGCATTGGGCTGAATGCCGCATATTAATGTGTCGGACTGTAGTTTTGTGTATATATATTATAATCCATTATTAGCATTGCTTTGTCGAAACTTCATGAGTCTAATTAATAGTAAATGAACAAGATGTATTCGATTTAAATTTCTACTGGAATTAAAAAGCCAAATGAAAGTCATGGTTTAACTTTCAGTTAATGCAGTATGTAAATTAATTTGTTATTTTATCTATTTAGGATTATTTGTGTGTCGTAACCAACCACAGCCAAAATGAGGCTATGAGCTATGGAGTATTTTATCCCTTATAGTGACGTACCCATCGGAAGCTCAGCTCACCCATGGTTCAATGCTGATTGCGCTCATGCTGAAGAGCGTAAGCATTCGGCGTTTCTAACCTGGGTTGACGCTCGTGACCGCAAATCTCCGGATCTGAGCTCAAAGAAGAGAGCCTTTAACCGTGCTGCCAAGTCCTGCAAAAAGGCACTAAAGAAGGCACGCTTCGACCGCATTACCCATATTGGCAAAAAGCTCTCTGCACAGCCGTCCGGTAGCAGAGCATTCTGGTCCCTTGCCAAGTCGGTCGAGGCGAACTTCTGTCGGCCCACATTGCCTCCGCTGGTAAAACCTGATGGAACACTAGCTCATACGGCAAGAGCGAAAGCAGGTCTCTTTGCATCTCTCTTCGCCCATAATTCTCGTCTGGACACTGGCAGTGCTACTCCACCGACTCTGCCTCATTGTGACTCGTCAATGCCCGAGGTTCACATAAGGAACAGAGAAGTTCTGAGAGAGCTGCGTCGTCTAGACGTGAATAAAGCTAGTGGACCAGATGGCATACCAGCGATTGTTCTCAAGGCTTGTGCGCCCGAGTTGTCTCCTGTACTGATGCGCTTGTATCGCCTCTCATTTGGGACTGGTATAGTGCCCAAGTCCTGGAAGCTTGCCAACGTGCAACCCGTGCCCAAAAAGGGCAGTCGTGCCGATCCTGCCAACTATCGGCCGATTTCAGTAACCTCCATACTCTGCAAGATTATGGAGCGTGTATTGAACTCGCGCCTCATGGCATACCTAGAAGGTAACGATCTCCTCAGTGACCGACAGTACGGATTTCGCCGCAATCGGTCTACTGGGGACCTACTAGTGTATGCCACCCACTTGTGGGGCGAGGCCCTCGAGAAGAATGGGGAAGCGATTGCTGTTTCCTTAGACGTCTCGAAGGCCTTCGACAGGGTATGGCACGCTAGCCTTTTGAGTAAGCTTCCAGCGTACGGCATTTCCCCTGGTCTGATTAACTGGGTAAAAGACTTCCTGAGTGAACGGTCTCTCCGAGTAGTTGTCGACGGGTGCTCATCAGAGCCCATGACGACTAATGCCGGAGTTCCTCAGGGGTCTGTTCTCTCTGCAACCCTATTCCTACTGCATATCAACGATCTGCTGGTGCCCGGTATCTATGGGTATGCAGATGATAGCACAGTTGTAGAGAGATACCTGCCCGGTGCTCGGGCTAGTAAGGGGCTAATCCAGTCCGAAAGAGAGGCTATGGTGGAGCGTACGAATAGCTCACTGCAGGCAGTCTCCAAGTGGGGTGAAGCCAATCTGGTGGGATTCAACGCCGCCAAAACACAAGCGTGTCTGTTCACCGCCAAAAGGAGCCCGTTTACCTTAGCTCCTGCTTTTCGTGATGTCTCCCTGGAATGCACCGATCGTCTTCAGCTTTTAGGAGTCGAAATCTCCTCAGACCTGAATTTTGGGCGGTTCATTGAGTCCAAAGCCAAGGTAGCAGCTAGAAAACTTGGCGTTCTTGCAAAGGTCCGGCGGTACTTCACACCGGGACAGCTTTTAATGCTATACAAAGCACAGGTCCGTTCGTGTGTGGAGTACTGCAGCCACATATGGGCCGGTGCTGCAAAATGCCACCTGGCAGCTTTGGACTCGGTGGAAAGGCGTGCGAAGAGACTAATTGGTGATCCAGATCTGGTTGAGTCCAATCTACAGAGTCTTGAGCACAGGCGAAGGATAGCCAGCCTTTCGGTGTTTTACAGGATGCATTTTGGAGAGTGTGCGCAGGAATTACATGATTCGATTCCACCATCTCACTTCTACCATCGGACAAGCCGACGTACGGCGAGTATCCACCCTTATGTTGTTGAAACCTCTACGACCCGGACCAAGCGGTTCGCCTCGTCGTTTATACCACGTACATCAAGGGACTGGAACAATTTGCCTGCTGCGGTCTTCCCGTCCGATTATAATTTGGGTGTCTTCAAGGCAAGAGTGAATAGGCTCCTAATAAACTAGTGCGCCTCACCATCAACGATTGCATCACTGCTTACCATCAGGTGGGATTGCAGTCAAGTACTAGTTTATAATATTTAAAAAAAAAAAAAAAAAAAAAAAAAAAAAAAAAAGGCGAGTAGTCCTAGATTAATTGACTGATGGGCCGAAAAACGCAAAAATGACAAAATCTAATGAAAGAGGATGGGGGAGACTTATTCCCAGCCGTGAGACATTAAACCGAATGTAAATAAGACAAAAAATAGCTACAAAGTAACGTGAGAAGTTTAATCGTACGCTTGTTATCGAGATACACATATAAAAGGCTGACCGTTTGGAGCCGCCTGGAGCGACATTTTGTCAAAATAATAACATGTTACTTATTCTCAGACAAAATTTATCTTTTAACTGTTGAAATAAAATAGTATCGCAATAAAATACAATTTCTAACTTTTCTTTTCTTCTCAGAGAGCGCACCAAAATGCTCCTTTAATATTTCTCAACAATTTATCACCAGCTTTGAGTGTATTTTAAATGTTTATGCTTTAGGTGAGTTGGAGAGCTGTCATGAAATACCTGAATAACGTGGATATATGAAGTGCCTCGTTTTCACCACGACTGACGCATGTTTAAAATATCTCTTGAAATGATAATAAATTCAAAAGGGCAAAAATATTTCGTATTTTATTACCTACACCAAGTGAATTTGAGGTAAAAATAATATTAACGTATGATATTTTAGATGTTTTTCTGCCCACACAGGTTGTCAGTTTACCTACTTTATCACATAGAAGACGTGGCGGGGTTAACTATTTTAGTTATTTTAATATTATCTTTTTATAAAACCTGTTCATCTTTCTACGAAATGAGGATTCAGTCGTGGTGGGGGTTGTCCGGGTTGCTAGTTTATATTTTGTGATTAGACAAAGCTGCTTAGTATTTCAATTAATCGCATGTAGAATAATAATATTGAAGATACCAATTACTAAAATTACGCATTGAACAGCATTATAAAAAAATGAAACTTTGAAATGCACTACCTCGTTGGTCTAGTGGTTGCAAGCGCCACTACTGAGCATGAGGTATCGGGTTCGATCCCCAGGTCGGGCAAAGTGTTATTGAGTTTTTCTTTCTGGAATTTCTCAGTAGCAGCACGGAGTCTGAATTTGTGTCCGATTGATGGCAATAGGCTCGCCCCCTATTACATGGGACTTAAACATAACTGGCGAAATGTGGGTGTACTACCAGGTACACCTCTGCCTAGCCCTTCGGGGATTACAGGCGTGACGTTATGTTTTGTGTAAATTTTAAAATCACTTGCTTTGAAGGTACTTTTTTTAAGCGCCCGTAGACTTAAGTGCTCTAGGAATTTCTCGCCTGTATTTAGGCGCTTTTTAAACATTCTAACTAACATACACAAACAGACCCGGATTCTATCTATAGGCCCAAATACATTCAATACTTATTATAGACGGGACATCACGACAAAAATTTTCAACTAAAACTTGTGTCCTAGTGGTCACAAGTCTATGAGTTTTTTTAAGTACGCTCCGCTGCCGCTCCAATATTCATATATTATTCTAGATGGCGTTACTGACACATGGGATCAAAATTGTTCTATGACATTTCCTTTACGCTCTATAGTAGGTATTTTAAATCTCTTCGTATAGGCCTTACAAAAACTTGATCCGTGCTGCTATTGTAATCATGTTGTACAATTGTATGTCAGCAATTCAGACGTTCGGTTTGATGACTTCGGGGAATCGGTCATCGGCCATAATGGGCTATTTAACAAAATTTTAGTTTTTAGTCTCTCATCTAGATTACAAGAAAATATTCGACATATAATTTTTCCTTTTTTCATGTAATAAAAAAATATCGGCGATACATCGGGTCGAAATGTCGCATGACGTCACTAGCCAGTAGGTACAGTACATACTAGGTAATGACGTTACGAGCCCCATCTCCTCAACTTGAATGCGTTTAATCTGAGCAGTTTTCCATCAATTTGAAAAAGAAAAAAAATACATGTCGAATATTTTCTTGTAATCTAGATTCTAGATGACGGACTAAAAATTAAAATTTTGTCAGGTAGCCCATTCTAACATTCGAAATCAAGCAGTAAAGCCGTGTGCCTTCTATTTGTCAAAGAAAAATACAAAGAAAAACACAAAAAAAAAACAAAAGCAAACTAGAATGGAAGCTCTGATAATTAAATTATTTTATAATAAAATCTTTTTCGTGCAAGTTGTGATAGCATTGCATCCAGATCGTCACGTATTTTTGTTTTTAAATCTTTTGAGTTCAAACAACGACCATCCTTGTCAATGGATGCACGCGGATAACTTTATAACGAGAATAAAGTTGAAAGTGAACTTCCACAGTGAAACAATGTACTGGCTTTTAGGGATCTCTAGTAAATTGAAAAAACACTTTTCAGGACGTATAACACATTTTCTGTTTAATACACCTCCTACATGCAGAAGGTAGCCAGAAACTACAGAGCGCCCGCGCCATTTGCAACGATTTTTACATATTTCTTTTTCTTTGTTTACATTCATACATGTAGGAGTACCTTTTTAAATATCCCAAAAAGTACTGCTCAAACTTTATACCTTGTAGTTTAGTATCTATGCATTTTTTTTATCTTTCTCGTCGGTTTCTATGTTTCAATTATCAGGTCTCGAGCAAATTTTTATTGAGTTTTCATCTGGGTATCCTCAGCAGAAGATTGAGTTTGTGCCTGATTAATATTACTACCTTGCTACCTACACTAAACATAACTGGCGAAACGTATGTTTTCTTAGAAACACCTCTATCTAATCTTTTAAGTCGAGATTCTTTATAGTGAACAGCAGTGCTATTTCTGTATAAATCACTCTGTGAAAATACAGGTGAAGTGAAGGCGTGTTGACTGTTGAGCTGTCATTCCATACTAATGCTAGGCATTGACAACAGTTACAGTTCATTTAATTGAAGTTAAGATTTCAATACATTTACAATTGATTTCTTTGACCCAAATAGAAGAAAAACAAATGAAACATAATTAAGCTGCAACAAAGTGTCCAAACTTATGACATTTCCATACCATCCGATGACGTAAATACCGATATTGGACTTCCCCAAATAAGCCGCACATACCAGGTAGTAACTCGTAGTTATTTGCAGACGCTCGCTCGCAGCAACCGTGACTCACACGGAGCTCCGAAATTTGTGGTCCGGACTAATAAGAGCATGGTTAACCGTACGGATTTCTAATCAGCACTTCGTAGCTATTGGTTCTCTATGAATTTGGAGGTGTATTGTTGGCGAAGAGATTGAATAATTTTATTTAAGCTTGAAGGTGGTAGTGATGTACAGTAATCTTCTTCACATGATAATGCAATCCATATTTCATTTATTTATTTTGTGAATATAGGTATTATAATAAAATTCTATATAAGTACAGATTTGTTCTATAATACCATTTCAAGCCAAAAGGAATACAAAACAGTGTCATGGTTACCATATTTTGAACAAAAACATTTAAAAGAAATAAAATAATAAATGTATGCATACGTCAACACGTACGACATTTGTCTCGGGTGGGAATCGAACCCACGACCTCCGGCATAGCAGTATGTATGTATTATGTTGACAAGTCAACCACTCGGACGCGTCCGAAAAGGAATGCCCAATTCCATAACTTATTTCAGAGTTTCGTAGCAAAATGAAACACAATTTTCAATTCTGTCAGGTATTTCATAATCCGCTAAAGTTGAGGTTACTCGTGAGATATTTCCCTCTAGCCCCGTCCGTCTTTTCTAAGAGTTGTGAAACTTTATTATGAATTTAGTTCGGTCTACTCCCAGTGCATCTGTGAGGAGGGATCGAGATAGATTCAGCTCAGAGGTTAGAGGGACGATAGGTCATTGACTTTGGTCGTGTTCATGCTGTTGGTTTGTGTGTGCTAACAAAAATAAGTAAAATGGTCCTTAACTTTATATTAATACACGTATGTGAGGTTAGACTAACTATACCGTAGGTTTTCTAAATGAAAAACGAGTGCTAAACACAGCTAAATTTCGACTACCGGGCGACCACTGATCACAATCGTCTCATTTGACCAAAGACATTCAATACCTATAGACCGGACATCACGAACAAAATTTTCGTCCGAAAAAGTGTGGTCCTGCTGGATACAAGTCTATGAGTTTTTTGTAGTACGCTCCGCTGCCGCTCCAATATTCATATATTATTCTAGATGGCGTTGACATTTCCTTGACATGCCCGCTCTATAGTATTTTAAATCTCTTTGCATTTGCCGAATAAATACCGGCGATTGACTGGCCTGTTGGTCTAGTAGTTAGTGACCCTGACTGCTATGCCGGAGGTCGTGGGTTCGATTCCCACCCAGGACAAATGTTTGTGTGATAAGCACGATCATTTGTTCTGTGTCTGGGTGTAATTTATCTATAATATGTATGTATTTAGAAATATATTGTATGTTTATCAGCTCTTTAGTACCCATAACACAAGCTCTTAACTTAGCTTGGGACTAGATGGCGTTGTGTGAAAAAGTAGTGGAATATTTATTATTATTATTTATTATTAAATTGCCATCTTTTGGGCTTCTAGTAACATAATGTTTTTAAGTACTAAACATATTAAATTATACAAATTAGTGGTAGGTTTTTAGTAAATATATGTTTACGTGAGTAGAAGGAGTAATTGAGAAATGTGAATATAATATGTCAGAAGCTAATTTCAGTCTGTAGCTTTAACAACAAAGAGATTTAAAATACTATGAATGTCTTTGTTTGACAAGCTTTTTAGTGACAGACCGTACACGCGTCACCTTGCCAACAAAAGGAGTTTGCGTGTGCGGAGTTTGTTGTGTTCTTAATTAAAATAAATAAGCTTTAATGTTGTGATGTGTGTTGAACCCTACAGGTTTATCTGTAAGTGGATCTGTCTAGTCACTTACTCATCAATAACATAAAATTAAATTTTCAAGTTCTAATCCCTGACAATAAATATACTGAAATAAACTTTTTAAAGTCACAATAAAGATTTTATTAAAAGATAATACCAAACCACCAGTGATACCAGTCAAACGATGCAGACCAAGACTAGAAAGGTCTTCTGAAGTAGGTAATAACTATGCATGCATCAGTCCATCACGTAGCTCAACACTATTTACGGCGAGGGAGATAATTCTAATTATAATTAACAATGTAGACTAAATGGCATACAAAATAACATTCTTCAAACATTAACCTTCTTCAGTTGGAGTCTAAACTTTAAATTGAAAAGTGCTCATGAAGCTGTTAGTAATCCTTTATAATTTAAATTGGCCAACCTTCGAAAAGCAGGAATTTCATTAATGTGTTTTCCCTTACACGTGTTTTGTATCTTTAGGTACGAAAATAGTACACAGTGTGAAGCTTTTGTAATTTAACTCAATCACTTATCTAATTTGGGAGCGTGTAATATAATTCTACCTTCGTTATAACATTAAAAAGGCTTAAATTCAAAAGTTTTTTACCAAAGTGTCATAAAACTTTGCTGACAATGCTCCAAAAAGACAGAGTACTTTGAGTGAACATTTCCATAAACCTCTAAGGAGGCCTATATTTATAGAAATCTATTGTCGATTTACCTTTTTTTTTGTCTTTTCCATTTCCAGGGAAGACCTTTTAAAGGCAAGATGGATGTGACACGGAGCACTCCAGTATAATAAAAACGGAATTCCTTCATTAACGCCGAGAGGGATCCTTACACCGTGGACGGGATACCGGCTTTCTTAAGGATTCTTCCAACTTAAATCACTTTCAAAGAAGTGCCCTAAAGTTTAATTGATAGCCAGAGTTGGTCCTGTTTACGGATTTTCGAACCACGTATAATTTAAACGGTTGGTAATTGAATGTTATGGACGTGGTCAGCAATCTAACCAAGAAAATGATCAAAGGAGATACAGAGGTGGATAAAAAAACTATCCATCAACATTACATTATGTTGTATTTCCTGAAGGGTAAGACAAAGCTTTACCTATATACTTCCCTATACCCACATTCCATCAGTCACGTGTTAAGTCCCATATAGGACGAGTCTGTTACATCAACTGGCCACAAATCTAGACTCCCAGTTGCTACTGCGAAACTCATATTGAAAACTAATAATACTTTGTCCAGTCTAAGAGTTGAACCAAGAACTAATAAGTTAAGCAGTAGCGATACTAGACCAGCAAAGTAATTAATGAAATACCTTATGTTATGTACGAATATTTAACAAGATAATTAAATTATATTTCTATATAAAGTTAATTTTGTAACATTTCTTAATCGGCAACTATTCTACCTTTATCGAGTTTCAGTCGTTATTACCTACTGCGTTACTAGCCTAGGACACAGCCCTCTTCACTGTGGGAAGGAGTAGGCTGTATTCTACGCGAGCCCAGTGTGGTTTGGTAGTTGACACCGGTCTTCGAATGTTTGGTTCTAGGACACGCCGGTTACCTCACGATGTTTTCCTTCACCGTTTTGTAAACTGGTGTCAATTATTACTATTGACCATAGATATCCGCTATTGACACAACATTTTGAACTGAAACTGTGTGTGTCAGCACCGAAACATGACTGTACTTTATTCCTTAAGTACGTTCCGGGTAAAACGGGGTGACGAGAAACTCAAGGGTGAATAGAAAAAAAACTTTGTTTTAACGTACAACTTTTATATTCACTAAGGTTAAAAGTTTTTTGTCACATTATACGAGGACAATACTTTTAAATAATTCAGATAAAATTATTTCGACACCTTGTTAGTATCAAATATTATTAAACTAGCGTGAAAATCCTCCTCAAAGTTTTGTTTTTGTTCACTCCGATTTACAATACAATTGTCTTTATTTCTTTTTAACGCCATTCAATGTCTCTGCCCATCTATCTAACGTCAACGTGCCTCTCTATCATGTTTTCATAAATGACATGGTACGAAAGTGAAAGGTGAGCAAGGACCGATACGCAGGACAACACAACGCTTTTGAGTTAACTTTTCTCCTCATAAAATTTCCACACAGGGGTCTTTATAATTATGAAAATCGATTCATAAGAAGTAAACTCCAGAAACTTCCTTTCGTCAATGTCACATATCTTCTAACAAGCACAGAAATGTCTGTAGGTATGTGTCTTCCACGAAAATAATTTCTATGTATGTATTTATATCCGAGTAAATCCTTTGAAGTCTTATAGAGCGGTCTGAAGATTCCGACTTTATCCTTCGCAACCGAAAGTGGATTCACTTTGATTTACTAACGTGTGTCGCTTTGGTTTCTACGTATCAGGATTGTGGAAATGTTCCTTTTTAAGTTATTTATAAAATTATTTTTTTTGGCACATAAAGCATATTATAGTATGACGGATTTTTTTAACGACTCCTGGGGATTATTTAGATTAAATAAATTTAATGTAACTAAGATTGTGGTGATTATAGTGGCAAATTTAAATATTGCCTTAAATGTTAATGACGTGATTACAATGGAATACCAACTGAAATGATAAGTCTTAATTTTAATAATTCTAACCTGTACTATTTTGTAGGAAATGAAGAAAATAAATAATTTGATAATATAAATGACGAAGTCTAAGAAATCTGTAACTAATATTTAATAGGTGTAAAATTAAGTGTTTGTACGCTTGCCAGGGTGGGTTTGTAAATGGGTAACCGTTCATTACATATCAAAACTCCTCCGTGTCTCGGAAAACACGTCAAGCCATGTTATAATAGAAGATTGTTGTGCTATTTATAATACGAAAAATATTAACATATTATTTGTTAGGTAAGAAAAATACATAGGAACGTTGAATAACAGAGAAGTTTAAATATAGAACACATAATGAAAAAAGAAAATCGATACACTTATGACCAGTCAGTACGTCTTTTCTATCATTTTGCAGATCTTTGACAGTCGTTGGACATGTTGTCAAAGCCCTGAGAGTCTGACAATCAGTTCAAGCAAAGGGTATCGTGTTACTCAGTTACTGAGTTGTGGAGGACAGAGGCAGTCACTCCATGAAAAACACTGGTATTCAGCAGCTGCAACCAGCTAGACTGGAAGCTGATCCCAATATAGCTGAAAAAACTTAACTATTCTTGATTGACACAAAGCTAGGTAAAATTTTATCGTCGCCATCGGGTAATATTCATACGCATAATAAATAAAGGGAAATTATATGTGCGGCAACAAAAGTTTTCTTTAGCACCTGCAACCTAGCGTCTTTTTTTATATGTTGGCGACGAGTTAATAGAACAGCTTCAATTATATTAATTCATCATCTTTACTATTCCAACAGAATATTAAAAAAAACAGCGTCAATTTACGAGCATAAATTATTATGACTCCGAGCTACCGATAAATATATTTACTTCTGATTGGATAACTCAGCGACTAATGTTGTAAGTGAGCTACTTTATATATTTTAGAGATTCAACATCTGTCTGCTAATAAAATCAAATTCCAGCCTCAAAATTAGCAATCAAAGTTTTTCATTCAACAACTAAATTAATAAATCATATTCTTTTTTCGTGAAAGTTTGCAACACGAGCGCGGGAGTGTACCTGACGCTCGTTGGGAATCAGAATAAAAAAAAATCAAAATCAAAAGTCTTTTTTCAAACTAGGCTGAGAATCAGCACTTTTTGAACGTCAAAAAATATATAAAGACAGTCCATCAAAAACGGCCCACCCTTCGCCACTTCCTAGTGTTACAAACTACAAACTCCCCAGCAACACATCTGTCTGATTCGTTTGAAGAACGAGGTAATGATTGTCACGTGTTAGCTAGCACACTCCAATATACCGAGATTAAGAAAAAAAAAAAGTAAATTCATATTAACATTGAAATCTAAACTCAAGCAAAACAACTACAAAACTGAAAGATAACAGCCTCCAGGTATAAAAGGCGTACCCGCTTACATGTGAAATGCTGGCTTATATTCATAAGGCTGTGACTATAAATTTAAAATGATAATCTAGGGCCATCGAAGTGAAACCAATAAGCAGTTAACTGTTATAACAATAATAAAAAATAAAAAAGAAAACCATTGGTAAGCAAGTCGACCAGTCACCACAAGCAGCACCCGTTCACGAGCATAACGCAAAGATCAGCCATTAACCTCCTCGCCATATCTGAGGGAAGGGGGCAACCCGATCCACGACGCTACCGCAAGCAGCGACGTCTATGAGAGCATGACGAACTTGCTCTGGCTACTCAAAAATAAAGAT
The DNA here is from genome assembly GCA_921972225.1 of Euplexia lucipara. Taxonomy (NCBI): domain Eukaryota; kingdom Metazoa; phylum Arthropoda; class Insecta; order Lepidoptera; family Noctuidae; genus Euplexia; species Euplexia lucipara. The sequence goes on along the minus strand of OV179152.1, from coordinate 14,694,002 downwards.
AATTAAAGAACCGTTGAGGTTGCTAGTTCACCACATATTGCTATACAACTCATTACTGGAAAGAGACTACGATAAAACTGTAAAGAGAGGATTATTGTCAAAAAAAAAAAAGTCAAATTAAAAGTTACAAATAAATTAGCAATTTATAGCTCGTCAGTAAGCTAACTACAAGTGAAAGAACGTAACAACATTGTCTTGTGTTCAACAAAGCGACCAACTACTCTTGTCGTCTAAATAACCGTTGATTGAATAATATGCCTTCGAACAAAGGTTCGATTTAACTTTGGCTTTAAACGCATTAAAAGGCGATTCCATTAAAGAAAGTGGTAGCTTATTATAGAAGCGGATACCAAGCCCCACAAATGAGCTCTGGACCTTATGAAGACGGTGGAAAGGAGCGTGTAATTTGTGCTTATTTCTGGTGTTAAAATTGTGGATGTCACTGTTTTTGGTGAGCATGTGTATGTTTTGCCTTATATATAATATGTTTGCAAAAATGAATTGAGATGCCACCGTAAGAATACCAATCTCTTTAAATAGTTCTCTTAAGGAGACTCTGGACCCTAGCTGGTATATTGCGCGAACAGAGGGGCGCGACCGGCCATTTGTACCAATGAGCGAGCTCTATTCGGTGCGTGCAGCAACGAGTTCACGTGTATTTCTTTACATTAATGACACGATTAAGGAGTGCTCGTTTTCTTATTTGAAAAACGTTTGTGATAGTGGTTATGATGTGTGTCCACTGTGACTGTCCAGATTTTCACCGCAAGTATTCTTGCAAGCATTTGGTGGGTCTGGCTATCAGGATGAAACATGCATTTCCGCCGCCAGAAGCAAAAACACAAAAAAATGGTGTAAAGAGGAAGCGTGAGAGACCAGGTAAAGCACAACCTGCGCTGATTATTCAGTGACAAATAACAATGTTATTCATTATTTGATTGCCTTACATTATTGTAACTTAGGACATAAGTACAATATTATACTTAACATAAAGACCTTATGCTACTGCCATTAAAATTATCTGATTTACAAATAACATAGTTGTTTGGTTTTAATTTTCCCTAAGGTGTGTCCAAACACAAACAAACACAGAGTTGCAGATGTTTGTTTATGATAACAATATTTTTTGTATGTTCATTTGCGTAGGTATAATAGTCAATTACTTATGGTAACATTATAAATAGATAGGCGAATACATGAAATTAGAGCTTTCATTGACCATTATTTGATGACAATAATAAGGAAATTTTATGTTCAAATATAGTAGATTCACTCATCAATTACTTATGCTAAAGTATAAAAATAAAGGTGACTCTATGAAATTAGAGTACGTTGATATTATTTTATAGATGAAGTTGATACACTTATTAGAAGCTGGCAATGAGTATACATATCACAAATTTAGTTGCTTAAGAATTATCACCATGTTGCGTCATATTAACAGTAGCTTGTTTTACAATATATGGTCGCTTATAAACCATTTATTAGACGCTAAAAGTTCGTCGTTGACCTATTAATTCATTAGACAACTAAATATATTTGCAGACGAGAATGACATTTTAAAGAAGCTGCCTTAATTAGCACCCATAAATAAATAGAAAGAATTTTTACGAACATTTATTTTAAATAAATGAAGCATGTCTCTGTTATATTTTTTGTGTTGTCCATTTCCCCTAGAACCATCGAGGTTCATTAATCAAAAGTCGATTTATAAGTCGAAAAAGTTGTTAAATTCAAAGCTCTTTCAACGTTTATTCTTTTTGTCTAACAAGGGCTGACAATAAATCGGGAGTTGTCAACCTTTTCTGTCCGTTAAATAACTTTTCTGATTCGTAATTCGTAGAGATTTGGTGATTTGAAATCAGACGAGTGTTTTTGTTGTAAAGTGCTAATTGTAACGGATTAATATCTGAAGCTAAGATAATAAATTAAATTAAATTAATTCCACAACTTTCACATAACGCAATCAGATCTAGCCGCAAGCGAAGCAGAGCTTGTGTTATGGGTGCTATACAACTGATAAACATGCTTTTATATATAATACATACATATTATAGTCAGATTACACCCAGACACAGGACAAATTATCGTGTTAATCACACAAATATTTGTACTGGGGGGAATCGAACCTTTGAGGATCGGAGGTCGTGCCTCCGGCATAGCAATCAGAGCCACTAGCTACTAAAATAACAGGCCAGTCAAAAACAATAAAACTGAGTGACAACTATTAACAGACCAACTGGCTAGCACTGGCTAAACTGGCAGCCATTGTATCCATGTAACTTAAACATCACTGTCAAAATAAGGGTTTAGGTTTCTACTACAGGTAAACCTTTAAAGGAATACAGGCGTAATGATGTTCAGAAACAAGAAGTTGTGAAGTTGATTACATTAGTACAGAGTATGGTAAACGCCGTGACGTCGGATGTCATTTGCAAATGGCGCGAACGATGTCACGTGTATGGAGTCGTGTTGGGAAGTGGAAGCTAGGCAGAGCTGATTTGGATTTGAGACACCAACGAAGACACTAGTCCTGTCTGTTTACCTATCTGAGTTATGTAATGTGATTAACATTATTAAAGTGAGGTTATCACCGCAATGAAGATTATTATTCAACGTTATGTACCTGGTACCACGAAACTCCTGATGTCGGCCCATACCGCTCAGCCATCGCTGACGCCGACATACATAAATATTTAATATACAGACGTAGCGATAGTAATACAAGTGAACGGTACCTAATTTCTAAAATATAGTGATAATTTAGAACGTTTCATATTATTTGGTTTCTAAAACAGTGTCCCAAATTTTGTTGCATCGGGTTTAAATGGAGGACGCCAACACAACATAGTTGGGAGAAACCAAGATCATAATGACAATAAAAAAAATCAAATATATTATTAGAAGTACCAATATTGAACGAGGCAGCTCCTAATACATATTTTCACAAGTATGTATTGTACACAAATTGCGTTGGAACACGCGATATCTCAATACTGCGCGTTCCTGAATGTGATGATTAATCGAGGAAACGCCGCGTGCTTTCTGTATTCTAATTGGTCGGTCGGCGAGTCTAACAAATTACTTTTTCACAAAATACAAAAGATCCATTATCCACTCAAATTAGTTCCCAAAGGAAATCATTAATTTTAATCAATGTTTCAAAGGCTTCGGTTTCTAAGCGTAAAATATCGGATCGGGGCCGTTTACGATGAGAAGTATCGATAGTAAATTAATATATTAGCTAAGTAGTTTTTTTTTGTTTTTCGAAACTGTGTTTAAATGCTCTTTGACGTTTCTTTGAACTACACTATAACAGCAATAAAGTGCTCTTAAACTATTATTGACTTGGCAAAGGATTTACGTCAGACAAGAACCACTACTCTTCTTTATTTATTCCCAGTTCTTTTTAGAAGTACCTATCAGTAAAAAATATATAAGCTAAATACTAGAACTTAATATCTTTGATGCCAGTTCAAGCGTGTAAGACTTAATTTCCTGATAACAGCGCTCTAATTGAAAAATCAGAAACGATGAGAGCTATATTGAAAATGGATGTAAGATTTTTAGTCATTTTTTTCATGGGGGGACTGAATTCTGAGAAACATTCAGAAAATAAAAAGATTTTATAGGAGCTAGCAAGCTATTTAAACCAAAAAAAAGGTAGGGACATTACCGGCTGTAATTAGTACACGATATAACCCCGCTTTTGGAAATAAAATATCAACGCGTCACAAATTGACAAGACAAGTGAAGCTGCGAGGGTGCGGCTGTGAGTGTGGGTGGTGGCTGTTGCAAATTGGCATGATACAATGCAATGTTGCACTGTATCAATGACAGAAGTTAACGTAAATATGACAGTTAGTGTCATTAATTTTACGATCGCTATTCTTCCAGTGCTTAGATTAAGTCCAGAACGTGTTATGACGAGAAAGCTATTTCAGTGGAAGATATAAATACGCCGAGAAAATGTTCGTATTAATCTGGAGACAAAAATAGATGGAAAGATTCAGACGTGGACATTCCCTCGCGAGTAATTAACTACGCATACGCATACTCGCGGTAGTCTTATAGCCTTTAATAATAAACTAGTTTTGATTACTAAAGCCAAAGCGTAGGTGATAAGCTCGCATAAATCAGGTCTAATAGATACGGAATCTTTAAACGGATAGTAGATATACTAAGATAGATAGTAGATAGTATATCTAGTTACATTAGGAGCGTCCTACAAATGGATCTTCCCACTATAAATCAGGTACGTAAGGAATTTATGTGTAATAAATTCCCAAACGCAAGCGCAGGTAAGTATTAATAATGGCAACTGAATTAATTTCACATATGTCGGCCATCTTGCTACGCATGAAGGGTTCTTGGCAAAATTATTAGATTGCAATCTAAAGGAATGGCCACTTTTCTTTTTTTTTCCTACTTGGAACACTTCCAGATGTTTTCAATTTGTAAGTTTGTGAAGTAAGACTTAAGATTTATGTTTCATACTTAAGTGAAGATTTTTGCTTTACGATAGTAAAGGTTACAAATATACAAGCGTCTTTTCCTTTCAATTTGTGTTTGATTTGGATTAAATAACATTTATTCTAAATGAATGCCAGTAAATGGTCAATATAAGAGACCTGTGTGTGTGACTTATTGTACAGACGCCAGCACATCAAGTTACCCCAATGTGTCAAATTTCTTTGATCGTTTTTCAACTTTATGTCAAACAAAATAAGGTTCATATTCAATTGAGAATAATTGACACATTGGGGTAACTTGATGTGCTGGCGTCTGTACATAAATAAACATTCAATGCATGTAGGTATAAGCTGTGGGTTTACCTGTACCTCTACAAATAAACGAATGTATTGTACCTATATTAGTTCCTAGTCTAAGGAATCTTTTCATAGAACTTTGAAGTCGTAGTAACTTCATTCTAATCACAATTCACATGTGCAATGAAAGTTTACAAAATTCAGGATAAAACAAAGTGTCCCCAAGTCAACGTTCTTGGTGAATAAACAGTCCAACACTACAGTATCATAAACAATAAGTGTACAAAGGGTAACATAAATTTTATTGAGCAATGCACTAGAGTGTAACTCTACGGCAATTTGGATTACCATGCGCCAGAAATTCAAATCATCCTAGAGAAATGGAGGTAGGTAATAACTAGATGGTGAAAGCTCGCTAACGCGGTCATACGTCATCCACACTGCTATCACGGTTCCGCAGTGCCGTGTTTGCCGACGGAACTCTGTTCCCAAGTTTATCCCCAGGCTGATAAAGTGCCCGGACTTCTGATCGTTAGATTCTAAAAGTTTTAGTGCTAATGAAAATTAAATGGACGGTCTAGTATTAGATAATGGGCTCGATACGTCAAAAGATTCACTGGTTTCTTTAATCTCTTCATAAAACACTAGCTTCTGAACGCGACTAGAAACTACCTAACATATACTATACTGATGATAGAAATCCACAATCGGCAATCGTGTAGTAAATACTAGTTCCAATGCATTTTTATTACCCTCTACATACACACTGATATTTTTTTAACTTTGTTATAAACAGTATAAGGTTTATGTTTACTTGGAAAACAAATCCGTTTGGGGTGGCTTCATGTTCAAGCGCCGGTACAAATGTATAGAAGAAAACATAAATCCGATAATATTTCAATGATAAATATAGTGCAATAAAATGAAAAGTCAATAAAGCTGCTAATTTGAAACAAAAACAGTCAAGGGCACACGACACAAAATCATTCATAATATTAATAATATTCAGGTATTCCAATTACAACACGAAATGAAAATTTAATACCTTATTTCGATGCGTATCAATCATAACGCAACGGTAGAATTCACGATTTCAGGAGTATTAATAACGTAATTTACAATCATGGATCTCCGGAAATGTGAAGATAGGACCACAGAGTGGTTTAGTACAGAAGGTTGATGAATAACCAAAAATACACGTAGACATGGACCGGTCACGCATAGCAAGTGCAGCGGACGGACTAGAAACTGGCATTGAGAATTTGCGATTTCTCCGAACGTATGCGTTTATGCGTGCGAGAGTATGAAATCAAACTTCTGTACTTTTATACAATGTGACAGGAAGATTCGAAGTCCAAATCCAGTTTCGTAACAAAGACAAAGGGATGTATTGGAAATATAATGGACGAGACGTCACTTTCATTAATACCGAACAGTTTTAGTTAATTGGGGTTCTTACTGGAAGAAATGGGATCGGGGGCAACGCTAATACAATATTAATTTGGGTAAGAAAGACAAATTGTACCAGAATTGATACTCGTAGGAGTGGGATGAAGTTTTTACGGGGATAATAATCTCGAAATATTAAAAAGAAATAGTTTCTTTGATTCCGACATTATTCCATAATTTTCTGTATAGGCGTTTGCAGTATACATAATTATGTTCGCGTGCCTACTAATTTCGAGCATGCTAAAAGTTTACTAAATGAAGAAGAGCATCCATGGGCTCTATAGTATAAAACTGGAGATGTGTAAAGTCTTTAAAAATTGTCAATGAAGACCAATTCAGTATCAAAGGTCAAGAAGCGTATCCGGTCGGTTCCACGACATTAGTGCTGAACAATCTAAATCACTTCGCAACAAGCTAGTTCAACAAAAGACAAAACTCCCGTCTCTATATCGCCACAGAGAACGAGACACTTGATGTTCGATGCACGATCGAATAGCTATCAAATAGCTGCTGTAGATAGTGCATTCGCCGTGCCACATCCATTTGGTTGGGCTCCAAGACATTCGTCAAATAACTGGGAGGATCCGGTAGGCGACGTGTTCCAGACATTTCGTGAACAAGTGCTACACGATTCGTAACACTTGTAATTCAATTTATGTTTGAAGGAACACCGCGTTAAATGTTCGAAGCTGAATCGGTGACGTTTAATTTGAATATGCGGGTAGGTGGGTTGGTAAAACAAAATTTTGCGAGGGTGGTTTCTGGTACAAATTGGGGTACTTACCCAAAAGTTTTAAGCAAATTACAGGAAACAAATAAAGATTCTTTTAAAGCAAATCTGAATTCTTTTGCGCCTCTGTCTTTTAACAGGAAAATCACAGACAAAAATCTTTTATTTACTTGCAAGAAGATTTTATGCAATGCGTCCCAAGTATAAATGCCGAAAACGAAGACCCAGTACCTGAACCAAAAAATGATGCGGCTACAAATTTTTATTTGAACTGGAATGGAGAAAACTACATTTTCTGGTAAAGAAATATCTTTCTCATCTTATCACGTGAAGATAGCAGAAATACTAAAATAAAGTTAGATGAAAGTTTTTTTAATCTTTGATAATATAGAATAGATCATTTATTTGACACATACATGGCATGCAAGATATTACATAAAATTATATAACTGTCATGTTTTAGACCGAAACTAAAAAGTAATATAGTATCTCGTGACTTATACTAACAAACGTTATTTACAAAGCAGATGTAGGTGGTAACGCCGGGAGGGGACGCCCTAGAAGGACATACATAGACCTTATTGGTTAGGTTCTTCAGAAAAATCAGGTGCGTAGTCCTGGCAACTGGCGTGTGTGTACTTATGACAACATGTATGAATGTAAACGAAGCAAAAGAAGTACCTATGTAAGAATCGTAACATATAGCGCACTGTAGTTTTGTGCCTACCCCCATGGAAAAGACGCGTTCATGTATGAATGTATGGATGTACCTAGATTTTAATTTATCACAAAGCTTAAACTACGCTTTAACTTAATGTTTCTTCCCAAAAGCAGTCAAGCAACACAAACGCGCTTCAATTGTTGGAACTATCAATTGTTCCCTACTTACTGGTCCGGAACACTAAAAATCCTGTAGTATTCAGTTCCCAGATTCAGCATGTTGGCGCAAACATTCCAATTGTCTGCACCCATTGACGCGAGGCGGGCATTCCCTTGCTTCTGCTGCATTCCACGGAACATGGTTCCTGCGGTACGGACATGCTATACCTGTCTCAGGATTTTGGGAAGCTAATTGTATATTTTACCTTTCGGTATAGGATGGTATTTGTATACTGTACATAATAAAAATTAACTGAAGTAGAACAATACTTGACCTTTCTGGTTTTATTAATACAACTTTTGCTTATTTGCTTTTATCTAATTTTATACCTTACCTTTAATTTAAACCTCGCCAAACAAATATTTCTCGTGTTTTGATTAATTTTCGGAATCCGAATCTGAATTAAACCACTTTATATTAATATTCGTGGAACAAAAATCCTGTACATTTAAAATTGGGTTTGTGAAATATTAAAGGTAGAAACGATTCAATATCGGTGTAGGTTGAGTCGAATAAATTCAATCTAATCCGAATATGCGAAAGAACTGTCAGGTAACCGCAAAAGTCGAACCCATATAAATTGGAGGAAATATTAAAGAGCCCTACGATAAAGTCATAGATATTATGGATGGGTACTAGGGTCAATTGAAATCAATGAGATCTTTATTGCAAGTTCACTAAATTGAGATCGTTTAAGGTCTCTGTGGAAACCAAAATAATAATGATAGCAATGTTAAAATAAAAATGTTAAAATTATAATTATGGTTTATGGTGCAATTTATTTAACCCTTCTACTGTCTCATAGTTTTGCTTATAATTATTTTTTTTATTATTGTTAGCGATCGTGGTTGAGATGAAGAAATTACAAATAAACTTATTTTAAAGATATAGTGACGTTTGATTCTTCATTTTATCATAAAAAAGACTAAGGCTATAGATTTAACATGTAGAGTATTTTGCAATGCGTACAACGATTGATCGTAAAGGTGTACATACTTAGTACAGATACATACACTAGGGAGTTATATATCAGCTCAAACAGTGTATTTCTAGTTCTTCTTTTGATAGGCATACTATTTCTGTGATAAATATTTTTACATTTTCCGCACACTTATTCTTTTGATCCAGCCTGCAGCATGCAGCTTTCCATCCTTATTTTTGTTTAGGTTTCATTCAAAGGTAATCTAATATCGTATAACGCGGTTTTGTTGAAAGTGTATGATTTTAAATATAGAACTAATAGTTTTATGTGAACATTCGTTCTGGATTTTTTAAACCATCATCAGAAGCATTCTATTGCCTTAAAATTGTGTTTAGCTTATGTGTAATAACACACTGTGATATTTCCTGTTTTGTTACATATTTTTTACCTTTTCTTTATAAATCTACTTATCAAGTTTGTTTGTAAAAATTTAAGAGAAACTTAGTTTTAATTGGAACAAGACTATTTATATCTTTAGAATCAGATTTTATTTATCTGTAATTCTTCCATAAAATAAATGAATAGGTTGTTATTTGTAAGCTTTTTATGGTGAATACGACACAATATTTTTTTCTATAAATAAATAAATACGGGTTTGGTAGCAAATACACAGAAAATAGAAATAGCTTCAAATAAACCATCATTTTGCTACAAGGAAATTCGGAATTCAGAAAGTTCGCTGTCGTAAATTTGATTTCTGAGAAACCTTAGACGTTTGATACCCGAGTAGAGAGTATAAATAAATGTTGATCAAATAACTCCTGTCTTTCAAATCAAATAACATTTTATTAATAGCCTTGTTGCTACAAAATAGTGGAAGAATTACTTGATTTAATAACACGTGAGAAAAAGAATAATAATCCGTGAAAACACGGACGAATGGAGGCCATTTTTTTCTAAGAAGCCCAAAACTATTGCCTACTGAAACCTTCGGACGGGAAGACGAAGTAGCAATAAATATGAAATTCAGAAAATCCTAGTGGATTAATTTTCTGATCTCAAATTGTGATGCGGGTGGAATGAAAACATCACGGTTGGTCCCCTAAGGGAATGTTGGTATTTCGTATTGGATCTTGCCTGTTTTGTGTAAATGTAGAGTAAATTGAATGTGCGTAACTTGCTGTCTCGCTATTTTTAAATTGTTTTATTTTCTAAAACTAAATAAAACACGTATCCTTCTTTTTTAACCTTGTTTTCAATGAACGCATTTTATGCAATTTTTATTTCGTTCCATTTATTAAGACCATACTGTTTTTAGGGTACGCAGTTGTTAAAATAAACTCGAAACTAAAGGTTGAACTTGGTTTTTGTTCGACTGGACTTTAATATAAGATGTTATCTTTGACGATTTCTTTCAAAATTACTGACCATAACACAACAACGTAAAAAATGTAATTCAGTAAGAAGACCAGGTAAGTCAACCCAATCTTTACACGAAGTGGTAGTTTGTTGAAAATACAAGCAAATATGGACCTTAAGGTATTCGACTTTCGCCTTAGTTAACTGTTATTTTCGGTCTAATTATGTGGTTGCCACTATGGTCCGTTTACCGGAAAATTATAAGTATCCCTACCTAGTAATGTGGCGAAGAACGGGCCCTAATAATTCCTCCGTTTCTTGGAATAATTTATTCCTTTGACCATGAATCAGTAATAGTAATGTAATGAGGTTAACCTACTTACATAGTTCTTGTTTGACTTAACATCAATTAGGCAGTACAGTACCTACATATTACATTTTTTTATTGTAAATGATTTATTATTCAACAGGGTTTTCAGAGATACGATTAATCAAAATCTTTTTTTGCCTGCGTTACTAGCTATCTGTGTGAATACAAATGCAAGTTTCTGACTGGGAAAAAACCACGAATCTAAAAGTTGCAGACCGTAAGAGCTGGTTTGAGGTCTCTCAGGATAGTTGTAAGAATTTGGAGTAGGCCTTTTGTGCAACGCCTTGCGCTTAATGCAGTTTAAAGTCATTTATTTATTTCATTTGACTAACTTTCGAGTGAAATTTGCATAATGATGATTCTAGATGCGCCCCCCAAACGTTAGTGTCTTAAGTGGCTTAGTAAATGCCGTCTGTCAGGACAGGTCAACTCAAAGCTGAATTGATTCTTTCTCCAAAAGGCTTTTCTAGACTTTTGCCCTGCATCGTTAGACTCGCATAATAACTTAATACAATCGTATGTCTGGACTTTAAAAGAGATCATGCATGACCCTTGAGTTTCTTTCGGCAATTTTTCTCAGGGAGCAGTCACTTTCGAAATATGTCACTTAGTTTAAAAAAAAATGACATGTAAAAGTATCTGGGAAGATCTACTTACAGAAAAAATATCATTATTTTCATTTCATAACTTCAAGTAGACAAAACTCTATTCACCAATCCTGTAATCTTTAGTCAGATAATTAAACAGTTATGTGTGTATCTAAAAGTTAATTATGCCAACGATCTACCAAACAGTAGATTTGCAAATGAATGATAAGAAATGCATTCCGGCGAACCATTTACAGAAAACAATAAGAAAAACGGAAATAAAACGTTCACAGTAGAATCAAAAAGGTAGTGAAAGCAAACAACGATCCACGAAGCCAAATAAAAACGGGCTAAATGGCCAGTAAAGTAATATAAATTGAACAAAAGTATAAATGCTAAATGGAATGAGTAGTAGAAGATTGGATGATACATTAGTTAGTAAGCGATGCTGTGGCTGACCGATTAAATGAAAGGTTAGCGAAGCAAATAATACAGAATGAATTTAGGAAAACCCGGGATTGGAAACAGATTTATCGTTTGAATGCAATTGGATTCGTAATCGATTATATTAACGATCTTCGATATTAGTCTTGTGATTTGTATTTTCTAACTATCTCTGGTAACATTTTAAAACAGGATTACAATTCGATAAATTCAATTATCTTGACGCGTGAACATTTTTGTATAATCCAGTTTACAGAAACTATATCATTTTTAGATTAAAAATTGTTGTAAATCATATAAGTTCAAAGTATATTTGGCATGTATATAAGTTTGGTATACTTTTTTGTAGCGTGTTTTGGAAAGAAATAACGATCAGTAACCCACCTATAAATTCTATCATTCTTTATATAGGAAAGCAAACAAATACGGTCAACGTCCTGAATCGATTACTATCGTATCCCTCAACATGTTTCACTAATGAAAAACTATAAATTGTTTTGTTGTTTACGTTTCTATGAAGAGTTATTATGGTTGGGGCAATGTCCACTGTTGCCTTGCTGTAACACCGCAACTATACCTACATTACCACGGTAACTGGTAGGTACATGTAATAATAAATAATAATAATCTTTATTTGCAAAACAAAAGTACATAGTAATATTTACATATGTAATAGATATATTCCGCACATAATAAGGAAAAAATTTTACATCTTACCTTCTCATATAATATGTAGACTGTGTAGTTCACCACTCTAAATCAATAATATACAATACACATACTCGTATTTATTAAATACTGATGTTCCGCAATAGTCGAATCTGTATCACGATAGAACAGTATTCCTCTTACACAGGTAAATAAAATAAAATAAAAAAAATAAAAAAGCCTTATATTTCTTGCACAATTAACTAACATAATGTTTGACTGGCCTGTTGGTCTAGTAGTTAGTGACCCTGACTGCTATGCCGGAGGTCGTGGGTTCGATTCCCACCAAGGACAAATGTTTGTGTGATGAGCATGATCATTTGTTCTGTGTCTGGGTGTAATTTATCTATAATTTGTATGTATTTAGAAATATATAAGTATGTTTATCAGCTGTTTAGTACCCATAACACAAGCTCTCAAGCTTAACTTGGGACTAAATGGCGTTGTGTGAAAAGTTGTGGAATATTTATTTATTATTTTATTTTATTTACTTAAAGGTTATTATTTTGTAATCTAACTTAACTTAACATATTGTAGGTATTAAAAAAATCTAATATTCTGGTAGCAAGAACCCTTCTTCAGGTGAAGGCCTCCTCCAAAGAATTCCAATTGGATCTGTCTTGTGCCTTCTGCATCCATTGTTGGCCGGCTATTTCTCTTATATCGTCTTCCCATCTCGTGTGCGCAGGTACACAGTACACAGGTAATCAGCTCTAAATTCAAATTATATTCCACATTACGATTCCATTTTACGGTACAATAATTTAAATATCCAAGATATTTATGATGCAATGTTAACAGGTAGGTATCTGAACATTTTTTACAATAATTGACAAGCAGACGTGTTATGTGTAGGGTTGCAACTTTTTTGCAACAAATACAGTTTAATCACTAATCAGTTTGGAGAAACAAGTCAACAGTATTTGAATACAATTAACGGTACTTAATTTTTTATAAACATATTTCTTGGTGGGAAATTTTGTTATTTATTTTTCACAGTAGGTACAGGTTCCAAATTATGTGTAAAAAAATAAATAAATAAATATTCCACAACTTTTCTCACAACGCCTTTTAGTCCCAAGTTAAGCTTGAGAGCTTGTGATATGGGTACTAAATAGCTTATAAACATACTTATATATTTCTAAATACATACATATTATAGATAAATTACACCCAGACACAGAACAAATGATCGTGCTCATCACACAAACATTTGTCCTGGGTGGGAATCGAACCCACGACCTCCGGCATAGCAGTCAGGGACTAACTACTAGACCAACAGGCCAGTCATACGCAGGTCGTAGTGTTGATTTAATTTTAGTATATGTTAATTTTCTTGATAAGACTTGGGTAAACGATTTTTTTATTTTTCTTTGATTTTTACACATGCTTTTCAATTTACTTTAGGCATTGGCAATATAGTCGATAACGGCTTTGTTTGCCATAAAAAAAAAAAATATAGAATAAGCCTCTAGTATAAATAATATTATTTGAAGGTGATGTGGTATGAATGTGAGCGTGATATTAGAGTATGTGTAATTGTGAAGGTATGAGGTGTCGCACATGGGTACTCAAGTAAAAAAAAACTACGCTTTCACACAACGCCGTCTATTCCCATGGCAGACTAAGCAAAGCTTGTGAGTATTAGGAAACTGATAATTATACTTATTGTATACTTCTAAATACATACGCCCATTGCACTATTGACATGAACCCACTCCACACAATTATATTTAGCTTCGAACAAACTCACGACCTCTCGATCGCCAGGTAGACGCCTTAGTCATTGGGCTATTGCTGCTTATAACTTTTAATAATAATGTTAAAGTTACAGATTAATTACACGCAGACAGAACAAATTAATGATCTATGAAATATTTCTACATATTTCTATTGTTTATTCATTACTACACTTATCCATGAAATATCCTACGAGTCTTCTGGTATGCAATGTGACAGTTTCTAAAGCAATACCTATTGTGGTTCACAAGACAGGTAGGTACAGCATAGTTAGTAGACTAAATTGAAGCCAATTTAGTGAGCCTAGGCTTGCCTTGTGCAAAGGTTATTACGACCCCATAATTCTGTTATGGTACACGAAAGGAGCTTACGATATACAAACTGCAATGTTATTGGCATTACAATTCACTAACACTAGGTCACATAATGAACTTTATACCTAATAATGTCTTTTTTTATGAAATGCGTAATATCGTTGTTGCTGCTTACATCACACTTACCAGTCAATTTCTACACACAAATACTTGATATTGGTTTCTTAAGTTTTTAAGTCTATGTTTTATGGATTGCACACGTCAAATCCAGGCAAAATGTCAAGTCAAATTTCACTTTCACAATTATTCATAATGTGGATACTGCAGGTCTAGCCATATTACCAATTATATTTCTACTATTGTAATCGATAAAGCGACAATAGAAAGAAAATGCCGTATATGGAATCAGCTGTTTGTCAACTGTCAAGTGTTAACGAGTAGAATTTGTAATATGGCTGAAAATGAAATACACTTGACACTTGACGAATAGCTGATTCCATATATACGCCATTTCCTTTCTATAATAGAAATAGAATTTGTAATATGGCTGGGCCTGCTGGATAGTTTAAAAATTCATCTTGGACATCAATGTGATCGGTGAAGGAAAATATTGTGTAGCAACCTGGACTTACAGTTAATATAAGTTTGTATTCGGCAATCCACCTTGAACGATGAAATGCGCGAGAGTTAATGCTTGTGCCTTCTATTTAAGAGAAGGAAACAATAAGTTACATAACAGAGCAGCACACCTGAAATCCCTGAAGGACAAACAGAGGTGTATTGTAGAACATCCACAGTTCGCTATTTATGTTTAAGTCCTATGTAACTGGCGGGCTGCTATTGAGAAATTCTAGGTAGAAAAACTCAATAACATATTGCCCGTCCTAATGATTTAACCCGCAATGAATAAATTATCCTATTGTTTGAAAATTATAGTTTTATTATGGCACAGTGCGCGTTTATGAATGTATTGAAAACCTGTGAAACTCTTAATTTTTAGGTGTTTAAAACCGACAATACTCTTTTATTTAATATAGAACTCCTCAAGACTAAAATTCTTTTCCGAAACCATTCTTACGTACAAAGTTTTCACTGATTGATTTTAAAAAAATCATGACGAACGTATTACTTTCTTCGGAGCTGCATCTGGAATTCAATGCATGAACAACCTCAGCTTTCAACGGAAACCGAACCATTCCCCAGAGAAATGTACGATGTTATTATGACTAAGCTTAATCACAAAATGAAATGTTTGGCAAAAGAAAATGGATCTACAGGTCGGTAAAAAGAAAGTAATAAATGTGTAAATTGCTTGGGAGTGTTTTCTTTTATAAACTTAGTTTTGTAAACTTGACTGACGTAGACTTTTGGAGTGGTGTCAGTTGGTATTTACCTACGTGTTACAACCACTCCGTTTCAAAGAAACTTTTGTGAAGCAGATTTTATGTTTATATTAAGAAATTATCTTTAGAGTTGATAAAATATCTTTGATAAGACTAAAATAATAAATTTATTCCTACGTTATTTTAATTTAAAAACCTAATCACATAACATACATAATTACATATATACATACACTCACGCCGTTTTCCTGGGGGTAGGCAAAAACTACAGAGCGCCATATGCTACGATTCTTACATACTTCTTTTGCTTCGTTTACATTCATACATGTTGATGTATACATAAAATATTTATAAATACATACATTATTTATTAGTACATATTTGTTTGTCTTTTTTATTATTAAAAGGCTCACGTTAGACCAGTATCTCACCTGATGGTAAGCGATGATGTGGTTGACAATGAAACACTTCCTAGAAGTAATCTATTCAGAAAACCCCAGCTCCGGCAGGGAATTCCACTCCTTAACTGTTCGCATAATGAATGTATTCCTAAAACCTTTAGTGCGTATGTATTAAACGATCACCTTGTTATTCTAGCGTACGATCCACGGTTGGGGTAAAGGTTACATGGAAATTAAAATTAAAATTTAAAAAGTTGTTAGTCTAAACTACAAATTAATTAATGTAGGAAATTAATTCCTACCTCACATGACCTATTTGTAATCGATATCGTACAGTACAGACTGTTACTATGAAGCCTATCTATAGCCACTTGGTTTTAGTATCGAACATTCCACCTTTGTAAGGCTTCCAATGGATTATCACGCCTGCCTTTCAAGGCAGAAAATACGCAGGTATTTTTTTCATGATTATACCTAGACAAGCTTTTAGTTTGCTTAATTTAATTTTATGCGTAACGTTAACTTTGAAATAGCTACCAATTTCGGCTAACCTCAATTGTTATTATTATTACAATCATCCTAGGTACAAGGTAAAGTTGTAACAGAGGTATAATATTGCGATAGCCCATAATAATTCGTGAAATATGGATAACATTGCATCTATTTATATGGTTATCAAGAATTCATTTAATTTTCTAGCAACATGAAATACCAACACAAAAGTGTTCGAGATACCGGTTTATCAAAATTCAGATGTCATTTTATTGTTGAATATTATATAGGGTGACTGGTAATTAATGACCGATACTTAAACACATATTTGGACTCGGACTGTTACTGGTCGCGCCGCCACGCTGGTCGGTGGTCATGTCATCCAAGATGGCGCTGCGTTTGAAAAATGTTTGAGACAACGACTATTCTTGATATTTAAAATATTTAAATGGTGTAACTAACACGACTTTATCTTCTATATATAAAAGAAAGTCGTGTTAGTTACACCACCTATAACTTAAGAACGGCTGGATCAATTTGACTGATTTTTGACTTATTGGATTTGTCTTAGTCCGGAATAGGATAATCTATATATATAAAAGAAAGTCGTGTTAGTTACTTCGCTTATAACTCAAGAACGGCTGAACCGATTTAGCTGAAAATTGGCAGGGAGGTAGTTTAGAGCCAGGAGAAGGATACTTTTTATCCCGTTCGACATCATAAAAATAAATATCAAGAATATCGGTTGTCTCAAACATTTTTCAAACGCAGCGCCATCTTGGATGACATGACAGGAGTCAAACTTCCCAGTTCATTATCAGGTGACAATTTGAAATTGACAAGTCTTAAGCTAAACCCAAAAAGGTAAGGTTGTCAATTTATAATACGCACCTACGTTCTGAAATTTATTTTGTTATTAAACTTAGAGGTTTTATGTAGCATAAAAAAGTCTTATATTTCAGAAATCAATTTACGTAATTAGCAATGATGACAGAGACGAACTTTAGTAATTCTTTGCAAATAGAACTTATTTTACTGTTAGGACTTTAATTAAAGTAGACCGGGAAAACTATAGGCATAAATTGTATGTAACATGGAGGCTATAGTTCAGATTAAAATTATGAATTTAGTATTTTTTAAATCAATGCATTTTAGTAAGGTAGTTAGGTTAGATAGTTGGGTTAGCTATAGGATAGGTATGGTCAGTTAGGTTAGGTTATATATACATGTTGTAATTTAAAATTAGTAGTAGTTATTATTGGTTTGGATTTATTTGTTGTCGTCTTATTGAACGTATGTATATCTAATATAAAAAAAAAAAATAAGAGCAATAAATTGACTCTAAGGCACAACGAAGTTTGCCGGGGCAGCTAGTAATTAATAAAAACATGAAAAGTCCTCGAAAAAATAAATATCAAGAATATTCGTTGTCTCAAACATTTTTCAAACGCAGCGCCATCTTGGATGACATGAAAGGAGTCAAACTTCCCAGTTCATTATCAGGTGACAATTTGACATTAACAAGTCTTAGGCTAAACTTAAAAAGGTAAGGTTGTCAATTTATACGTAACTACGTTCTGAAATTTATTTTGTTACTAAACTTAGAGGTTTTATGTAGCATAAAAAAGTCTTATATTTCAGAAATCAATTTACGTAATTAACAATGACGACAGAGACGAACTTTAATAATTCTATGCAAATAGAACTTATTTCACTGTTAGGACTTTAATTAAAGTAGACCGGGAAAACTATAGGTATAAATTGTATGTAACATTAAAGGCAGTTTAAAATTATAAATTTAGTATTTTTTAAATCAATGCATTTTAGTAAGGTAGTTAGGTAAGGTAGTTAGGTTAGCTATAGGATAGGTATGGTCAGTTAGGTTAGCTTATATATACATGTTGCAATTTTAATTCTATTGAACACAAAATGTTTAAATAAGATCACATTAGAGACTCGCTACATAAAAAGTAGTAGTAGTTATTATTGGTTTGGATCTATTTGTTGTCGTGTTATTAAAAGTATGTATATCTCATATAAAAAAAAAATATTAGAGCAATAAATTGACTCTAAGGCACAATGAAGTTTGCCGGGGCAGCTAGTTTTATACATATAGATGTATATCTATCAAGTGCAATTCCACTCATCCACACCACATATAACCTAAGTTTAATTTATCCAACTCCAAACGCAATAAAGCTATGTCATTCGAACTTAAACGTAAACGTACGCGTTTGCGTATTGCAGAGAAACGCCTGCGATAAAACGTTTCACTCTACAATCAAACACGAATAGCACACACACAAACACACAAGTTTCACGATAGACGTACGTAATTTAGTGTGCAACCAAACTTAACACAAATCAACACAAAATATCGCGTCGCATGCCAAATTCACGTTGGGCTGGTACACACGGTGAATTTAGAAGCTACAGCAGTAATATTAACTGCAAATGAATTGTTTTCAACTAATAACTGTGTATTTCAATTGTTCCAAAACCACCACCATGAGGGCGTACATAGACATTATTATCATCTGTATAGCTTTTTCCCAATTATTTTGAGATTATTTAATATTTAATATTTCACAACTTTTCACACAACGCCATCTAGTCCCAAGCTAAGCTAAGAGCTTGTGTTAAGGGTACTAAACAGCTGATAAACATACTTATATACTTCTACATACATACATATTATAGATAAATTACACCCAGACACAGAACAAATGATCGTGCTCATCACACAAACATTTGTCCTGGGTGGGAATCGAACCCACGACCTCCGGCATAGCAGTCAGGGTCACTAACTACTAGACCAGCAGGCCAGTCAAATTAATTGGCTTCTAGTTTAACTAGATATAGCTGAATACCAGTCTTTACACAGAGTGGCTGACCTCCTCAACCTAGTGACTTGGTTAAACTGGTTGTTGAGAACAGGATCAATTTTAGAGTAAAAAACCACAAGTTCAGCTTTTTGGTTTTTTATCGCAGCACATATTTTTACAGACTGATTTTTTCATAAAAAACATAACAACCAGACTTTTAAGTATAACAAAGAAAAAGAAAAATTTATTAAAGAGTTTGGTAGCTGGTCGCCAACACTGGTTGTCAAACTTTTGGGCTCTGACTACTAGTAATGACAGCCTGAACCAAAGCTTAACGTCCTTTTGAGGTACGGAGAGGTTTGATGGTCTCTCATCCAAGGACCATCATTGTCAAGATCTTCGAGAGAGAAGTTTAAAGGACCCGAGCGGCTATTAATAAATTGCCATTGACTACATACAGGTAAGTAAAAAACAAACAGTTCTTTATGGGACCAACCCAAATGTTCTTTCTTTGGTATTGTTCGGCAGCACGTGGAGCTCCTCAAGTTCCGAGTTGAGCTCACGATTACTGACAAATGCTTGCACTGACTGATCTGGTCCCCTCATTACGTGTGGTTCTTTCCTCAAAAGACCATCTCAGACACTAATCTGCATGGATCTTACATGATTTGACCAAGATAATGTCTGGACTTGAAAAGGGACTCTCGAGTTTCTTTCGGTGTTTCTTCTCAGAGTAGTCAAATAGTGAAACTTCAATCTCATTTACTAAAAAAAACGACATGTGAAAGTGTTTGTGAAAACCTATTTACAAAAACAAATATCATTTTTAATTAACAATCAATGTACCGTTACTCGTATAACTGTTTTGAACAGATTAAGAGCGGGTTCATTTGCAATTATAGTTGTGATACAATCGGAACTAAATTACGACTAATTTTGTACAATCGTCCCCATCTCCGTCAAAGTAACTAACATTTCTTCATCACTATACTGAACAGAATCCTTTGTAAACCATATGGAATAGAATAGAATAGAATAGAATACTCTTTATTGTACACCATTAATACTTACAAATAATAATTTTAAGGGCTACAAGCGGTGATACAATGGGCGGCCTTATCGCTAAAAGCGATCTCTTACAGACAACCTTTGGATGGCCATATGTGTTTTGAAAAAGCAATTAAGTAAATCAAAACCAATATATTTATAAAACAAAACGAAGATTTTAAAAAGGAGTTTGTGGCTAGAATTATCTAGCCACACACTCCTTTTTAAAATCTTCGTTTTGTTTTAATCACGGACCAACCTCGACCAAGCTTGACCATCGATCGACCAAACTTTAATAAGTTTGGTCGATCGATGGTCAAGCTCGGTCGAGGTTGGTCCGTGATTGGTGACCATTCATTACAGTATCAAGACTGCTCCGTGCCTCGAAAAGCACGCGCGCGTCTTTCGTAGATCTTCTTCAGTCGTTACGGGTAGTCAGAAGCTCGAACGTCTGACAACCAGTTTAACCAAAGGGTATCGTGTTACCTAGTAACTGGGTAGTGGAAGTCCGACAGGCAGTCGCTCCATGTAAAACAGTGGTATTCAGCTGAATCCGGTTAAACTGGAAGCCTTTTTTTTTAGGGGTGGAAAATCCCCATAAGTCCCCCGCCCCGGGGAGGGCGGAGGGTTCTGTCAGACTCTTACTGACTAAAAACCACCCCGTGTTCCTCCTCACACCTACGCCGGGGGTCACGGGAACGGAAGATACTTCCGCGACCCCCGACTGGTGCCCCGCGGGCCTCGCCAAGTCTGCGAGGGGAGTGAGGTGTTAGACTCCCCTCGCGACGTCTAAGAGGGACGCGCGTGAACACGACATGCCGCCAGCTCGGGTCCATGTACGTCGGGGGCGGCGGACATCCCCGCGTCCGTCGCCCCTGGGCCCATTCAGGGGGGCTGGAAGAGGGCGTGGTCCGCCGTCCGCCTACGCCCGGTGCGTCTGCTGCAGGCCGGGTGAGTGGAACTGATCTCCCTCTCCCTTTCCGCAGCCTCCTTCTGCGAGATGACCGTTTCGCAGAAAAACTGGAAGCCTACCCCAACATAGTTGGGAAAAGGATTTTACGACTTTAAAACACAATAGTGTTAATATTTTTTGCGAAATCTGACCTGGAAACATTTAAATCATTTTTGCATACATAATACCTACTGTTAAACGATCCATTCAGTTATGCCTTAAAACAGTCCATGTGTAAACCGCCTTACTCGCTGCCGTTTATAGAGCCAGTGTTAACGCAAACACTAATGAAACATTAATCAAATGCAACCGACTAGGGATAGTAAGTGAAATTACACCCATGCATTATACATGGGGAAGGGTCTTACCTGCGGTGAAGGGATTCGGCCATGACAGTTCTGACAGGCTGAATGTGATGTGACGTGACAATTAGAGAGTCACCTTGTCTGTACCAAGCTTTATAATTGTTTGTTTTTTAACCCCCGACCTACAGAGAGGGGTGTTATGAGTTTGACCGCTATGTGTGTGTGTCTGTCTGTGACACCGGGTGAACCAATTAGATGCGGTTTTTTTTATTTGAAATCAGGGTTTTTTGCAAAGGTTCTTAGATATGAATTATCAAAATCGGTCCAGACGTTTTAATGTTATCAGCTCTTTTGGGTTACTAAAATAATAGCAGATTACGTCGTGTTTGGATTCGTTTTGATCAGCATTGGATTTTACATACAATGTACTAAAAAAATCTCAAAACTGTAAATCTATAAAACAAAAAAAAACTAAGTTGAAAAAAAAAATACAAAAATTAAAATTTGTTTCTTTAATGTGAATCTAGCCATACATTGAGGCCTTTTATTTGAAATTCGATAAACCTATGTTAAATGAACCAAATATTAGCTTTATATTGAGAGTTCATAGTGTTGTGAATTCCAAATATAAAGCTAATATTTGGCTGCCAATTTTATTTGCATAATTCAATGTTAAGTTGGGAAAATGATTTGTAACCTTTTCATAATTGCTATGTTTTTGTAACACAAACATAAAACGGTTCAACAGTCTGTACAGGATTTAAAATATATTTCGTAATATTTACAGACGAAGGCGACTGAAGATGCAATTAAAATTAAATCTAAAAAAAGTATTAAATTCATTCTTATCGCTTTATGACATAAACGTGACACTCAACATTAAGATGGTAAATTAAGGTCCATTCTATGCAAAACCTCCCTAGTTGCCCTATAAAGTAAAACTTGTATCAAACATAATTTTAATCACTTTTTTAAAAGACAACTAAAGGGACAATAAAATTAAAACTAAACAAAAAAGTATTTTATTTATCAGCTGTTTAGTACCCATAACATAAGCTCTGTTTAGCTTGGGACTAAATGGCGCTGTGTAAAAGTTGTGAAATATTTATTTATTTATTAAATTGAATTACACTTTACAATAGTTAATTTATTGTAAAGCCTAATTCAATTATAGCCACATTAGTTTAGCATTAGAGTGGATACATTAGTTTAGTAGTATACTCAATGATCACTGACAATAACAACCAGATATTAATTAATGAGCGTCGAGCGCTAATCATTATGAACCGAACCGTACTCGTGGTATTAATTGAAGTGGCCGGATTCCAGTTAAACGGTTATATTTGAAATTGTTCAGATACTGTTGTTAAGGGAAAAGCAACACTATTTACAGATATAGGTACCCATTTTTTATATCAGTATAATGTAGGCACCTACGACAAAGGTCTCGCTTTTTGGAGAGAATAGTTATTTTATTTTTAACATTTTAATTATAGTGATTTAATTACTAATGGCATGTAATACTAATGTTTGTACGCCCTAGAGGCAAAACATAGCGCTCTAAATCTTTAATGTATACCTGATAGAAAACTTCTTACATTAGGGCGTATTGAAATCAAGGAGAGGAAGCTTGTACGTCATAATTCAATATAAACTGCACTAATACCAACATGATATCATACAAAATTTAGATCTAATGAATAGCCGCTTTTTTTATTACCTACGTAAAAAAAGGAAGAATGTAAGTCAAATTTTCTAGTAATCTAGATGAGGGACTTAAAACTAACATTTAGTCATCTAGCTTATTCTTTGCAAGGAGCTCTTCTGTTCTTCTTGGAAATCAAACCAAAAGACAAAGGCTCAACAGTAGTGCTTGCGATCACTAAACCAACGAGGCAGTCATTTGTTTCTAAGCTTATTTAGGTAAATGTCACTAAAACTCTTGATACATAAATATGCAATAAGATTATAATTAATTATTTCTTTGGTCTTACTGAAAGATGATAAGACACAATCATTTGAAACCATACTAAATCCCTAAGAACCAACGCCTGGAATCACCAAAGAAGATTGCTTTGCCTTACTTACATACCTTTCCTTTGATACGGTGTAACTTATTTTAAGAGGTGTAAAACTATAGACGGTATTACCTAAATGTCCCACGGCGCAAGTCAGTTAATCACGTGGTATCCCCAACTGTGACTAAACAAATAAACGGTACCTACTATGAAAAATATGTGTCTATATTTGACACAAACAGTCAACAAACAAAAACTTATTTCAAAACTTTTTCACTTGACTGATTTCAGAAACTATCTCCGAATATAAATAACAACGGAAATAATGTTCAAACAGTATTCAGTGATCCAAAAGACTTTGTGCTATATCAAACTTTGTCATACAAAAGAGATTACAAATTTAAAAATGTGATCGTAATTTACTAGATCTAGCTATTTTTGTCTTTTCACACACTAGCTCATCGAAGGTTACACTGCCAGAATTATAATGGAAAAAATTACACAGTAAATAATACTCAATACACCTTAGATTAAACTTACTAAACTTACAAATAATAACTTCAACAGTTACATAGGGTGTGACAATGGCCGGACTTATCGAAAATTATAGAACGAATTATTGTTTTGTAAAGAACATTTATATATCTACATGTTTAATACATTATCTACATTCAATTTTGCAATAAAAAATATTAAGGCTAATGTAATCGATATAAAAACTATTCTATCTCTTAAAGTTAGGCCAAATTGTCAAAAAGCTGATAACTAAGGTATAAAAAGTAGCAGTTTGGTAGTTTTTCTATGGATACAGGTCTGACCACCATATTTATTCCTCAGATAAAACTTATTTGAGTCTGTTTAAAAACAGACTTCAAAAATTTCATAAAAAGTTAAGGAGTTCCAGAGTTTTTTTAGTAAAAAAATTATGACGCGTCATTTATAAATAAAGAAGACTAGATCTACATAAATTCTTCGATAAACAAAGATGAAACGCAGAACTATAAATATCAATCAAGTCCCAACCTTGATAAACAATGGATACCTAACTCCTATATTTCACAGACTCTTTCGCCCAATCTCCTAAAATTACGCCATTCTAACGGAGAAAAGGATTTGTGGAAACCGCTGGAACATTATTTATTCCCCGGATATTAACAGTCACTCGCTCTGTGATTTACATAAACTGAATGTTATTGTTGCCACGAAAATACTAGCTCTGTTTTTGTTATAAAGGAAATCGTTGCATAGATTAGTAGTCTGCGGTCAATGATAAATGATGGAAAAGATAGATTGTTTTATGATAAAATATTTTGTGATTGTTTGTAATTTTATTTTCAAATTAATTGAATCGGCTTCAAGTATCTCAGATTTAATGTCGATAGGCCTCACAATATTTTTTTATTGTATTGTTTAAAATATTCCGTAGGTACCTTAACTTAGTAACTAATTTCCTTGTAGCTCGGTGTTTGGAAGTAGGTGGTGCTTAAAGCCGTTGGTCCTGCACCGGATAGGTTCCCGGGTTGTTTTGTGCGTCGTTCATTCGTATCAGACTGCGACTGCACTGCTCGGGCCATTGCGCCGCTAGGCGAAAATGTATCGATTTAAGGCATTAATATAAATACATTTTTACGAAATCGCAATAGTGTTGCACTCACCTTAGTAGTGCAGTTGCAGGCTAAGGCTACGATTTGATTGCTCTTACATTTGTACACTATTCCGAAATTCGGTTGGGAGAATACAACGTAAATTATTTTTTACACCTTCAATACTTTTTCTAGGTATCTTCACAATTCCCATAAAGCTAGTCTTTTGGCATATTATTCTCACTGTTATTCTCATATTCAACCACAAAGCCAGACATCCAATAACATTCTATACGAAGGCGTCCTAAATCACACAAACATTTTCATAAGGACTACAACGAATACTTCCATGTACCTCTTTACTACATTTACTTTGTCCCAAAGGAGCTACCTGGGGAGTAAATACACGAAATATTTGTTCAAATTCATATTCCCGTACACACAAGCAGGGAATGTCGCAGTTCTCAACAAGAATCAGTCAGCCGTCATGCGTCCCCACGTGTGCCTTGTAGAGTTGGGACACTACAGACAACGACGAGGTATGGGAGCTGGAAAGTATTCACGTTGACGAATCGATGTGGGACTGTGGAATTTTTGGAAAACTATTTTTGGGAAAGGTTAATGTTAGTCTGTAAAGATGGCTAAAAGTGAGTCTTAAGAAAATGTTATTTTAACGGAATAGCAAGCCATTCTTTACGCTCAGCAGTAGTGCTTAAGGCCACTGGACCAACAAGACTAATGTTTTCTTTTTAATATATAAAATAACAGTCTATAAATCTATAGTTACATGTTTTTTTGTAGTGCCTATATGAGCGGTAAGCCAAAGCACATACAATAAAAAAGGGCAAGCAGTCTACCAGTGATGACCCGGCTTAACGCACCCGGTATTTAAACTCATGACCTCATGATCACTTGCTTTAAAAACTGTAAAGGAAATGATCGTGAGAAAACAAGCATGCCTGAGAGATTCGCTGCACAATAGCAAGTCTGAGTCCCATGGGTGGCATAAACTCTTAAGCTAGTTTAGTTACTTACCACACAAAAAGAAGAAGACGACACATAAGGTGTTTAATGAGAGTCTGGGTCGGTATCAAAATGACTGGATCGGAAATTGACCACGACTCTCTTAGCCCAAATTCTAAAAATGTCTAAATCTCAAATTCTATATTAATAGTCAAATGCTTTTTTCCTAGTATGTAAGCGGCATGCCTTAGCACGATAAATCCCTTATACATGAAAAAGGCAAGCAGTTTCCCAGTGATTACTCAGTTTAACGCAGCAGGACGTAATATAGAGTAATGGCGCCTCGTGATGGAGCATAAACTAAAATATAAAAATATCCCTTGAGTGTGGGCTAGGAAATGCCGCGCAAAAGAGGGTTAATTAAAGGATATAAAGTACCAAAAGGACCTATATACTTTGACTTGTAATTAGTGCAAAAGTGAGCCTTCAAAGCAATTCCAGAAAAAAGAAGTTGCTGTTGCTTTATTTTCGGGTATATATAAACATGTTAAAAAAGCATATCATCAAGCGTGTTATCTCCCAAGGGTAAGATAGAGGATACCTGTAGTATACCCCATTGTTCCAGTTATATTCCAGTTATTATTAATCCCTTGCAATAGAGGGCAAGCCTATTGCCATCGATCGGGCACAGAAATGATTAATTTAATTAAATTTAATTCGTACAAAGTACGCTTAATTTATCTTGTAAAATGTACGTAGAATGCGTGGCCTGAATTGTCCCTAATCTGGATTATAAAACTGATGTATTTTACCAGTTCATAATGGACCATAATATAAACGATTCTTTTTTGGAAGCTTCCTTTCTTACAAAGGTCTCATTGTGTGAGGACAATTCCTGTCTCCATTTAACATTCACGTGTCCGGGTGGAAAAGTAAAACTGTGTCATTTGAGCTTCTTTTAGGAAAAATACACTGCGTTTACGTAATAAATTCGGTTAAAATGTAACTACATTTTATCAAAGAATAAAGGCGAATTTGTCTAATGAAACTATATAAAACAATAACAGTATATTCAATAAAGATTACCTGCGAATATTTAGAAAAAGACAACGTGAAGTGAATTTTCATTCCCCACTAAATGTCAGTTTGGGATGACAACTCACTTCACTTACTTCTTTCTCTCTAGACATTGGCAGAGTAGTCGACATCGGCTTTGCTTGTCATAACAAAAAATAGAATAGAATAGAACACTTCACTTACATTTGACTTGCCTGCCGATAGATTCATTAAAAGATACCCCGTGAACATTTTAGTAAAGAAACCTGTCAGTGCCCAGCATTGGTATGAAACTTGCCTGCTGCGGTCTTCCCGTCCGATTATAATTTAGGTTAATCAAGGCTAGAGTGAATAGGCACTTTAAACTAATGCACTTCACCATCATTGGTTGCATCAATGCTTGCTATTAGGTAGGATTGCAGTCGAGCACTAGTTGACAATGTTTAAAAAAAATGACAGCTCAAGTCTTATTATTACTACTGATTCTTATTATTACTGGTTATGGTTTTAATTTTAATTGTAATTTTGATTTAAATGTGATGTTCAATTTTTGTGTTGGTTGTTTTGTTTTGAATGTGAAATGTTTAATAATTTTATAAAAATGTATGATCCGAAGAATTATTATTATTATTTATTCATATCAATCAGATATGAATAATTAATAATAATAGTTCTACGTACCATTCCCCTAAATTTTCACGGGGTCAATTTAATAGAATTGCTCTGCTGGTTTGCATATTGGTTGCAAGCGTCATTAGTTTACGAAGCATGAGGTCTAGGGTTCATCTTCATCAGAAATTAACCCGAAGTCAGGATTTGTGCTCGGTTGATTGTAGTAGGATCGACTCGACATAACTGGCTTAAATGCGTATTTACTATAAGGACACCACTGCCTAATCCTTCGGAGAATATTGCCGTGATGTTAAATTATGTCACATTCATTTTAACCGAAAGATTTCTACAAAAAGGTGTGCTGAACACGAACAGCACATTTAAGGCGTTACTAGTTAAATTCGCTGCATCCAAGGACAGGAACAGTAACTATATGGTTAATGCGAGCGCTTGTACTGCTAATTTTGTGTATTGTTTTTGAGCACCGAGAAAACTAATCACAAATTATAAACTCGGTTTTAACCACACCCTGACAGTAAGTCCTACATTTTTATACACTACTACACACTATTTCAACTTTAACATGGTTTCAGCTCTGCTGGCATCTTTGAGCAATATAGTACCTATTTGTGTTTTTTACACGTTTTAAATAAGAAGCCATTTTTTTATAAAAACTTTGCTGCCTTCACACGTCGGCGTCGTTTAGCAGTATGTAATATTTTGATAATCTTCCCTTCCCTTCATTTTAATTATACTTCAGTTCAAAAAGTTTTTTTTTTTTTAATAACTACCCTTAAATTTATGAACTCAGATTGCCATCAATGCTTTAAAAACGTTTCCACTACAAATGTTGCATGGCACAATAAATCACTGCAGTAAAGATAAAAATATCATAAATATTTCACAAACATTATAATAACGTACACTATTCTTCAAGTAAGTGGAAATAAATGATATATTATGGCCTTACCAACATTATCCTTCCTTGTACACGAAAAATGAAAATGCTTTTACTGAGTGAAGACATGATAAATTTTATGGTACACTAGCGGCTTTGCATACATAAAATTAATACACGAAAACCTTCTTAGAAAACCGTTCTTAATGGTGGTGGAAACCGCAACATAGTCTTTGAAATAGTCTTAAAAGTAAGGCTAAAGATAATTTTGGTGTTTGATATGTAATTGACGGGCCTGTTGGTCTAGTAGTTAGCCTGACTGCTATGCCGGAGATCGTGGGTTTGATTCCCACCCAAAAAAAAAGTTTGTGTGATGAGCACGATGTTATTTTCTGTGTTTGGGCGTTATTAAAAATATACTAGTAGGTTTATCAGTCGTTTAGTACTCATAAAACAAGCCCTGCTTAGCTTGGGACTAGATGGCGTTGTGTGAATAGTCATAGAATATTATTATTTATTTATTGAAAAATATCAGACTAGTCTTGGTCTAGCTCAATTTAGTTTTCGAGCAAATGTTTTCCTTGAATAAGCTGTGCCCGAAATAAAAGTATTATGGGTCGGGGCAAACCAACATAATGGGTTTTCTGTAAGCCGACATCAGCCTCGACGAATTGTTTTTAAGGAAAGTCGCAAAGGTACTAAAGCAATTTCCACCAGTCGATTTCCAGAACCGACAGTCAAGATAGTTTATAATATATACTATCTGACCAAAGTCCATTAAGAATTTCAACAATTCGGTATGTAAAGTATTCTTCAGGTATTTTTTTTATATTTTTATTTCGTAAAACATTTAATTTTAAGCCGGGCGAGGCTAATACTCTTTTAAAATAGTTTTTACAATACTTTGTATACATGCAATGGAGTTAATAATTACATGACTAAGTTAGTAGATACATTGTGCTCACATATTTATAAATTTACAATAACATTTAATTGTGTTCCTCTGAGCGGTGGCAACGACTCACCCCCAAGCTAAGGTTGCCGTGCCGAGAGCTGCATGACTAGGGGAGAGCCGAGTCGTAAGCGTGCCTGTTGTCTGGGGCCAGGCGTCCCCAGGCACTAATCCAGCCTTACCTCTACATGCGGGGCTCTGTAGAGTGTGGACAGATTATTTCCCTAGCTATTCGTGGGAACTATATGAGTATTACAAAACAAAATCAACTCGAAGGCGGCGGTGGCGCTCGCGACACACCACGTCAGTTGTTCTCACGGGGCGAAAAGCGAGCTGCGGAGTGTCGTTTAGCTACGCTGAATGTTCACGGAGGCCTAAAAGATAAGATGGATGAAGTTTGTGAGTTAGTGAAGGACAAAAGGATAGATGTGCTATGTTTGAATGAGACGAAAAGAAAAGGGGTGGACATCTCCATACACGGTCCCCTGACCGCGATCTGGTCCGGTGTTAAAGAAACACGTAGGGCCTGTCAGGGTGTGGGAGTTGTTCTCTCTGAGAGAATGATGAAATGTGTAAAAGGTTATGATTGCGTTAGTCCCAGAATTCTTTGGGTGAGAACCAAGGTAGGCTTAAACCGTATCTTTTTCTTGTGCGTTTATGCACCTGATATGGGAAGCTCCCCCTTGGAGAGAGAAGAATTTTGGGACAGTGTAAGAGATGTTATGAAAGGATGTACCGCAAACGAGAAGATTGTTATGCTTGGAGACTTTAATGGTTGGGTTGGTGTGAAGAGAGATGGGTATGAACAAGTATTAGGTGCATTTGGAGATGAAAGAGTGAATGAGAATGGGTTAAGTTTATTAGAAATATGTATAGAAAAAAGATTGTGTGTTATGAATACTATGTTTAATCATAAAAAGATTCACAGGTATACGTGGGAAAGGCAAGATAGTAAAAGTATGATAGATTTTGTGATTGTAGATGAAAGGTTAAAGAGTAAAGTTACGGATACAAGAGCTTATCGGGGAGCTAATGTAGGTACTGATCATCATCTGGTAATGTGTCGGGTGCATGGTTTGTTCAAGCATTGGCGCCATCGAGTTCGAGTACCTGTGACTGCTCTAGAAAGGATAAAAGTAGAAAGACTGCAAGAAGTCAAAGTAAAAGAGGAATATAAAAGGGAAGTAAAAGAAGAGACGGATAAATTATTTGATGAGATGAATGATTATAGTTTAGAAGAAGTATGGGATATAATGAAAGATAGTATGGTGCAAGCGGCTACAAAAGTATGTGGCCTAGCACGAAGGAAATGTGGTAGTAAAACGAATGATTCTTGGGTAGATGGTGAAGTTAAAGAGGTTGTGAGAAAGAAGAAAGAGGCCTGGCTTAACGTGCTAGCCTGTAAGGCCCAAAATAGAGTGAATCTGGCAACAAATGTAAATAGAATAGATGATTTAGAGAGAGTGAAGAAAAGTTACACCGAAATGAAAGCGAGAGTGAAAGAAGTGGTAAAAAAGAAGAAGGATGAAAAAGATGAAGAGTATAATAGGAAGTTCTCGGATAACTTCAGGGCCAATGTTAAGATGTTTTGGAAACAGGTAAGATTGGCTCGTGGAGTGACAAAGACTTCGAGTATGAATGTTATAAGAGCAGAGGATGGTTGTTTGATAAGCGAAGAATGTGATGTCTTGGAACGCTGGAAAGGATATTTTGAAAGTTTATTTAGTTTTCAGGATAGTGTGCAAGGAGTGGGTAACTGGGCAGAGGAGAGTGGTGAAAACCCAAACCCGGATGTAGATGAAGAGAATGAAATAGGAATGGATGAGATCGTAAGATCGTTAAGAGAAATGAAAGTTGGAAAAGCTGCAGGGTATGATAGATTGTCCGCTGAAATGCTGAAGGGCGGTGACGGGGTAGTAGCAAGCCTGTTGTGCCGGATCTTTAATATGTGTTGGAGATATGGCCGAGTCCCAGATGACTGGTGCAAGGCTGTAATCGTGCCACTGTATAAAGGAAAAGGCTCACAGCAGGAGTGTAAAAACTACCGTGGCATTAGCCTTTTAAGCGTAGTTGGTAAACTGTATGCAAAGGTTTTGATTAAAAGAGTGATCAGACTGACAGACGAGAAATTATGGGACGTGCAGGCAGGGTTTAGAGAGGGAATGGGATGTATGGATCAGATCTTCTCCTTGAGGTGCATAGCCGAAAAATATCTGGCTAAGCACAAGAAAGTTTACTGTGCTTTCGTTGACTTGGAGAAGGCCTATGATAGTGTGTGGAGGAATGAGCTGTGGTCGACACTATCCATGTATGGTGTGGACTGGTGCTTGGTACGGGCACTGAAATCTTTATATAGGGATTCCAGTGCCTGTGTCAGGATAAACGGGGCATACACAGACTGGTTTAACATCTCTAGGGGAGTTAGACAGGGCTGTGTAGCGTCACCTTGGCTGTTCAACTTATACATGGATAGTTGTCTGACAGATTTAAAAGAGAGTGAGTGTGGATTGAGGATGAATGAGTTGCCTGTCAAATGCCTCCTCTACGCAGACGATCAAGTTCTTCTTGCATCGTCAGCGGAACAGTTGCAAGACATGGTGACCAAGATGAATGACGCATATAAGATGAAAGGGATGAACATTAATGTGAATAAGACGAAAGTAATGGTGTTTGAAAGAGACGAAAACGTGTCTTTGTGCAATGTGAAAATAAACGATATGAGTGTAGAACAAGTGAATGACTTTGTATATCTGGGAAGTCTGTTTACAAGGGATGGAAAGATTGATGCGGATGTGGAAAGGAGAGTAAATGCAGGAAATAAAGTGAATGGCGCTATACATGGCGTTGTGACCAGCCAGTCTATGTCCGAAAAGGCACGACTGGCTGTTCACAATGGTGTGCTGGTGCCTACACTAACGTATGGAAGTGAATGTTGGGTGTGGCAAAAGAGACATGAAAGTAGAATAAATGCTGTAGAAATGCGTTCCTTGCGAAGTATGTGTGGTGTAACAATTAATGACAGATTGAGGAATGATGATATAAAGCAACGTTGTGGTTTAAAAGAAGATGTAGTAACAAAAATTGAAAAGAGTATGCTTAGATGGTTTGGTCACGTTGAAAGGATGGATGAAAGGCGACTAACGAAAGGTATTTACAAGGCAGATGTAAGTGGCAACGCCGGGAGGGGACGCCCTAGAAGGACATACAAAGACCTTATTGGTGAGGTTCTTCAGAAAGGTCAGGTGCGTAGTACTCGCAACCGGCGTGTGTGTATGACAACATGTATGAATGTAAACGAAGCAAAAGAAGTATGTAAGAATCGTAGCATATGGCGCTCTGTAGTTTCTGCCTACCCCCATGGGAAAAAGGCGTGAGTTTATGTATGTATGTATGTTAATAAAAAAAGTAAATATAAAAAAGTGACAATACATCATACTTAAGTGAAGATTTTTGCTTTACGATAGTAAAGGTTACAAATATACACGCGTCTCTTCCTTTCAATTTGAATTTAATTTGGATTAAATAACATTTATTATAAATTAATGCCAATAAATGGTCAATATAAGAGACCTGTGACGTATGGTACAGACGCCAGCACATCAAGTTACCCCAATGTGTCAAATTTCTTTGATCGTTTTTCAATTTTATGGCAAACAGAATAAGGTTCATATTCAATTGGGAAAATTTGACACATTGGGGTAACTTGATGTGCTGGCGTCTGTACATTGATGATCACTGGGCTCAGTGTTTAACTGTCAAAAAGCTAGTTTTGTATTGGCTATCATCTGTGTATCGCAGAGATGTGATGAAGTGCGTTATAGTCCACCCACCCCACAATGCACCCCATCTTAAAGTCACCGTAACTTGAAGTCCACTTAAAGTGGGAAGTCATTTTTTTTTTGTAAATTCTCCATTGTCATCACATTTCGGTGTGCAACTAGACGCCAGTCCTGCAGAATTTTATTCTATTCAGTTACTATTGTTTTCTCTGGTTCGGCCGCGTCTCTACGTTTAAAAACGGTCATTTATCCACGACATAACCATGAGAAGTGCAGAACCTGCCGCAGTTATGAGCCAGATGCCTCCTGCTCCGTATTTACTCAAAACACATCTCCGTTGTTTTGTGTGTGTATGTATTAAAACAGGTAATATTTCGCGATGTCTATCCCACGGGGCTCATAAACAAGGACGGTAAAAATGAACTCAATTTTCACTTGATATTTCTCGCAACGTAAGTCAAGTTGGTAGCAATTACTTTTCTCGTGTGTGCATTGTTTATTTTCACATTGATCTTGCCTGAGTGGAGTTTTGTGTTTTAGACCTCTGTGTGTTTGTTTTAGTAGCTACAAAAAATCATCTTTATATTTAATTTTTCACTAAGGTATCTTCAACGACGCTTCAGATTTTGGGTATCATGTAGAAACAATGTTTTGTACAATATAAATTAATACTAGCTTCTGCCCGCGGCTTCGTCCGCGTGGAATAGTTACAGGAAACAAAAAACACAGGTTTTAAAACATGTTTCATTGGTGCTCTGCCCTTTTAGCCTACGGCTTTCCTCGATAAATATGCTATCTTACACTGAAATATTTTTTCAAATCAGACCAGAAGTTCCTGAGATTAGCGCGTTTAAGCAAACAAACTCTTCTGTTTCGTAATATTAATATAGATTTAACTTTGATACTTTGTATAAAAAATGAGACACACACAAACAAAGCATGGGCGTGGTCGCTTAAGAAATATAAGTAAAGGAAATAAATAGCCCACATCTTTTTCTCAATTCAAAAAGTAAAATTATCTGAATCACCTCATCTTGTGAATTTGGGGTGAAAACATTACAATACCACAAAGTATCGACAGGTCGTATCATCCTTCGGAACCCTCCGACCCGTGAGACAATAGCCATTCTACCTTCTTTACTACAGTTTTCCTAGAAAAGTATTGACATAAGAAAGGGTTCCTCGATTTAACCCAACATTTACCTTGTAAGATGGTGCCACATTTATTTGGCCGACAGTATATTCTGTCGCCTCGTAACCTAGGCACGTAGGTTATGCTAAAACGAAATAAGCAGTTAGTTTTGAACACAAAAAGACAGTATAAGGTTTTATGCTATTAACAGAAAAACGAAGAAGCAATTTTTCATGTCATGTGAGAATAATGGTCTACTGAGAGTCTACGTATTTGGGAAATGACGATTATGTATTGGCCCTTGGGGAATGGTTCTGATAAATAATATTTGAATTTGGTGTTTCTGTAAGATTTTTTTTTGTTGATGGTTTAGCTTCTTGTACAGAACATATTTAAGGATGAACGTATTCACGATTATAAACAACTTTTACTATTATTCAAGCATACCAAATGAAATATGTATGATACAAAAAAAAACACGCTAAAACCTGTTTTTTTTTTATTTTTCGGGGTTGTTCTCATACTTGTCTAAAGTTGTTTAAAACAGAAGAAAATGTTGGCGTTTTATTGATAAGTAACCATATAGAAATATACGTAAACACTTAACTATACATACATACTAAATTCCCCAGAGTAAACTTCCAACCGTCGAAAGATTAAATAATTTCCACAACGATTTTAATCAAGTCCCAATAAGTCAACGTACCCACAGTAAAGGCAAAACAGATATAAAAAGGGTATAATATTAGTTGGACTGCGTTCAACTGGGCCGCGATCGGAACGGATTTAATATCCGTAAGTACGTAACATCTGTTTACGTAAATTACAAAGAGGTTTCCTTTTGCTTTGTAGTTTTAAACAAGATACCGGTGGCATGGTCGCTGGTAGATTTATTAGTTTTATCCAACGAAATTGCATTCGATTTTCCGATCGTAAAAGCAAGTTATCGTAGCGAATGTAATTGTAGACTACTCGGGATCTTGTATAAAAGTACAGGTCTCTAAGAAAGAGTATACGCTTCGGGAACCATCGTCTTTCTTTGTAAATACGACGTTTGATGATTAAATCTATATTATAAAATTTACCACTTTACATGGCATTGTATAACTTGGCTGAAGCGTAGATGGTCACATTAGTTAGTTGTTACCAAACCTACCGCCACCGCCTATTAGACACTGCTCGCTTCGCTCGATCGTGTCGCTTAAATCATGCATTTTTAGTCCACAGTTATAACCTAATATAAGTAACCTAATTTGGAAGGTATTTTAGAAATCTACAACCAAAAATTACAAATTTTCGTTAGCATTTTACCAGAATTTTGATCAATTTTACTTTAACTTCACAAGTTAAAGTAAAATTAATAACATTTAAAAAAAAATGGTATTAAATACTCGTTGTCATTAATAAGTAAAGCTCTAATACCATTATCTTTATTAGATATTTATCAGACTAGATATAATTTATAGCTGGTTAGAAATGTAATATCTTTTTCTAAGTACTTTTATCTTCGGCTTTGTCATTATTAATGTTCTGATAGTTGTATTGAAGATAGGTTACTTTCTATAAATCTGCCACATAATATTCTTTCGATTTATCATCCAATAACATATAATTCAACAATAAATTAATGCTGCAAATAATAATAAGGACTCAATTTAATAAAAGTTATTCATTTATTAAATTGAAAATAGTATTAATCCCCTTTTTACTCTGCAAGCTTCTCAAAATCACTACATTTTCAAGAAAATGGAAGGGCTTTTTTACAACGATACTTTTTTATCAAAATTGTTGCAAAAAATCTTAAGGAAGCGTGTCAAACCTTTATCACGGCCTTCCTCTAAGCACAAGGGTTCTCGAGGGTAGATTGAAGCTAAATATTGTAATAATCTGGCAGTACAACTAGATTTATGGCTGACAAATTATATAAATTTGTCAAGAAAGAGGGTCAGGGAGCTTGGTACTTCGACTATCAAACTATTTTATCATTGTTAATGTGTTAATAAAGCAAGAGTCTTCTTTACACAGAGAACAGGCATGCATCTCAGTAGTGAGGACATTCTAGGCTGATTATGTAAAGAAAAAGTCTGTATATAATTGGTAAAAACGAAGGTCTGTGTCTACACCTTTATTTTGCTTTTAAAACAGCACAAAGTAAAATGTCAAAGTGGGGATACTATTTTCAACGATAAAAAAGTAGCTAAGATCGCTGGCTCGTTAGCTTTCAAAGTCTCTAATTAGTTGGCTCTAGCTACTACTGACTTTAGATAAGAAAGAACTACACACAATCTAAGTCGCTAGTGTGGACCGAAGAATAACGTCCTGTAAAAAGTAGGTACGTTCTATGGTGAAGTTTACTAATGTCGTATCATACAAACATTTTGTTGAAATAGCGGTATTCGCCAAACATGCTACATTTCAAGCAATTGATGCCCAACATTATCATCAGATTTATTAAAAATTAAACGCTGTATATATATCAGAGGGTTTTGCAATTTTGATTTTAAGCAATTTGAGGTAGAGATTTTTACGGAGTTAATGTATTCGTCATTATAAAAAGCACTATTAACAATTTCAAATTGTTGTTGTTGTGTAAAAAAAAGTAAATAAAAGCTGAAAAATTATGATGGTCTGGATCATGTTTACTTCGAGGCCTTAGTGAAAAAATTGTGAAACTCACTTTGAGGTAACTTTGGATTACCAGGCAATAAAAAAAATAGTAACATATTCGCCGTCAGAAATTGACTACTTAAGATAATAAAATAAAACACTCAAAAATCAATACTAGTGCCTGATTCAGCTATCAAGATCAAAAAACTATACAAAACAATTTCCCAACTCCAGCAAACGTTGGAAATATTTTTATCTCTGTCATTAGTTTTGATTAACGAGGTCAGATGAGGCGGACGGGGCATCGTCACAATATTAATGAACCCTCTATTGTTGTCCAATGTGAGAAATTTGTGCGTCATATTGACTACGTAAAGTGGGATTAATTTTTTGACTTACTTTATTGACGCCATTTGGGACCGGGTCGTTTGTTCTGAGATAAGAACTGTACATAATGTGACCCAGTTGAACTATTACGTTAAAAGAATGGCTACGACAAGCACATTCAGCTTAGTTGGATAGCTTTAGAAAATATTTGTCGTTCAAAGAAAAACTGCATTCTACTGGGAATTTAGTTTATCCAGTATCCGTGTCTAAAAAGATAATATGCAAAAGCAGTGCAACAAGAAACTTAATTAAAATATTACATTAACTTTCATAAGCTTATGTGTAACACCTGTGTTAGTGGAAATGATAGCTACAGGGACGTGCCTCAAAGCAGTGACAAAATGTACGCCAAAATTTACACGAAAATGCACATACACACACTGCAGGGCTATCTCGAAAGTTTTTATCATGATGCTGTTAAAGAATCAAGCACGAAGCCTCATAAACTTTAGGTACAGCAAGAAAGGAACATATTAAAGCTAAATAAGCGCCAGGCTAAAGAAAAATGGCGCTGCCGAGGCGGATTTTTTATATTATTTCTCTTAGCTCAGCTACGATAGACCATGAAGCGGAGGGAATTTATATTTAAGCTATCACTGTAAATTTTTCTGTAGAGAATTTACGGATCAAATTAACTAATCAAAGAAAGTTCTGTTTAGTTACGTAAAACGAGATGACGTGTTATAGATGTAGTGGATTAAATTAATGAACTGTGAACAAGGTTAGAGTGGAAAGAACAAAGATTAAATTAGTGTACAGGGATTACTAAGCTCAAGCATTTGCAGGCCCGTGTTGGCGGGTCAGGAAAAATTGCGCCCAAGAGGCTGACTACGGACAGTCAACATTAAAACCTTTTGTTTGTTGTAAACTGTGCAGCTGAATAATGTCCAGTGGTGCTAAAAATAAATAATATACATCGTTACATCTAAACAATGTTCAAAATGGTTTGCGTGGTAAATTTTGCGTAAAATTTTTCACATTAGTCACCTTTTCATAGCTTTACGATGTACACATTCTTACTGTGTCATTTAACATATTGCATGTTTTTATTCCGAAAATACCTTTAATATAAAATATCACCAACACAATACAAATTGAGACTTTTCCATACAACTCAATTTCTGAACATATCAAAACCGTTTTCGCATTTGATAGCAAAACAATTTGACTCTCAAGTACCAGAACATTTTTCTATTTCATTTTATGAAATTTGGAGCTCGTAGCGTCAAATATTTTACACCGGGTGCAAAGGCGCAGGTAAGCTTTATGCAGCCTGCTGGAGTACCACATATAGCTGTGTGCGCGTTTATGGAGGACACACGGGGGAACGCTGGCGTTAAATGCCGTGATATATCTCCCGGAACTGCAGTAGATAGGGCAGGCGGAATACCGGCGAGGAAGTCTCTTGTCGATTAAACAAATAAACCGAGATCGATCAGAAAAACAAACAGCAGATGACCAAAAGGTATTTAAAAAAGGTACAGAAAGGCACAAATATTACCTATAACAGTAGGGACGGACGCTCACAATAACAACTCGCTGAATGATTCATGGAAAAATCTGAATGTTACGACAAATAAATCAATATCAACAAAAGCAAAACGAAATGTTTTCACTCCACATTGAAATATAATAGTCTTGTCAAGTATAAAGTGCTTTATGAAATAGCGAAGACGGGTTGCCGTATTCTGGTCAGATGAAAATAAAAAACAGTACCTATTCCTTATTCAAGATCACGAAGACGTTGAAATATCATAGAGCGATTGATTCCTTTCTTGTCACTGAACGACCTTCCGCATAATTGGAGAAATGTAATACATCTTCGCTGTCAATACATATAAGCCTTCAGATATTGCATGAAGCAGAATAAAACATTGATTCTCATACGGAAGGATGTTTGTCTACAGACATACAAACAAAGCAATATGAAACGATATTATTGAAATGTACTTTATTTTGTTGTGATTATTTTAAGCATAACCAAGCATGAGTGAGCATATTTCTTTAACGCAGATATCAACGCCGAACGATAACATAATAGTCTCGTCGGGAAATACTGCGATAAAATGTAAATTGGGTACAATCCATTTGTTAACGATAATGAGTAGGGAAACGGCTTCGTCCCGAAACGGAATATCATTGCACCAGCGTTAGAAGATCTCCATACTATTGTCGGTGTTAAAGCAAATGAGTTTGGGTTGGAAAATATGTGTACAGATGTTGTGGGTCTAACATAAATGGGTGGCAGTTGCAAGCGAAATGTTAGGCCTCCAAGCGCCTGTTACTAGGACAATTACGGCAAATGACACGGCAGCGCCTTTCCGAACACCACGAACGAATATTGGAAAACACATTTAGTTTGGAGCGAGCGTGTACTTAAACAAAAGTTTAAGCGGTACTAAAGTGCAAATGGGACAATTTCGTCTGTGTCATACATCTCTGCAGTTTACGGCGTCTGTTAGTGTTTGTAATTGTATTTAACTGTCAATGATTCTAGTCGGCGCTTTCTGTGTAACCAAGCCACCAATTGACGCTGTTCTTTTATTTGCAGCCTTTTTGAGCACTTTTTGAATATCGTTTAATGGAACAGCAATTTTAATAAACGTTACTTCTTCAGTGCTATTCTGAATAAATTACCCCGCGACAATATTAGAGCGTGAATTGAACGGTCAATCCTTATTAAGAGTAAGAGATAACAGCTTACTTTGCCTTCACTTTACCAACGTTTTCACGAGAGGTTTTTACAGAATAGCTTTTATGTTAGCCTATACTACAATGTTACACGATAATTTGATGAAGTGTTTCCAAAATATCTCTTTTATTTTAAACGTTACGTCAACACTTTCTTCCATACGTCATCTGGAATATGTGACGTCACTGTAACGTTTTTGGAAAACAAACACACAAGGCCACCCTAAAAGCAGATTGTGTTTTCATAAAATGTTTTTCATTTATTTACTAAACCGCTTCGGTTCCCTTTACATGAGATATTATGTTGGTATACTATGTAGAGTGTTTTCACGGATGTGTTGAATATTTAATACAGAATTGTCTGCCCAATGGGGTACGACGATGTTCCTCCAACGATACCTGGTCACCTTTGTAACCGAAACCCACACCTGGCCCTTGAGTGAATTTGGGGAATATTTTATTAATCTGTTGAGTTTCCGAAAAGGGAAGAAATAAATGTTGTGACAATTTGATCCATGCAAATCATGTTGTGTAAATTAAATAGTAATGTTCATGGAGAGAAAGAAACTTGCCTAAGCTGATTGGAGATCTTTAGAGCTTTTTCTGTTTAAATTATTTATATTCATAGATATTGTAACATTTCTTAGGCGCTCTTTTATGTAATTTATTGTAAAATGTACCTCCTCAAACTCGATAGTTAACTCACTCTACAGACTTTCTTTGATAGGTTTTCAACTTTATTCTAAACACATGTTCAATGGGAAAATTTTACAGTTTGGGGTAGGTTGATGTGCTGGCGTCTGTACATACAAAAGTTCCTACACCTGCCCCCCTAGCCAAGTTACAAACGATTCGTATCTATTCTCTTTCTACAATCGAGATAAGTCACGTGGTCAAAACAAAGGGATTTGAGGCGTTCTCGACTGTAGAAAGAGAATAGATGCGTCGTTTGTAACTTGGCTAGGAGGGCTGGTAATTAAAATTGAATCTGTGTTTTTTTTTCTTTTTAAATGAGATTCATGTATGTTGGTTGTTAAAATCGTTCAAATAATTTTGTAATACGTATACAATTTCAGTAGATTAAATAATCTTTTTCGTAGAACAATTTTGGAGGCGTTAAATATTAGTAATTAATGAGGACTAATGCTTTTATCTTCGTGTTGTCGATTTGTTTTTTGCAGCAGGACCAGCTGTAGCTGTTATACTGACTATTCTTCAGAGAAAATAAATACCAAAATGAGAGAGAGAAAAGAAGACCTTAATCCTAGACTACCTAGAGTTCAACGCAACAAAAAAAGTATTAGTACATTACGTACGTTAGTGTGTGTGCTCTATATTACAAGTGTTTCTATATCCCAGTGTTTGTGAAACAACAAGTTAGAACTGTAACATATGGTAATGCTTTGGTCAGATAAGCAGCTCAGAGCCACCTCGCAAATTGTTTGACGACTTAGTTACTAAGCCAAATAGACGTCCAGTTGCTGAATATTTGTTACTGTTTGCTCAACAGCTGTTCTTATTGTTTTATGTGAAATGTACTTGCCTTTGAGGATATGAGGCTGGTATTAAATTGTCTAGTGACGTTGAATCATAAAATAAAATTGAATATTATTATTAAGGGCTACATAGCGTCGCCTTAGAGTGAAAACCTCGTAAGTGTAAAAGAAGTAACTTTTCAGGAGGAAGAAAAAACTGCGCGTCTAACTGACAGATGCGAGTATTTACCAGGTTCTCATTTACTGCCAGAGATGACGCTATGAGTATCAAATGAACAAATTAGGCACATAAAGAGGTGCGTTGCGAGGTTTTCTTCCTAGAAACGCAATAAAATAAATTAGAGCAAAAATGCATTCCCGACATTTTCACTCTAAGGCGACGATAGGGTGTTACATTGTGTGGCCTTATCGCCAATAGCGATCTCTATCATATAATAGACGTCCACCCACAAGGTGGACAGACGACCTCATTAAGGCCGCGGGAACGAGCTGGACATAGGCCTAGGACATAGGACATAAGAAATTTTCCTATGGCTGAAGTAATGATGATGATGATGACATACAACCAAGAATCAGACTAGCCAGCAGCCGGTCATGTAAAATTGTATGTCTCTCCGCAAAAATAAGCTACAGATAACTATCCTAGGCCATGAGTGTAATCGTGTCATATTAAATACTGTACTACATATTTGAACTGACTGATTAGTAGCAAATTGTCTTGTAGACCTGGACAAGCCTTTGTATTTAATCAAATCAATTCAAAAGTCCTAATTTCTAATTAATTATATTTTAAGTATGTTTTCCATTTCCTAGTAAGCCTAGGTAATCAAAAACGCTGTTAGGTACTGAGCGTGAGATCCTGGGTTCGATTCGTTGACCGGACTAAGTGTTTTTGGGTTGTTTCACCGAGAAATATCTTAGTGAGAGGAGCCTTTTTGGTCTCGGACAGGTATTTTTATTTCTTAGGTATTGTTATTTTTGTTTTATTTCCCGCGCGTTTACATAAATGCTTTTCTTTTTTTTTTGTTATATTTAAGTAGAAGCCCGGATTGAGTCTAAATGTATGCATAGTTGGTTGGCTACACTGATCTGGTTATACTGATCGCGACTGATCTGGTCCACTCATATCTGTGTGGTTCTTTCCTCAAAAGACCATTACCAGACCCAAATCTGCATGGTTCTTATATAATCTGACCAAGATAATGTCTGGACTTTAAAAGATACTGTGACCTCAGAGTTTCTTTCGGTGTTTCTTCTCAGAGTAGTCAGATAGCGAAATACCGACCTCATCTTCTTATAAAAAAAACTACATGTAAATGTGTTTGTATGAACCCATTTACAGAAATAAATATAATTTATCATTTATTGGGTCATCCTATTTAAGTCTCATGTTCTAAGAACATGAGACTTAAACATAACTGTAGATCTATTATACCATAAGTATTACCTCTATCTGACCTTTCGCGGATTACAGGAACGATTTTATGTTACACTATCACGTTTAAGAATTCCTACCTATTTAGTTACATTAGTATGTTGTATTTACACAAAAGTCTTCGTTTGCCATCCTCTTAGATAAGTCTATACAACCAGAGTCTTTGCATTTATGTCGTACAAAATAATCCGCAAAGTACATAAGAGATTACAAGGCATCAATACCACTTAGTGTTGTAGATTGTTTCTAAAATGTTAGGCTTAAGACAGCTCACTATACGCATTTACGTGACCCAAAGTGTTTTCAAGGAGATTAGCCGATTCCCTTGTTTGAAGCAAAAATGGAGGTAATGATGAGGTAAAAAGAACAAAATAGTAATGTAAATAAGAGCTAACACGT
This sequence comes from Euplexia lucipara, assembly GCA_921972225.1. Lineage (NCBI taxonomy): Eukaryota > Metazoa > Arthropoda > Insecta > Lepidoptera > Noctuidae > Euplexia > Euplexia lucipara. Next base: position 14,650,357 of record OV179152.1, on the reverse strand, counting down.
TGCTAATAGAAAAAGCTTGTTCATTAAATACTTACCTACTAATTTATTTTTCTAGAGCAGGGACATGTAGAATTGAGTCGGATATATTGTTTATATAAATTATAACTAACTATAACTAGAAGCCACCCATGACGTTCGTATGGATCTTTGGATCTTTATAAAATTATAGCCTATGTGTTGCTCTGAAGATTGAGCTTTAATACTGTGAAATTTTATCAAAATCGTTTTAGTAGTTTTAACGTGAACGTGTAACAAAAATCTAAACATCCTGACACGTATTCCTATTTATAATATAAATAGGATATGTGTTTTAGAGGGGCACGTGTCTAATTAAAATCAGCTTACAAATAGATTCATCCGATAAGTACTAAACGTTTTGGAAACACATTCATTGTGCGTACAGCTAAGGAGTGATAGCTATACAGCCTAGATAAGTCTATTTAAGTCAAGAATGAATAGGTTACTTCTAAGTAAATGTGCTTCATCGTTAACCACATCATCGCTTACCATCAGGTAAGAAAGTGGTCAAACGCGTGCCTATTAATAATAAATATAAACTTCAAAGTTAGTAACGCTTGCCGAGGCAAGAGTCCATGGATGAGTGACTGTCCGTAATTAACATACTCCTCCTTGAGATCCTTGAGCCCAGATGACATTTGTACATCTTAGACGGTCATTATTAGACTGGCCTGTTGGTCTAGTAGTTAGCGACCCTGACTGCTATGCCGGAGGTCGTGGGTTCGATTCCCACCCAGGACATGTCTGTGTGATGAGCACGATCATTTGTTCTGTGTCTGGGTGTAATTTATCTATAATATGTATGTATTTAGAAATATATAAGTATGTTTATCAGCCATTTAGTACCCATAACACAAGCTCTCAAGCTTAACTTGGGACTAAATGGCGTTGTGTGAAAAAGTTGTGGAATATTTTATTTATTTTATTTATTATGTGTTGTCTGTAAGTTTGAGAAAGTACGAGGTAAGTGGTAGTAGTTGGACTACGTCAAATACTGGTAGTTTTTTTCTTTACAGACTGGAAGCTGATTCCAAAATAGTTAAAAAAGGCTAGGCAGACGATGAAGACGACTTAGTACCGAATTAATTTCTTGAAAGTAGTGTTGGTTAAGTCTATTATTATTATTAAAAATTACATTTACTGATATTAATAACCTTTGGAATATTGCGACAAGCTACAAAACGATGTTTTATTGAACAGTTGTAAAGCATCAATTAATTTTGAACAATATCAATACATATCTCATTTGAAATGCAATTAATTTATGGAAACCGATATCGTTGTACAACCATTCTCTGCTAGGTACTGTTCCGTACTGTGTAACATACCCAGTATTTATTTCTTTAACAGTTCAAAGAGGTATTCGGAATTATAAATGCATTATTTTATAAGCGGCACGTTTTAATAATTATCAACTTCTACATGATCAAACGAGTATGTACCTATTTTCTTCTCTTTTTTAGACACGGCAGTAAATCCGTTTAATTAATTAATGGAAAAATTGTTAACATTACTTCCTACTCTGACTGAATGATTGAACATTATTCTTTGAACCTTTGATATTAAACATACCTGACAACAATGCAGTCCACTTAATATTACAGATGCTATGTACGGTAACTATATAGGTACCTATACGTTAGAATTATCTCAACAATACATTAAATTTCTGCCATACCGTAAACTGCCTCCGTTGCTATGGGCACATCAAAAGATAAGACGAGAATCACAAACAATAGAATAGAACATGTTTATTTGCGTAAAATATTTACAATACTACTAGCTCTGCCTGCAGCTTCAGCCTAGTCTAAAACATGCAAACATTAAGGCAGTGCAATCATTCAATCTATTGATAAACTACAGAACTAATGTTTTGTTAAAATAACATTAAAGTTTAACTGTTATCCCAAGGGATGACATTACTTGAATAAAAAGTGTCCTATGTGTTATTCTAGGAAAAGATCTATCTGTGTGCTAATTTTTATCCAAATGTGCTCAACAGTTTACGCGTGATTCAAATATGGAAACATCTTTACGAATTTATTATATTAGTAGAATAAGATCATCCTTTTCTAACGTACCATCTATAAGAAGTTTTCTAACTATCAAAACGTAACATCAATTTCTATTATCCTACTACAAAATCATGTCTGATGTCATAAAGGTCCTAATAAGCCCATAAAGGAAATAGACCGTAAAAATACATTCAGTAGATAGGTACTCAAGGAACAATTATCATCCATCTTGATACTAATGAAAGCAAGCATCGAGAACCCTCAATCGTCCTACAAAAATAAATTGCGGTGTTCGAATGCCAAAAAAACTTAAGTGCAATCCCAATTCCTTGCCTCCGTTCCGGATCACCTTACTCATTCAGGGATGCCACTTTTAGAATAACGTTATATATGTTGTGGAACTATATATTATTAAAATTTATTGCTAGTATCAGTACCATGAATTCTTCATTCAACTAACTGGCTGTGATGATTTCTTGGTTTAGTTTTTTTTTTGTTTAAGTTATAAAACCAATGCCCGATTGGTCAGAGCTTTAGTTCTCCTGCTTTTCCTCTCTGTAGAAGTGAGAATGATGTGGGCAATAAGCAAGACTAAACGAAGGATAGACGCATTTGAGATAATGTGGATGTTATAATTGGGTTCATACTTTGCGTTTTTTGGTTAGATCGTGGTTAGATCTCTGAAAAAAGAAAATATATTTGTAAAAATTTAATGGTAGTCCACTATTCTGTATAAAATTCTTCGTCAAAAAAAACATCATTTCAAGTGTTAATTTTTCGTAACTATTCACAAATCAGCATTGCGACACCCCTACACGAATCTCATTTGGACTCTCCTAAACCGTTGCATTTGTAGTTGATTAAAAACCCACTTACACCTGTTCGTGGTGCGGATTACCTTGGCGTTGTTGATTTACTTAAGATTCTGGCGTATTTGCATGATTGCGTTTATTCAGCTGATCAGAGGAAGGAGTAAGAGGCGACGGTAGGTAATTGGGACTGAACTTATTTGAGAAACGTTATTGAAAGTTTATTTTATTTATTTAGTAGTTTTAGAACAGAGGCAGATGAAATGCCATGGATATTTTCTACCAGACCACATTTGGGGATGCTGAAGAGACAACCAGTGATAGGTGTTATTTTGTGAAAAGAAAATAATAAAATATAAACTTTGATATTTATACACAATAATCGTGAACACACAAATATACTTAAACCATTTGTGAAAACATTAGCACTGTGACGGTACTTCTGTCAACTTCTAATGTGTGTGTGTTTACAAACTTCAACTTAAAAAGCCATACCTACTGGTTTTGTGGAGAAGCGTTTTTAACTTAGAAATAATAACTACATGTTGAATATTTTATACTGTAATTTACACGCCACAAACTTCCACCACAATCCGAAGACATTCGTTAGAAATTTCTACGTTATGTGGGTGTCTACACAAAATTTTAATAGGTTACTGCATTTTGATTAAAATATGTTAGTAAAACAAAACCTACCTTACTATTATACTTACTATTATATAAATACCCTTTGGTATTTATATAATAGGCAAAGAAAACAAAAGCTGTGATTAAACGAAATTGCGAACGCGCAATATTTTGTTCGATTAACTTTTATGAGAACACAATTCTCATAAAACTTGACATTAGGTTGTATTGACATAAACAATAACCAAATCGTAAAGGTTGAGGAATCTCATCTCTCAGCATTCAAGGCGGAAAATGTTACGGGATTATGTATTACGTAGGTAGTTACATTTTGCTCAAGCCATTTACTTTTATGGAAACTTCTCGTATTTTCGACACCTACTTTTGCTAAACAATATTTTCTTGCTTATTTTTGTAACGCGCTTTCTTATATTCATCATTTTTTTATAGTTGCTAAGTTGCGACGTTGTGAGTTCAAATCCAATGCTAATGTGCCTTTTGTTGTGCTTTTCAAGGAAGACTTTATTGACATCGGTAAAGGTGAATCATTGCGAGGAAACCTGGACCTAACTATTCTTACATTTACGTAGTAAGACTTTTTAAGGAGCAGTTTATTTTTTTTTTGTTTGAACGTGGTGTTCTTTGTTTTTGAATAAATTTTTTTATTGCATTTGGTTGCTGGTTCTTAAGGAAGGTAGATATGGGTTTTTGCTTTGCAATGAGAAGGTAAAAAAAATACTGGTATTATTTTTATCATTTATTCAACTTCCCATTGACGCTTAAACGAAGCATGTTCAAGGTTTCTTAGATTGCTGACCATTTTTTTATAATGGAAAATAAATCATTGTCCTGGTATTGATGTACTTTTATCATCTGATCATTACTGCAGTTATAAACCTTCCTACAATTTATAAAACATTATTATCCATTATACTAGCTAGAATTTCTGTATAATAAAGTAAATAAACATAATTATAAAGTTATTTTGAAAAATTCTACGAAGTTTACATTTTATTATTACTTTATTTACGGATCACTGCGATGAAAAATATCATTCATTATATTAATGCCATGTTCTCTTTGAGCCTGGTAATTTTCAATAAGTTATTTACCGTGAAGTTTAAAATCTCTAAGTTTATTACTTTTCAGAAACTTTTCTCGGTATGTTGACACATATGTTATTTATTTTTGACATCATTACGGTTACTTCTGGGTCGTAAAATATTATTAAATTGACTATCCTGTTCATATCGCAGAGATTAATAGTCGTTATTCATTTTTGATCTTCTGCCAACATGTGTATCCATACAAGATTAGATGAGATTAGATTAAACCAAGACACCACAAAGTTTAATATTAATGCAGAGTGGAATACGGTATTTGCTAATAACAATATTACCGTTAATAATGTACTGAGTGAGGCAAGCCGGTAATCCACAGAGGAATCAAACAGCAAATTACAACGGTAAATCGGGTAAATGAATATCCGTTGAATTGCAACATTCGCGCTAATGGCGTTAATTTCGGAACGTTCAGCTGCTATATTAGCCAAAATAAACACAAACAACACTATTCAACCCTTTCCAGTTGTTCCAAACAAGTGGAAACATGTAAATGTTGCACAAACGATCCATTGACCTGGAAATCTTAAAGCAGTTCTGCCCCAAACATTAATTAGTTGACTCAAACATCACGGCTAATCTCAAAATCTGCGGGCATCCGTCCGAAATAAATAATTACCTCGGCTGACGGAAAATGCAATGTAAATTTAATATTCTTGACGTGTAGTTACAATTCTTGCTTTAGTCAGTACGGTCGTGGAAACACGCATAGGACACATCAAGCAAAGAAATTTCTTAGAAGTTTTATTAACATGGCAGAGCAAGATACAAACGGCGCAGCGAAAAGAGTAAGTTAAAGTAATCTCACTCACTAAGCTGCTGAAATATAATACGTTTGAAATTTAATTTATATAAAGTGAACACAAGGTTTGAGCCCTTTGTAAATTAAACTGTGAACAAAGTTTTGACAAGTAAGTAATTTCTCATCTCAAAGTGAGTTGACTTTTGAGTTCGGGAAGTCACCAGTGTTATCTTTTCCGGTCACTTCAAACACAGAATTAATATTTTACCGTCGTCGATGGCAAACAGTTGATTTTATCAAACGAAACCCTTGTTTTATTTCTTTCAACAATTTATTTTGCGAAGTTGAAATTGTTTGCAGCGTGTAAAATTTATTTTTCAATGGGGTCTGTTTTTAAAAGGGACAACTTTTAATATGCTATAATAGGATAAAAGTGTTTTCTCTACTAAAATTGCGGCTTTACAAAGTGTATTGTATTTTCGTAGAGGGGATCAAAAGGGGAACGGCGCCGTAGCAAGCCTGACGATGCTAAGGACGAAATAAGGAAATTTAAAGAGAATCTTCTACAAACGCTTTCTACTGGCGAGTAAGTGTTGAATGTGCTAAGTTATTTCTTTTATAGAGGTGAAGTTTAACAGTGTACTCAACTTCATTCAGTGTTGTAAAATTGAATTCAATTTACTGCAAATGAGCCATTATTCGTAAAATTTATGTTTAAATGTGGATGCGTGATGAAAATGATTTTATTATTGGTAATTCAGAATCTATAATTGCAGCATAAGTGATGCTTATTTTATTTATTGTAGCAAATGTGATAATATTGCCACGTTTAAAAGAAATAAGAAGCATTATTTTCAATATTATTTTGAAAAGTGGTTGTGAACTTGTGATGGTATTTTTATTTTTTGGTTACAAGAAGAACAAAGAAACAATGGATAGATTTTGTGTTATATGGATGAATGGAAAAAGAAAACATGCTGGGCTTACTGAATAAAAATATGCAGAAGGGCGAAGATAGGTTCCGTTAAGTAAAAATAAACATTGTCATTATTTGCCATCAGTTCATCATGTCTGACATCAATCATTTAGTAGTAAGGGTTTCACCGTTTTTTTTCGGTCATTAAATCATTCATTAATAAAATTTTAATTAGGTACAGAAAGTTAGGATATTTATCATTTTAGTAACTTTTCTGAACACTCCCTTTATAAAAATCTCATTATTTGTAATTTTTAATTTCCGCTACGCGCACCGGGTTTAACAAAAGCTATTTCGGCGCTGTAAAATGTCTTTATTGAGAAGTGATTGAAAAGGCGCTAGGTTGAATATTAAACCCGTAAAAAAATGAGTTTTTTGTTAATATTTCAGCATATTTCTATTTTGCGAGAATAAAGTAATATCTGATAGGTACTTTTTATAAATAACTTTATGATCGTATTTTGTTTATTACTCTTTGATTCACTGTCAAAGTCAAATTGAAGATCATTAATTATTCAAACATCGAACCAATTTCTGAAGACACAACCTCATCTCGACAAACAATCTCAGAAGCTTGTCAGAAATGTAGGTAAATTAATATAATTGACTTAGTTACACGTATTTTTGACAGATTGAAATTGGAATGAGAATGCAAACGTTCTCAAAAATTGCCCCTCTGATCAAGTTCTACTTTTATTGTTGAAACAGTACTGGCCACAACAAACTATATTTGATAGCATTTTGTTTTCTTACAGCTCTTTTATAGCGGAGGGTGGAAACGACCTAAGTGTCCCACCGCAGCCGAGATCTCGTTCAGCGTCGAAAGCAAGGGAAGCTCTGTGTATACCGGCAAATGTGGCGTCCGAACTCGACGACAATAAAATTTTTGAACTGAAAGAGGTACGGAATCCCGTTTATTCCTTGCAATCTCGAGAAACTTAGATTATCGCATGAAATTCTTATACTGATTTTGTCTGTTATTACATATTTATATACCACTTACCATACACTGAATTTATTTGTTTGTCAATTACTTGGCATGACTCCGAGATAACTACCACTATGATTGGCCTGTTGGTCTAGTAGTTAGTGGCCCTGTCTGCTATGCCTCAGGTCGTGTGTTCGATTCCCAGCTAATACAAATGTTTTTGTGGTGAATACGATCATTTGTTCTGCCTCTGGGTGTAATTTATCTGTATTTAGAAATATATAAGTATGTTCATCAGTATTGTCTAGTACTCATAAGCACAACCTCTGCTTATTTTGGGACTAGACGGCGTTGTGTGAAAGTTGCGGAAAAAAATATTATTATCTTTAGAGCCAGTGTAGACATGAAAACTTATTACAATTTGATTTCGTTTCTTATTTTAAAGATATAAGAAAAGGCGTTAAAAAGTTAATGCAGTAATTGCATCATTATTCCAGTGGTCAAAAGCGCTATAGGCTGCTGAGCATGATGTCCTGGATTCAATTCTTAGCAGGGACAATTAGCTGTTTTTTTTATTTGCTATATTTGACATTATATTTTACCAATATATGATTGCTTATACGCTTCAACATATCTGATGACAAGGAGTTAGACCGGTTCCTTGTCAGCACCGGCTTACGTAGTAGCTTTGGACCTCCCATGTTGTATGGCATTTTCATCTGGTATATTTTTTAGTAACCTGGAGCCAGAATATACCCAGTTGATGGCAATGAGATTTCCCCTAATTATGTAGGATTTTAATATAACAAGCGAAAAATTTGGTGTACAGTTAGGTAGGTACGACAACGGCATGACCTAATGTGTGTAATTTCATCTTTATTTCCCACGACCGCTAAAATAACTCATTTGATTGATATCATTTGTAGAATCAACTGTTAAAACATGTTTTTCTTCAATTACACTCAGATTCAGACTAATGTTACCTAAAATTTGCTTTAATTTCAAAATTTAATTAGCTTTCATTTATTTTCAGGCGTTCTTACTTTTCGATATGGATGGGGATGGCTGTATCGATTTCAGTGACGTTCGCGCTACATTTGTCAGCCTTGGTGACAAGATTGACGACAACGCTATTCGCAACATGCTTTCGGAGGTAAAAACATGTTATTTTTGATATATGATATACTAGTCTATTGTTGGCACTGACATCGGTGAAGGAAAATATTTGGATGAAAGCAGGGTTTACAATGAAAATAAGGTTGGGACAGCCAACCTGCTATGAGCAAGCATTTTGATTTATATTGGTGCTGCATAAGAAGATACCTTTTACCCTGCAAAGAGAGAAGCTGTTTAATATTATTGAATAGCTTACTAGCAATGTGGGTGGATATTGAACTAACGAACTCTTAATCGCCAAACTAACGCCAGCGCCTGCGGCTATTACTGCTTCAAAATTATTATTTGTATTATTCTACAGGGAAAAAGGGATTTAAACTCAGAACCTCACGCAAAAAGGGAAAGGCGGGGTTTCAACTACTCGACAGTCACAATGTTGTCTATTTAATTAAATATTTGAAAATTTCTAGGTCATCAAAAATCTTCATAAACACATTTAGAGCGATAAAAATCTTAATATTCTGGAGATATGTTTCATGACGTGTTTCTAGTTATCTGCATTTATCTAAATATTTTTTTTATGACAACTAAGACGTAATCGTATGATTTTTCCTAGCTTAGTATTTTGTAATGACTCATTGGTCAAGGAGAGGCGGCATGAGTATGTCATCAATCATAGGTGTCCGATTCCTGGGTTTTCTAGAGGTTGTTGGATTTTTCCGTACAGAAGCTCTCATTGAAAGACACCGGACTCTGGATTTGCCCCCTTTATTCCATGGAACTTCAACATAACTAGTGAAATGTAGATATATAGATACTATTGATACACTTCTGCCTTACTCTTTGGGGAAGGCAAGCGTTATGTAATGTGGTATCTGGTATTGTTTCACTTAAGACATTAGCAAAGCTCAAAGCAATATTACACGAGCTTCATTACTGTATCCAGAAACCGCGTACTGCAATAACCTCATGTAATCTCAGTGCACCAAAATTAACTCATCGTAGTACAGCGGAAACTGTATACAATTATAATATTGGGAGGAAGGGACATCGCTGGCACACCTGAACACCATTTATTAGTTCTCTATATCATACTGAATCCCTCTGCGTTGAAATTTTTCATCGACAACCCCATTTTTTTTATAACATTGTGATTTTGTCGAAAGTGATGAGATTTTTGAATAAAAAAAATGGATTTTATCTTATTAGATTAGCTAAGAATGATGCTTATTTCTTGGTTCTTAACAATATTAAGAAAAAATAACAGTTAAACTGATATAAGAAGAAAAGATTAAGAGGTGTAAAATAACTCTAGTTTCGGAATCGGTGGGAAATAATTAATAAAAGAAAAATATAACACAAAGCCATAGGACTTTAAGAAAGTTTTACTTTACAATTTTTTGTATGTTGTATACGTGGATGATTTTCAGTTTTTGTTACATATTAATTGGTACCAAAGTTTTAAACCGTACACCCTCTTAACGACAAAAAGATTTTTTCAAAGCGCGCCTTAAATGTCGGAGTTATGAGGTATCACATCACATCTAAAAAAACAAAAGAAGAAAAAACATGCAACCTAATTGAGTCCAGAATGTTGTACAGAACTCATGGTATCAGTATTTGCGACACTATGTACTTTGCACCCTGTATAATGTAGTAAGTAATATCAACATCTGTGCTCATAAGTAGTTGCTAGTAGTTCGTATATGCACAAACTAGCCATAAATTGTAAGCGCATAGGCAATTAGCCAGCCGGCATCTGTGTCAGTCGACAATTGTTAGCCAGACTTGTGTGTAGAGGTAGGTATAACTAAGCCAGGTGACCACCAAACTCGGGCTGAAAGTTTCTTGTAGACAGATGGACCGAAATTGAGTAAGATTAAAGTTTATAGTGCGTTCATGTGTTACGCTTGTAGACAAGTTGAACACATCTGCATCCGACGTTAGTGTGTAAACATCTGTCTTGAGACATTGTTCGCTGTTATAGAAAATGTAAGGGTTTAAAATGCTCGCTTGTGAAGATATTTTGCGTAAAAGAATAATACTGAGTCGTTGAGGTCTTTAAATTTCGAGTTGAGCTCACGATCACTGTTGAATGTGTACACTGACTGGATAGGTATGGTCAGGTCAAAAATAAAAGAATTAAAGGGCATCAAAATTCATCCACATTGCTGTTAACGGGAAGAGTACCCAAAAGAAAAATAATATAAAGTCTAGGCCTACAGTTTCTCTTGGTGTTGTTTCTCAGAGTAGCCAGATACTTAAACATCCGACCTCGCCTCACTATAGGTAACAACACGTTAAAATGTTGGTAAAAACCAATTAGCACTTAAATAAATATCATTTAACATCATTTACTGATTCTATTACTTTCATCGTTTCGACAACAAACAGAAAATACTAACTAAATACATTCAGACAACAATAACACAATTTACCAGAACAACAACGTCAAGAAACAAACACGAAAATAATTCATCCAATGAGAGAATGAAACAACAGACCAAGGTACTCGCTAAAGGCGGTCTTAAAACAGATACGAAACTTCGCTTTTCTTTTAATTCCGCTTAAGTATTGTTCGTGAAGTTTCTGAGTCCTGACGAAAGAGACCCTTAAGCTCGTGTCAATCCACAACGCTGACGAGGTCACAGGGATTTGGCCCCACTGCTTCAACGGATCAAATTTAAATTCCCTTGTCTAGGACAGTGTCTGTAGATTTTTCGGCATCACCGTATATTTTTCCTGCATCCCGAAGATTAAGGGGACTTATTCTCATTCCTATTTTTCTCGCTGGAAGATTGAAATTAAATTTCTATTATAATCTGGAAGTAACATCGTAATCCACTTAAATGTGTTTTATAGGAGACGATAGTATTGTGGAGTTGTGTTTTTATAATTATTTTAAGGATGAGATAATGTTGAGGACCAAGCTATGGTTTCCATGTTGGGGTGTAGGATAGGATATAATCAAACATACATTGAACAACTTGGTTAAAAAGTCGGTAGCAAAAAATTAATATCAAACAAAAACCACAGACTTCCAAAAGTTATGATTAGGTAGGAAACTATATTTTCCTGCCTAGTCATCCTTAGTTGTATAATAATTTGATTTATTAACTGTTCTATGTCACTAACACAAGAATATAAGCAGTGTGTAGTAAAATATGTTTTAATTATTTTACACTTTTTAGTGTTTTTCTCTGCGATTTTATTTTTTTGGAAAAAGAGAATTTAAATATTACCCCTTTCTCCGTAGTTTCTACGTTTTTGTACACACATTTAACAAGAAATCCTAATCCAATATGTCCTGTTCAAATTAATATTTCTCGTTTCTCTTACAATATGTTCGCGGTATTGTTTTCTTTTTTAGATTAAAATAATCTTTTGTTTCTATTCATCAGATAACATGATCCAATTTATTTTAACTGGGGTCCGGTCTGATAAAGGCTCATTAACATTAGGTTTTACAGTTTCTCCGTCCGTTTTACAAATGTAAGTCTATAATCTAGTTAAAGAATCTAGACATAGGCAAAGCCATTTTAATTTTCTGGGTCTGTTTTCTCATTAACGTTAGGTCATAACGCTATTTGTTGAAGTAGTACAATCGAATTACATGAAAAGTTATCCATACTGACCAAAAAACTGATTAAAATTATAATTTAATTGTATGGTACCTATGACTATGAGCTGATTTATATGCGTCTGTATTGAGAATGAGACTTAGTATACAAACAAAAACAACATACAACGCTACACTTGTAGCAAAGGAAAAACTACAGTATAATGTTTAAAAGATTTAGCAATTAGTACTATCGATCTTTAATCCCAACACGTACTTAACTGTTGAACGTAAACCGCATTCAATCAGTACCTATCGATGCACTAATTAGTGCCTTTACAAATGATCCCACTTTTACAAACGGGAAAAAATGGAAGCGAGCATTTAAAATAAATTATTTCTAGCTGAAAGTTCTATTAATTGAACATTCTCGTTAAAATATTCAAGCCAAGCTTGGTAAAGGTTTTTCACCGCTTAGCGTACTTATTACAAACTAATAAATACATAATACCAAGGTTACTGACATAGCCCAGCGGATTAGCAGGTTGAAGTGGCAATGGTCAGGGCATATAGCACGGAGGACTGATGACCGATGGGGTCGAAAGGTTCTCGAGTGGAGGCACGTCTCGGCAAGCGCAGCGTAGGACGTCCACCCACAAGGTGGACAGACGACCTCATTAAGGCCGCGCGGGAACGCGCTGAATGCGAGCCGCTTCCAACCGGTCTTATTGGAGATCTATAGGGGAGGCCTATGTCTAGCAGTGGACTTCCTATGGCTGAAATGATGATGATAATGATGAAATACATAACGATACAGAAGTTGACCAGTACCTATATCTCATGTTGTTTTCATGGCTGTTAAGATTTGGCAGTGATGTTAAAATAGTACATTGCTAATTTAAGAAAAGAACGCAGTGTATTTTTACAAAAAATCTAAAACTTCAAACTTATTTACTCAAATAGACTACAGTATGGACAGCAGACATAGTAGTAATAGATTTTTGACAGTAACGTGTAGCCAGAACCCCAAGTCTGACAACGGTGCCAGTTACCCCAATCACTAGGTCGAGGTGTTCAAATAGGCAGACACTCCATGTGAAACACTAGAATTCAGCTGCATCTAGTAAGACTGGATGCTGACCCTAACAAAGTTGGGAAAAAAACTTGAGAGGTATCAAGGGACACCCGGATGGAACGAAGTTATTTAGTTAGTTATATTATTTATTATGTACAAAAAACCTGTATACACTCACCAAAAATAATCGTCGTGACACCACACTGTTCAATGCGAAATAGAAAGACGAAACGAAAATAACTGGCTTGCTTTCTATGAGAGAGAGAGAAAGAGAGAGAGACAGACAGAGAAACATAGATTTATGTCATAGAAGTTACAACTCCCGGTCTTAATCCTCTCTCTTTCTCCCTCTCTCCCCCTCCCTCCCTCTCCCTCTCCCTCCCTCCCCCTCCCTCCCCACCCCTTTCCCCTCCCGCCCCTCCCCGTCTCTCCCCTTCTTCCCCTCTCCCTCAACAACTGGCACACACACAACAAACACACACACACACACAACAGAGAAACACGCGCACGCCGCACGGCCCACAACTACAGCAAAAAGTGTCGTGACAACTTTTCGTAAGATTTTTTTCCTGCTAGCCATCTTTCGTAACGCGCGATAAGGAACTTCGTTCCAAAAACGAATACCTAAGACTAATTAAAACAGTACTATTAATATTACTTTTATTTTATTACGTTTCAGGCGCCCAACCCGTTAGATTTCGATGGATTCGTCAACCTCCTTGGATATAGGACTTTGGAGCTGGATTCCGAAGAAACTCTTTTGTCAGCTCTATCGCGCTGGGACAAGGACAATAGCGGACTGATCTCTGAAGACAGGTATATATATATATTTAGTCCCACATCAACATTTTTTTTTTCTACAAACTATAACGTTACTAGTTAAGGTTTAATCAATCGATTAATAGGATAGAATGATGTGAATTTTATGAATGATCTGACACAAGTCCCTGAAGAGGCCCTGTATCTGTTATTCTAGCCTTACAACCAATGTCTATTGAGGTAGACCTGTTCTTCAGTGAAACTGCGAATCGGTAATCACAGATCATTTTAGCAAGACCTCACTCAAGACTCGAGTATTACTTAAAGCCATTTGATTGGTTGGGAAATGACAATTGTGCAAAGTGCGAAGATCAGCTGGATGAGAATAAGTTTTTTTTTTATTCCACGACGATGGCAAACAAGCTTACGGCCCGCCTGATGGTAAGCGGTTACCGTAGCCTATGGACACTTGCAACACCAGGGGCGCCACACGCGCGTTGCTGACTCTTTAAAAACCTATTTACTCCCCTTTTGAAGAACCCCATACTGTAGCCCTCTGAGAAAACCTCGGCACCACAATCCAAGTGTACGCGGAATAAATTAATAATAATAAGAATTTAATAATGTAATTTAATAAGAATCTTATTAAAATTACATACTTAGAAGCATTACCAGCAGTACATTGCTTCTAATAAAATTATCAGCTTTAACTCAGGTGATGAATACGATCAATAAAAGTTTGAAATTAAAAGTAGTAGTGAGCGTGAGGACCTGAGTTCAATATTCTGTTCGGGTAAAGTGTTTTTCAGTTTTTCTATCAGGAATTGCGCAATAGCCGCCCGGGGCCTGGATTTGCTCCAAGTAGTTGGTAAAAGGTTTGCTTAAATAAAACTGGTAAAATCTGGGTCTGCTGTAAATATCTAGCTATATCTTTGCGTAACACTTCAGGGAATACAAGCCTAAAGTTATATTTCAAATTATAATCCTCTAACAAGCTTGTTGATTTGGTACAAACATAATTATAATCTTCCGAATTACATGGGTACGAGTTCCAATAATTACTTTATTACTAAAACATCGTTTTTATTGGCATCTAATAAAAAAAATCAAAGCGTTCTTATTTCAATTTTATAACGCCTATAAATCTTAAAGTTATTGACAATCCAGAAAATTTATATGAGCCCACCAGTAATGAATTACGTCATCTCATAACTAAAGTTAGGAAACTATGAGAATGGACTAACTTGTGTAATCCGCAGTGTATTGAGGACGCTAATAAACTTCGACTCGAAACTCCAAGTGTTCCTACATGTATACAGATATTATTAACTCATATATATAGATCTAATAAAGCAATCACACTAGCGAGCTTTGCAGAACTAGATTGATATTATTGTAGATTTTTACTGTATTATATCTTTATTGATATTATTGTAGATGTTACTGTTCTAGGAAATTTTAAAAGAAGGAATATTTTATGAAACTACCTACTTAGATAATATTTGATTTAGAAAATGTCTCTCTATCTGATGGAAGGCATATTATTATAGACGCATTTGATAATACTCGTACCATGAGTTCTCTACGTGATTCTGGACTCAACCGCCGCGCACCGTTGAAATTTTTCCACACTATCTGATGTCATTTTTAATCTAAACTGCAAAAAACTATGAAAAAATCATAATTTTTAGCTACCTAACCTATTCCGATATTAGCATAAAAAGTGATTAAGCCATTTCTTTCATTAAAAATCATTGAGTAAAATATAAATCATGATTTGGCACAGTTTAAAGAAAACATCAACTAAACTTAGAAATTAGGCAAAGCCGACGGAAAAGCTCGGCTCTGGGGGCCCGTGATACTTTAGGTACTGAGCTCATAGTCCAGATACAATGTCCAGGTGATGGTATGCCTCATATTTCCTTCCACCCTGTTTAATCTGTTGATAAGTTGTACAATTTCTACAATTTCTTTAATAACTTAAATAAAGATGTTCAGCGACGAATAAATCGTCAAGCAATATATATGTCTTAAATATGAATGAATTTAGCATACACAGAACCACTTAGATTGACAGCAACACAATAGGTCAAAGTTAAGGAATCCAGAAGGGTTAACATAACACAACATCACGCCTGTAATCCCTAAGGGCTAGGCAGAGATGTACCTGATAGTACACCCACATTTCGCCAGTTAAGTTTAAATTGCATGTAATAGCGAGGCGAGCCCAGAATGTATGTTGTGACTAAAACTCATCAAAATAAATTGTGGTATTTGTTTCAACACTAAATGAAATTTATTGCGATCTTTTTGTGAAATACCACTACTACAAATTCCACACGCAAATTGAAACCTTTGTGGGATGTAACTTTATATGTTTTTCTTTGTCATCAAAACAACTTGAACTACATTTTACTGAAAATAATAAAATCTGTTATTTTTAGGATTCCTAGTGGTTTATCTATATAGTTGAACATTTGATCTAACTAAAGGGATTTTATCAAACAAAGTATCGTATTCCTATGTTAGAAAAAATATTTTTAAATTGAAAAGTGTTTACGCGAATACATTTTTGTTTTTCTTCTGTATACAGAGGATTACGTAAATAAGAGAAAAACGTATCTCGAGGTTAGTTGCGTTGAGGAAAAACATCAAAACCAAGACTGACCGATCACTTACGAGGAAAACTCCATCTTGTTGAAACAACTTTGTGCACGATAGTATCGACCTTCGAAAACTAATAAAAATAGTAGGTACCTACATGGAAAAACAATCGCTTGCTTGAGTTCATCGACCTTCAAAGTTTGGTATCGAATAATAATAGATATGGCAGGGTCGCAAAAATTGAAAATGATTTAGTCAATGGATGAAACCAAACGCAAAGGAATGTACAGGATATTTTTATAACTTAGCAAATATTTACATAGACGGCTGCTTATGGAAATAAACAACTCTTACTTAGGGACCACCTTTGAAACCTAAAATAAAACCTACCTGTACACCTACAAAAAACATTTTTACTCTTAAAAAAGTTAATAGATAATATGATGGGTGCCGCCAGTTAACTTCATGTGATCTTATTGGGTAGTATATAAACGCAAATCAAAAAATATCCTTTTTCTATGCAATAAGATTCCGAATTCCCATCAAAATTACTGATTGCACAGCAAAATATTCAACTCAAAATATTACTAAACACACTACAATTTATTTTCGCAGCGTACAGCGATTTTTCCTAAAGCAAAAGCTTTTTCATCAATGCACAGTTGATAATTTTAATGCACATTATACATGTTAACTATTTTTCTTTTAGATATAGCTTCTATTTTTATATTATTTACAGCAGTTTTTCTAAATAAAACAGCATTTTATTAGTCGCAGTCGTCTTATTATTTATAAATTACCACATAATGAGATCACGAGGTAGTAGGTCACAGTTCTAACCTAACCTAACCTATGAATCCCTCCATTTGCTTTGCAGTCAGTATTAAAGCTATGTATGTAGTATTATTGTACAAAAATAAATTTAACTGTATTGCATTGTAAGGAAAAAAGGAATGTCATATTGATGTATGTTTTAGAATTATCTGCAGTTTGAGTTTTGTTAAACATTAAGTTTATTTGTAGTGAAGTAAGTTATTTGATGTAAAAAAGGATATAAATGATGAGTATGTATTGTTAGGCGATTATTTATTTGATATGCAATTTATAAAATCCCGATCTTATTTACCAAAGCATCATTTGTTTTTCCGGTCAGTGCCTAATTTAGCTTATTAGTTTTGACTTGAAGTCAGTGTTTCACTATCTGCCTACTGTGAGAAGAAACACCGAAACAATCTCGGAAACCACAGTCTCTTTTAAAATCCAGACATTATCTTGGTCATGACTGACTTGGATTGACTGCCTCGTTGGTCTAGTGGTCGCAAGCGCCACTACTGAGCTTGAGGTCTCGGGTTCGATCCCCAGGTCGGGCAAAGTGTTATTGAGTTTTTCAATCTGGAATTTCTCAGTAGCAGCCCGGAGTCTGGATTTGTGCCCGATTAATGGCAATAGGCTCGCCCCCTATTACATGGGACTTAAACATAACTGGCGAAATGTGGATATACTACCAGGTACACCTCTGCCTAGCCCTTCGTAGATTACAGGCGTGACATTATGTTTATCTTGGTCATATCCAGTTAAGGACCGTGACAATAAGTCTGAGATGATGATGGTGATGAAATCCAAGCAAATAACTACAGAGATGTGAGTGGATCTGTCCAGATAATAATTGTGAGCAGCTGAACTCGGAACTTGACAAACATTATCAAAGGAGAGCGTTTGGGTTGGCCGTATAAAGTACTTAAACTGCCCGACATAATTTTAAATAGAACGAAAAGAAATGATTAATGAAAATTAAAAGTCCACATACCTAGTCTTTACTTGAAAAAAAAGATCGACAAATTGCAGTCTGCACCAACGGTTTAACGTATAATTCTGAGGCGCCGTCTACCCCGGTTACCCCTCCACAAACCGACTTTAGCCAGCAGCATTGCTTTACTTTTAAGATCAAGCCGTGCAGTTTTAATTGCTAAGACATGATCCCATCAGGTGTTTGCTTAAAGTCGCCTAATTTATATCGTAATGTGTGATATCCCTAAAGTGTAAAACATTGTCCTATCAGCCGACACCGTTAGTTTTTCGCCATTATTATATTAACGTTTCAAACTCTCAGAAAACCTTATAATTGTAAAACTGATACTGTCCATAATATAATTAATCCCAGAAGCACACAACACTCCTATCAGTATTAAAATATTTTTAATTAAACCCAAATGAATTACACAATTATATCTTAATGGCCATGAAAAGGTACCGTTTAAATTTTACATTACTCAAGGGACCGGTAAATATTGCGAATCAAGATTTAAATTACGTTTTCAGATATTCGCATGATGTATGAATCTGGTACCTTCTGTCAGGGTATGATTTAAAGCGGTCTTTGGGCACTTTCCGAAACCTTATGACGTTTGTTTCATATCAGCAGGGTAGCTTTAGTACTGCTTTAATGATACTTAACAGGTTCAAACATTATGAATTTAATTGGGGCTTTTGTAACGGAATGACATCATGGGATTAGGTCTAGCTCCTATAATAGACGTGGCCGATAAATGTAAACTATCAAAAAAAATCAACAACAATTTTACAAATTACGCATGAAGTGAAGTTAGTTAGTTTTATTTATTATTCGAAGTAAATAATTACTCCCCATAAATTTAAAATGTAAGAGAGATAAATAATTTTATGCTTAACTTTCTTCAAAAGTGTATGTACTTAAGTAGGAACACCATGGCGGTTTATTAAAATTCTCAGTGCAATCTGTGTTTTACGACAACCCTCGGATACGCTTTTGTATAATTCTAAGGGCGAATTCTGACGAGAAAACGTATAAGAAAACATTTGTACATCGTACAGAAGATTGTAAAGTAAAATTATGTGTTCTTGCATTTTGTATTCATCCAGAGAATCGGCCTCAAAAAGCCGAAACAAGTGTCTGTAGCCATTATGATATGCGAATACGACTCATAACAATTAATTTATCCGTAAATTTATTCATACAAAACTAATAAGTAGTTATAAAGTAAACCTAATACAAAATTGGTTGGTACAAACTTTTATTCAACGATGAAATAATATTCGTGAAATATTAAATATTTTTCTTTCAGAATTTAGTAAACTTTTCTTATAAATACATAGTTTGTAATTCACGAAATAAATTAATTGTTAATGCAAATGTTGTAGAAAGTTTAATTTTATTAGAAATGTTTTTGTATAATTATGCTAAATGTAGATCCAAACTTTATCCAATTGATCAACTTAAAACTTGAAGCATCGCGTACAAACTTTATCTCACTTATAAAAATAAGTATGCACGTTTTTTATAGCAATTCTAGCTATAAAACATGGATGAAATAAAGCCATAATTTCTGTTATGCTAAGTCTAATATAATTTTATAGATAGAGAACATGAGAAAGATGTAAAAAAATACTATAGGTAGGTAATAGTAAAGCTTGGTTGGATAATAAACATAAATCTTACGACATTAGTGCCCATAATATTATGACAAACTGTTATGTCTTAAGACAGGTGTGTAGTCTAACAAAACAGCCTATTTCTATCAAAACTTTTACTCGATAATAAGTCTCTGATACACTATGCTATTATTTTATTCCGAAATGTAGGAGATAATGTGAAACGCTAAAATAAAATTTATTCCATACTAGCGGTTTCCCACGGTTTCGTTCTTGCGACCTTCGAGACTTGGAAAAAGGTTTATTGCTCAGTCACGTCTAAGCTTGGAGTAATATTTTATACGGTTGCTATGGTCTTACACATTCTTACTGTAAAAGTTTCACTAAACTCTACCCATGTTCCTAAGCGGCGCACGTAAAACTCTTATAAAAAGTGTAAATCTTGCTTTTTTATTAAAGATATTGCTACATCTTCAGGTAATAGTAAAGGGCTTTTTGAAGACAAATACTCAGGTACTTAAACTAAGCTTAGCAAATTGATTTTTTATTTATTTATTAAATACTTTAAGCACACAAATGTGCAGAATTTTCTACCAGTCGATCTTCATGTCATGTCATGGTCATGGTCATGGTCATGCAGAGACAAACAGCTGTATAGCTATATTTTGTATACTACGTTAATTATTAAACATGAAAGTATGCATGTACATCATTCAATTGCCATCACAAGAGCATATTTTTTGCGGACTGCTACTGAGAATTGAGAAATCCCAAATTGTAAAACCTAATAACACCTTACCACACTTGAGAATTGAACCCGGAACTAATGCTCAGGTAGTAGTGCTGGCTACCATTACACCAACGAGTTTGAATGATTACTATTAAATACTTCGCTAAAAACGATTTCAAACAACTTCATACAACCTTATAATAGGAGCAGTAAATCAGAGAAAACGCAAGATAATCTGTTTATTTTATAAAATTTATCGTTTGTCACAACAAAAGAAATAAATGTTTTTATCGCAAGTCCACCCTGATTTTATCAATAATACAGATGGAGACAAATGACAGCGCCAATTGGTAATGCTGTTTGCGAGAAAAACAGACGAGTAAAACTTTCCCTTTATCAATTTAGGATGATAAACACGACTGTTTATAAAGAAAACATACATTGTTTTATCTAATTTATATATCTACTGTTGGTTACACTTCTCCCGTCTTCGCAGAATTGTTTGTCTCAAGCTAAAACATTGTACACACGGCTTCACTAATTCAAATCTGTCTTTGTTGTGTCTTCTTTGTAAAATAATAAAATATATATCACACTAAAGAACAAACAATGAAACTCAAAATTGTGTCATACTTATCAATAATTTTACTGAAAATATGTGTCTTTATTTTTTACTTTGTTAAACAGACTAGTGATGATACAGTTTTTTTTTTCAGTTATTTTGGTATGTAAATATCACCTAAAGTAATTTCACTTAAATTCAAAAAGGACCACACAGGACGTATTAAATTAATTTACCAAACCCCAAGCGGACGCCGGCATCCGCGCAGTCATTGCCTTTCTATTGTGTCTCTAATATAGGGTATATGCATGTATTTTTTTTATTTTTTTTATTCACTGTTTATAATGTTTTAACATAGTAAAAAAATATAAACATATTTAAAAATGCAGTAATGAAGCTTAAAAAAAAAATTAAAATACTGAATAAATTTGAGCTGTTTAAACGCCGCCATTTTCGCGCGCCATTTCGATTACGTCATTTACTACGATCCTAATACTATTACTTAGGGTGTTTTCGTTCTTCTAACCATTTCACCATGAAAAAAGCTCAAAAACCAGTTTACCGGTATTGCTTGTACCCGAATGCAATAAGCATTATCAGATTGTGCTTTTCCAAAACCACTTTCAGTCATTTTTCTTAAATGTTAAATAACCTCACTATGAAGCTAAAATTAGACTTGAAGATTAAATTAGTTCACAACACACACGGCAATAATTATGTTTTCTAATAAAAAGTCCATTCCAATACTTAATGTCATACTTTCACATTGTATGTTTCGTAGACGTTGAGTTGTTGTCGTAGTATTTGACGTCACTTTTCGTTATAACCAATGGTGATGCGTTTCACAAATTTGAATTTCCCGCGCTTAATTCGCACTTTTATTTTTAATTTTTTAATTATGACGCTATTAAAAAGTAAAACAATGATTTAGTTCATATATTCTGCCATTAAAGATTCGGAAAAAAAATATTTGAACCATATTTAAATTACATGCATATTCCCTATTATTGGCACGGTTGAAAGGTTAAACTCTCTCGAATAAAAGTGATTTATAATATTTTTTTCAAATGATTCCATAAATGATGTACTTCAGAGGGAACAATGTAAAAAGAGAACCTCCTCCTTTTTTGTTAGTCGGTTAAAAAGCAATAATAATTACGGTTCCTTTTATTCCAGAATTAGACATGATCTAATGACCTTTGGAGACAAGTTCACTGCTAAAGAAGCAGATTACGCACTGGACGAGGCACCATTGATTGTGCAAGCAGACGGTTCGACAATGATTGACTACGTTAAGTTTTGCAGGAAACTTGCTGGCTTGAGAAAACCAACCAAAATTGAAGTCAAGTAAACAGAAAAGAAATTAATAAAACATTCATGTCAGCATTTAGCACGATGTGAGAAATAAAGGCTTTGTTGTTTTATTAGTAGTTTTAATGTTAAGTAAAGGAAACCCAAAAATTCACGCTTAGTAACCTGTTCGTGTGGGTACATAAAATACTGTAATTATTTAATTCTGTATGATTTTGTAATTATGTTGTTTTATGTACTACGTGTTTCACTATCTGAATATTCTGACAAAAAACTTGGAGGTCACAGTGCTTTTAAAGTCGAGAAACATTATCTTTGTCAGATTAATGTGTGGTATAACCGTGCAGATTAGTATCTGATGATCTCCTGAGGATAGAACCACATATTATATGAGTGGACTTGTCCAGTCAGTGGACCTATTTGTTTGTCAGTAAAAATAATGTCTACGACAATGCAACAAAGAATGGTAGTTCAAAGATAAAAGTTTTTTTACACTGCGTACCTACCATATATCAATCTTACATTACTTATTTTGGCTCAACTAGTTCCAGAAGCAAATGCTACTACTTTCTCAATTACTAAAGAATAAAATCAATGATTCTAAAACCAAATTCGAGTTCCTTGGATAGAGACCAATTTTGCACAGGATTTCGATAAAGAGAGAAGTTCAATTGTAGAATTAAACTTTATAGACTTATGAAACTGAACAAAGCTAAAGTATTTTATTATAAATGCCATTTGACCTTGTATTATTGTCAATGTTAACTTTTATAATCCATTTCAGGAATATATTCCCATTATTCAGTTTCCTGTGTGCTACCGTTAAAATGAAAATGGTGATATATTATAAATATTATTTGGATTCTTACAGGTGCTTAGCTTTTCAAATGAGTCTAAATTATTCTTGATGAAGATGTCTAACTTTAGGGTTATTAAACATAGTTTTGTCAAACTTTAAAGTTCTTAACCATAGTTTTGATGTTATCTATCAATTATGTGATTCTTGATTGTAATTGATTATAGGTAGGTAATGGCGAAGTACAAAGTTAAATTGCTCTCTAGTCTCGTTTAGTAAAGAAACTCTTTATTAAGTCACAGTTGAAGAGAATTCTCAGTAAAAGTTCGATTCAATTTTAAATTAAAATGCATTAAATAGCTTTTCAACCTTCGCAGCTTTGTAAGCTACTAAAAGATCTTGCCAAGAATTTAACCGTTTGCTGCAAATTAAAACGAAACAAAAGGAGATTGAAACTTGATCAATTCCTTTACCTGATAATTATATTAGGTATATTAAAAAAATACACTAAATTAATATTAAGAAAGTTACTCACTCGAGGTGCTCCTTATGGATGTCGAAGTCAGTGAAGACAAGCTCGACAATCTCGTGGGGTGCTGCGACGAAGGTGTAAAGGAGGCAGTCAATCCGTGGCGGGTAAGAGCGCGGGTAGTCGGGGCTACTGAACGTGCCGCGCTCTTTTCCGTAAGTCGATGTATAGCGAATGCACGAACAACCTGAAACAAATAATGGAAGTTCATGAGATTTTGTACATTTGCATAAATAGTTTAATTTTAATAGTATAGTTTTGACATTAGCATCACTTTTTTGTATGCCTTTCGGCGGAACATAGGATGGGCTAAACATGAATATATAAGAATATTGTAAGTACACTGTGTTCTCAAAATGAATAAATGAATTTGAATCAATGAATTTAGTAATTAGTAGGTAAGGCAATAACATAACTGGCGACATGTGAGTGTATTACTCAAGTACATACTGATTCACCCTTCGGGAATGTTAAGTATGTCTGTCTGTAGTAAGTCATTTAGGATAGCTTCGTACTATGTCAACTGAATTACTGTCCTGCATCATATAACTTTTGAGTCCAACCCTATGATTTTGACCCAAGTGAATATTGTTGTCGAATGTTTCAACGACTCAAATTTCTATCATGACCTAGATACAAAAGTCAAAATATTTTAATATATTTTCTCCTCCGTTTACTTAGATGCACATCCTAGTAATAGTGAGACTAGAGTTTATATGTTATTTGTATTATCGTACATTTCTGTGGCACTTCAGCTATCATGCAATATTTCTTGCTTAATATTTACTGTACTCACAAATAGTCACCGCAGCGTTAAATGTTACACTGAAAGCTGAATAGGATTATTTTAACGAATAACATTGTAAACGGGCCGAGGGGAATTTTAGTAGTGAATTAATCGGATCCCGCGCTTGCTCGGCATGTTGTTTAACTATAAGCGACTTTAAAATGGTTAAAATTAATGTTTTAGGAGTTACAATTTCACAATTGACCTTTGTTTGACGAAATGGATTTCCAATCCAGATTTTTTTTTGTTTTTGCAGCTGTTAGATTGACTAAAATCCTAGAATTCAACAGATTCAGCAGACCACCCAAATGTTATTTTTCTTGGTTCGTTAGCACGTGGAGCTCTTCAAGTTCCGAGTTGAGCTCACGATTACTGACAAATGCTTGCACTGACTGATCTAGTCCCCTCATATCTTTGTGGTTCTTTCCTCAAAAGACCATTTCAGACACTAATCTGCATGGTTCTTACATGATTTGACCTCCGAGCTTTTTTCGGTGTTTCTTCTCAGAGCAGTCAGATAGTGAAACACCGATCTTATGTACTAGTTAAAAAATGACTCGTAAAAGTGTTTTTAAAAACCTATTTACAGAAATAAATATAATTTTGTTTTTTTTTATCATTAAAAAACTAAAACTCTGATTAGAGATACTTGTAGCACTTGGAGGTGCTAGATTTATAAATAATTAAGATTTCCCTCAAACCTCAGTCCAGGGTCAAAATAGGTTCCCGCAAATTGTTGTAGACTATTGTGGCACTAATTCACATAGGTTAGTAGTAAATTATTCGCCCACATTCGATTACTCCTGAGACTGCAAAGGTAATTATGTAAGGAACTAAGGTCACCGTTTGTATGTGTCAAAGTCTCTTTAGGCCTTATACCCTTGAAGATTAATTTTCGAAAATTTAAAAAAAAATTGTCGCAATCTGATCTCAGTGACGTTAAAATAAATTTCAAAAATTTTGAAAAGAAATTATGAGACAAGTTGATACTGAGATTAAAAAATGGGTGTTGCATCAAAGACATATATATGCTTATACTAAAAATCCTGATGGCGGGCTTCCTGACAACAGTATCTTAGACATAAGTGACAAAAATGTGGCGAAAACAAGTGCATTGACACAATACAAACGACTGTTTTTTCTGGGACAAAACAGAGTTTCAAAAAAAGCTTAGGTACTAGCAATGTGGATTGCAAATTTTTAGTAGTCTTGCTAACTTTAAGCTAAATAAGCTTGTATCTGGAGTGGGTTTACGTCAATAGTACAATAGATAGAAATAACTCACGACCTCTTAATCTCCAGTCCAACGCCTTAGCCATTGGGTTATTGTCGCTTATTCTATCATAACGAATGTGCATCGCTTACTTACACAGTGAGTAGACGATGAGTACCATTAAGCGCCTGGCGATTATCGCCTACGTACGATTCTAGCATAGACATAGGTACTCGTCTCTCGACGATCGAGAAACTTTCCACGTGTAAGCGAGACTTTAGTCGGTTTTATTAGCTTTATTGTACGTGAGGTGAAGGAGAGGTGAGTACAGGCGTGAAGTGAGTGGCGTTAAATCCTCACAGTTTATATAGGCTTCGGAATCTAGACTAGACTTAAATAAAGATTTTGTAGCGTTAAGTGTATTATTTTAGTTTTATGGGTAGGTGTTTCATTGTTGATAAGGTAAATGAATAACATTATTTTATTTACGAAAAATTTAATTAAGCATTTGATCATATTTCATGAAAAGCTTACATTTGTATTATGGGAACAATCTTAATAAAATATTACAAAAGGAAAACGTACAACTAAAATAATTCTATTTCAAAATGTGAACTAGGTAAGTTTAATAAAAGAAAATTTTGAACAATACCAACGTTTGTGCTAATGTCTTACAACGTCCTATTTAAAAAGTTTCTTTAACAGGTTTCTATTTAACTGTTTAAAAATCAAGACATGTAAATTCAATGACTCCCAAAGCCATTAAACAGTACCAGCACGATACCTTGATCTCCACACAAGTGCCCATAAAATTTAATACTTCCCATAAAAGGTTCCCATAACTTATCCCTTCGACTTCCTATCTGCCGTCCTCATCACAGACCTCATATTCAATAACTCAGGCATCAGATCTTATCGAAAGCAATTTTCATTAACATGGTTAACTCCTTCAGTTAGTAAATTACTAAAACCCCTTGAACAGCTTCAACCAACTATTCCAATTTAGTTTGAATGTTTCCTTTCTTGATTACAGTGCGGTTTAGAATTGATGGGATATTATTGTACGAAGACCAGACGAAGTTCGGCCATTATTGGTAATAGTGATGTTGTTTGGAATTCAATGAACAAAGCCGCCTTTGACATTAGTTTGGCTGATTGATGATGTTCTGCATAAAGAGCATTAATCTTACGTAGACTAACAGTCAAGACACACAAGTTAGTCATGGCGCAATTTGTGAAGAATTAAAAACTAATTTTACAAGAATATTAAAATGATTTTGAGGTGGCTAAGAATATTAAGGAATGTTGTCTGTTTCAATCGCGGTTCTGTACAATATAGCGTATATATTTTTTTAATGAGATTCTGCAAAATTAATTAATCAAAAATAATGCAATGGCAAATTAATGTGGGGTACACAAACTGCAAATAAGTCCAAAAGATCCATTACAAACAAGCCTTATAAGTTCATCTCTTCCTTCGCTAATATAATATGCCTAAACATATAAAAAAAGTCACCAAAAGGAAACATCAACAGTAACTTTATACTCAAGAGATCGTACGAAGTATGACAAAACACCAAGTAACTAACCTAAAACTACTTATTTTTTAACTAATATCTTATTCATTGAAGGACAATAAAAGTTTTTTCAATCGAGACCTATTGGGAAAGTTTCCTCATTTCTCTCGTTGTTTGGCATTTTGAAAGACTTTTTAACAATCTTTACTTCACTCGCTATACTAATAAAGACCGAACAGGAAACGATTTATAGGTACCTACTTCAGTCCTACAGCTTGTTATTTCAAAAAGTAATTGGTTTTGATGGCAGATGGAAGAATACGTTTCAAGTGGGGCCCGACCAAGGTCATACTAATGGGTGCAGTTACAGGGATGATGAAAGTAATGTCAAGATGAAGGGAGGTAGTGTTTTCCTGTTTGCGAATTACAACAAACACTACGAACAGAGATCATGAATTCATCGGACAGTCGTACAGATTTACTTTGCTCATATTTTTGATAGATTAATGTGGAAAACAAATTATTAATGAGTCATTTCATCACTATCCTACCAAAACTGTAACGCAGTGAGATTTCTGGAGCAACAAGAAAAAAAAACTCCACTGAAATACAATTAAATAAAAACATATTTGGAATAATTATGTTCACAATTTAAATAGGAAACAATGATAGCTATAAACGTATAATAGGTACTGTAGCTCAGCTACCACTATACAACGATCAACTCAATGAAAATCAAAACATTCGTTCATCGCAATATAGAAAGTTAACTTCAACTGTTTGGCATAGTAACGTGACATAAAAAAAATAGTACAACTTAACTAGCTACAGAAACTAGTACGAAATCATGTCGAATAAAAATTGCAACTCAGCAAAATTGCCAAGATATAAAATGCACTATTACAGCTAGTGATCGATTTCTATGTGATTCGGATCGGAGTGTCCGCAATCATTGGAGTGTGAGTGTCCGGAAATTGGCACCGCTTGGCCGGACTGTCCAGCCGGACGAAGTTGCTCATGCTAGGAAGATAGCGGTCGTAATAATTTAGTTAGAAATTAATAGTGGATCTAGCTTTGATCATGTTCAGGCGTGGTTATGACTATGCGGGCTCTAAGCCATCACCGGCGACGCTGTAGCTATGGTATATATAATGTAGGTAATTTACCAGTAAAGCCAGGCGTCAGATCGATAAGAATTAGAGATACGTTATTGAATTACTTTTGTTTAGGTGAATAACCCGGTCTCTGGTATTTATGGGTCATGGGCCGATGATATGGTGTCACAATATGCCGTCCAGAAATATCTCTAAGGCATGCTGGTTTCCTTAAGATTTTTTTCTTCACTGTTTTGAAAGCAAGAGAGCAATACACACGAATCCTAAAAGTCAAAGGTGGGTCAGTCAGAGGTCTTGGGTGCGTTTTATTCATCATCATCATCCAAAGCCCGACTTCACCCACTGCTGGGTATAGGCCTCTCTTTTTATGTACCAAATCGTCCCTGTGCCAGTCTCATCCACGGTAATCCCGCAATGGCAACAATGTCGTCCGCCCATATCGCCGCAGGACGCCCTACACTTCTCCTGCCGTTTCTTGGACGCCACTCGGTCACAGCTTTACTCCAACGGCCATTACCGCGTCTAGCTAGGTGTCCTGTCCAACTCCAACCTCCTCTGCGTTTTATTAAAACTAAATAAATAAGTCGATTACCACCATGTAAGTAGGTAAGTCTTTGGATAAGTACGGTAGACTGCACGGTAGTCAAAACAAAACTAGTAGGTATAAGCTTGTCGTCACTGTAGTACTAAGTACTACCACTGACGTGCGGCTTACTGTACTAGGTCATTTCACACAGTTCATGCCCATGCCGTCAACGCCCAATCAATACACGTGACGCCTCACGAATGTACTGCGCGGCATTAACCTCTAAATAATGTATCGTGACCTTGACCCCGAAATCCGTATCTTTATAAGGCTTCACTCCGCTACGTCAAAAGGTGGAACAATTTCCTTTTTGCCGCACGTTCGGAGCAATATTACATTACACTGAACAAAATAGAGGTTTAAAACGCATTGACCTTTTGCTAACTTGGAATTTCTAAATGATTGACCTTTACAATGTTATTGTTTCAAGTGGGTGGCTAAGACAAATAATTGAAGGAAATCGTGTATGATTGACTAATTGATTAGATGGGAAAATTGGGATCCAAATAAACTGACCTCAATAATTGGCCGAATGATTTTGTGTAAGTATGTGTATAGAATTCGAATCGAGGTCAACCATGACGAGTATTTACCTACTTTCATATCCTTGTTGTCTGTGTATTAATTACTTTAGTAGTTAAATCATATTTCGGCTTAAAATTACTAGAAAATTTATATATTGTAATGTCCTAAACCATTATCTAGTGTTTTTGCTGGAAAGAAGTTGCAAGAATGTATCCCATATCTATCTATACATATAATAAGACTGTAAAAAAACTGTGTCTGTACATTGAATATATTTAAAAAATAATAATTGAGGGGGGTTTAGAAACAGTAATAGAGCACGAATCCAAAAAAAAAAGTCTGTCTGTTTGTCTGTTTGTCTGTTTGTCTGTTTGTCTGTTTGTTTGCACACGCTAATCTTCGGAACTACTGGACGGATTTGAATGATTTTTTTTTGTTGTATAGATATTAAGGCTGGTCAACACATAGGCTATAATTTATCTTGGAAACTGGAACACCTGATGCAGAACCGCAACAGACCAGCTAAACTATAGGCGATACAAAAATGGTCCCATAGCAAAAATTGTTCCACGTGATGAGCATTTTCTGCTGAGAGAATGAATTTGAAGATCCGGAACACCTGATGCAGAACCGCAACAGACCAGCTAAACTATAGGCGATACAAAAATGGCCCCATAGCAAAAATTGTTCCACGTGATGAGCATTTTCTGCTGAGAGAATTAATTTGAAGATCCGGAACACCTGATGCAGAACCGCAACAGACCAGCTAAACTATAGGCGATACAAAAATGGTCCCATAGCAAAAATTGTTCCACGTGATGAGCATTTTCTGCTGAGAGAATTAATTTGAAGATCCGGAACACCTGATGCAGAACCGCAACAGACCAGCTAAACTATAGGCGATACAAAAATGGCCCCATAGCAAAAATTGTTCCACGTGATGAGCATTTTCTGCTGAGAGAATTAATTTGAAGATCCGGAACACCTGATGCAGAACCGCAACAGACCAGCTAAACTATAGGAGATACAAAAATGGTCCCATAGCAAAAATTGTTCCACGTGATGAGCATTTTCTGCTGAGAGAATAAATTTGAAGATCCGGAACACCTGATGCAGAACCGCAACAGACCAGCTAAACTATAGGCGATACAAAAATGGCCCCATAGCAAAAATTGTTCCACGTGATGAGCATTTTCTGCTGAGAGAATTAATTTGAAGATCCGGAACACCTGATGCAGAACCGCAACAGACCAGCTAAACTATAGGAGATACAAAAATGGTCCCATAGCAAAAATTGTTCCACGTGATGAGCATTTTCTGCTGAGAGAATAAATTTGAAGATCCGGAACACCTGATGCAGAACCGCAACAGACCAACTAAACTATAGGAGATACAAAAATGGTACCATAGCAAAAATTGTTCCACGTGATGAGCATTTTCTGCTGAGAGAATAAATTTGAAGATCCGGAACACCTGATGAGGAACTTCAAGAGCCCAGCTACACTATAACATATATTGGAATGACGTCTTAGCAAGAGTTGTTCAGCCTTATGAGCACTCGCTGTTGACGTATAAAAATCGAAGATCTGGAACACCTGTTGTGGAACTCCAAGAGCCCAGCTACACCATAACTCAAATAGGAATGACGTCTTAGCAAAAGTTGTTCGGTCTGATAGGCATTTCCTGTTGACTTATAAAAATCGAAGATCAGAAACATTTGATATAGAAATTAAAACTATCACTAATTTCATTGCATAATTATAAAATAACATAAGTAGGAGGTACTTACGCGGTGAAGGCGGGAACAGTTCAAGACTGATTTTTGATGACGATGGTATGTCGTTGAAAATTAGAGTCTACTGGCTAAAACTCCCATTTTTTTATCGTATGCCTTCGGGCTTATGTTATTTGAGTGTTTAATTTCCTTTTCCATTTATCTTCGTTACACGGTAGCTTACCCGGTAACGCAGGGGAGCAGCCACTTAGATTTTAATTGATCAGGTATCATCACAATAAAACTATAACCATGGCTAGAAAGAGGTCAAATTTTTCCCAATGTTCCAAAGGTGCTAATTGATTAAAGACCATAAGATCCCAACAATCTACCGAAGAGCGTTAGGAGAGACTTGATGCTGTTCGAGAACATGAGGCTGCAACTCGCTCCGTGGAAACTTCTTGGGATCGCGAAGCACGCCTGCATTCTCAGCGTATTTACGCATCTACATCCAGGTCTCTAGAGACCAGTGAAGAATATGTGCGTGACTGACCGCTGATCGTGAACATCATGCACTGTCTCGCGAGTTGGAGACGTTCACGGAAAAAGCATGACGCTTGAGTTTTCAGCGTATATACGCATCGACTCTAGAGATAAGTGGGGGAAGGAGATGCGCGACTGACCGCTGATCGTGAACGTCACGCAACATATTATAGGCTATAATTTATTTTGGAAAATGGAACACCTAAAGTAAAAGAGATTTAAAAACGGTGCCATTGCAAAAACTATTCCACGTGAAGAGTGTTTTCTGCTGTGAGACTAAATTTGAAGATCTGTAGCACCTGTAGGGGAACTCCAAAGCCCAGAGACAATATAACATATACATAATAGAAATGGCGTCTTAGCAAAAGTTGTTAAGTCTGATGGCATTTCCTGTTGACCAACAAAAATAAAAAATCTGGAACATCTTGAATCGTCTCGCGCATCCCATTGATTTCCCGTCCCCGGGCTTATAGAATTCGACATCAGATGTTTCAGATCTTCGATTTTGACGACCCCGTTGTCGCTGGCATAAGCAACAGGATCCGCGTACGAAGTCGCGGGCAGAAGCTAGTAATTAATAAAATCGATCCGTTCGTTTGGGAGTTACGATGACCAGCATTAACACAAAGATACACACGCACATAATAGATGCACGTGTCAAACTTATAACACTCCTCTTTTTACGTTGGGGAATAAGAATAAAGAGGAAAAACAGACTGTATTACACAATTACTATTTTTAAAAACCTCAAAGTTGCCAATCTACTACAACTTTACTACAAAAAGGCTTCTGCCCAGCATTGGTTAACAATAGGCTTAAGATGATCAATTAATAAATTATTGTGTGTCAACTAAGAGAAATGATTTGTTCCGGATTTCATTGATGAGTGAGTAATCTATTCGAGTCGTTACGAACAAATGACAGCGGTTATTAATCATCTTTATCGCACTTCTGACGCGCACGCACCCACACTGTGTTGTGTATAGCATAGCCAGAAACTGTATCCTCGAATAAAAAACTAAGAGATAGTTCATTGACACTACAACCTCACGCCTCTTTAGTATAAAAGCTTATTTTTCCTGAAGGGTGTGGTATACGTTTACTATTTATAGTAAACTTACATTTCGCTAGTCTTTTTTTGTTGAACTGGACCCTTTACGCCCGGACGGGCGGCAAGGCAAGGCACACAATTTTGTCCCACTCTGTTTTTATTTCTATTGTTTAATTTCTTTTAAGTTAATTATTCTCTTTTTTGCAATTTTGTTGTGTATTATTGTGTGCCTTTTGGTCTAAATAAGTGTTTTTTCTATTCTTATTTTTCATCCATTTTTAATGGTTAAGTTCCATGTAATATTTATAAAGAAAAACAATGCCATCACACAATATGCACCAATCTCCGGGCTGCTAATAAGAAATTCCAGATGGGAAAACCCAATGATACTTTCCCAGACCCTGTAATCGATCGCATGCTCGTTGGCCTACGCGGCAGTCAATCGTTAGGCAGTCGCATCTAGATTCTTAGGTCTTCACGCGTAAAATTTACTTAACTACTATTTGTGGGCGGCTTGCCGGTCTATTCTGTAAAAAATATAACCTCATAAAAAGTTAAACGAAGTGAACTATCAATCCCTAGCATTAGTACTTACGATATGAGAGCTCACTTTGCTTTCACTAGACCTATATTTTTTCCGGGGTATTTTTTTGCAGAATAGCGTTGTCCTTTTGCAAAGTACCAACGAACTTACGTAGTCGGGACAGTTACTAAGTAATAGAGGATGGTCGAACTGATCCTGACCAAAAAGTTGAGTTACTAAGACATCCAAAAACATACTCGACATGATAAAATGGCGTTCTGCTCGTATTCTAACACAATAATATTAGCTTCAAATGCAAGAAATTGAATAGAGCGCCATAATTATATAAAACAGTCTGCCATAATTTTATAACTGAAACGGGATCTGGCCTCCAGAAGATTAAAGTGGCCTTATCCATTATTTATCCGAATGTCTCGTCATAATTAGTTCAATTAGTTAACTGGTTCAATTAAGAATTTCCATCCATCTACCGAATTGCGGCAATTTCTTGCTGGCTGGTTTTAGTGAGATAAATGTATGGAGTTAGCGTTTTCCTATTTTGTGTTACGTTATATTGTCATCTTGATTTGTTGTCGGGCCTTGGTGGCTAATAGGTCACTGTGTAACAGTCGGGGATGACGTCATAAGCAACTACTGAATTATAGCGAGAGCTATATCAAGTGCAATTAGTGTATATCGACAAGACAGTCCGGTCTGTCGTAAATTGCACCATAATAATGGAATGCTGTGTTGGTTGATGGGCTCGTTGTGGAAGCTGCAACGATTGGTATACATTAGAAATGTTTGGGTAAGCAATAAATCTAGAATGGTATTTTTTGCTATAAGAATACTGTCAAACCTGTTTATTGACAAGAACAAACTGGTTCCAAAGGTACCGGATTAGCAAAATATTCTATAGTAAATCAAAACATTTATGAACTAACTACCTATAGGATTTATTCTAAAATAGTTTGGTTAGTTCTAGTTTGGTATTGACTCAAATCTTTTTCAAATATAAATGATTCACTAACACCAAGAAACAAAGACTAAAATACCTCAGCAGTAAGTATAACAAACTAATACTACCTCAAATCTTCTCGGTCTCACGAATTTGTAAGCAAAGGCACAATGGCTTAATCCAAAGTCTTTGTACATTGTACAAAACATGTATGCAGATATCCTGTACCTTAATTACACCTAAGCGTATCTAAGTCTGTACACCGTAGTGTTTTGGTTGTCTCGAACAATAACCCTATCTCAGTCTGATTGCGGTGCGCAAGCGAGCATTTACTCGTACCTTACCTGCCATAAGCTGCGCTTACACGGGCAATTTCTTTTCATTATTAAACGGCGTCAATCTATCCGAAATGAAGACAATCTAAAAACCCTAGAATTGTCAAACTTAAGTGACAGTGGACTGGGCACATTGCTCGCTGAACCAATGACTGTTGGAGCAAAAGAGATATCGTGTGGCGACCGGGACCGACACAGCATGGGTTGACCCCCATAAGGTGGACTAGTGACGGTCGTGGGAAGTTGA
The DNA here is from genome assembly GCA_921972225.1 of Euplexia lucipara. Classification (NCBI taxonomy): domain Eukaryota; kingdom Metazoa; phylum Arthropoda; class Insecta; order Lepidoptera; family Noctuidae; genus Euplexia; species Euplexia lucipara. Next base: position 14,615,558 of record OV179152.1, on the reverse strand, counting down.
TCAATGCAGCGCAGAATTGATTGTTGTAGAAGTCTTTGAGGGAACCCTATGAATAGCAGTGGACGTCTTCTTGATTGAATGATGATGACGATCAGTTTAACCAAGGAGTATCGTGTTATCTAGTCATTGGTCTGTGGAGATCAGAATGGGCGTCACTTCATGTAAAACACTGATATTCAGCTCCATTCAGTTCAACTGGAAACCGATCCCAAAATAGTTTGGAAAAGACTGGATTGATGCTGATTATAGCGCGTCAGTTGCTGGACGAAGGGGAATTGCTTATATACCTTATAATCTGCAGGTTGAATGGATTTTCTTGTTCGATTTTTCTACATAATATTGGGCCTGTATTTCGCAAAGGGTTAGTGGTTGTATTTTTATTAACAACCACATTTCGCCATTTATGTTTAAAGTTCCATGTAATACGGGGCAAGCGTTTGCCATCAACTATGAACAGATCTAGACTAATTCCGGACTGATAACGTGAAAATACGTGATGGAAAAACTCAATAAGACTGCGTTAGCTGGATATCGACACAACCACTAGAGCACGAAGGCGATCACTTACTCCATCTCTATCATATTAGTAGCAATGAGGTGTCCCCTTATGGCGTCATTTTTGTTGACTAGAACCCAGAATAAAATAAAAAATAAATAAATATTTATCCACAACTTTTCACACAACGCCATTAGTCCCAAGTTAAGCTTGAGAGCTTGTGTTGTGGGTACTAAACAGCTGATAAAAATACTTACATATTTCTAAATACATACATATTATAGATAAATTACACCCAGACACAACAAATGATCGTGCTCATCACACAAACATTTTTTCTAGGCGGGAAGCGAACCCACAACCACGACCCACGACCTCCGGCAGAGCAGTCAGGGTCACTAACTGCTAGACCTCAGGCCAGTCGTCCAGAATTTTGCTTATCGTATCGTGGTCATTCGTGTAAACGCAGCTTTAGACACACAAAATGCAGAACAGTGTGATACCCCAAGTTACTGTGGAATTGGGAATGTAGTTAATATGTTTTGTCTGTTGTGCAGCTTGATTATAAGCTGCTTGTTGTGATGGGATCGATATTGGCAAAGTTGTGGGTGGTATTTGGTATGGCTACTAATAAAGGGGTTCTTGTATTCGCTTAGATGCGTTGCTGTGTATATTAGAACACTTGCAAAAGCGATCATTACGTGTTTTCCACGTTTTATATTCGTATTCAAAGTGGACATATTATATATTCTTTGTCAAGGAGTTCAAAATTAGACTTTAGTTTAGACAAGCCTCTTTGTTTTCTTTCGCAAATTATAATCATCTGTCCGATGATTATATTTGGCCTTTTCTTATCTATATTTGGAGTTGAAATGCAATTTGACCGAATGCAGCTGAATACCGAATAAATCTAAAATATTAGTAGAATAGAATCGAATACTAAATTCATTTGGTATTTTTGGCGCTGTTTTTTTATTACTGATTGGTTTTCATGCATTCACAAAACCACATAATTTCGTAGAACTACTGCGGATATTTATGTTGAGCAAATTGAAACTCAATCAAGTAATTACCTGCATGTTATGCAATTTCTACCTAGTTCTTATCATTATTTTTTACTAAATAGGGAAACTTTAAATATTATTACGTGAATTATACTATCAATGAATACTTGATACCCACTACAGGACAAAGGTTTTCTTCTCTTACAGAGAAGGTACGAGTATCAATTACCAAGCTTGCACAATATGAGCTGAAAGAAAGCTAGGTTAGAAACTACAAATGGATTTTAAAAGTCACACTAATAGTTACTTTGTACCCACAACTTCGTCCATAAAAGGCGAGGCATTCAGCGCTGAGCCATCACAAGGATTCCAAGAAATGCTTATAAAATACAGTCAAGAATTATTTATCAAGATTAATTAGGGATATTAATGAAAATCTAATTTAGGCTAACTTTTAATAAAACATTTTAGTCTGCAAACTGTAAAACAATTTCCAAGAGTGATGAAGTAGGTAGATTTGTAGTAGTACTTAGCTACTTTGGCATCTATTATTTTGCTGAGGGTTACAACTACAAACAAACTTGAGTGTTTAATCAAGATCGAACATTGTAACAATTAAATACCAAGGACATTGAGACAAACAAGAGAAAATCTGATCCATGGATACGATCTAAAACATTATCCAGAAAAGTTTTCCGATAAATGAATGACGTATAAAGCGAGCAAATGTTGAGAAAATAAGATAAAATATAAGGTATTTGCTTTCTGAATTTCTTAGTCCCTGCGGATTTGGTTCGGATATATTTATTGCCTTATCGTATTCGAATTGGAGACGTGATGGTTTCTTTATGTTTATTGTCGACTTGACCAGACCAGTTTGTTGACCGTCTTTATGTCGTCCACTTACAGGTTTTATTACTATTTTTATAATAACAAATCTGTATGTGTAGACTACATTTTACGTTTATTCCGTTGGAGTTTATTTGAAATGAAATATTTTATAGACACTATGTAAGCAGATTAGCTTTGTCAGCGGGTTTTTTATGATCGAGGTACGGAGGTTGTTTATTACTGATTTCCTTAGTACAAAACCTTAATTTATTATGAATACCTTTAATAGTGTGCCTAGCACGAACGCTCGACGTAAACGTATTGGCAATTCAAACGACTTTAAAATGTTCATTTTAAAACATTATGACAGTAATAAAATTGTGCTTACCTTACTAATTTAATCTATAGGTACTAATATTATATAATTCAATACAATTAAATTCAATTTATTCATTAACCATTTACATAGTGTTTGAAATATAATACAGAGGAAGGGTTGATTGTTTGTTTGCATTGAAGATGGCTTTGCAAAAGGCTCCGAAATGCTGAACCGATATAAAAACTATTTCACCGTTGCGAAGCTACACTATCCTTGAGTGTCATAGGCTACTTTTTATCCCTGTATTCCCACGGGAATGGAAACCACGCAGGTAAAACTGCGTGACGTCTGCTGGATAGTTACATTTTTCATATTATTATCATACGTTTTGCGAGCACATTTACTTTAAAAATTCGTACTAGGGCTACAAATTACCTAAAATACACGCCAGTTACACAAAGTGCTAACTTTCCTTAACTTAAATAATATTTTCAAAGTAAGACTAAATTAAGTCGAACATTAAACCCGTCTGGTGACACTGCTCAGTTGTCTACAATTATAACACGTTCACGTTACAATGTGACACGCGATAGTAGCGTCACATGATAGCAACACACAAAAGGTCAGCTCCATACAACGATTGAACCCGATTAAATCGTTAAATCGCTCGTATGACAAAAAGGTTTGCCTTGTATTCGAAACTGTTCATTATATTTTTTTATTTACTACACTTCCTTAAAGTAGGTCTATTACTCTACCTACCTCATAGAATAGACGACAGCACATCAAGTTACCCCAATGTGTAAAATTTTACCAATTGGATATGAACCTTATTTTGTATGACATAAAGTTGAAAAACGATCAAAGAAATTTGACATATTGGGGTAACTTGATGTGCTGGCGTTTGTACAGCATGTATCTAAGCACCTACGACGATTTAAATTAAAGCGCAAGTGCGATTATACTTGCTGTACGTGATACGTGTTCGTACTCGTGTTTTTGTATGTTTGTGCTTATTGTAGGGACTAAACCTTCTGCCCTATCTATTTCGTTACAACATTAACACAATCATTCTCGCTACAAAGTTATCTACATTGCACCGGTGTTCTAGACAATATAATTCGTAACAGGATTTTCGAGTCAGTAACCCTAGGATACCTAGATTTGCTTGGTCGATAACGAGCAAATGCCACGGCTCGGTTGTCGAAATATGACGTAATAATATAACAGTAGAGATTATTACTGGATATTCTTGGCTAGTTTAACTAGGTTTGTCGTAATCTGATTATACGAGTACTTACCCGCACTTACCTGTATATTTACTTTGGGGTGAAAGGACATTCGGTTTGATACTGTTCGAACAGGACATACAGTATTATTGATCGTCATTTTGTGATAAATGATAAATGATATTTTGTACTGTAAATAGGGTCATACAAGCACTTACACACGTATTTTTTTAAATAAGAAGAAAGGGCGGTATTTCGCTATCTGCCTACTCTGAGAAGAAACACCGAAAGAAACTCAGAGATCGCAGTCTCTTTTAAAGTCCAGACTTTATCTTGGTCAGATTATGTAAAAACCATGCAGATTTGTGTGACCAGATCATTCCGTGCAAGCTTTTGTTAGTTATCGTGAGCTCAACTCGGAACTTGAGGAGCTCTACTCTTGCGTAGTCTTACTCTTGTGTAGTCTTTTTAGCGTTTGGTTAGTGACTTAAGTGTCGAGAGTATATTATTATGCCACCCATGGCCTTCTGACTTGACTTCTCATCAAGAAATATTTTTCACGCATACCGGTTTTCACGCATACCGGTTCTCACGCATACCGGTTTTCAGGATTACCGCTTTTCTCATGGCATGTAGGTTTTGTGCAGTTTACAGCGAAGATAAGTGGTGTCAGTTTCTAATATCAATAAAAAATATCGTACTTAATCTGTGACAGGCAGTGGAAGCCAAAATTAACCTATGGTCTAGTAAAGACAAATTAGAACGAGTATTGGTTAACAAAAACACAAACAAATATAAACATCCTCACGCCTATAAACCCGAAGGCGTTAGGGAAAGTTATACCTAAAATAGATTCATATTTCGTCAAATAGCATGAAATGCAAAGTAATAGAAGGCGAGCCCATCGCCATCAACCAGGTTCATATCAAGACGACACCGGCCTGCTACTAAAAAATTACAGAAGGATAATCCTAATAGAACTATCCGACACCAAGAACTGAGCAACATAACTTGCGACAGCTAGACCTACGAGACAGTCAAACAAAACTTGACTTTTTATAACAAATTCTGGTTAAACTCTAATCCTTATTGTAGGGGTTCGCTTGTATGTGTGCTTGCAACACGTGAAATGAAACACCATAATAGATTTGTAACGCACTTATCCGCTCGGCGGTTGCATCTCGAGTGCGCTGAGCGGAGCTAGCCACGCTCTCCACCAACGATCGCCCCGCCAGTAGGTAAGCATGTTTCGCTTATTAAACATAATGCACTACACTTATCATTTGCTTAGCCTTTACCCAAAGTGGTACTCTCCTCAAACAATATAAGTTACAGCCTAAAGCAAGTAGTCAGCAAGTAGGTACCTAAATAATACGTTTAATCTTACGTTTCGCCCAACCGCAAACTAACTAATCGAAACTATTTCCCGAATATTCGGGGCTTCCTTTTGATCTCTCGACCGCTGAACTTGCCCGCGGAACCACGATGCTTTATGGAGCGAACCAAACGTAAGTCACGCTCTAAACTTTCCTTGGATATCGTCCGATGTTGGAGCAGGCTTACTGTGTTAATCTCACCAGTATAGACCAAGATTCTGTTTGCTGATTCATATAACTTTTGTTGTATAAATTCGGAATAAGATGAGAAGTTTGTCATGTTATTTATAAAAACTAATAAGCATGAAATGTAAAAATAAATTTATCTCTTTATGTGTATTATTTGTCGTGATTTCAGTTATAAGAGAGAACTGTAATTTGAAGTGCTAAAATAAAGTATTCTATTTTATTTTAAATGTTAATTTTAGACACGTTTTAACTATGTTTGTAATACATACTAAAAAAACTTATATAGTAATTTAGATATTACTGTTCCCAATTTGTAACGAGTACACTGGTATTCAAAAACCGATTTTATAAGAGACACAATTGTTTATTGCATTGTGTAACATTTTCTTTCTATGGTCAGTCCTGTTAAGGTGGGGATTGTCATTCTTAATAAAATTGACCCACTGAGCTCTATGTAAAAGACTTTTTTCAGCATTTAGGAGTAATATGTATAGATTTGGAATGTTTAAGTAGGCATATTTATCAGCTAAAATAAATAATATAAATAATAAGTTGACTAGTACTTATATAGCACAAGCTCTGCTTAGTTTGGAACGAGATAGCATTGTGAGAAATTTGTGGAATATATTTTTCTTTCCTTACTCTGTGACGTCAGTCCGTGAGAGCATCCGTGTTTGCTAAGATTTCTTTAACAAATGGACATTTTACTTTTAATTTATCTAAAACTCGACCGTTTTCGTCCCAAATAATATACCCTACTTTTATAAATTTTGTGGAGGTAGCAGATCATAAAAAGAGCGTTGCTTTCTTCCTATTAACACTAAAAATGCTGCAAGTTCACTAGTTTTACTATCGTGAACAAAAAACATTAAACTCGACATTTGGCAGGGATATAAAGCGATAGTTTTATCTTACACAAACACATTAACTTGACTCTTACCCTTCTTATCTAATGATGTTTACGCGTGGTAAAATGGAACAGTCAACATTAAATTTGCTTCATTCCCCGGTGTCGTTTTGGACTGACAAGATGAAATATTTATTTCCTCTGTTTTTATTATTCACGTTTGAGTTATGTGCGGGGAGGGTAGCACAGGGTGAGACTGATACTATTATTGTTCCAGAAAGAAATGACGTGAAAGAACGCGCTCCTTTGCGTTTTGAGTGCAAGTTCCGTACACTACAAGGCGGTGATGCGTACCCATCAGTGGTGGTGCGTTGGAATGGAAAGATTCAGAGGATGACGTGGAACTCTGCAGGAGAAGTGACTTCAGAACAGAACTATGTTTATCCGGCTGCTTTCCACGTTTACCCGTCTTCGGATGGTCTTTCGGGAGGCTCTAGTGTTCCACCAACGGATCCGTTCTTTGATGCACCGGTCATTCCGGAAGAATACGTGTTTGATGATATTGTCGCGTCGTTCACTCGTAATTGCGTTCGGCCATATTAAAATGTTATACTAATATGAATATTGATAATTAATACAGTGTGTTTATCGTGGCACTTTGTTTTATTGTATCTACCCAGTAATCTTAAAAGTTAGTTAGACTTGTTTTGATTTTATATTATTTTATTCACGTTCCATGAACTAATCCAATTGACAACACAACTTTGAACAAACAGTTACCGAATTAAAGCGACCTTTATTCAATACAATAGCTGAGCTGTTTAAAACTAAGTTATCACACTAATCTTCCTATACAACCACTTTGGGAATGGGATTACGCTGCCCCAAATCTCTACATTTTAGTAAGTTTCCAAACACAAATTCAGTTTGGAGTGAACTTCGTCGGGTTTATTATTAATCACCTACACATACTGCTTCATTAATCAGTGAAACGACATTCGAAGAAAACGTGCGAATTGAAATAATTAAGGCTTTTGAGATTGTTGAAACGTTTCGTGATTTGAATATGTTAGTCAATTTATTTACTGAAACGGAAATATGTTTTAGTGGGAACTGGAATTTTAATACCTACCTAAGTACTTCTTAGAGAAACTTTATAACGTTTTTAAAGGTTTCTACTACTTTTAGTGACAGGAGAACCTTATTACTTACTGAGCCTATACTATCCGTTTGTCAGTCTTCCAGCAAACTGTATCTTCTGATGAGCTATTTTGTAAATTTTACTCCGTGAATTTGTAGATGAAGTGAACGCGAAATGAGAGTAATTCCAAGCTAATGCTAAGAATTGACAGTTCACTTCACTAATGGTTTCATGGGTGACTTTTACTGAATCGACGGCCTGCTTACTTTAAACTAATTACACAATTAGCTGCTTGGAGACTTATGGAGGTAACCGATATTACTCACCCGGATTTCATAGGTCGAATTCTGATTAAACCAAGTGTGATTGTGCCTGAGTGCAAATATAATAACGGTGAGACCGTATCATGTAGACTTTTTTTAAATCTTTCTACATGGTACTTCTTATCTTTATAGAAACGAAGTTAAAGAGTTTGTTTTCTTGTCTGAAAGCGCTAATCTCTAAAATAGCTAATGAGACAAGAGCAAATAATCCTTAGACACAAATGTTTTTAAATTGTTTCTATAATTACGGCATACGAGTAGTTAAACTTAGAAAGTAGGTACAGACGCAGACGTAACTTGATGTGCTGACGTTGGTACATCATTGTCAGTTTTATGAGTTTATTTTACGAATTACTTTTGTTTGCTTGAATATATAACTGAAATGTACACATTAATAAACTTTGTACCTATGTGTTTTAATTGACAAAAAAAGCGTCGATTACTGAACCGAGTATTTTGCCGTGTGCACTTTAAATTACAATATGTAAATAACAGTACCTACCTATTAATGGAAATATACGTTTTCATTAACTCTTTTAATTAACTTATTTAATTAAGTCAAGATGTATCCCGCTGCATCGGAAAGATTACTTTATCAATTACCTACTAGTAGACGTCCGCGGTTTTACCCGCGTAGGTCCCGTTTCCATGGGAATACAGGGATAAAAAGTAGCTTATGTGTTAATCCAGGGTATCAGCTCACTCCATATCAAATTTTATTTAAATCCATTTAGTAGATTTTACGTGAAAGAGTAACAAACATCCATCCATCCATCCATCCTCACAAACTTTCGCGTTTATAATATTAGTGGGATAAGTAGGACTAGCACCCTCACCAAATTTTATTCTGCTTTAAAATAAAATGTATGCTGTGTCTCTTTTCAGTTTTAGCTTAAGACTTGTAAAATGTCATATAAGATGTTGCTGCATTTCCTCAAAAAACAATATAGTGAATTTACACTGTTTTTAAATAGACAAAGATAGCCTGCATTGTGGATTCATTCACTGAACGCTAGAGTCTAGACAATCTTACATGTTCAAACAATCCCTTCTCCGAATACCCAACTACATACATAATATAGGCCATACAAATATTTGCTCTGTGCGGACATCGGACTTCCGATCCGTGTGGAATCTACGTGACGTCATTACAATATTTGCTCGTAGACAAATACTTTAAAGTAACAGTCTGGTTGTTTGAACATACCAATAATACTGACCGACACCTTTGATGTTTTAGAAATCTATAGGCAATTATATGGACCATCAGGCGGGCCTAAGCTTGTTTGCTACATAAGTAGTATAAAAAAGTCTATTAAATTCAGGTCTCAGTAACTTGTTGGGTTTTTTAAGGCACGTATTAATGGCGATCACGAGATCGTGAGTTTGATCCCTACCCACTGCACTATTGACGTGAACCCACTCCAGCCACAAGTATATTTATTTAGCTTAGTTGGAGGGGTTAACAAGACTACTAGCGAGTGTGCAACTTACATTGCTAGTAAGCTTTTAAAAAAAAGTACAGACGCCAGGACATTAACCGACCCAAATATATAAAATTTCTAAGATAGTATTTCAACTTTATTGCAAACAGAATAAGGTTCACGTTCAATTGGGAATTGATGTGCTGGCATCTGTACCTACCTCCGACAAAAATTGTGAATTCTAAAAAGGGGATGGTAATCTTATAGATTGCAGTTAAGAAAGGATAAATGAGTCTTTATCTATCTGGCGGTTTTAAGTAGATGCAAATAAAAAAGTAAATGAAAAGGCAAATGTCCTGCAGACCTGGTAGCATCATCAAGGGGTCATTTAGGTTCTTAAAAAAACTTGAACTACACAATGATGGATGCATTCAAGGCATCTGTCGGGACAGGTCAAGTCACTGTGTCTTCAAATAATATAATATCTGTACGTTTAACAAAGAGATTTAAAAAAATATTGAATGTCTTTGACGTTTAAAGATATCTCTGAGTTTCTTTCAGCATTTCAAGGACCGAGTAGGGATCAATCAATTTGGCAATGTCGCTCAACATTTAGTTTTAAAAACATTGACGTGTTTCTAAAGAAGATCTATTAACAATAATAAATATACTTTCATTTTATTTTACAGTCTTTCAAGCTATAAATTTTGGAAACAGTTTCATTGAATATTAAAGGCAATACATCACCGCCCCATTAACACAAATCACCCCGTAATTACAACGTCAACTAAACGTTTAGTATTTAGTACATTCTTAGGGCTGTCACGTAAACAATTAACATAACACGGACCCTTGTTTTAATTGTCGAGGGCGCAGTTATAGTGTCCTTAAGGTCGCATTGTCTGTGGGATACAAACACCAGAACTTTTGTCATAAACGAAGCCCGTGATTCTGATTTCAGACTCTGATATTAGAACTTGAACATGATGAATCTGCCAAGTCGACTTCGATATGTTAAGATATATCGAAGTCGACTTGGCACACTTGACATAGAAAATATTTGGAACTTTAATTTGGAAGTTAGCGTTCTAGCAACAGCATACAACTTAGTAATATAAATTGTATAGTTTAGAGCGTTTCGCTCAGTTTTCAATTTAAGTACAGGCCGTTTGCTGGACATAAAAAATGACGTCGCTTTACTGAAGAGAAGGAAATTATCCTTAAGGTGAAACACACTATTAATGCCGTAAGACCGTAAGCGTTACTAGTGAGCATAGGGTTCTGGATAAAAATCGCAGTACGGGCAAAGTTTTATCGGGTTTTTCCAATGTAACAAATAAAAAGAAGAAAGAAAATTTATTTAGCTCAAATGGCACACATTAATTAAACCAAAAAGAAAAGATTAAAATCCTCTTCTTATCGTGTGGTTAGTAACTAACCTGGTGTCAGAGTTTTAATGCCGCCCATAGGCCTCTGACTTGGCATCACATGCCGTCGAGAATAGTCTCTCAGGCAAAGACATTCAATACCTATAGACCGGACATCACGAACAAAATTTTCGTCCGAAAAAGTGTGTCCTGCTGGATACAAGTGTATGAGTTTTTTGTAGTACGCTCCGCTACCGCTCCAATATTCATATATTATTCTAGATGGCGCTACTGAGACATGGGATCAAAGTTTTTCTATGACATTTCCTTGACATGCTCGCTCTATAGTATTTTAAATCTCTTTGCTCTCAGGCATGCCGGTTTCCTCACGATGTTTTCCTTCACCGTTTTTGAAGCAAGTGATTATTTAACAATACGCACATAAATCCGAAAAGTCAGAGGTGCGTGCCTTGGGTTTGAACACGAGCCCTGTGATTTAGCAATCCGCCGCTCACACCACTAGGCTATCACTGCTGTCAAAAGATTAAAATTAAAAGACTTAATGGTACAAAAAAAAATTGCCTTGCGGCTGCGCCAAAGAACACTATTATTAGGTTTTTCCATCTAGAATTGCCCAGCCACAAAGAGTATTAACGTGTAAACGTGTACCTGATTGATGGTAATACGCTCACTCCGTATTACATCACACTTAAACTGCCGAACTCTTCGGTAATGTATGATTGTGTTGGTTTAAAAAAAATTCTGTCTTAAACGTATTCGGTAAAACAAATTACAAACGATAGAAGTCAAACCCAAAATAAGCTTTAAAATCTACTCTGTCGTTTAAAAGCAAAACGCCAGATTAGCGAAGTCATTAAGCGAGTTGTACAGATCTTCCAACAAGTTAGGAATTTTGATGTTTCGTAATTTGATGGCAAATTTTGCGAAACTTATGTGATAGGCCGATTTTGTAAATACCAGGCAGTAATCATTTACGAGGGGTGTATCGAAGGATGGAAAGTGAAGAGAGTTAATTCTGTTAATAACTAGGCTATGAAAATGGTCATGATGGCCCAGAGGTTACCGCGCCTACCCTCTCATGCACCAAGTTGTAGTTTTAAATCCGGAGAAGTACTGTTGTGACTGATTTTAAAAGAGTAAGTATGGATTTTATTCTTCTCCATAAGAAACTTCTTTTCGGATAATGCAACTAGAATCATACACTTAATTTATCTTGTAAGCCAGACGTTCAAAAGTGCCTTAAATGGGTCTAATTGAAATAAATGATTTGACTTCGAGTGACTATTTATCTAAGATGTCGTTGACATCAGTGGAAGAAAACATTGTGAGGACACCTAGATTTATTGTTAACTTGGCTCGAGATTTCGTCCGCGTGCTATTGGTACTTTTAAAATCCCCTAAACTCCCTCTTAGTTTTCAAAATAAAATATTATTGCCATTTGTATTATGTCACTAACAAAAAATTTATCATTTTGTTGTTAATTTAGGTGTCTTCAAGGCTAGAGTGAATAGGCTCTTAATAAACTAGTGCGCTTCACCATCACTGATTGCATCACTGCTTACCATCAGGTGGGATTGCAGTCAAGCACTGGCTTATAATATTAAAAAAATATATATATATAAGATTTTTTTAATTTGGTGTAGTGGATCTAAAGAACACCTCCTATAACGTAAAAAACTTATAAACTTTATAATACACGAATAGAAGTATAGATATAGATATAAGTTCCAAATCGCCTTCTGCCTACGAGAAGAGGCCATCACCCAGCAGTGGGACAGTAACAGACTGGTATTATAAATGAAAGTGGCTGCAGTCAATGTCAGTCAGGGCACGTGACCTTGCTTCTCAAAGACAAAGCTTGTGTTAACATCGGGAACGATACGGCGTTTTTAGGAATTTTAAAGTGTAAGTATAGTTAACCAGTGGATGATGCTGTGTGAACCAATATCATTTTCAATTTAAACGTAGTTAGTTTCTATTGTCTTAGACATTATTTGTTATCGGTTAAGGAAAATATTACGAGTTCTGAAATTGCCTGTCTGCTTGCAAGTGCGTTGATAATTTATTGCTTGTGCCTGTATGAGAACAAGCTTTTACTATCAGTGGGAGAAGCTGGTTTTGTATGATATTTTTGAGATAGGTACCTATAAAAATGACTAAAAGCGTTCATAAACTAAATGTGACATCAAAATCCCATTCGCTTTGTCTCTCATATGTTTACGATCTATTTCTTTTGGGGAGGGGATTACCTTGCAGACAGGCAACAGAGAGTTAGAATTGGAGAATTCACTAGTGATGACTTGCCTGTTTGCTACGGTGTTCCTCAAGGTAGTGTAGTTGGGCCCACACTTTTCCTTACCTTTATCAATGACCTGTGTGATCTGCTACTACAAAATGGCAAAATTGTCACATTTGCGGATGACACTGCATTGATCTTCCATGGCGACAGTTGGGATGAGGTCTACAGCCTCGCTCAATCTGGGTTCAATTCTGTAACTTCTTGGCTCAATAACAACGGCCTTACCCTCAATGTCAGCAAAACTAAATTTGTACTGTTCTCTATTAAAAACATCTCATCCGCTGTTCACGACAATTATTACATCAAAGCCCATTACTGTTCATCTGCCCACTCCTGCTCCTGCAGTCGTTTAGAAATAGCTTTTAGTATAAAATACCTGGGAGTCATGATTGATAGTACTCTCAGCTTCAAACACCACCTGGATCTACTATCTTCCAGAACTCGAAAAATAATTTTCATTTTTAAAAATTTAAGCCGTATTGCAGATAAAAATATAATTAAAATGGTTTACATGGCCCTGTGCCAGTCCATTCTAACCTATTGTATTACTGTATGGGGTGGCACTTGTAAAACTAATTTAATAAAACTCGAAAGAGCTCAAAGAGCGGTACTAAAAGTAAGCCTGTCGTTACCTTTCTTCTTTCCTACCAAAGATCTGTACTTGATCTCTGATGTGCTGTCAGTAAGACAACTCTATATTCTGTGCTCAACTCTAAAACAACATTCACTAATAGGGTATGATCCTTTACTTAATGCAAACAAGAGAGTCAAACACAGGGTTTGCCCAACACTTACTAATCGTAACACAGCCTTCTCACGCAAATTCTTTGAATTTCTTGGTGGACATCTATATAATAAGATAAATAAGAAGTTAACAGTTTACCCTCTTACAAGAGCAAATTGTAAGAGGGTTATTACTGCCTGGCTTAAGTCCCTTAACTACGATGACACTGAAAACCTGCTTATTGTACCATCCTAACCAACTGCGTATTATGTCACCTCCTTCACCCGCACACACACACTCACTCTCACCCACACACACTTACACAGACACATGCACGCTCCCACACACTCACACTCACACTCGCGCACACACACTCACGCTCACATACTCAATTACTCACTCATTCAATTTAGTTCCTCTCACCTACTTTGTACCCCCACAACAGCAACAATCTCATTGCACCTAGCCTTAACCCCTTTTAATACTGACTTCTCACTGATGTTCTATACAGATGTCACCTATTGTCCGGAGTCTGGAGAGGCTGGTTATCTGTCATACAGGTCTCCTAGTACGGAAACCAGTCTCTCACATAGATCACAACAACTATCGTCAATGTTTTGTTTGTTTTTATATTGTTTGTAAATTTCTATGTGAGAGAAGAACAATAAACTTTATTATTATTATTATTATTATTATTATTATTTCAAAGTAGATAATACAAAACTAACTACCGACAAACTGACCTTTGACAGCGAACTCGTAAAAGAATCAGGACACTATCCTTATTATAACTTAATACTAAAAATATACGACGCCATATTATTTTTCATAAAGACGACCGACACCTGTACATGGGGAGGTTTTCATAAGACATAAATATAGAGCACCCTTGGCAAGGAAAAGGTAAACAAAAGTAGTTCTGTATATCAAGTATTCAGTTACGTCAATATTGGTTTTGCTGAAAGTCCTTGTGCCCCGTGGTTTAGTTCAAAATATGTTACTTGAAAGACGTTCATCTAGAATCCATTTAAGTTTATAGGTAGGTAGGCACTTACAAAAAAAATAGTTGACCATGAGTGGTCAGGTAGTGCTATTCTGTGAATGATAAATCACTTCGAAAGTCATTTCGAAAGTCGTACTTACTACGCTTCTCATGTCGCCAGTACAAGTTTCGGTATTCACATGTCAACGTCATAATACTCACCCGATTTAGTTCGTCTTACTTTGATCACCACTTGGTGGCACCAGTGTAGAAATCACTCCATTTAAGAACATGACGTGATTTCACTGCGGATTCAGAAGTGATTTCGAAATCACTGCACTGCTGTTGTTTAGAGAATGATGTCACAATAACCAGGACAGATACTGAAAAAGCTGAAAATTACGCCAAAGAAAAACGTTAGTTTATTTTTTACTGAGAATCACTGTCAAAAAACTACGTGTCTATCTGGTCTGTTGGTCTAGTAGTTAGTGGCTCTGACTGCTATGCCGGAGGTCGTGGGATCGATTACCTCCCAGATTGGAATTTAAATGTTCTTAAAAATACGGGAATGCAATTAGATTTGCAGAAAACACCTTCTAAAACATCAGTCTAGTTGATAGATCGGGAAATTTCAGCCTTTGGACGCAAAATCCGAATCGTTTGCTACGTATTCTGAGAAAACAAACTAACGTTACTGTAATAATTCAAGGGTAGGGTGCCGGTGACCTTATTTGCGACCTTAGCGGCTGTCATGCGGTCCGTAGGCAGCCACATTTAATATTCAATTAAGGACCATTTGCCCATTCATCAGGTTGGAAGGACAGCCAAATATGTTTTGCTGGATGAGGCTTTGAGCGCAGTTATGAAGAGATAATTTGCAGATGTAATTTAAACGTTCTAGTATTTTAGAATAAGTTTAATTTGCAGTGATTTTTTGCACAAAAAGTAATGAGTTAATAAAGACCCAGTAGTTAAAGTTTCGCCTCTTAATAAACGAGGTTGTTATCTGGTCCAATTGTTTAATCAAAGAACCAAGTAGACTTTTTGAATTAACTGTGCTCTTTCTAAGTTTATCTTGGACATCTCTGACATCGGTGAAGTTAAACAACGCGAGGAAACATGTAAGCCTCTCATCACGATGATTAATGGACCTACCTTCTCTATATGAGAAGAGGTTTTTGCCCTGGAGTGGGAAAGTAGCAGGCTTTATTTATAAAGTCATTCAGCTACAAGAATATACACCACTATTTTATAATTGGTTAAAAAAAATGGGCTGTATCCGTACTTGTTACTGATCATATTTGCGTAATCAAAGGTAAAAAAAAACATAATTCAATTTTTAAACTAAACTACTACTACTACTACTATTTAGTTAAACTTATATAACGAAAACAGCTGTTGGAGTCGGGGCAAGCTTGAGCGAGATCACGCGAACGTGAGCGAGAGATGACGATTAACGAATACTTCTATGTCATGAATAGCCTGTACAATATTTTCATAAATTGGGTGACTTTTTGCGATACAAACAAACACTAATAACTTTGCTGTTTGTGAATATTATTTATTGATACTTTACAAATATAATGAGAAGACCGTCTAGAATAAGCCCTTTAAGGATTTGTACTAATTAAAAATTTGTGATTTATTTGGAACTTATTATCCATTTAATGTTAGTAGAAAATATTTGGCATAGAAAAAGATCAAAAACATGTCGCAAAAAGTGTGATAAAACCAATAGTAAAAAAACTATGCGAAAACCTTAAAGCTATTTATTAGGCCAGCACTAAATCTACTTTTACGATGCTAAGCGGCTAATGTGTCCAGTTCAGTCCCTTGTGCTCTTAATTCGTTAGTTTTTTAGGTCAAACCGTACACTATCTAGTCTATATACATCTGTTAACATGTCTCAGAGATAAAGTATGTAATGGAAACAGTCTACATAATTTATTTTGTTTGTGAGAGGGGTAACAACATTTTGCATTCATTTGTTTTTAGGGTGCCGGCATTGAGCTATGAGTATAGCGTTGACCTTTAGCGATTATGTTTAATGTTAGGAAATTACGGTAGCTTGTTTTAATGACGAATTAATAAAGATAAAAAACTGTAACTGTCATATAAATTACTTAATTTTAATTGGAATTTGACTACTTACGTTATTCTTCAAAACGTCTCGACTGATTTAGACGGGACTGTCACTGGCAGATAGGTTATGTTATAAAGAGCAGCGGTGGCCCAGTGGTGGCGGCCCCGACTTACGAACAGTAAGTCGTGGGTTCAAACCCAGGCAGGCGCATTACTTTGTGTAATTTATTTCATCACCACTGCTCTCCAAAACGGTGAAGGAAAACATCGTGAGGAAACCGGCATGTCCTAGAACCAAAAAAAAAAAAAAAAAAGTTCGAAGACATGTGACGTCTACCAATTCGCACTGGGCCCGCGTGGTAGATTATAGCCCATACGCAAAATACGCGCTTAGACGTGGAGTTGCGGATACCAGCCCGGTATCTTTTTTTTTATGTTATAAAGTGTAAGTTTGGCTTTTATTTATGTAAACTTAATTGTTTAAGTTCAGCGCAAAACAGTAGATTGCTCAATTCAGTGCCGGCAATGTCGTGTGGGCCAAACATACCTGCTTAACAATAAAGAAAAATGCCCATTTGCTGTGTGAACTTTGGCCTAGTGCTACACATGGAAGAAACAATAATAAGTATAGGTAAGGATGAACATCACAGACATA
The DNA here is from genome assembly GCA_921972225.1 of Euplexia lucipara. Classification (NCBI taxonomy): domain Eukaryota; kingdom Metazoa; phylum Arthropoda; class Insecta; order Lepidoptera; family Noctuidae; genus Euplexia; species Euplexia lucipara. The sequence continues at coordinate 14,598,248 of OV179152.1, read as the reverse complement.
GGAACTAATACCGATTTTCACATAGAACTTCATGGGACATTTTTTTATTAAGAATTGCAACCCCTACTTTGAAGTAACCTTTATGCTATTTACTGAGCTATTATATTACATTTCGTTGTATAGATTCAAGATCTTCAAACGAATCAGACAGATGTGTTGCTTGCTGGGAAGTTTGTTCCACCACTTCTTCTTCCCAGCTAAATCACTAGAAATGTGGTAGAGGTAGTGTAATTTTTTTACATTCAAAAGGTGTTGATTCTCACCCTATTTTAAAATAAATACTTTTGACTACGATTTTGATTTTGATAGTGCTGACCACCGAACCGAAATATTAGAATACAATAAACAATTTGCGTGTCATATGATAATCGGTTTTTGATACATTTGTACTTTTTAGTACATATTTTAGTACATATTTTAGTACTTATTACATAGATGGTGATAGTGCTGACCACCGAACCGAAATATTAGAATACAATAAACAATTTGCGTGTCATATGATAATCGGTTTTTGATACATTTGTACTTTTTAGTACATATTTTAGTACATATTTTAGTACTTATTACATAGATGGTGATAGTGCTGACCACCGAACCGAAATATTAGAATACAATAAACAATTTGCGTGTCATATGATAATCGGTTTTTGATACATTTGTACTTTTTAGTACATATTTTAGTACATATTTTAGTACTTATAAAAAATGGCTAGAAATGAGGATTTCACTTTGTGATCTTTCTCTTTTCGAACTTCCGTGTTTTCTTCGTAATACTGTCAGACCCCGTTACTGGATCATGTTGACCGATTGCTGACGGACACGACAACCCTTTGGGAAATTAGAATTTTTCAGTAGGCTGCTGGTGAAAATTACAAGGTGATTGCTTTTGCCTATGAACGTTGACCAAAGGTGAGCAGATACAACTGAAGACAAACAAGTTGTAAAGAAATCCTTTAGTTGTTTAGAAAAATATTTACAAATCATTGCTTTATGCTAGTGACTAACAAAATTGAATTAGAAGAACAAAAAATTGCCACTTCAATGTTATTCACTCTTTAGTTGATCATTGATGTTTGATGTACCGCTAAGTCGACAACTGACCATAAGCTTTTAAGGCTTGACGTAAAGAAAACAATTATATTATTTGTGAAATCTAGTAAAATAAAAATCATAAATCATTTAGGTACTTAAATTAGGCTGGGGCAGCACACAAACCTTCAAAAAGCCTACCCTTCGCCAGTTCCTAGCGTTTTTGCTGAGCACAAACTCAAGTGCAAGTTCAAAATATTTTATTGTGGATCATAGGTAGGTACAGTTCTTAAGTAGTTGAAAATTTTGATCAGCTATGTCCCGCCCGTAGGGCATACAATAATCACAACTCCCCAGCATATCACTAATAAAATCATCAACTTATATGAATGGCTTTAAAAACTCGTAAAAACCGTCGAAACCGTGATTATGGGACTACATTGCAGGCCTTTTCTACCAAAGAAATAAGGAATCCAGCTAATAAAAATGAATAATAAACTTGTATTCGAATCAGTTTATTATAGAAAATCCTCGATTCTACACATTTGCTGAGTTTTTTCCCAATGGTCAGTCTTACCACATACAACTAAAGGCTATTGTTTACATGGAGCTTCTATCTGACCTCTACAACACATTGACTGGGTAACGCGATACCCCTCTGTCTGACTCGTTGTCAGATTTTCGGGGCTCTGACTACTCGTACCGATTGTGACAGTCTGGACTAACCATGTATCATGTTTTCCAAAGCATGGAAACCACGACGTCTTCATACGTAATGAATGGTCACCCATCCTTTTGACTGGCCTGTTGGTCTAGTAGTTAGTGACCCTGACTGCTATGCCGGAGGTCGTGGGTTCGATTCCCACCCAGGACAAATGTTTGTGTGATGAGCACGATCATTTGTTCTGTGTCTGGGTGTAATTTATCTATAATATGTATTTATTTAGAAATATATAAGTAAGTTTATCAGCTGTTTAGCGCAGCATAACACAAGCTCTCAAGCTTAACTTGGGACTAAATGGCGTTGTGTGAAAAGTTCTGTGGAGTATCTATTATTTATCCACGAAATGACCTCGGAAAGCATAGCTTTACCTTCGATCGGTTCATGCGTGATATTATTTAGCCACAAGTCCACTACTGAAATAGATACTATGATATGTAATGTAATATTGCATGCTAGAGTGTGTATGTAGGTATTCAGATGTTAGATTGAGCACAAAAACATAAACTCTCGCTGTTTCACCATAAGGGTAGGGAAACACTACGAAACGCCACCTGCTACTATTTTTTGCATACTTCTCTTATTTCGTTTACGTGCATTATGTTTGGTCATTTACGCTACGCCGAAGACGAAATTCTACAAATTATCCTTATAATATTTATCCCACTTAGTACACCTACTCAATAATGTAATACTCTTTAATATTGCCTCTGTCTCGCGTACTTACTGCAAGGTAAACCAGATGTAAAAATCAATATAAAATATCACTAACTAAAATTGGGTTGAGAATCTCTCCTAGTCTCCCAAAATGCCCGGCTCTCACAAAAATAAACTCCCTCCTAAGTATTTATAAGTTTGTAAATGTATGTCTTTGTAAAAGGACTTAAATATTAAGTTTTTTTTTTTATTAGTGTTTTGCTGGGAAGAAAAAGTGGCGCAACAAACTCTCCATCAGCAAATCTGTCTGAAAGGACTGAAGGACTAAAATCCATGTCATCATCATTAAAATCATATCGACCTTAGGATGTCCACTGCTGTACATAGGCCTCCCCTATGGGTTTCCAATAGGACTGGTTAGAAGCGGCTTAGGTACACCCAGGGCAATCCAGTAGCCTTCTCCAAATTATCTGTCCACCTTGAGGGTAGACTTCCTACGGAGCGCTTGCCGGCTTGTGGTTTTAAAATGTATTTAATTAAATGCATAGTTATGAACATTACAAAACTTGAAAAATAGCACGTGTTATTTCGAAGTCCTCTTGTGAACAGGGATAGACTACTCGTATTAGTCGGGCACAATTCGCAATTTTATTTTAAAATCTTCTATAGAGGCATTAATAAGACCAGCAATATTTTAACACACACGATCGTACCTACACGATAATCTACTTGAGAGTTGGTTCTATAGGTACAAGTAGAGGTTTCAGTACTTATTGCACGTTCAGAGCATGAATTGCAAGTACCAGTCACAGCTATGAAAAATGAGCGCTTCGAATCGAGTTCAAGTGAATGAAAGTTATGTGAATGAAATATGGAAGTGAAGGAAGCTGGAGAGATTACAGATCGCAGCGATGAAGATCGATTCTTTTTGCTTATTTTATAAGAGTAACAAATTGCGGGAGCTTGTTCAAAGTAACTTTCCTAGTTATGTATATTGGTTCTTTGAATAAAGATGTTATACATTGAGACTTCGAGTTCCTAAAATCATCCTTAATTTTCCAATTTGATTCTTCTTCTGGTAATTTTCTGTAACGAGATCATCGTAAAAATTTCCCGATATTGCTCAGCAATAAAGGAATATATGTCAACGTATCACTACAAAATACCGACAAACCGATACATCCTAATGAATTATTTATTTATGTTTGTAACCCTGCGACCGCGTCACTATCACTGTCGCGTCGCTCGTAAAAACTACAATAAAAACGACATGAACTGAAAAAGGTATAGGATTATATTTCAACTACGAAAGAGTGCTGTTACAACGGCATTCATATTTAATTTGGCAGTGGCGAGGCACTTTCACTTATTACCTGTAGACCCAGGATTTCTGTGTCGTTGTTTTCACGAAGTATTTCGGCCATTTTTTTTTTGTTTATATTGTTTTGCGGCCGGAATGAAAAGAATGCGGCGGCCACACCGTTAATTTTGCGGCCAGGTATTACGAATTGTTTGGTTTTAGGATTTTGTACGCTTTGTTTTAGATAAAGTATTTATGAGTACCTACGCGTTTGTTTGAAACTTTTTCGTTTCTGAATTTGGTTTTGTTTATGCTAATTTTAGATTGTTTGGTCATAGCACCTTTGTATGGGGATATTCAGCAAAGGAGTGAAGTTAGAATGAAAAGAATAAAAAGTCCAAAAAGACAGAGGAAGAACGAGACTCTAAAATTGAACTGGACGTAATTATGTGACCGAGAAGTTGTTTGGAAACCAGTTCATGGTATGAATGATATAGGTGATAAATAATAAAAAAAAAATGTTTATTTCTAACACACTTAAACACGTCATTTTTTTGCTGGGTGAGGATGGTGTTTCACTATCGAGCGAAAATAGTGTAGCTTATAGAATAGTACTCAAGTATACTTAGGCTAGTATTTTATTCATAAAAGTCACACAACATTTTGCAGCATCGACCAAACCACTTTCTCGATTGAATGATCTAGCTCATACGACCAATAAGAAGATTAATAATTGAACACCGTTAGAACTTTTCAAGAAAGAAATAACCAGTGAATATTATATCCTGTTACATCAATAAAACAGATCGTTTAAGTGGTTTCAATGAAAATAATAAACAGGCAACAATAATAACCTCTGGATACCAGATCCTGTTTTTCTTGAATGACGACAAACTCAACGAAAAAAAAATCTTATTAATTAATATGACATCAACTCAATCATCACTACGATTTAGATCCTGCTTTATACCAATTTATTTAAGATCAGCCCAGCAAGTCTTCTTTTAATGGAAAATACGGTAAATAAAGATATATGGACAATTATACATCTTTATTTGGTCTTAATAGTCACCTTAATGACCATTAACGGGTGATGGGTGATTACAATTTATCACAGAAACAATTTCAAACAATTCTTGACACAAAGTTTCTTGTCTAGTCCTTGTATTTTATTGTTACTAGAACGCTTGTGATCCCGTCGAGTTTAGTATCCCGGACTTAAAGTGAAAACAAAGAATCTCCTTAAAAGCACCTTGATATTATACCTGCCGGCGCAGCTTAAACTTTAGCTTTTTCCCAAAGAAAACAGTCATTGTTTTTCCTCTGGTTCCCTAAGATAATATAAAAGAAACGAAGATTAATTGTTAGTAGAAGGTGGAAAAATAAAACGCTTTACGATCCAATTCAAGAAAATCCGAAAAAGGCTGACACACTTAGATCTTTAGCAATGATTTTAATTACACCTCCCTTTTATTTTATTGTTGATTACGGCAGAAATCCTTGTGAACTCGTTAAACCTAATTACGTTTTCCAGTAACGAATTACAGTGGCAATTGAATACGCCGATTTCCCTCGGGATGGCAGAAAACCGCTGAAAAAAAAACCGCTTGTTACAATTTCAAAACGTGAAGAGTTGGATTATGGGCTCAACTTTTTTTAATTAGGTGCTTCACGTCTTTAAGAGCAATAAAGCGAGAGATAAAAGTAAGTACTGGCTGTGTTGTTGTTAGGCACGAATGAATCTCTAAGGTTTCTGCCGCAGGACAGTGAAAGAGGTTAGAAGTACGATGGAACAAATATACAGTGGGATAACTGGGACATTAAGGGACCTGCAAAGAACAGCGGCGAGGGAATTGTTGATGAAATTACGTATGTCACCATAATAGATACTAACGAAATAATTTACTAAGTTTTATCAAATCAATCAGAAGGCCTATCAAAGTCTGGAAAAAAATCTTCATAATTAAGAGCTTAATTGACTAGATTATTGATGGTATAAATAATCATAGCTTTGTGTTTTTTTCTTTCTGGCTTGACTTCATGGCTTTTGGAATAGCTATACTTTTAATGTTGCCATATAATATAAATTTTAGTCAAGTTGCTTAAAATGATTAGCTTTACATAATGCATTAATATACTTAGGAAATATATGTCTGCATCAGAATACAAATGTTAAAATGTAACGATTGTTTGTGTCAAGATTATAGCGGACATAGCCTATTATAGTCATCACCTCTTAACTAAAAATAAAATATCTTTAAAACCTGACTTCCTCTAAAAGTATAACCATAGAAAAAACTGTTCAGAAATTCAAACTCTATACTTTTAAATATTTTTCATAGGCAAACGCAAAAAAAAATGTCAACAAAAATTTGTTTGGGAGTTCGCCGGTGTTTTTTGCCTTACTTAAAGAGGTATTCCATTTACCCAGGGTTTGGCCAAGTGTGGAATTTGCGGATAGACTAATACTTAGTAAACAAAACGGAAAATTTACAATGTCCTAGTTGGAGAGGTAATAAATTGACGATAGTTCATACGTATAAATAATAATACAGAGGTCATACGTATAAAATTAAAAGCAAAATTAACCGAAGTATTCTTTAAAATATAATCTCAGTAAAATACACTCGCTTTCTCAGTATAGAGTGTGATGTGATGTGGATAAAATCAAAAGAACAAATCCACTAACAGATTTAATTAGTGCTAAAGTGTCAGTACCTCACTATCAGTTCCAGTTACGGAAGATTATCATTTATACAAGTCCTTCTTAACCAAGTTTTACAGTAGTACGGCAAGCAGTGTGGCCACCCGAACGCAAATAGACAAATTGTTATAACTGCAAAAAGGTAGCAATTAAAAACCCACGTATTAAAATTGACGCTTTAACCTTTTTAAATCAATTGTCGTGCCTTCAGCGCCCAATTTATACTCGTAAGTCGTCAATACATTTATCATATGGCCTAAATTAGCCTATTTTTGGGTAGAATGTAAAGTATATAACCAAGAAATTAAATTGGACAAACGGTTTTTTTTTGTCGTATAAATACGACTTAGGAGGAATGGTCCCGAAAATTGTTGTCGGATAAATCCGACTTAGGCGTTAATAGGGTTCAAAAAAAATGTTTACGGTTTAATTTATTATGAAACAATTTTGTTGCTTCATCTGTCAAAAGTAACTGAATTGAAAGAATTCGTGTAACAATAGCATAGGGTTACTATTATGTTTTACCTCTTTTACTTGTTATTATATGGCTTCTGAAGCTCTAGCAAGAATTGTTGACATAAGAGTAGCGCCAATTTGAACAATTCTAAAATTTTGAGCACAAAAATTAGTATCACATATATGAATAACGTAAAACTAACTTAATTTTAAAATCATACTTTACGTTAAGTTGTTGTTATAAATATAGGGTGACTAGTAATTAGTGACCGATACTAAGCACGTGATTGTTCTCATGAATACGAATAACTTTCCCAAAGAAACTTTTAATATACACATTAAATTTCTTACACAATAACCCAAAAGCTGTTTAAAATTGGCGCGCGCGCTTTTGATCGATCAGCTGGGAGCGTGTGACGCTACTACTACTAGTAGATTTTGCCCTTCCTGAGGTCAGGCTATCAGCTGATAAAAAAAAGTTTCTTTGGGAAAGTGTATTGAAATCATGAATTTAATCACGTGTTTAAGTATCGGTCACTAATTACCAGTCACCCTATATAATAAGAAATATCCTAATTTACCTTAAGAACCTTGTAAAGCGCAAAATCGTATGCTAACTTTTGTTTGTGCTACAAACCATTTATACCCATGAAAATATCTCCAACTTTTATTAAGAAGAAGCTTTCTGTTTAGGATTGTTAGCAAAGTTGTTCCTTACTTAATCTTTGAATATTGTTATAAGAGTTGATTTACCTAAAGAACTTATATGTGTCCTTGAGAATTTTTCTTTTTCAATAGAAATGTGTACTTATTCCTAGTAGAGAAAAAGTATAAGAGATCTTAAAAGCCACTTCGAATGAAAAAAAAGAGGAACTGATACAGGAATCAGGAAAGAGGAATTAATACATCCCGATTGAGTGTTTAAACAATAAACAACCAGCCAGTGATCCATCCCTACCAACAAGAGAAAATTAAAAAAAACGCTAGTAATACAACACTTCCCTTTTTAATCAAATAAAAAAGGTCACAGCCATTACTGAAACAACCAAACTTTCCCTATTTCCAACTAAATATCTACCACTAAACTTTCACATTTCTAGTACTGAAAATAATAAAACACCTGACGCCACGAACATTAAATACTACAGTAAAAATATTTTCAGGGTTACTGTAAAAACTTGTGACGTTTAGAGGCAATGAACCCAATTAGAAACTTAAAGGGTCGGCATTACATCCCTTGAGTCAGTGGGGCGTAAAATGTAGGGGTTGTGACTTATTCAAGGTCGTTATTATATATCAATGGATTACTTAACTCGAGCGGGATATAATTAGTGAAACGAGAACGTATTTGTGACTGTAACTGTATATAAGACGAAATATGGTTGAATATTTGCAAGATGAGCAAGAATAAGGCTTAAAACGTAATCCTACTAATATTATAAACGAGAAAGTTTGTGAGGATGGATGGATGGATGTTGGTTACTCTTTCACGTAAAAACTACTGAATGGATTTTAATAAAATTTGGTATGGAGTTAGCTGACACCCTGGATTAACACATAGGCTACTTTTTATCCCTGTATTCCCACGGGAACGGGACCTACGCGGGTGAAACCGCAGGACGTCTGCTGTTTTCCTCATAAGTGCCGCATGCCTTTACTTTATTTGGGAAAATGTATATTGAGTAGCGCTTCTCATATAACTCGGACTAAAAAGCTTTTTGGCTTCTTGTGATTCCACACAAAAAGTAAAATGAGTCCAGGATTGGCAACGACTGTTCTTTCGTCAAAGATTAATATCCTAAATGAACTTAGAAAGTATTAATTTATTACTTACTCGGATTTTAATTCACAACTGCATACACGAGAGGTGAGAATCACAGAGTAATCATTTCTCGATTTAACAATACCAATGTTTAAAATAATTAAATAGAGTGTAGGTAAGGGTAATCAATGGAGTTTTAGTTCAAAACTTCCGCACAAGCTGCTTTGAGAGAAAGCAGCTCTGGTTCTTTTCACTTAGTCCTTGTTAAGAGAATATCACAAACAATTGCCTTTAGCTCCACTACTTTGCAATACCTTACTGTAAGGCCTAAATATGTTTGCGGTGCATAAACATTAAGTGATTACAGACAAACGAGTTTCAAGTGTCTTTCATACAAAATGTTGATCGTGAAATGCCAAGTTAAGGTCCTTTATTCTCGTGCCCCCTCAGTCATTTGTTTCCGAAGACATTCTTTGTCGGAATTCGGAACACCTAAAATAAACTTTTTCTCGTTGAGTGAGCGTCGTAACTTTTCAACAAGCTAAGTATCAAAGTTGGCAGAACTTAACTTCGGCAAAAAAAAACTTATAACATTAAATAATATCCTGCTTCGATACTCTCCGTTACGAATAACAGGAAAATATAAAATTTTATATCGTTTCTGAGAGTCATAACTGTATTTTAACGTTAGAAATTTATTCTAACGTGATTCGAAATCACCCGATTAGTTTCGAACTTAGCCGCATATCTAGTTGCTAATCATGCGCTTTTAACACGACCCTCCAAAAGGTTACATTATCGGCAGGTCAAAGATCAGGGTGTTGAATAGTAAATAATGTGATAGTGAACTTAAATTAAGACGGCTTCCGGCCCTTTGCAAAGGCAATCTTGCTGGCTACGCATAGCAGATTTCCACGTTTCTCCTGACTTGGACAAATTCTTCTCTCGCATCAGCAGGTAATAATTGTGACTTGATGTTCTGTTGAGTCTCATACCATGTGTGTGTGTTTACTAAAGAATTTTGTAATATGGCCATCTTACTTTTCACTGGATTCATGACGTTCAACAGTTGTATGTGCGTGATGTCGTCATTTCTTGCAAAGCACGTTAAGCCGTTCCATTGCCATCTCCTGCATCTGATTGCTCGCTGAACATGTACGATTGCCGTCTCAACGTACTTTGAGATTGTGGGAGTAGAGAGTGTTCAAGTTTGCATACATACACAAGGTTAGGTAGATAATGTCTTTTTCCTAGTATGTTGAGGTCCGCTAACAGTCTCAACTATAAGATACAGGTAAGGAATGATAGAAGTGGTGTGGTGTAGATAGGTTACCTAAACAACATTCGATCTTTAAAACGGCACACTAAGTTAGCCACATTTTAACGTGTTGCTTGATGAGCACTTATAATCTATCTTACTTATAACTACCTTGTTACTTATAATATCAAAGCAGCTAAGTACCAGATTTGCGTCAGAATTAGGTCATGTCAATTTTATTAGAAAGATTAATTTTAATAATTGTATAAATATTTGTCGTCTTTGTATGGGTACTCATTACGTTCTATTAAAACTAAACCCTGTCGAAGTTAACCCGAAATCAAAGCAACAGATTGGCAACCCAAATAAAAGCTACGTACTAAAAAGTCATAAGTAAATAAACACTCGACAGCGTCGCTACAAAAACATTTTTTTTTTTTCATGTAGGACATAAACGTCATTTTGTGATAAACACGACTGGACAGAGAGAGGCTTCGATGATAAATGACCTGCTGTCCTCGACGCGTGTCAGGCTTGTCAGGCTTCAAGTTTTCGAATTACTCTCTACCAGATTTTGACGGCGTAATGATGGGATACTTGTTATATCAGGTAATCATATCGGGACTTTTAGTACTATGGAACACTTAGACAGGATTAAAATGATGTAGGTACAGCTTGGAAAAATAATGATGTGAGGCAGTAGGATACGAATATTGATAAATAATTAATGTGGAACCATCTCTTCAAATTTCTTGAATCTACGTGAATTTGTAATTGTTTTCACAAATGGATATTATGTTTTTTCATAATTCATTCTTTATTTTACCAATGCTAAAATTATGGAAAACCTTATAAGAAGAATACCTACCTACTGCAGCATTATCACGCTGCTTAATTTATTCGGCTGAATAAAAACTATTCCGTTCGTAAGTCGAGCTCATTTCTAATTTTTTCTTATTTCGGTTCAAACTTAGAAGTATGATCATTCCATTGGATGACAGAGAAAACTTTTCTTGTCAATTGGCGACGTATTTTCATAGAAGAAACATACATGGTATTCTGTTTAGAAGAGAAATAACTAAATTATTGTGTCGAATCTGATATATTGTTTTCCTTTACTGTCTGCAATCAGTGAAAAGTTGTGACTGTCTTTTACAAAGAACCGATTCGCTCAGAATCGGTTCTTATTGAATAGTTTTTTATACTATCATTTTATAATCTCAGCTATTCGTGTCAAAAGGTCGCGGAATGAACCGTTTTTGATATTATATTTAAGCACGGTTATAATTTAATCGCGCCTAGGGCCGGATAGCGGTTGCAACCCCTTCTCACCTATAGGCATTATTTTCCAAAATCACAAATTTTATTATTTTCTAGACAATCCATTTCGCAACTTTACTGAAAGTCATTTTTTTTTACATCGCCAATCCTTTTACTTTGTATTTTTTTATATTTGTATCTTTTTAATGGGAAAATTAAACGTGACACATGTAGTGACAATTTTTTTTTTACGCTACACTACCTGTTAATAATAATTTTAATATTTTTTATTTTTTCTCTCATAAAAGGTACATAGGTTAATAGTAACAGTAGGTATATTAGGTACCTATTAATTTATTTTCCAGTTTGAACATCAAATAATTGGTGCATAATTGGTGCACCTCTAGAAATCCACTAAACCTAAGATATAGATACGGGACCGTGAAAATGCTTATTAAGCTATTAACATTAATCCTATTTAATCTCCTGGACAATAGTGTAGCTTGTATGTTATGTAGGTAACAGTTAGGTGATCTAGTGTGAATAGTAATCCTCATGAAGAGCGAAAGTGACAAAGGATATAAATAAGTATAAAGAAGTAGGATGATGGTTATAAAATAGGTTTTGAGTCTAATTTCTAAAATGATTATGAGATAATTGGTCAGATAATTTAATATTTAGTACCTAAAATACTAATCCTATAGGTCTTTATTATACAAAAAAGGTCAGCTCTAACGCACACTCAACTTTTCATAGTCTAACTTTTCTACCAACAAAATAGTCTTGAGCTAAACGAGAAGCTACATTGGGCTTCACGCTTTATTAAACAGTAAGCCTGCAAGTATCGAATAATTAAGCAAAATACAGAAAGTCAAGCATAAACAAATTTTGATTATCCCTTATTACTGGCCCTGGCACAATGAATAACAATCCACCAATAACGGAATTCATCAGGTTTCGCCTTGAAACTGGTAATCCAATTAGCTGTCCGATTCAGATTGAGGAAATAGGAGTCAGTTAACATTGTTCCGACTATTGCACAAATATTTTGATCACGTTTGTGCCAAACTGTGCTTCGGTGAAGCCGGCAGTTTGAGAGCAATCGAGATCTTAACTGGGATTTTCGGAGATGATGCGTAAAAACGTTATGCGAATAGGAAATTGTCTGTTTATTCGTGGATTTTGAGATATTATTTTTGAAGAACAAAAAAAAATTTGGAACGAGTGCGGTAAATTGAAACTGAAAATTGGCGTAGGTACTATAATACTAATTACGGTGTATCTTAAGGCTCCGCCAAAGAGGTAGGTACGTACATTACAGGAAAATACCAGACAAACTACAAAGTATACACAGTAAATTATTCACATTTTAGAGCATCCCAATTGTTAAACAAACAAAGAAAATGAAATCAAAACTTTGATGCGGACGGTATTTAGTAGTTGCACTCCTATACTTACACGAGACCAAAGCATACACAGTAGGTAAAGATGTTATTAATGGTATTGTTATAACAAAACACTAGCCAACGCCATCACTCGTGATAGCTCATAAAAGAAAGTACGAAGGGCTTCAACAACTTGAAGCATAAAATACCATCTAACGACGTGATAGAGATTACTTTATTCTAAATTGAAGACACATTAGGCGAAGTACCGCGGGCTTTTAGCATAATGGTTATCGTTACGCCTTCGGCTCAGTAATGTTAGCAAGTTATTAATACCAGGAATATAGCCCAGATTTCTAATTATGCAGGCTATTCACACCCCTTGACTGATTTTAGTGCCGTTTAAAATCGAATTTAGATCATTTTATTTTGTTTGAATGTGTTTTTAAGGGTTGGGTTGTTGCTATTGTTATTGTTTTAATAGGATTTTTATCTGCAGATTGGATTCTGATCGTTTACTCATTTTATGGATTATTGGAAAGTCAATGGCATATGGAAGTTCTTTTGTTAAATAATTGAAATCTGCAATTTATTGAAAGCGTGGTAATACTCGTGCATTTTCTGTAAAATTGGGCCTTTACCCTGTAGTGGCTGGTCCACTACAGAGACCAGCCACTAAATAGATTAGTTGTTTATTTTAATTATTTCTGAGTTAAAACGGATTGAATAGATTCTCTCGTAGTAGAATATAAGTTATATCCCTTTACAACAGGTAGATTACATATAAATGAACGTAATTGAAAATAAAACACTGCAGAAACATTAATTTTGCCAGTGTCATTGCTAATGGAGGAATTATGACAAAAAAAAATAAGCGACGAAATAAAAAAAGAATGAAACCAAGAGGAAAAAATGTATAACCCTTTTGTAATTTTCAACAAAGGGAAGTTGAATTACTCTGGAGATACTTTAAAGCGATAATAAATTGAGCGCATAACAATACCATTACTTCCTTGTGGCCTGATTAATTGTTGAGCTCACAAAACCGTGTCGCCTTAAGATATCTAGGCTGGTGGTTTAAGGGACCAAGTAATTATAATTTTGGTGCAGATAAGCCCTTTTTCAATTGTTTAGCCCTTTAGAAACTGAGAAAAGAATTGAGTCCTCAATTTTTCTTGCAATTATATATCCTTTGATCCTGTTGGTTCCTTTTATTATAAGAAAACAAGATTAATTTGTTTTTCTTTATATCAGATACATTTGCCAGAGTCGGCCACAAACATTTTTAAGATTTGAATGCAAATTGAATTGTGTATGTAAACCAATGTTTACTGCCTAATTAATAAGAATAGAATACTTTTTATTGTACACCATAAAAACTGCAAATAATAACTAAAAGAGCAACTTAAGGTAGGTATAATGGGCTGCCATATCGCTAACACATAGCTCACAAGCAAGCAATGTCTAATTTCCTAATGTAAATTACACCATGCATCGCATGGAAAATACACAAACTGCTGAAATCATTTCGTCAAAAATAAAAAACTAATTTTTCGTACCCTGACCCACTAAACTAAGCGGTTGTAATTCCCTAAGAGGGGAAGACGCAGCCATCTACTCGTTAACTAAAGACTTCGCCGACGCTGATACATCGAGGTCTAAGCGCTTACCACGGTCACTAGCTCTTGATTGAGTGTCCCTGTTTATCCTGCTAGGGAAATGAGCATAATAATTTATGGACGAAGTTGTAACTTCACGTTATCAGTGTTTGGAGGTCACTCGAATGTTTAATGGTTCGCGGTATGGTTGTTTTAGCCAGAGTGAAGAGAATCTCGCAAGGAATGCGGGATGTAATGCACTCCCGCTAATTATAATATCAGTCCAGTGCCATTAGAGGTGTTTAATGGAATTTAGGTACATGGAAAGTCAAGTTCTAATTATTATAACAACCGACGCGCATGCGTCAGTTGCGTACCGTGTCCGTTACCAAATCACCCGCGAGGTGGCGGAATTGATTGATTTGATGAAAATGAGAACTTCAATAGGTATAGATTACAGTACATAGTACAGATTGCAACAACAACCGCCCAAAAATCATCAATTTGGTAATTGACTCAGCCATCGATACCTTTTTGTTGAATAAAATGTCAGTAAGCTCGTAAAGTAATTTTTTTTGGTTTTCACCTTAAATTGGATGAGAAAATCGCCTCATCAAGCAACAAAACATACATGTAGCCATTCTTAAATTGCACCTCACTTAATAATCTTGCGAATATTTTCAAGAGTAGGTAATGTCACAATTGTATTGTGATTGATAAAATAAAATTTGAATAAAATGAATGTTAAGCTTAGGATTACTAGCGCTCTATTTTTATTACGTTTTATTTAGTCAGTAGTTGCAAGCAGGTGCAAGTTACGCTAAAGCGCTTGAAAGCGCTGGGTGATATTAGTAACAGTTAGCGTAATACATCAAAGTGGCGTTTAATTTTTCGCATCTTCGTATTTTGTTTGTACAAATTTGTGATATTATATAGGTTTGTGAATGAGACAATTGATTTAACTGTCTTTTTAGACCCAACAGATTTTGTCACATTTGCAATAGTCGTACAATTTTAAGCAGCAAAGCATGTATTTTACAAAGTCGTAAAGTGAAAGAAAGTTGTTCATAAAACGCAGTACTTTTAAACTTGCTGTTACATACAAATTTGCGAATTACCCATCGCTGCGTTAGGCATTATTGCCACTACACATGGCAGTCGCAATATAGTCTTATGAGGAAAATGGCATTTTATGACAGTGGCTTTAATATAAAATTGTATCATTTTACTTCACTACATTTTTGAAGCACATCACATGCAGTAGGTATGTGAACGCTGAATGTTCAGCTACTGGTAGATCCAGCTTGTTGGCCGTGGTGACGAAACAGGGGAGAGGCCTATGTAAATGATAATAATTATATACCGTGCAAACATTTTCCGAAATAGGTAATAATTTGTGAAGTTGTAAACTTTAGAAGTGATTTTATGGGAAATACCGTGACATCAGTTGTTATTTGAAATTACATCAAAGCATCACGTAAACAAAGTCGAATTGAAGAGTGCGGACTACGCAGAGCTCACTTTTGACTCGAGACATCAACGAAGACACACTTCCAGAATGAAACCGTGTTTGAACAATTTCAGTTTTAATGAAGTAAGATTATCACAAAAATTACTGTTGTCACTCAAAAAACTGCCACGCTAAAATGGAACTGGGCTGGACACATTTGCCACATGTCAGACGATTAGTGGGCCAAACGCACGGCCCAATGGGTTCCCTTACACGGCAAACGACATCGTGGTAGGCCGAAGCGAAGATGGCGGGACGAGTTAGACTCCTTCGATAAGGACTGGTCCAAAAAGCTCTTGACAGAGAAAGGTGGAAGGAAAGTAGGGAAGCCTTTGCCCTGCAGGGGAAAAACACAGGCTAGTAATAATAATATTAATGCAATGAAAATGAATGCTGCTTCGTTAAGAACCCGATATTACTGGACCCAGATACGATGCACTTATCACTCAGTCATCGCTAACACCGACATAGTTACAGATGATTGCAATAATTAGTGGTTCACTTTACTAGAATCTATACACCTTAACTATGTTCAACAAATACTAAAACCGATAAAAAGTTAACTAAACCTAACAATATTATATTGCCCTATTTTAAGAGGGTTGTACAAATATTGCTAGAATTTTGAACAGCTCTTTTAAAACACTTCTCTGCTTATTAATAAACGCAGAGTCGAGTTACTACTAGTATGACTCGCAAAAATTGTCTGGTATTTAAGTAACATAAATGTATTGAAATTGATATAACTTTACGCTACATTTATTAACCCTTCGCATGTCGTCGAACATTGTTTGTATGGCTTACGATCCACCGGGGGCTCGTAAGGACATTCGAGCAGTAGAAAGGGGGCTAAAGATCGCTTTGACTCATTGATTCTACTAATTGTCGAGCAACGTCTTCTCCTTGTTCGGTCGGAAAATAAAACAGTTATGATACGTAAATAAATACCCATTATTCTCCTCTAACTTTTACTAGGGCCCTGTTTATTGGCCACGAGGTTATCTGCCGTCGGGTGGTTCCGGCCCTTCATACATAATTCAGCGATGGCCGCTCATCATACGCCCATATCGGGTCGAATGTTCCCCACACTTTATTGCTTATTTTTCTCGTCTAAATATTATATAATGATGCTTTGCTTTCCGTTGCTTGGCTTTGCGATAGTTGTTTGTTGAATTTGTGTTTATTTTTGGAAGTGAAGAGCCAACTCAGCTTTTTACTTTTGTAATACCTAAAAATCTAACGGTATTTCATTAGTTAGTAAGCCAATCTTAAGCAAGCTTAGATCTAACGTTATCCAATTAATTAATTAATTTTAAATAGTAGTAGTAAATTAATTCTTGTTCATTTATTAGCATTACTTGAATAGTCTCTGTCTGAATATCGTCGAATACAATATTGTTAATTAAACAAAACTTCGAGTGCTAGGTATTAAAGCCACAATAGCATTGCACATTTTCAATAACGCAAATCCCTAAACAATTATACGAAAAGCAAGTTGTAATAGTTCACATTTCCATTTCAAAAATGGCGGCCACAACACTGCAGACAATCCATTTGCCTCGCTTAGAACGGGTCCAATAAAAGCCATAACTATCGAGCAATACCGGTCAGTTCGCAGACTCGAAAGTTCACAATGGATTCACAAAAACCGCCGACCAGTTGTGCAAAACGGGCAGTATTAGTTACGAATGGAACACGAAACTGCTAGTTTCAAAATGACAGCAGCTGAGCATAGAGAAGACCTACCTTTATTTAAAACTTTGAACCAGTTAGTAAATAAAAAGAAAAAGTACACGTTCTTTTTTTTAAATAAGTGACAAATAGGTTTGTTGGATGGGGTATTCCTCGAAGCGCAACCTTTTCTTAGCGCAACCATCGAAGCGCAACTATCTTAGTCCTCAAAGCGCAACTGTTAGTTGCGCACACAAAATCAAAATAAAAATATTTTATTTTAATTCCGACATTGCGCTTCGCGGGATAAAATATAATACCTATTTTTATTTTGATTTTGTGTGCGCAACTAACGCTTCGCGGAATAATATAGTTGCGCTTTGATGGTTGCGTTTAGAAAAGGTTGCGCTTCGAGGAATAGCCCAGTTGGATAGAGCCAATAATTTTCTACTAGCCAGTTTGCAGAACCACTTGCCAAGGCATTGGGAATTTTACTCTTATCAATTTTGATAAAAACTAAAGAGACTTTTGATAGAAAAGGCATATTATAGTATTCCGGAATATCTGAGGGACAAGAAATGACTTTAAAATTATTTTACTTATAATATATTATATTTATTATTTTCTATACAATTAATTTCCCTGAATCTTCGACCTACTGATTATACCTACACACAAAATTTCAAAAGAATTGGCCAAACTGTTCTGGGGGAGTTTGGTAACAAACACTGTGGCACGAGAATTTTATTCATTAGAATCATATAGAATCATCTAAGTTTACCTTTTTATTTACCTGAAAATTATCCGTCATATTCAACCAAAAATCGGGTGTGCAAAAATGGCATATTTTCCATTTTTGCACACCTGATTTTTGGTTGAATATAACGGATAATTTTAAAAATCATCAACTAATTATTGTACTCATATTCTAGCAAAAAATAAATGATGTTCATTTTAATTTTGCAGTTTCGCAGACTGGCTTTACAAAAAACACCCTAAACTGCAATCCAGTTGATAAAATAAAAATATCCACAAAATGCAGTGAATTTTAGCCCGGTTTCCTTGTTTCCTCTGATGAACATTAACCTGCTCAAAAACTGAAACGGCTCTCCTGTGTTGAATGCTCCACTCCAATAAAACTTTTGTTTTTCGCCCACTAAAAATGCGCACGACCCATTTCAACGCACCTAGTGCAATTATGTTGGTTCCTATTAAAGTTGGGGTTGGATAGTGTGCGCATAAATTACTATTTGATAGAATGTTGTAAATCTAAATTATAATATGACATACCATGATAGACGGGCAGTGTAAAAGATGACAAGAAAGTACCTATAGTACAGAAAGAAAAAAAAACATTTAAGATGCCATATCTAACGGCTGCGCCAAAAGGTCTGGTTCAGTTCAAACAGAAGACAATCACATACTATTAAGATGACTGTAAATATAAACATGCTTTGAAAGAAGAAGTAATGCTGCTCTGACCGTAAATAAATTGGGATGAGTTCAAGAGGGTGACGATGTTAACAAACCCAATTTTAACATGTTTCTGAAATTTAAAGAGAAAGAGCTGGTGTGCGGGTGCCTACACTAACGTGTGGAAGTGAATGTTGGGCGTGGCAAAAGAGACATGAAAGTAGAATAAAATAATGCTGTAGAAATGCGTTACTTGCGAAGTATGTGTGGTGTAACAATGAATGACAGATTGAGGAATGATGTGATAAAGCAACGTTGTGTGGTTTAAAAGAAGACGTAGTAACAAAAATTTAAAAGAGTATGCTTAGATGGTTTGGTCACGTTGAAAGGATGGATAAAAGGCGACTAACGAAAGGTATTTACAAGGCAGATGTAAGTGGGAACGCCGGGAGGGGAAGCCCTAGAGGGATATACATAGACCTTATTGGTGTGGTTCTCCAGAAAGGTCAGGTGCGTAGTACTCGCAACCGGCGTGTGTGTATGACAACATGTATGAAAGTAAACGAAGTAAAATAAGTATGTAAGAATCGTAGCATATGGCGCTCTGTAGTTTCTGCCTACCCCTATGGGAAAAAGGCGTGTGTTTATGTGTGTGTGTATTAAAGAGAAAGTAAAACATTTCACCAGTTATGTTAAGTCCTTTGTAGTAAAGAGCAACCCTATTGCCATTAATAGAACACAAATCTGGACTCCGGGAAGCAACTGTGAATTTCCAGACGGAAAAACTCAACAACTTTTTGCCCGACCGGAGATTAAACCGATTCTATGGAGTTTCTTGGCCGTTCTTCTCCATACGGAACTACCTCTTGTAAGTTTAACGTTCTTTAAATGGCTAATTGAAATAAATGATTTGACTTTGACTTTGAAAGTTAACGCGACTAGACTACTAGAAATTGTCAGAAAACTTTTAAATTAAATGCTGGTTTCCTGCGAACTAAGTAAGACTTTAAAGTATAAATCAAATCCCGATTCAAAAGTAAAGTGTAAATAAAAACACAAGGAATCCACGAGTACTTTATCAAACGATGCTGACAATTTTCACATCGAGCACAGCCCCACACAATATGACACGAAGCCATATATCGGACGCTAATTTGCATGCTACTTCAACCTCTAATTTCCCAGACCATAACTCACACGCGGTCATGCCGACATGACAATCCACAAAACGTAGTCCTCGAACCGCAGACCAAATGCGACGTTGCAAAGGGTTTCTTTACTCTATACGTGGCCTCGCAATAACCAATGGTCGTCGAATTATCGACTTCTCACCTACAACTATGAACCTTAACGACGAAAGTATAAAGTGTAGTTTTGCAAGAACAGTTATCGTGAATATGAGAACAAGAGTCGCCCCACACTATGTTTACGGGCCCAACACTGCCATCGAGAAAGCAAACATAGAGTAGTGGCGGTGCGTATCGATAAAGGTTTATCGAATTTATCCATTAACTTGTGTGTTTTGGCGCTAAAATCGTTCAAGTGTATGGTAGTCAAACAGAGATGTGTTTAAGATTAATCTCTATGGAAATGTAGGGATACAATTTAGTTGAAGTGAAAGTATGAATGCGACAACCTATTAAGTCAGTATCAATCAAATCGTTTGAAAACTCACATCAAAAGCTTATTTCGCGAAAAATAATTTTGAATTTATTTTGTCGTTCTTTTATTGGAAAACGGGAATTAAATGCGCAATGTTGATTTCACGATTGTTTTAACTGGAAATTTATATCTGAAATAACGTGTAAAAAAACTTGAAACCTCAATAGTTTCAACGAAATTTTTTTTCAGTGGAATTTCAATTGCGCAATTATCTGCTAGGGTTAAATCAAGTGTAAATAATTACTTCTGGACATCATCGCTTACCAGTGAGATTGTGTTCAAACGCTAGCCTATCAATAAAACAAACCTCTATATAATAGGTATTTAGTTATTCAATAATACAATAATCTCAAAAATATGAAATACATTCTATCCCGTAATACACTTTTTATGTGTCACTGTGTAGACTTGACTGGCCTGATGGTCTAGTAGTTAGTGGCGCTGACTGCTATGCCGGAGGTCGTGGGCTCGATTCCCACCCAGGACAATTAGTTGTGTCATGAGCACGATCATTTGTTCTGTGTCTGGGTGTAATTTATCTTTAATATGTATGTCTTTAGAAATATATAAGTATGTTTATCAGCTGTTTACTAGGTACTCATAAGCTCTGCTTAGCTTAGGACTAGATAGCGTTGTGTGAAAGTTGTGGAATATGTATGTATATCTGTAAATCTCTAGCTATCTGCTACACAAATATATAGCTTGTCTTATTAATACTCAAGATCTCAATGCTTACTGAATAGTAGAGATTGATTGCCAATGTCTTGCACTGATTAATTGACAATGTTAGTTGATATAGATAGGATATTTTGTGTGGGATACTGTATAGCCATTTATTGTAATCCCAGCCATTGTATTTAGTTCTTGATGAGGAAGTGATAACGGTATAATGGTATTGAATTCGATAAATTCAAAACTGTAGATACATGTGAACGTGATTTTAAGGAACAATAGTGTTACAGGATATTTTGAGTTGTTCTCAATAGGCATGACACTGGGGTATACTAATCAAAATTCTATTTAATCCGTCAGTTATATTAATTAATAAAAAAATATATTTGGTGTTCTTAAGTTGATGGAAAAAATGTTAACACAAGCTCATTAAAGTTAAGAAGTGAAGGCTCATGACGTCATCAGTAAAATTAAAATGTGGTACCCGTGACATCACATGACATATAGACTCATTGTGCATAAGCGTACCGTAAAACAAGGTTAGATTGATAAGTAAATAATTTAAAACTAATGTATTTTTTACAAATGTAAAGAAAACAATTTGAAAAAAATAACAGTGACGATACATTAAATGAAAACTAAGTAACGAATCTTTAATAAAAATGTATTACAAGTTCCGGGGAAAAAAAAGTCAAAGCCGTTAAATAAATGGCTATTGAAAATGGGACTACTTTGACAACAAATAAACATTGCTCTCCAAAGACACTCCTATTTAAAATGCAGTTTAGACGGAAATTCAGGGTTAACTTTGCAATGAGTTTTAGTCCACTCAGAATTATCTGATAAAGCTAAAACATAGGCGAAACATAGCCTAACGACTAGAATTCGTAGTACAAGAATAAATAATCAGCTGCGTTAATTTTACGGGTAAAAAAAACAATAACATATGTACAGACGCCAGCACGTCAAGTTACCCCAATGTGTCAAATTTCTTTGATCGTTTTTCAACTTTATGTCAAACAGAATAAGGTTCATATTCAATTGGGAAAATTTGACACATTGGGGTAACTTGATGTGCTGGCGTCTGTACTTTGTGTAACTATCAAAGTTACCCCAAAGATTCAGAGTAACCTCGGTTTACCGGTACTTAATTGTCAATGGCCCAATGGCGCGTCGGCCTGGCGATCGTGAGGTCGTAAGTCCGATCCTCACCCATTGCACTGTTGACGTGAACCCACTCCACACACAAGGATATTTAGCTTAGTTGGCAAGGGGTTAACAAGACTATTGGTAATGTGTAACCTACAGTGCTAGTCAGCTTTTAAAAAATAAAATACATTGAGTTGACATGCCACGTTATTTTATTGATTTAGTTAGTTAAAGAAAAAAATATGGAATTCAATATGTTTTTTAATCTAAATACTACAATTTTGGCATCTAGCCTATTGTATCAATTAGGCACAAATGGTAGAAAATATTATTCCATATGAAATTTTACATCGTGCAAACAGTTAAAAGTTTGTAACTTTTGCTATCTACATAAAAGTTTATGAAACAAAGTAGATACTGTACTGTACAGCTAGAACATTTTATTTTATGGTATGAAACATCAAACCGTAGCGGAAAAATGTTACGTACGACTGTTAGCCATTTAGCTTGTAATATTGACAGCACTACCAGTGCTAGTCATGACCACTAAAAAATCAGGTTATAAGCGATTAAAGAACAGCTCAGTCCCACTCAATACATTTATACAGGATGTTAAAGAAATTGCATGCCATAGCTTAGCGGTAACGAATATCCTGCTACTTTTCGTCAGTTTTTGCTAATTTACAAGGTTTTTCTGATGTCAGCACTAGAACTGTGTGACGATTCCCGTATTTCTATAAAAAAAATGCATTTTAATCTCGCTCTCAATCTGCCCAAAAATCGTCTAATTTTACCTAAATGTTTTACTTGTTTTTGACATCTAGCTTTAAGTGTAAAACCTGTTTAAGATGCAACACTGAGGAATCCACAATTATGTACAGAACTCATGGTATTAGTACGAGTATATGCGTCAAAGTACCTTAACCCTGCACAATGCACATACACGAATATCTTCTAATAAACAATAATCTAATCTATCTTCTTCTCTTACCACAATGTTTGTTACCAAACTTCTTCTAAACGACTTGATCGTTAATTAAGGAATTTTGTGTTTATATTCAATAGGTCTTAGATTAGGACATAAAATATATTTTATTTGACAAAAACTATCGCGTAACGAAGGTTACCGTAGCAGCTAGTAGCTATATACAAATGAGAGTTTGCTTTATACTTATAGATATCATGATATACCAAATCAAAACCTTTGTAGGCACTTTTCTTTTTACATAACATTGATCTAACTAAACTTAAACTTGGTACCAGCAGAATAGATCTACATAAATAAGAGTCAACGCAACTAAAACCCTGATTTCCTTGTACCCTAACTACCCTCAAATTCGAGAATTGATTGACGTCTCGTTATGTCAGATCGCCCGAAAAGGACAATGAGGAACTAAGTTAGAAACTTACTTAATAATTCTCTTACCTCGAATAAGTTTGCCTTGAATTTCCGTCAACCTGAACTGTCAAAGTACATTGTTAAACTTGGGAGCAAATAAATCGAGCCAATTTCCTTTTTCACGAAAAATCGTTAATATTAACGACATTGACATAGACCATATTGGTGAAATTCTTAAAAAAAGACAGATGCGTATGCGACCTAGTACTCACAACCGGCGTGTGTATCAATGTAAACGAAGCAAAGAAGTATGTCACAATCGTAGCAGATGGCACTGTATATATAAACACGAGCCTGTCAATAATTAAAAAAAGAAAGAGAGAGTTTTGATAGAAAATTAAGTAATATAAGTTTAAAAGGAAGTGGCTCGATTTGAGGTATAGAAGCCAGCACAACAAGTTACCCCAATGTGTCAAATTTCTTTGATCGTTTTTCAACTTTATAAGGAAACAGAATAAGGTTCATATTCAATTGGGAAAATTTGACACATTGGGGTAACTTGATCTGCTGGCGTCTGTACATACGTTCTGACGGGACTTATAAACTAGTATGAAAATTTTAGTTTACGTTTACAGCTTACGTTTGTGTTGTCCCTGTCTTTTTGTATCAGAAAGAAGAGGAAGAAAAAAGTAAGAAATTCTCTTAATTAAGTTTACCGCCGAGGATCGACACCAGTGTCTTATGAAATACATCCTTTATCGATGTTAAAAACATAGACGACGTCATAACCAATTGGCATAACCAAACAATCTGGATTAAGATAGCGTTCGACTAATAAGACATAAGGAAATTATTATCAAAACAAAACCACTTGCCAAAAGTGGAGGTGATTGTCACAGAATGCCAGAATTTTCCCGGCCCAATAAGGAAACTCGATAAAATAATATTTGTTCACATGTCAGAAAGCCGACAGACAAAAGCACTTAGTCTGTTATCTTTTACTGGATTCACTCTTTATTTACTTATCATCATCTGCCTAGCCTTTTCCCAACTATGTTGGGGTCGGCTTCCAGTTTAACCGGATGCAGCTGAATACCAGTGTTTTACATGGAGCGACTGCCTGTCTGACCTCCACAACCCAGTAACTGGGTAACATGATACCCCTTGGTTAAACTGGTTGTCAGACTTTCGGGCTTCTGACTACAAGTAACGACTGTCAAAGATCTACAAATGACAGCCGGGACCAACGGCTTAACGTGCTTTCCGAGGCACGGAGGAGTCTTGGTATGTAATAAATGGTCACCCATCCACGGACCGACCTCGTCAAGCGTAGCTTAACCTTCGATCGACCCATGCGGCTGTTATAATTTAGCCACAAGCTACTCTCACTCTTTATTTACTTACACATTATTAATAAGATTGACTGTTACCAAACAATTTAATTCTCCTGAAAAGTAAGCCTCATTCATTTCAATGGAAATAATATTATGGTAATCTAAAGCAATGGTCACAAGTGAAATGCCGTTTCGATTTCCGAGTCGGGCGGTGATACTGAGATTTACCATTTGGATGTTTTCTGTAATCTTGATACTGGATTTGTGGATCGCCCTATATTAATATAACATAATATATGTCATAACGTCTCGCCTATAATCCCCAAAAGGTAAGTCGGAGGTGTGTATAGTACACCCACATTTCATTAGTTATGTTTAAGTCCCATGTACTAGAGGGTTAGCCAATTGCCATTCATGCACGAATCCAGATTCCGAGCTACATCATCATCATCATCTTTATTTATTTTACAGTTAATCGTTAGTACTCGTATTTGTTAGTTTTAAGATTATCTGTTCACTAGATTATTTTTGTTTAAATCTGTATTTGAAAACAGGCGCTTCTCGCCAACAAACTGATCAGTTTAGCGAGTAAATTTTTAATTAACAATAATGTATGTGTACTTGTGAACAACAATAATAAACTTAAAAATTACATATATGAGTAAATCCATACTACCCTAGGTTAGTTTAAAACCAATGTGTTACTATAAAATACCACTGACATGCAGCCTACTGCTTGAACTTTATGCTGTGGTATTCTATTTAGTCAGTAGGTACGCTTTGGGCTTAACACAATTGGGATAAAGATCTTCGAAGATAACACTGTGTAAATACACGCACACGTTATACACACTTGTAACAATAGAAGAAAAATAAGATTATAATATGCTCAGAATATATTTCATTTAAAAAAAAACGAAGAACAAAGAAAGTAACAACTTATCTTACTTGTCTGTTAGATATCTTCAGATGAACTTATTGAAGGAGAAAAGACGTGCTAGCTTGTGGTGTTCTTAGAAACAATTGATAACTTTTTAAAATTTAAACATAGAATAAGTATAAATATGGAATTTAGAACACAATTTTAATTTATAAACAAAAAAAAAATACCAGAAAATTGTCTACCAACGTCTGCAATGATATTATGAGTTAGGTACTTTATAATGCATGTATTGCGTGAGCATATTAAATAATATACAGCTGGAGTATTATTAGTTAATTAGCAAAGCTGAACGGAAGCTAATTCATTACTAGATTG
Organism: Euplexia lucipara; assembly: GCA_921972225.1. Taxonomy (NCBI): domain Eukaryota; kingdom Metazoa; phylum Arthropoda; class Insecta; order Lepidoptera; family Noctuidae; genus Euplexia; species Euplexia lucipara. The sequence goes on along the minus strand of OV179152.1, from coordinate 14,572,110 downwards.
CAGCCGAGCACGAATGAGTGATGAGGTATTTTTCACAACGGCGCTGTAAATGGATGCCTTGTAATAATATGCTAAAGACTTGACGCTTATAAGTTTGCAGTTAATATTAAGTCATATCATTTGTACTTGTTGTATAGTATTTCAATGAAAAATAATGTATTTGAAGGGGACCAATATACCCTTCAATTACATGATTTATTTTAAGATGTTGTAACTAAAGGCGAATTTCATCAATGAAATTGTACGCGACAGCACATTTGAAGTGCTATTTTGTAAAAATCTAATCATGAAATGAAGCTAAACTATCATATACTAATACTAATGCTTGGAATTTACAGATCACTTTACGCGGTTTCAGATAGTTTCTTGCGCAAGCGTGTTCCTGGGGAGATTTTAACATAATAAATCGGCAGAACCGCGATTAAGAACTGATATTCCAAGACAATGATGAGACTGGCAGGAAATAATGATGTTTTTTGTATAAGAAACAAGTCAACCAGTAAGATTGAAAGAGGACAATTCCAAAGAGAGATAGAACGATTTAAAGTTTATTCTAGGAGGTTGATAACTGCAATGGAACCATGTTGTAAACGTTGTAATTATAATACAGCTTTTCATACAAAGCTGTATACAATTTAGAATTCAAAAATCATATTTACCTCTGAATACAAGTAAAAATACATTAACAACACAAAAGTATTAGGTATTAGGGCAGCTGTTCACTTCATTGTCCACTCGTGTATATTGACCGTTTTTCCGCATTGCAATGGCACGCACGTAGGGTGAGCGCACTAATCGTTGGCGTTCACTATTGTCATCACGTCGACTACATCTACACATGTTATTATGAATACGAACACAAAATGGCGAATGGAAAAATATTAACTAGAAGATTGGATTTCATCTATACATATAATAAGACTGTAAAAAAACTGTGTCTGTACATTGAATATATTTAAAAAAGAATCATTGAGGGGGGTTGAGAAACAGTAATAGAGCACGAATCCAAAAAAAAAAGTCTGTCTGTTTGTCTGTTTGTATGTTTGTTTGCACACGCTAATCTTCGGAACTACTGAACGGATTTGAAATTTTTTTTTTTGTTGTATAGATATTAAGTCTGGGCAACATATAGGCTATAATTTATCTTGGAAACTGGAACACCTGATGCAGAACCACAACAGACCAGCTAAACTATAGGAGATACAAAAATGGTACCATAGCAAAAATTGTTCCACGTGATGAGCATTTTTTGCTGAGAGAATAAATTTGAAGATCCGGAACACCTGATGCTGAACCGCAACAGACCAGCTAAACTAAAGGAGATACAAAAATGGTACCATAGCAAAAATCGTTCCACATGATAAGCATTTTTTGTTGAGAGAATAAATTTGAAGATCCGGAACACCTGATGCAGAACCGCAACAGACCAGCTAAACTATAGGAGATACAAAAATGGTACCATAGCAAAAATTGTTCCACGTGATGAGCATTTTCTGCTGAGACAATCAATTTGAAGATCCGAAACACCTGATGTGGAACTTCAAGAGCCCAGCTACACTATAACTCAAATAGGAATGACGTCTTAGCAAAAGTTGTTCGGTCTGATAGGCATTTCCTGTTGACTTATAAAAATTGAAGATCAGAAACATTTGATATAGAAATTAAAGCTATCACTAATTTCATTGCATAATTATAAAATAACATAAGTACCTCCGCGCGGTGAAGGCGGGAATAGTTCAAGACTGATTTTCGATGACAATAGTATATCATTGAAAATTAGACTCTACTGGCCAAAACTTCCATTTTTTTAAATCGTATCAATATGCTTTCGGGCTTATGTTATTTGAGTGTTTAATTTCCTTTTCCATTTATCTTCGTTACATGGTTGCCTACCCGGTAACGCAGGGGAGCAGCCACTTAGATTTTAATTGATCAGGTATCATCACAATAAAACTAAAACCATACCTAGAAAGAGGTCAAATCTTTTCCAATGTTCCAAAGGTGCTAAATGATTAAAGATCATAAGATCCCAACAATCTACCGAAGAGCGTTAGGAGAGACTTGATGCTGTTCGAGAACATGAGGTTGCAACTCGCTCCACGGAAACTTCTTGGGAATGCGAAGCACGCCTGCATTCTCAGCGTATTTACGCATCTACCAGGTATCCAGGTCTCTAGACACCTGTGAAGAATATGTGCACGACTGGCCGCTGATCGTGAACATCATGCACTGTCTCGCGAGTTGGAGACGTTTACGGAAAATGCATGACGCTTGAGTTTTCAGCGTATATAGGTACGCATCTACTCTAGAGATAGGTGGGGGAAAGAGATGCGCAACTGACCGCTGATCGTGAACGTCACGCAACATATTGGCTATAATTTATTTTGGAAAATGGAACACCTAAAGTAAAAGAGATATAAAAATGGTGCCAGTGCAAAAACTATTCCACGTGAAGAGTGTTTTCTGCTGTGAAACTAAATTTGAAGATCTGGAGCACCTGTAGTGGAACTCCAAAGCCCAGCGACAATATAACATATACATAATAGAAATGGCGTCTTAGCAAAAGTTGTTAAGTCTGATGTCCTGTTGACCAACAAAAATAAAAAATCTGGAACGTCTTGAATCGTCTCGCGCATTCCATTGTTTTGCCGTCCCCGGGCTTTTAGAATTCGACATTAGACGTTTCAGATCTTCGATTTTGACGACCCCGTTGTCGCTGGCATAAGCAACGGGATCCGCGTACGAAGTCGCGGGCAAAAGCTAGTTTCCAATATGTACCTACATACTTTGCCTAAGTACATTTTTAGGCTACCTATAATTTTGAATTTAATATGTTAATTTTGGTATTAGAATTTAGTACTGCAGGGCAAAGGCCTCTTCTTTTATTGTAAAAAACGAAAGCATGGCTACGATCCCACCTGATGGTAAGCACTGACGCAATTAATGATGGTAAAGTGCACTAGACTGTTAAGAGGCTATTTACTGTAGCTTTAAAGACACCTAAATTATAATCGGACTGGAAGACCGCAGCAGGCAAATGGGCTATTTGACAGAATTTTAATTTTAAGTCCCTCACCTAGATTACAAGAAAATATTCGGCACAGTTTCAGTACAGTTTATACTAGACAATGACGTTACAAGCCTCCTTTCCTCAACTTGAATGCACTTAATCTAAACAGTTTTCCATCAACTTGAAAAAGAAAAAAATACGTGTCCAATATTTTCTTGTAATCTAGATGACGGACTAAAAACTGTTAAATACAAACGCCTATGATCCCCAAAAGTTGTTCCAGTCCTTCGATGTGCGCGGTATAAACCAGGTACAGGTTCTGCAACATAGACCGTATGAACTAGATACTGACAGTTTTCGGTAGTAACTAAACTTGCAATGACTTATAAGAAAATAGGCTTCTTCTGAATAGTTCAACTCCTCACACAAACATTATGTTAGTAGCCTTAACAATACCCATGGCACATATATTATAATTCCTGGTATAATAATAGCCAACATAATTTTACTGCAAACAAAAGAACATGGTTGCAAAGCCTTTGGGACGACCTCAAATGGGTACAGGATAGGCTTATAGACGTCTATTATTATAATCCCAAGTACTTAAGTCAGGCTATTCTGGGATTTTAGTTAAATTCACTGTTGTTGTTCTAAGGGTAAATTTCACCAATGTAACTGTAGCGATTCGTATTACTTCTCATGCGAAATAAACTGACACAATATCTAACATCGCAATATTAAAGTTATCCGCGCGATTGAACACATGAAATGTATTAAAACCCGACAACAGCCGTCGGGCAGTACCTCGCCACCTCTGTCTGGTCGGGGGATTTTTCCTTTTCAATGGTGGATGAGGAATTTAAAATCCTGTTACTTGTGGTCCTAAAAACTGAACACAATCAGTTCATTATTTCCACCAAAGACAAATGTTTGTGTGATGAGCACAATCATTTGTCTGGGTGTAATTTATCTATTGTATGTATTTAGAAATATTTAAGTATGTGTGATGTGACAAGCTCTGCTTAGTTTGGGACTAAATGGCGTTGTGTGTGAAAGTTGTCGAGTATTTATTTATTCATTATAACCGCACACGAACACTGTCGGTAGCTACTTATTGTAGTGATAAAAGCTTTTAAAAAGAATAAAAAAAATTGACTCAATAAAAAACACAAAATATTAACATAAAATCATTGTTGCGGATCATTGACTGTGTTAGTATTGAACGCGATTTTGATGTGTTGATGGCGCTTAGTTTTTTTAGTTGAAAGTAGAAACACTCGGGGTGTTCGTGAATCAATTCGCACGATGGAAGATAGGCACACATATACGTATTTGTGTATGTACTTCGTGTGTCTCTCATGTGTACGTCAAGTTTTAGTGAGAATCCGGGATTGCTAGCTAAACTTAAACTTGTTGTTCACTACTGAAACTGAGTTATCCTCTTCAACATCTTACAAAATATTGGCTGTCTCAGCTCTTAATTTGCCAATGTCGCATGTGAACTCAATATAATGCAGTTCTCAGCAACAAAGCTGAAATAACGCCAGCACATCAAGTTACCCCAGTGTGTCAAATTTTTCCAATTGAATATGAACCATATTCTGTTTGATATAAAGTTGAAAAACGATCAAAGAAATTTGACACATTGGGGTAACTTGACGTGCTGGCGTCTGTACCTTAATTTGTTCATCGGTTTCAAGTTTCACTTCCGACTACCTAAATACCTTTTTAATTTTACTTTATCACTCAATTTATTGTAGGATGACTTTATCAAACTTTAAATATTAAAAGGCAAGACCAGCTAACCATCAGCTTATTCCGCTCAAACAACTGTTAAAAACTCTTTGCTTGTTATTCCTCTAGTCGTTATTTACGCTTGAACTTGTACTGGCGGAATTACCCGGTGAAGTTAAGCGGGATGATTGCGTTTCGCGCGCGGTGAGTCCGGGTTTCTGTGTCAAATGCACGGTTTAGCCGGGATTTAAGTATCAAACAACAAAAGCAGCCCGATTTAGAGACACGGGGTCTTATAGTGTGTAGAGAAACTACGTATTAGGATGGGTTAGGACCATTAGAAAGGGTGAATAAGGGGTAAAATAACACGCCTTTATATGGGATAAAGGCGTGTTGGGGGTGGACAGAATGTACAGAGTGCCATCTGCTACGATTCTTAAATATTTCTTATATATCTTAAATACGTACGCCAGTTGCGAGTACTTAACACACCAAACCTTTCCGAAAAACATCAGCACTAAGGTTTGTATGTATATACACCACAATTTTTTTAATTAGTACAAAACAAATTGGGCTGTATCCGTACCTGTAACGGATCATTTTTGCGTAATCAAAAGTAAAAATAAAATTCAATTTTTAAATATAACCACTATTTAGTTAAACTTAAATAACGAAAACAGCTGTTGGAGGCGGGGCATGCTTGAGCGAGATCACGCGAACGTGAGCGAGAGATGACGATTAATGAATACTACTATGTCATGAATAGCCTGTACAATATTTCCATAAATTGGGTGACTTTTTGGGATATAAACAAACGCTAAAAACTTTGCTGTTTATGAATATTATTTATTGATAATATAAAAACACAATGAAAAGACCGTCTAGAATAATTTGTACTAATTAAAAATAAGTGACATATATGTATGTACAGACGCCAGCACATCAAGTTACCCCAATGTGTCAAAGTTCTTTGATCGTTTTCAACTTTGTTTCAAACAAAATAAGGTTCATATTCAATTGGGAAAATTTGACACATTGGGGTAACTTGATGTGCTGGCGTCTGTACTTCCTAAAACATTGGTGTGTCCATCTATTTACTGGCACTAGACTGCCTTTCTTTTTAGTATCACAAGAAAACGAAACAGTGCTTTTTTCCCCAGACAAAACTCCCACCTGGACATAGGTAACCTGGAAGTCTTTAAACAGACCAGGATGGCTGAAGCAAGGAAATACTGTTCAGGTAGATTCATAAACAACTCCGCCTTCGAGTGTAATTGTGGTACTGTTCCATAAACTATGGAACATTTTGATGTCGTGTGTTGCGTGTCCTGACAGATGCACGTTACAGAACTGATGGATGCTGGCGACGACGACGGCACCAAACTACTAGTCGAATCCTGGGCCGACATAATGTATATTGCCATCGACAAGCTAAGAAGAAGGACGCAGATGTAAATTAAAATGTACTTTTTTTTGCTGCGTTAGAGAAGTCTGCGGTATTTACAAGATGTACAGCTATTATTCTAAAGAGCTCTAGACATTTTTATGCAGAATCCCGGCATAAAAAGTTAATGAAGCATGTCCAAGCACGAGAAGATCATTAAAAACAAGTGTCCGTTGTCAAGTTTTCCTCGCAAAGTTACTGTTCGCGCTAACCGCAATGAAATTAATCAGACGATAAAATGCAGAGGAGGGAAAGAGTTTCCTAACTTCCCTATTTAATGGCTTACAAAGACCGGATAATTGGATTAAACGGAAGGTAATTCAGCTATTTTCGGTGTGTTTTGTGGAGCCAATGCGGGGTGTTATTCAAACTAACTATAAGTTTTATAGTTCTTTTTTAAATTTTCATAGCAGCACTTATGATATTTATAAAATTGATTATGTACTAGAATTGTATAACAAGACATTTCATGGCAAACTTTACTCACACGTCTGCCTACAACCTTTGTGGCACGTTTATTTACCTATACATAACAATTCAAAAATGCAGAGCATTATCTATACTAACAATGTAATTTTAGGCCGTTAATAGTTTTAGTATAACGACATGCAGTAGCCTCCTCTTATTTGCATAAGGTCCAGTAATGTATTATGAGATATCTATATTAATACGCGAAGTAACTTGATCTACCTATGTTGTTGAATGACGTAAAGTTTATACGGAGAAATAATGTCAAAAGCTAAAACAGTTGGATTCTTATCACCCTAGAAATAATGAATACTCACTGGGATTGACAGCATGTCCTTCGTCGACGACGTGCATCGAAAGGTGGAGGAACACCAGCAACGTTGCTGACAACTGTAACAAAAGAAAATGAACATTAACACACTGAAATACCTACTAGGTAGGATTTGGACGCCATGACACTTTTATTTGTAACCCGTTTCGGAAAGCAGTCGATGAAAAACTGGCAATTTTTTACTGATATGGGATAAAGTTACTTTTAACCTAATTTTAGATATACACACACATAGGTATAACACATTCAAACCCTAAAAAACAGCTACTGTTATACATATAAACCGCCAAGCTTTACTCAACATTTCGATACAAATATTTCATGAGTGCGAAAAATTTTGGCCCCACTCATACGCGTACTCTCTTAACCCTTTTAAAAATGCAGGCCTTACTTATAATATCACTGACACGGGTGAGTAATTATTTTTTTAGGTCCATTCTCCTCTTAACACCTTTCGTAAGCCGTGTGCTGTAAAAATGCCAACAACTCCAGGGTACAATGCGACTACTAAATTGCATTAAAATTCCTCTTTGTCCTGACGCCGGAGCAAAATGAAAAATTGTGTTCGTACCCGCAAACCTGGTCTTAGGTACGCCTCTGAGCTTTTTGTAAATAATGCTGCAAGTATTTTAAGAGTTGCCTCTGCTATTTAATATAAAAATTTAATGAGTAACAGTTGCATATAAATTATTTTTCATTACCTACTAACATAATATTGCACACAACATTATTAATTCTACTCTTTTTATAAGTTTTAAAATGATCTTCAATTACCTATGTAACTTATAAAATTTAGTTCACATTTGCATAAAAAGTGCTCGTCCTAGCAAAATCACACAGTGTTGTATTTTTACCCTTATTAACAATATGACAGGCTTAATAATATCTATGGTCGCCGGATGGTGGATAAGTGTTATATTTATTTTCTTATTGGTAGATTATGTTACTAAACTTTAAATAGAGTTGACGATGACTAGACTTTGTAACACACTATTTCGCAACATGTTAGGCACAGACCACACTGTTGTTTCATCAGTACGAAACCAAAATTTACGAATCTACGTTGTTCTTGGTTCGACAAATAAACAATCCCTTGCTGTGGCGAGCATTGGTATCACAGTAGTACAGCTGGATTTATGCGGTGCGCTAGCATAGCATTATTTTGAGGTGTAGCTTTTGCCGTCCCGCACTGTTGTTTTCGGCATACGTAATGCAATTTATCACCTCTATAGTGTCGGGGCTAGACCACGAAAGAATACTTCAAATGCCAGACTACTGCATTTAAACTAGATAGTGGCCTAAATTTTCCGGTAATAAAAAACTTTGGTAGCCAGAAGCTCTAAACGGATTCGGCAAACAATAAACATCCAGTCATTTGTTTTCCCGAGACCTGTGTGCCCAGTTTAAATATTTAACCTAGACGTGACGTCTATTAGACTATTTTTAGGTAATACACGTAGCGAATATATAACATTAAGTTTATTTTTTAAATTCCATTTATATAATCAAGCGAACAAGGTGAGCTTTTATCCTTGCCCCATAAATTAAAACCAAATGCAGGCTAGTTCAATTTCCGATTAAAAAATGTTCCAATTTTGTGCTGGATGCAGTACCTACACAGCGTTGATAAATAAGCTTGGTCAAATACTGTTTAACATTTTCATGTTAATGATTCGCTAGGTTCATAAAATAAATACTAACAAACCCTTTGCCTAAGAACAAGTGAGCCGCAAGTTCTTATCGCGGCAAACAGTCAATATTACAGTCGCTTATCAATTTAGAACAAGTCGCAAACAAACGCTAATTGCTGTAATTGGCTCCACCATCCTTTGAGTTGGCTCACGTAGAAATTATTTGCTCTTAATTACTATCTCGCACTTTCATAACTCCCTTTCGGTCGCTGAACAGTTAACGTTTACAACGGTACAAGGAAATGGTTGAGTTGAGATTGAAAGTATCTTCATTTACTTGTTTGCTGGTTAAGCCAGCCACATTAAAGCTGAACGTGGTTTTTGGGTTTGCTCTGACACTTGTTTTTGAATTTCGGCAAAATGCTTCCTTTTGTTTGTTTTGTCTTCCTTTTGTATTTTTTGTTGTAATTTCAGTCCTTCTCCTTGTACATAATACTAATTGCAAACTACTGATAGTTTTGTATAAATGTTAATGAATATGTACGATGTAAAGTTTGTGAAGACATGCGAAATATAACCTAATTTTTTTAACCTCATGTTAAAGCAGTCGGTGTCCTTATTGAACAAATTAATACATTGTTCTTGCTCGGAATGTAATGATTGGTGTCCCATCAACGGAGAGACCTCTGCAAGCGTAGCATAACCTTTGATCAACGGTCTTGGAAGTACAATTAATATATGAGCCTTTTGACGCAGCAGCTCGCAGCGTGAGACATGCCATATATATTTTATTGTGATATCTTTGTTAATTTCATGTTTTTTAGTGCGTGCATGTTTTACCTGTTGTCAACACCCTAATTTTTTTTTTCTTTCTAAGTTTGTAATCGCCAACTTGCAACTTGCAATATGACGGTAGCAGGTTGATATATTTGCTTATTGATCTAGACATCTCAGTCACCGCCTTTTATAACAGAATGAACATCTAAACTACAGACAAAATCTTTCAACTACTTGAGACTTTTCATTTGGGCATTCAATCCTTATAGTCGTACTTTAGGAAACCCTGAACTGAAACTTATGTCAATCCCTAAATCCTCTCTTAAGCAATACTAGGACCCCTTACCCATTTTATTGCCTTTCACGACCCTGAATAGATTGTTACTACGTAGAACAAAAAATGTTGTCCAGGCCCAGAATTATGGACACTCGCAAAATCAAGATTTATTACGTAGGTATACAGGATGAGCTTGTGTGAAGGTAATATTTTAGCGCATGCAGGTAGTTTCTGTCATTGTTTGATAGATGAAAATACTTTATCATAATGCCGAGCCTTTTCCCAACTACGAGCATGTTTCGATGCAGCTTTTCTTAACTGGTTGCAGCTGAATACACTGGTTTTCAATTGCTGATCGCTGCATCGGGTCCTGAGATTTTTACATGGAACGACTGCCTATAGGTACTGGGTAGCACGATACCCCTAGGTTTCTTTCAACTAGTCTGACTTTCGAGTTCCTGACTAACCTTGATGTCTGACGAAGATCTGCAAATGGCAGTCAGGACTAAAAACTCGATGTGCTTTTCGAGGCAAGGAGGGGTATTTGATAAATGAAAATGCTACTTTAGCGGTATAAGAAATAGGATATTAAGTCGATCGAAGTCGAAGATGTCTTCATCGATCATTGAAAAGAGAGGATGTTCTGACCAGGCAGATGTTGTATCTCGTGTGCTAGTACTGTTGTTGTTGGGGCGGATTACTTTTACATCACGATGTAGGATGTAAGTCGTATGTAGTGAGATAGATTTATTATAAAGACTCCACAGATGCATCTTATGAACAAAAGCAAGTTAGCGAGCACACCTTTATAAAAATCTGTGATTCGAATGCACACAAGTTTTCCTACGGATTAGTAAGACTCGCTTGCAGTCGAATCAAATTTATTTAGAAAATTTAGATCCGTAGTTTTCGCAAGCAACGTGCATATACCTACGACGGAATGATTGAACGTAAACGGAGCAAAAGGAATATGAAAGGATCGAATTTGTGGCAAAAAAAGTGTGACTGTTTCTTTTTATGTAAGTATTAAGAAAGAAAGAAAGAAAACATATTTATTTGGCACATGCCAAATTAGCTGCCCCGGCAAACTTTGTTCCGCTTTAGAATTAATTTATGCTGTGTACCTTCTTAGCTCCTAACATTAACTGGGAAGACATTTTGTCACCCAAGATGGCGCTGTTTTTGAGAAACCGTCTTTAGTAATTATCCTATTCCGGACGAAGACAAATACAAAAATCATTCAATCTGGTCTAAATATAAATTTTCTCATCCTAAAATCACCCTGTAAATTTAGCTTTTACTAAGCAACGTTTATAAGGTAAGGGGTGTAAGATCTCGCATGATTTATTGGTACCAACAGTTCACATTAATCTCTTTCTCATTTATATTGCCAGGTGGAGGGTAACGGAAGGGGAGGGGGTGAGGGGTTATTGATGGACGCTTGTCGTCGTACCGTCACACCTTAATGTCCGTTATTATAGTAAATTGAGATGAAACAGCTTCAGAGTTTTGTCTAAGTCAAACGTAAATTCGTACGATTGTAATTTAAAAACCGATATATTAACACAATTCACATCTTTTGTAAGTGGGAAAGACCTGGTGACCAAATAAAGGCCAGAAGCCTGGCTTAGACATCACTTTTCTACAGTATTATTTTATTCCAACTGTTGCAATTGCTGTTGTAATTATTGTGATATTGTGGTGGAAAAATTATACCTACTTATTAATTTATTAGACTGGCCTGGTGGTCTAGTGGTCAGTGACCCCTATCCCGAAGGTCGTGGAATCGATTCCCAAGCCAAATCTTTGTGTGATGAGCACGATCATTTGTTCTGTATCTGAGTGTAATTTATCAATAATACAGGTTATAAGGGGCAGCCTTCCTCAGGCTGATGGGGTGAATTCAGTAATTATATTATACTAAGATGACCGGTAAAAGAAGTTATTTCAACGCACGCAGCGAGCCTTCGGGCGCCCGCCGTCCGTCAAGTCGTTCGTTACAGTATTTCAACATCCATTGTTGATTTTTTTATTTTAGCCTTATTATCTACATAAATGGAGTGCTACTTTCAGAGAATGTTATTGTACATTGAAATGAAACTGAAAAACCTGAAAAAGCGATACAAAAACGAAAAAAAATCTGAGAAAAATTTCGGTGGATTATCATTCAAAATCAGGAGCTAAATGCACCCTATCAGTTTGAGGAGGGCTATCTTTTACATCCTGTATGAAATATTTAACTGATTTTATCAGTCGTTGCGAGTATATGCGCGCGCGCTATACTTACGCTATACTTACGAGTATAGCGCAAGCTTGGCTTAAGTTGGGACTATATAGCGTTGTGTGAAAGTTGTGGTGTATTATTTTCATTTTAAACTAAATAACATTGTGTTCTGGGAGAAAAAAATAATGCGTGATGTTATGATGTAGGCTCGTAGAATTATTTATGTATTACCTACACTTACACGCATTCTTCATAATAAATTGGGTAAAATTGACCGCTGTTAAAGTTATGGAAAGCCAATAAACTATCGAAACCACAAAACCACGTTGTTATATTTAGTCATTTATAATAAATGAATAATTTAATATCAAAATAACCGGACACCGCAAATAGCTGCATTAATTTTCCAATAATTTGAAACATGAAGCCATCTATTAGATTAACTACTGGTAAATGATCACAGTCAGGTAGGTGCGTACACATAGGTATACTTTGTTATTTGCTTTACTTTTATTTTTTTTGCCTTTTTTTCTGTATTACTTTTCATTGTGTCCATGTCATGCATACCCGTTATTTGTATGGTTACTGTAATGCCCTTTTGCCATGTAATTTTTATTTGAATATTGTTGGTTACTGACCTGTTGGTGTGCTTATTGTAAATAAATAAATACCTACAATGTTAAAACACGCTTCAAATCTTTGAAGCAAAATTTTTATAAAAGTTTTATAAAAAAACTTATAGGATGAATCGAGAAAAGCTTGTGGCTTAATTATTACAGGCTTACGGGTCGATTGAAGGTTAAGCTACGATTTGGATGGGTGACCATTCATTACATTTCAAGACTGCCTCGGAAAGCACGTTAAGCTTGGTCCTGGCTGTTATTTGTAGATCTTTGGCAGACGTTACAGGTAATCAGAAGCCGAGTATCGGAGTGGATGATCGGACACCCATCCACGCACTGACTCAGGCAAGCGCAGCTTAACCATTCATTGACCCGTGCTGCTGTAAATATTTAACCACAAGAGTCTCCACACGTGGAGAGGCCACGTTACATAAATAAAAATAACACCAGCCTGTTACTGTCCCACTGCAGGGCAAAGGCCTTTTCTCATTCAGAGAAGGCTCGAGCATTGATCACCACACTTGCTCAAGGCGGATTGGCGATTTCAAACTTGTATTAACTATAAGTCCAGGTTTCCTCACGATGTTTTGAAGGAAAACATCGTGAGGAACCTTGACTTATAGTTGTCAATTATGTCTAAGATAAACTTAGAATAAATAAATAAATAAATAAAATAAATTACACAACTTTTTCACACAACGCCATTTAGTCCCAAGTTAAGCTTGAGAGCTTGTGTTATGGGTACTAAACAGCTGATAAACATACTTATATATTTCTAAATATATTTATTATAAATATATTTATTTATAATAAATTACACCCAGACACAGAACAAATGATCGTACTCATCATACAAACTTAGAAAGTACCTACACATAAATAAACACACCAAATAAAAAACGAAAACCACAGCATTAGGGTAGGTACCTTTGAACAACAACAAATAAGGCTAATCCAATATGGAATCTAACATCTAACAAAAAAGGTCCATACGTTACGAATTGCCGCGTCGAACTGCACAGTGGTCAGCTGTGTAAATATTGAAATAAACAAAACATGTAGTTCCCGTAAAACGCATAAAACATTCGCTGGAGGTAATATTTTATCTTGCCCGTTTTTACTCCAGCGAGTTAGTTCTAAACAAACTTCCAGGATGTGTGGCTCTGTGCTTAAAATTCAGCACGGAACAGATGCCGTCCAAAATTTTAGTTTTATTTTATTTTAAAACTAAAATTCGGTTTAAGTTTATGCTTTTTAGGAGCGGTGTATAAGTTTGGGTTTAAATTTGTTTATAAAATAGCAGGGAAGTTCATGTTTTATATTAAAATTCTGTAAAACAACTTTCAAAATCTTTTTCTCCGTTGCAAACATGGTAATTATAAAGGTTTAGATTGTTCGTATTATTCTCCAAAACAACGTCCGCATATTTTTGATGAAATTAATTTATTTTGAAATGTCGTTTATACATTATGCGGAAGAGACGGTCGCCGCGGGTTTTTTTGTAGTACTTTTTCAATCTAACTTATAATTTCCGTACTTTTACATACTCATTTAACTTGGTGGAGTTATTAAATGTACCCACGGTTACATTATGTGGGTCAGAAAAAAAATGGTGATCTTGTGAACAAGCTTGGTCGGTATAAAACTGTGACTGAGATTTTAAACTTATTGAATCTGAGGTACCAAGCATTTAAATTAAACTCTTTGGTCGGTCTATAGTAATAGTTTAATTATGGATGTCCATTTCACAGACCGACGAGTATCGGTGACCCGAAGAAAAACCTAATCAGGCTGAAAATTCGGTCCTGCACCGCAAATTGAGCCGCCTACGTCATCCATACAAAACCGTATAGGTTGTTGCAAAATCCACGAGCAAACGAAATATTGCATTGCAGTTTGGCAGCTGATAATATGTTAAATTAATGACACTGAAGAATAATAGGGAAGTAATAATAGGGCGCTAGCCAATTTTAATAATAGAAAAAATATCCGTATACTATGAAAAATGTGTGGTGACTATGAAAAGTGTAAATTCGGGCGCCAGAAGCACACACAAAATAATGCCACGGATAAACTCACCTACGGGAACCCGAACAATTAATCTTCAAGCAAAAGGTATCAATAAACTCCTCCGTATAGAATACTACAAGATTTTTTTACTTTTTTGATATGACAATAATTATGCCATGTCACTCATACATGAACAATCAACTAACCCTTTTGCCTGTCTGTAATATCATTTATTCCTAGAGATAACAAACAATATACAGTTCAGATTATATGTCAGACATTTTCTTTCTTTTCATTAATTCTATCGACGAATAAAAAGTAATATCTAACATAATCAACTTCTTTTCCCTTGGGAGAAATTCCAGCTCATAGTACTACTACTTCAAACAATTACTATTAAGTGCGAAGAGATGTGGGAATAAGAACTACCTTAGATAAATTCAATCGGAATCAGGTTTACGTTGAGTTTGGTAAAAATAGACATAAAGACTTTTTCCGAGAATAGGTTTGCGATATTGGGTTTGGTTTTACGGTTTTAATTATTTGGGGTATGTATTGATAATGTGGCATTACAACGTAGCCATCAGTCTTTTGGAAACGTTACAGATCGACAGCGTTACAAATGAATATTTGTGAACTCTTATTCTAATTAGGATATTACAAAGATTTTTTTTAATGTGTACTTATTCATTACAGTTACTAAACACGTAAGTGCTGAGATAGTGGCCTTTTTGGCCTCGCACAGGTCTTTTTTTAAAATATAATATGTTAGTTTTAGTATTGTACTGTTAAATTCCTGTGCGTGGCCCAAATAAATATATTTTCTTTCTTTCTTTCTAAGTATTACATTATTTTGAGACTTTAGTATTTAGGTAATTTAGCTATACAATCAATATTTTACTTAGTTTTCCGTTGTAAAACATGGAGATAATTTACTAAAAACTCAACTCGTTACACTACAAATAAAAATTTTACTAAGTATACAGGGTATTTTTTTGATCACCAGCAAAATTTTCACGGGGTGTTCTAAACATGAGTATGAATAAATTTCACAATGGAACCAACTCGCAAATATCCAAGAAAGAATCAGCTTTTGCATACATTTCGGTCGAATAAGTATTAAACTTTTGGATGCAACAGTAAATATTTTTTTCGACATTACCGACTTGGTCCCGTAGTGAAAGTTGTTCATATTTATGAGTAGAAAATCCTGTGAAAATTTGGCTGGTGATTAAAAAAATACCGTGTATAGTCATGGTTTTATAAATAAAAGATCTTTCATATTTTTTATCTAAAGCAGTAATTGATAGAACCTTATATTACAAAACACTTGTAGTTAATTAAACTTCTGATTTATAACAGTTTAGATTTATTACTGCAATCAATCTTTATTGATTGATTAACAAACATCCATATTCCGAACCAATAAAAAAGACAGACACATTTGTCTTCGACAAAACCAATATTGGTTGTTAACTCTCCCACAAAACGTTGGTTTAGATATTGCCAATGATCACAGAACGTCAGAACGTCCCATGAATTAAAACTTATGAAACCTGTAGATACATCTGTGAAAAAAAAACAAAGAAAAAATAATCTCTTAACTTTACCTATATACTTATATTAAATTTCAATATATACTTGGCAATAAAATAACTAGCCAAGTACGAATCAGACTAGTACAGACCCCAGCACGTCAAGTTACCCCAATGTGTTTTTCTTTGATCGTTTTTCAACTTTATGTCAAACAGAATGAGGTTCAAATTCAATTGGGAAAATTTGACACATTGGGGTAACTTGATGTGCTGGCGTCTGTACATGAAGGGTCTCATATCATCGCAACATACTAATATAATAATACCTACCAGCCTGTTACTGTCCCTTTATATGGCAAAGGTCTATTTTTATACAGAGAAAGCACAAGCTTTGATCACCACGTTTGTCAAGGTGGTTTGGCCAATTCATAGTTAGTTAACTATAACTCCAGCTTTCCTCATGATGATTTCCTTTCCTGATATCAATGAGGTCTCAAATAATTACAAAAAGTACATTATGAATTGAAAATATTAGAAACACCCGTAAACAACGACCATCAAATAGCATAACACTGAAGCTCATTGTGTAAGCCAGAGTACTCCTTATTAATTGTATGTATCAGATATCAATAAATATGAACGCATGGGCACTTCAAAATCTCGCAAGGTCAGTAGATTGTCTTAACCGTTTTAAGAAGTAGCATCACGATTTTAATCTTGTTCTTATTTTCCGGTACTATACCTGAGCTAATACAAAAATAATAATAAACTCGGCACTTTCAGCGCTTCGTTTATGGATTTAATTTTATTTAGGTGGTGCAAACCGGTCCATGTTACGCTTAAGTGCTTTAAAGCGCTTAGCATCGACTATTACTAGCTAGTAACACTAGCTTGACAGTGAAGTCGGTGACTATAGTGACGGACAACGGTTGTGAATGGCATTTTGCTTAAAATTGCATGCAAACAAGCAAACAAGTTTATTTGCATACTTCTTACAGGGAAATAAAACCTCATACGTCTACAATCAACTGTTTTCTGCAAGTTGACAGAAGTCTTTCAATTATTTTTAAAATGAATCTCCTTTAGAACCTGCCAAAATAGTTGATAAGGTTAGAGTACATCACAATACATTTTTATATTGTGTAATGAGTTTGTATCAACTTACAGTTGTTATCCTATTTTCTCCGAATAAAACACTTCACAGGTAAAATTAACGTTCGTACCACTCATTTTAACACAAGCAGCGAAATATACACAGTTAATACGTGTGCGTATGCAGTCACACATGTTTTGACTCCAGATTGTGATTTACCCACACAAGTTTTGTTTGCGCGTTGGGTTATTTTTTATAGGAGGGTATGCATTGCATGGCATGAATTTTATCAAATGTATAAATTGAAACGTTTAGAAACTGTCACTTGATAGATGTTACTCTTGGTAAAACAGTTTTACATTAATGAATTAAATAAGCAGCATTAAGGATAAATAATACTGATTTTTAAGTCAGTGAAATGAATATAGGCAATAAACAATATTATTTGTTCAAGAAATAAACTTGTTTTCAATTACTGTACAGCGGCCAGCAAATCTACTCAAATGTATCAATTTTTTTGGAGGGTTTTCCAACTTTATTTCAAACAAAATAAGGTTCATGCAGAAGTGGGAAAAAATCTTGTGGCAAAACCTATGCAACTGGGTTTAAACTAGGAGCAATCCTGTGCTATAAGCACTAATTACTTTTGGCACCACCATGCCATTATAAGTGTGGTGCGGTGGAAAGGTAGATGACTGAAGGTAAGAATTGCAAAATGAATTTATTATTAAATTACTAACGTGCGTGAGTGTGCGTTGGTGTAGGAACATATATGTGTGTGTGTGATTGTGGTGTGTTGTGTTGTGTGTCTGTGTGTTTGCTTGTGCGGCTTTGTTTTATTTTATACATTTTAGTAAATGTTCACTGTTTTCATAACTTTTTAAAGTTTTTTTAATAGGGTTTTTATAACTGATAGTTTGTTTAATATAAAATTTATTTGCAAATTATGTGGAATGTTAGAATATTAATGTCAAAGACTAAAAAATGGTAGTCGTATAACAGATAAGTCTTATAAATAAAATCTTTTTATTTCGGACAACTACAGGATCCATAAAGGTTTACACTTAAAAACTAACTCAGTGACTTACTCATTGGATTTTAAGTTTAACACCCATATATGTATGTCATAGGTATGTCATCAGTTAGAAATTATTTATAATTATAAAATCTTCTTTACAATCAAAGTATCCACCATGGCTTTAACTTAATTTTGGTTGAATGCATTGATAGGCTACCTCAAAAACACGAATTCTAGCAGTAAATCAATCTTCCTTCCTCTTGAAAATGTTACCTAAAAGAAAAAGAAGTAACTGATTCGAACAACAGCCACACGACGAACTAGTCCATGACTTAAATGGATTTCAATTTCGGAAATCGAAAAACAAAATTCTAAGCTGTCCGTTGGAGGAGTATCCATTGGAAACGGACAATTCTCGTGACAATACATAAACTCGAAAGAAACTAGTTTTCCTTGCATCGTAACTTGATATACTGGGATAAAATGGTTAGGCTTTAAGTCCGCCTTTGTACAGTATTTTTACTGGTGCATAAGGTTTTAATAAATAAGTATACTTACTTATTTGAACTTTTGTTATATTCTATTTTTTTTTGTGGGGTGACAAGATCGCGGGTTATTGTTTCATAGTTCCCTATAGATCTCTTTGCATATTCACGGCTAGAATGACACAGCAAAATAAAACCTTAATAGTTATATTAAGAACACACGATGTGCGGAAAAATGATCAGATACCTACAGATAGGCAAATTATATTTTTAATTCAATTTACATTGATATTTACAACTGTTTTAAATTATTAACTTTAAAAACTAGAAATTGAAATAAAAACGAATACAGATACATAAATTTACTCTTCAAATTCGATTTCTCCAAAACTTTAAACGTGGCATAACAATCGCAACTCAACAAAATATTATTGAGTGAATTTTCTATTCTATAAATTATAAACGATATTAATTATTTATATTGACATCGTTTGTTCTCGGACCTCAATTCTAGTACTTAGGCTGAATTGGTTTGCTTTTATTCCTTAGTAACATCAAATAGGTACCTACAAATATTAAAGTAGTTACTTTGTTTTCTTACAAAATCATGACATAGACAAAAATGAAGAGTGGTGTTGGTAATTATATGTTTACCTACTCGTAAAAACATAAAAGATATACCTACTAACACAAAAGGTACATCCTTTGTTACAGTACTAATTCATAAACTACGACGATGCAAAAACTTAATCCTACAACGTGCCCGAAACGGCGTGTCCGTACTTTCGTTTACCATTTCCAACGGAGACGATAAAATATACCACCGTCCAAACCAAAGCATGGAGTAAAATAAGAATGGAGTATCAATGACAACAGGCCGTAAATCTCAGAATCACATTTGTAAGATCAGTGATTTGAGAGTAAATGAATTAACAATATCTTCAAAGGTGTATTTTAAAACCAATATCAAACAGCACATGTCCGGTACTACCAATTGGAATGAAATGAACTATTTAGCACAGTCGTGAGACGTGACATTTTAATAAAAAGTGTTATTTAAACATATTTTTTTATCGTGGTTCTGCCAATACATGTTATTTTATCTATTAATTTTATTTTAAAATACGTAAAATTTAACAGTCAGAGAAAAAAAGTAACTTTAGTTGGGGACACCCCAATATGATTTGAATAGACTCTGCAAATTCAGCAAAGTATATTTATCGCGACGCGCTGCAGTTTTATTCAAAATCCGACACTCCATTTATGTTTACTCCGTGGCCAAACCAAGCACCAAGTTTATCATATCGTAAAACAATGGCGCTTTATGAAATTCACAGTATAAAGTCGTAAGGGTTTATACAGTACGATCATAATTAAAATCATAATTACAAGGAGTACTGCCCCAAATATTGTTTACATTAAAACGGGATGTTTAATTAACGCGTTTTGTATTTATAGAACTCTTAAGATAAATGAGAAGATAATATCATTTTGAAATTGAAGGCAATTATTTAACAGGCTTAGTTGTATTTGTTTATTGACATTTTGTATTTAGAATTGTCTCATATTAATAATAGCTTCCAGACCGTAGCTCGCATATAATATGCCAAGAAACTTAAAATTCAATTCGCAAAGAGGAAAAAATATCGAAGATCAAAATCAGCCCTCTAACTGTCCAATCATAGTGTATCTACAATGATTGAAAAAAAAACAAAACAAAATCTCGCCAATTTTATTCACAAAGCATGAAGTTTGGATCATCAAATATTTTCCAAGTACGCCCAGAAACAATAAGACTGTTACAGCAAAAACTTTTATGTGTGTACATGAAATTAAACGCCTTGCCAAACATATTTAGATTACGGTTGAACTTAAGATAACAAACGCAGATATTAACTTGTCAGAATGTGTTTACACACCCTTTAAGAAACCGAGTTTCGAACATAATCAAATTAGTTAGTCAGTAATTTCTTGTGTAAAATTATATATTTTTGCTGCAAAAGTCTAAGGAAACTTCTCGTATTGTTTTAAGTTTTAATTAATAATTAATCATTAGCGAAGATGAAACTTTAGCCATTTAGCTTCTAATATTAGCCTGCGGAGAGTATCTGTTTTTATGTTTAATTTTGTAGGGTAGCGAAAAGCACGTTCATCCGTTAGTTCCGGCTTTCTTTCGTAGGATTTTGACAGTAATTCATACAGACACACACACATACCTACTCACACATCATACATAACCTTCTAATTGTTAAAACCTATCTATTGTAACTAAAGACTGTACCAAACCTTTTTTGAAATAAATAATTATTATTATTATACATGAAAAGCTTATATTTATCTTACTTTTTTCTCTGCTTTTCAATCAATTTAATATTGTGTCTGCCCACCAAAACTAGGTCCTCCATCTATAATAATTAATGTAACTCTGTGCAAACCAAGAGTGAGCACTAGTACCCATAACACAAGTTAAATGTTACCTTGGGTACCAGAGTTCACAATACTACTTACAAATTTGAGTTAAATAAAATTTAATAGATAATATTTTTGCCTATAATTGGAACTGTACAATCTATCTAGACATAAATATTTTTTATAATAATATTTATGTCTAGATAGATTGTACAGTTCTAAAATTGCTCGTAAAGGGTCTCTTATTCCGGAAAATTCAGTATCGCAATGTATCTCATTACGCACTAGTGCGTAATGGTAACGTAAAACGCACGGTTTGCTTGATTCTTTTTTAAAATCTTAGCAAAGAGTTTGTATGTCAGAAAAGTGGTCAACATATTATGAATAAAATTAACTTTGGGAGATAAAATACATAAAAAAACATTTAATTCGTTAATTTAATTAATTTTGACAATAAATTACAACCATTATAAACCAAAACAAAAAACAATATTAATTAATTTACTTTATTAGTAATACTGGCTGTTTTTGTGCCTTTGACTTAAAAAAAAACCGATGCGCCCCTAATTTGTGATCAAGTTAAAATTAATCCGCGCGCTTTTTCTTTTCGCTGTAAGTATTGTTTTTATCTGAAAATTTCAGTCCAAGCTTTATTTATTTCCTCGCAAATATGCTATAAAACGTCGTATGACATACGTGCGCTTTGATAATTACAGCCTCTGCTTTCAATATTGCCTCGGCTGTAATTATCAACCCACCGCACTTATATCATAATGTACTATTATCTTTTTTTAATAAAGAGTATTAAGCCTTTACCTGAAACATTGACAACCAGTTTAACTGCGGAGTATCGTGTTACCCAGTCAATGAGCTAGAAGTTCAATAGGCAGTCGCTCCATGTAAAGGACTAGTATTCAGCTGCAACCGATCGATTTCCCTGTCAAGCCTTTTTCCAAACCATATTGGCATGGTTAGAAAAAAACACATCACTTACTTCTCTTTCGCGTCTCGCATTCGGGTCAAAAAAGATAGACAACTTATGGATGTGTTAGATTGTAATTTTACTTTCCATGAGATCTTTCAAGTATTCTTAAGAGTATATTTGTTATTTTCTTTAAAGAACACTATAATCTTAAGCAGACTAGAAAACGAGATTACTGCTGCAGACACAACTAATTTCTGGGCATGACTGCCGTCTGATAGGTAACCCTTATCAATGTATGGTTCGATAATGCTACTAACTATTTCAAATAATCAATTGGTAGTGTTTTGAACACTAGAAGATGCAGGGTTAATCCGTAAGTCCATATTACACTAAGTAAACAGCTAGTAACAGCTGCAAGACGTAATAGTGTCTTGCACCTCACCGTTTTATGTTGCTTCAAATCATGAAACATTTCTTCAACATTTATACAACTTACATTATAAATGAGAGCTTAACATTAGGTCTGAATAAAATGAATAACCCTGACAATAGACCGTACAGACCTGAAAAGAAGGATTGTTCGTTTTATTTAATTAACGGCAAATGAAAACTAAGGGTGATTAAAAACGCCAAGAGTATTACAAGTACTGACAATGTCTTGCCATTAATCCTAGGACTTATGTTGAGACAAAGTTAAATGGGGGATTTAAATACAAAGAAGCTTTATTTAACTTTTGAGACTGATCCCGCTAATATCTTGAGGGCACTTTTCATTCTATCCACTAATGTATAATAAAAGGAGTTTGCTTGCAAAATACTAATACAGACTTTTAAAAAGCTGATGCTTTGTACTTTATTAATTCACAATAGGTTCTTGGCACATTGCTTTTGCATAATTGCACACCAACAAAGCACATATGTGTTCATATAAATTCTTTAATACAACATCAATCCAGGGGGTCGAGTCTGCTATTGCAATCGTGTCTCAATGACCGGTCAATGATCGATTTTTGACGTATAACGTCAAGCTTATGACACATTTCCCATACAAAAACTGTAAAATTTTTCAAATATTCGATCAATGACCGGTCATTGAGACACGATTGCAATAGCAGACTCGAGCCCCTGGTTTCATTTCTGAGATTTAGATTCGATTAGGTATACGAGTATGCCAATGTTTTGTTAAACCACAAAAATCAACTTTACATGACATAATTTTATCGAACTCAGCTGCTTTATTATAATTTCAGATTACTTTATAACCACTTACAAATTCTACTAAAATATTAACAAAATACTAAATTTGCCAATAACCCTGCCTGAGATGTGAAATTAGCCTTAATTACCAAATAATTATCTTAAGGTACTGAGACATGCCTTTAATATAGGGCGTTCCCAAGACGTCGAACTCAAGCGGGCTAATGTTTAATTAAGACCAGGCTGAACCGAATTCCAGTGCGTATTGGTTGCGGCCGAGCCAGGCTTAAGAATGTAGGTACCTAACACTAACTTGTAATTATTTACGAGCCCAAAAACCCTTTTAGTTGGTACATAATTAGTGAAACTTTGGTTTTGAATGTAACATTAGAATTTAAGCCGTATTTTATGTAAATGTTATATTTACTTAGTGAATATTTGTAATCGAAGTAGTTGATAATACGAGCACAGTCTAAAAACATACAGTCATCCGACGAAGCTGTCTAGACAGGGCAATCGTGCCGGGTGTGAGGGGCGAGACGCGGGAAAGCCGCAGTTCGTAGTGCGGGAGGTATTATTCAAGTCTAACGCGTCTAGAAGTTGTCGGCATTTTTCAGAGATCAAAGGCGTCATCCTACTATGTTAATATTTATACTGTGGTATGAGTCTATAACCGTCCCACTGAAAGGCCTCTTACAGGCTCTTATAGGCGATACAGAGAAGGTAGGTAGGTACATCTATCTACAAAGTCTTGAAATTAAATTACTAAACCTAATATTTTACACGACCGCCTCGTCGCAAGCGCTAATGTTGAGCATGGGGGTCCGGGTTTGATCCATTTTCAGTAACAGCCAGGAGTCAGGATTTGTGCCCGATTGACGGCAATGGGCTCGCCCGCTATTATATGGTACTAAACGTGGGTGTACTACCAGGTACACCTCTGCCTAGACCTTCGGGATTACAGGCGTGACGTTATGTTAAGTTATGTCTACACGAGTGTTTTCATTACTTTAACGTGTAGCATTCATGCTGGGGCTATAGAGCAGATTATATCAGCTCAGTGCTTGTAACAATTTTTTTACGTAAAAAAAGCAAAGAGAATCGTACGCTGCGAGGAGGACACGTGGAACACATACCAGTCCTGCTCTGTGGGTCGTTGCGGGCACAGATTTATGCACGACGCTTGCACGTCGCGTCGTTTTGTGTTTTTATGATTTTGCGGCAGCTACTACGTAAAATTTAATTAAATGACTGCAAAGTAGCACTAGTAGTTGTGGGTCAAATCTTGACCAGAATCAAAGTGAATAAATAATTATTCACTTTGATTACAAGTACTTTCAAAGTTTATTTTGGACATCATAGACATCAGTGAAGGAAAAACATTTCGAGGAAAATTGAAAATCTCCAGTCTACGTTGCGTTCTAGGTTGTAATTATTGCTCGTGCCTTCTTTGCATATAAGAAGCCTTTAATCTTCAGTGCGATTATAGCCAAATGGTATAATTAGTGGAAAGTTAATCACGTTTTATGATTCTAATTATAGAGAAATTTAAATCAAGAAATGTCTTAAAAATAATAGCCACCACTCATCAAGCTTAAAACCAGTGTCATACTAAGTACCTACTCATTTTGCTTGTCAAAATTACAATTATTCTTAGTTTTGTCACAGTCGAAAAACCTACAGTCGTCCGACGAAACCGTCTAGACAGGGCAATCGTGCGGGGTGTGAGGGGCGAGACGCGGTAAAGCCGCTCCCGAACTGCGAACAAAACGATGTTCGTAGTTCGGGAGGTATTATTTAGGGCTAACGCGTGTAGACGTTGTCGGCATTTTCCCAGAGATCAAAGGCGTCGTCCTACTGTATTAATATTTATACTGTGGTTTTGTGCTAGGAATAATATGCAAGTGTCTGTATTATTTCGTAATATTGGAATCACAATCATTTTGAAGTGACATTTTAAATAGGAACACAACGTTTGAAATACTAATTGACGTTCCCGTGGGTATACATGGATAAAAAATCTTTTTTGCAAAAAATAAAACCGACTTAAAAAAAACACTAGCCGGTGTAAAATAACTCTAAATTAGGAAGTCTGTGGCTTTGGTGGTTTTGTCTTATTCATAATGGGCCACCGACTTCCGAATTTAGAGTTATTTTACACCGGCTAGTGTTTTTTTTAAGTCGGTTTTATTTTTTGCAAAAAAGATTTTTATTTTTTCATTTTTAGTTGTTCCCATACAAATATTTGCCATGAATTTATGTTTATATTGTTATTTGTTAACAATACATGTCATGGTAATAGGGTTATCCACTTATCCCTAATAAATGAAACTTAACATACCTAACTGTCGAAATCTAGGTATATTTTACACATCTGCATACCCGTCAGAGCATACAGGCGTGATGATACGTCATGATGTTGTATAAACAATAAATATCCAAGCGATTCCAGCAATCACGACAGATTTGCCGTCTATTCTTGAAGAGTTCCATTGTATATCTCCGAAGATCAGCACCAGATCTTCACCAAATTAAAATGGGACCACCTCGGGAGTATACTCTTTCAAATAAAAAAAGAATTTTGAGAATCGGTTCACAAATGGGGGAGAAATCGCGTAACAAACACACACAAAAAAAAAAAAAAAACATACCGTCGAATTGAGAACCTCCTCCTTTTTTTGAAGTCGGTTAAAAAGTAACATTATGTCACCCATTGTGTTGCTTCCTAACAATGAATGCATCTTTCAAGTCCAGCAGTTTTAAGATTATTTAATAATAATAATAATATTCCACAACTTTCACATATCGCCATCTAGTCCCAAGCTAAGCAGAGCTTGTGTTATGGGTACTAAACGACTGATAAACATACTTATATATTTCCAAATACATACATATATTATAGTTAAATTACACCCAGACACAGGACAAATGATCGTGCTAATTGCACAAACATTTGTCCTGGGTGGGAATCGAACCCACAACCTCCGGTTTAGCAGCCAGGGCCACTAACTGCTTGACGAACAGGCCAGTCACTTATAATAATTATTACTTTGTATGGATGACCCATTTTCCTAGATGTGCTAACATGCATAAATGGTATGAAAATAGTAAATATTCAATTTAGTGCAAAGGTAGCGAGATTAATTAATCATGACACTATTAGCATACGTCCCTGTGGAAATGTATGTACTCGTAACTAACGCGATGAATTATGGTCACGACACACTGGAGACGGACGTGTCAATCTTTGAATTAATTTAAATTAAACTTGATACACGTGTGGAGTAGCCATTGTAACACGATGATGATTATCAACAAAGTCAGTTTAATAAAAACTCACAGTCAACAATAGCAGACAACAAGCTGACGTGCTCAAGTTCCTTATAAATATTTTTCTGCTAATGCCTCATGATAACCCTGTGGATAGTTTGCCTTCCAAGCATAAAGTTCTATGTCCTAACCCCGGCCCCAGTAGAAATGTGAATTATAAAATTTACATCAAGAAGAAGAAAAGTCAAACTTAAAATTATATAGCATTTTGTTCGCGAATAGGTCCGCGTGCATTTTGTACTTAAACATCCACTTTAATCCCTATTCGTTTTGAAAATAAAATATAGCCTATGATACTCACAAATCAAGTATCTTTCTATTCGAAAAAGAATTTTCCAAATCGGTTCAGCAGATTTAGATTTTACCCCTACAACTTCACAAACTCACAAACTTTACCTCTTTATAATATTAGTGTGGTAAGTCTGCAATCGCCAACCAAGCGTGGTGTTCAACTTGATAACGCTCAATTACTTGTGTTTCCTGTCTTAGAGATCTTTATGAGAAGAGGACTACGCAGTGTTGCACTACCTCTTTTGTATTGCTTATACTATACAAGTAGGTACACCGCATAATATTGTCACACTAGACAAGTAACGTAGGGCGACTTTGCGTTACTTTGCGTGACTTTGGCTGGTCGTCTTCCAGCTGAATAGGTACTAAGAATCATGACACCGCTTTGCAATAAACGATTGTTTGAAGTCACAGACTGTCTTGACATATTAATATTTATTTCGTAGAACTTACAAATTACTTGAAGAGCTACATACATAGTTAGGGGTGTTACAATGGACGCCTTTATTGATAAAAGCAATCTCTTACAGACAACCTTTGAAGAAACTTGTTAGAGAAAGAGAAAATATATGGAATTCGGTAGGTTTTGGAATTTACAATTCATAACCACATACAATAAATACAAATATGAAAATTACTGTACATGAATACTTATAATTTTAAAAGCAACAAACTGTTGTATGAATATTACACCGATTTCTCTTGAACTTATCCAAGTGTAGAAGGTCCAACGCAAATTCTAGTTGAATAGATATTTACAAAACCAATTTTCTCATTTTAATCGCACTGTGAGTAGGCTGAAGTTTTTAAACAAACTAGACTCAAACTGGGCTACGTCAGTATAAATAATTTGCTAAAGCGTGTTCATGTTAAAATTGCATCAAAAGCTTTGTACTACACCTACTCGTCGAGAGTACAAGCCCGCGAAGTTTTTAACGCTATTTGACTGAATATATTTCAAGTTTTTTGCAGAAGAGTAAAATTGCCTTGGCATAGACACGGAGCGGAGACAAATGGGATTTTTAAGCAAGTGGCTTATACATACTACACTGTACGAGTATATCTTGTTAGAAGTTTGTGTTAAGTAATATAATAGATAAGGTAACGAATTCAATGAGTGCTTTCAAAAAGCGTATTCGAAATCAATGTTATTAAAACTCATTTATTCAAATAAGGCTGAGAATCAGCACTTTTTGAACGTCAAAAATACATAAGTGCCCCAAAACGCCCACTTTTAAACATTTTCTAGTGTATTTGCTGGGAAGAAGAATTGGCGGAACAAACTCCCTAGCACCACATCTGTCTGATATTATTAAATCCTAATTAAATAATACCAGCCAGTTATTGTCCCACCGTAGGACAAAGGCCTCTTCTCATGCAGAGAAGGCGTGAGCATTGATCACCACGCTTGCAAATAATTAGTAGTAGTATAATAGCATAAAGTTTTATTAACCAGTGCATTTCAAAAAATATGTCACTTCTTACAAGCATACTCCAACATACCAAGAAAAAAAAACATGTAATAATAATTATATATGAACTGCATTTGATTGACTTTTTTACTGTCTTTTTTTACTTTTTCATAGGTCACATCACGAAATTATCCGTAAAGAATTATGCAAAGGTGTACAAATAGTGCAACCATATTTCGCCAGTTATGTTAAAGGCGAGCCTATTGCTAACATTTGGGTACAAATCAAATTCAATCTCAAAAACGTTTTAACCGAACTGAGAATCGAAACCAAAATCCCATTTTCGGTCGTACCTCTTGCGACCAGCAGACCAACGGAACCATCTTACAGACACAAGTTAGTATAACATTATTGAAATCATTTCATCATCATTTTCAGCCGAAAGACTCCACTGCTGGACATAGGCCTCTCCCAAATGTCGCCAAAACGACCGGTCCTGAGCGTCTCTCATCCACTGGATTCCCGCGACTCTCACCAAGTCGTCGGTCCACCTTGTGGGAGGCCTTCCAACGCTGCGATGTCAGACTCGATCTAATACGTGTCTAGAATCATCTCCTCTGACAAATTTATTTCTGATCAACCGGATATCCCTTCAAAATCCAACAAATTCAATCTCTAAAAATAATCGAAATCCCCTCCCAAGATATAACTGTAGAAAGAAAAGTTAATTGAACTAAGATCTGATCTGGCCAGCTGATTCTGACGTGGCCTGTAACAGAATTAGATATTGGCTCATTTGTAATCACCGTTGTACGCGAAGATGGTATTTGAATCCTTGACATAAAGCATGCAGGATAACTTTTTATGCAGTGCGCGAATTTTCACAGAATGAATAACTTATGAATATAAAAATACAACTTTCATTTTGAGAAGAACTCTAGGACCAAGAAAAAGAACAGTCTCATTTGGCTGATTTGTTTTTCGTGATTTCAGAGTTCGTCCCATTGTGAAAGTTGTTCATATTGTGCGTAATTCATCCTGTCAAAATTTGCGCACTGCATAAAGTTATCCTGTAGGTATATACAAAATAAAAAAAAAACAAAATAATTAATGTTTATCAACCAATGTAATTTGAACTTTATGGCAATGTCTAAACAGTCTCTTGACTCACAATGACCACTTACGTCGAGTTCTGTGATAGTTTAGAAGAAAACAACAATTTTTTTTTTTTCAAGACAAGTTCTATTCCAACAATCGGCGCGAATAAAGGACGTCTCCTGGGTTTTCATGAAGGACGAAGGTAGTTTTTTTAAGGACATTTTTCAAGAGAGCAATTTTATCCAACCTTGACGATGTACATTGTTGTTTTTATTTTTTCAAATAATTCTCATATTGTTTAAGCAAGCAATGTTGTTTAGAATCTTTGAAAAGTCAGGTATATTTACGATACTCTAGGTAATGTTAGTGTTAAAGAACAATGGCTAAGCTTTGAACAATGTTCTGCAAGTATATTTTTTTCTTTACTAGGTAAAATGAAAATAACTTTAATTGGAGACTGATTAAAAAATAAAATCTTGTAACATCAACATCGCTTCAGTTGTTTGAAGGTTAAAAGCTTAACTATAAACTTCCTCATTAATAAATCCATCATAAACAAAATACTAGTAATAGGTAGTTCCAGATATGTCCAAACAAAAACGAAAAACTAAATTATATTCCACCGTATAGTTAATAGAAAAAACACCAAACATTCGTACCAAAACACCATGCATTTTTCAAGAGCCACCTGAAACTAAAAGCAAACCAGTTCATGAGTAAGTAACGAAACCAACCCTCGCGATGTGAACGCATCAGTTGGTACTCCTTTATCTAAACAACTGTACAGGGCGCCATCTTCGTAAATTGGCGGCGCCTTAGAAAGATGGCCGCCATTTGTAAAACTCAGATCAGCGCCTTGCTCGGAGCTCATACGTTTATATGGTCCATCTGCTTCAATATGGTAAGTGGCTATCAGTCAAAATCAAGTCAATGGAAGTGGTTAGTGTTTTAGAAAATTCAGTAAGGACTTTGTTTGAAATTAGGTAATATGATGAAAAGAAATGGGACCATATAGAGGTTATGATGTGACTCTCATTTCAGAATTTTCCAAAATACTAACCACTTCCATTGACCCGATTTTGCCTTATTCTTCTTTTTTAGCCATGTGGAAAGGGTTTTAGTCGACCCTGCCAATATTTATAAATATTTTTGTCACGTAAACAATGAGCGGTCGATCTTAAATAAAACATTTTCTAGTCAGTTTTCATACATATATATGTATATATACACACACACTTTTATACACGTTATGTCAAACTTATTACACCTCTCGCTAAGCAGAATTTGAAAAACGTCCAATAGTAGTTTTTGACGCTTAATTTTATTAAACGCTCACAAAATCTTTAATTCCTTAAAAACTCCTGACCAAACCACCTCGAATATAAAGATCGTATTAATAAATAACAGATATAATTTTACTTCCTCAATAAATTCAGTTCTGCGGTATATTTATGGTCTAGACGAAAACACGCCGAATACGCTTCGAACTAAACGGGCCACGATATATACAAATTATGGTATTATATGGTAAACTCACACAAATCATGTGCGCGGTTAAGGAGCCAACTTAGGCAATAAAAGGGGCACAATATGGCGCACAGCAAATGGCCGAATGATGATAACGTACGAACAGATTAGTTTGTTGACCTTTAAAAGTTAAGCTAGATATTAATACATCCACCTACAACTACGAATGACCGTTGATCATCTTGTACTTGAGTTCCATAACGTTTAATTGCATTCTTCTTCTCGTCTGATTGGTGACTAACCTTATATTTTTATGCCCGGGAATTTGATATTAATATAAGTACTATGATGATATGTGTTACTTAACCGTCTCTCATCCCAAAAGGTGCACTTGAAAACCAGCGTCAGACAGTATCTGTCTGGCATTACCGCTGAAATGAGCCTTCGGCGCAGCCGTGAGACATGCCATTTATATTTTTCTGTTTTTTATTGTTTTCATGTTTTACAGTGTACGTGTGCATGTTTTTACCTGTTGCTAATAAATATTATTTCTTTCTTTCTGACTTAACTTCGCATGCCGTCGAGAAATATCTCTCAAGCATACCGGTTCCCTCAAAATGTTTTACTTCACCGTTTTTGAAGCAAGTGGTAATTATAAAATACGCATATGAATCCGAAAATCATAAGGTGCGTGCCTTGTGTTCAAATATAAAACACTTGACAGTCCACCGGTTATACCACAAGGTTGTTACTGTGTGCTTGCTTGCTGACACCACGTTAGTAACTTATCACACAAAAATAAGAAGAAATTTTATTTCATTAAAGAAGGATGGAAAATATTATCCATCTAATAAATAGTGTTCCGATTTTTTACTATTTTATTTGTAGTTAGTTTAAGTGTACATATTTAATATATTTAAATTAGTTTTATTGTGTTTTCTGTATTTTACGTTTCGTAAGAGAAGGATTGATTTCTAAATCATTTGTTTTTGGGGAATGTAGCTCCAAAACAAGTGTGTAGGTATGTATTGGGTCTGTAAATGCTTTGTAGAATTTTACTGAGCTATTTCAGAGCCAATATGATGCTTTACGAATCATAACGCCTGTGTTCTACGAAGGGTGAGGCAGAGGTAAGTGTACCTATAGTACATCGTGATTTCACCAGTTACGTATAAGACGTATTCCTCGTGGCGCTACTATTTTGAGGCGCTCCTATTTTACACCTTTTAGGAGCGTTCCCTTTGGAAATTAAAAAAATATTTTTTTTTTTTCTAGGAAAAAAAACAAATATTTTTATTAGGAGCGCTCCGAGGAATAAAATAGGAGCGCCTCATAAGGAGCGCCTCAAAATAGTAGCGCTTCGAGGAATACCTCACGTATAAGTTTCATGTAATAGATAATAGACGAGCATAGTACTATATATATATATGTATGTATACTACGATATGCTTGTCGAGTGTGAACCGTGGATGGGTGACCATTTAATATGTCAAGATATCCCTACTTGCCTCGGATTTCACGCTAAACTGGGTGCTGTAGACTGGTAGAAAATGCCTAAGGTATTAACCCTTTGTACATACAGTGTCTTTTACTAGTGCACAAAGTTTTAATAAAGGGTTTATTGTGTTAACTAACTAATAATACATTTATTACATACTTAATAAAAACTAAAAGAAAAGCAAATTATATGACATCAAGAGCAAGATTTCATTATTAAAGGTACTAAAGATTCTTACTGTCTCGCTATTGATATTTGCAGAGATTTATTTGTAGACTAGCTTTTAGCCCTCGGCTCCACCCGCGTGGATGACGAACTTCCGTCCCCTATTTTTCCCTTTAAGGGTTAAATTTCCAAAAATCGTTTCGTAGTGGATACTTACTCTTCACAACTCCCCTTCAAGTTTCATAATCGAATAAGTAGAATTGCTGAATATCACCCATTAGAGTCTTAAGAGAAATAACACCGAGCCGCCAAGTAAGTGCCAACTTAACTAAATAACTAAGTTAGATTAACTTAGGCGCGTGTTTCGCTAACCATAAAGCCTACGTCATAGTTAAGTTTTGCTAGGGAGTGCACCCACAATACATGCTATGCATTGAATTAGAAAAGCTATGGAAACAGCATTGCACTCAAAAAGTGGCACCACGAATAGTACGTCTAAGTAGGCGGGGCTTTAAAAGTGCGTCTTTTTTGAGAACTAGTCTACTGCGCACTCAGTGACGGAAGGTCGCATTGATCAAAGCGTTTGACGTTTCATTATTTGGATAAAAACATTGGTGGAATTATAAAAAAAATACTTCTTGTGTAGTAAAGTGGTGCAAAAAATGCAAAGAAAGGCGGAAAAGTGATACTGGAATAAGTTTCATTGGTGAGTAAAAAGAAATCCTTTTATTTACTGTTTTACCAGTTCTAACAAATATTTGAATGACATTGACACTATAACCAAAAAATAGGTTTATTTAGTCAGCCTAAAAATAGGCAATTCTAAATTGTGTCTGGATTTTCCCTTATTGGCGAGTTATTAAGCGGTTAGAGTATAGCATTTAAATATTATGTATACTAATAAATACAAATGTGATTAAAACACTAACGAGTAATTCATTGTGGCCGGTGTTATGCAATAAGTGCTCGTAACCAGCCCAATTAATTATTCTTTTTGGATTTTTGTTTTTGTAAATAAGTAAATTTTATTTTTTGACAAACATAAGCTTGTGGGTTATTTTGAATACACGAACATTATATAAACAGTAATTACCGATTAATTGTCGTTCTAATATTTTCAGTTTTCCTAAAAATGAACTAAAGCTACTGTTGTGGATAAAAGCTGTTCGTTTAGAAAGAAGACAGGAAGATTGGGCACCAAATAGATTCAGTAAGGTGTGCTCCATACATTTTGATGCTCAAGGCATGTATCTGTCGAGTAAGGGTAATCGCTTGTTGAATAAATCTGCAGTACCTATTTGCACGGTAAATAATTTTCATATCAAAGGTTTAATTTTAATTATTATTATTTTTTGTGTCGTCATTAACCTTATTTTTGGTCTTTTTAGATGGTTCATAGAAGAAGGAACGGTTGCGTCCGCAGACAGAATAATGGTAATAAATTATGGTCATTAACTTCTGTATAGATCAGACAATAGTTTACGAAGTAAAGTAGTAGTAGATTTAACATTGTATTAAAGTTCAAGTCTATGGTAAGGCGTGTAATTCCAGTATACTTACCAGGTTGTCATTAAATGTTTAAATAAAATTTTAACGTATCAATTTTAACCAGAAGAAGGACAAGACGGAGTATCAACAAATAATATTTCCGTGAATATTAAGGCTCACAAACATAAGTAAGTTAATTAATTTCGAGGAAGGTATTTTTTTATTGTAGTGACACGGTTCTCAAGTCACTATAAGTCATTTTTAGAATGAAGTTTGTACCAAAATATACCTATTTATTATTGAAAAAGAGTAACCATAAGAAGCGACTATTTAGAATGGGCTGTTGTCCGTTGAGCTTCACCTTTCTTACTAATTACTGTTAGAAATTTCAAAAATACCTACCTTGTTTTTTGTAAATTAAATTGAAATAAATGATTTTCACTTTCACTTATTGTTAACACTCGTTTGAACTAACATTGCAACAAACCGCGATGAGTGGGAGGACGGAAGGGAAGCCTTTGCCCTGTAATGGGACACAACAGGCACATAATAATAATAATTATTATTGTTAAAATTCTTAATTGGTCAATAAATATATTTTTACTTTATCCGAATTTTATTTATCTTCATCGACCGCTTTAAAGTGATATCTTGAAAACTTCTAAACCAATTTTGATATATTTTGCATTTATACCTAATTACTCGTACCAATACCTGATTAAGGAATTTTGAGATAGAAGGTGTCCTACGGTCTTATCCAGGTGATAACATATACATGTGCCTAGTAATATTTAGGTACATAGACTATATTTTTTTAAATGTAAAAGACGTGTTGATTTGCTAAATAAATAGTAATATTAATTAGTGAAATAAAAAAACAACAAATCTCCCCACTGCTCTGGTTACGTATTATGCCTATGCATACGCATGGTTAAACTATGGCGTAATATTATGGGGAAATAGCACAGATGCACCAACACTTCACACTACAAAGAAGACCTGCATACCCCATTTCCAAGAACATAAAATTTTAACACTTCCTTGTATATATATGTCGCCGCCAGCGATGGCTGAGCGATGAGCTGACACCGATGGGGGTTTCGTGGTACAGAGTTCATAACGTAGAATAGCAATCTTCATTGCAGTAATAACCTCACTTAACAATCTTAATCACAAAACAACTCAAATCTAGGTAACTGACAGTTTCGTACTGGATGTGTGTCTTCGTCGGTGCCTCAAATCCATCTGAGCTCCGCCCAGCTCCCACGCACGAGCACGACTCTGTCCACGTGACATTACCGAAAACACATTCGCGCCATTTTCAAATGACAAGTAACGTCACGCTGGTCACCATAGACTCTGGACTAAGTTAATCAACTTCACAACTTATTATTCAAGAATATCGCTTGCCGCGACATATATTATATTGGAATTGTGCAAATTTGTCAGAAACAATCAAAAACTGTTTACTACACGCGAACACATACAGACTCACTACACACTACGACACAAAAATAGACTAAACATACCAAGCTCTAAGCTGAAAATACACTCCACAACCACTTTAATAATGTCAATTAAAATAATAGTAGAGACTAATATAAAATTTGAAATATTTATATTAGCCCTCCTCGTAATTCTCCTAATTTTTATATTGTTATGCCCGACAGGGCCCACAATGATGCATATTATTATTATATCCTTACGTACCTACCACCTAAGTTCACATTGTGGAATGCAATAAATATATTGAGTATTGATTAAAAAGAAACAATAGTATAGAAGTATCAATATAATTTGTATGTATGTATTGTATATAGATAATTTACATTTATATTCTGTCGGAATTCAATAAAAAAGTCATTGTTAAATATACACAAATAATTTAATTTAGCTAAGTATCTACTGCATAACACCATCCACGCTCGGCTCGCTGTCATTTTGACTCCGCCCAGTGACCTTGATGCACCCAATCGCGCACTAGCTTCGTCTATTATAGTGTGTCAGTTGTTTGCGTAAATGGAACCAAAATTGAAGCGTTATTTGTATGAGAATTACGTTTCCATAGCTTTTCTAATTCAATGATGCTATGTTAGTTGTGCGGAATGTTGCTTAGAGATTCTTGTTGATAGAATGCGTGTGACAAGGATAGAATACAATTGTTTATACACTATATAACTTACATATAAATGGTATTCAGCATGAGGTCCCGGATTCGATCATCGGGTCGGGCAAAGCGTTATTGAGTTTTTCGATCTAGAATTTCTTAGTATCAGCCCGGAGTTTCGATTTGTACCCGATTGATGTCAATAGGATCGCCGCCTATTACAACTGGTACTGGTTCGGGAATAAGCGGCGTGATGTTATGCGAACGTTATATTAATAGCCGCTCAGTCGCTTGCGCAAAATAAAAAAAAGGTAGTCTATATTGCCAGTTGCATAAGACCGCTTATTGAACGTTCTACTCGCTGTTACAAAAATTTAATTTATGACTTCCACGAGCAAAGCACTTTAAACGTGTTTACTGTTATGAAAAGCCCTTAAGATAAGGAACAACGTGAGTTTGTTTATATTTCTAATATGGGTAACAATAATATTTAGGAATTATTGAAAGGAGACAGTTTTTTTTGTTTGGGGAATAGGCCCACCACAAATTGTGGCGTTTAGCAATGAAATGTACGTTAGTTCATTCCTTATAATCTGTAGATTACAGTGGTAATATTAGCAAAACTGTATGTTACCGGAATACTGTGAAATACGATAGTCAAAACATGACTCTCATAATGACCTAAAATCTCAGAAGAGCGATTGTTGAATAAGTGGATAGGTCTCCTTGGTATTTTAAGTTAAAATAGTACACTGTTCAGTGTTCAATAATATAAAATATAAAACAAAGACGTCTGTACTGATTTTGATGTGATTTATACGATTTGATAGACAGAGATATTCACGAAAATAGATTAGATGTATTCATTTCGAAACACACTTTTTCCGGCCATAGACTGTAGATAAAGATATTCAATACCTAAAGTAGTATACCTTAGTAGTACCTTTAGTATTTTAAATCTCTTGGACTGGAGATCTAAAATAATAAGGTGATATTGTGTTATAAGCTGGTTGTGTCAGGAGATAAAAAAAACATTATACTTCTTGTGACATACTTGTCACAAGAAGTATTTTTTTACTGTTCGTCATAATTTCAAAATCTTCTCTTAGAAGCAGTATTTCATCTAAAAAATATGCAGGTGGCTCAACTTTAACCCATTGCCAGTCCCATGAGCCACATATGGTTCATGTTGATTGTTTAACTATTGTGTCTACTTTATGAACAGTTAAAGTGTTAATTTGATGCCGCGCCCAAGATAAAAACCACACTATACACATCACAACATGTGCACAGCAGCCATCAGTGCCTCTGCCCACTAAACAATTACAACAGTATCAAGCATGAGCAGCACCAATTCCGTTGAAATAGTGCTGCACAATTGCTTGCAATGGCTTTGTAGATTATGCACTGTATCTACAGATGCCATTTTCATAAAATCTTTAGAATAAAAATACGAAAGGAACAGAAGAAACATGCAATTATCTAGTAATCGGAAACAATAATAACGGAAATAGTAATGTTGTTTGTCAGTGTCAAACTGATTGAAATTGGACCACAGAGCATCTGCAACGGGCTATTAATTACGTTTCGTTCCACTGTGTTTTTAAAGTACGTTATTTGATATTCCGTTAATAAAAGAATTAAAAACAAGTTCACTGTACCAATTAATAATTATCTCTTTAAACGCATATAACGCCGATGTCATTACCGCTGCGCACCGGGGTATCATATTTGTTTTCACATTAAAATAATAGGTTTATTTTAATGTGAAAACAAACATGTTAACGCTCCTAAACAAGCATTTTTTGCCGTAACACTTTTTTACTATTATTTCAGTATTCCGGTTACATTTATCTATAATTTTTGGTCTGTTAATACTAATAAGATTATCACTTTCTTCATGAGTAATATGATTAATAAACGTTACCGTTTAATAGTGGGCCCAAAACAAACTGTCTCCTTTGATATCTAGACATTTAGAGACTTTTTTTTTCGGATTTTGTTTTTTTTTATATATATCTCTCGGTTTTTTCTTGACCTCAATCTTGTCCTGCGGTCAGAGATGAGGTCGACGATGGAACGAGCTTACCCAAAAAAAAGCCTAGTAATTCGCGACTTAAACAAATTGGGGTCATATGAACTCGGAAACACTGATGCAGGCAGGGAATTCCACTCCATGGCTGCTCTTGCACTGCTTGGCTTTTTCCGACCCTCGCAGCTGTTATTATTAAGCCACAAGCTCCGCAATATTATCCATATTTATTTCCATTACCCTTTATTATTAGCTCTGCGGAAAAGAATGGGTCGCGTGCGTCGGCTGTTTATCTTCGTTACTCCGATTCCTTTGCCCACACACTGAATCCAGGAGTGGCTAGGACTAATACCCGTCAACACGGGAAGTCGTAATGGTGATTAAATAAGGCCCGGATCCGGTAGACCGATACAAATGAGGCCATTTATAGAATACGTTACGTGGGTATATGAGATTGAAGGTAGAAGAATTTCGGAATTGTTTTTTATACGTTGATGATGTTTTAGTGGTATTAGTTTAAGCGTAGGTTGTATGTTGTATATCATGCTTAGAAACCCGATACGTAAATATATATTCAACAGGCACCTTTTTTAACTCTGTCACTAAAAGATAAAGATAAAAGTACCGGGCTGGTATCCGGTGGTACCGGCAATAATCTACCACGCGGGCCCAGTGCCAATTGGTAGATGTCACATGTCTTCGAATTTTCGGTTCTAGGACATGCCGCTTTCCTCATGAGGTTTTCCTTAACCGTTTTTGAGAGCAGTGATGATGAAATAAATTACACAAAGTAATCAAACCCACGACTTACTGTTCTTAAGTCAGGGCCGCCACCACTGGGCCACCGCTGCGCTTCAACTCTGTCACTATTGATTGATGCATGTTGCGGGTTCAATTCTCGCTCGAAACAAATATTTGCATGACCTACAGGTAGTTATTTGTGTATTACATGATTGTAAACGCACCCACGACGCAGTAG
Source organism: Euplexia lucipara (assembly GCA_921972225.1). NCBI lineage: Eukaryota > Metazoa > Arthropoda > Insecta > Lepidoptera > Noctuidae > Euplexia > Euplexia lucipara. The sequence goes on along the minus strand of OV179152.1, from coordinate 14,533,052 downwards.
AAATTCGATAAACGTTTTTATTTCCTAAATAAAATATATATTTTCTGATATTTGTTTGCAGTACCTACTAGATATAAAAATTAAAACCTAAACCACACCTAATAATAATACTAGGTCAGTACTGCTTTAAACTTCTAATTAAGTTTTTAAATGACTCTGGAATGTATTATACTTTTCAAGTATATATTTTTCTTATATTTTATTATCATTTTATATGCCAGACTCCAAACAATGATGTCATATTATAGTAGTTTTCACAATGGTTTTCACCTTACAAACTAAGCTTAATATCAGTCACGTCAGTTATTAAAAAACAATGCATACAGAGATCATTAATAATACTCATATTTACATTCAAGCTGAATATCAACTTGGAACAGTGAAAAATGGATCACTGAGAGAGAAGATTGTATTTAAACTGAATACTTTACTTCAAACCCGAAAAAGATATTATGTTTTGAAATATGTGCATAATCACATAATCTCATTATATACGTTTTTTGCCAAAAGATCCAAGTTTTTATCTTTTACGAAACGTAAATACATTAGCACAAATAGTATTATAGTAAGTGAATACACAGTTTAACAAATACACACATACACATTTTTATAAATACTTCATACATAATATCTAAGTATGTGTGAGTGTTCTGTGAAACCCTTCATATCTAAGTAGGTACGTATGAGGATTAGTAACCAGGTATCAAAAAGCGATTCGACAAACCATGACTTATCAAAGATTCTTAAGGTCGGCGACAAGCTGGTCATAAACTAAGGGGTACTTACATACAAAATGGAATTTATGAACCCTGTGAAGATTTTGAGCTGTAATATTTTTTAAAAGTATTAACGTTACTTCTGATATGAATTGTGGATTTATGACGAAGCCAACTGTCGTAATGGCTCAGAAGTTTCAGCGCCTGCCTCTCGTGCATCAGATTGTGGATCAAATTCGGGCAAGTATGTACCAATGTGTTTATTTTTTCAATTTATCTTTCTTTCCGTAGTATTCGGAACTGGTGTGTGTGTATGAAAACATGTATGAATGTAAACGAAGCAAATGAAGTATGCGAAAATCGTAGCGTATAACACTCTGTAGTATATATGTATTTAAATCTATTTAACTTAGGCATCATTGACATCGGTGACAGAAAAATATCGTTAAGAAACCTGAACTTATATGAATTTGAAATCGCCTATCATTAATCAATGCTCGTGCCTTCGCTAGTATGGATAGTAGCTATTTTCGAATGAATGGCTTTGTTACAGAAATGTACTGCAACAAACTAAAAACTATCGAGGGAGTTGTCAGAACTAGTTATCAAAAGCAGTTCGGACAGCTAATTTGTATTGGTACAACATACACACCAACAATACGTTCACAACATTGACAACTCTGAACTCTCAAACACAAAACATAGCAACAAACTATGCAGAACTACAAACTACATTGACAACGTGTCTATAGAAATTGTATCAACTTTGCAGCTTATCTTTAGCTAGTGACAAAGAGAACGCTGCACCAAACACGAGCCTTGCCTTGGCTTGCCTCGCCTCGCCTTCCCGCGCACCGCTATCTGCAGCTTTTTGATAAGCGCATCGCTACACCGACTTCAAAGTGAAGATTTGCGTATCCAAGTATTCTAGTAACAATGTAGCTAAAGGTTCGGCTTAACTTCAGACGTTCAACTAGGTCAAACAACAATTTATGCGATCAGCATGAATGTATTGCCTTCTATATGTATTAATGTTTACGTCGATCTTAGTTATTTGACTGTAAAGTACCTAAATAAAGAAGATAAACAACAATTGTACCGGTTAACCTAAATTGCGGTGTTGCGAACACGGCGTAGGTAGCTACGGCGTAGGTAGCTAAGGCGTAGGTAGCTACGGCGTAGGTAGCCACGGCGTAGGGTGCTACGGCGTAGACGGCTACGCAAGGTCTACGAGGGACATTTTGAACACCATCAATTAATAACTCATTACACTTTAATGGTCAAAGGACGGACTGGGAGTTCATTAAAACTGAGTGTATTTGACGATAATTACGGAAACCGATGTTATTCAACTGTAAATATAAAACTGATTTCCTTTACGTTCAATATTTCTTTTGCAATCAACTTTTATCGTTTGGCAATTACTTTTAGTATTTACTCAAAGATAATAACAATATCTGCTTTGCTGAAAAATTACATCATAAATAACTGAACCGTCAATTTTGGGCAATAATATGACACTGTTGTTCTATAAACTCTTAATTACAATAATGTAATGATAATTATTACAATTTACAATGGTGAGTTTTTTAAAGAACTTATAAAATTATCGTATAAAAAACGTATCTCTCTTTAGATTAATCGTCATAGAATTCAGTTAACATAATTACAAGCAGTAGTATCTCGATGTGATACTGTAACGTGCATATTTAGGGTTGTCACTTTTTAGCCGGACGTGTTCGGTTTTCGGTTTCGTCGGGCCGAAAATTTCTTTTTCCGGCCTGCTTGAATGCAATGCTTTTTATGGTAATAAAGTAGGTGTACCACATAGTGTATACCCATTTTATTTAAACGTTCACTTATTTTTAAAACGGAGTCTTTTTGTAAGTAACAAATGTTGGCCGGATTGAGTTTCACAATCGAAGGAATATCATTACCTAAAGAAAAAAAAAAGTACATTTACAACAATCGTATTTTGACAGAATATTTTGAGTTACTATGCCTCTAGTTTTGTAACAACCCTATCCAAATCGCTAGTTTATAGTCAGCTTCATTTAAACAAAGCTTACTGTGTGAAATAATTAAATTAAACACCAATTATGTAATACTTGCATGCATTGCTTGTGTGCATTTAATTGGTTTTGATTTAATAAAAACAATTGTTACCGATTTAAGAATAAAAGCGAATTGTTTTGAATTGAGCGACAATTCCCGTATTTTAAAGAACTTTTAAAGTTCCGTGTAGTAATCGAATCCCAGACACGCAGTCATTCGCTTAACCACTGCACACACCGTGCTGTTAGAATATATGACCCTGAAGCGTTGCAAAACAAATTTAATAAAGCATATTCATATTTTCTTTAGGATTAAAAATAAATAAAAGTCAATTGCAACAGATGTTTATCCACACATCACTTGAAAACGGCTTGACCGAGTCATGATTATAAATATGCTAGACGTCACGCGGTTCCACCCGCGTAGTTCCCGGTCCCGTGGGAATACAGGGATAAAAAGTAGCCTGTGTCACCCAGGGATAGTGTTGCTTCACAACGGTGAAAGAATTTTTCAAATCGGTCCAGTAGTTTCGGAGCCTATTCAATGCAAACAAACAAACAATCAAACCTTTTCTCTTTATAACATTAGTATAGAAAACACTCTTAAAAAGTAAAATAATGTCCATTATTCTTAGCTCTTAAAATAAATGACCACATAATACTGAAACTTTTAAAATTATCTTTTCATTTTGAATATGGATCAAGAGTTATGAGATATAAAAAAAAACATTGTACATTTCAATTCACCATAAGATGAAGATCTAACATCACAAAAAAACGTTCTAATAATATCCTAACCTTTTGACTTACAGCAAGTCGTGTAAAAACCCACCGCAGCTCTGTACCGCGTGTTAGATCACTAAATCTTCGTTAAGCGAGGGACGACAGATGGTGCAAACCCGAGTAAACCGCACACTAATATTATATATGTGGACGACGCTTTCATTGAATTAAAGTACGTGACAGTTTTAATAAAACTTCAACCTATCTAGTGTATTCTTTCAAGGTTGGGAGCAGTGAACTAACTATAAATGCTGTTAGTTCGAAGAACTAAAGTGGACGCGATTTCACTTGTTATTTGAAGTAGAAATCATACCCTTATTAAGGCAAGGACTTTAGACGTTTTAGATCGTATAAATTTATGAACTGACTGGGCTGCAGGTCTAGTAGTTAGTACAAGCTGGCCAAGCCATATTACAAATTCTATTTCTATTATGGAAAGAAAATGGCGTATAAGGAGTCATCTGTTTGTCAACTGTCAGGAGTATTTCATTTTCAGCCATATTACAAATTCTACTTGTTAACATTTGACAGTTGACAAACAGCTGATTCCATATACGCCATTTTCTTTCTATTGCCGCCTTTTTGATTACGATAATAGAAATAGAATTTGTAATATGGCTAGGCCAGAGTTAATGACGCCCATAGGCCTCTGGCTTGATTTCACATGCCGTCGAGCAATATCTCTCAAGCGGCATGGTTTACTCACGATGTTTTCCTTCACTGTTTTTTAAGAAAGTGATCATAATTAAATACGCACATGGATCTTAAAAATATATAACTTAAACATAACTGTCAAGGTGTTCTTAAGATAGGTACATCTCAACCATACCTCTGGGAATACAGCCTTGATGTAATTATGATAATAATTAATATAACATTCTACCTAATCCAATAAGTCTAGACAGGCTTATGTGAAAATAATATTATTGCTAGACATTATGTACAAAGTGGATAATAGTGGATGTAATTTTCATTTAGTTTGATCTTCGACGAACAAAACGATGTTAGAAACTTTGAACTAGTATCAAAGCACTAATTGAAACCACGGTTGGTGTGATTGTGGCGGGGTCAAAACTTGTTTGAGTACGGAGAATAATAAAGGGAATACATATATATTTGTGATTTACGACGAAATACTATATTTTAAGTCGAAAAGAAAGAGTGTAAATGTATATTTTAGTAACCTACACAAATGACGGTACAGACGCCAGGACATCAAGTTACCCCAATGTGTCATATTTTCCCAATTGAATATGAACCTTATTCTGTTTGACATAAAGTTGAATAACTTGACGTGCTGGCGTCTGTACCTTAATCGTTTTTGGTTTTAACTAACATTAAAATTAACTTATATAGTTGAAAAAAGGTTTCGGAAGATAATGATGATGATGAATATAATTACGTTCTGGTTTGAGGCCTGACGCTTAAAGGAGAGTAAATGTTTTCTCAGACAATTATTTGTTAGCTGCCTGCCCCCATCAAAAAAGACGTATGTTTATACATATGTATATGTATTACAAAAGAACACATATACATATTTCTGAAGAGAGAGAACAGGCAAGAAACGCTACAGTCTCTGTTTCGTAATGCTAATGAAATATTTGGTAACATTGTTTATCGTGACTAAGTCTACAACTTATGTGTAGTAATAATCACAAGTTATCCCAAGTATCGTATATATTTATTCCAACACTGCTGGTCTAGAAGTCCGATGTGTCCACGTCCAGTTGTAATCTAATCTCTAACTCGAAAATCTTTTTCGGAAGAAACTTTCCGAGCTAAAAGCTCCTTGGACAATACAAGTCTTTCGCTTTTATCTTGGTCGACGGGAATCCAGTCTGTGTTTTCTATAGTTGTCTCTTTAGAAGTAGGTAGGTAACTGATTTTGTGTTTTTATAAACTGCTATTGGGCTTCTGATAGCAATCGTATGTGGCTATGAATTTAGAATCTAGTTTGCGGCCAACTTGCAAAAAAGGAGGAGGTTCTCAATTCGGCAGTGTCACTAGTTTCGGATGTCGGTGGCCAAATCAGCGGCTATAGGCCAATGGCTAAGGTGTTCGACTGGCGATCGCAAGGTCGTGAGTTCTATCCCTACTCATTGCCCCAACCCACTCCAGACACGGGCATATTTAGCTTACTTGTAGGTGTTAACAAGACTACTAGTAATGTGCTATCAACAGCTAGTAAGCTTTTTCTAAAGAAGGAAGCCGTAGCTTTGGTGGTATTGTTATCTATTTTTTATAGATAACAATACCACCAAAGCTACGGCTTCCGAAACCAGAGTTCCCACAAATAGAATTTCCCACAACATAAATTGCTTAGAAATGTATTCACTACTTAATGAATTGATTTCTCTGTAATGTGCCTTATAGGTACACCACTAATGTTTAATTAGTACAAATACTTAAAGGGCCTATTCTAGAGGTCTTCTCATTTTATTTCTAAAGTATCAATTAATAATATTCATAGGTAAACAGCAAAGTTATTAGCGTTTGTTTATATCCCAAAAAGTCACCCAATTTATGGAAATATTGTACAGGCTTTTCATGATATAGTAGTATTCATTAATCGTCATGTCTCGTTCACGTTCGCGTGATCTCGCTCAAGCAACTTAAATAAAGAAAACCGCTTTTGGAGGGGGGGCTCCAAAAGCTGTTTTCTTTATTTAAGTTTAACTAAATAGGCATATTTAAAAATTGAACTTAGTTTTTTTTTACTTTTGTTTACGCCAATGTGTTCATTAACAGGTGCGGATACAGCCCATTTTTTTGTACTAATTAAAAAATAGGGGTGTATTGTTGTGAGAAAATTAATCTTTATTACTATTATTTTACAGATTTTGCAGCTGTTGGTGTATTTTTATGAAGTGTGTTGTATTGTTTTGTAAAACATTTTTTAGAGTATCTTATTTTAATAAATCGCGTGGGCGCTCGAGCGGATATTGTAAGAGTTCATTGTTGTAGTGGACGACATTAAGTATCCTTTTCCAGTCCATTTCTTAAACTAATGATACATTTTTTTTTCAATACTTCATTAATATCCATTCCGCATTATCGGAATATCGATGGGTTTGTCAAACTATCTTGAAGTAGGGTTACAGTTACAGGCAGAATACCAGTATTACAAGGAGCACCTGCCTATATCTGACCTCGACAATCCAGTGTCTGGGTCGCATGATACCTATTGACTTTTGAGGCTTTGGCTACTCGTAACGACTGTCAAAGATCTTCAAATTACAGTCGGGACCAACAGTTTGACAGGCTTTTCGAGTCATAGAGGGGTATAGAGGGGTCATACCCGTTAGATAAACCTCTGGTTGACACGTGCGACTTATTATTTAGTCACAAACTCTTCATTACAATAGTTACTCGATTCCATTGACAGGCCTGTTGGTCTAGTAGTTAGTGCCCCTGAGTGCTACGCCGGAGGTCGTGGGTTCGATTCCCACCCCGCACAAATGTTTGTATGATAAGCACGATCATTTGTTCTGTGTCTGGGTGTAATTTATCTATAATACGTATGTATTTAGAATTATATAAGTATGTTTATCAGCTGTTTAGTACCTATAACACAAGCTCTTAGCTTAGCTTAGGATTAGATCGCGTTGAGTGAAAAAGTTGTGGAATATTATTATTTGTTATTATTATTCGATTTTATTTAAAAAATATAACATTAAAATGGACCCATTTTTCTAAACAAAAGATGTCGATAGGTAAATAGGTACTTAAGCCATCTATCTATAAATTTAGCATTATTAATTTGGTCTAAAAGGGAACCCTTAAGAGAGGCCTCAGTCAAGTTCGATTGAGCTTCAAAAGGATTTACTTCTAAAAATAAATATGGGTAAAATAATCTTCATTTGATCTTTCTTTTGTGTGTTTTTGTTGAGATCAAAATCGAACTCATAGGAGGGTAGAAAGGGGTCCAACAAGGTCAGTTCCAGATGTCATAAGCGCAGTCTAGTTGGTCTGACTGTCTACATAATAAGTGGCAAAAATGGAACTATGTCGAAACTTAAACCGAGATCCCTTTCTGCACTTCGTATGAGTAATTATGAAAGTACGGCTCACCCTGCACACATTCTGTAAACAATAAAATTGTGAACAACAAAGCAACGTGCAGTCTCGTATAAATTAATTAAGGGGTTTAATATAGACATGGGATTTTTATGGCAACGCAACGGTTTTATTTATTTCACGTACCACTGACACCATTCTTTTTATATTGTCCGACGCAACAAAAGGCCTCTATATCATATCTTTACAATGAACAAATGTAACTTTTTCACTTCAGACGAAAATATGTTACGGACAATTTTTCACGGACCTTAAAAAGGATAATGATTGTGTTATATTGTCGCCAACTTCGTCTAGATTAATTGCTGTATTTTGTAACAAAACGCGGCTTGGAGGTCACTGTTTTTTTTATTTTTCATCTTTTAGAAATGAAAGAGTATCCGAAAATCCTGTTAAATCGCCCGAAAGTTCTTTTCCTAAATAAATATAAGGAGCTCGCTTTTCCACTCGACTTAACTTTGATTATGGCCTGTTATAATACAAAAATCAATTTTGTTATTGCTCTCGTAATCCATTTTGTTTGCGCATTTGAATGTGTAAAAGAATTCTTTGGAATATTTTAGAAGTAAAATCGGCAGTACGGCTTGAGCAAAAATATCCTAACTTATGTTTTACTTGTGGAAATCCTATAGACATACAGCTGCTAAGTTTTACATTGTACCTATTTTGGGTGTATTCATGTGAATAGAAGTACTAAGTTATTATATTGATAACATTTATGTATTAAGGCTAAGGCCCGACCACCCGCGGCCATCCAATACAATTATGTCGGAGGGGTGCTGACTTGTAGTGTATGTGATCGCACTTTCACGGCAAAAATTGGCTATGTCAGTCACCAGAGGGCACACCAGCGATGCTCTTAATAGGAAGATCCAAGTCGCTGTGGCCGAAATCGGTCGGGATCATATATATATATATATATATATATATATATAACATATGTATGTACACAGAATTGAATATTCTTTATAGTATACCGTTAAAACACAAATGTGTACATGTCAATATTATTTTGCTATGTATTTTTGTTCATTGGGTTAGGAAAACATCACAGAAAGCTACGAATATTGCCGTCACAACTATCGACACAATGACAATTGTATCCATACGCCATGTATCTTAAACCTACAAAAATGTCACAATTGCCGAATTAATATTCACAGATTCTTAAGAGAATTTAGTAGCATCATCTTTCATGCCACCATGTATACATGTGGCAGGCTGATGAAACTAACAAAATAATCTTACTTTATAATTATATAAATTGTTTGATTTTATTATGATTATTGTTCCTAAATAAACTTTTATTATTATTATTATTTACATTGATTTTATTAATGTTATGGACGTATTGTATTAAATTAAGTTCATTAGATTGTAATGAATGTTTATTGAACTTAATTGTAATGTGGCTGTATCGTTGTAAAATTTCTATGAGTCTGTGGCTATACGCGAATAAAATGATTTTATTATTCATTATTGTTTTCAGCCAAAAGACGTCCACTGCTGGATAGAAAGGAAAGCTCCTTTTAAGATTTCCACGATTGTTCTTGCTCTGCGGTCATTCATCGACTCACTGCGATGTCTACATTGTGGTGGGACCTACCTTCATTGCGTCGCACGCATTTACTTAGTAACAACATCAACATATGGCCACTGTTGTATAGAGAAAAGTCTTAGAATTAATTTTAAAACAGCTATTAAACACCAAAATCTATTTAAAGTCGCGAACCATTCATTCGTGTACCTACCAACAAGTATATTCGCCGTCGTTTCCTCGTGTTTCACTTTTAGAAAGTTAGCAGTGTCTCACGAGGTTTAACGAGCTAACTTTCTGAATAATTCCACTTGCCTCCCCAAGAGTTCAGCTGAAAGGAATAGTGGAACTTGGGTAACTATTTATTGAGACTAACATATTAGCCGTTAAGGTCGCACAAATAAGTTTTATGTTAATGGTATCTATTTTAAAATATACACAAACATTCAAACTGTCATTATAAGAAACAACGAGGACATGACTGCTGTACTTGATAATAAATACTAGACTGGCCTGTTTATCTAGTAGTTATTGGGATTTAGATGTATACTCGTAGTATATTTATTAGTTGTTTAGTACCCATAACACAAGCTTTGTTTAGCTTGGGACTACGGGTTGTGCGAAAGTTTTGGAATATTTATTTATTCATTTTCTGACTTTATAACGATTTTCGCGTTTAAAAACAACAAATGAACCTCCCCTAAACTGTCAAATTTTCCCAATTGAACATGAACCTTATTATGTTTAGAATAGAGTTGAAAACCTATCAAAGAAATTTGACACATTGGGGTTGGATGAAGTGCTGGCGTCTGTACAAGAGAATAATAGTAATCTATTTATAACACTACAAGAATACACACATTTAATAATTATGTTCTACGTAAATTGATTTGATGCGACATGATTTCAGAACAAATGAAGTATGCAAGCTAACGAGACGCCATGTTGAATGAATCATGGCAATAATTGAAAAACTATTATTTTTTAATCACAACAAATCAGGCTCAAATTCACCAGATAAAATGTTTCCCCAATGTGAGTTATTATTCTCCTCTTTTTCGAAAAATGTACATCTGACAAACGAAAATGAAACATCTCCTTTATACTCGTATTCTAAGTATCGGCATAGGAAATGACAATTGTTCTTTCCTACGCACGGACACCTTTGCACAAACCAATATCCTACTTCTTGAATTAATTATAAATCATTAACATAAAGAACGAACGAAATTGTTCATTATTATAACGAAATATGAAAACAAAAGATGAATAAATCCAGCTGTGGAAATGCCCAATTGTAAAATAATACATGTATAAGAAGTTTTGACACAGAACTGTCCTAAACTGGGTGAATTCAGAAACTTTGGGTGTATGTGGGCGAAAGCCGGAGTATCTTTGTTTCAACCCGTCTGCTTCGCTCGTGTTATTGAAAACAAAAACAGTGCGAGTTTATTTCTCCCACACTCAAGTGTACGTATATCGCTTTAGCCAGCATTTTCGCTCACGTGAAGGCCGATCATTATTTCACTGCCCTGTTGGTCTCCCAGTATTTAGCCCTGTTCATCACACAAACATTTGTGCCTGGGTATAGTTTATAAATTTACACAGATTAAATGGCAGGAGGTGACTTGCACACTCAATAATGGGCCCTCTAAAACGGCCGCTAGCACAAAGTGACGTAGCGACAAGGGGGCAACATGTCCTGAGGTGCTAAAGGAGTGAAGCGGCATTCCACGGCTATCAGGACAATCCCGGAAGTACGGTCAAGATCCCTACCAGCACCTTACTGGAATGCTTCCTTCCTCCGAGCACGTTTGCTCTTGCGAATCTCCACTCTAACCGGCCAACTAAGGCAAGAAAGAGGTGGGAGCTCCGTTCCTCATCAGAGCTCACTCTGACCGGCAAATTAAGGCAAGCCAGAGATGAGGAACAAGACTTCTCCCGGGAGATCGGGTCCGTGGGGTCGCTACTGCCCAACAGCTCGCCACAAGCTGTCCTGCGGGGTTATTGTTTTTTTTATTATTATGTCCTATATTGTTATTATTATACCCGCAGGATCTGAGTAATGATATAATATTAAAATATTACGTCCTAATCGAGGTCATGGTCTTTCCTTGTTCTAAATTGTATCCTAATCCGTACAGCATTTACGACGTGACTGATTGGGATGAAACTGAGCGTTTTAGGGGACGAGTTTTATGTAAATTTAGACTATCAAAAAGTGCTGATTCTCTGCCTAATTTGAATAAACGATTTTTAATTTTTATGTAATAAAATATTAATAATAATTTATTTGCATCAAGTTTAACATTTTACATTAAACTGTGTGTGTGCTGGCGTCTGTACTACCATGGTAGTACAGACGCCAGCACATCAAGTTACCCCCATGTGTCAAATTTCTTTGATCGTTTTTCAACTTTATGTCCAGCAGAATAAGGTTCATATTCAATTGGTAAAATTTGACACATTGGGGTAACTTGATGAACCACAATATTTATAATATACAATTTAAAGAAAATATACAATATGGCGACACCAGTCCCTTGCTAAGTTGCCAAGACAACTTGTCTATACTAATATTATAAAGAAAAAAAGTTTGATTGTTTCTTTGTTTGCATCGAATAGGCTCCGAACCTACTAGACCGATTTGTAAAATTCTTTCACCGTTGAGAAGCTACACCATTCCCGGGTGCCATAGGCTACTTTTTATCCCTGTATTTCAACGGGAACGGGAACTACGCAGGTGAAACCGCGTGACGTCTACTAGTGTTAAATATGTCTCTACAAACATTGAAACCGACACTTAGGTTTTCTTATTCTACTCTTGTGTTCATAGTTAATGAAATGGAAATATTCCTTCACGTAGAAATTATTTTTCACACTTTGATCAACTTTACAGTATTATAGCTTTTCTAAAATAACACATGTGTTATCTATACTTCTATACTCATATTATAAGGAGGAACGATTTGTACTTTAGTATGTAACAAATAAACTTATAAACTACTGGACCGATTGATTTTACTATCACCGGGTGACATAGGCTTTTTTATTCCTATATTCCCACGGGAACGGCAACTCGGGTATGTTTACATAAATGTCCTAACAAAGTCGTTAGTAATTACTAGCTTATATTTTCAGGCTAAGGATGATAAATGATATTTATTTTGTAAATAGATTTTTACAAACACTTTTACACGTCACCTTTTTTAGTAAATGAGATCGGAATTTCACTATTTGACTACTCCGAGAAGAAACACCGAAAGAAACTCAGAGGTCACAGTCTCTTTTAAAGTCTAGACATTATCTTGGTCAAATCACGTAAGATCCATGCAGTTTAGTGTCTGAGATGGTCTTTTGAGGAAAGAACCACACAGAATGAGGGGACCAGATCAGTCAGTGCAAGCATTTGTCAGTAATCGTGAGCTCAACTCGGAACTTGAGGAGCTCCACGACTGGTCGATGGTGTTTAAACACAACATCACGCTTCTTCCCCGAAAGGTTAGGTAGAGGTGTACCTATAAAACACCCACATGTTGCCGGTTACTTTTAAGTCTCATGTTAGTAGTAGAGAGACCCAGGTAAATTACAGAGTAAAACAGTCTGTATTTTAAAAAGATGTTTATTGTGGTGGTCCGTAGAAACTGGTAGAAACTCTATTATTCGATCTAAATATAACGCTATGCACTAGTATCGGTCGAGCTTTTTGCAATCAATAGTGCACACATCCAAACTCTGGGAGATATTTCTGACTTAAAAACCCAATATTACATTACACGACCCGGGAATTGAAACCAGGTCCTCACAGTCAGCAGCACTGTTACCTTTAGACCAGAGGTGGGCAGATAGTGTTTTAAAGTGAGTTATGATTTTTAACCAACTAAATGAAAACACTGCAGTATTTGTTTACGGTCAGCAGAACATTTTTGTCGCTTGTTTTCAGTTTGGAAAATTTGTTAGTTAAGCGTCAACTGTAAAATTGTATTTTATAAGTTTGCATAAAAACAGACCGTTTTGCATTTAACGTTTGGACGTTCATAGTTTTGTTTGAATACTTTACAATTTATGTGTCCGGACGGACGACATGGACTGTTTTTTGGTCAACCATTTTGCTATATGAGATTTTTTAACAGTCGTCAATAATCAGTTGCAAAAATCTTAGGATCACTAATAAGCACGACGAAACAAAACAAAAGAAATAAGATAAGATACCACAATACACTCAGATACCAGGTTAGGCACTTATGACACGGAATAAAAGGTACACACAAAACACACCCACACATTCAAACATTTCATCACACTATTTCCCACATGTCACACATTTTTTGACATTTTTTCGCTCCCAAATAATGTGGATTGTAGTTATTATTATAATAGATTTGGCCTAAAATAAATATATTTATTATTATTTTTTAATAAATGACTGCCTCGTTGTTCTAGTGGTCGCAAGCGCTACTGCTGAGCATGAGGTCCCGGGTTCGATTCCCGGGTCGGGCAAAGTGTTATTGGGTTTTTCCATCTGGGATTTCTCAGTAGCAGCCCGGAGTATGGATTTGTACCCGATTGATGGCAATAGGCTCGCCCCCTATTACATGGGACTTAAACATAACTGGCGAAATGTGGGTGTACTACCAGGTACACCTCTGCCTAGCCCTTCGCGGATTACAGGCGTGACGTTATGTTATGTGTGTTGTTATGTTTTGTAATAAATAAACAAAAGCACGGCATTATCTTAAACTGTTCCATCGGATATCGTTTTATGAAAATTGATGCCCCGCCACTGGTAGACTGTACCAAGAGCTGGAAGTAGATACACGTGGTAGTCGCCCCTTCCGATCCGTTTCCTTACAACGGAACAGATTAGTATTCCCTGCCCATCCAGTTCTCCGAAAAATAAATGTTTCTGCCCAACCAATGTTACTGAAACGTAAAAAATCGTGTTCCCTATGTAAGTAGGGTTTCCTAAGCTGTTTTTGTAGTGATCTGAATAATTTTGAGCGAGCACTTAGTGTAAGCTGATTTTTTGGCTAAGGGAACATTTATATTTGCAACCGGAAATAAAATAACAAAATTAAGTATTTTGATATTTGTTTACTTATTTCGTAAAGTTTTAAGTATTAAATCTTGTCAATACGACTTAATCTACGTAAATCTTTCATTCAAAAAGACTTATTATAACTAACGCTTTCCGCTACAAAATAATTCTTCAACATAACTTATATTTTAAGAAGAACAATGTTTTCTCATTCATATAGGTTTTAGTTGTTAACACCGAACAAATAGTTCTATTATGCGCGTCATCGCATTAACAATCTGTCAGTCGATTCAATGAAAGTCACCCCGTAAAAACTTGAGTGAAGGGAACTGTCAATGCCTAGCGTTAGTATAATCGTAGGATAACTGCTCAATTCCATTGGACCATCAGGGCAAGTGTTCAACGCCACAATAACTCGCGATAGATGTCGGGGTGTAACTTTTATTGTAAAACCAGTATCATAATATATTATTATACAGTCCACTATTATTTTATTCCGCAAGGATTCAGACCTAACACTATATTTTTCGAATGCTCAAACAACGTCCCACCTTTTTCTTAATAAATTTCCAAAAGACTTGCAAAATTTATACAAGACGAATTCGAAAAGTTATAAGTACCTATAAATCAAAACGTTACTTCGCACAACATGCTTCTTAATGTACCTTTATGTTTTAATGTCTCTAATCTATACCTCTATTTAATTACCATCGTTATAAAAGTAAGATTACCTGTGTATATAGTAGCAAATAACATTATTGTCAAACTCAAATATATGGCTCGCCAGCACACAGATAAACCCTCAGAGGTTTTCGCTGTATGGCTAAAACCAAATGTGAATTAGGCTAAGCGTTTTGGAAAAAAAATAATTAAAATTAAACCTTCAGATTTATATAGACGTCTTCCCAGATTTAAAATTCATAAGACTTTCCTTCGCTTTTAACATATTCCTCCCTAGAACTGCTTGTGGAGTTGATAGTTTTTATCAGTCACAATAATATTAAAGTGTGAGTTGCTGCCACTGAGCTGTCTGTCTGAATGTGGTATAATTTATATTAAATGTTCTAACAATTATAATATTTATATACGTCTACGCCAGCACATCAAGTTACCCCAAACAGTCAAATTATCCCAACTGAACGTGAACCTTATTCTGTTTGAAGTAAAGTTGAAAATCTATCAAAGAGAATTGACACATTGGGGTAGCTTGATGTGCTGGCTTCTATACCTTCCAGTCCCATACTAACCCATGAAGAACTACATTGAGTTCAACCGTAACAATTGAAGATTTTAGTGCCTCGTTTATTTTTTACACACATGCTTTTCAATTCACTTTAGACATTG
This sequence comes from Euplexia lucipara, assembly GCA_921972225.1. NCBI lineage: Eukaryota > Metazoa > Arthropoda > Insecta > Lepidoptera > Noctuidae > Euplexia > Euplexia lucipara. The sequence goes on along the minus strand of OV179152.1, from coordinate 14,517,503 downwards.
GCGGAATAGTCGACATCGGCTTTGTTTGCCATAACAAAACATAGAATAGAATAGAGCTGCTCAATTCGCTTTCATCTCTCCTACATTTTCGCGGAGAGATATTTACAGAATAGGGCTAATTAGCTATGCCGCGGGCAAATATTGGCTATGAACACCGATATTACGATATGATTGATTGACTTTCTGATGAATTTCGATAAAGTAGTTTTAGTTATCATGTGGCATGCGCAAAACAAATATTTGTGTGGTACTATTTGAAGCTGCACTCGTCTGTTAACAACCCTTACATGCAACTGTTTCATAAACTATTAACCCGCGAGCACTCGCGCTATGAGCAACTGCTCACAGTAAATTTAAAACACGCACCATTTTGTCAAAATTATTCGTACGTACATCGTTCATTCGGTAGCTGAGTATTGTTCCGTCCCCCACCCCTATATGCAGTTCACTTCTCGACCGTGTGCGCCAGTCACTTGGACGAGGTGGTTTGTTGCGCCGTGTACCATCAGGCGGCGTTTTGCTCATCGCGCGGGTATCGACGTAAGTACTTTTTTTTTACTCATGACCTTATTTTTTTTCATCTTAGCGACATTTTTACTGCTACTTTTATGCAATATTATGATTTGACATTACTGAAATGGTAATCTATTATGTATTTCTATTATAGATGGATCGTGATCGAAGGGATGAACAAGTTTTGGCATGATTGGTGGAGGAAGATTTGGAAGACATTGAGGACCCGTCTTTTAGAGCCGATGATATACGACGAAGCTCACGTATACGACGAAGATTAAAAATGTATTACTTAGTTAAGTTTTTTTTTTAATTTTTTTTTTTGGGTTATTTTTTTCCGTAAGATTGCCTTACAAGACTGGCAAATTAGTTCCAATGATTGTTAATTAAAATAAAAAAAAATAACATTGTTAACTTTTTGAATATATTTTTTGTAGAATATATAATGTGTATTTTATTTAATAAAATATTTTTAATTTGAATTTTTTGGTAAAACTTGCATTTATTGACAATCATAACGTGAGCAAAATGCTCTACACGCGAGTGCTGATGTAATTTCTTGAGGCGCGGGTGCTGGCGGGTTAATAATGACATCGTGTTTATTATGACCCTGCATTGTCTTCAAAATAACAAATACCAAAAATATTTCAAAAGCTAGAGGTAGAAAGTAAACAAGCACTAAAACCTTTATACACAAACGTTGTTATCAAACAGTTTCAGTAACATTGCCCCCATCTTAAGATACCGCAACCGACAAAACAACCATAAAACCACATTGTCACGTGAAAATAAAAACGAACCAAAATGGAGAACCCGTGGTCTGAAATACTTTCATTTCTAGAAATAACGAGACGATGCATTAAGTCGTTAGAGTTGTTCAATGTCGTCTTCGGTCGCGTGCGACAACTCTAGGGTACGACAACCGACACCTCCATTGTTACCCCACCAAGGAAGGAAGGCACTTTGTCATATCACCCTTTGTTACTGAACTAATGCCTCTTAATGCGGCCGGTGTACCTAAGAGCACGGAAATGGGCGGCATCGTTTGTAATTTCGTTGTTTTTTTTCTGCGCTCGTTTTATAATGAGTTTTGAGGTGAAAACGTAGCGCAATGAAATTTGTGATAATGTGCGTAATATTTTGAATTATATACTTAGTTGTTTTGTTTTGTTGTGAGGTACTCGATACTATTATTGCATTCTGCATGTAGGTATTTTTTGGCGATAGGATTATAATACAATCAAAAATGGGCCCTCACTCATTTTGCTGTGCCCGAAACCTCACTCACTCATTTTTCTGTGCCAGTCACCTCACTCACTCATTTTGCTAGTAGAGTAGTTAAAGAAAGAAGCTTAAAAGTAAGTTTATGGACTTGATTGATTAGAATTACTTGTAAACAATAAAAATTATTTTCTAAAAAAACAGCTAATCTTCTTATTGTCCAAATCAATAAATCTCTTAGAAACAAACAACTAATAAATCAAAAAATTAAAACTTCCACTTTAAGTTTCCAGTATTTACTAGAAACAAAAACTGGTAAATTTTTCCAATTCAATGTAAAGAGTGATTCGAATCTAATATACGAAAAGTCCCGTATTAGCTGTACGACAAAATGATTACTTGATCTGTGATAGAGGTTACGGAAAAGCCATTATTAAAGCCACGAGTCATGGTTTTATTGAAACCGCGAGAAAATTTATGGAAATTTTATGTATTTTTCCCCATGTCTGATGTTTTGTTACGCCAGGTGTAGGAGGTAAAATTAGTGTAGAATACATTGTTATGTTGTTAAACTTGCTAGGTAAATAGACAGTCTGTTGTCCAATAGTTTTCGTACAATAAGTGCAACCTAGCCACGAAAATGTCTAATTTATGTAGCGTAATTGAAATAGAATAAAAGGATGAAAATGTAAGCCCTCTGTCAAATGCGTGCCCACTGCGTATAATATAAGACACGGCCACGCCGCGACAGAGTGCAGTCGTTCTCAAACTTTCCATTTATAAACAAGAATATAAAGAATAATAAATCAGCGATTCAAACATAAGTTTTTTAATAATACAATCCAACAGTCAGCGTCAATAACATTGGGACAAACAGTCTGTTCAAAATTACATCATGACATCACATTATATTGTCATCTAATTCAAGTAAACTTTAAAAATGAAATGTTAACTATTGAGCTAAAGATTTAATTTTTAAAGTTTCCTTGGAATAATGGAAAAATTGGAACTATTCCGATTGAAAGTTGTACACGACAACTACCATTGAGACAAGTTTATTTTATATTGTATTTGTTGATATAGCAAATAAAGCTGATGTCGACTACTCTGCCAATGTATTCTGACAAGATCTTTATCCAATTGAGTTTAATTGTCCTAAATGTTGAGATAGTTTTTATAGTAATATAATATTCCACAACTTTCACACACCGCCATCTATGCAGGCCCAAACTAAGCACAGCGTGTGCTACAACTGATAAACTTATATGCCTATTTTCGAAATACATACTTAATACATATTATACTTCAAAAAACGTTTTCATCACACGAACATAACCACTAGACCAATAAGGCCACTTAATTTTTGAACAGTCTGCTTGTCTCGATATGTTGCACGCTAACTGTACAGGCACTTCGAGGTTATCCACGTTAGTAGCGTGGTTCATTTGTTTATCAGCCACTTCCATCATCCAACAAACAATCTAACCACTAGCTATCTAACCTCCGCCATTACAAAAGCCTTAAAAAGGACGAACGAAGAGGAGTAACTGTCAAATTTTCCCAATGGAACATGAACCTTGTTCTATTTGTAATTAAGTTGAAAAACTATATATATATAAAAAAAATGACAGACGGGGTAGCTTGATTGGCTGGTCTCTGTATCTTTATTGTAGAAACACCTCTGACCAACCCTTTAGGGATTAACGGCGTCCTGTTGTATGTATTTATGCGTGCGTGAACGTCAGCCATGGTGACTGTGGACCATCCTATCGACGACGCATTCATACAAAGCGAGGCTATGTCCGCAGCTTAGCCGAGGGCTACTGTAGAGAGGTGCCTTAATGAAGTCGGCAGTGAATCTTTCGTTAGCGGTTACATTCAGGTTGTGTCTACAGAAGGCAGACGGGCGGGTTGCTTGCTTACTGGCTGTTGTACGGTTGCCGGTTGCCATAACTCGGTCGCCCACCCTCCTCACTGCGGCAGTAGCACTATCTTCAAGAAAATTATATTCATGATTTTCTTGTTACTACTTGGCAACACATGGAAATAGGAAAATGCTAAGAATGTTTTCTTAGAAAATAAAAGCTTTGTTTCATGAAAAACAGACCGTTAATAACTTAGAGAAAAAAAACAAAAGTTAACAAACAGGAAAATAAATATCTAATTGATATTTCAAACATTATAAGCCCCTAAAACAACAAAAAAAAGACTATTTCGGTATTTTTTTATTTAAGTAAGCTCTTTGCTTCTTATTAGTAAGAGCAAAATGTTGAAAATTGGAAAATTTAACGTAACTTGTAGACTCCCACTACAAATTATGTAAGGCATAATTACGTCATCGGAATGATTGACGTCAAACATACAGTAATATTAATATAACTTGGCCGTTAACGTCGGTTTAGAATAGAACGCATTTCAAAGACGTCTTTTGAATGGAAAAAAGAAATTAAAAAGTATAAAAACACGTACGTTGTATTTTTAGATGCATTACATAATATTTCTTTATTGTCCTAAAAGTATGTGCACATACCTCGTGCTGTTTTATTACTTTTGGTGACAAAAAACAGTACGATAAGGGGTTATTCAAAAAAATATCGTACTAGTATGTTTAAAAATATATCAAATATAGGGAATTAAAGGATAACGGTCATTTTTCATCTTGCAAACACCCAACAATTTTATCAAAACCTTTTTTTTAAACCAAGCTAAGAAACTTATTTTTTTTTGTATCGATCATCTTAAAAATATTACTTTTCTCTACGAACTTGAAAAAAACCTCTGTTACAGGCAGACAAGACGTGATTTAAAAAGAATCCGTTCTTATTTTAAAACCTGACCTAAACAAAAAACCTCGTCAAAACAGTACTCAAAACAAAAACTACTCGCGCACTACGATATAATAAACTCAGCCATCCACATAAAACGAGAACCAAGAACTGTTCAGTGTTCTTAGTGAAGTTAATTGTGTTTCAAGTAACTAAATCCAACTTAATGAGACAACTTGCAGTAAGTAAACTGGCCCAAACAGTAACAAATACTTTGGGAGTATTAAGCGCCCGTAATGTTTGCGTACCTATTGGACGCAGAATCTCGGCTTAAGTTATATTCCCTTGTACGGGATTCGTTTGAATTAGACCATGCACAGCCATCAACTTGAGTAATGTATGTGGGTCAGTCTTATAGAGGTCGGGACTTTATAGCTACACTTCCATTCTATTAACCTCTGTGTTCTTTTACGAGGTGTCAGTTTTGGTTCCGGGTTTTTGAAGTGACATTTAAAAGTATTCTCTTCCGGGAAAGGTCACTGGGTCTTGTAACATAGGCTAAACAGTAGAAGCCAGGAGCAAGGACTTTACCTACAGATTTTGGTTCTAATCCTAGAACGTTTTTTTTTTAAAAGATTATTATTTATTAAAGAAATGGTTTATGTTTTTTTAAGAAAATATGAGAAAGAGACCAGTTTTTAGAAGTAATTTAAATAATTATATACGTATTATGATCGTACCAAACATGATGCGGTTGGCTCTTTTAGCAGTGAGTTTATGAATGCAAAGGAGTCGGCAGTCGAGTGTTGAAAGGTGCCAGGCGACGTTCAGCTGCCATAAGGTACTTACTCGTCGGTTCATCAGTAAAGCCCAATAAGGCAGTATGCTGCGTTCTAATGCGAGGATAAATACATGAATAAGTGTTTCTTTATAGGACTGATTTGCGGTCATGGGCGACTAACGTTGTTGGTGATGGGGCCCACTAAGTATGGCTGGTTGATCTACCTAGAATAGACTACACTACCAACTTATGGAGTACCGTCGGTAGACTCCAACACAACTCACCATTCTCCACAGGATTGTCGTAAGAGATAAATAAATAATGCCAAACACAGACACTTAAATCATTATTACAATGTTAGAAATAAAATATAACGTATTAGGATTTATTATGATTGAGTCTTGAAGTGCCTTTGTATAGACTAAGTCTTATATCTTACCTAATAAGTTTATTCCCTTAAACTAATTTAATCATACCTGTCAAGAAAAAGAACATAAAATTATGTGAAAAATAAAATACTTTTGGGTTGTTTTTGATCATAAATACAAGGTACTACGTATTTTAGTTGATGTAACAAATTAAACACCGAAAAAGATTTTGTTTCTACAACAGAAATTCTTTGATCATGTTTTTCATAAATTTAACAAATAACTAAAGAGCTTACTGCTACATAATACCCGCCGTTCGGGTCTATAAAAGGTTAAGTTACGCTTACTGAGGTCGGCCCGTGAACGGATAACTATTAGACACTAAATCAAAAGCAATTAAAGGTGTAAATGGGTAAAATAATTCGACGACAAAAGAAGTAGGGAACAATATTAAGAAAATTAGAATGAAAAGAATAGAAAACACGCAAGGCGCCCCGTCGCTAGCCAAACAAAACAGAACTAGCCCCTAGCAACGGGGTTGCCAGATCTGTCGCCAACAAGTACGGTCCCGGTTGCAATTTTTAGATTTTTGAAAGTCGTCACGAGTAATCAGAAGCCTGAACGTCTAGGAACCAGTTTAAAAAACCTGGTGCCTGAGTTTTAATGCCGTCCCTGGGCATGTGACTCGGTTTTACATGACGTCGAGAAATATCTTTCAGACATTCCCCACTTTGTGTTCCATGACCGTTTCGAAAGAAAGAAGACTGGCGAGAGTGGACCCACATGATTTAAAAATAAAAGAGGCGTCGTTCACTTGCAAGTCTATATGAATTTTAATTACGAGTTTCATAAAGGTTTGTATAAAAATATTGAGTTTCTAGCTCATGGGAATTAAAAATTAGAAATAAATTAAATCTATTAAAATAACTTATCATGCAGTTTATGAACGCATCGCGTGTTTCCGTTTTAAATAAACGTAAAATAGAAAAAAACAACAAAGTCATATAAGATAAATAATAATTACAACGCTAGCATGTTTTATTACTAACCTTTTATGTGTGAATATAAGTTTGCTATTATATTATATGGTTATAATCTTTTACCTTGCATATTTTTTTTCTTCCATCTTTTACAGCTGACTATCCATTTGCATTTTTGATAGTTTCGTATAGTTCTAGAAGTAGTACTAAGTTTTAATAATGTACGATTCTTATATCACTGGGTCCCAATTTACATACAAGCTCGCCATTCTTTTTTACCCACTTGAATCTGAATTTGACACATCTCAATAAAATACACAACAAAATCTAATATCACTCAAGCAACTAACGGAGTTTTTTTTATTTTATTATGTTCTAGGAAAGAAGATGACGTCAGAGAAACCAGTAGGTAATGGTAAGAAGTTAGTTGGGGGCTAGTTAGGAACGTAAGCCTGATTGACTCGATACAAATCCTTTGCCTCGTTACACCAAATGTTTTTACTCTTTGAAACACGCTCGTATTCTATTCTCTATCGTCTTTTGTTTTATGTGCTTTGTTTGTTCTTTGAGATCGTATTCTGTTGTTCATTATTCTTTAGATTAGTTACTTGACATATGATTCAGCTGTACTAGGTAACAGTGGTGTATCAATGTCAAAGTGAATTAATCTTTTTTTTTTCAATAAGACTTTGAATATGAGCGACAAAATTATAAATAAAATAAAAATATAGTACTAAGTCACTTTCAACAAGTGTTTATTTTCACAATAATTTGTGAACAGCGATTGGGTATAGATATTTTTTAGATAATTATGTGAAGACCTAAGATTTTTTGGGAAAGATTATCTTTTGAACATTGGCTTTTTCAATAGTCGGTAATACTATTGAAATAAAATAACCATTGTTTATTTTTAAATTTTCGGTTTAGGCATACTTTTTTTGTAATCTTCAAAGGTTTAGTTTCTTGATAAAAATAAAGCAATGATTCGTTTAAGTTAAATAATAATCTGTGTTAATGTTTTTAAGCGGTTGACCTTCAGGGCCCATTGATTTGTTTCACCCTGAAAACTAAAATAAGTACGGTAGGTATATGATTTAAATAAGAAAACCATTAGGATGATGGATGCATAATAATCATATAATTACAAATATGGCAACCCCAAATAATAAAAAAAAACAATTGCGGGTCAAAAAACAGAACGCAGTTAATTTCTCAAAAAGATAAATATAATTATAATTCCACTTTCACTTTGTTACGACTCAAGAGTGTCCTATGGAGTAGGACAGCATGTTTACAAGTGAAATTATTATCTACGATACCTTTTCTTTACATGACCGTTGCAGTTTTAATTTAAACCTTATTATAATACTCATAAAGTCACATTACATTACAGCACAAATAATTATATTAATTAAGCGATCTAATTTCTTATTTTTGCTAAACAACCTTAGTTATATTACGTGCATAACCTACAAACCAATTAAAATGTAAATAATATAAAGCATTGCAAGCAAATAAAGAAGAAAAAATCAGTATTTTCTTGTTTTGCCGTCAACGCCGTTTAACTCAGTTTGCAATTTAATTAAGTTCTGCAGAATTGTAACACGATCAATTGCTGGTTGCAACAGTTACGCGGAAAACATACTTTCCTTTTTTTCAGAGAAACAGTACATTGAGAAACGCTGAAGTGTGACAGTAACGTGATGATTTTGTATCCAAATAATAGATATTTTTTACATAAGTCTTAACTTATGTAAAAAATACTCTTAAATAAAAAATTGACAGACGACCTCATTAAGGCCGCGGGAACGCGCTGGATGCGAGCCGCTTCCAACCGGTCTTTTGGAGATCTATAGTGGAGGCCTATGTCCAGCAGTGGAGTTCCTATGGCTGAAATGATGATGATGAAATAAAAAATACTGTTAGATAGAAGTATGTACTCCTTATACCATAAAACCTTACAAATAATACCTTTAACGGTTACATAGGCTGTTACAGTGGGTGGCCTTCGCTAAAAGTGATCTCTTACAGACAACTTTGGATGGACTTGATAGTGAAAGAGAAAAGATATGCAGCTTGTTTGTGGTAGTCTTGTGTTATTTAATTGTTAAGACGACTCCTGATTGTATTCAATGAAAAAAGACTGTTTCGTCGGTTGGTAAAGAAGTCGCAAGCGATACTTTTTAACATGTAGAGGTTCTAAATTCGCCTCCCGGATCGGGCAGTCGGCTTTGGTTTTCTCAGATTGTATTTCTGAGTGGTAGCTCGGAGTTTGAATCAGTGTTCGTTTTCTAGCAATAGGCACGCAACTTTACACATAGTACTTTATTGTTTTCATTTTGGGGTCTGAAATAACTCTAACACACCAACGATTACATCACGTGGGACCTCGATTTTACTTCATAAATAATGCTGACTTGTTGAAAGCCATGCTGTGTGCAATCAACAACAACCACCGCCCGTAAGATGTCTGCATAGGATAATTGGAAAAAGAGATTTATTTTTATTTTATTTATTTATTTTGCTCCAATAGAGTATTGCTCCACGTCGTTCTAATACGAGTATAAATAATAATATGAATTAAATATTTAACACAGCCCTCATAAAACCACCATTATTTTTATTTAATTCCCTGATGATCACCGAAACGGGTATTCAATACAAAGGGAATTCCAAAATTAAATCTTTATTGACTTGCCTCCACGGTACAGTGGGGTCCATAAAATACGTGCGATGGCAACTACCGTCATTTCCATTCTCAGAGATACGGTTGTTAATGGCTATAATAAACGGATCATTTCGGGTAGTGAGCGTAAAGTGTGATCCGGAGTATTATCGTGTATTGTAACGTTACAGTGTTACGACCGATCATTTTGTTTGCAGTCGGAATGAAGACGTTTTAGTAAGTTTTGATTGTATCCGTTTTATTTGTTGTATCGTCGTAAAGATAGTTGTTAATACTTCTGTATATCAGTCATGTGAAGTCTGTTTTATTGCCGTATTCGAAACATGTGTATAAAATTAAGTGTGTGTTACAAAAATAATTTTCATCCGAATTAGATTTTTATGATAATTTCTTTTCCTTTTCGTAACAATGTTGGTGTCAGCTTCCAGTCTTCCAAACGAATCTTATTTGCTGCTTATTTGACTTTGACAGCCCTAGACTGGGTAACACGAAAAAACCCTCATTTAAATTACTGGTGGTTAGACTTTAGAGTTTCTGAAACGACAGTCAGACAGCCAACCACAGCCGACAGATGAAAGCTGACTCAAATGCTTAAAGTTATTTCTGAGGTACAGATTGGTCTTCATAATATATGTAATGAGTATTCATAACATATATTATGAAGACCAATCTGCACTCATCCACGAACCGACCTCGGCAAGTGTTGCTTAACCTTCGATCGACCCACGCGACTAATATTATTTAGCTACAAGCTCACAAAAATAATTGTAGGTACAGGTTCTAAATTCAACTAGTAGATATACAAACAAACAAAACAATAACTATAATTTGATTTGATTAAGACACTATTTAAATTAATACCATTTCTATGTAACTTTTAAATTAAGCCAATAGTTTTAAAGTAAACTTAAAAGGAAGCAAAAACCAATCACTGTTATGGATATTTTTAAACCAATGTTACTTAACGGAAATTTTCTTTTCTATTTATACCTACTTTAGAAACATTTTTCCTTCATTTCATTGCTCCAAAACATCATATATCTAACCGAAGTACTAGAACCAGCTCTGACTAACAAAACACACTCAAACTCTTTCGCTCATTCCATTTCCTATAGATATATTTCTAACTTTAATAACACAACTCACGTACCGCATCGTTACATTACTCGGCAACTTCCCGCTCATCTAGACTCCATGTACCTCGGTCCCTTGACGGTTGACACACAGACAGAAATGTGGGAAATAAAATGTAACTGTATTTGCTGTCAGTGCTTTTTATAAAAGGGCTCATGTTGCAGTTGGATTTTAAAAATATTTTAGTAATAACAATTGTTATAAACGTTAGATCATAAACACTAAACATATTAAGCCTACTAATAAGAAGAAGAAAGAAAGAACAGGAAGAAAACACAGGCTGTTTGCCGTGCCTCCATGTCGTACTGTCGCTCGTGCTAAGTCGCCAATACCTCGCACCCTGGCCGCCCTTAATGATCTCTTGGACTCTAATCCCACAAGTGATCTGTTTGGGGATGGATGGTCCGAGATTTTATTGGTATGTCAGGAGTACTGTGAGAAGAATTCATGAATGTGTTTTCAATCTTGTTTTTTAAATGGTTTTGTTATTTTTCTTTAATTTGTTTGATTTTGTAGGTATATGTTATCTGTAATTTTAGTTACTGGAATTGGTTTCACCGTTGTAATTAAATAAAAAAATAAATATTATAAACGCAAATAGTTTGTGAGTATGGATAGATGGATGAATGGATGGATGGATGGATGTTTGTATTTCTTTCAATCACAAACTATTGAATGGATTTTAATTAAATTTGGTTTGGAATTACCGCGTTACACGCGGGTGAAACCGCGGAACGTCTGCTAGTAATATAATAAAACGAACCAATTCTGCGTAACCAGCATGGTACGAAGTATGTTTATCCCTAGTGATATAACTATTTAACGTAGTACAGCAAACGCTTCATGGATATGGGTACCCTGAACAAAAAGTTACGAAAGTATCTTATGTTTCCGTGACCCCCAGCGCAGGTGAGAGACTGAACATTGGGGTGGTTTTTAGTCAGTAAGTGTCTGAACATTCATGAGAATTTTTCACCCTGTGCCATAAAAAAAGGTTAGAACCCTAAAAAAAACTGCGTGCGATCCGAGCGAGCGGTGCCAGTGGTGCCGGGAAAGCAATCAGCGAATATTACATTGAAATTCGCTGTCATGTAAATACATACATATAGAATACCTAGATACTCTTTATTGTACACCATACAAAAATACAAATTATAACTTTAAGGGTTACATAGGGTGTTACAATGGGCGGCCTTATCGCTAAAAGCGATCTCTTACAGACAACTTTAAATAAATAAATAATAAAAAGGCTTGAAATCGGGTTTGGCCAGTAACATAATTATATAACTATATCTACTTCAGACATGAAAAATAACGTAAAATATATGTAAAGCCAACTGTGTTACGTTCCCCTTATTTAAAGTCGGATTCCAATGAGATGAAATAGTTTGAGACTACGTGTTACAGAAGCAATTTCGCTTTAGGTATGTCAATCAAGCTTTAGTACCTAAAGTCTTCCCAGAATTTCGCTCGTGAAATTACTAATTATACGTTGTCGCTCAAAATGATCTCATAATTCAACACTTTGTACCTAACATTTTACAAATTCAAGACCAACCCAAAAACAGCTTGAAACATGAATAAAATAATCATTAATCCGCCTCCATTGAAATGATAAACAAAACGGGTCACATTTTTCACTCAAAACCCGCGCAGACGTGATTTAATAGAATACTAAAGCGAGAGGGTAAGTTAAGACAGCGGCACATCATTAGGCATGAGTTAATGAGTCCACACTTACCCCAGTTACAGGCCCTCTGAGTACCTTCTGTGTTACATACATTCTGCGTCTCACTTAATAATGACGCCGTGCTGATTTATATGTAGGGAAGATTATGTTATGTGAGAATATAGGAGGCAGATTTTGTTGGTCATGTCAGCCATGTTGATATTTAAATATGTGTTTCGTAATTGAATACGTCTTTTATGCCATTTTTCGTGAATAATGATATCTAATGAATGTTTCAAGGATCGGTACTAAGTTACACATTTTTAAATACTTACAGATCATACTTGAAATGCTCTTGCTTAAGCTCAGAAAAATGTATCTGTTCTATGTTTTGCGTTTTAGATGTGGGTTATGTTATTTATTGTGTTCACAATCGCAAGGACAAGGTTTAATTGAACGATAGATTTTACGGTAGGTACAGACGCCAGCACATCAAGTTACCCCAATGCGTCAAATTTTCCCAATTAAATATGAACCTTGTTCTGTTTGACATAAAGTTAAAAAACAATCAAAGATATTTGACACATTGGGGTAACTTGATGTGCTGGCGTCTGTACATGATATTTTTATAAAAATCTCAAATAAAACAACTAAGATTATAAAATAAATAAGTAAGTAGGTATACTTGTCTTTCTTGTCTCTGTAGCTGTTATTTTATCTTATATTTTGTTTCAAAAAGCTCTACGCTATCTATATACAAGTACAATATAGCACACAACCGGCACTGGTAAAGATATATTTTGACCTGGCCTATTATTGCTGACAAGTGGTAGGTAGTTAGTGGCCCTGACGGGTATTTTTTTTTTATATATAATATAATGGGTCTACTCTTGACCTCAATCTTCTCGTCTTTGTATTCCGAAAGTCGTGGGTTGGATTCCACCCAAGACAAATGTGTGTGTGATAAGCACGATCATTGGTCTACGTCAGGGTATTATTTATCTATAATATAAAAAAAGAAAAAAAGAGAAAATAAGAAGAGATTTGAAAATAAGTATGTTTATCAGTTCACTATTTCTCAATGTACTCATAGCACAAGCTCTGCTCAGTTTGGGACTAGATGGCGTAGTGTGAAAGTTGAAAAGGCAAGTAGATAAATAAAGAATTTTAAACTCAACTCAAGACGCATACTTAGGTACAGACGCCAGCACGTCAAGTTACCCCAATGTGTCAAATTTCTTTGATCGTTTTTCAACTTTATGACAAACAGAATAAGGTTCATATTCAATTGGGAAAATTTGAGGGATACATTGGGGTAACTTGATGTGCTGGCGACTGTACATAGGCCAGCACATCAAGCTACCGCCATTTGTCAAACTTATCTGACAGTTTTTCAACGAACTGTATCGCAAACAGAATAAGGTTCATGTTCAATTAGGAAATTTTAACAGTTTGGAGTAGCTTGTGATTACGACTATATTTGCCCTTAACCCGGATCAGTGCACGTGATTTGTATTACACACCCAAAACATCGGAAACACAAGAGGATAAACCATAAGGAAACGTTTATTATTATCTCACTTTATCAAAGAGGAAATGAGCAAATGTAATTGAGCATAACGCGTTGATGGCTCATACTTAATGTGACAGAAATCACCCCTATTCCTTTGTAGGGAGAATATTTTAGTTAATGGAACTAAGATCGCGTGGTGAACTATTTCCCACTCGTAGAAGTCGTAGAGATAAGAGTTCTTGTATTGGGAAAGTTAGTGGTTGAAAAAAATATCAACACATTATTATATCGTACTCCACATTATTCTGCATATTGTTTGTGGTTATGGCTTGTTCTATGGTTAGTCTACTCTTAAGAGTAATTTTATAATAACTTATAACTTTTATTAATATTTGGGCTATCAAATGTAAGAAGATTTTTGCTAATCTGGCCAGTAGTTTCAAAGAGTGTCGCGTTCAAACAGAGGGACAAACCAAGTCTTATTTTTTTATATTTGTGTAGATTTTAGACTGGATAAAATACATTGGAGTAAATAAATATGGACGTTGGAACTACTGAACAGTATTTGAAAGACTTTGTTCACATGAAACAACTTTTCAACATTTTTACAGCATTTTCGTTAAGGTTTTCGAAATCCGTTTTCAAAAAACTAGTTTGCATAACAAATAAAAGCATTGGTGATAGTTCAATTTTCCATAAAAACCGACAATCGAAATGAACAGCGGTAAAAACCAAATTGTATTGTGCACTGAAAAGGAAATATCATATAGCGCAGCTTTAACATTAAAAAAACGTTTAGTTTTATCGAAACCGTAAAATCCGTGTTGAATGAACATGGGTTCTTAATCAATGAAAGTAACCATTTTTTCACACATTGATTTTTAAAAAAACTAGAGAGACTTAGGGTCTTAGACAGACCCAAAAGAGGTGTGTTCTGAGACCACTTTCTAATGAGAAATCAAAATCCATTTCTATACTAGACTGAAAATTAGCACTTTTTTAACGCCATCATTTGAGACAGGGAAGACTTAACATTTTGTCCTTTAAATTCTTCCAATTCTTAGTGTTTTATTGGGAATAGACAATAGCACAAAAAACTTCACAGCCACCAGATCCAAGAAATTAAATCTAAATTTATTCTATATATTTTGTTCAACCGATGTCAATGATATACATATAAAATAAACGCAGAGAGAACTTAATTGAATAAAAGTCGCTTTGATACTTGCTCGGATTTGATTCTACTATCAAATGCATGAAGCCTAATGACTGGGCATTCCTGACTTAATACATAACACTCAAAGTATTCCTTTGTACCTATGTTCTACTGCAACTAAACAATCATTATATTCATTTATTCACAACTGGACCGAGTTGTGCCATAATGATCCAACCCACATTTTTACCGAATTTGAGTTATCTATACTAACCAATCTAAAATGAGCCATATTTTCATGTGGCAAAGACTCATTTTATTATCTGCTTCCTAGAAAAAGATATACTGAAAGTATACCATTCCACATCTATGGGACTTTTGGAAAATAAATTGCCAAAATGATTCATGTCATTTGGAACAAAATGTTTCTGGTAAATTAATACAAATAGGTTTTGCCAAAATGATCCAGGTACACTTATTAATCATTGTAGCAAAACTGATTCATATTAATTTTCGAAAAAAAATCTCTATAAAGGATCACCACTACTTAATTTTTATGAGAAGCGGTTTTGACGAAGGGTTTCAAGAGCTCGACATTAAAAACAGCCAGAAAAGGAGTATGTGTCATGAAAACTTACAAAAAGAATCTGGTTTCACTATGGCCGCGTGGCAAAGAGATATCTCAGGCAAAGCTGGATGGCATCTATGTCGTCAACGATTATGACGGTCTATGATGCATTTCATCCCAGATGCCTGTAAAATTTCTACAAAACATTTAAAGGGAACAAAAAGGTAACTGAAGATGTTGACCGATTTGGGACCCTTGATTTTGACATCGAAGAGAATTAGTTCTGTTAAGACAGTTAACGTTTCGTTTTGTTTTTTTTTTCTCCACAAATAGGTATATTATGTACTTCAATAAAAAAAAATAGGTTTATTATTCATACCTAGACACTCTTTGTATGAAAAACTTGCGTAGATATTAAACTGATTATGGAAGTGATTTGGATCATTATTGCAAAATTAATTTTGACACAGTGTCATACAAATTTATTTTTTGCTGAAATGATCCAGACGATATTTCTCTCAATATCTTAAAAAGTAGCAGCAGCTGTATATTGTAAAGCATACTATTAGAAACCATATTCAATATTCCCAATATTGAAACCTTCATATGTAACAAAATCGAAATGTTTAAATGGAAAAACTTCGTCTGAATGTTTAAACTGAAATAACTCAAAATGTGTTCATTGTAGGGTGGATCATTTTGGCACAACTCGGTCCCTGCACTGTTTCAAGATCGTATAAGTGAAAAACAAAAAAAGATCGATGATGCAACACTGAATCAAAGCTAGTTCATTACCCCACCTTTTGTTTTATGTACCTACATAGATATAATCGGAGTAAAGTCTTTATTGTACTCTTTGTTAAAATGCAGAGTTAAGAAGCCGCCACGTTCCTTGAGCCTAGCATTCACACAGTGACGTATTTAAATTAGGAGGGTATTGTTTAAGAAGATTGGGTGTTGCTGGGATCTTTTTCAAGTCTGTATTTTAATTAGGATTTACGTAAGTTTTTCGCCACGTAACAAAGCAAACAGGGTTTTTTTTATTCGAGTGGTAAGTGACTTACTATGTAAGTATTAATCTATACTTTATTTCAGAAAAAGTCTATTGTGTATTTATAGTATTAATATAGACTAACACTTCACTCGCGGCTTCGTCCGCTTAAGTTTCGTAATTTTCACTTTAAACCGGCCACTTCGGCTTACAGCTGGTCAAATCAGTAAAAACCACACCGAGAAACCCGGAGTGAAGTATACTGTCAATGTCTAGCATTAGTATGGATGGAATTACAGCTTAATTCGCCTCCATTTCACGCTCATTTTAACAGGGTGGTTTTTGAAGAATAGCACTACAGCTGGTGGTCTGCGTCTGAGTGTGTGTTTATGTACAGACGCCAGCACATCAAGTTACCCCAATGTGTCAAATTTATTTGATCGTTTTTTTAACTTTATGGCAAACAGAATAAGGTTCATATTAAATTGGGAAAATTTGACACATTGGGGTAACTTGATGTGCTGGCGTCTGTACAAAATGTTTGTAAACGCACCCACGACACAGCAGAAGATCTAATTGTCTAAAAAACAAAAAGAAAATGTAATTCAAAACCCTTCAGTGTTGAATGTTTCGACTGTCTTTACTAAGTGAAAAAACAACAGAATAAAACATAAAAATTGGTTATGATTTCCATGGCAATAGCTCAATGGCAGAGCAGTGGTGGCCCAGTGGTGGCGGCCCCGACTTACGAACAGTAAGTCGTGGGATCTAACCCAGGCAGGCGCACTACTTTGTGTAATTTATTTCGTCACAATTGCTCTAAAAAACGGTGAAGGAAAACATCGTGAGGAAACTGGCATGTCCTAGAACCATAAATTCGAAGACATTGTTACATCCACCAATTCTCACTGGGCCCGCGTTGTAGATTAAAGCCCATACGCAAAATACGCGCTTTGACGTGGAGTTGCGGATACCAGCCCGGTATCTTTAATATTTTAATCTTCAGCCCAATGGCTAAGGCATTGACCTGGCTATCTAAAAGTGGTGAGTTTAATCCCCACTTATTGCACTATTGACGTGAACCCACTCCACAAGCATAGGTATATGTATATCGTAGTTGGACGAGTTAACAAGATTACTAGTAATATACTTCCCACATTGCTAGTAAACTTTTTATGAAAAAAATATATAAGGGGAATCCGGACTCATGTACAGTCAGTAGTACAGTACCAGCACATCAAGTTACCCCAATGTGTCAAATTTTCCCAATTAAATATGAACCTTATTCTATTTAACATAAAGTTGAAAAACGATCAAAGAAATTTGACACATTGGGGGAACTTGATGTGCTGGCGTCTGTACCTACTGAATTCATGATTTTAGGTAATATTTTGATGCCCTTTCACTGTATACCCACATACAATAAACATATGTACCTATATCAGAAAACTAATACTCATAACTCATTCTCGGCTTACGGGCGTAGCTTAGTACTAAATAATGTACAGTCGTTTCCTAAACGTAATATGTAGGCAGGCATGAAACGGCACGCCTAGCCGGTAGCCAAACAAACAGGTATATGTAAGATGGTTGATATTCCCTGAATTCATAAATGTTTATGGGAAACACTGCCTTGTTGGTCTTGAAGTTGTAAGTACTATCATACATCCTCGGATCAATTCCTTCTTCTTTTCTTTTGGTGTCATATATTTTATGCCCTCTAACTTGGCTTCACATTGCCTCGCATGATATGACCAATCTAATGTCTGGACCTTTAAATAGACTGTAACCTTTGAGTTTCATTCGGTGTTTCTTTTCCGAGTAATCAGATATGCAATACTAACCTCAACCAGTTCAACAAAAAAATTATTTAATACACATACATACATATCGTCACGCCTGTAATCCCCGAAGGGCTAGGCAGAGGTGTAAATAATTTAATAAATAATTATTAATTTATTACTTTTATTGTTTGAACTGTTTTAAAAACCAATCTATAGAAATAAATATCATTTATTATGCCGCTGAGAAACATCTCTAAGGAATGTCAGTTTCCTCACGATGTTCGTACCTACAAGAATTAAATTCCTAAATCCGACAAAGAGTTTTTCTATCTGAAAATTTTCAGAAGCATCTCGGAGTCTACGTTTGTGCCCGGTTGAAAGCAATGGGCTCGTTCCCTATTACATGACACTTAAAACATAACTGGCGACATGTAGGTGTTTCATAGGTAGCCCTCTGTCGTATAACTCTTGTAGCATACCTTTTGCAGAAGTGATTTAATGTTAAATCATTCAAGTTCTGCAGAGAAATCTAAACGCTTAGTAAAATTGTCTCAATTTGTTGCGATATTCTTTATTGTCCTTCTAAGTTTTATCACTTATTAAACTAATTATGCTGCTCTTATTGTAGCCAACACGCCTGTGATCTGGGTATAAGTCCAGACTTCAAAATATTACAGAGATTCAGATTCTACTGCTTAGCAGTCCATAGCGCATGCGGACACTTAAATAAAAAGAAAATTTAATTTTATAGAATATTATAGATATGCCGTTCAAAATGACGTCTAAGTTTGTTGAATTATAAATATGCAATAATCAACAACAGAGTCCAGTACTCTTCTACTCTGGTAATTTTTTAAAATCTCGAAAGTACCGTGTTTCATTATAACTCTCATTATTGCTCTAAAATACAAGGCTTAAATCGACGCTTAAGAAAAAGGTTCTATTCAAAAACAATCTTGAATATTTTGTATAAAGATTTAGCAACAAAATATTAGCAAGGAAAAACTCTACACGATGTTTAGTTTCGTAATACAACAATCTGCTTGTACCCAATATTAATATAATACGATGTTTAACAAAGATATGCCTTTAATTTTGATCCCGTTGTATTCTCATAAGCCTTTTATTTTCATACGAAAAATGTATCTAATATGTAAGATTAAATAGCATATTTTGTTTTCAGTTTCAATCATTTGCCGCTCCTTCGTAAAGTAATCCGCTATGATGGATTAGATAGCAGGAGTATGAATTTTTTATATGTGCGTTGCGGAGCAAAGAGGAAACGAGTGCTTTAAAACAAAAGATTAATACTACCAGCCAGTAATTGTCCCACAGCAGGGCAAAGGACTCTGTTCAAAGAGGAACGAACGAGCATTGATAACCACGCTTGTACGCTGCGTATTTGAATAACAGAACCTCGCCCCGTTGGGCTAGTGTTTCCATAAGCTACTTCTAGGAATAAGGTAGGTACTGAGTTCAATCCCGGGTCGGCCAAATGATAAATAGGTCAATCTATAGGGTGCATATCAGTCTAAGTAAAAGTCAAATCATTAAACCATTTAAAGGCACTTCCTACGTCAAATTTACAAGTTATGTAATATAATATTTTAAATGAATTCTAGTTGCCTCTTCAAAAAAGTTGCTTTGAATGGAGATGAATGGGTAAGAAACTCCATAGTTATTCTATAAAAACTAAGAAATTCGAAATTAAATCAAAATGTTACATTTCGAACAACCTATAAGCTAGATTAAAATGTAATAGAGAAAAGTATGTATACTTATTCTTTTTCATCGAGAGAAAGATTTTATTTTCGCTAAGTAATAGGCTTAGCTGGGCAAATTGTGATTCAATAATAAAACTAGGCATAATCCATTTTGATTTCACTTTTATTGGGTCGAGACAAAAATATATGTCTAAATTAATAATGTTATCTTAGCTGTTCATAAAAATATAAGAAAACGATTACTTAGTTCCAAATAAGAATAAAAATAATAATTTGATTTGGAGACTCTCTTGAATTATAAACTTTCTTGAAATACGAACAGTCTTAATTGCATCAATAGTGTGGTAGTCAAAATACTAGGTACTGTTGAGTATGAGGCCCTGGGTTTGATTCCTGGGTTAAGCCAGTATTTAAATCTTAAGTTTGTCAGTAGCAGCTGTATTTTTACTTGGTTGCTGGCAACAGGCTCGCCGTCTGTTACATAATAATAATACCAGCCTGTTACTGTCCCACTGCAGGGCAAAGGCCTCTTCTCATACAGAGATGGCTCGAGCATTATCACCACGCTTGCTCAAGGCGGATTGGCGATTTCAAACTTATATTAAGTATAAGCCCAGGTTTCCATGTAACTTAATAATCTAGCAAATGTGAGTATACTATAGGTTTACTTCTGCAATTCAGAAAGAATGAGCATGTTATGTCGTCTTAGACGGAAAAGTTTTAATCAATTCATATTGTAACGGTTTGTTAAAAGTCCTACAAGAATTATGTAACTTTACCCTCAATCATAATATTTCGTTTTAGTGTACCTAGATAAAAGGCATGACTAAGTAGCTAGTTCAAAATGTAGAACCCAATACAGTTGCTTATGATACCGCTCCAAATTTTGTGGAGTTTAGTTTTATTGTTGAAAATTATGTAGGTACTCTTACTACCCACTATGCGACCTTTTTTATAATACGCGCGCTATGTACAGAAGTATTATTAGGGTATTGCACCGAAATAGAGAAACAGAAACGCAATGTTTTCATTTCGATGATACTTGATACTAGAATGTGGATCATGGTGTAAGAATATGAGGAAAATTTTTAGCAGCACTTACTTACTTTTTGGATTCACTTGATTTTAAAACAGTAAAGGAAAACATCTTGAGGATACCATAGACAAGACATGTATGGAAGAAGAAAACATCCTTTTTTTTAGGGGTGGAAAATCCTCATGGATGTCCCCCACCCTGGGTAGGGCGGAGGGATCTGTCAGACTCTTACTGACTAAAAAACACCCCGTGTTCCTTCTCAAACCTGAGCCCGGGATCACGGGAACAGAAGATACATCCGCGACCCCCGCCTGGTGCCGGGGCCTCGCCAAATTAGCGAGGGGAGTGAGGTGTTAGACTCCCCTTGCGACGTCTAAGAGGGGCGCGCGTGAACACGTTGCGCCGCCACCTCGGGTCTATGTACGTGGGGGGCGGCGGACGTCCCCGTGTCCGTCAGGCTGGAAGAGGGCGTTATCCTTCCTCCGCCTGCGCCCGGTGCGTCTGCTGCGGGCCGGGTGAGTGGAAGTAATCTCCCTCTCCCTTTCCGAAGCCTCCTTCTGCGAGATGACCGTTTCGCAGAAGGACACCACTGCGTCCCAGGACTCGACGCTGCCGACCATCCTCTCGACCACGGCCGGCAGCGACAAGTCACTGCCTAAAGAAGAATACATCCTGTGCCAACCTCAAGTACATTGAGATAGGGCCAGAGAATGATTGTACAACATATAGCCGGAATGAAAAGAGAAATATTTCTTAATTTAAAGTAGACAGGTAAAAAATACCTATGGTATGTAGTCCACATTAGTGTGCATAAAGTATTAGATCAATAAATAATTTTCTAGTTAAATTTTATGCGATTTTATTGTTAAGAATTTCTGCCGACTTCGAAATTTTAACCCACCATCTTGGCTATATAGAAATCTTTTCATCCATTATGGGGTCGCAAAGTCATAAAAACTTATATTCCTCTAACGAAGACACAGAACCTTCGGTGCGCGAGTGAGACTCACCTTTGCCGGTTTATTTCTTTTTACACTCGTTTTCTCTTAGAAGGTGAAAATATCTGCGAGTAGCATCTACAAAGTACGTTGAGGCCACTTACAGACGAGCCAAGACGCTTAAGTACCTGCCGCAATAACGCGTTTATGTGAAATCTTAAATTAAAAAAGTAGATAAATAAACTAAATACTTAAAGAGTATATACGCCAGACTTTTACGCTAGGATTCCGCTGAATAATTCATTGTTTTCTTCGTTATATGTTGCAAATGAAGTTGTCTTTTTTTATTAAAAAAACCTTATTAGCAATGTGGGTTGCACAATACTAGTAGTCTTGTTAATTATGCTAAATATGCTTGTGTCTGGAGTGGGTTCATGTCAACAGTGCAATGGGTGTGTATCGTACTCACTCATCACCAGGCCGTCGCCTTAACCACTGAGCTATTACCGCTTAAATTAATATAGGTTCATTATAATATACCTGCCTCGCTGTCTCGTTAGTTGAATGATCGCAAGTGCTTTAGTTGAGCATAAATTCCTGGGTGCAATTCACGGGACAGGCAAAGCGTTATTGAGGTATTCCATCAGGTATGTACCTATATATCAGTAACATCCCGGTGACTGAGTTTAATCCCGGTGGCAATACGCTCGCTCTTACATGGAGCTCAATCATGATCGGCAAAATGTTTTGAAATGTTTTAGGGAATATAGGTTTACGTGTGATATTTTTCATTACAATGAACAATTTGCTAACAAAAACAAGGAAAACCTAAAAGAATAATATTGACTGTGAAAATGATTCTCTTAAGTTTTCCGTGTGTAACCTTCCACGTTTTTGAAGAATCATCTTTAGCAACAACAAAGCATAAAGTGGACCAGAATTTATTACGTTTTTCATAACAGGAAATCGTAGAGAGGCCCTCGAAATGGACGAAGTGATTTATTTGATTGAGGTATTTTACTGTAATCTTTTTTTTACAAAGAGTTTTTGTGTCTTGTGTAAAAGTTCTGACAGCAAAATTTTATGAGTATAACGTTTTTGAAGTAAAACTTCTTAACGCATGCTTGAGTTGGAGAGTAAGCTGGTGAATGAGTGACGAGAGCGTTACGAAAAGTGTGATCGGACAAGTCGAACGTAATTTTAAAGGGAAATATAAGTTAGTGAACATAGAAAGAGGAAGAGTAACGTTTCGTATATTACTGCAGGGGTAAGAGAAGTTTAGGATAAAAATATAACCCATAATGTTTAATGCTGCCTTCAGAATAGAACTGTATAGAATGTTCTTTATTGTACACCATAAAAACTTACAATTAATAACGGCCTTATATTTAAAGTAGATTATATCTTATATCAATATCTCGTCAGTGAGCTAATAATATTTCCAGCCAGTAGCTGTCCCTCTACTCTGTATGCCCTTTTATCGTGCACAGAAGGAATAATCAATGATCACTATGCCTGTTCAGAGAGTACTGGTAATTTTCCAATCGGTGAATATTAGTAATCTAGAACTTTCAGAACGATCTATTCTATAACCTAATTATGTTTCTTTTTTTCGTGTTGTTAGTGACTAATCTGAAATCGCCAATCCGCCTTGAGCAAGCGTGGTGATTAATGCTCGAGCCTTCTCTATATGAGAAGAGGCCTTCGCCCTGCAGTTGGACAGTAACAGGCTAGTATTATTATATTTTTTTTAGTGACTAATCTGGTGTCAGAACTTTTATGCCACTTACGGGCTTCTGACTTAGCATCACATGACATCGAGAAATATCTCTCGGGCATGCCGCAGTTTCCCCACAATGTTTCCCGTCAACATTTATGAAACAAATGGCAATTAAACGATACGCACTTTAATCTTTAATCAGAAGAATTAGCGGACCATGGGTTTAAACTCGAGACCTAAGACTTTGCTTTGGTCTCATCACTAGCTTGTCACTGCTAACAACCGTTGTTACAATTTACACCATTTGAAAAAAGAACAAATTATCTTTTGGTCGTCTTGCCAGACACAAAACACCGTCTACATTAATCCAACCGCCATTTACACACTGCTATGATTAAAACCTTCATTGTACAATTTGCTTGAACCAACCTTCGTGGTGGAATCCCCAGCGGTTAGTACAATAGTACCAGTATGTTACCTGACGCCGTTAAATCTCCGGTTTACAACACGATAATGTCTCCTCGCGGCTAATGTTGGCCATCATGTTGGCTTTAAACTTGCTACGGACGCGTCGAGAATATACCGAGCCTGATTTTAGTGTAGTTTGTATGTTCTACCTCCGGATTTCGTTGGCTGAAAGTTGATTAAAGAGTGTTTTGAATTTGTGAGGTTATTAAACTGAACTATCGGTTGTATTAGAAGGTTTTATAAGGCAGATGTAAGTGGAAATTCCGGGAGCAAATACCCTAGAAAGGCTTTAGTGCGTAGTGCTCGCAACCAGGGGGTCGAGTCTGCTATTGCAATCGTGTCTCAATGACCGGTCAATGATCGATTTTTGACGTATAACGTCAAACTTATAACACATTTCCTATACAAAAACTGTCAAGGTTGTCAAATATTCGATCAATGACCGGTCATTGAGACACGATTGCAATAGCAGACTCGAGCCCCAGAATGCGTGTGTTAGCGTAGAGGCAGTAAAATAAATAAGAATTGTAGCTGATGGTGCTTTATAATTCTGCCTGGAAGACATGAAGTCTAAGTTTATGTAAGTAAATATCGCTTGTTACAGGTCGTTTAGTTGTCCAAACTGGTTGCCAATCGGTACCAATGCAAAGCGTATGTTGGCATCATTCATTTTATGGCAAAGAAAATGTTGTTGCCGTTTTCCGATATCAAGACGCCATTAATCAAAATGTATAGACGCCAGCACATCAACCTACCCCAAACAGTATTTTTTTTCCCAATTAAACATGAACCTTATTGTGTTTGCAATAAAGTTGAAAACCCATCAAAGAATTTGACACATTGAGGTAGGTTGGTGTGCTGGCGTCTGTACAGTTGTAGGTAACTGACCCCATGGTGGTCAATTTTATTAGACATAGTTCGATGACTATAGAGAATATGGGAATACCCAAAAGGCAGACAGTTGATTATTCACTGAACAATAACTAGAACTTCCATAATTTCAAGAAGTGCTTTGATATTCTTGGGAAGTTCAATCAGGTGGTTTATAAATAGAACCTAGCATAGAACTAAAACTTACTTGTGAGGTATAGCATGAGTTAAATTTCATAATATAACATCAAGCCTGTTTGCCTCTAAAGGTTATCCAGAGATGTACTGCTAAAACAACCACGTTTCACTTGTATGTTTAAGTCCAATGTAATAAGAGGTAAGCCTAATGTCACTAACCAGTCCCAAATCCAAACTCCGGGATGCTGCTGAGTAAAAACACAATAACCCTTGGTCCGACTTGGGAATCGAACCCACGTCCTCATGTAGCACTTGCGACCACCAGACCAAAGAGGCATTGAACATGAACCTTATTGTGTTTACAATAAAGTTAAAAACCTATCAAAAAATTTGATACATTGGGGTAGGTTGATGTGCTGGCGTCTGTACGTATTATTTTTCTTTTTTAACTTTTTCTCACTATCTTTATTTAATGTTATTACTTTTGTAAACATTTGAGCACAATGTATCTACCAACATTTTAATGTAATTGTCAACTCCATTGCTATTTTTTATTACCTTGAATCTATCTCAGTACGTTTTACTCTAGGTGCATCGTTCTCATATAAAAATCCGATTAATGTGTACAAAGTGTTGTAAAACCTATTTTAAAAGAGTAGGTATGGAGTTTCTTGCCCATTCTTCTCCATACGAATCTACTTTTTGGAAGAGGCAACTAGAATCATTTTTATATTTAAGTTAAGTAACGACCTAATTGAAATAAATGGTTTGACTTTGACTTTAAGTCGAAGTCCACACAGGATACATGAAAACAAGCAGATGTTTTTATATTATTAATTTGGGCCCATTGATGTAATTGCTGTACGGGGCGTCCTAATGCAATTATAAATAAAAACTTAATAACAAAATGACCAATCTATATCTATATCTATATCTATCTATACTTATAATAAATCTGTAGAAGTAAAATTTCTGTACATTGAAAATATCAAAAAAATAAATAGCAGGGGGTGTTACTAGACTGACACCGAACCCAAAAATATGATTAAAAAAATTTTTGTCTGTCTGTCTGTCTGTCTGTCTGTCTGTCTGTATGTTCAGGTATCACGCAAAAACTACCGGTTCGATTACGATGAAACTTGGTGTACTTATTCTTTGATATCCTGGGCACCACACTGGGTACTTTTTATCCCGGAAAAGTATATACAATAAAAAACAAACTTAATTTTGCGGTTCGATCCCTAGACCCGACTACTGTACCAACCGCAAATAATAAGTTTGTCGTAGGTTACGTCACCCGCAGTGGAGTTCACCAAAGGGCACACGGCTAAGATATTATAATATTTAATCTTAAGATACAATATCGCTCGCCATACAATTCAATGGACTATCACACACTAAGAAGATAATTATGCACATTGAATACCTATCTATTCAAAATTAATATTGGAAGATGATTGGTGATCGATACTGATGCCAAAAATGCAATTAGTGAATGTTTTGTCTTTCTGTCTGTATGTGCACGCATAGTTCAAAAACTATTATAGGGATTTTAACCAAACTTGGTACGGTTGTAGGTAATCAATTATAATACGCCTGGGCAGGTTGATCTTAGTATCAGTTGTTTTACACATGGTCAGTTGTACGGCGCTCTTTCCCGGGTCCGTAGTTTCAGAAATCTTTATGCATACATATCGGAAGGATCAACTTTGAAAGTAGTCTATCCGGAAGTATTATGCTAAAATTATTACGTTTTTATATCAACGCACAGCCCCAACCGCTGGTATTAGAGACATGAAACTTGAAGGGGTGTTCTTAGTGAAGAGTAAGTCTTCCATAAAAAACGATTTTTGAAAATTCAACCCTTAAAGGGAAAACATAGGGGACGGAAGTTCGACATCCACGCGGGCGAAGCCGCGGGCTAAAGCTAGTTAAATAATAAAAGAGGTCATAGGAATGCCTAGTGCTGCCATATTGTGTCTGAAGGCGTAAACTATGGCTAGGACACAAACCTACTATTACTTACTTAATTATGAATACTAGGTTCCTATAATTAACCAATCACCTGCCATGAATAATGAAACATGCTGTCATGTCAAATGTCTAACATACCTACTAAGACTCTAAAAGGGATTATTTAGCTTTCAAGAATATTTACTGTTAATTGGTTGTTGATATTAAAGAGCAAAAGTTGAATGGCCTTTTTCCGTCGATTTTAAAGTTGGTTAGCGTAATTCGGCGAAAAACCTTTACACTGATGAATAGACATGTTCTTTACTTATTAATTTAAATACTTCAAATACTTCAAGCACACAAAACATAGGCAGACTTAAAGACTTAGGCATTTTCTACCAGTCAACCTTTAGTTCATGCAGATCATGCAAACAGTGGTAGGTGCAATTCTGTAAGAAAATTGAAAAGAAGTAAACATAATTTATTTATATAATAATTATGTTAACAAAAAATATGACAAATATCATAAAATATAATGCTATAGCCACATAGGTAACAAATAGAGTGCCTGTCTCATTGGTCTAATGGTCGCAAGCGCTTTTGCTGAGCATGTGGTACTGGGTTCGATTTCTCATGTCAGTTTTTTTAAAGAAAAATAGAAGACTAGAAATGACAATAAATAATTACTACAACAAAGTAGACAGACAAATATAATACCACTTCTGTGGTATTACATTATACTAAGAAAAGTACCTACACTATTTGTAACGTGTAGTATATACTTAATAGGAAATGCAGTTCAATACTACTAGACTGAAATTATTATGGCTATTTATTGAAGATCAGTTGTTATAAATGTCTTACTTTAAGTGTTTAATCTGGTTGCTATTTATTGATTTAATTTAACACCCTACCTCCTGCGACATGCAAAACCAGTAGAAGGAAGCTATCATCGACAAAAGTTTTCCCACAAAAATAAATTCGATGTAATTTACCGTCTGACATATAACTACCTGGAATTTATTCCGATGAATATTCATGTCGACTGATTCACAACCAGCTGAATCAGTGTTACCTATAAAATATGGGATTTTTACGAACAAAAATTTGAGTTAGTGGCGCTATCAATTTTACCAGCACGATCATTTCAAGCCATTTAAAAGTTCAAAAGCAGTTTTATTAAATCGATTAGTTTCTTTTGAGTAAATTAAAAAATGTCTACCATCTGCGTTTTTGTTTAAGTTCTTATTCAAATAACCTTTGACTTGGGTGCGTTACGTTAGAGATTGAGATGTTCTGAAGTAGGGGAAAATAGATATGGTAATAAAAACGGTGGCATCTCGGTATAATAGGCAATTTATTTTCTGGAGATGACTTTTTGTGACTTTTAAGTTACGTTACGTAGGTATAAGTTTACTAAGTTCTTATAAATGCACGGATATGAACATACTAAGACGAATATGATGTTTATTATAAACGTCAAGACACACGTTTAAAAATAAACTTAATTATTAGTGCATATAATTTACATTAGTTCTTTGAGATACAGAAATATCATAGTTTGATGGACAGGGGTCTTACTAATTTGTAATAGCCTGCTAAATTATCATAGACTAATGACAGCACTGATGTTACCTAGGCTAAGCTCTTTTCATAAATAAAAAATATTATTATCATTAGAGCATATCATTAACAAACCAAAAGGGATGGATATTGACATAACATGGAGATTTAATTTATTCAAATACATACCTTATTACCTACCCACCAAGAAAGTTTACGTTTTAATTAAATTAATAAATTAGATTATTAAATGAGAAAACTGTCGTGGAATTTTACTCAAAATCTACTCAGTGATTTTTTTATACCAGTTAAATGGATCTTAAAACAATTAACTTAAGTAGCATCGTAACTCAACGCTGGTTCTAATTTGAAGAGTGATCGGCTGTCACAAAAGAGAATAATTGGTACGGGCGTATAATTAACTTAAACTTTTTCCTGCTGACTTTTATTTGGGTCATTAAATACTCGTTTTTCTTTTATTTGTTCGGTCCTATCCTGTTGAAAGAAATAAAGGAGAATTAAGCTGCTCTGTGTTTCTCCGCGGTAACTAGGGCGAGAGTTTATTGAAACAGTAGGTATAAGTATTTATGAACAATGGCTTTTTCGAAATCAATGCATTTTGCAAACAGGGCTGTGATGGCTACTATGTATGAGATTTTAGTATTTAAGTTCTTTTTTCTTCTTCTGTACCTATAACTAAACACGACGATATAATTGCATATGCCTGATCGTTGTATTGGAGCTAAAAACTTTAAAGTCCACCCTAAATAATCTTAAGGCCTATTCAGACATAGCGGTATTCGCTACCGTCTGCGGCAGAGAAAACCCAGTAATATTACTGTTCAGACCTAAGCGGTATTCGCTACCGTCTGCGGCAGACAGTAGCGAAATTGATACTAAATACCTGAGCGAAACCCGCGCGGTATGTACCTCTACCCACAGCGGCAGCGAATATCGCTCAGGTCGCTCTAGCGGTGGTACTTGATACTAAATACCTGAGCGAAACCCGCGCGATATGTACCTCTACCCACAGCGGCAGCGAACATCGCTCAGGTTTGAATAGGCCTTTAATTCGATGCAGTGTCTCTCTTGATGCCCTTCCTTAGCGCGTAGTCGCTTAGTTTAGCAATTTGTATACTATAGCTCTACTTTTATTTAATACAGACCACAATTCGAAAGAGCCTTTTATCATCAACTAATTTCAGTTTTTTTTTACTCGTTATCCTTGCCTAGATCCTAGTTTATTTAGAATCGGGGCCAAAAGTCTTGTGCTTTCATGCATACATACATACATACATAAACTCACGCCTTTTTCCCATAGGGGTAGGCAGAAACTACAGAGCGCCATATGCTACGATTCTTACATACTTCTTTTGCTTCGTTTACATTCATACATGTTGTCATACACACACGCCGGTTGCGAGTACTACGCACCTGACCTTTCTGAAGAACCTCACCAATAAGGTCTATGTATGTCCTTCTAGGGCGTCCCCTCCCGGCGTTCCCACTTACATCTGCCTTGTAAATACCTTTAAACTTCCATACATATCTTTATTTTAACGTTATCCCAATAATTACCTTTTTTGAAACCATATAATAACTAAGCTAAATATAATGCGAGTAATAGAGTAAAACCCGAGGGAGTTCATAATTGCATTGTCCATTATTTGGTCGTAGTGAAACGTCCAATGACGTTGTAAGTGTGGACATGACAAAACTTTATTCCCTTACTAACACACAATCCATGCATACAGTTATTCACTTCTCTATTATGGATTAATTATATTATTATGTACTTATTAATGAATACCGTGATGACCCCAGTGGTTAATTTTGGCCTTGTTTGTGGTACTTACGTAGTTGTCAAACCCGTGCAAGTTAGGTGTCTTCAAGACTAGAATGAATAGGCTCTTAATAAACCAGTGCGCTTCACCATCACTGATTGCATCACTGCTTACCATCAGGTGGGATTGGAATCAAGCACTAGTTTATAGTATTAAAAAAAAAATGACAATGTGGCTTTTCAATTCCTATGTATAACAAGCATGCAGAGAAAATCTGGACTAGTCAATAAGTTTGAAATGGCCAATCTACCCTGAGCATGCGTGGTTATAAATACTCGTGGATATGTATGACACTTACATGTTTTTTTTATTCAAAGAGAAAATCTAGGTGTATATCTAAAACCAGCACTAGGAATAGCTTTAAATACTGGCTGTATCTAATGCCGTCCATCATACACAGTATCGGACAACATAACACCTAAAACCAATCTAAATTTAGTTGAACAAAGAGCGTGATACGACACACAAAGGCGGGCAAGCTTCCTGCACACCCATGAACCGGATGGTAACGCAAATACAGAACATTAGGTCCCCAAATTGACAATCGTTATTAACAAAGGATGCTGTTCACACTGTTGGACATTAGAACGGTCATTTCATTTAGTTGTTTGGAATTAAACTAGCAAAGATAACCCGTTTTCTAACACAGGAATGCGGAAAATATTATGCCGAGACAAAATGTTCGGTGGTCACATATTGCTAGCTAGTTATGGTTTAACCTAACCTTACCACCAAGAATTTTTACAATCAGTTCAGAAGTTTTTGAGTTAATTGCCAACATTTTTTTCTTTTGTCCTCTACATAATATTAAGTTTTGTAGTATAGATTAGACCATGGTTAATAACTTCAGATAATGAAGCTATTGATCAACGAATCAACGATTAATAAAGTCCGAAAGTGTAGAATCCGGAATATAATAAATAAATAAAAACTTATATACGAGGACATGCACTGATAGCAACATTTTTTATCGAAACAAAAAGGAACCAAATAATATACATAAAAGTATATGAAAAAGCCGGCGAAGAGTGAGTAAGATTCACTCACACAGGGTTCCATACCTTGCTAGAAAAATATTCTTCCATTTGTTGTAAAAACACAAAGGTTTTCACTATATTATGAACCTTTTGGCGCAGCCGTGAGACATGCCATTTTTATGTTTTTTTTTTTATTTATGTCATGTTTTTATTTTGCATGTTTCAATCTGTTGCCAATAAACGTTGTTTTCTTTAATTTCTTTCTTTCTCGTAAGTAGGTACCTATCACAGATTTTTAGCTTTGGAAATGGTATTTTTAAAAACATTATTACAACAACAAAGTCAATAATTATACTGCATACATGCAAACAAAACTATGATAATATAACACACTATATTTAAACATATTGCAATGAAAATAACACTACTACACTACTAATACTCAAGAGTGTTCTAATCTATGATCAATTCCTTCGCTTATTCTGAAAGTTGACAAGCGCAAGTAAGGTTTGTAAAATTCTAAATTCAAGGTGCATACTTATCAAAACTTGTTCCGGAAATAAGCACCTGGACAAAATCACACCATGAGGGTTCTTTAACACTATGTAAGAACCCTAAAAAAAGAAGAAACAAAACATTCGCAATCTGCACTGCGCTCGTCCGTATTCAGAAAACGAGACATAAGTTTCGGATAGCAACACCATCGTTGGAAAGTTGGAAACGCCTCGGGCCGTTAAAACATTCAGTTTCTACGTAAATAACTTGCTTTGAACATTCGATACAGGCTGGTTAGGACCCAAAGGATTTTACGAGAAGAAATTTGATTTTACACAAAAAACGCTATTGAGAATTTTTGACACGCCAGTTTCGGTTTAGCCCAAATTCCAATTCTGTGAGAATGTATTATGTCACAACTAAGGTTCCATGGCTAAATCTGATAGTCACTATTTATCGATTAGACTGCAAGCTTCAATTATGTATAATTTTAATTTAGATAACTTTTATCTGTGATCTGCAATGCTATTTTGTAATTACCTCTTATAAGGTCCTCACCCTATAGTTGCCTAAACGAACGTTGGACATTAACAGTTCACTTCACGCTGACTTCACGTAACTTTACGATGGGTGCTTTTCATAGAATAGGTCGACTGTTCAAAGTGTAAAAAACACTAGTCGGTAGATACTTAGTTGAAAAATAAGTTTAGTTTTTAAGCATGAGGCTTTGATGGTTTTCTTTCATTCATAATTTGTTCGCGACTTTCAAAACTAGACTTATTTTGTATTAATTGAGATGTACTTTTAACTGTTTTGCATGCCTGAACTGTTAAAAGTAAATTGTTCACTCTCAGTGCAAATCAAGGACTATGTTGTTCTATTCTATTATATATTAAAGATCCTCGGTTTATCTGGAAATATCTGTATAGGTATAAATCATAAGCGTGTATACGAAAGTTCCCATATTCGTCTGCAAACTTATCTCTGACACCGTGACGAAACGGAGAAAGTTAAATGAGTAAGAAAATCTATGGGTTGTTTGGTTGGATCCGGCTCCAGTGCTAATTCCCAAACTACTTTATCTTGTTTCGTAGGAACAAGTTTAGGGGACCGAGATTGAGGACACATGCTCGGTTAGACGAAAGCTTTAGATTTATTTATGTGCAATAAAATCTTCTTATACATAAAATTCTCGTGTCACAGTGTTTTTTACAAAACCACTCTGAAACGCCTTTACCGATTCTTATAAAATTTTGTGTGTATTCGGTTGGTCTGAGAGTAGAATGTAAAGTATGTTTTTGAAAAAAAAGGGCTTTACGAAGTTTGCCGGGGCAATTAGTGTTAGTCTAAAAGTTCCGTCTAATAACTATCATCTGGTTTAACAAGGGGTATCATGATACCCAGTAATTAGGTTATCAATAGAGCCACAATCAATTCAAAATATAGTCATAATCTCATCTCGACCACAATCAGTATCGAAAATTAGGCGTATTTTTTACAGATTCGGATCGAGATTTGAATTCGTGCATTTTCAATACGAGTATTGCCCCATTTCGTGTAAAATACTGATAATCATTATTATATACATTCAGTTAGACTAGAAACAAACCCCAATGCAGTGATTATTATAAAATACACTAAAATGGTAGATTTTTTATTGCTTGCTTTTATTTTTTGCTCACGAGTTGGAATACACTTAACTATTTTCTATTGTTAAAAGACAATTATTGTTGATGGCTTTTATTGATTGTATTTAAGCATCCCCTTAATTACACAAAAAACACAATATTTATCTATCACATTTTTTTTTATATAGCTAGACATTTTTTTGCCGATGTAGGTGAGTGTGTCCTATTTTATAACTCTACTTGACTAATTTGGCTGACAAGCGATGTTTGGCGCATGGATTCAACTCATAGATTTCCGTGATTCAACTAAATATTTCAGTTGATCTTCAGCTATCGAACATCAAGTCCCGAGGTTTAAGATGGCGACGTCCGAACTCGACAAATGCAACGGCAATTAATTTGTTAAATGCAGTATTGCTTGCGCCACGATTCAAACTTAGTTCATATTTCTGTTGGAGAAGTTTATGGGAATCTGTTTATTACTTTGATAACTTAAAAACAAGTGCGAGGAGGCATTCATAAGTGGGTAATAGCTAGAACTAGGTAAAATTACACAATTACATATTTGTACTTGTAAAGATTTTTCATATATGAAAATACTATTTATGAAAGTCCTCCATAAGGTGAATGTAAAAGAAATACTTCCATAGAAAATCATCGCGAATTGACATCTTATATTAATACATGTTCGATTCATTTTTAAGAATATTGATGACTATGAGGATTCAAGTTATATTATTAAAGAAGTCATCTTCCGTCGTATTTTGTGGGTAGAATAGAATAGAAAAGAATAGAATAGAATACTCTTTATTAACCCCCCTCCCCCCCCTACCCTTTACCCGTTACTTTTTATCTTTTTTTTTCTCTCTTAACTTTTTTTACTCTCTTTACTTTTTTGTCTCTTTCTTTTGGGTACTACAAACATTATTTTATTTCATTAGTCATTTAATCATTGCAGCCTTAAGACCTTCACAAAAAGAATTTGGCCGCTTCAAAGATTTCCACAACAGTCAATCCTACGCTGCTCTATCGACTTTCTGCGATCCTCATCAAATTATCAGTTCACCTTGTGAGGGCCCACCAACGCTGTACGCGGTCACTACACTAGATTTTTTTGCCCCAAAGATATCGGTTCAGCGCACAACATGCCGAGACTAATGCCACTTAAGTTTAGCAATTTTTCGGACTTTGTTAGTTACTTTGGTTCCTTTGCAGATCACTGTCATCATACTTAATTACAAAGAGTATGTTGCTTATACACCTAAATCTAAAAGTGTGACTTGTGTCCAAAAATCATCACCACAAACATCCTTAGGAGAACATTACATGTGGTACAACTAGAGTCTCATTGACATGATTCCCGATTAAGTATTACCATAGAGTGAAAACGAATAAAAATGTAAACTTGTTTGGGATGGATGCAGCACGGTTATTTTTCTGTTGACACAAAAAGAAAAATAAAGAAGGTAGGTATCGCTTTTGTTTCATTTAATTTTTTTTATCTGTAGGTTCACCAACGATTGTTTACACTAATTATATCATAAAGGTAACATGTACAAAAAGTCTTATAATAGTGCAACAATCACTTAGAGGTAAACTCTGCATGCATTAGAGTTGTACAAGACTGACCAAATAAAACAAACAAGTACCAAATTAACTAAAAGAAAAGAAAATCTACATATTATACAATCTTAGACATCACCGACTGTAAATTGTTAGGCCTCCGATACGTTGAGATACGCCTAATCTGCTCTTACGCTGAGGAGCTTGTTAAGCGGCCAGCAACCGAGCGTGCACTATATTGGTCGTTAAGATACGATCTAATGATCTGGTTTTCGAAGTAGTAACTTTGTTAGTATTTATTAGCATTAGTACTACTATTAGTAGTACTTAGAAACTTATATATAAACCTGCTAGTAGTATAAGTTATTCTTCTTCTTCTTATCGTGTGGTTAGAGCCTAACCTGGAGTTACAGTTTTAATGCCGCTCATGGGCCTCTGACATGGCACCACATGCCCTCGAGAAATATCTCTCAGGCATGCCGGATTCCTCACATGTTTATTTGGCTGGCCTGTTGGTCTAGTAGTTGGTGACCCTGACTGCTATGCCGGAGGTCGTGGGCTCGATTCCCACCCAGGACAAATGTTTGTGTGATGAGCACGATCATTTGTTCTGTGTCTGGGTGTAATTTATCTATACTATGTATGTATTTAGAAATATATAAGTATGTTTATCAGCTGTTTAGTACCCATAACACAAGCTCTCAAGCTTAACTTGGGACTAAATGGCGTTGTGTGAGAAAGTTGTGGAATATTTATTTATTATTTATTTATTTTCACCGGTTTTGAAGCTAGTGATAATACAATAGGATGTTTGACAGAATATAAACATCAAAATATAATTAGTCCATTTAAGCAAGTATTTTTTTTTTCTTTATCAAATTGATGGAAAATTGCTTAGAATAAACGCATTAAAGTTGAGGAGAGGGGGCTTGTAACGTCATAATCTAGTACTAGCAGACGTCCCGCGGTGTCACTCGCGTAGTTTCTGTTCCCGTGGGATTACAGGGATAAAAAGTAGCCTATGTCATCCGGGAATAGTGTAGCTTTCCACCAGTGCAATAATTTTTAAAATTGGATCATTAGTTCCGAAGATTACCCCCTACATACAAACTTACAAACCTACAAACTTACAAACAAACAAATTTTACCTCTTATTAATATTATTATAGATAAACTGTACCGGCTGTGTCGTCATGCGACATTTTGACTCGATGTATCGCCGTTATTTTTTGATTACGTGAAACAAGAACAAATATGTGTCAAATATTTTCTTGTAATCTAGATGAGAAACTAATAAAACAAAAAATTTGTCAAGAAGCCCTTTCGCATATGGGTTCCAACTCGAGACCTGTATTGAGCAATCCGCCGGTCACACCACTAGGCTTATCCAAAACTACTGAATATCTAACATTTTTTACAAACAATAAATATCCTAAAACACAATTTTCGATCGTGATGGCTTCGCCCTTCATGCAGAAGGGTGTAGGTTCAATCCAAACATGTACCTTGTTTAATGACGTCACTGGCATCGGTAAAGTAAAACGTTGTAAAGAAATCTAAACTGCTCATAAATTATACAACTAAAACCACCTTCCAACCTAGAGCAAGCATGGTGGTGGTGGAATCAAATACCCCTTTACCCTGTAGTTACTAATGCCAGTAACAATCCGGTGCAATGCTCTACAAAATAAACCAAATAGTTTGTGATGCTACTTGTATTTAGTAAAATGACACATGCAGAAGTGCCCAGAATTAAGCAAGTAGTCGCGAAACTAATACCAAACTAACGGAAAAACAACAGAAAGTTCACCCAATCAATAAGGTACGATATGGACCGCGTCAATGGCACCCAAATATGAATATACAAGTAATTATAAGCTGATAACTCAGGGTTAAAGCCCTGATAGGCACATTAATTCCAGGTGAAAGCGTCACCACTGACGTGTATTATACTTAAGTTCCAGATCAAACCTGTACTATCCTAGGCCATATTATGTATATATCTAAGGCCATATATTGGTCAAAGTGTCACCACAGACGTGCTTTGTACTTTAGTTTCCGATCAAACCTCGTACTATCCTAGGCCACCTCAAGGTCAAAGTGTCACCACTAACGTGTATTGTACTTTAGTTTCAGATCAAACTTGTACTATCCTAGGCCGCCTCAAGGTCAAAGTGTCACCACTAACGTGTATTGTACTTTAGTTTCAGATCAAACTTGTACTATCCTAGGCCGCCTCAAGGTCAAAGTGTCACCACTAACGTGTATTGTACTTTAGTTTCAAATCAAAATTCGCACTATTCTACTGCTTTGCATGTTTACCTTAAGCTGGTTAAGGTAAACATATGCAAAGCAGAAGGTACTTTAAAAATTGAAATCAATGCAATAAACAGAATATGAAAATTGACTAAGTTCTTACTAACCTGCGAGTACATGAAGTTTTGAATGCTCCACGCTCATCGTAAAACCCAAGCACTTAGGCGTCTACACACAGAACTTCGTGATAAACTCTATAAGTGTGGTAATTTTGTTGAATTCTAAATTAGGACGAATTGTCTTGTCTGGAAATCCCTCAGTGGGCCAACTTTTTCCTTTGTCGCTACAATTGTGAAAGTTGCGGTTTGAGTGAGAACCCACTTATGTTAATTTTGACTTGGATTTGAGTAATTTTGTTGGTTATATTTTCATCTTTATTTCAATTTGAATTATCCACAGAAGGTATCATTTATAGAGTGTGGATGAAAATTAAATAATAGATAAAATAAAATATTCCACAACTTTACACACAACGCCATCTAGTCCCAAGCTAAGCGAAGAGTTATGGGTACTTAACAGAAGATTAACATACTTATATATTTCTAAATACATACATATTATAGATAAATTACACCCAGACACAGAACAAATGATCGTGCACATCACACAAACATTTGTCCTGGGTGGGAATCGAACCCACGACCTCCGGCATAGCAGTCAGGGTCACTAACTACTAGACCAACAGGCCAGTCAAGATGTAATATGTCTTTTTATAACTTTGCGTATTGTATTTTGACTGAGATATGTACAACTGTTTTATAACTAACTAATATACATTATACACTCATACGTAGCGTTGTCGACTGAAAGTGTATCCAGAACACTGGCGACATTGCCACGTTGTATGGCAATGCTGGCAAGTTTAATGAAAGTTAAGGCTACACTGTAGGTATCACACTTAATTGCGAGAGAGTTTTTGAAGTTGATACTAATAGCTATAATGTTATTTTGATTGTTTAAAATAACTATTTGAAAGTTCCCGACGTAGCTACGTATCTTACTTTGTCAGAAAATTACCCGTACAGTTATTAAGAATCCTTTCAAACGCCCACTTAATAGTCAATTTGCTGACTCGTAATAATACTTAGGTACAAAAACATTTCCCGTATATTTAACAAAATTAATTATATTTGTTTCAGTTTAGGCGGACAAAGGGCTTACAACCTGTCACTTCCAATGACCTCAACAACCCTTGACTGTTAAATAATAATACGTTTTGTTAAACTGCGTGGGACACTCCCTAGGGCAAAGATTTTTATAGTACTGAAGTGTATAGAGCAAAATGGCGAAATGAAACGGTGGTTTGAACGTTATCCTTGTATAATTAATTTCTCAACACTTCTGAGTCGCTTAAGGCTACAATTAAGTTAAGACGACAGCGGGGAAATTACTGGACACAGACAAAAAGCTAAGAAGACGATATCGAGTCAACTAGCAGAACTTAGGTCTACGAGCAAGTCTAGATTTGGTTGTAAGTTCAAGCGTGTACTGTTCGGGAGGTCAAAACGAGTACTGATCTACATGACGATGCTTTATCGCTATTAGGCAAGTCATATGCTCCGATGAAAGCCGAGCTTTGCCGAACGCGCCCGAAGTTGCGTTCGGAAAGGCAGCGACCAGAACATTACAATTTTAAGCCTATATTTTGTATAGTGTAAATAATTATGCGTATTGTTAAATTTGTAAATAAATATTATGTGTGATGTAAATATAGCAACTAAATAAATATGTAAATATACTTCTAATAAAATATGTTAGTTTTCACCCACAGACAATGATCGTGTTTTGTGTTTGAAGTTTTTTGGTCTTTGGTTTGACGTTTGTTCAAATTTGACAGTTCGGTGTAACGGGACAATAAGGAAAAGTTTTGTATTGTGGAGTGTTTACAATTATAAAAAGTTTAAATTAATATTACGAATTCATACGAATTCCGGTGTAGCTGTGACCGCTACACTACTCCCCCCCTGAGACCGTGGCTACTTAGCTACGGGTGATAGTAGTCCGGGAAGCGAACGGTGCGGCCGGAGCGTGTTTTCTTCTCGACGGTGGGCTGCGGTGGCGTTGGTGCTGTGTTTGCGACCGTTGGTGCGCTGGTTACACCGGAGGGACTGTAGTCTGCGTTATTGAGGTAAGCGGGTTTCAACCGATCTACGGTTACTGTGGTTTCCTTTCCGTTTACCTCAATACGGTACGTTTTGTCGCCTCTTTGCAGGACTCTGTAGGGGCCGGTGTACGGCGGGTCTAGCGGTCGGCGAACGGCGTCATGTCGCAAGAATACATGAGACGAAGTTGACAAGCTGTCGGGCACGTAGAACGGCTTGTTGCCGTGTCGACTCGCCGGTTCTGGAGACAGCTTCGCCATGTGATGCCGGAGTCTTGACGCGAAGTCGGTGTAGTCGACTGTGCTGGTGAGTGTGGGGGCGATGAACTCGCCTGGGAGTCTTAGGGGCTCGCCGTAAACGAGCTCTGCCGCTGATGCTTTGACGTCTTCCTTCCAGGCGCTGCGGATGCCGAGCAGCACCAGGGGTAGTGCTTCGGTCCAGTTGGTGTCTGTGTGGCAGCGGATGGCTGCCTTCAGCTGGCGGTGTAGGCGTTCCACCATGCCATTACAGGCTGGGTGGTATGCTGTGGTTGGGCGGTGCTGGCTACCGAGGGTCTCCGTGATGGTGTGGAACAGCTTGCTCTCAAACTGCCTGCCCCTGTCGGTAGTGATGCGCTGGGGGCAGCCAAAGCGGGACACCCAGCCGGTGATGAAAGTGCGGGCGCATGTCTCCGCTGTGATGTCCGCGATGGGGTACGCCTCAGGCCAGCGGGTGAAGCGGTCGACCACAGTTAGTATGTACCTGTAATTTGATGACACGGTCAGTGGCCCTACTATGTCCATGTGGACATGGGAGAAGCGTTGGGAAGGGACAGGGAAAGCGGAGGTGGGACTGGTTGTGTGCCGCGAGATTTTGTTCTTCTGGCACTCTACGCACTCTCTGGTCCAGGCCCTGCAGTCCTTCTTTAGGCCAGGCCAAACGAAACGCTCAGAAATCAGTTTGACTGTGGCCTGTCTGCCGGGATGGCTCAGCTGGTGTAGTTTTTGGAACACCTGCCTCCTGAAGGGTTCTGTAACATAAGGGCGGGTGTTACCAGTGGAGACATCACAATATAGTTCAGTGCCTGAGTCCGTGAAATGCACTTTACACAGCTTGAGTGACGTGCTGTTGTTATTTAAGAGCCCCTGCAGCTCGTGGTCTGTTTCTTGGGACTGTGCAAGAGCTGTGTAATTACACGCCGGTACTGCCACCGACTCCACACGCGACAGCGCGTCTGCCACAATGTTGTCCCTGCCTGCGACAAACCTGATATCCGTGGTGAATTGAGCAATGTAGTCCAGGTACCGGTATTGCCTCGGTGAACAGTTGTCACGGTTGTGTGCGTACACATATGACAGGGGTTTGTGATCCGTGTAAATGGTGAAGTGCCTACCTTCAACCATGTGGCGGAAGTATCTGACTGCGTCGTAGATGGCTAAGAGCTCCCTGTCATAAGGGCTATACTTTTTCTGTGAAGCTGACAGTCGCCTAGAGAAAAATGCTAGTGGGTTCCATGTGACACCTGCCTTCTGCTGTAATACTGCACCCATAGAAGTGTCTGAAGCGTCTGTAAATATCGCGAGTTCGGCGTTGGGCTCTGGGTGAGCAAGCAGAGCTGCCCTAGATAAGCCACTTTTACAAGCGTTAAAAGCGTCTAGCATTTCTTGCGATAGATTAATTGTTTGTGTTCTCTTTGTTTTAGGTCCTGCCAGAACTACGTTGAGTGGCGCTTGTAAGCGAGCGGCATCTGGGACAAAGCGGCGGTAAAAATTGAACATACCCAGGAAGCGACGCATCTCCTTGACAGTCTTGGGAGCTGGGAAGTCCTGGATTGCCTGCACCTTCTCCTGCAGCGGGCGAACACCTTCTTCGGATACTTCGTGTCCTAGGAAAGTTATGGTGGTACGGCCAAACTCACACTTTGCCGAGTTAATAATAATTCCATACTGGGATAACCGCTTCAGAAGCTGATGCAGGTGCTCGGTGTGCTGGGCTGCTGTCTCTGAGAACAAGAGAATATCGTCTAAATAACAGTAGCAGAACGGCAGCCCGCGCAGCACCTCGTCCATGAACCGTTGGAACGTTTGAGCGGCATTCCTGAGGCCAAAGGTCATGAATGGAAATTCGTACAGTCCGAAAGGTGTTGTGATCGCTGTCTTGTGAACGTCGGCTGGCTGGACTGGTATCTGATTGTATGCTTTAATGAGATCGATTTTGCTATATATTCGGCTGCCAGCCAGCTGATGTGAGAAGTCCTGTATATGCGGGATGGGGTATCTGTCCGGAACAGTACGGGCATTGAGTGCCCTGTAGTCACCGCATGGCCGCCAGCTGTTGTCCTTCTTAGGAGCGAGGTGAAGTGGGGACGACCACGGACTCTCTGACGGCCGTGCTGTGCCGTTAGCCAGCATAGCCTCGAACTCCCTCTGTGCTGCCTTCAGTTTGTCTGGTGCAAGACGGCGAGGTCGTCCAGTGATAGGCGGACCTGGTGTAGTGCGGATGTGATGTTCGGTACCGTGACTGACCTGTTTCTGTGTTCCAGCAGGCCGCGTGACTTCCGGGTACTGGCGAAGTATCTCGTGGTACTCCGTGTTGCCTCCTACGGACTTCACTGAGGCGATCATTGCTGCTGATTCGGCCGCTGGCGACGCCGGCGAAGACAGTTGGGTCAGCCCATCGATTAGCCGGTGACTTTTGAGGTCTACCAAGATGTTATAATGCGCCAAGAAGTCGGCGCCTATGATTGCCTTGGTGACGTCTGCAACCACGAACTTCCACGTGTACACGCGGCGAAGCCCTAAATTCAAGTGGAGCTCCACCCAACCGTACGTGTCGATGGCAGTTCCGTTTGCCGCGTATAACTGGTACGCCGTCCTGCTGCGCTGCTGTCGTAGGGCTGCACGTGGGTATACGCACAGATCGGACCCTGTGTCTACTAAAAACGTGGTTTTAGAGTCCCGATCTGTTACGAATAGGCGGCGTGGTTTGTGAGGGCAGCCATTTGCCGCTATTTCCGGCTGCCGACGGCGTTTCCCGCGTACGTACATGGCGACCTGCACCGCGTGGCCCTGTCACCGAAACTGTTGTGGTACCAGCAGTGAGCGTCGTTCCACGCGCTGCTGGAGCGCGAGCGACTGCGGCGTCGGCTTGGGGTCGGTTCTCTGTCACCACGCCGGTACCTATCTGTGGAGCGCGATCGATGGTGTACCTGACCTTGCTTTTGTAGAGCCGCCACCTGTAGACATAACTCCGCCATGCACTGTTTCAGCTCCGCGATGTCACTGCTGGTGCTCGTGCTCGCCACGGCGGGAGGTGTCGTGAGCGCTGGCCGCGTTGGCGCGATCTCGTGCACGCGGTCGGCCAAATCTGCGACAGACTGAAGCGGAAGGTTAGGCTGGGAAGCTATTACCGTCTGTATGTTCGTCGGCAACCTGCTCGCCCACAACGTGGCTAGGAATGTGTCTGGAACATGTGGTCCGGCCAAAGTCTGCAGGTGCCGCAAGAACTGTGATGGCTTCCGGTCGCCGAGCTCCTCTTGAGTGAGGATTTGCTGAACCCTTTTTTCACGCGAGTCGGATAGTCGACGTATGAGCTCAGCCTTCAGCTTGGCGTACTTGTCCTGTGCTGGTGGGTTCTCTATTATGTCCCGAGCTTCTACCATGTAGCGATGGTCTAGCTGACCCACGACCGTGTAGAATTTTGTGGTGTCGGCGGTAATGCCGGCTATTGTAAACTGACCTTCTACTTGTGCAAACCAAAGTGTCGGCTCCTCAGGCCAGAATGGCGGCAACTTCACGCTGACTCTGCACACGTCCTGCTTGACCATTGCTGCGTCCGCCTGCGCTCCCTGCTCTGCTCCGGTAGGCATCTTTGCTCCGCGTGGCTACTGTGCTCTTTGACGGGGTCACCAATGAAGTGTATAGAGCAAAATGGCGAAATGAAACGGTGGTTTGAACGTTATCCTTGTATAATTAATTTCTCAACACTTCTGAGTCGCTTAAGGCTACAATTAAGTTAAGACGACAGCGGGGAAATTACTGGACACAGACAAAAAGCTAAGAAGACGATATCGAGTCAACTAGCAGAACTTAGGTCTACGAGCAAGTCTAGATTTGGTTGTAAGTTCAAGCGTGTACTGTTCGGGAGGTCAAAACGAGTACTGATCTACATGACGATGCTTTATCGCTATTAGGCAAGTCATATGCTCCGATGAAAGCCGAGCTTTGCCGAACGCGCCCGAAGTTGCGTTCGGAAAGGCAGCGACCAGAACATTACAATTTTAAGCCTATATTTTGTATAGTGTAAATAATTATGCGTATTGTTAAATTTGTAAATAAATATTATGTGTGATGTAAATATAGCAACTAAATAAATATGTAAATATACTTCTAATAAAATATGTTAGTTTTCACCCACAGACAATGATCGTGTTTTGTGTTTGAAGTTTTTTGGTCTTTGGTTTGACGTTTGTTCAAATTTGACAGTTCGGTGTAACGGGACAATAAGGAAAAGTTTTGTATTGTGGAGTGTTTACAATTATAAAAAGTTTAAATTAATATTACGAATTCATACGAATTCCGGTGTAGCTGTGACCGCTACAGTACAATAAAAGAAATGAAGTAGGTACTTCCCTCTAAAAAGTTTCATCCTTAAGGAGGTACTAGGTACTTAAGTATTGACTTCTTTTTTGACATGCAAACTCTTTTAACAGTGACAAGCATAATCCACATTTTAACACCTAATACATCACAGGAATTGCCTGTGCTTTGCTAACCATAGAGAACATTCTAAACACTCCCTTGAAATCACTTCCGAGAAATTCTTGACTTTTGAACATTAAAACTAACATAGCATTTACTTTGTGAAGACAAGTGTATATTGTAAACGCTATTTAAATATAGCGGAAAGTTTAGTAAGGTGTATCAAGTCTAGAGTGAATAATCTTTTAATAAACTAGTGCGCTTCACAATCATTGATTGTGCTTATCATCACTGCTTATCACAGATAGGATTCCAGTTAAGCACTACCTAGGTAGTTTACAATATACTAGCAGACATCCCGCGGATTAACCCGCGTAGGTCCCGTTCCCATGGGAATAAACAGGGATAAAAAGTAGCCTATGTGTTAATCCAGGGTGCCAGCTAGCTCCATACCAAATTTTATTCAAATCCATATAGTAGGTACTTTCGACGTGAAAGAGTAAAAAACATTCATCCATCCATCCATCTATCCATACTCACAAACTTAGTAGGATTAGTAGGATAGGATAATATAAAAAAGCTGTATTGAAGTTCATAACAGACTAGGAGAAAATTAAATTACTACTACTAACTACCTACTAAAACTTAAAATAAATGTATTAAAAGATGAAGTCCGCCTTTGTACAGTTATTTTACTAGTGCATTAAGTTTTAATAAATAACTAAAAAAAGATTAGAATATAAAAATAATCGTCGAAAAACATCCGTGACAGTAAATGCTCTATTTTGTCAACATAATTTAAATTCATGAGTTAAAACCTAACCCGTTG
The DNA here is from genome assembly GCA_921972225.1 of Euplexia lucipara. Taxonomy (NCBI): domain Eukaryota; kingdom Metazoa; phylum Arthropoda; class Insecta; order Lepidoptera; family Noctuidae; genus Euplexia; species Euplexia lucipara. The sequence goes on along the minus strand of OV179152.1, from coordinate 14,472,531 downwards.
AATAACAAACATAGCGAAATCAATTAAACACAACACGGAATTCGCTTTGATCAATCATTGGAGAAAACAAAGGATTCCAAAATAAAACAATTGGAATCAAACTGAGAAATTTGGATCACTATTGTTTTTAAAAAGTTCCACAGACCAAATATTTTTCGAAATGTTTGTGATTCTGAATTAATGCTTAGTTTATGTAACTACCATCACATACAGGGTACTTGTCTTTCTACTTCCGGCTAAACAGTTAACAAAAATATACACCAATTAAATTAGTGCACCACAAACTCATCTTCTCTGTGAAGTCCATCCAAAGATTGTCTATAAGAGAACGCTTTTAAGGATTGTCATTGTAACCACCTATGGTGGCTCTTTAAGTAATTTTTGTAAGTTTTTATGGCCTATAAAAAATATTCTATTGGACGGGGGGGGACAAGAAACGAGATTTTTAATTTGAATTTTATAATTGTTAGTTGTGCCAGTGTTAGAAATACACACTTTGTGAATTTTCCCACTGTTTATCTGTTACGGTTCATAAGATACAACCTGCTGACAGACCGATGATGAACACAGACGGATGTACAGCGAAGGATTAGTAATAGGGTACTGTTGGCGACCTTTGGCCACGGAACCCTAAAAAGCGATGTCTGTACCTACTTTACTTTAACGATGAAAAGTATTAAAATACTTAAGTGTTTTTGTAACAATTTCATCTGGTCCAGTGTTTTTAACGACAAACAAAACGAAGCGGGACCGAGTTTGGAACTTGGAGTATCGTTTGTCGAACGTTGAACTGAGCTGCCGTGCTTCTGTAGTAGGGGGTATGGCACAAAATGTAGCGGTTTTGCCCTTCGAATCTGTCAATCAAGCTTTGCAATTCTAATAATGATTACATATTTCTATACTAAAACTATCGTCAGTGAAAATTCGTGAATTTTATCCATAATTTTACTCACTTGTCTTATTCAATTCATTTGAGTACGAATCAGGAATAGATCTCATAATTTTTTGACCGGTCATTTTTGTAATAGGCGAATAGTAAAGCTAAAGAGCTTGTTTCTCTACTACTACTACTACTGCTGCTAGTCTGCATCATCTCACTGCTGGACAAAGGCCTCTCTCGATGGCTTCCAGTTTTTTCGATCCAAGGCTAAAGTAGGCCACTGGTCGTTTAATATGTCCAAGTCGTCGGGGTCTGCCGCGACGCCTTCTAGCTGTGTCAGGGCTCCACGTGGTGGTTATTTTGGCCCACAGCTCATTGGGCATACGACAAACGTGGCCAGCCCAGTCCCAGTTTAGTTTGGCGGCTTTTCGACCAACGTCAATGATCTGTGTTTTGGAGCGCAGTGTGGTGTTGCGAATGTGGTCTGTCCAAAAGTTCCAGATCGCTATCTCCTATGAGTTTGCCCCACAAACATCACAGTATCTATACAGTCCTTGTCTCGGTACAGTTTCATAACTAGAACCCGAGGATGTCCCGCTGACAAGCGGCGCTCTACGCCATTATTTTATAACACTTTTTCGAAATAAACTTCTGAATGCTCAAGCGCGTCATGTCCACGCTTACAACGTCCGCGGACGCTTTGTTTTGACCAAATTATGGACAATGCCATTATGAACTCTGTCCAAGCTCTTCTCTATTTGGTACATTTTATTTAGGTCCATGATTATATGGTTAGAAAGAAGGTGCGTGGAAATAAAAAATAGAGATAAATATAATGAAATTTAGATGAGGATAGGCGAATTTTGACTATGCCCATTAGTCTGGGGTGTTTTAGTTTAGTATGATGTAGTATTTTACACTATTAGCAAGCCAAAATAAACTGAATAAAGCAAAGGGATAACGAAGGGTGACGTGGGAATTATTTTAGAGCAAAATTAGATGAAAAAAATTAAAAAAAAAAACTCGGATTAATTACAGATTCTTTCCACTACTATGAATTTTCATAATCATCATCAGCCTTTTCTTAACGATACGGGATCTAGTTTTACCTGCAGTTGAATACCAGTATTTTCCATGGTATGACTACTTATCTGACCTGATAAATCCAGTTGCTGGGTACCTGCAACAGTACCTCTGGTTGTCAGTCGTTTAAGCTTCATCTACACATAGCAACTGTGAAAGACCTAATGGCTTCGTTTGCTTCTTAAGGCACGGACGGGTCTCGACATTTGTATTGAATGGTCACCCAACTATTGACCGACCTTTGCAGGCGTAGCTTAACTTTCAATCGGTCCGTATTTTTGTTGTCTTTTAACCACAAATCTCACTATGTCAGTGTTATATTATTAATTTTCAAATTATTACCCGAACTTAAGTGTGTATTACCAACATGCAAGTTCATGTTACAAACGAATCCTTTTATTCTGCCAAGCCGTACCCAAGTATCAAAAAAGCCCTGACCAACCCGAAAACACGCAAAGATACACCTTTATTTATGTTTATTTACGTGGTTTCAACACAACACTGATGCGAAACCAAACAAAACTGCCTGCGTGGCCCGAATACCGTCTTTTGACAAACAATGTAATTTACACATCTCGTTACCATTGAATAGGTAAATGCAGAAGGCCGGATTCCACAGCCGCGCTCACACACATAGAAGCATTCGCATTCGATTTTTCTTATGGAACATTTATCTCGCGAATATGCAGACTAGAGTTGGGTAAATAGCCGGCTGCTTTGAGTTATTAGCGATTATAATCCATAAGTATCCATTAATAGCCACGCAATGGCTAATAACCCTGCTATTAATGTATTGTTAAAAAAATAAAAGGTTTTCTTTTGTTTAGTGTAAAATCTGTAGTGTGATTAAATGTATTGTAATTCTTTTTATTTATTTTCACTTTTTATAAATGAAAAAGTGTTTTGGGAAATTTTGTTAATTTTGGAAAGTTTTGTTAATTTAGAGACCCAAAACTATAAAACCACAATTACTATTGACAAATCGCTTTGTAATTTAACAAAGTGAGCTAAATATGTAAGTGTACTTATGTACCTATACCTACAAATACAAATAAATTTTAACCGATACCTAAAAATGTAAAGTAGGTACAATAAGTAAGTTCTTATTAGGTCTTTTCTGTGAATACGACGACGTAGTTAAATTAAAAACAATGGAAAATACCCGAGCGGTTTGTAGGTAACATGTGCGTCCCCGAACCCCCGTTTTCGAGCTATCTCTTTCTGGCGCTAATTTTTATTCGTGCCTGAAAGAGATGCATGAACTGCACTACAGCGAAATTAATAAATAATAATTATAATAAATATAAAAAAAATATAACATAATTATCTATACTTACTTATAATAAATCTGTAAAAGTAAAAATTCTGCACATTGAAAATATCAAAAAAATAAATGACAGGGGGTGTTACTTGACCGACACCGAACCCAAAAATGTGATTAAAATTTTTTTTCTGTCTGTCTGTCTATATGTTCAGGCATCACGCAAAGAACTTGGTATAATTATTCTTTAATATCTTGGGCACCACACTGGGTATTTTTTATACCGGAAAAGTATATACAAAAAAAAACAAACTTAATTTTGCGGTTCGATCCCTAGGCCCGATTACTGTACCAACCGAAAATAATAAGTTTGTCGTAGATTACGTCACCCGCAGTGGAGTTCACTAAGGGGCGCTGCACACGGCTGAGATACTATAATATTTTATCTTAAGATACAATATCGGTCGTCATAAAATTCAATGGACACTACGAAGATTTTTAGTTATTTTAAAACTATGATATAGATCTCTCAAGATATTATTTAAATCAAAAAATATCAATATCAATTTAAATTCTTGTTAATATTTAATGTTATTACAAAATAAGGTAAAAGTTAGTTATCTATAAAATCATCAATCAATTAATCTTCTTAAGAAGTCTGTTTTGTAATTTTACCTATGCAAGCAATAAAAGGCTTTTAATTTTATTTATTTATATATTGTATCTTTAGATACAACGTGTGCAGCGCCCCTTGGTGAACTGGAGTTCACCAAGGGGCGCTGCACACGGCTAAGACCACCACTGCGGGTGACGTAACCTACGACACACTTATTATAAATGTACAGTAGTCGGGTCTAAGGATCGAACCGCAAAATTAAGTTTGTTTTTTTATTGTATATACTTTTCCGGGATAAAAAGTTACTTTTTACCAAGTAAGTGTACCAAGTTTCATTGTAATCAAACCGGTAGTTTTTGCGTGATACGTGAACATACAGCCAGACCGACAAATTTTTTGTTATCACATTTTTGGGTTCGGTTACGGTCTAGTAACACCCCCTGCCATTTAGTTTTTTGATATTTTCAATGTACAGAATTCTTACTTCTACAGATTTATTATAAGTAAAGTATATAGATATGCAAAATTTATTTATGACAAAGAAAGATGATGAAAATGAAGTTTAGAATGAAGTCTAAACCTGAAAACCATGAAGGGAAATTTTCAATCACTAAAATAACATTAACAGCAGGGTTATCATCCATAATGGCTATTAATGGCTATTAACTGAGTTTTAATCGATTATTAGCCAAATGCTATTAACCGTATTATTATCATTGCCCATCACTAATGCAGACAATTTACGTCACCCGTGCACCCGACGTCACTTGCGACATTTACGGGTCGCGAGACTTGTAGCTAGTCGATTCTCTTTGAGTATCCACACGTGCGACTTCAGTGTCCCTCGATAGCTTGAAGGCCAGCTTGAATAGTGAGGGCGCGTCTAGCTTTTTGTTCTACGAAATTACGGTATTGTGCTTCTACGAAAGCATATTGACCCTCACCGAGATGTACAGACGCCAGCACATCAAGTTACCCCAATGTGTCAAATTCCTTTAATCGTTTTTCAACTTTATGTCAAACAGAATAAGGTTCATATTCAATTGGGAAAATTTGACACATTGGGGTAACTTGATGTGCTGGCGTCTGTACAAACAGCATATCAAACTACCCCAAACTGTCAAATTGTGCCAAATTAACATGAACCATATTTTCTTTGTAATAAAGTTGAAAAACTATCAGATTAAAGAAATTTGAGACATTGCGGTAGCTTGTTGTGTTAACCGAGTGATAAGTATGCATGTTACGTACGTATACACAGTATACATCTATGTGTGAGTGCGATCGTTTGCTGATTTTCTCTCGTTGTATAGGAAAAGACTTTCTATAATGTTGTATCGCTTCTATTATACCTTGAAAATCAACTAACAAACTCACACGTTTATTTGCAACAGAACCCCTGTCTCAATTAGTTCCACTCCCAAATGAGTTACATGTGAATATGAGATTTCAGAGTTCATTTGTATATGTGTATGCATGGCCGATGTTTGGGAGATACGAATTAGATGGTGGCTGTGGTGCGTAAAATCAAACGAATGTGTGAGAGACTGGGTTTTGATGTGGTGTACAAATGTTGGGGACAGTGGTTATTTTGGTGAGGTTTAAAAGGTCCATAGGAAGCTGGACGAGATTAGGATTTTATTCATGCTAAATGAGCAAAGAGACATGTTACGGATTTGGGGGTGCTGACGTTGAACTATATTTCATACCTACGCAGTGCCTTCTATTGCGTAGAAATAATTATGTGGTTGTCTTTTGAGATATCCTAAATTAGTTACTTCTTACTTACGTACTTTTTATCATCTCTTGTTATCTGGGTGTCATCATTAGCCTATCGTTTACATACATACATACATAACGTCACGCCTGTAAACCCCGAAGGGCTAGGCAGAGGTGTACCTGGTAGTACACCCAATTTCGCCAGTTATGTTTGAGTCCCATGTAATAGGGGGCGAGCCTATTGCCATCAATCGGGCACAAATCCAACACTCCGGGCTGCTACTGAGAAATTCCAGATAGAAAAACTTAATAACACTTTGCCCGACCTGGAGATCAAACCCGGGACCTCACGCTCAGCAGTAGCGCTTGCGACTACTAGACCAACGAGGCCTATCGTTTACCTAACTATATTACTAGACAAATCAAATGCAAATTGGGTTGGTTGGTTGTGGAAGTCACATAAGCAATTATTATATTTAAAACACTGGTTGTGTTTAAAATGTAATGACAGTTGCTGGGTAAAACTTTAATCTACAGTCTGACTAGCTGTCATAGTTTCAGACTGCTGTTTATTCATAACGACTCGCAACCGTCAAAAAGGAGACAGTTTTTTTTGTTTGGGGAATAGGCCCACCACAAATTGTGGCGTTTAGCAATGAAATGTACGTTAGTTTATTCCTTATAATCTGTAGATTACAGTGGTAATATTAGCGAAACTGTATGTAACCGGAATACTGTGAAATACGATAGTCAAAACATGACTTTCATAATAATCTAAAATCTCGGAAGAGCGATTGTTGAATAAGTGGATAGGTCTCCTTGGTATTTTAAGTTAAAATAGTACACTGTTCAGTGTTCAATAATATAAAGTATAAAACAAAGACACGTCTGTACTGATTTTGATGTGATTTACACGATTTGATAGACAGAGATATTCACGAAAATAGATTAGATGTATTCATAGACTGTAGATAAAGATATTCAATACCTAAAGTAGTATACCTTAGTAGTAAGTATGTTTAGTATTTTAAATCTCTTGGACTGGAGATCTAATATAATAAGGTGATGTGTTATAAGCTGGTTGTGTCAGGAGATAAAAAAAACTCATTAACTTGATGGCTCAACCGCTCAACTTTAACTAAAACCACACTATACACATCAAACGTGCACAGCAGCCAACAGTGCCTCTGCCCACTAAACAATTACAACAGTATCCAGCAAGAGCAGCCCCAATTCCGTTGAAATGGTGCTGCACAATTGCTTGCAATGGCTTAGTAGATTATGCACTGTATCTATAGATGCCATTTTCATAAAATCTTTAGAATAAAAATACGAAAAGAACAGAAGAAACATGCAATTATCTAGTAATCGGAAACAATAATAACGGAAATAATAATGTTGTTTGTCAGTGTCAAACTGATTGAAATTGGACCACAGAGCATCTGCAACGGGCTATTAATAACGTTTCGTTCCACTGTGTTTTTAAAGTACGTTACTTGATATTCTATTAGTAAAAGAATTAAAAACAAGTTCAGTGCACCAATTAATAATCTCTATAAATGCATATAACGCCGATGTCATTACCGCTGCGCACCGGCGTAACATATTTGTTTTCACATTAAAATAATAGGTTTATTTTAATGTGAAACAAATATGTATACGCTCCTAAACAAGCATTTTTTGCCTTAACACTTTTTTACTATTATTTCAGTATTCCGGTTACATTTATATATAATTTTTGGTCTGTTAATAGTAATAAGATGATCACTTTCTTTATGTGTAATATGATTAATAAACGTTACCGTTTAATAGTGGGCCCAAAAAAACTGTCTCTTTTAGAATTAATATAATGACTGAATGTATAGAATGACAACCGGGGACCAAAAGCCTCACTTGCTTTGCGAAACACGAAGATATCTCTAAACATTAATGGCCATCCATCCACGAATCAACCTTAGCAAACGTAGCTTAACCTTCGATAACCCGTGTGGCTGTTAATGTTTATCTGCAAACCCATTTTGATTTCCGAGTGTACGCTTCATCATTTCATCTTTTAACAGCATAATTAATATTCCGTAATTGCTCATTGGATAAAGCGTTCGTTTTGAAATGTCTAATAAACAGATTAATTACCTACCCATACCTATTCTCAACCAGAAAATCACTGAACCTTTTCCAATTTTAACAGCAAATACTTTTTGTATTACACCCCAATCGATTTTGAATAAGCTGAAATAAACTGAAATAAATTCTCATTAAAACTGTACGAAAATCGAGATCATTAAAGTTGATATTAAAAAAGTTTTTGGCCCAATCGAGAGTTCTCAAGGAGTAATTTTATCTCTGGAATGTTCCCTGAACATTTTTTATTCAGTAAAGTTTATTTTACTTTGTATTTATCTTTTTCTTTTTGTATGCGGGTGGTCAGCAGTTCAGCACACTAAGACTTGTGTTCCTCGTACAAATAATTTATTACGACGGTTTAAACGTAGGTTGGGATAATACGCCTTTGCAGTTTTTAAGTACTTTTAGCTCTCTTAATGATGAAATGGGTAGAAAAGGTGCTTAGTACGGAAGTTTAGAGATTGTAAGCTTGCTATGCCGCCAAAAAATTGAATACATTTGAAAATAAATGGACCGTAGATAAAAATGGAGTTGCGACATAAACTGAGGATGCCTGCAACAATGTTTTAACGCAAATATTTTTTCCTTTCCTATTTTTTAAATAATGCTTACATTATTTTTATTACAGATCTCGTATTTTCATACCGTTTCTATTCTATTTTCAGTCTCCATCTGTCAAACTGTGTTTGACATTAGATTGTCGCTGAGATAAGATTGCGACTAGATTCTTAACGTTTCTAATTAAAGGAATCGACTTTTTGATTAAATCAAGACCTTCTTTAACCGTGTCTAAAGTACAAAGTTATACAGCTGCATTTCGGAATTCCGCTCGCTTCGCAAGCAAAGAGAGCCAAGTTCGCGACCCGCGTCGGGAACCCATAAGGACTGAATTTAAACTGGTTATAAGTAACTGGCGTTATTCCAACAAACACGCAGTTGGAATACGTTCAGTTATGTGTTATTTTTTCATTTCAATGTGCAGAGACATTTTAATAATGATACATTATATTCAAGCATATTTCCCTGAGATATAAAACGTTGGAACTTGGACTTGGAACGGATCGTTTATTTTGTGAATGTTTTTATTCTGTGAAGCTGTGTTTTTAACCACCGACTCATGAGGGGTGTCATAAGTTGGAGTGTGTATCTATGTGTTTGTTTGTGACATCGTAGCTCCCAAACGAACGAATGTACAATAGGCAGTTAAAATCAAAAGTCATTTATTCAAATTACGCTGAGGATCAGCAAATTTTACAAGTCAAAAATTAAAAAAGACAATCCCTCAAAACGCCTCCATGTAATCGCGTCATGTAAAACAGTTGCATCCGGTTAGACTGGAAACTGATCCAAACATAGTAATAAAATGCTAGACAAATTTTAATGATGATGATGATCACAATAAGCCTGTTACGTTCCCATTGCTGGGACATCCGTGGCTGGGACACAGTCTTTTTGTATGAGAAGAAGTGGGCCGAGTGCGGGTTAGCAGAAGTCGAATATCTTCGAATTTTTCTTTCTGGAACATACTGGTTTCCACACGATATTTTTCTTCACCATTGATGAATAAACTCCGTGTTTACACCATAAAATAAGAATGTTATTGTCGTATCTATGAAGTTCGTACATCGACAATGGTATCATTTAATAGTCTTGTAACGACCACTTTTATGTCTGCCGTATTCCTCGCAAAATAATAGTGATATAGGGAAATAAAAGGGCGAGAACAAAATTAACAATAGGAAAGGTCATTATATTAAACTGCTTTGTTGTTAATGGGTCGTTTTAGTGATAAAATATTATGTTGTGTTTATAGACAAAAGTTTTACTGCCACCTTTGATATGGGTCGCAGAGTAACATTTAGAAATAGGCGTTCTACTATAAATAAACGAGAAATATAGAGAGATGTAGTAAAAAATTGAAAAAAGTATGCTTAGATGGTTTGGTCACGTCGAAAGGATGGATGAAAGGCGACTAACGAAAGGTATTTACAAGGCAGATGTAATTGGGAACGCCGGGAGGGGACGCCCTAGAAGGACATACATAGACCTTATTGGTGAGGTTTTTCAGAAAGGTTAGGTGCGTAGTACTCGTAACCGGCGTGTGTGTATGACAACATGTATGAATGTAAACGAAGCAAAAGAAGTATGTAAGAATGGAAGCATATGACGCTCTGTAGTTTCTGCCTACCCCCATGGGAAAAAGGCGTGAGTTTATGTATGTATTAACGAGAAATATTTTCAGTATTTGGCAACTCAAAAGAAAAATGATAAAACTCTTATTTAGGTCACGTCGTCATCCGTCTGTCTGGCAAGATCTTTTTTCTCAAGAATAAGATGTTGAGATGAATAATTAGAAAATTGTTAGTTTGTTGTAATGATGCCTAAAAATACAGTTTTAGCAATCTTTTTTAACTACCTATTCATCCATCTTTCCAGATGGTTCAACATGTCAATATTTTTAACTAAATGGCGCCTGTATTTTTAAATTGACTGATCCCCGAGAAGAACTGCCGAAATTAACTCAGGGTCATGGTCTCTTTTAAATTCCAGACAGAAGGATATTAATACATTATGCGAGTCTAACGATACAGTTTTGATTGTGAATACTGGTGTATAAGCAAAACAACCGCACATCGTCACCACCAATCAATACATAGCTGGAGTTCATACTCATGATATTCACTAAACACACAGCATCTCAAATTGTGATCGATTCAAACGACGAACTCTTAATCGATACTACACGCACAAAGATGCATCGATTAGATCGAGATGGTTCCTTTGCTCAAAGGAAAGCGACTTAACGGCGCCTAATTAGCATGTGAACGCATGACAGTTGATGAAGTTCCCGTCTAGCAAGAAGTCGTACTTAATTGAGCTCCTGATATGGAAGTGCAGTTCGATGTAACTAATTAACAAGTCGCTATGACAAAGAATCGATTCTCAGTTCCAGAGTTCCTCGTTTTAATATTTTTCTTGTAACACATGCATTGTTATATTGTAGGAAATACTGTGCTCGTTAATAAGCATGCGAAAAGTTGTTGTATTTACAGTTTTCAGATAAGTATATTTTCTTAATTATCATATTGTAGCGAGCACTACTGCTGACTATGAGATCCGAGGTTCGATTTCCGGGTCTGCCCAAGTGTTTTGTTTTAACATCTGAAAAATTCTCAGCAGTCGGTTGGTGGTTGATGCCATGGCTTGTTTCTTTCACACATAACTTACACCTTTACATATTTTTTAAAACCAATGGGCTATTTGGCTACATTTAAGGATTTAGTCCTACATCTAGATTACAAAAAAATATGTGACACGTATTTTTCTTTTTCTCATATTGATGGAAAACTTTTAAGATTAAGTGCTTTAAAGTTGAGGAGAGAGGGCTTGTAACGTCATTAACTAGTATAAACTGTACTGGCTAGTGACGTCATGCGACATTTTGACTCGATGAATCGCCGTTGTTTTTTGATTACCAACGTGAAAAAAGAAAAAATATGTGTCGAATATTTTCTTGTAATCTAGATGAGGGACTAAAAACTACAATTTTGTCAAATTGCCCATTATTGCTATTGTGTTCGTTGTACCAATCAGATCTTTGATTTTGACATAGAACAATTAAATAACTTTACAGACATACAAAAGGGACAGTCCACATACATCTCTGTACCCGTTTAGAGAACAAAACAATACATACCTCCATCGCACTACCACTTCGTCCCATGGCGACCCGACATCGCCTCAAACTGAATCCTGAAACAAACAAATAACCCATTTTAGTACAAATTAAATTTGATACAAAATCTCCCCGTCTTCACATCAAAGGGTTCAAATGTTAATAACCTTTTGTTAAACAAAAAATAGAGAGAATATAATCCACAAGTTAACGACCCAACAATTAAATAGGTTTAGGAACTCGACACAGTGAATGCGATGCGGTGCGAGTTTGTAGTCACGCCTGCTGCACGCGAACTGATTTTGTATAGATCTAAAGTTAGATATGTAACTATATACTCGAATTTATGGTGAGTTCATTAAAAACTTTACTGTACAAAACGTAGAACAAGAGTAAATTAACTATACCTACACATTATTCTCTAGCTCTATCAAGCCCAACCAAAAGCTGTCTGTCAGAGATCGCTTCGAGCGATAAGGTTCCCTGTAGCTCTTTGAGTTGCTTTTCTTTCGTAAGTTTTTTTATTGTGCAATAAGGACTACTATCCTATTCCAGATTATAGAATAAAATAGTATCTAGAATCTCTGTATGTTATAGCACCAAAACTTTTAATGACTAGCGGATGTCACGCGGTTTCACCCGCCTAGTTCCCGTTATCGTAGGAGTACCGTGATAAAAAGCAGCCTATGTTACCCAGCAATAGTGGAGCTTCCCAATGGTGAAAGAATTTTAAATTGTTTCAGTAGTTTTTAAGTTTATTCATTACATACAAAAATAAATTTTTTTCCGCTTCATAATATTGACAACTTTAAGATATAGAAAACTTTTATAAGCTACTTAAGCTAAGGATAAGTATATTACACGTAAAAAAAATCAACGTGCCCGTCAAGAAGTATTATTATATATTGAACTCAAGGTTCAGATTGTGCATCGAATATACATCGCATTTCACCATGTATACAACTAAACACTAAACAGGTAAATGTGTGGGCGAAGTGAGATTACTGACTATCAAAGTCAGTCAACCATCTAAATTCTTAGCTGATAATTAATCGAATTATCAACGCATTTGGTCAATGGCTGATAAATGCGATACTACAAATCAGTTATCATCAGGAATCCAAGACAGTATTGTTGAAGTAAACACCAGCAGGTGGCAAATTTATCAATAACTGAAATAACCGTAAATTATGTATTGATGATAAATGTTTGAAATAGTGATGGGTCTAATCTAACAAAATATCAATCAAATTATTCAATTATTCGTTTCGATTAGGAGTGCTCGACTGGACTACCTCCCTACCTCTTAATCTAATGGGCATTTAATTGGCCTATAAGATTCTCGCAGCTAGCTCGGACTCGTACCACATATCTGTGAGCTTCAATTATTATTTTTCGTTCATCAACGATACTTAGTTAACGCCAAACTGTAATATATATAGTTTTTATTTACTATTATATATATTTTATGTCTGACAACACATACAATCCATTATAATGTTAGTAACAATTACTTAAAAACTTTAGAAAACTGAAACAATTTAGATTTCAATGTTTAATTTAGATTTCACTTAAAGACAGAATTAGGACTAAAAGCATCAACAAGAACGCTATTTAGAATTGACTTCGAAGCAGACCTATTAATCGAAATTTGAGATTTTACTATGGAATAAACGACTAGGTACTCCTGTTCGAATAAAACACTCGATTTCGCCCATGCCTACTTCAGAGTTTATAACCGTAAAGCGTTTATTTTAATGGAAAAATGACAAACGAGCGACATTATTTGCGATCATCCGAACAGATATGGCACAATTACTTCGTATTGTTTACCATATGTGCCGATGTATCGATGATTTTCATTTGGACGTAACATTTTAACAGATAGGTACGCTGTTCAATTTCATGTTTGTACAATTTGTCCTTTCAATCATTAAATTGTATCGTAAATATTAATTTTAAATACGTTTGTACTTTGGGGAGTTATTTAAAACATTACAGCGCGCAGGTTTACAGTTATTTTAAAACAGTAGGTAATAATTAAGTAAAGTTACTTAATTATTACCTACGAACGATACTATCTTCATTTCCTTATAAAGAAGTCTTTATAAGGAAATGAAGATAGTATCGTGTACACTGACTCCCTTATTTAAAAGTGGATAAAAGATAATTATGTCAAACGTAATCCTAAAACATGTGTGATAAAGGAATATGCCCATTTTGTGTGTCCAAGTGATGCACATGGAAGAAACGAATGAAAGGCATAAGGATTGACATCACAGATACAGAAAAAAAACGGTAACGGCGGATTTTTACATGAAACTCTGTAGGTTTTTTTATTTAAATTTTCAATCTCTACTATAATACTACTAACAATAACCGAAAACATTAGAATGCAATAAAATAATTGAGTAATTTTTGATACCTTTGTACTAATAATAAATTGGTAACAGCCATATTTAAGTTACTAAATAAGTATATTTTCAATATTTATAACATGGATGCGAAAAACATATGGCCAGAAATGGTCTTATCCCTTTAGAGGTCATACTTGACCTACTCCGTGTCAATAATGGGCATTTTCCTTTGGGGGTCATACTTTACCTAATCCGCGTTTTTTAATAAAAAGGCAAGATACATTTATTTAAATTACCCCTAAGTTTAAATGGCTTTTAAGTCCAAAATGCAACAGTATCATCAATTAAATTAACTGTACTCATATCCAAGAACACTAATTATTGTTGTAGTACTTTGCAACGTTTTGCCTCTAACTACTTAGCAAAAACACACCGTATTCGTGATTCACGGCAAACATTATTGATAAAAGTATAATATTTTTGCGTTGTAACTATTCCAGAATCTAATTTGCTTCGTTTGCTGTTCACTTTTTCTAGCGTCTATTAGCAGGATTATTATCCAGCGTTGTTTTCGCAGAACGCAAGCAATATTCTTTTTATGCACGGACGATAATAAAAGGCAACATAATATAATTATTGTAAAGTACAAAAGTGCAACTTTGAAATTATTCTCAACACTAGCACTTTGTAAAATAGTTTTTTAAGGGGTTATAAATTACATGCGATTTTTCCTGAAGGTGATTCATCGTCGGCCAAGACTTTTCCGAACTAAGTTGGGGTCAGCTTCCAGCAAGACTAGATGCAGCTTAATACTCATATTTGACATCCACAACCCAGTAACTGGGTAAAGCATATAAGCTGACATCATTTGATTTACCTAAATTATTGATTTATAGTGCTCATTAATTTATTGTATAAATTCAACTTTTACCAAATTATCAGACAGACGTGTTGCTATGGACATTGTTCCGCTACTTCTTGCTAGCGAAAAAGCGCTGGGAAGTGAGAGGGCTTTTTAGGGGACAGTCTTTTTTTAATTTTTGACATTCCAAAATTGCCGATCCTCAGCTTAACTTGGATAAATGACTTTTGATTGAATAAAAAAACTGGTTGTCGGACTTTCGGGCGTCTGACTATAAACAACAACCGAGACCAATGGTATTCGAAGCTACTGACGGATTGTCGGAATCTCAATAATTATGTAATGTCACCCATTCATAATGTTGACCAATCTAGGAAAATACATGTAGTTGATACTTCGATCGAGCTTTGATCCGGTCATTATTGAGTGATGAGCCTCCTCAATTGTGGTTAATAAATATATAAAACTGTGTTTCACGTGTATTAGCGGGTTGAAGGTACGAAAACAGATCATTGCCTCAAGCACCAGAAAGCACCTTTCTATCCAAATTGTTATTATTTTTATCAAAACAGTAAAGAAACATTGCAAAAAAATAAAACTAGGCACGCAAATTTTCCCAATTGAATATGAACCTTATTTTGTTTCACATAAAGTTGAAAAACAATAAAAGAAATTTGTCACATTGTGGTAACTTGATGTGTTGGCGTCTGTACATAACTTCACTGCTTAAAGAAATGAAAAAATAGCAATCGTGGTTATACAAACACTATCAGTTGAAGCAACGTAGACATGGTACCTATCAAACATTACGAATTCACTTTTTCACAATAAATCTAGCTTTAATAAAACTATAATTAATTCAGACCTAGATAACAGCACACTTGAACTTGTACAAAAACTAGTTCACCATGATTCACAATAAAAAGAAATGCTTAAAAAATAATAAAACCCAGTTATGTATCGCGTGCCGACTCCAACAATACACAAATTGCTATCGACATGAAAGCCCTAACGATTGAGGAAATTTGGTAAATCACTTCATATAAACGAACAATGTTGCGGTTCCACAATAGAACTGTTTAATCAGAAGGGGATTTAGAAAAAATGTCAATGGTCGTTACGCCCTTTCTTTCGTTAATCGCTTGTTTTTAACAACAATGGGGAAGATAAATTATCAAGTCATTGGTTTTAATTTGTGAGAAAAGTTTTCCAATTGTTCTGTAGTTATCGTGGCTTCAGAATATTTAAATCATTTTCTCTGGTTTTTTTTTTATTTAACACTTGATTTGTATAACGCGAACGGTGAGGCAGCGGTGTACCTATGATCCAGGCATATTTTGCAAGTTAAGACTCGATAATAGGGGTACCATATTGTCACCAACCGGGCCATATCCATATCTACTATCCGTTGCGATTTGAATTTCCTATTATTTAAGAGCAACATTTTTACTATACAGCTTTTCACAAAAAGGTCTTGACATAACTTAAAAAATATTAGAATAAAAACATGCTCTTGGCACGAGAGACACAGTCAACTAAACACAAATGAGAAACACGAGTAAATAAATATACAGGCAAATGCAAATAGTATACGAACGTATTTATATGTATATGTAGGTAAAGTAGTGTGTAGTCTAATGTTCTGCATGTTAATGTTCCCGAATAGGTGTCATTCAGGTCACTATACTCGTTCACAGGTTTGCATAAATGTAAAGCTAGAATACATGCCAAATTCGGTTTGAACTCGGCGAAAGCGTTGGTCGTTTTATTGCCTCAAAGCAAAATGTATTTCAAAAATAGATGTTTGCACTTCCGTTCATCTTTTGTTTTCAGATTTAGACTACTCTTCGTGGGATCCAAACACACAATCCTGCAATAGGAAATACTACTAAGTACGGCCAGAAGAGTCTGTTTGTAATGTAAAAAGTACAGCCTTTTACTAAATGCAAGCTTACACTGTAGATAAAAAATAAAATTTATTTTTATAAGCATAAGCACCCTAGTGTGCTGATCTGTGGATCTGTTTGTTCTGTCTTCGAAACGGCAAGACTAATTTTCAAGATCTAAATGATGATCATGATCTAATAATATTCATGTGAAATTACCTGTTTATGTTGTAAAGTCTTATCACAAAATTTACACAACACTTTCATCAGAATTCATTATTACATTTGAAATTCGATCATGTTGAAATCTACTAACAGATTTATAAAGATTTATAAATAATACTGTTAGTAGATTTCATTTGAAATTTGATCATATTGAAATCTACTAATAGTATTATTTATAAAGTTTTATAAATAATACTGTTATGAATAATGATGCACCGTACTAATAAATAAATTGCGGAACAAAATACGAATAACTTATTCTAAATAATAACGCTTATAATATTGCAAAAAGACTCCTTCCAAGCATACCGTAATCTATTTAGATACAATTATGTGATGTTAAGATAGTGCATAAAATGTTAAAGTTTGGACTTGAATAAAGGCTTGGCTGGAAAACGAATACAACTAGCTAGCAAGCGGTAGGTTTAGTTAAAATCTAAGATTAGCGACAACAACGCCTGTGGTTACGTTAGGGACCGCCATTCATGGGTTTGTCGTAAAAGGAATCCTCCTTTGTCAACGTTTACGACCATGGTTTAATCCCTTGATGATGATTGCCAACATCAATCCTTTCTTCCATGGTTGTGGGTTATGGCATACGAGAGGATTCAGTACAAAGATTGGTTTTAGAAAATGCGGGAATATCATTACCCTGTTTGTTTGTGCAATACGTTTGTTCAACAATCTATATACCTAATTATTATTATTAATACGTAAAGCGAAAACCTTTGATTAAGAGCTTTTGAAGAAAGCATACAAAGAATGTTTTTTAAAAATAAACAATAGCTTAAATTTATATGGACAAGGAGAGTAGAAAGGAAAAATGGTCGAATTTTTATTACTGAGCCTGAGAGAATTGAACCAGAATCAACTTAAGTAATAGTAGGTACATTGACGATCGATCGATCGTTTTACTGGCCTGTTGGTCTAGTAGTTAGTGACCCTGACTGCTATGCCGGAGCTCGTGGGTTCGATTCCCACCCACGACAAATGTTTGTGTGATAAGCACGATCATTTGTTCTGTGTCTGGGTGTAATTTATCTATAACATGTATGTATTTAAAAATATATATAAGTATGTTTATCAGCTGTTTAGTACCCATAACACAAGCTCTCAAGCTTAACTTAGGACTAAATGGCGTTGTGTAAAAAGTTGTAGAATATTTATTTATTTATTTGATTAGTACATATTCTTTAGTCACATAGTTCTTTGTTTTGTACTTTTTCTATTGATTATTTTTTTTACTTACATTCTTTTCTTTTGTACTTTTATTTACTATCGTGTATCTGTGTTGTACTAAATAAATGATTAATCTGTCTTTATTTCTTTCTTAGTCACGCATGAAACCAGGCCAAAAAGTGGACAGTGGGTTTACCTATCGTTAAAGTATAATTTTATTTTGTAAAAACTTTCGAATATCCAGTCTTCTATTTCTCAGTGGAAACAGATTATTTTGTGAAAGCAGATACAAATTTCTACGTGTCATTGTCACTCAGAGCTAACGTAGGCTTGATAGTAAACACTTTAAGAAAAGTACTGCTGTTCGTCCATAAAAGAAAAATCGTGTATCAAATCCTACATATTCCCATGCGAGTGTAAATTTGACAAATTGCTTGCGTAAGCAATGTTGACAGGCTGCCGAGCACACGGCAATTCTATCAGGTCTCGATAAGGAAAAAAATTACACATATCGGATTTGTCTGTACTAGTTCACACGGTTAAATAGTGTGGAAAACTTATGTCTTTTAATAGAAAATACGGTTCACATTATCCTTTGGTTATTGAATATTTCAAGCACACAATCTGTCGCCCGGACTCTGGGATTTAATAAAATAAACAATGGTAGGTGCATATGCGTAAAAAACAAATATATTTATTCATATTTAAATATAAACAAGTATAGCTTAATTATGAAGCACAGAATTTACCTATGTAGAATATATTATATTAACAAGTAAATCAACTTTAAAAAACGAATGTACTGCAACGAATAGAACAAAATAATTAAAAATCGACGCTGTGACAATACCACTTCTGTTTTTGTAGGGGTAAAATTATTGTACAGACGCCAGCACGTCAAGTTACCTCAATCTGTAGGTACTAGAAATGCATTCAAAACTCAATTTAGCAAGCACATCATTGCAGATCGATCTCTTCTGGAGAAATGAATGCATTGGATGGGTAACTATTGCCTTGTAATACTGATAACGAACTTATTGGAATCTATACGTATGTTTTTAATATTGTTCTCAAGTATGTGACATAAGTATTTATTAGGAAAACAGTTTCTTTAAACTGAAACCGAAAATGATTATGCTACATCTTCAGGTTACTTCTACACAACTAGGTACCACTCCCAAAAATAAAACACATTGCACACGCATATCCGAATGCGGTTTCGCTACGAAAACACTGGTACTATCTGACCCCAGAATAGGGCTTGACAGGTAATCTATGTTGTGTTGACTTTTAAAAATATCTACAGTTAGGATTATGCCGACGACCCAAATGATGGTGGTTATTACTAGCAAGATAGATTTTTCTGGCTGTCAGACTTAACAAACGTCATGTATTACAATATTGTTAATTGTACCCAAGTCATAACAATCAAAATAAACACCCGAATCACCTTTACGTTTAAAAACTCAATAATAAAAAAGCAATAAAAAACAGAAAAAAAATTGGTCATTTAAAAAGCGGTACTTTCACAGTTCGTTGGGAAAATAATAAAAGGGTATACAAAGTAATCGCGGTAAAACGTTTTGTATGTAAATGGAAATCAATTGGTTGGTTCACGTGGCCGACAATGAGTGATAAGTTTAATGCGTTGTTTGGTGTTTTTGCTTGTCACGTCCCGTGGTACTTCATAGTACTGACGAAATTTTCAGCATATTTAAAGCTTGCAAAGCAGGGATGAGAAACCTTTATTGGTGAACGTGCCATAATTTAAATAAAATGAAAATAATGTGGCCATAGAGTGTCGTAGTGATACGATGGACATTTTCACTCTTTACTTGGAACTAAATGCAGGTTAGTTCACTTCAATATGAAAACTTTAGCTAATCGCAGATACATTACTGACGCAATGTTTGCATGTAAAATTTTCACACACAACATAGACTCATCCCAGTTATTGTCTCTTTTTAAATTTCGTGTGCCCTCTAGGTGTCCACGCAATCCTATCACACCACTCTGTCCACCTTTTAGGAAAACGATCCTTGGTAGTAATTTCCCTTGCTCAAGATTGTGTAAAGTCATAAATGAATGTAGCGACAAAATAGATCTAAGTCACGACACTCTCAGCAAAATAAAAAGTACTCTCATAAATTTAACAATAGAATAACTAGATATATTGTTATTATTTTTTTTTTTTAATTCTTCTTCTTTATTAGTATTTTAAAGTAGGTATGTTACTGTCTAGAGGTGTATGTGGAGTTTACCTTTAAGTAATTGTTGCATTGTTATTTCGTTATTTGTACTATTGTTATTTTCTTTTTGTTTGTTTTTATATGTATACAATTGTTGGTGAACCTTGTTAATAAATAAAAAAAAAAAAACTTCAAATTGGCTGTTCCAATGTGGCACAGCAATTGATATGTTTACTGTTTTATATTAAACAAATAAAATCCTAATCAATTATTCGCTTTTTAAGATTAATATGATAATGTTTAATTTATTAAGTTTAAGTTATTGGCGTGTCTCAATTGTCTTGGAATCGATTCCTGGGACTGTGATTTTTGCTCAGGTTTTCTTAGTAATACCCGAAGTCTAGATCTGTACGGTTTTTACGTACTTGTGTAACTTTCACATGACAAGAGAAAGTTTAGTACACCTCTGCATAACCCTCTGATGTTATGTAAATAAAATTAAAGAATGTTATTTTATAATTGCAAAGTCGTTCCCAGCAAAAAAATACAATCAATTTTAATTCAACAATAAAAACGTAGCCATTTTCCTGAATTATTAGTTCGTTTAAGAACAGTCACTTAATTAAGCGTTCGCGGCCCGTCGTTCGTTATATCGAATGAATTGTGTTTTCACAAAAATGGCTACAACTAATAATTCTGTCCCCAGCTGTGCACGGCACTCTTAATTGACGTAATTGAAAAGTTAAAACCTCACGTTTCGCCGCTCACCTTTTTAAATATTTACTTTAGCACCCAATTAGTGTGTCGCTAGCAGATTTTCCTTTACAACTAAGGCGTGTTGCACACTAAACTTATGCGGCAACGACGTCGAAGAACGTAACTGTAGTATACTGGAATGTTATTTCACAACACCAGGGATTTAAACATGGAAGCGTTACACAAAAACGAATTTAGATCAATGCCTAACAGAGAAAAATAACTCGATTCCAGAAAACATATACATGTGAATATACAGATCACATAAATGGACGCATTAGGAAGCAAAACGGGCATGCAAATGTCGAAGTAACGTCGATAATGGCGTCAAAAAGTAAAAAATATTCACGTATGACGCGGTAGATGTAATTTACATGCTTTTCTCGTATTCCGCTGGTTTAAACCTATGCAAAACGCGCCGCGCGTGTCGTATGCCATTCCAAATCCCTGCCACGCTGACGCCTCGTCGACGTCGTCATGCCGGTACTTGTGTACTAGCCTTTAAAAACCCCGTCCTTTCGCGTTTGCTCTAACAGGGTCGACTTTGCGCTAAGTTAACTAACGGTAAAGCTAATTTCGTTTATTTTTCACTTTAGGTACCTGCAAATTAAGATTTGAATATTCTAATTTATTATTTCGTTAAGTCGTGACCATTGCGTTACCTGAGGTCCGCTTGAGAAATAAAATGCTTTGGAGATGAGAGGAGGAACAGATTAAATTACTTGCGAAAAAGTAGGTACACAACAATGGTACGCGAAAATACATATAATTAAAAGAAATACGCTTAAGAACATATATAAATCAGCCAACTACAACATTAAACATTATCAAAACTAGAAAAAAATAAGAAATAAAGAAAATACGTTATTTGTTACAGAGCACATATTGAGCTTATACCTAATGCATACTAGTAGAACAAAACGCAACTCAAAGTATAACACAGAAAATTGTCCGCAAATGCACAAAGTGACTGAATGCTTCAAGAACACTTATCAATCAAAGCCGACCTTTATGACTCCTCACATTAGGTTCAGAATAGAGCCATTTAAAGCATAATATCTACCATGCTCTAAAGGCTAGGTTCACTAATGTCGATGAATCGTTGCGTGAGAAGTTTCATTATAACGGTATACGTGGAAATTCAGTTGGTCCTCCGCACCCATTTCGGTATAATAAGCACGCACTTTAGCTAGAGTGTTGGGCGGCAATCGCGTGCGCTACCAAGTAAATGAAACTATGTTATTACATAAAGCTGTTATAATACTCTTTTTTTATGCCTTGAAACTAATTAACCAGGACTTGTTCATTAAGAAAAGAATAAATGGCTTTGTGTTAAATATGTAGTGTTTGTGTTGTTAAAGGAATCGCTGGACGTGTATTGCAATCTGTAATATTTAACTGATTGCATAATTGTTGCATTGTTTTCCTTGTAAATGTTGTATTAATGATTCTCATTAGCATGTTTATGTTACGAGTCCAATAACTTCCAGTCTTCAGTTTAATAGTGTTAATGCCATAATATAAAAACCCAAGAATGAAAGTCATTATTTTGTAAAACATGTATATTTTAATTTAATTGCTACCCATCTATGTTACCCATCGTGTCTTCTTAACAATTTGTATATCAATTGACAAAACATAGCGCATTGCCTAATTTTTAAGAGCTTGTGAGCAATTAGTACTTCAGTTGATTCTCATTTTGAATATGTCAACTATATACCTACATTTAAAAAAAAACGAATGAACTAAACCTAACTGCATCTTACAATTATTTAGTTTTACAATTTAATAATCACTTTCCTGATAGAAATTGCTAGCAGTTTCTTATTCGGAATCATGTGAAATTATAAGATAACAAACTGCACCACTCAGTCAAAGAGACAAACAAAGGCCAGACTCAATTAGAAGTAAGATTAAAATTGGCAGATACAAAGCTCAAATAAAATCAATGACAAAATCTTAATAAAAACCGCTAGCTCTCTAAATCCATCATTGTAAAAAAAACTGACATTTACTTACAAAATAAAGATTTATTAAGAGACATTTCGAGAGAGTAAAGTAAATGAGATTATCTAAAATGCGAACTGTATTTGTTTTGATGGAGTAAGAAGTTCACTTTTTCCCCTAGGGAATGAACTGAAAGGACTGATGACCCTTTTCGATTCACACTAGGTGACACCTAAATGTAGGTAGTGTCTGGACTAAAGCATAGTGTTTGAACTGCGCAACAGTGCAACAATAGTGTAATAATTCAGTGTGACATTTTGGTGTCACGTAGTGTCAGAGAAAAAAAACCGCAACAACATCGGTAATGATTCATTTGGGAGCTGCGTTGCCCAAAGATAGACACACTGATACACACAAACAAACTAACACACACGCACCGAGAGGGATACACGCGCACACGGAAAACTCACGTTAAAATTATAATAACCCACTTTGATTATGGCGAAGGAGATGGCTGGACGACTTTAGCTCTGTATCGAAAAAACTGGAAGTCATGGGGAGAGGCCTTTGCCCAGCAGTGGGATGATGCAGGCTTGCAGTAGATAGATAGATAGATAGATAGATAAAATATTTATTTAGTACACACAAAAGACACAGACAAACACACAATACAAAATCAAAAGTGATATAAAACAATGAACGATGAATTATACAGTGTGCGGTGTGCGTCTCAAGGCTGCACCAAATGGGAGTCCAGCTCAGCATGTGCCAGGCAATGTACCTGGCGCTGATATTCTGCTGGATCCGTGCAGTGGCGTACGGACGCCAAGCAGACAATAAACGAAAAAATAAAATAAAAATAAAATAATAAATAAATAAGATTGAGAGAATAAAGAGGTGTTGTGAAATTGTGATTTCTGCATCGTGTTTATACACAGGAGTAGTAGTAGTAGTTGATTACGGCACGGGGGGTTAAAAACGGCTAGTTGCTCATTGTAGTGAGCTTTTTAATTCTCTTAACTACAGTGTACAAATGTTGTTCATATTTGTAAACTACACTTCAAGCCCCCAATTAATTCTTGTGCAGATAAATAAATAAACTGTCCACAACTTTCACACAATTCCATCTACTCCCAAGCATAGTAGAGCTTGCGTTATGGGTAGTAAACAGCTGATAAACATACTTATATATTTCTAAATACATACATATCATAGATAAATCACACCCAGACTAAACAAATGATCGTGCTCATCACACACACATTTGTCCTGGGTGGTAATCGAATGTTGCAGATGTTAATCGTTTTTGCGGAAAATCGTCCGTTCCCGTGACCCCCGCCGCAGGTGTGAGACGAAGCACAGACTAAAAATCACGTTGGTGGGAGGAAGACATGAGAATTTTCCACACCATATCCAAAAAAAGATGCTGAGCTATTGGTTATATTACGCTGCGTGCCTCGAGTTTGATTCCTGCACTGAACAATTTTTTGTATAGCCTACAGGTTGTTGTTTCGAGTCCAGCTGCGCAGAAGACACCTGAAAGATTTTCAGTCCAGAACATAGATTTTATTAAATAATTAACTTCGTGGGACTTAAATTATTTTACATAAGTATAGCAGCGAGCAAAACTTTACAACCATGCAAAATTTAAAGAATTTTTCTCTTGAAATGTCGATTAGCATAACACATAACATCACGTCTGTAACACCCAAGGGTTAAGCAGAGTTGTACCAGGTAGTAGACCCACATTTTGCCACTTATGCCAGAGATGGAAATCTCAATAACACTTTGTCCGACCCGGGGATCGAACCCGGGACCTCACGCTCAGCAGTAGCGCTTGCGACCACTAGCCCAGCGAGGCAGTCGAGGACGCGTTGATTAGTTATTAATTATAATAATATGGTTATAAAAACACCATGATGGCGGAAAGGTTGCATGAACAGGAAGCTAAAGCGTTCCAAAGATTGAAGCAAAACAATGAGTTAAACAACAACCTCACTTAAGATTATATATTATCTTTAAATTACATCGCGACTTTATATCCGGCTTTAAAAGCAAACATCTAATGGCTATAATATACGAACATGTCTATAACATAGTATAGCTTGCCTCACAAAGAATTTCAGACAAGCTTTACAACCTTTTTTATGGGTTTATTCCGTCTTAAAATGATTTCAATTAGCATATAAAATGTTCAGCTGCTACTCAAATAATTTAGGATTTTGAAGTACGCACTTATTCGTCTTGATTCCAATGTGTTTACTGTTAGAATTAATCAGTGTTATGAACAACTTGTCTTAAATGATTTTACTTTTTTGACGTTTTATTTATCATAACGTTTTATTAAAAATGGTACTTCTAATTCCTAATAACTGAAAGAATCTCATTTGGGGCGAAATAAAAAATTGATATTTCCATAAATTATGATAATTTTTTCGAGGTCGCTTTTCATTAAAAATGAACAATACCGCCGAAATAACAACAGCACAAAGTGAAATAGAAAAATAATTAACACAAACAAAGCAGAACAATTTCGATTCAAAAGAACTACCACTATAATGTGAAACCATTACGGTCAGCCAGTCGGTTTTATACATAGATACAAGTACATTCTAACGTAACAAATGAAATAGAATTCAAAGTCAAAGGTGTAAAGTGCAAAATCCAACTGCCTATTTTTCATGTGCATAGTTATTTCGGTCGGTCTATACCTACTGAGGGTGCGAAAGTTCATTCAGGCATAACAATACCCCTACTATAGAGGCCATTTAAACTTTTCGATGCGAATTTGTTCACGTGAAAAGGAAGCGAGAATTGGTTAAGGAACACTTCTATTCATATATTTGAATTGCTTACTTCGGCGTAAAACTCTGAGGAGGTTTGTATAAAATTCAATAGAATAATACAGGTTTATCTTGAAGTTTTAAACAGACTCTATAGCCAACACGGATTTCTAAGAATCTTAACTTTTGAAACTTCAAATAGTTTTTGGTTTTGTTTGTCGATACAAAAATATTTCCTCAAGAAGAAATAAGCACTTGTGGCTTCTAGATGCATTTTTCGAAATTTACTCGTCTAAAGTCACTTTGGCTTTTTAATTTGGCATGGTACACTTGCCAAAGTTAGCAAGAAGTGTTTGAGAAAGTAGTAATAGCTTTTATCGGGAGTTAAGTTAAAGAGATACGGCCTCAATCTAAAACATATTTGTGTGGAAATGGCTCCCGACCAGCAGTGAAAAAAAAACTGTAAAAACCACCCCGTAAAAAGATAGGTGAAGTGAGCTATTAATCCTCTGATTAGTATGGAATGAGAGCTCAGTTTGCCTACATTTTACCTCCTTTTTCACAGGGTGATTTCTAAACATAGAATATATAATAGACCTGCTCATTGAGCTTCCTTCGATCGAAAATAAGGTGTATCTTTGATAAATTGTATGATCTTCTGATATTATTTTAAGGGTTTTAGCAGAATATTTAAGCTGTACAGCACACATATTAGATTTAAAAAAAAACTTATTCTTAAAGCGATATTACCCTGGCACTTGTATAACATTATGGATTGTCATTATTTTCATTTGCCTAACCTTTTTACAATTCTGCAGTCGCCTTCTGGTTGAACCAAATGCAACTGAATATCAGAATTTTACAAGGAGTGGTTTTGATTACACGGTGACTTACAAAGATCTGCGAATGACAGCCGGGGCTAACGTGCTTTCCGATGCACGAAGAAATCTTGGTGTATGATCACTTCGAATTCGAATCAACCTCATTCGTCGTTGCTTTACCTTGGAGATCGACCTATAAATCTTGTATTGTTTAACTACCAAAATATATTTGAAGTTAGACTACTACCTATACAAGCTTCTGCTTGCGACCTCGTCACTCGTCCTCACTTAAAAACACCAAACATAATTCCGATGGCAGTCGGCAATTTATAGTCTAACCATCTATCACTGAAATATAAGCAGACTTACAAAAAAAATCAATTTTATATTTTAATATACACAAAATAAAAAAATAATAATGCATACAATTCTCGGGCAAGAACCCATAGTACCGCCCCAGGGCGTTATAGTCAACGAGTGGATATAATTGCGACCTTCCGATTGCGGCCTAGCCGTTTCACCGCCACGCTTCCACAGAAATGGACATAGTAGACTTATTTATAGTTCTGGAACACCTCAGGTGTTCACACTCACCATTAGTAATTAACACCCACATAGATTCTGAAGCAGGTTTATTTTCTACGTAATCAATTAACATCGAATTTAGGAATTAGTTGTCGTTAAATTATTCCGGGTGGGCAGTGGAGGAACCTTACTACTTGAAGTAGTATTTTAAGATTAAATGTTATCACTTTTCTTTTTATTCGTAGTTAGTTTAACTTCTGGTACAACGTGTCCGTGTCGTGATGGCGCAGAGGTTAGAGAGCCTACCACTCATCCACGAGGTTGTGGTTTTAATCCAGTCAAGTATCTACGAATGTGACTTTTTCAATTCATTTGTACTTTGTTAGTTTATCTTAGACATCATTGACATCGGTGAAGGTAAAACATCTTATAGAAACCTGTCGGGACAGTAACAGGCTGGTTTTATTATAATTATTATTATTTATATAAAGCTCCTGTCCCTCCATCACGGTCGTGTCCTATACAGTCAGACCCATACAAAGTACATAAAAACCAGAAAGTTCATCCTTATAGACGCCACCTCTTAACTCCCTTAGTAAAAATTGCTCCGGAGTGAAAATAAAAATAAACCACTTCGTTCAAAGGCTAAAAATAAACAGACCTTTGTAGAACAGAACACTGGATCGACCAATAAACTTTAGTCGATGAAAACGCCATCGACACAAGCAAAGTTCAGTTGATCGTCAGCTTGACATAAATGGATGAACGTAACGACTTATTTATAGTTCTTAAACAGCTCAGGTGTACGCTTATGCCGTTATTAATAACGCCCACAGTAGCTCATAGCTCTCTTATTAAAGCGACCTACATTCCAGTTGTAAATTCAAATAGAACACCTTTGTGGGCTTAAGCGGGGGTTAATTTCTGAGACAAATGTTGGGGCGTTAATATTTCATTATCTGATGAAAGTTGTTGTGAAATATTTATCAAGCTTCGATTTGTTTTATCTGTGAATATGCAAACTGTGGGTAGAGATAGAGTACCGTAAATAGGGTAGAAATGTTCTAATTTTCGTTGATTCCGTGAATATTCTAAAACGATTTGAATATTCTATAACTGACGAATCATACTGTTATGTGTAGTAACCTATCATAGGGACTTCCAGAACAGGATTAACTTTGTATTATTTTTTCAAAACAACTTGAGCATACTTTTTTTACATGACGTGGATCCATCTATACTAATATTATAAAGAGGTAAAATTTGTAAGTTTGTATGTTTGTAAGTTTGTATGTAGGGGGTAATCTTCGGAACGAATGATCCAATTTTAATAATTATTGTACTGGTGGAAAGCTACACTATTCCCGGTGGACATAGGCTACTTTTTATCCCTGTATTCCCACGGGAACGGAAACTACGCGGGTGAAACTGCGTGACGTCTGCTAGTCTCAAATAAACAAATAGTAATTAATAGGCTTTTTATAAACACTTGCATGCTTGCACGCATGTTTTTGCACGCATGCTTGCCCGCGCATGGTTGCTTGCTTGATATCATCATCACCATCTCAAATGGGTTAGGTGATTAGCGTGTTTTCTTGCTTATTTGTGTGTTTTAGCTGCTAACACGCTACTTGTTTAATTTCGGAAATATAAACCTAAGGAAATTAAGGACACGGGAAAACAAACATTAAATAGCCTCTTGGTAATCACAAAAAAACGTTTTGTTGTAAATTAAAAATGTTACCTTAAGAACAACAATTAAGAATTGTTATTACGGATACTTAATCAAAAACTTAATGAGAACATAATAATGTTGGACTTTTTCTGTATAAACAATATTTGGAGTTTAAAAGTTTTGAAAGTGTCATGTCATAGGTAATCGTTGTATAAAGTTTTTAGCTCATGCTACTTTTCTGCTTCACCTGTGTCTGAAGTAATACGAAAGCCGTATCGATACTGCGAAAACTCATACATTTTAACATGGCATTTATTTCTCCGTTCCACAGTGTGAATAGAAAGTTTAAACACAAAATGAAACCCCGAAGTATTTTGATTAAGTCCCGAAGTTGAGTTTGGAACTTTCTTAACTAATTACAAAAATATACGTTCGGATAATACCAAAGATAATTTTGATAAGATAAGGAAGGGTGAAATCAAAATATCCGAGGGTAGTACGTGGGGTAGGCACGTGTATAATCAGCTGAAAATTAATGTTACAAACAAACGAATTCAGTTTTATCTGATTATCATTATTGAGAACAGAGCCAACGCAATTTTCGACGTATAATTTAGTTATACAGGGGGAATGAGAAAACTCCCCGTTTATGAATTCAGTAGGTAATTTCGAAATCTAGGCATTTTGCTCTATTCGGCTGTGTAATCTAGATAGCTGAA
Source organism: Euplexia lucipara (assembly GCA_921972225.1). Lineage (NCBI taxonomy): Eukaryota > Metazoa > Arthropoda > Insecta > Lepidoptera > Noctuidae > Euplexia > Euplexia lucipara. Next base: position 14,443,248 of record OV179152.1, on the reverse strand, counting down.
GAAATGTTCAGTATTTTCGTATAGTTATTGGATAAAAATGAAGATTTAATTTCAATGAATATATTTATGACTGTACTTATCTTCAAGCTCCATTGCTTGCATTTTTGATAAACCAGATAGAATAATTTATTGAGGACGTTGACTGGCTTCAAAGAGTCCTTTAAAGTGCATTGTTTGTTCTGAGCTAAAAGTTAACCACAGCTACCAGAGTAATTGCAATTTGTATTGAACATTTTCACATGTTTACCCTTTTTACCCGACTGCCAAGAAGGGTTAGTATGGTTTACTCGAGTTATATAATATTATTGTTGATGTTTGTAATATTCTTAGTTACTTCGTTTCATAGAAACGGCTAATATAATGATCCATAATTAAAGTATCGTTAAAATCTTAAGCTTTAGCTCAAGCGGGCGGAATGCATAATTACTCCTAACAAAATTATTTTATTTATTTGTTTGTTTCTGAAACTTACTGCTATTATGAGGAATAGTTACAGTTTATCTGACAGAAGGACCATTGCAAATCTTCAGTTATTAGTAGTAAAGTAATTGTCGTAACATAATATGCGCTTAGTTACTTTTTATCCAAACCGATCGAGCATGAAAAATGTCAGTCTTTGTAATAAAAAATCAGTTTTGATATGGGTGGTCTGGGTTCTTAATGACTTATTTTCTACTTTAATATGTTATAGAGTTAGTAACGACTAGTAATGACTACCTACTTGCATGCGTAAGCTAATTCCAACCAAAAACTGTTCATTAATATAATCTATTACACACATGCAATAAATACCCTCCATAAATGTGGCAATTAATTGTTCGGTTTATAGGAGATTAACAGAATATCCTCATGTCGATATTCCGATAGCCAAATGAAATTTTCATACGAAAAACATAACCGTAAATACGGTTCGCTGTATGAACTGAAATCAATAACAACGATTTAAATTCACTAGAAAATTGAAAGAGGAAAATATGTAGCGGCATTTTATTCTCAATTTTCACGAGAGAGTGTTGTAAATTGGGAACAATAGTGAGCTTGGATGGACGGCGACTGAACGTCAATATATCATGCGCGTGACATTTCACTTAGTTAGCATTTTCATTACAACAGTTTCGACGGTGTTAATTGACTGGAAAGGGCACGTTTCTTGTCAAAATAAGCTTGGTTTAGTAGTTTTTTTTTTATCTTTGGTAAATTCACAGTATCATGCATGTATTCTCCAATGATTATGGCAGAGATGTACTCGTATAGTATCTGTCCAGCACATGAAGCTACCCCAATGTGTCCTATTCCTTTGATAGTTTTTCAAATTTATTACTAACAGAAATAAAGCGAAAATTTTACAGTTTAATTCCCGTATAACTGAGGGCGATCCAATTGCCCTATTTTTTTGCATATTGTATTCAAAATTTTAACACTCTTTTCGCACGTTACTTGCGTTCCTTAATTGTAAATTGTAGTTAGAGATGTTGGTTCCCAAACAGCCTGATAAAGTTAACCCCTAAATAAACTTGTGATAATTTTCTTATCCATAGATCGATGTGATAGTAGCGAATATTTGTAGCTGAAGCTTCAAATGTGATGTAGATCAAGCCACACTAACGTGTCAAAATTTGATAATTTTTCAACTCTGTAACAAACAGAATCCTCCTTCTAGACAACAAGAAAATAGTCAACACATATTTTTTTCTTTTTTAAATTGACGGAAAACTGCTTAGATTAAGCGCATTAAAGTTGAGGAGTGGGCTTGTAACGTCATTAGCTAGTAGAAACTGTACTGGCTAGTGACGTCGTGCGACTTTTAAACTCGATGTATCGCCGTTATTTTTTGATTACGTGAAAAAGAAAAAATATGTGTCGAATATTTTCTTGTAATCTAGATAAGGGACTAAAAACTTAAATTTTGTCAAAAAGCCCATTGGAAATATTCTACAGTCTGGGGTAGCTTATGTTATTATACCGTCTACTAACTTGAACAGTATTGCCTACTCAGTACAAGAAAATAGAGTAAAGAATCCATACGTACAAAACTTTCTTTCCCCTAAGACTCCAGATTCTAAACTCTTATAAGTTGTAGTTCTTAGAATTCCCAAAGAGAATCTCATTCGTGGAGTAAAACTACGAAGCAAGTCTGGAAATATACTGTTAGTTCTATTTCCGTGGTTCGCAGGGAATCTCGGTATAATTTACTACATCATATTTATTCAATGACGTCATTATGTCAAGCAATTTACAATTTGTTATTAGTATTCATGTTGGAATGCATTTAACATAAACGTTAGCTTGGTTATGCGCTGTTGATTTTAAAATAAGTGATTTAACGTACAATAAGCTAACTAAAAAAGAAAAATAAAAGAAAATCATTTGTTTTTAACCGACTTCAAAAAAAGGAGGAGGTGTTCAATTCCTCAGTACTCCGTCATTTATGGACCGATTTTCCAAATTCTTTTTTTGTTTGATAGAGTATACCTACTAACTAACAGATTGGTCCCATTTGTATCAAAACTCATATGTGATGAGGGATCTTCGAGGTATTCAGGGAACTCCTCAAAAATATAAGATGCCCAATTACAAGTACTTAAAAACCTATCATTATTATAAGAATAGATCCTCGATAACATCATTATATAAAAATGGAAAAAAAAAATTAAAACATTAGTCCAAAAGTGGAATAATGTTTATGAAAAAAAAATGATTAACAAAAAAAAAACAAAATGCCTACACGATAAAATAACTCATATTATCTGTCTTAAAGTTCTGGATGTTAGTGGTAAATAAAATTCACATCGACATTCCTACACACCATATTATACGTACCACAAGCTGATTTCAGTTTTGCCTGTTTTAGTATGCTAATTTTATTATGTTACCAAAACTCATTTTATGTTAATTGTTCTAATACCTAGAAAGTCAATATTGACGAAAGACACCTACAATCAGAATTAGCAAGTTGATATTACAATAATAACGCCCCAGAAGAAACAATCTATCTGCAAATATTTTCATTATAACATCAAAATTACTCTCCATTTGGCAAATGTATTTTTAATCCGCCATAATTGAGCAGATTACTCTCAGTCAGAAAAATAATTGAGCGCATTGTTTTAGGCAATGAACGCCATTTATTTCAATCTATTCCATTACGGATTCATAATGGATTTGATAACAGAGAATATTTGAATAATAAAGTGTATTAGGTAAATAGATGTCGTTGCCAGATCATGTGGCCGAACATGTAATGAAATGCTTGTATTTAATTATGTGGCCAGCAAAACTGATGATATCGTTTTGTACTCAACGACTCTATTATTAAATAAAATGTCAATAAACGTAGGGACATATCATTATTGTAAAGTTTTTTTTTGGGTTTCTCACAATTTTATTGGTTTTGTGCCATTACTTCATTTCACTTTTATCTTCAACTAGCGGACATCACGCGGTTTTACTCGCGTAGTTCCTGTTCCCTTGTAAGTACAAGGACAAAAAGTAGTCTTTGCCACCCGGGAATAGTATAGCTTCCCAACGGTGAAAGAATCTTCCAAATCAGTCTAGTTGTTTCTAAGTTTATTTGTTACATACAAAAATACAAATCTTTACATGTATAACGTTAGTATAGATACATAGATTGGCACATTATTAGCTGTTGTATTGAACTAACAACCTTGAGATAGACTAAATCCTTGACTATTTATTTATGATTTCAAATTTGGCTTGAAATTATTTTTATCAGTTTACTGCTCGGTCCTAGTCTAAACAATAAACTTTTATGTCATCACAACATAAACACGAAAGCGTAATGAGATTTTATTAATACAATCGTCATAATTTCAGACTCAATATAACTCCAATACTTATATTTCTCTCTGAAACCATTTGTGGTGGATTTCACCAGCTAGGGGAAACCGTTTACGTCTTGGTTCAAGTTGTAATTAGGAGCGTTTACTATCTCTTCTGTAAACGCTCAATGCAATGGCCCATAATTCAGTTCTCGAAATGGAATAATAAACATAACTGTTTCATTTATTTATTTTAGTTTGTGGAAAAAAAACAACATTAAAAAAACAATAACAGATTTTCTTACCAAATAACTTCAAAGTTATATTCTGAATTTAGAATCTTGTCATACTCCATAAAACTCTTATTAATCATCATTTTAATCATTCTTTTATCATTTCAAAGGCTCGCCTAAATCTCTGCGTTAATCGATCCTAGAACCTTTAGTTGACGATAAAGCAACAATAATCCGAACAATTGAATTCAAGGGTATGTTCAAAAATTACTATGTAAAAGCAACAATCTGCCAATACAACAATCTTAAAAGTTTTCTTAAAACATTTTGTATACGTAAAGATAATTTCATTTATATTTGTTATTTTGACAAAAATTTTGCATTCTCAGATAAATTAAACTTAATCCCGGACGCGTTTATGAACCGATTTTTTAGTCCTTTGCCTCTATTAACTTAGACCGCCTCCTAACTCCGAGGGACGCCATCAAGTGCTAAGTTCGCGTGAGCTAAACTTTTACCGCGACTCCTTTTAACACTTCTGTAGCTATTTACATTTTATAACTCCATCCACTGTAAGCTTACCAGAGTTGCAAAACCACTTTATTTGTTTCCTTTATTTATTTTGGGTCGTTTGTGTTTCGAATTAAGTAAACAAGTTTGATATTCCTTCCCGCGTTAATGTTGATGGGGGGACTTTAAACTGGGTGCAACTTTTACTTTTAACTGCGTGAAATGGAATTATGAGCTCTGTACAAGAGCAATTCGATGTGGAACTACAATTTATTTCTTTTCTTTTATAGTTTATTTTAATTCAACTAGTTTAATTGTTTAAAATTACGTGATCTTAGTCAGTTAACGCTTTCAAAAAGTTTGGAAGAATAGAATTTTGGTTCTCTTTTGACGATTGGTTTTTAAGCTATCGTCAGTTACACACTTACCCCTAATAAACGAGGAACAAAGTTATTACCAGTACGATCTCTGGATTTACTATACATTTATCAAGGATTAACTTTGGCATAACTTTACTCCACGTTTATTAATAAGGAGGTTAGAGTGAAAGAGATATTGACGCCCTTGAAAACTCAAATTAAATGAACTATCAATGCCCAGCATTAACTACAACTCATTAATTCACCGACACGTCGTTATACATTTTTCGTCGGCTTTTTTACAAATTTTGACGGTTTTTACTGTTTCTCGATGTTTAGCTACCCAAGATGTTCTGAATTGGTCATGATTTCTTCCAATACCTTGAGAAAACATTCACTACGTAAAACGTATCGTTTCCCTGCGATTAACAGTAATCATCCAAAAGATTTCTCCGTAGCGCTTCGAAGAAAACATGAAAAACTCCTTTCATTAAGGCTGACGGCACGGCAACGGATATCACACAAGTTTAACGCGAAGTACTTGCCGTACATGGCCCACTCCGTGCATTTCTTGCTACAGTTGCCTCCGTTCTTAATCTCCAGCCATTCCCTATTGTTGACATACTATGCCTGCGACCTAGAAACGAACTGGAAATGTACTATTTGTATGGCCAAGTTTTTTGTAACGAGGATTCGAAGAATGTGTTTAAGATGGTGTGTTATGTTATTGTTTGGTTAAATAAGACACTTTTTGTTCAGTTTCGTTGAAAAAAAAAAACAAACAACAAGAATTCTTATTTTACGTGATGTGAAGTTATTCTATTACTAAAGAATGAGTTCATGGAACAAGAACGAATACCTATCAAGGAAAAATGAAATCTTCTTCTTCTTCTAAGCGTGTCGATGGCAAACTTAAACACTAAATTTTGTGTTTGGCCCAATATTTTTTTTTATTAAGCTACGACAACGCCATCTACTGACGTGGTGACGTGTGCAGGTAAAAGTTGAATAATAATAATTGTATCTAATGTCTTTCGTTTAATTTTAACGCTAACAAATGAAAATAACTCTACATCTGGCACAGTCGGGTAATAAGTGTAAACACTCCGAATAGTAATTTCCCATTAATTTTAACAGTACTTACAAACACTTAAAATATCATAATATCATAAAACTTGAGAACGAGAAATTAGTTCAGCGGCAATAAAAACAAAAAATTTAAACCATTTGGCAGGGAACAGAGGCGAATGTGAATGGAAAGTGGCTCGAACGTTAAAACAATGGACTCGCCCACGCTAATTAAGAAGAAAATGCTCTTGCTGTATAATGTATATGCTAAGAAAGTTTCGATGCAGAAAGCTTTAAGTACAGTCTTGTGCGCTATATAGTAAGAGATTTAAATAATGCGGAGTAGCCATGTTGCAATGCAAATGTGTTAAGGAGATCATTTGCAATCATATTGGTTTTGTGGTTGGATATTAGTTAGAAAAATCTTTACCTATTAGTGCTAGTAGTGGCTTTTTTAAATATTGGCATCCTGATTTATAATTTTTTGTTATTTGTCATCTTTTAATTGTGTTATGCTGCATCTTTGAAGTACAGACGCCAGCACGTCAAGTTACCCCAATGTGTCAAATTTTCCCAATTCAATATGAACCTTATTCTGTTTGCCATAAAGTTGAAAAACGATCAAAGAAATTTGACTCATTGGGGTAACTTGACGTGCTGGCGTCTGTACATTAAATAAATGTTTTATTTATTTGTCCATCTACCTTAATGTTTATTTTTATTTAATTGAAAATATGTTATGTGTTGCTTTTAAATCTTACTTGACTGCTTTGTTGGTCGCTGCAGTCATAAGCAGCACAGCTGTACATGACCCGAATTACAAACCCCAGCTCAGGAATAAAGCTGTTGGATTTCCCATCAGTGTTTCTTCGAAGCAACCTGCAGTTGTGTATGGTTGGTGGATATTGACTCGTCTCTTATAAGATAAGAAGAAGAAAGAAGAAGAAGAAAACACATTTAAGACAACACCTGGTGAAGTGTTATGTAGTCGGGTCAAAATTTCTAAAACCGATTTATTTTCTTTGGATTATTCACGACGAAATTGGTACAAACATGGACTACGATTGGTTGATGATATCAACAGCTGTAGGCATTGTATAGTCCCGTGCGCTGAATGAACGTAGTAGGTACCTAACTAACAATAACATAAATTCGATACGTCAATTCTAAACAAACCAATAGGCATGAATAGTCCAACCGCGGAAATAGTCTGCGGCCTAAAATATAGTCACTGTAGCAATTGGAAACTTAATTGATTTCTATTTTTAGTTCACACGTCATTGAACCCACATATTGTTGAATTTAGAGTGTTTTTTTAACCCTTTCCAACTACACCGTTAGTGAATGTGCACAGCCTTAAGTATGAAGACTAGAAACATTAATATTTTTACAAGAATTCTTCAATAAGTATCGTTAAAACTAAGGAAAGATTTTTGAACATTTTATATTCATTCCCTAAACGGGTTAATGTTTCATATCGGTAACGTGAATGCTGTTTTAATATTTGTATTTATTAGTAACACCTGAGAGTTGATCATTGTTTTTAGAAAACCATGACGATCCTGAAAACTTGCAGATCGGTGAGTACATCGTCGGATTTCTTGCCTAAAAATAATTAATATTGCTCAACTTATACGCAACGGCGCGACGCCGTCTAGTCCCAAGCTAAGCAGAGCTTGTGTTATGAGTACTAAACAACTGATAAACATACTTATATATTTCTAAATACGAAATGGGAGCTTCCATTACTGTGACATAGTAATTACGAAGCGTTTCTTCTACAAACTAAATGGTTAAAAAAATAACGTGATTATCCTTTTAAAATGGTTTATTGGTTCATCAATTGACGTTGTTATCTTCATTTCAGTACGAATTATCGGTATTCCAGAAAAAATAATTAATAAAATTTGCAAATTATATAAGATTTTTTTGTTAATAGTGCGTGCGCGCGGAAAAGATGCGCTGGCGCCCGGGCGACCGGGAGCGGGGGGGCGGCGCGTTTCATTCATAGCGAGAATGTACATAAATCGTGCCCACTACTCGCAAACGGTATAGTACGCGAAAGTCTTTGATACTGTAATTATTTTAACATTTTTCGTAACACTGATAAAAGTTAATGAATTTTACGTTGACACCAGGCCAGTTAGTCTATACTAGACGTAAAATCAAATGCCGGATGTATATGAAAGATCACAACTTGAAAATAACTCGATATATAAGCAACAAGGAATTCGTAAAAACTACTGGAAAAGTTGGAATCTTGTACGGTATTTTTGTATGAAAACTTAATTAATAATGCTTTCACTTGAGAAGCGTAACCAAAAAATAGAAAAATTAATGTTTTGTTACTATACAAAATAGAAGATACATTCACCATAGGACAACCACACAAACAATGTACTCCATATATCACTTATTTATCAGTTACGCATACATTCTCTTGTCACAAACATAACGGGCAGTTCACAGTTCACTGTCGACGCAGGTTTTCCGGTTACACAAACATAAAAGCAAAATGAATACAAATATATCAACACAGTACTGAACATGGTCACGACGATGGTTAAACCAAAAAAGGCTTAGTTAATATTACATGCCTTAGTTAGTTTTCATACATTATGTCCTATGACAAAAACGCGACAGCAATACATTTTACGGCAAATGTCAATCAAAATGTATCTAGAAACGGAAACATCAATGAGGCGGACTCCACAAAAATAAGAAAAACGTTCCATTCGCATTGCTTCAAATCCAATTTTGTTTTTACAGCAATCGTTCGTGGAAATGTCACAGAAATACAGCAATGGATTATAAATGAACGTAAATTGTATGTGTATCCAGTATTTGTACTAGACCTTCCACGGTAGTGGAATGTTGAAAGGGGAATATTTAGAGGGAATTCTCTACGATAAATCGCTTCCGAGTCTTATAAAAGATTAGGGTTCCGGTAGGAAATCTTGTGGATTTTCTTCAATGCGGACCCTTTAAGTAAATCTTTAAAGGTACTATATATCAAAACATCACATACGATTTTTTTGTTCCTTACAAAGGGAAGGTCTTTTGGAGGTAGAAAATAATACAAGAAAAGTTCAAAGTATTTATCCTTTTACTAAGAGAAGAATATTATATAACAATTTTATTTTTTTTAACAGACAGGTACACTCACATATTTGATCACTTCTACTTGGACTATAATACTATTGTTTATTTCCAAAATAGTCAAAAAAAAATTATTACGCTTTGTTACCGTTGCCAAAACAATGGAAAACTATTTGAATCAATAAGTGCATTGAGTTTTACTACTTTTGTTGTGCTGGAGGTGAAGGCAGGATATAATAGTACATTATGATAATAAGTGCGGTTAACCTCTGCTTTGTTGTAGCAATATCGCCTCGGCTGTATTATCAAAGCGCACGTATGTCATACGACGTTTTATAACATTATTTTCGAGGAAGTATTTTTTTATTTATATCCTCGGACTGTCAAATAAAAACAATAGAGCGAAAAGAAAAAACGCGCGGAATCATTTTTACTTGTTCAGAAAATTTTCAGAAACTGCACTTTTTTATCTTAAGTCATAGGCACAAAAACAGCCAAAATTACAAATAAAGTAAATTACTTAATATTGTTTGGTTTTTGTTACAAATGGTTGTAATTTATTGTCAAAATTAATTAAATAAACGAATTAAATGTTTTTATTTTACATTTTATCTCTCAAAGTTAATTTTATTCATAAAATGTTGACCACTTTTCTGACATAAAAACTTTTTGCTAACATTTAAAAAAGTACAGTTCGTTTTAGTCGGAGCATCTTGGTATTGTAAAACCACAGTATATTACTTTCCTAATAACATAATCTTTCACACAATTCACTTACCGTTTCTTTAGTGTTCTTCGATTCACACACAACTTCCTTCACACATAATCCTCATGGGTATGCATCATAATATGCTGGAGCGCCAAAGTTATTTAATGTAGACTAAAGAAATTCCAAACTAGAGGCCAATGAATTCGCCTAGTGTCCACGTATCAAAACAAGTAGCGTTGGTAGGCATCATACAAGGTAGACTGGTTTGGAGGACTGACGTTTGGAGTAATCCGCAGGACCGGTCGGTGTGGAAACGCTTAGAGGATGTCTATGTCCAACAGTAGACACCTTTTGGCTTAAATGATAACGGTTTTAAATTCTAGCAAAACGCTTAGAATTCAAGCAGTGTGTCATTAGTAAATCAATAACCATTCCTCAAGTAATGATTGAGACCATAGTAAAACCGTATTATTACTATTTTCATTATTTATTAGATATATGAGCGAAAATACAGGCATCTTTAGTTGACTGTTGTTTTTTTTTTAAATAATATTGCATTCAAAATACAAAATATGTACTTTATAATATTAATAAAATATTGTAATCCCCACATCCAGAATAGGGTTCTCAATTCATATCGTAGAAATACGCGTCCCCATTGTTCGTTCAGTGACACTGAACGCCCGTCACGAATGGATTGTGCATGAACTGGAATTGTCTATGAAAATTCATTAAGAAGATTAACTACAGCGCTAACAGTTGGTTATCGGGCATACGGGCCCGGCTGACGTGTATTGCTATATAAATATGCCCGGGATATTGCATACAGTTCAATGTGTGAGTAAAGAGTTGATTTAAATTGAGACCCGAGGTAAATTACGTTGAATCGGATGTGGGTAGTATGTCCAACCAATTTACAATATAACTGTGCATATTATAAAGCTTGTTTTCCCAAAAGTGTGGGCAGTCACGTCAATATTTACTACAGCACATGATTGCACAGTTCAGTGGTAGTTACAGTCCCTAGTATAACAAAACTGTGAATTCGCAATAGATATTCTTTATTTAAACATATTATTTTAAATAATAGGTTTTTGAATAAAAGTGTTATACATTTTTTTTGATCGGGGAAATAGTGCTCCTCCCGCAGAGTTAACGGTACCCAAGCTAACGGTGATTAATGATCTAGAATAAGGTACCTCCTTACAATGCGGGCCTTGTCGAAGACTTCGACCGTCTGCTTGTAATTCTCGACCAAGCTAAATTTTCATATTCATATTTATTTATTTTTTTCCGCAAGGTACAAAGAAACTCACAAAATCGCTTAAAGCCACGATCTGTTGTACACAGCAAAAGTTTTTATTGGTTACACATTTAAAAACATAGTTCAGAAAGCAATAATTACATAAAATTTTACTTGAATACATACCTACCAAACATATACAAAAAATTGTACTAATCATCTTCTATAATGTTGATCGAAACCCTTCCTTCACTATCAAACCTTTAAGTTATACGACTATAGGCACTATAATTGTTGAGTCCATAAACTACATGATGGTAACCTTATTAACGTAAACATAACTGCTATTATTATTTCTAAGATGTCTAAATTAACATTCTACGAGCTACTGATTTAAAGCTATTTGCTGCCCTTTACGACTCCTAAGGGAAATAACGACTGCAGTTTACCCTTAGTAGTTTATCATGCAGGTCTTAGTCAACAGAAACTTTCTCTTAGCAACGTACTTTGGAGACCGGGTTGTAAGCCGGACTCCAAAGTACGATTCCTAGTATAACTTAGAGGCGTAAACGTAGACTTGGTGTTTAAGTGACGTTTATATTTTGGCTTTGACTTTATGCAAACATATTGGTAAACACACATGACAATACACATAACATAACACAATATCACATCTATATGTAGTGCGATTCTTTTAAAATCAACCTGCGTAAATGAGGGTGAAGTGAAGGCTACTTGAGCTGGCATGCCATACTAATGCTAGGCATTGATAGTTTTAATTGACTGACTTTATTCCCCAAAGCGTTGAGAAAAGATGTTACTAATAGTATGTACACCTTATATTCCACCAGTATTCTTGAAGTCCCATTTAATAGAAGCAAGCCTATTGTCACTGACTGGACACAAATCTGGACTCCAAGCTGTAACTATGAATTCCCAGATGGAAATCCCAATAACATTTACCGACTCGGGAGCAGATTGTCTGCTACTTCTAAGGATATGCGCTTGCATAGGCTAGACCGACAAAGCAGTCAAAAGGAAGTCAAATTTCTTGAAATAACCGCTTAGCCACAATGCATGACACTAACCACTCCATTTGCCTCACACTATAAGGCACTGTATCATGACCTTGAAACGCAGTCATTCTTTTCTATACTTTGGTATCGTACAGCTTAAACCAAATCCCAATTAAAATTGAACCCCAATGACCAAGAGTTTAATTAAAAACAATTAAAGTAAATTAAGTAAAACAACAAAGATATAGGACATCAAACATTATAGTGAACGGGAAAGGCGATGCGCGAATTTTATGTCACACGCCTCCATGAGCAGTCAATGAGAAGAAAACATTGAACCCGACCCCGTCACACGAAACAGGAAAATATGTAAAAATACACAAAGGACTTTAAAACTGAACGCCATTGAAAAGTAAATTATTTGAAAACAGATTTACTGGAAGGAAAATTGGGTTGTTTATGATATAAACCTTGTTTATTCACTCTTTATAAGAACAACTTTAAATAAATAAAAGCGACCTAGAGCCAGCAAGGCTTGCACAATTAGGTTTTCAATCACACTGTACTGCGATATTCTAAAAAAACAAAATAATTAAATTTATTTAAACAAGTTACATCATGAAATAGGTATCTCAGACGATGTATTTATTTAAACTAAAATTTCTCGCGATCACATTTATTGACTTGCGAAAAACTCACTTAATCTTTAAATAACTAACCTGTGAGGGTGACATCAAGCAAAACATTTTGCTCGTGCATAGTATGAAGAATCCGTTTTTCCTCTGAAGGTGGAACCTATGACATAGGTATGCTGTTTTTTACCAACCAGCAATATGGGTTGCACATTGTTAATCCTTCCGACTGAGTTATTTGTATCATCATTGGGCTATTGCCGCAGCAAAAAACTAGGTTTTAACACAGATAAATGAAGAAACTGTCGCTGTAGATACTCTTGAAAGCGTAACATCGAACACACACAACTTATTCAGGTCAATATTTCTGCCAAACAACCAATAGGTATTTTTCCCAAATATTTCTACAACCAAGAGGATTGTCAGTCAGATAGCTAGAAAAAAATGCCTCCTATTTTGATACCGAGACCTTACTCATGAAATCATTATGTAAGTAAGACTGGCATGAAACATAAGTAAATATAATATTACCTGTCCGAACAGGCATCAAGAACAAAATGACAAGATTATCCTTCTTATGTGAGGCTTCGAGGCCGATTGACATATCGATGGCTCAGGCCTCAGGCTTAAATAGGCGTAAAGGACGTTACGGCTGCTGTCTCTTAGGCTCTTTGAGTAATATTGAATTTATTTATGTACGTATCCGTCTGATGTAACAACAGTAGGTACGATAATGTAATAAAGGAATTATTCACGAATACACTATAACATTATCATGTATATTGCTTAGTTTTGTGTTAGATCTTGAGGCTTTATGATTTGATGGGAGTGCCTTGGGTACTTTTTAAACTCGTTTTTTTTTTAAATTATAAACTAGTGCTTGACTGTAATCCCACCTGATGGTAAGCAGTGATGCAAGCAGTGATGGTGAAGCGCACTAGTTTATTAAGAGCCTATTCACTCTAGCCTTGAAGACACTTAAATTATAATCGGACGGGAAGACTGCAGCAGGCAAGTTGTTCCAGTCCTTCGATGTACGCGGTATAAACGACGAAGCGAAATGCTTCGTCCGAATCGTGGAAGTGCCAACGATGTAAGGGTGGACACTCGCCGTACGTCGGGTAGTCCAATGGTAGAAAGGTGATGGCGGAACCAAGTCATGTAATGACAAGTGATGAATGTGTTGAGCCTAGTGTGTGGTCATTTTCATAGCATCGTCAGTGGTGTTATTATTTTTCTATTTATTTTTAAAAGCAGTGATAGCTTAGTGGTGTGACCGGCGGACCGCCAAGTTACAGGTCTTGAGTTCGAACCCAAGGTACGCACCTCTGAGTTTTTGAATTCACGCGCGTGTTGTATAATGATCACTTGCTTTAAAAAAGGTGAAGGAAATAGGTATGCCTGAGAGATGTTTTTGACGGTTTGTGAAGCCAAGTCGGATGCCCATGGGCGGCATAAACTGTGACACTATGTTATTCAGTTACGCACGTTAAGAAGATTTTTGTTGATATAGCAAATATGTTTAAACATATTACTTCAAAAGTCATCCTCCATGCGCCTATGTCTATTTAAATCTTATATGTATTCGCACGTTAATCAAAAAAAAAACGAATACTCATTCATTCAATCACCTAAAAATCCTTTTACAAATTCTTCTATCTTCATTTCAACTTGTTCCATTTGTAAAGACTTCACTGATAGGAACTCTATTTAGAACTTTCTTAGTGCAACTAAGTAAGTAAGTCAGTTCTGGCGGTTCTAATATTAATCATATTTATAAGAGCACGTTCTTACGTATCTCTTAACACGTCCCCACTTTATGTCTGCTGGCATTGTCTCTTCGTTAGGAACAAGAAATGTAGAAGGAATTTTAAAACATGTTCGTAATATTTAATATAAAATACATAACCCCAATGTTCCCCGAAATGTTAAATATTTTTTATACCAGACCAGCAGTGTGATTCTGTTCAAATCACCGCGTGAAAATATAGGCGTAGTGAGGGCGAATTGAGCTGCCATTCCATACTAATGCTAGGTACTAACAGTTCACTTCACTCAAGTTATCACGGCGTGACTTTTATTGAATCGAATGGCTGTACAAAAAATATGTAAAATTTAGCATAAATTTCTTGCGAAAAGTATTCGAATACGAATATCTGGGAACCTTTTAATTTTCAAGTTATTGAAAAATGCCAAGGTTACCGATATAGCCCAGCGGATTAGCAGGTTGAAGTGGCAGTGGGCAGGGCACATGGCACGGGTCGAAAGGTTCTCGAGTGGAGGCCACGTATCGGCAAGCGCAGCGTAGGACGTCCACCCACAAGGTGGACAGACGACCTCATTAAGGCCGCGGGAACGCGCTGGATGCGAGCCGCTTCCAACCGGTCTTATTAGATATCTATGGGGGAGGCCTATGTCCAGCAGTGGACTTCCTATGGCTGAAATGATGATGATGATGATGAAAAATGCAAAACAAATGTTTTTTTAACGTAACATAAAATCATGCCTGTTGTCCCCAAAGACACTTAATACCCTACCATCATCTTTGTACCACTTTCGCACCTATAAGCACAACCACATTGCGGGTTCTTACTTCATTAAATCTATTCTCTATTCGCCATCATCTCAAAAATCTCCTCCTACTTACCCATATTGTCTTTCACACAATCCATCCATCGTTGGGTATACAGGGTGTCTCATTCAAATCGGTCAGTGTGGGAAAGACTGAAACTATAAGACATACGAAGATCTGTTCTGAGGAACCATGTCATCGATTTTAATAACAAGTAAAAATGCATTCATACATTTTAAAAACATCTGTACTATTGTAGTAATATTGTAAACGTGGTCACTTCGAGCACCTACTAAAATAAATTAAAGTACGAGTGGAAACAAAGCATTTTATTCATTTTAGACATCATGTTTCATACACACATTTACTTCTTAAGACCTACACAATCGATATCTAAATAGAAATAGTGTAGGTTTTTTTTTTCAAAATAACCGGGTTCGATTCCCGAACGGAGTACAGATGTTTTTTAAGATGTATGAATGTAGTTTTTCTTATTATTAAATCAATGACATGGTTCCTCAGAACAGATCTTCGTATGTCTCATAGTTTCAGACTTTCCCATACTGACCGATTTGAATGAGACACCCTGTATATTCCTTTACTTTTGTATAAATAGATGATTATGTAAGGTATTACAAGGTGAAGAATGATTTAAATCCACATCGCCTACTAGATATAAAAGATGGATCTGTTTAAAAATGGTGTTCATGCCCGAACCGTATCTATTTCAAAGTACCCGGATCAATGAAACAAAGCCATGTAAGGCCCTAAGTGACCTACAAAAGATTAAACAAGTGAAAAACTGGGGTGAGCGGCAGAGCAGCCAATTGGAAGCCATAAATTTATCCCTTGCCGACCTTGTTACCTTCGCGGATTATTTTTATTATATTTTAAATATTCCTCCCCTCCTAATTCCGCCTTGGGAAGTACTGAAATCGCTCATTTCAACTTTCCCCTTGGGACTTTTTCTTTGAAAGGACCTTGTAAACCGTTGCCCGAGGGCTGACCACAAAGGGATAATTTTTCTTGTTATCATCCATTCAGAACTTAGGCATCGAAGTTTCGCAGATTTTTCTTTCTGATATTAAATAAGTTCTTAAACATGTTATGCTAGACAGAAAATTACAAGTTTCACTTTTGTTTCTATTGTATTAATAACTTAATAAGCTTTGGGAACAAAAAACTCGTCGTTGTGTTCGTACCTATATTTTGTGTATATTTTCTAACTTTCCAGCTGACTGCAATTGGCTTTGCTGGTTCACCGGGCAGTACTAGGATTGGAATAATTTAATATGCACGCGCATAGTATCTGATTCAAATAAATATAAATATATATTGCACAACTTTTCACACAACGCCATCTAGTCCCAAGCTAAGCTAAGAGCTTGTGTTATGGGTACTAAACAGCTGATAAACATACTTATATATTTGTAAATACATACATAAATTACAGATAAATAACACCCAGACACAGAACAAATGATCGTGCTCATCACACAAACATTTGTCCCGGGTGGGAATCGAACCCACGACCTCCGGCATAGCAGTCAGGGTCACTAACTACTAGACCAACAGGCCAGTCGACAGTTTGACTGGACTTGGACAGAATAAGTGTAAATGTGTACTGTGCTCTTGATTGAGTGTGTGTTAGAGTTTTGACTTTTATTTAACGTATAAAATGCTCAATATACGTCTTCAAAAATATAACGTCATAGATCTAAGGTACACACGGAAAGAAACTGATTAACCCCCGAACCAAAACTAGGTTCGCACATGCCTGCCTGTTGTGCCGGTTGCCAGTATCTGCACACAGAAATAAGTAAATTCCAGCTTGTTACTGTCCCACTGCAGGGCAAAGGCCTCTTCTCATACAACGTAGGCACGAGCGTTGATCACCACGCTTGCTGGCGGATTGGTGACAATACTTATATTAATTATTAGTCCAGGTTTCCACACGATATTTTCCATCAACGATATCAAACATAAACTTAGAGAGTCCACATGAATTGAAAAGTCACACTGGTACTTGTCAGGATTTAAACAACAACCTCGTGGAGTTAGACGCCTTAAGTTCTGGGCCATCAAGACTCCAGCACGCGTGACCACCATAGTAACGGGGTTCTGTTAAGAATAATCGACATAGTGAAATATTGTAGAAACATTTCTTCTAACTATCGTCTTGACATTTTCGTTCAAGAGAAAAGAATTGCTTCTGCAATACGTCACTTTGGCGGTCGACAAAATCTGTTTCTGCGGTCACCGAGCTCAGCGTGCTGGCTGAGAAATAAGTTTAAAACTCAGTCACTTGTAAGTTTTAACTCTAACACACACTCAATCAAGAGCACGGTACACATTTACACTTATTCTGTCCAAGTTCTAATCCATTTAGTTCGTGTCTTAGCTCAACGCGGTACCTAAGGGCTTATTCCAACGTTTTGGCACGAAATGGGAAGTATCGGTTTATTTGTTCAGACTCCCGTCACGTTTCGACCTCAGACGGTTTGTCCGCGAAACTTGTTCATATGTTCAAGGAAACCCATACGTCGTAAGGGACCGCAAGTATATTTGTTCAGGATTGTTGTGTCTTATAGACTCTGTGGTTAGAGTCAAAATAATCGTTTATTACAAAGATGTATGAGTTGAATATGCATTCGGGTAAAAGGTGTTGCTAATCAAGGGGTAAGAGATGGATAACTCGAATTCATTACTTGCTCCGCAAAGTTTGTTTTGTCTTTGGACTCAATTTATTAGTCTTATTTAGTTTTTATTAGTTTACATCCTATTCTCAGACCTACTGAATATACACACAAAATTTCATAAGAATCGGTCAAGCCGTTTCGGAGGAGTTTTTTTAAAAATACTGTGACATGACAATTTTATAAATGATAGATGAACAAATAGATCAAAACCAATAATAACTACTACTTTTAGTTAAGCAAGTCTCTAATGTGGTCTTATTTAAACATTTTGTGTTCGATAGAATTAAAATAACAACATGTATATATAACCTAACCTAACTTACCATACCTATCCTATAGCTAACCTAACTACCTAACCTAACTACCTTACTGAAATGCATTGATTTAAAAAAATCAAAATTCATAATTTTAAACCGAACTACTGCGCTTCGTGCCTCTAAGTACAATTTATTTAGTTTTCCGGTCTTCTCTAAAGTCCAAACAGTACCTAAAATAATTATCTAATTGCAAAGAATTATTGAAATTCGTCTCTGTCGTCATTATTAATACGTAAATTGATTTGTAAAATATAAGACATTTTTGTGCCTCTTTCTAAGTTTAGTAACAAAATAAAGGATCATGACCAAAAGCAGGCTAGCCAAGATGCATGAAACAAAATGAATTTAACATAGAAAATAATTACTTATTTTTACAAGAGTTTGATTTCAGGAATATTGTTTTCGTATCCGGAATATTATTATTATTTAAAGATAAACAGTAAATTAACGATTGCTAGATACATTTCCATAGAAAGTCATAATTTAGGTACGTTTCGCTCTCATCATTTGTACGAGTGACATAAGTGTGTACCTTTAGACAAAAACATCACAAAATGATATCAAATTCATAAATAGCTAAATAATTACCATAACCATAACGCAATGTATATATGTAATTTATCGTTCCGTTAACATAATACTTATTTTTGTGTTTCGTCACACGCACATGCAAAACTATAGTCAAGCCAGATGACAGACAGATGGACCGGCCGATAGAGATGTAGCAAAGCCGCAGTAAAGCCATAAAAAGCATGAATATAACATAATAATTATTTTTAATTAGCAACTGTTCTCTAGTTTTGTCTTTAACTTATTGTTGTTTTGTACCTACATAAGTAATCTGTGGTCATTTTATAAGTTACGAGTAGTCAACAAAATCGACTGCAAAAAGTCAACTTAAAAGTAATGCACTGAAAAGACCGAAACAAGACTGGGAATAGAAAACAATATTAAAATAAACAATAACAAAGTACAAAAGCTTAACATATAAAATAAGACCTTTACGAACTACTGACAATGCATGCATATTAATAATATCGAGAACCTAATATTTACAACCCATAACATGCAACCGCACGAATAACCTTTAACGGGCGCTTCGGTGACATTCAAAGGTTATCAACCACCGACAACAATCGCTCCCAAATCGAGGCATTGAAACAGCTCCAATCAAAAATAAAAAGTTTATAATAACAGGCATCTATTGATGGATTCATCCGTCGATCGTCGCCCAAAACAAGTCACAATTAGATTTACTGAAGGCCTAAGGCACGTCCCCGACTCTAATCTTGTTTGTGAACGGCCTTCACAACAATATAAGATAGTTAGGGATACATATCAACCTCTACAAAAATACCATTCAATATAACTCTCAACAAAAATGTTGTATTGTTTTCAAAAGAATCGAATTGTAGCAGTGCTCGTTTTGATTTTAGAATCACGCCACTCGATTGAAAAACAATTGAAAAAGCCTTTTATTTATGCTGCGGATTTAAAGCCAACCAAGTGAATCCACGTTGTATATTTTTACATTAATGGTTGTTTTCAGTTCAATATAAAATGTTCAGTTGGGATAATCTTGTTAAATCTTTCTTTGACCTCAGGAACATCTATCAAAGAATGGTGCTTGCAAGAACTTAAGTACTCGGCGCCCATGTTAGCTCCTTGCAAGACACTATTGTCACTAGCTGTGAAAGCGACGTAAACGGGACACAAACTTTTATTCGAGAGTGAAACAAGAATAACTAAAAAATAATGTTTACGAAGCTATTTAAAAATAGTTGTAGTTGTTAACTTTTTTACAAAAAAGGAAGAGGTTCAGGATACATGTTTTTTTTCTTCATGTTTGTTACCTCAGAATTCCATTATTTACGTGTGGTCCCATATGATTTTTATTGAACTCGATCTTGCAGTTTGCTTTTTATTTCATAAATTATTAATTTATCTACTAATCGTGTCACTAACGTAATTCTGAGTAATTTAATATTAGACGTTAATCCCGTTAATATAATAATATGTCAAATTGTGTCGACATTGTCTGCAAAAAAATATTGATCCGTTGTTGAACATCAAACAAAATAATTACGAGTATTGTAAAATTTTACTTTCCAACAAACGACCGCAGCATAAAATGTCAATACCCGACTTTAATTAACACTATAAACGTACTGATATAAATGTTTTAATATTACTATATTCAATTTGGTTAAACGGGTGAACTTTGCCAAAACCAACTGATGACAGACAATACGATTACAAATGATGAAATGTTGACATAGTTATGTAAATGATGCGTCACCGTTAAACGTTAAAAACGGCGAATGAAAATATATTAATTTATTATTTCATATCTACGTATTCAAAATTTTATCCTGTGGGAGTAAGTACGTAGAAACTACAGACCGTCACCTGCTATCATTCTAACACGTACTCCTTTTGTTACGTTTATGTTCATGCACATAACATTTCTGAAGAAAATTACCAATAGGTTCAGTGTTTGTCTTTCTAGGGCGTACCTTACACATCCACCATTCAACTAATTTTATACACTTTCATCTTTAGTATTTTCTTAACCGTACGCGGCCAATCCTTTTTTATTTAATTAAAGCACTGGCAACATTCCGCATACCTACCTCCTTCGACGTCAAGAGTGCCGCTTTGAAAATTTATTTGCGTCGACTTGAGAGGCAAAATGCACTCTATACTCGTAGTCTTCGAATAAGTATCAAAGGGGAAACGTTCATTGCGTTTGGCAAATGCAACGACTTTTATGTTGTTATGGTAATTTTTGCTGTGTGCGTAAGCGGTATAAAAGAAATTGTGACATGGCTAGACTGTGTTAGTAGTTAAAGGAAATGGGGTTCAGTCTTAAAAAACACACTTTTATATACCGGTGCAGTTTTTTTGCCAAGTTTAAAGTAATTTATTTATTTAATACTTCAAGCACACTAATGTACAAAGGCGGACTTAATGCCATAGGCATTTTCTACCAGTCAACCTTCAGGTGATGCAGAGAAAAGCAGTGGTAGGTGCAATTTAATTTCATTTGAACAAGGATTGTCGGTATTTCAAAATAACATCATCACTTGCCTATGTTGGGAGTTGCTTCCAGTTTAACCTTCCTGATGGACTTGAAACCTTTACTACCCGGTTAATGGTTACCTGTTAGTAAGACTGGTTCTAACTATACATAAGGACTGTTTAAGATCTATAAATGACAGCCGGGACGTAAGGCCTTCTGTGTTTTTCACAGAACTGATAGATCTGTAATGGATATTCATCTATCTCCCGAAGACCCGAAGAGTCCATCGAATGTTTAGCTGCGGCTATCAAACCGCAGCTAAACATTTGATGGACCCTTGCGTTGGTGCTGTTATTATGTTGCCTGACAACCCACAGAAGTCCAATTTTTTTTTTAAAATAAGTTGAATATATAAGTAAGCATTGCCATCTAAATTCTGTATCATGCCAGTAATTTTTCATGCTTGGCGAGATATTGGAAGAATTCGGGTAAAATTGACTAGCTGCCGGTTTGTCTTAGAACAATATACATATATCCTTCTATAATAATATTTGCTCATACGAGTATAGTCTAAAAAAACCTCATAAATAAAATGTATTTCGACACACTTTCCTTGACGCTGCGGCATTAATTGAAAAGTATCGTATACTTGAAAACGTTTTGAAATTTATTTCTTTTTTTAAACTTTTTCGAATAAGTACGAACAAGAATAAAGAAAGAAAGAAGAAAGAAAATATTTTATTTGGACGCACAGAACATAAAACAAAAGAAAAGCAATACAGATAAAAAAGGAAAGATTAAAAAACTATAGACAAAAAAAAAAAAAAGACCTGTGCGAGACCAAAAAGGCGCCTATCTCAGCATTAGCTGCGACATTTAAAAATATAAACATCGCAGCGAATAAAGACAGCCCTATTCGCAAAAACTGTCAAAAATCTTTTCTATAGTCTCATCGTTCCTGCACATTTTCGTTCCCTGTTTCAATATCGAATCGTATTTTTTTCTTTCAATTTGTTTCACGAGCTTCGCATTCATTTGCTTTGTGGTTCCGCCGTTCAATTCATACAACTGTGGTAGAAAAAAGTTTTCAATGGAAGACAAAGAGGAATCAATATTGAACGTAGATATAGGCGAAATATAGTAAGTCTGTTTCGCAATCGTGCGGGTGTCTTGAAATCGGGTAGTTTTCCTCTCACTTCTATGTGTGTTCGAACAAGCATAAAAGTAACGTAAGTAGGAATATTGTTTTAGCTTTGAAATCTTTGTATAACGTTCCAACACTTCCAACCATCTCCCAATAGCTATCTCTATCTTTTCTGTGAAGATACACAAGCCTCATCATCAGCTTAGCCTTTTGACAACTATGATGGTTTCTAGTATAACTATAATAATAATAAAGCCTTTTATTTTTCCGTTATACAGGTTTTTCATTTTAACATTTGTACATCTTACATATTAAAGATCCCTTTCGGGTATAGGCCTCCTCCAAACTCTTCCATTTTTTTCTGTCCTTGGCAATATTTATCCATTCCGGTCCAGCTAATTCTTTTATATCGTCTAGTATAACTAAATGAAGCAAAATACACGTATTTTACATAGAAGCGTCTGCCTATATGACCATCACAACGTAGTTATTGGCTAACACGGTACCCCTAGGTTGAACTAGTAGTCAGACTTTCGAGCTTCTGACTACTCGTTAAGACTGCCAAAGATCTAGAAATCAGAGACAGAGACCAACAGCTTAACGTGCTTGAGGCACGGAGTGCTCTTGTTATGAATTGAATGATCATCCATCCACAGATCAACCTCGCCATGCGTAGCTTAACCTTCCATCGACTCGTGCAGCTGTTATTATTTAGGCAGAAGCCCCCAGCATATTAAAAGGTACAAAAATAAACAGGCAATCAAATCAAGTCGGAGTGTTTTTAAATATCCATCATATTGACGCCAAATAAAACCTTCATACATATCGGAATATCTTTGAAACATATTCATCTTCAAAGAGCTCGTAACTCGACACGCGATCTATTATTTTGGTACGCATTTCCCATAATTACGAGTTTGTACCATGAAAGGAATAAGAAAAGTAAAATAAAGAAAGTACATTACGCGTTCTGAAATCCAATTCCATCGAATTTCGTCTTTGATTAATGGAACACACAAATGAAGGTTTGATAGCTCTGTTGTGTTGTTGGATAAAAATAATTTGCATAATATGGAAACAAATGGGATGTGATTACATTACACAAAGGATAGAAAGATTTTCGTGTTCATTATTGTAAAGAGTAGTATTACCTGCGGGCGGGCACGGATTTAGATTTGGTGGTCTGCATTTTCTGTTTGTGTTTGCGTAACGATAGCCAGAAAGCTGCACTGTTACTGGTTTTTCTCTACCTTTGTCTGTTAAAAACTTTTAATAAATTTTCACATTCAATTCTATGAAAAGCAAACGGAATTACGGAAACGAACTAACACTAAAGCTAAGCTCTTTTCCGACTACGCTATAATATTGTGATATATATAATAGCAAATAAAGACCTAATGCTATACTATATAGCATGGCGTTCACATTACGCGATATAATTGGAAACATTTGTAGTATTGGGCAAGCTCAGTTGATGGGGTGAGGGAGAAGAGGGCGGCGCACGATAGAGCACAGCATGAATTAAACACACGCTTAATTTTATAGCATATAGTAAGCCAATAATATATCGTAAAGTTAAGTGTGAACTTGTACATAATAATGTATGGTGCGTGATATTGTTGTGCTATGAACTAAATGCTATACTATTATATTATAGTGTAGTTTGAAAAGAGCTCCGTTTTGAAATCGAACAAAGAGTAGGTAAAACTTTAGTTACAATCCCGAGATAAAATACTATATCCATAAATACAGACCGCCTTATTAATAAACGTAAAGTTATAATTTCATATTAGCCTCATGTATTTTTCGAGGTTTACTTATAAAGTGAAGAAGGTTTGTACTATTCCTGTTGACTGGCTTATTATGTTGTCGTTACCGTTGAGGTCTCCTTGCTATATTCCGCGTAATAAAAGCCACTTTAAATAATTATGTGTAATTTCGAAATTGCGTAAGTGCATAATGGCCTGCCTCATCATTGAGGCAATCGGCCACATCTACTTTAACAATATTATAGCGTGGGTAGAAACAGATGGTTTAGTACTTAGCTCATTTCTTTATTTCCAGAAATGTGGATTATTTAAAATTCAACCATATGTATAGACGCCAGCACGTCAACCTACTCCAAACTGCCAAATTTTCCCAATTGAACATGAACCTTATTTGTGTTGAGAATAAAGTTGAAAACCTGTCAAAGAAATTTGACACATTGGAGTAGGTTGATATGCTGGCGTCTGTACCTATACTTAACTAGCAAAATAATAGAATTAGGGACGACTCCTACACAATTACTCGTGCACTAAATTTAAAAGCTGTTTGAAGATACACTGCACGTCTATATGCCTCATGGTTCGTGTATCGGCTTTTAAAGCTTGTATTGTCATGTACGTTTAAAACCTTGTTCAAGATAACGCTATCAAAATCACTGACTGCTGACTGTGTCACTGCTTACTATCAGGTGGATTGGCAGTCAAGCACTAGTTTAAATCACTTAAAAACATACTTTTTGGAGTGCCGTATCCAAAGGATCATAACGGGACAGCACACACTGTCGTGATGCACTTAACGTATTAATATTAATACTTTGTAATAGGTAAAAAATATATATTTATGAACGTATATTTTAATCTTACTTGTACAAAAGCCTTGGTATGAACCTTATTGTGTTTGTTACAAAGTTGAAAATCTATCAAAGACATTTCACATAATGGGGTAACTTGATGTGCTGGCCTATGTTCAGACGCCACTGTGCCAATGTGTCAAATTTTCCCAATTGTATATGAACCATATTCTGTTTGAAATAAAATAGAAAAACGATCAAAGAAATTTGACACATTGGGGTAACTTGATGTGCTGACGTCTGTTCATCTATTTATTAAAAAATCTCATAGGTATGTTTTTAGGAAAAAAAATGACGAAATGATTAAATCAGTAGATAGGGTTTCCTTATCCACCACGAAACGTATCCGGATGATTTCCGCGACCTTCATAAGTCTCATGGGTCAGGTCATAAAACTTGTAAAATATTATAAAATCAGTGTCAACCCTATCGTGAAGCATAACAATAAATTTATTTTACAAGACAGAATCGCCGGCAGTCCTTAGTGCATTTGGCAGTCTGCCTGCCAGGGCATAGGGTTATGTCTCCGCTCGCTACGGACAATGGCAGATGAAAGATGTGAAATATTTCTTTGCACTGGACCCTCAACTGCCTTAACGGTCTTAGTATACCTTTGTCTCAACCTATATTTCAACTTTAAATGTTTCGTATTCTTACGTTATGAGTTCTTGCCATGGATATTACTGCGGCATTGGTTTTGGTGTCAGAAGAGCTTGATATAACTCTAGAAATTTTGAGGTTTACTCCATTAGACACTGGTTGAAAGAAGTTTTTTTTTAATGCACACTTTGTAACGAAAGTACAAATAAGCATGTTACAAATACAATAGACGCCAAATTTATTACTATCTATTTTCACTGCACACTTAGTTGTAACTATTGTAACAATTTGGGATTTCATTTAGTTATATTATTTCATTTTAGTTAAAAATTGTAATGTCAATGATAAAAACCTCAAAGAACCAGGGATGAACAATACATGGACGGACACGTTCTTCAATTTTAAAATCTCATTTTTTACTGTACAGTTGTATACAATTTTTGTCAGTCGGCCATAGCTCTCCGGTTGCGCCCGCGTCCTTTCATTTGTCACCACCACCACAGACTATAACTAGTCGACAAATGAAGCTGGAACGCAGACGCCGACGGTCGTGAGCGACGCGTTAATTTTTTTTTTATTATTTTTATCATTTTAGTATTTTTTTTTTATCTTATTGTATTCATTGCATTATTACATAACTATCTTTTTTTTGTAAACTTTGTTTTCTTGGGTGCGTCCGTGGCATCACAACGGGCTCTATCAGAATAACAGCGCTGCGATATTTATTTCTTTAAATGTCGCAACTAATGCTGAGATAGGCGCCTTTTTGGTCTGGCCCTTTTTGGCGCACAGGTCATTTTACTGTTTTTATTTTAATTTTTGTCTAGTTTTTTAATCTTTTCTTGGTTTTTTCATTATTCTTATTGTTGTTCTTTTGTTTTATGTTCTGTGCGTCCAAATAAAATATTTTCTTTCTTTCTTTTTCTTTCTTCGTTTCACTTTTATTCTTCTAAATTTAAAATAAAACAATTGAATAAAAATTGTTTTCTTATCTTTCAAATAAAATGTTCTGCATTCGTGTTTCTACCTCTTTTTTCTAATGCCATTGTAAATGGAGTTTAGACAAAAACTAGGTATAGAATACCAAAAATAAAGATAATATATGTTTCATAAAGAGTGTAGCTATCAGAGCTCACTGCCCATTTGTAAAAGCCAACCAAAGCAGCCTTGTCAAGGGACGTTAGGCCCGGACTATACCGTACCCATTGCTAAACAATTTGTACGCAAAGCGGATTTTTGTCCACATCCGGAAATCAAAGCAGCCACTCGGAACGTATAAGGCCTTATTTCGCTACGGCATTTAGGTCGTGGTCAATTAGGAGCATCGTAATTATGAAGGGGATTATACATTCGCCTATAATAGCTATAAATAGCATGTATTTCTTATGTGGTTCCGCATGCTTTCACCTCCAGCTTATTTACTGTGTCTCTTCTTAAGTGTAGTGTGAATTTAAGATATTCTTCTTCTTTCTTGTTACCGTTACGTGTGGTCGGTTTTCCCAATCATGCGACGGAATTAATGTCTGTTTTGTGCATCACCTGCCGTCAGTCCCTCATGTCCTATGGGACCTTCGTCATCCATGTGGTTAGGTTACTATCTCTTTTCTTTTTAGCCATGGAAAGGCACTTTTTAATGACGTTTTTTATCATAAGACGTTGGAAACTAAAGCTCAAAATATAGTGAGCTGCAAGCTTTTCACTTCGATGCTGAGTTTTCCACTCGCTTCATGATGAGGATTTTTCAGAGAGTTTCATAACAACATGGCTGTTTTAAGTAAGAACATAATTAAACATAACGCCTGTAATCCCCGAAGGGCTAGGCAGAGGTGTACCTGGTAGTACACCCACATTTTGCCAGTTAGTCCCATGTAATAGGGGGACAGCTTATTGCCATCAATCGGGCACATATACAGACTCTGGGCTGCTACTGAGAAATTCCAGATAGACAAACTTAATAACACTTTCCCCGACCTGGGAATTGAACCCGGAACCTCATGCTCAGCAGTAGCGCTTGCGACCACTAGACCAACGAGGCAGTCAGGTCAGTTTAAGGTAAGGTTTACTATTACTTGTTGAACTTTATTGTAACTAACATAGTACATTGTTATGCATTACTAAATATAACTAAATATAGAACGATGATAATTGTCATTTAACATCTATTCCTCGGCCTTCTTATCGTGTGTTTAGTGAAGTCTAACCTTGTGTCAGAGTTTATGCCGTCCATGGGCATCTGACTTTAAAAGTGCTTAAAATCTGCAGGCCTAGCCATATTACAAATTCTATTTCTATTATCGTAATCGATAAGGCGACAATGGAAAGAAAATGGCGTGTACGGAATGAGCTGTTTGTCAACTGTCAAGTGTATTTCATTTTCCGCCATATTACAAATTCTAGTCGTTAACACTTGACAGTTGACAAACAGCTGATTCCATATACGCCATTTTCTTTCTATTGTCGCAATAGAACAGACATAGAATTTGTAATATGGCTAAGCCTGCTCTTTGTGGTACTTGCAGTCTTCTTTAAAGAAGTGTGTCAAAATCAAATTATTACTTTCATTGCAGAGAATTAGTATCGAGTCCTTACAATTTTTCCCAAGAAAGTTTGTGTAAGGAGTCCTCCATCCATCAACTCTCTATTGATTTATAATAACTGTTACGAATAGTTCCATAACTTAATATATTTCTGAGGAGATTATAACTTTTACTGAACAATGAAGATTAAGTTTATAATAGCACTTAACATTCCATCAGTAGATAAATACTTAGATTATCTAGTTAGAAACTTCCTAAATTTATTCAAACATTTAAATATCCAATAATTTATAATCCAAGTTTAGTTAGCTGAGTAAATGAAAATTTGTTTAGAAGTTTATTCAATCAAACCAACCCGAATTTTGATTTTAATTGCTTATTCGAAACTTTATATGTATTGTGACGTCAATACTTGAAACTAATTCGAATTTGGTGGTCCGATTTCAATTAAATTTCACATTTTAATGTTTGCTATTTGTGAATGATTTGATTTAAATTTCGGAATTAAAGCTGTTTGCATTAATTATCTTCTGTGGGACAGAAGCAAATAGTCGATTAATCGATTTCCATAGATTATCGGATGATTGTTATGGTTAAACATAATATCAATCACGGTTTGGTCGGCTTAGCTTTCTTTATCTGTCTCCATCGAACGGAAAGCATATTGTGAGTTGAATGAATAGGCGATTTGTCATAATTATTGTTTGTCATCTTGGATTTGACATTTGTTTAACAATTTACGTAATGTATTTTTTAACAATTGTTTAATCTGTACAATAATATGACTTGTAAGAATCCCTTATCAACAAAATACTAAGACTACTATGACTATGACTATTTTATACAGTAATATGGACACAGTGTATGTAGTCGTCTATAATAAGAATGTTGTGATTACTCTGATGCTCCTCTGTCCTTGTGAGAATATTTTTATTCAATAATCACAGATGCCAGCACATCAACCTACCCCAATGTGTAAAATTTATTTGATAGGTTTTTAACTTTATTCTAAACACAATAAGGTTCATGTTCAATTAAAAAAATTTGACAGTTTCGGGTAGATGATGTGCTCGCGCTGTACATAATATCATCCAGATAATAAAATACAGAGCCAACTATAAATTTCCGAAACCTGATGATAGGCATTAATGGTTAAAGACGTCACAGTTTCGTCAGGTCTGTTATAAAATATTCATATGCTCTTCTAAAAAAGTTAGTAACACTCTCATATCGAGTAGACAATGTGCTGATAATGTGATCTTCAAACGCCTGAACAGATCATCAGAAGTTTCGAACATAAAAATCACATCGTTTCATTTGTATGGGACTTAAAATACCTTACACAGATATACAGTAACACACGTTTTAAAATAAAAATCAAATTCCAAAAAAGTTTTCACGTTTCGTTGTTTTTGTCTGTACTATATACTTAAAGCGTCCGGGTTCCATATTAGTTACTACTATTAATATTAAACCCGGGCGCTTAAATTCAAACACTTCTGTGTTTCTACCAAAATTACACTATTTTTTAATCCAATAACATTTTTTCCGTCACAGTAGTAATATCTATTTAACACCGGTACAAAATGGCAGTATTAGTGACGCTGCTATAGCTTGTTTTTCTGTTCACAAATAGTGCCATTTTGGTAGAGATACAGAAGTGGTCCAATTCGAGCGTAGGTTCAATATCGGTTACGGTTACTCTCCTACACACAAATCGACTCGATTCCATTATGCTTTAGACTGAAGCAGTTATGTAAATGACCCATAACACATGTCAACAGAACTTTATCGTTAATCGCAGCCATAATACCATAATACCTACCATTCATACAATATGTGACTGTAAATTATAAAGCCTCCAACACATTAGGATTATGAACAATCGTGTGGTTCACATGAATTTTGAGATTTGTTTGTGTTTGCACTACGACCGTATGAAGCCACCCTCATCAGCTAAATCAAACTATGTGTAATTACTTTACACGACCCGCCATTATTGTATTATGTGCATGATATGCGGATATGTGATTGCGTCAATTACCGTCACGCGTAATATACACATTTAGTTAATAAATAGGTACTGTTGCTCTGACGCGCGACTGACTATCTCTGTATTAAAGTCAAATGGTGCCTATAATTAAATTAGAGATAATGTATATCATAATGTCAAATACACACTTCCTCTCTTCAGCTAAACATTGGGCCAACTGCCGGTCGATACAGTAAAAGTCACCTCGTGGAAACTTGAGAAGAGAAGAGAGCGAAGTGAACTGTCAATGGCTAGTATTAGTAAAGAATGACAGCTCAATTCACCCTCACTGCAGCTACATTTTCACAGAGTGACAAATATCCCATCATAACATATGTCAAATACCATATCACAACTCGAAGAATATCCCACGGGAAGATATAATCGGGAGAAAAGCTATCCTAGGTGTTAATCTAGGTTATAAACTATCTGTGTACTAAATTTTATCCGAATCCGTTCAGTAGTTTTTGCGTGATAAAGTAACAAAAATCCATCTAGCCAAACAAACTTTCACGTTTATAATATTGGTAAGAAGTAAGATTGCTAACGCAGGTTTGGTGTTGTAAAAATTAATCTGCCGAATTAGGGTGCACTATGTGCGAGTGTCTCTTTAAAGAGTGTTCCTACCTTCTTTCCGTGTTCAGAACTATCTGTACCGTCAATGATTGTTGTTATTTAAACGAAGTGATCTAGATGATTCAACACGATAGGGCTGTCCACTGTCCAGGTATCAAACTGTTCGGCAATATTTTATGTAATCAACACAAAAAGAAGAACACACAATATAATGCCAGTAACCCCCGAGAGGATAGGCAGATGAGTACCTTTAGTACTCCTACATTTCGTCAGTTGAGTCCTATGTAATAGAGAACGAGTCTATTGCCATCAACCGGGCACAAATCTATTCTTCAAACTGTTACCGATAAATGCCGCAGGCAAAAACCAAGGTAAATTGCGGGAAATCAAATCTCGTCAAAGTCTTATGGTTTTGCACGTATTCGTTCCATTTCTCTGTTAACGACCCTTACTCCGTAATAGGCATAACATGAGGTCATATTAAAATTTGAGACACCATCCGAATTTCCCTATCTTACGAAACCAAGCAGCGTCGCAGACAAGCGCTTGTAAATATTAATTTAATCCATTTGCGAAAGTAACCTCGTTGACACGTACGGTTCGTCGCGGAAGTATGCTTTAAAGGCAATTTAGAATCCATTAATAATATTCTCAGACACGCTACACCGCAAGGGTGCAGAGGATCGATAGCATCCCGGGCTCTATTTAATTTTTTAAGTATTTGGTAATGAGCACTCCGGGGATCCGGATATTCATGAAGTTATTCCACTTTTTTGTAACCTCTGGACACGCTTGGGGCTTGCGACTGGCGTGGAGTATGCAATCGTGAAGAAAACAACTTTGCTAGCATGAAGAAAATGAAAAAAAAAATTAAAGTCCGCCTACTACTAGGATATCACCAGTTTTTAAGTAGTATCGTGACACTGATAGTGATTTAGCCTTTGCCTTAAGTTGGTTAAAATGTGCAAATATTAAGGCACTACTTAGTAAAACTGTGAACAAACTATTTCTCTACTTCATTTATTGAACTCCTAACCAACTTTTTTACAAATATAATTTGATATAATAAATAATAATTTGATTTTTCCACATCAATATACTGGTTTCTGACTGACTCTCTAGCAATATGCAAACGTTTATGACTTGAATATAAAATACCTCGCGCGATTTACAGTACAAAGGCTATTTAAACAAACAGTCGTTCAACAATTCAGTACGATACAAGTCAATGTCGCTTCCTCGTCAATATACTGTTTTTCCACCGACTCTCTAGCAATTTCCAAATATTTATGACTAAAATATAAAAATACCTCGCACCATATACAACACAATGGCTATTTAAACAAACAGTCGTCCAACATTTCATACGATACACCTGAAGTCCCACACTTCGCAAACTGGGCTGTTTGTCCCCAATCCGGGACGCCAACTGTCCCCTACCACCGATAACGCGCGAAGTGACTGTGAAGTTACTCCAACGGCTTCAGATTACGGTTAGACACAACAAGGTTAGTAAATACATGTGTTTTTCTACACAGTTTTCCTTAAGGATAGTGGTAAAATGGCACCTACTTAATAAGTATTGTCTAAATCAGTGTAGGATTTCAAGCGGAAAATTTGGGACTGTTTAACGTATTTTTGAATTCTTGTGCGTATTGTATAATTATCACTTGCTTCAAAAACGGCCAAGGAAAACATCGTGAAGAAACTGAGATGCATATGCTTGAGAGATATTTTACGAGGGCATGTGATGCGAATTCAGAGGCCAATGGGCGACATTAAAACTCACTAACCACACGATAAAAAGATAATGTCAAAGTTTATTTCAGTGATAGTTGGTAATGACAAGAGATAAAACGTATTTTTAACCGACTTAAAAAAAGGAGGAGGTTCTATGTTCGTGTGAATGTATTTTTTTTTATGTATGTTACCTGATTTCTCCCCCATTTGTGGACCGATTCTCAATTTTTTTTTTTATTTAAAAGAGTATACTCCTTAGGTGGTCCCATTTTAATTTGGTGAAGACCTGGTGCTGATTTTCGGAGATATACAACGGAACTCTTCAAATATTTGTTTGGGAACCACTAAAAATGGAAAAATAAAAAACTTTTTTTACAAAAAATTAAACCGACTTAAAAAAACACTAAACAGTGTAAAATAACTCTAAATTCGGAAGTCGGTGGCCCATCATGAATAAGACAAAACCACCAAAGCCACAGACTTCCTAATTTAGAGTTATTTTACACCGTTTAGTGTTTTTTTTTAAGTCGGTTTAATTTTTTGTAAACATTATAATTATATCTATTCACTTTGTGGTAGCAGCAAATTTAATGTTTAATACTCAACACAAGAGAGCATTTTAACCTGACTTCTTACTTATCAAGACCATAAATCCAATTTACATATTATATTTATTTATTATTTATATGACCGGGTGCTTGTTTGTTTTTTATTGTTATTCAAGTAATTTTTGAATAAGTAAATAATTATGTTATTGCAATATAAACTACTACTGATGCCTCATCGACAACTATTTCCTTTTTGTGCAGCCTGAGAGTGGCCGTGCATTTAGGTCTTTATGATAAGCATTTAATTGGAACAAAATCCATAACAATTATCTTATGAAAGTTATTTAATAAAAATCTTAGATTAAAACATATTTTTATAATTTCTGTTCTGAATTTAGAATGTTGGTCTTATCGACAATACCAAACTCTTATTTTAACTCACCGAAAAGAAATCCAGCATAAATGGCCTAAAAACACATCTAAATGGTAACGCAAAGTAAACTAAAGTTACGAACTAACAATGAAACAATAACTTCCAAGATTCCAGCAGCTTATAAATAAAGCTAGTCGGAATATTGAAAAGGTGAAATAAACAAAAGATAGTTCTTTTGTTTATTTTTCTTGTTCAATATTCCGACTTGCCATGGTTGCCAGCCCGGTCTCAAGTGGCTGAGTGGTCCGGAGGCTGAATAAACACTAGAATAATGATATAACTTTAATAACCTAGTACTTATTTTAATGGTGCTATTCCCGTTTGGGAATAACCTTGTTCGGGAACCTATTATCGTTAGTGATGTTCGTGTTGTTTGAATTTTTTAAAGTAATATATTGTGCGTACGAATAAATGTTTGATTTCAATGTGGGTTTTCTTTTGAGGATCTAATGAAAATGTAGTTTACGAAAAATGTGGTGAAAGTAGACTGCAAAATATTGTATACAGAAGTCAGTTAACCCCTATACCTGATTAGTCTTTTCAGATTAAAAGAGATAGGCATAATGTGCCTTGAAAGCTATTAACCTGGAAATGAGTGTTCATTATACTCTTCGTAAAATAATGATTAAAGTAAAATCAAAACTAAAATCTGCAGTAAGTATCTTTCAACAGTTCCCACTGATCCGAAATTGATTAGATAAAAATAGACAGACTACATTACTCCAGTATACAAACCAATAAAAAGTTTTATTATCATGGCTTTTTCCGATGATATTAAAAGTTTTCATTGTTAGCTGCGTCCGCAGGTTTCGTTCCGACCACTACGTAGGCAGGAACATAATTTTACTGTCGGAAACACGCCATTAAGCTGCCACCACCGACTTTCTGGTGAATAAACTAATGTGGGGACAAGTTTCTGTAATTATCTAATGGATGCGAAAAATTTATATTCAAGAATTTAATGTAAGAAAGAATGTAGTGTTCACATCACGCATCAGTGCACGTGGAGCTTCTCAAGTTCCGAGTCGAGCTCACGATTACTGACAAATGCTTGCACTCACTGATCAGGTCCCCTCATATCTGTGTGGTTCTTTCCTCAAAAGACCATCTCAGACACTAATCTGATGACTTCTGACGATTTGGCCAAGAAAATGTCTGGACTTTAAAAAAAGACTATAACCTCTGAGTTTCTTTCAGTGTTTCTTCTCAGAGTAGTCAGATAATGAAACCCCGATCTCATCTACTAGTTAAAAAAATGACGTGTAAAAGTGTTTGTGAAAACCTATTTACAGAAATAAGTTTCATTTATCATTTTATCATCTTTTTATATTATATTATAGGTACGTTTGTGGTGCTTGTGGCAGCCTCACGAGTCCAAGGTTAAGCTATGCGTGGATGGGTGACAATTTATTACATATCAAGATCCCGCTGTACCTCAGAAAGCACGTTAGGCCAATGTTACCGTTGTCATTTGTGGATCTTTGATAGTAGTTACAAGTAGTCAAAGACTGAGTGTCTGACAACCAGTTTATCCAAGGGGTATGTTTTCCCGTATTTTTTAGAACGTTCAAATTCTACTCGTAGTCTCAATCTGTCAAAAGTACGTTTAATTTCCCATTAGTTTTGAGAAGTTTTTGACGTTGGTTGTCTCTAATATGAGATTGCCACTAGATTTTTAATTGCGCCTTCTGATATTCCAATAGGAATTTTACTGAGTGCACATCTGGAAGGTGTAGAAGACAAAACAAACGTAAAACGACATCGTCTGCTGAAAGTCAAAGTCAAAGTCAAATCATTTATTTCAATTAGGCCATTTATAAGGCACTTTTGAACGTTAAACTTACAAGTTAAATAAAATTTAATGATTCTAGTTGCCCCTTCCAAAAAGTAGTTTTGTATGGAGAAGAATGGGCAAGAAACTCCATACTTACTCTTTTAAAATAGTTTTACAATATTTGTATACAATAAAAAATACATTATATGTGAATACGATGTACCTAGAATAAACAAAGTAAAATAAAAAAATAACATACTATGCTAAGATAGATTAAGCATTTTAGTAGATAAGTACATAATTATGTGGATAGATACATGGTACTCTCACATTTACAAATATTAAAATCACGGATTAATATTTAACAAATCAAGAAAATATTAAATAAATAATAAAAAAAAGAAAATACACAGCAGAATAGCGTGAGTGTTGCAAAAATAAAGCAAATTAAGATTTTGTCAAGTTCCATGATTGCCCTATGGAGCTGGACCAGCATGTTGCCAAGCATTATTATCTTGAATATAATCCTCTAATTTGTAATATGCCTGTTTACAAAGTGTACTTTTAATATAAGTTTTAAATTTCCTTTCATTTAGTTTTAATATATCAAGAGGTATTTTATTGTAACATTTAACACAGTACCCCATGAAAGATGTCTGTACTTTAGCTAATCTGAAAAATGGTTGAGCTATTTTATCTTTATTTCTAGTATTAAAATTATGTCTATCACTTATTTTACTAAAAAGATGTGGGTTTTTTCTTACATGCATAATATTTTCGTAAATGAATTGACAAGGCACTGTCATAATATTAATTTTCTTAAATAATTCCCTTAAAGATTCTCGACGCGGTAGATTATAAATAGCTCTGACAG
Source organism: Euplexia lucipara (assembly GCA_921972225.1). Lineage (NCBI taxonomy): Eukaryota > Metazoa > Arthropoda > Insecta > Lepidoptera > Noctuidae > Euplexia > Euplexia lucipara. Next base: position 14,407,115 of record OV179152.1, on the reverse strand, counting down.
CTCTCTTTTGTAGAATAAAAATGGAATCAATGTCAGCAGCCCGACCCCACAGTAAAATGCCATACGACATTACGCTGTGAAAGTAGCTGAAATAGACCAAACGCGCGGTTTCTACGTCTGTCAACTGCCTGATCTTTCTAACCGCATAAGCAGCCGAGCTTAGCCGCCCCGCAAGAGATGTTATATGCGGTCCCCATTGTAACTTCTCGTCTAGCGTGATGCCTAGGAAAACGGTTTCATTAATATATTCCAGCTTTCCTCCATTCAACATGATGTCGCATTCGCTACTTCTAACGTTTGGTAACGTAAATCTAATACATTTGGTTTTTGTGTTATTAAGTACCAAATTGTTTGCCGTAAACCAATTTTGTACCTGAAGAATAGATTTATTTACGTCATCAAGATTTTGAGAACGTCGGTCTACTTTAAAAATGAGAGATGTGTCATCTGCGAATAACACCATCTTTGGTTGATTCTGAATTAAATGAGGCAAATCATTAATATATACTAAAAAGAGGAACGGACCCTAAAATTGAACCTTGAGGCACGCCCATTGTCAATTCAGACCCCGATGAGTTTACGCCGTTAATCTGGACTTTGACCTGTCTGTCTTTCAGATAAGATCTTATTAAGTTAAGAGCTTTATCCTTAATACCATAGTGATCTAGTTTTAACAGTAGTGTTTCGTGGTTAACGCAGTCAAACGCCTTCGACAGGTCACAAAAAAATCCAATGGCATCTTGTGCTTCCTCCCAGGCGTTGAAAATGTTTTTGATTAGGGTAACACCGGCGTCAGTTGCACAGCGCCCCTTAGTGAAACCATACTGATGTTCATGGAAGATGGAATTTTTATTAAAGTGACGTAACATTTGATTTAGCATTAACTTTTCAAACACCTTACTGAGAACTGGCAAAATTGACACAGGCCTATAGTTATTGGGGTCTTTACTATCACCGGATTTAAACAACGCTGCACGCTTGAAGTGTGAAACTCTTTAATGTACAAAGGCAAAAGTTACCTGTAATATACACTACTTGTATATTACAGGTAGCTAGCTTTACTGAACACTGCATTTTTGCTCTTTTTATGCTGAAATATACAACAATAATTGGCAGGTAACTGACGCTGTAGGTACGCCTTTTACAAAGTTTTCAAAGTCACAGTAAGTTAGTAACCCAGTAAGTTACAAAGTATACGAAACAAATTTAGTTCACACGTCGTGTATGTTTCGCGAATATACTCTACTATTTGAAAGAAACTGTGCACTAACCACTTTAAATTGACATAAACTTATTTTGAGTCTTATTTCTATCTCACATGGTAGTGTTTTCAATGAAGATTTTATTTCATCACCATTTTAATATGAGTTGCTAGTTTTAATTTTTTGTTTACTTTAAGAATAATAATATACAATCTGTAGTAGGTACAATAGCAATTACTTAAAAACAGTTTTAGATAATTGTCTTCTAGTAACTTCCTATGCTATACATAATTATGTTAAGTCACAAACAAATCTTACGGTTGCCAATTTTAAGATAGAAGTGCATCGCTTATTTATAAGGATAGTTATAGCGTATAATGTGGATGTAGTTTTTAGAAAATGAGCGTAGTAAATTACAATGTTTGAGTTGAATATGAAGTAACTAAAGTTTTCTTTTGGTAACAATTCAAATAAATGACTTCCTTGTGGTTTGAGTGGCCGAAAGCGGTCCTGCTGAGCACGAGGTCCCGAGTTCGACGAGTCCGAGTAACTTTTTACCCTGGCTCGAGTAACGTTAATGAGTTTTTCTACATGGAGTCTCGAATGATGGCAGAAGGCTCGCCCCCCGCGTCCCCCCCCCCCCCCCCATTACTTGAAACTTAAACATAAGTGGCAAAATGCGGGTTTACAACAGATACACGTCTGCCTTACCCTTAAGGGATTACAAGCGTAATGTTATGTATTAGAATTCAAATTATTGTTACGCAAGTAACGAAAAGGAAGTAAAAGTTTTACAAAGTATCGTAGGTAATAAGCCAGCGAGTATCAAACTTTTTCCATGAAAAATATTTTCGCGTGAGTACGTTACGTGTCAACATCAACTACTAACTTGTAAGAAACTCATAGCTAACTTAAGGGCTTTCCTTAACGAGATAGTTACGGGAAAACGTTTCAGTTTTCAAGCGTTAGTAAATCTGTTTATGGACAAACACAAACGTCACACTTGGATTCCTGCAAAGAGTTAGGGCATGGTTTCTAAGCAGTTTTGAGGCGGCCCGAACATATGTTATGTGGCGTAAATGAAACGGTAGATTTTTGGTGCCATGCGTGCACCAAAAATCAGATGGCTTAATAATTACCCGTACGGATTGCGCATATCAAGACCCCCACCACGTGCCTCGGAAAGATACGCAAAAGTTTAAGTTAGGTAAACATACTTGTTTGTAGACTGTACTTGTAAATAATCTTTACTATCTATACATATATAATATAATATAATCTATACATATACAGGGTGTCTCATTCAAATCGGTCAGTATGGGAAATTCTGAAACTATAAGACATACGAAGGTCTGTTCTGAGGAACCATGTCATCGATTTTAATAACAAGAAAAACTGCATTCATACATTTCAAAAAACATCTGTACTCCGAACGGGAATCGAACCCGGTTATTTTGAAAAAAAAACCTACACTATTTCTATTTAGATATCGATTGTGTAGATCTTAAGCAGTAAATGTCTGTATGAAACATGATGTCTAAAATGAATAAAATGTATTGTTTCCACATACTTTAATTTATTTTAGTAGGTGCTCAAAGTGACGTAGGTGACGTAGGGTAGGTTTTTATCCCCGTATTCCCACGGAAACGGAAACTACGCGGGTGAAACTGCGTGACGTCTGCTAGTCCCTAATAAATGAAAATTAACATACCTAACTGTCGAAATCTAGGTATATTGTACACATCTGCGTACCCCTCAGAGCATACAGGCGTAATGATACGTCATGTTGTTGTATAAACAATAAACATCCAAGCGATTCCAGCAATCACGACAGATTTGCCGTCTATTTTTGAAGAGTTCCGTTGTATATCTCCGAAGATCAGCACCAGATCTTCACCAAATTAAAATGGGACCACCTCAGAAGCATACTCTTTCAAATAAAAAAAGATTTTTGAGAATCGGTTCACTAATGGAGGGGAAATCAGGTAACATACATAAAAAAAAAAAAAAATACAAACACACGAACATAGAACCTCCTCCTTTTTTGAAGTCGGTTAATAATTTCCAAAATTAGTTTGTTTGTAAGGCTTTCTCTCAAAAACTACGCAACTGAGTTTGAAATTAATTTTACCATTAGAAACCTCATCGAGTTACATCTGCAGGCCTAGCCAAGTTACAAATTCTATTTCTATCATCGTAATCGTAAATCGACAATAGAAAGAAAATGGCGGATATGGAATCATCTGTTTGTCAACTGTCAAGTGTGATGTTGTTGATTTTCTTGGATTTTGAAATACAGTTTTAAAATGCATACTTTAAATATGTTGTGGTGCGCTCATAACGAAGAAGTGCTGTTAAGATGCTGGAGAAGAGAACTATATCGGCAGTGCGTGGAAACTATAGAAGAAATGTCGGACACTTTGTTTATCCAGCGATTTCGATTAAATAAAGCAAAGAGATTTAGGTATTGAATGTCTTTGAAATAAAGAGACTTTCGAAGCCTTAGTTCAAGACCTACGAGGGAAAACTTCGTTGAAAGGGTCCAACGAGATTCCATTGGAAGTCAAGGTAATTAAGTTCATAATGTGCAAAGACATTCAATACCTATAGACCGGACATCACAAACAAAATTTTCGTCCGAAAAAGTGTGTCCTGCTGGATTCAAGTCTATGAGTTTTTTGTAGTACGCTCCGCTGCCGCTCCAATATTTATATATTATTCTAGATGGCGTTACTGAGACATGGGATCAAAGTTTTTCTATGATATTTCCTTGACATGCCCGCTCTATAGTATTTTAAATCTCTTTGATAATGTGCATACATTTATTACATTATTTATCATTTGATTTATTTTTTGTTTGTCTTCGATCAGGTGTTGTGCGCTCTTAGTTTCTTGGCCACAGGATCTTATCAACGAATTGTTGGTATCACTCACCACCTTACTCAACGCACAACTAGTCGCTGCATCAGACAAGTTGTTCATGCATTGAATCACCAAAATATCATGGCGAAATAGATTGTCTTTCCGAGTACAAGACAAGACCGAGGACTAATAATTAATTTGAATAAAAGACTTGTGATTTTGATTCTGTTCAGGTAGGTATAATAGTATTAAAACATTCCTTAATTTCAGTTCTATTTTACAGATTTGTGACAGTTATCTTTATATTATTATCAATGTGAATGCAAAGTTTGGTGGAGCTACACATGATTCACGTGGTCATCGAGTAGAGTTGAATCATATATGCGTGAACTTCATCAAAATAAAGAACGAGTATGGTTATTAGGTACTTAAATGTTTACGAAATCATAAAAATCAAGTTAATTAGTAGGAATGTATGTTTGTTTCTTATACATAAATAAATATTTCAGGTGACTCTGGGCTGGGTATCCGCAACGCCCTTGGCTAATGACTCCCATCCTCAATGCAGTTCAAGGTTCCAGAGAAGAACAATATGACTCAAAAGCATGTGCAAGCGCGTAACAGCATTGAGCACTGTTTTGGATTACTGAAAGCTCGGTGGAGTTGTTTGCTTAGAGACAGGGTACTGCAATATCATCCCTTTGTAATTAGCAAAATAACAACAGCATGTTGTGTGCTACACAAGATTGCGATGAAAGCTCGTTTACCACCACCACAACCAGTTCCAGCTTTGCATGAAGATGGGCATAACATAAGCATGCAAACATCCACCGCCATTTCTGGAGGTAGCCAAAATGAGCTAATTCAAGGCAGAGCCATGCTGAATTGTTTATTGCATCGGCTACGATAAAAAAAACAGTAATTGAGTAATCTTATGTAGGTATTAATCCTCTAAGCGAAATCTTTGGATCCTTTTTCAAGAAAATTGCGCGCAAGGAAGAGTGTGTGATAGTTTATGGGGAGGAGAAGTGTAGAAACCTAATATTTTTATAGGTTTATCTTAGAAATACATTCAATTTAAATTAAATTAAACTCATTGCTTAGGTACGTACATTTTAGACGTTTAGCAATTCTGCCAACATCAAGTTTATAACGTAACCATAGTGATCAACCCTTCGAAAATAAACAAAAAATTACGAATGAAATACAATTCTGTAAGTTGTCATTGTCATGCAAAAGCAAAGCAAAGTTGTAATTTTCTAATAAATATAAAAAAGTTTAGCTATATGAGGTTCTACCTATACTCATATATTTATACACTAATGTAATACGGTCTACTTTCGAACACATGTAAACTTGTCTGTTCGGTTCTTTTTTTGTTTTCTATCATCTTTTTATACCATGGTTTAAACAAATAAACATTATTCTATTCTATGTACCCATATTGATCAAACATAAAAATTAAACACATATGTTTCTAATGTTGTTTGTTTATTTACTAGAAACCAAATTAATAATTTAAAACATATTTTAATCAACATGTTGTATGTTAATTTAAATATGATTTACATCCCCAGGTAGTAATCTGTTAAAGGTAGGGAAGTTGTAGATCGCAACTGGGGTAAAATTTCTACCAAACTATCTGATACCCCAGCCAAACGATACATAATTTGGTTTAATAATTTATTAATTTAATTTAATTTCATTCATAATTTTATAGTTATTATACGTAAAACGATAGTAAAGGGAACCTTAATTCCAAATTAATTTCGACGCTAAAATAACAAATTCAAATCGTATACTAGTTTCACCAGCGTACGAAGTATACAGCCGCATTTTTACATTGCGCTCGCCATAGACAATGTTTTTTTCTATCTTCGCTATGAAATGAGCGATTGACGCAGTGTGTCAACTTGGCAACCAACGCCAATGTTTATCTTTCTATTATCGCCCTAACGAGTAGAATTTGTAATATGACTTAAAATGTGACAGTTGATAAACAGCTGATCCCATATACGCCATTTTCTTTCTATCATAGAAATAGAATAGAAATAGAATTTGTAACTTGGCTAGGCCTGCAGGCTATATTTTATTTTCAAAACTACGCGGGGGTGGAGCGGCGTTAAAGTTCGAATGAAAAAGTACGGAATCACGGGACGGTGTTGCACGCGAATAAAATTATGCTAGTACCAATTAAAATGAGGTGTGTCTGAATAAAAACGTGAAATTCTTGTTTCTTTTTTATTATTAACCTATAAATAAATCAAAGTTACACAAAAAAGATTAGGGACAAAGCAACAAAAATAAATCAAAATCCTTCAACTCATTAATCGAAACAACCAAGTATAAAATCACCCAAACATATTAAACTGAAATAAAATAAAACACCCCGAGGGAGTCTCGTAAACCATAAAATACAGTCGAAATTAATTATCTTCAACATTGTATAGCAAATGTGTATACACAGTGTTAATTGGTACGAAATTGATGTTATTCAACAAGTCGTTTAACTTCGATATTTCTGTTTAATGAACAGTCAACAATGTGGGTTAAAGGCATTGCGATGGATGTTCCACGAGTACCTGAAATGCAGTAGATATGGATGCCAGATGCCTTTCACACCGTCACGTAATGACGCGTAGATCGTCAAATATTTACACCGTGACATAAATATAAAAATAAATATAAATATTCCACAACTTTTTCACACGACGCCATCTAGTCCCAAGCAAAGCTAAGAGCTTGTGTTATGGGTACTAAACAGCTGATAAACATACTTATATATTTCTAAATACATACATATTATAGACAAATCACACCCAGACACAGAACAAATGATTGTGCTCATCACACAGACACTTGTCCTGGGTGGGAATCGAACCCACGACCTCCGGCATAGCAGTCAGGGTCACTAACTACTAGACCAACAGGCCAGTCAAAGTCAGACCAGGACATCATGAAAACTTGAGTGAAGTGAACTATCAATCTCTGGCACTAGTGTGTAATGACAGCTCAATTCACCTAAACTTCACCTACAGTTTCACGGAGTGGTTTATACAGAAAATAACTGATGCTGTGCTTTTCTGAATGCATTCTATACTGTTTATCTCTGCATGACCTAAAGGTTGGCTAGTAGAAAATGTCTAAGGCATTAATTCCGCCTCTGTACAATAAATTTGTGTGTTTGAAGTATTAAACAAATAAAATATAATGCTAGGCATTGACTGTTCACTTCAATCAAATCACAGGGTGATTGTTATTGAATCGACCGGTTGCTTAGTTAAAAAGTGCATTCTGAAATAGCTTTACTACTAACTTGAGACTACCATAAGAATAGATACGATTAATAACTTCGTAAGGTATTGGCTGATTCAGTTAATTTGTCAGAATAGTTTTTCTCCATCAGCATGTTTTTTGCTCTTGTCATTGTACTTTGGTTTTAATGTATTTATTTATGAGTGTATTTGTATGTGTGTATTTATTGGTAAATGTTACTTATTTTTACTTTCATTCTATTCTTTACATTGTTGCACCTACCATGTTCTATAACTGAATCACCTTCAGGTAGTCTGCTATAAAAAAAAACCTGAGGCATTGAATCCACCTCTATTAAGTCATTATCATAAGCCTATAGCAATGTACTGCTGGATATAGGCGCCCATTGCACGCCATTTAACTTTTGTCAATTCTCATCCAGCTGCTACCAGCCGTCATTATAATTAAATGATTATAATTACAGTGACAGTGTTTAACACCAAATATATTTTGTAAAATCCACGAATGCCTATATCTACGATAAAATATCTATGTCGGCGAAACCCAAAAAGTTACGACTTCTCTCAATGTCCACAAAATGAGTACATTCAGTAGATATTATAAAACTTTATAAACCCCGTAGCACAATGGCATCACCTTTCGGATTCAAGTATCACCTCGGTGTAACATGCGTTGTTCATAACTCCATTGTCTGCTCCGTTTATGTTCCACAGCACACAACATTGTCGCGACGTCTCACTTGATTTGTGATAAAAGTGTGTCGCTGCATGCACTTACTGTGAATGAATGGTGAATGTGGCACGCTTGTTCGATTACTTATCGACGTTAGTGTTGTGTTGTGAATATTTAAAATGCACTTTAGTTTGTTGATTTAATTGTAGGGCTGGATATTGACGTTGAAATTGGGGCCGAATAACGAGTACTTTGACGGTTAAGTGTTCTTGATTTTAATTTGTATTTCTCTCTTGTTATTATTGGCAGTTCATTTAAGTATAAATACCTTTGGTTATTTGTTGGCAAAAACCAAAAATTAAAATTGAATTTGTAATAAAAAGATGGAGAGCAAGATAAGACATAGAGCCTCTTTGCTAATATTTCAAACAACTTGGACCGCCTTAATATTACACGTTAACTACCTAGCGCACTTTCCTGCACTAGTGTTGGCATGCAAAACCCCAAATACTCACACTTTGTTGTTAACCCAAAAGTGGTGCAATAAGAGCCACGTTACTATGTACACATTGTACACTGTGTACTAATACCAATATGTTGCAATCGCCAATCCAAAATTGGCAAGCCAAGCGTTGTACCCTTACCGCAACAATTAATTGAAGCGGTCTGATGTTAATAAGGTTCATGTTGAAGCAGTGGCCGTAACCGAGCTGGTGATAATTAGAAAGATAATGCATTATGACGTCAAATCTGTAAGTAGAATGTACGTAATGTAGTATAGGCATTACGGGATTCATTGGAATGGTGACAGGCTTTACGTATCATTCAATATTTTTTTACTGCTAAGTATAAACCTGCGTTCTATTCTCCGTTCGAGGAGGATCAAACCTGTAACTGGGTTTTATAACTATAATTTCTTAGTAGCAGCCTAGAGTCCAAATTCGTGCCCAGTTGATGGCAGAGTTTGTTTCCCATAAGACAGGACTTGTAAATATTACTGGCAAACTGTGGATACATTATATTATGACTGGTCTGTTGGTCTAGTAGTTAGTGACCCTGACTGCTATGCCGGAGGTCGTGGGTTCGATTCCCACCCAGGACAAATGTTTGTGATGAGCACGATCATTTGTTCTGTGTCTGGGTGTAATTTATCTATAATATTTATGTATTTAGAAATGTATAAGTATGTTTATCAGCTGTTTAGTTCCTATAACACAAGCTCTCAAGCTTAACTTGGGACTAAATGGCGTTGTGTGAAAAGTTGTGAAATATTTATTTATTTATTTATTATAGGCGCACACCTTTGCCTTACAAATACAGGGGAATAAAGGTGTGATGTTATGTGTTATAATAAGCTTACTGATATTCTGAAACTCTAGTATATAAAGAGACACACATCATAATATCTTTTGTTTGTTATTATTTGTGTGATTTAAATTCATAGACACATTCATACAAATATTAAGAGTTGATTTAACTTGGTATATTACACTCTTACGCTGGTTTTGTGAATCAAAGGGTTGTACGTTTTACAGACATGCCCACTTAATCCCGTTTATTTATTATTTAATGATTATTTTATTTACTTTATTTTATTTTTACGAATATAAGTAACTTTATTTTGTATTGATAAAGATTACAGTATTTTCATCTAAGACATACATTGTGTTTTGAAACCGTAAAGTGTCGCTAAGAAGAGGAAGGGACAGCAATAAGGAAACCTTGTAGATTACTGGACGTTTGAGGGAGGCCTCTGACAGTATTTAAGGCACAATAACTGAACCCGCAAAGTGACCAAGGGGCCATCATTTAGTCACACTATTCACATCAAGTTAACCCCGGCTCACTGCAAGAATATTCCTTAGGAAAACCAGTAAGTATAGCTTGTGTAAAAATATTCAAAATAAATGTATAAAACCTATATGCATGTCAAAAGGAATTATCTATACTAATATTATAAAGAGGAAAGGTTTGATTGTTTGTTAGTTTGCATTGAATAGGCTCCGAAAGTACTGGACCGATTTGAAAAATTATTTTTAATACAGTTGCTCAAAAAGTGGCGTATTGCAGAGACGTATAGCGTTCGGGATGTGGGCGATTACATACTCGTGCTTTTTTTTTCCTTTCCCGAACTCGTGCGTTCTCTTTCCCAACTGTCAAAATAATGTCTATTAAAAAGAAAAACCAACCATGAAGTTTTTACTAAAAAAAATCGTAGAAGTTTTTATGATTCATGCAAATACGTATATTTCTAAAAAGAAGCTACTAATTTGTTTCAATATCAGATTTAATGATTTGATTGAATGAGTTAGGTTAGGTTTCCTTTTATTTCATCACATTAAATTTTATTTTCATTTCATATCAATAAAAAAAATGTACTGAAGACTTGGCTGTATGGGCACAGTTCCCTTTGCCTACCAGAATGGGTGAAGAAAAAAAAATCTCTGCTTATATTCTACGGTTGGCGCCATTATTCAGAAATTTTCTTTGCGAGTTTTAGTTGCTTGTGTCACAAAATGATAATTCATCAGATTTAACTCCATCAACTAGCAAACGCCATTACGAAATTAACAATAGTTTGTCTCAAACAGTAAATATGCAACCTAAAACTTCCCCAGTTAGTATAAAAAACTGTACCAATTTCAATGTATTATATGTGAATTATAACTTTTATAAGAATTCAATTATTGGTTAGTTGAGTTTATTGTGTTTCTATTATTTTATTAAATTGCTTAATTTTTTCGCAACTGTATTAAAAATAGTCGTTCAGTACACGTGCGAAACCGTCAGTGCAACTTGTTCCGACTGTCAATCCTCGCCTGCGGCTGCGCCTCGGCTCGGGTAGACATTTGTCGGAACTCTTTGCAATGACAACCTTTCCGCACTTGTAATGAAATATACTATTCACTGTTGCGAAGCTACTTATTATTCCTGTATTCCCACGGGACCGGGAACTACGCGGGTGAAACCGTGTGATGTCTGCTAGTAAAGTGTATACTTATATTGCTATTACTATGAAGCACCCATTTACTTTTACCTATAGACGCCAACATGCATCAAAAAACCCTCCCGGGTCAGAGAGAGCTTAAAAAGTAACCTCATGTCATAGTCTGTCATGTTTGGACTTTAAAGTCTGACAACAATCTTCTTTTTGGAAGGGGCTACTAGAATCATTTTTAAAGTTATTTTTTGTTCGGCGTTCAAAAGTGCCATAAAATGACCTGATTGAAATAAATGGTTTGACTTTGACAATGATCTCTGAATTTTTTAAGATGTTTCTTCTGAGTTATTAGATAGTGAAACACCTACCTCAATAGTTAAAAAAAACATTTAAACGTTTATCTTGTTTGACGTCCAAAAGTGCTGCCAAAAACCAATTTAGAGAAATGAATATAATTTATCATTCATAGTATCTTTTGCTAATATTTTTCTATAATTATGGTAAAATTATTACACACAGGATTCATACGTCTGGTGATCATTGTTAGTTCGTATCATAAGACCCGTACTACGTAGTTTCGTACTGATCTCTGTGTCATGTAAAAATTTGCTTTGTCAGTCAGCAATGTTAAAAAACAAAGAGAATAAAAACAAAGAGAAAAAATAAAAAAATTACAGGGCGTCAAAAAAAATCAGTAAGCGGACTTAGGATCTCTATTTAAGAATATAACGAGCATGGATGCCTGTGAGATGCGACATAGTTAAAGTATATGCGTAGAAGAAGTGCAAAGAAAAACAGAGTCGCATTATAACTACTAGGTGACCACTGATGATGATATTCGTCACCTTATTCAGAACTAGGAGAAGGCACGCAGTTTCACCCGCGTATTTCCTGATCCCGTTGGATTACAGGGATAAAAAGTAGCCTATGTCACCCGGGAATAGCTTTCCACCAATGCAATTATTTTTATTATTGGATGATCAGTTCCGAAGATTACCTCATACATACAAACTTACAAACAAATTTTGCCTCTTTATAATATTAGTATAGATAAACCGTCTAAAAGGCTTCAGGTAATTATAGCTATAGACTTGTAGAATAGAAAATTAGTAAAGGAAGCTAAAATAAGGATATATCAATCACAGGCAACCACTTATATAATTATAGATTAAAACGAAAACAAAAGATAAGTTCGAAATGAAATTCCAAGGACATAATGCCACTCTTCAGAATTTTGTACTCATTGTGCTGGATCTCGATCAGAGCACATGTCACAGATGTATACTTGTATAAATTCACGATGTTAGTGGCCTTTAATTTATACAACGCTGACATATTAGTCGCCCCGTGTTAACACGATACTAGCGTGCAACGCTAGTTTTTCAAACTAATCTAAAATGCAGACTAACTAAACTCCGTTTCACGTACGACATGTCCCAGAATAATTAGCATTACGTAAATCGTAGTGGTCTATTTAAAATATGGAAACTTTATAAAAAAATACTTTTAGTAGTGTCCAGACATGGTTTGATAAATTAGATTTATTCTGCAGTTTCGGAAGTATTTCCTTGATAATGCTTATCTTAAAAACGTGGGTTGAAAAGAATAACTTTATTATATTTTAGGAGAAGACCCAATGATTTGTGTAGCTAAATCCTTCAATATTGTCTTTTGAATATTCATTATGTGGTTTGAAGATTTTAATGTTTTCATTAGGTAAGTATACATCTGATCATCTTAATTACTTATTTAATCACCTAAAAAAAGTTTCATATATTATTTTATGCCATCATTCAGAAACGTAAGTGTTTGTGTACGACGGTAGGGTAAAATGTTCACTTTAAAATCTAAATTCATGTTGAAACAGCCACATGTTCGGATTGCTATCATAAAGTAAACCTTCCTAAATTACACTACTCTGGTCTGTCCCCAACTTTACACACATTTCCAAACATTAATATAACTTCGCAACTAAATATAGAAGTCATTACTTACCTCCCCTTTATGACGAAGCATTTAAGTAGGTTACCGTGTGCACTATTCAGTCACTGCCCTCCTCTAATGTCACTGAACATTGTTTCATTAAAAAAGTAACACTTAAAATTATTACTCTATATTTTCATGACACTACAGACCTATTTAAAACTATAACCATAAATTATATTATATTTAACAATCGAACGAAGTTATCACGCGACTCGTAGAGCGAGCTACGGCGTAGCACGGCTACGGCGTAGGCGTCCGTACGCTTACAACGATCGCGTCGAACTGAATGAGTTTCCACAAGCGTTCCTTTTAGTAGGCTTTCATGTAATTATTTTCTATTTGAGTCAAGTATTTAATGGAGGTTACTAATAGGAAAATCGTAAATGACTAATCTGTGTTTGACAGATCAAGAAAACAAACCTTCAATCTGGTACCTTTAAGGATACAATAGATAAAGTAGAAAGTTTGGAACTGGGGAACACGCTTTCAATATTTATTTTGTAACTTTTCAATTGATGACTTTTGGTCTAGCAATGTTTGAGATCTCCTGTCGAATGTTAAAGTTCGGAACTAATTGAACAGAAGTTTTGTTTATTTTGAGCCAGCCTGATATGACATAAACTTAGCAAGGTATTTTGTGACTTATTATTGCAATTCGGAGTAGCAATTTAGGTTTAAATTTACATACTTCAAAAGTGTAGGCTATCCTTTAACGATAAGTCTCTGGTTTTATAATTTATTCTTCCTAATTCTCTATTTAATTTAATAAATAGTTAATTAGGTTTTAAAAAAAGGCTTGACCTTTTTTCTTAGACTGAAACATAATCATTGAGCTTTATTAATAGAAGTGTGGAAAATATATAAATGTATTAAAATTAAACGTAAACACATGCACCTTCCTAGTTTCTAAAACTTTTAGTATCTCTTATTCCTGCTTTAACTTACATGCCTAAATATAACGTAGTTCCAAATTACAGGCTTTATAGACTTTTTACATTTCTAGGGATCCTCTAAAGTGAGTGAAAACGAAAATAGCTTCACTGTAACGTTCAAATAATTAACATAATTAAACATTATATCCAGTTATGAGTTACATGTTACGTATGATTAAATATTTTAAGGTTAAGCTGCGCTTGCCAAGGTCGGAATTGTGATGGGTGACCATTTATAACATAACAAGACCCTCCAAGCATAAGATAGCAAGTTAAACCGTTGGTCCCGGTTGCGTTTGTAGATCTTTGCCAAACGTTACACACGTACTACTCGATTATATACCTGAAAACTTATTTTCAGTCTTTTGTCAGAACCCCTAGAACCAAAAGTCTAAAAGACATTCATAATTAATTCACATCTCTATAGAAAGGTTGTGTTTGTATGTATTGCTCTCACAATTTACCACTCCCCTTTCGAGTGGTTACATCTGATTGAACGCTGACCCCAACATAGTTAGGATGTCATAGTTGTAAGGCTAGAGATAGGCATCGATATTCCTGCACGTTAAAATAATGTAAGAGAAAATGTCTGACTTCTTTTTTTTATTACTTTTATACGGTAAAGTTAACGCCTGCCATTAAAATTTACATAAAATTATAGACTACTGAACCCCAAAGTCTATGCCCTAACGCTCACATGCGGTTTAGTGCTAAAACTGTAATCATATAGAATTTAGTTTATTAAGCGATAGAAAAACGAAAAAGTAGGCTCAAATTGCGTGTCTACAAAGTTTTTAGATTAGGGCTCAAAAGTACTCACTAATTAAATGCTAATCTAAGGCAAAGTTTTAGCAATGGGGGAAAGAGGATTTTGTTGCTTTATATTGTGTCGCAATAAGTTTTTACACTTCATTGGCAGCAGTAGCCCAATGGCTAAGGCGTCGACCTAGCGAACGTGATGTCGTGAGTTCGATCGTCACTATTGACGTAAACCCACTCCAGATACAAGCATAATAATTAATTTAGTTGGAGGGGTTAACAAGACTACTAATAAATTCACTAGTATAATTCTTCGACAAGTACTGGAGTGATATCATATATATAAAACATATGACTGGCCTGTTGTTCTAGTAGTTAGTGACCCTGACTGCTATGCTGGAGGTCGTGGGTTCGATGTAAACTTACAACCTAATCCTTTATGACTGAACTATTTCGACTTAATATTATTAAGTCATGTTTTACATTTTATAGGTTCAGTATTAAAGTTCAAACATACAAACGGCTATAGTTATATTTTAAAGCATACAATAGATGAAAGATTGCGTGTTCACTATATATTTTAAACTACGGCTTGTTTACGTGTAGTAGCGTGGGCCATGCTCAGTCACGCACTGGGCATGCATGGCCAGTGACCGCGAAGTCTAATAAATGTAATATAAAGTAACCAAAGTAACCAAAATGACAAATTTAATTTTAGAAAAACATTGTTGTTTGCCAAAAGTTTTTTTTACTTTTTCTTTCCACTCACTACGAATGATTTCCTGTATCGTGGGTGCGTTTACATAAAACATAATTAAATGGCACTAAATGGCATTTCCAAAGTGACTGATCCCTGAGAAGAATTGCCGAAAGAAACTCATGGTCTCTTTTAAAGTCCAGACATAAGATTGTATTCATTTATTATGCGAGTCTCACGATGCAGGGCAAAGTCTGGAAAAGCCTTTTGAAGAAAGAACCATTTCAGCTTTGAGTTGACCTGTCTCGACAGACGGCATAGGAAGGTAAGTCAGAGGGGTCTGTCACTCTCTTATTGACTAAAAACCGCCTGGTGTTCCGTCTCACATCTGCACTGGAGGTCGCGGTAACGCACGATTTCTCCACAACAATCACTCAGATACTGCGCCAGCGGTGCCGTCAAATTATTACAAAGACGCTTAATGCATAAATATAATTATTATTTATACATAAAGCTTACCTACTAGCAATCTAGGTTGCACATTACCAGTATAGTCTTGTTAACCCCTCGAACTAAGCTTAACATTTCCCAATAACAATGCAGTTGTTAATATAACATCGGTTCTTTGTTTGGAAACTGTTAATCCCTTTTCCCCGTACTATTCGTACTAAGTACTTAACAGTGTGTCTAGCGCGAATGCTTGATAAATAAATAAAATCAAACAATACCTATTGTTTATTTACACCTTCAAGTTTGACTTGTTCTAAAAATACAATATTACAATAAAAAAAGCCGAAGGATCTTAAAGTGGATCTCTGAACTGATTAACGTTATCAGAAAACAATTCGAACGATTTATCAGCACCGAAACATTTCACTTGACTTGAGTTTAATAGTGACGTCATGATAATTTTGTTCGCGTCAACCGGATTATAGTTCTTATTAAAGATTCTTTACTATTCAAAAGCATAAATCATATTTCTTCGTTATCCACAATCGAACATCGAAGATCGCGGTAAATACTTGGCACTCAATGCATCTCTCTGCATGATGTATGATCCGTTGTAGATGATTCATGAGCAAAATGGCTGACTTTAACAATCTCTTATAACGTAGCGATCGTAAATCCGAAATTTTACGTTACGATGTCTTGACGGCTTTTATAATGTTTGATAAAATCCTTTTATCTTAGAACACATTCCTGACAATATGTGGAAAAGACATCGATGACAAACAAACTCAGCAACTCAGTAGATAATTCTGGACAGCGTTGATAGTTTTCCTTATTACTTTCTTGATATTTGTTTTACTTTAAACTCAAAAATACAGTACCGTACAGACGTATGGTGCTGAACTCGCACAAGAGGCGGTGTACAGACAAAGACTAGCAGTGAGCCATGAGTCCCAAATGTCGAAATACGAAAGTTTACGATATTGGAATTCCCGTCAAGGAACTCAAATGGAGTTGGGCAGGATACGTTGCCCGGCGGCGTGGTGATGGCAGGTGGACTAAAGCTATGAGCGAGTGGCGAAGCAAGATGGGCACATGATATTGTTGCCATTGCAGGAACTTCTTGGATGAAGCCGGCACAGGGACGTGGAGCTTGGCACCAGAAACGAGAAGCCTATACACCGCAGTGGGTGAATTTGGGCTGTGGACGATGATGATGACAGTTCATCGCCAACAATATCTTAGAACGGTTCCAATAATATTCAGAAGTATCTTATCAAAACAATTAAGCTAAAAAACATAACACAATCAAAATAATCGCTTCTTAAAACTTCAAGACCTTAATTAACAATGTAACAAAAAGTAATGTACTCCTTGTCCCTTGCTCTTTTAATGTAATATAGTCACGAATATTTTACCATAATTGCTGCTATAGAAGTCATGTTCGGTGAGACTATTCGTGACAAATAACTAAACACATACGTAAAGCCTAATTGGATGTTTTCGTTTTGTGTATGGTGCCTAATAACCGACCTTTGACTTAGCGAAGTTCGTTTAGGAAAAATATCGTTCGTAGATATGGCTAACTGTGGGATGAAGGGCGTATAAATTTTACTATTATATGGCCGGATTATTTAGCCTAGCAGATGTCAAGCGGCTTCACCTGCGTAGTTCCCGTTCCCGTGGTAATACAGGGATAAAATGTAGCTAATGTCACCCGGGGATAGTGATATATAGATTGATAGAGAGATCAACGCTGGGAAGCTCCGTTGTAAGAATTTTTTAAATCGGTCCAGTAGTTTCGGAGCCTATTCAAGACAAACAAACAATCAAACGTTTCCTCTTTATAATATTAGTATAGACATACACACCTACACCCACTCCCACACACACACATAATTATATTTTTAACCGACTTCCCAAAAAGGACGAGGTTCTCAATTCGACGGTATGTTTTTTTTTTGTGTGTTTGTTACGCGATTACTCCGCCATTTATGGTCCGATTTTCAAAATTCTTTTTTTATTTGATAGGGTATACTACCAGGTTGGTCCCATTTGTATCAAACCTTAGATCTGATGATGGGATCCTCGAGGAATTGAGGGAACTCCTCAAATAATATAGGTTCATGTACCGATTTTTACATTTTTGGTAACAAATCAAGCATTTTCATTTAGCAAGTATCATTTGGTGAAGAAAAACTGATGAAGAAGACAGGCAACGGAACTCTTCAACGCATAACAGCAAATTACTCGCGATTGCTACAGTCACATGTGCAATTTTCATAAAAGAAGGTCCTTCCTTCTTTTTTTTAAATCGAGTTCTATTTATTGCAGTACGCTTTATTATAAACAACTAATTTGCAACCAAATAAAAGTATATCATAGCGTATTCTAAACCCACAAACTAAAACCCACTTTTAAAGCCGTATATTGTCAGTGTAGTTTACGGTCACGTAACCCTACCATGCGTTCACGACAGGCTTTGAAATTGAATTTGATACTGAAGTTGATTTTGATTTTTAAAGGTCTTTATTAACAACTAAAGTAATTACAAGTTAACAAAAAGATCTTATTCTAAATGTAAACTAGCTTGATAGGAAAAACGTTAAGTAGGCTGAAGCACCTCTTTTAACACACAGCATGTTTGATTACAAATTGTCTTAATAATTATTTTAATTTGCCAACTTTGTTATGTTGGGTTTGTAAGACCCACATTTTTAAAATAGATACTGAAGTTAAAAACCTTAAAGTAGCCTAGGGTCAAGCTGAAATTCATTTACCAGTCCAATTAATTCCTAATCTAGAATTTAAAAACTGTTAAAAACACTTCTTTTTTTTGTAAGTTTAGCAGCCACTCATTGTCCCCTGACTAAGCTTCACATGCCGTCGAGAAATATCTCTCAGTTGTGCCAGTTTCCTCACGATGTTTTCCTTCACCGTTTTAGAAGCAAGAGTAATTATAAATTACATACAGTCACCAGCACATCAATCTACCTCAAACTGTCAAATTGTCCCAATTGAACTTGAACCTTATCGTGTTTAGAATAAAGTTGAAAACCTATCAAAGTTGACAGATTGGCGTAGGTTGATGTGCTGGCGTCTGTACATAAATCCGAAAAGTCAGAGAGTGCGTGCGTAAGGCTTACACTGCATTTTAGCCCAACAGTTGGAAGTTAAAAAAAAAACATCTTCATCATTACTTTAAAATCCAAGACCGTAAAAAATAAAACCTGTTGACCGATAGAACGATTTCCTAGGAAACAAAAAATATAAGTAAGTAGTTATATAAACGAACAAAAACTAGGACCGTTGATACGAAAACTATAGGAACTTACTAGAATAGCTTTAACCGTGCATAACACCACTTACAAACTTCCACAGTTTCTTTCGTGCACAAATAGTAGAGGAAACTTACGAAGTGTTACCTGCATGTCCTGTGTTCTCTTGTACTGTTGCTGGCAGTTCTCAGCCATTTAGCCAGTGCACACTTCCACAACACGGAGGGAACGCCAGCACAATTATACGGAACACTATAATGTAGGAACTTTGCACTTTTAGAATTACGTGGACTAACAAGAATAGAAGTGCGGGAAATACATCTATTATATAAACAGGCGTTTCTGTTTTGGTTATTGAACTAGAACGGGTTTTAGTGCGTTAAATTAACATTCGAAATGTGCTCTAAATTCAGTAATGTCAAAAAGATATAAAATACTAATGCCCGAATACTGAAACGCCTCTCAAATATTTGACGGCTACTTAAACGTTTGAGAAGCTCTCATAGTCGAAATTCATATTCTCATATGTCATTTAAAAGCATTGATTAAATTTAACAGGATCTCAAATTAAGTTGTACTTAAACTCAACTCTGTATAAAATCCGTATAGTGGAACGCCACTTAGCGCTTTTTAACTGTCACATCAACTGTCAAATCGAGTTAAGTAGGTGTTATATAACTAAATTATTTGGTAAATGAGAACGTGCTGAGAACAATTTTAAGGACTGCTTATTTAAGTATGGTTTTTCGAATTGCTTGAGTGGTGTTTGTGTATACCATTTAAATTTGAGGGATGCTTAAATTTAAGTAGCTTTTAGATGAGTAGGAGATTTGAGTAGCGTTTCAGTATTCGGCTGTAAGTCATGTCAAATGTGACATGCGAAATATCTCGTGATGGTTTGCAAAAGACAAGCTTTAAAAAAATATTCCGTTAGATACCTATACTGCATTTTTTCAATCTGATTACAAACCACACGAATTTCAAACAAAAGCATCGCGTCTCTTTTCGAATGATTCCCTTTATCTCGAGTCTGAAATCTATTGTTACGAAGAGTTTGGCTCAAAGTTAAAGTCAGGGTATATCGTCCCATTAGAAGAATAATGTTTTATGTGCAAAATGACAACTTTTCAGAAGAGCGATTTGAAATTTAGTGCGCTCATATTTGCTTATAACCATTTAATTAAATACACTAGCCATTTAATATTTATGTACAGTATGTTAAGAAATAATAATAACGACACAATCTTACGGATTGTGATTTTATTATTATATAACCTAAAAACTCGATGTAGAAGGAATAGAAACGAGACAAGGTTCTCGGCTCGACGTAAAGAGACTCGACATAAAGGGAACCATTCCTCTTTTCCTAGCATGGAAATTGTCTATTTAAAATGATAAAAAAATAGGAAAAATAATGAATCAATCAATATTTTAATAGCGCTTCTTTTTATCTTTATAACACATTCTTGAGATTTGCGTGATTTTAAAAACAGCCATTAATCGCGTGGTTAGTGAATAACCTGCACGCGTAGCATGATCACCGAAGAAACGGTCTTTGTCGTGTCTTGGAAGAAAAGAAATTAAGTGTTCATGCTACGCAGGCAGGTTTATTGAAAGAAATTTGACAGATTGAGGTTCCTGTCTATATAATCTGTCACTTTGCTGATTCGTCTGTAGACAAAGGCCGTTTCTTCGGTGTTCAATGTGTTCATGCTACGCATGCTGGTGTCAAGGTTTTAATGCCCATGGGCTTCTGACTTGGCATCACATGCCCTCGATAAATATCTCCGGCCGGTTTCTTCACGATGTTTCCCTTCAAAGTTTTTGAAGCAAGTTGTTATTATACAATACGCACATTAACACTCTATTAAGTATTGTATCATAGTCACACTTACAGATAAACTCGTAGTCAAAAAAAAATTACAGCCAAAATGTCTAGTTTCAAGTAAAGTAAAGGCTTACACGAACAAAATGTAGTTTCACGAACAAACTGTAAGAAATATAAAAACAACTTGATGAGTCTACAATGGTTTGTAAGGTAGGTAAAGTTAGTGGGAAATAATTACAGTGCCCGGAGTCATGAGCTTCGCGTTTTAGGTTATTTTGCATTCGCCATTACCTATTTCAACCTAGACGGTTGAAGTGACGTTAAAAGCCTGAAAACTACACATCCATACAAAATAGTTTAACACAGGCTATTATTTTGTTACGTTCAGTCTATTCTTGTTTTAGAAAATCGCCCCATCTGCAGTGTCTCTATTACAAAATATCATGCTTCCCGCTTTGTAACGCGGCTATCTAGGGAAAATGTTGTTGAATAAATAGGACAGTGTTAGATGCACGCGGGGAAAAATATCGAGATAGATTGTAGTAATTTTTTGATGCATGAAATGTTTAAGAAATTATGTGTCTTTACCTGTCTTAAACAAAAACCAAATTCTTAAAAATTACTAACAGGTGTAAAATAAGTCTAGTTTCGGAAGTCTGTGGCTTTGGTGGTTTTGTTTTATTCATTATTGACCACCGACTTCCAAAACTAGATTTATTTTACACCATGTTAGATTTTTTAAGAAGTCGGTTGTGTTTTATTGTAAAAAAGTCATTATATTACTATTTTTAGTTTCTTCGTATGTTAGTAGCACTCAATATTGGTTTATAAAAGTTAAAAGAATTATTGAAATCGGTTAGCAATTGCTAAATAACTTCTTTTTAAACATGAATCTCTGCCGGACTCCTTCTAAAATAGACAGAAGTAATGCTATGGTATGGAAATAAAACCCTGTACAGTCTTGTGACTGTAGCAATCGCGAGCACTTTGCTATTATGCGTCGAAGAGTTCCGTTTTCTGTCTTTTTCACCAGTTATTTTTCACCAAATTATACTTTTTAAATGAAAATTCTTGATTAGTTACTAAAAGTGTAAAAATAGGTTCGTGTGTACCTATATTGTTTGAGGAGTTCCCTTAATTCCTCGAGGATCCCATCATCAGATCTGAGTTTCGATACAAATGGGACCAATCTGCTAGTATACCCTATCAAATAAAAAAAAGAATTTTGAAAATAGATACTTATATGACGGAGTTATGGGGTAACAAATCCTAAAAAACAAAAAAAAATATACAACCGAGTTGAGAACCTCCTCCATTTTTTAAAGTCGGTTAAAAAAGGAGGTTTTTTATTTTGGTGTTTTTTTTTGTTACATAAACTGCAGGTCTGCAGTGAAGGCGCAGTGAATTTTTCATACACTAATGCCCCTTACATGTGCAGGATTGCTCTTGTAAAAGCCTTTAGTCAACGCTTAATTCAGCCACCCAGCTTTTCAGGGAAGATTTCTCTGATCTCCACGATTGTGTAATAATTTATAATTAAGTAGTTCTTAGCTTACCACAGTTTCAACAAAAGTACAGGATTTCGACTGTGTAAGTGGGGTTCTATGTTGATATTCTTCACCGAAGAGAGCACAACTTTAACTTTAAAGTTTAATATGGGAGCACCACAACGACTGTACAAGGTCATAGGCACCTTTTAATTATTCCGCAGGGTATGTGCGTGACAGAGAAAAGTTATAAAAAACACGCTTGTTGTCTAGTCTGTGTACATATTTTAGTACCTACTTATTACCTACGTTTAAAGTTTTTTCAGCTGGGGAATTAAAGGTGCCTATGTGTGCGTTTTCCTGCAATATTATGTACAGTTGAAACTATAACAGTGTAAAGCTCAAAAA
Organism: Euplexia lucipara; assembly: GCA_921972225.1. Lineage (NCBI taxonomy): Eukaryota > Metazoa > Arthropoda > Insecta > Lepidoptera > Noctuidae > Euplexia > Euplexia lucipara. Next base: position 14,384,337 of record OV179152.1, on the reverse strand, counting down.
TATGGGTAGGGACCTAAAAATATCTATGACAGAAGTAGCTATTTCATGACTTCGATCGTATTAAGGTGGTTGCACTTCGCTCGACTATAAATTAATCAACTTCTTGGGAACAATCGATATAACTCGATATGGAAACGATAAGAGGAAAGAATGAAAGTATTTTAAGTTCAGAGCTAACCTACATTGGGCCCTGGATTATTGTTAAGTTGCCTAGAGATTGTAAGATTTAATATTATTACTATAAAGCTGGCCTTTATATGAACATGTCAATTCACCCACAATGAGGTACCGTTACATTGTGATTGCCCTATTATATAATTGTATTAATTGGTTCATACAATAATCTAGTTATAAATCAATACCTATGTATGTAAATTAATGAATGATTAGACCGCGTGTTGTCCGCTAAAATCTAGTTGATTAATTAATCGTAGTTTTAGCTCCCGCCTGTATTACAGTGTTCGTTTGGTACATAATTGATAATTCAAATCATTTAATGGTACCTAATTGGCTGCAGTTGTGTAATCACACTAAAAGTATGATGCAAGATCAGTTTGTCCAGTGGTGCAGTGGCATATAACTTAAGTACCTATGTCGTCTTTGGGGACAGGTCGATCATGCAATGGGTTATCTAGACATCATGATTTTACATAGTTCAAAGTGAAAAATACATCCGAAAGAACGAAAAATTATACAATGCGGTCTAAGTATCAATGTGACATTTCCATTACCTAGCTATAACGAAGTTCATGAAATCTGAAATGTATGGAATTGGCATAAGCTTTTCAAATGCTGAATTTAATACATTTCTGATTTACCGAACGTTGTTACCGTTAATGCAAATGTGGCTTTGTCTAGGTTTCCAGGTAGCACCCTACCTGGAAACCTTCCACTCTGTCGAAGGAACCAAAATCATTAACACCTCTAAAAACTAGCAGTTAACAAAGTTCTGCAATGCAACTGTCCTGTTTCAGTATATCCGCCAAAACGGGGTTTTGTATTCATGCAGTAAAACAAATGTTGTAGCGAGTGAGACAGGTGGGAAGTGATGCATAACTATTACCTACATGTTCTTTGTTCCACATTCGCGAATTCGTGAATTCAATTTTTGCATAACAAATCCTTGAGCTCTAAAGGCGCTTGTCATGGAGTATATTACTGCAGGTTTTGTTAGCGAGTGCTGAGTTATTGCGCCTATCAGAAGTGTTGCTTTTTTCCATTTAATAGTTAAGTATGGTAGAAATAAAACTAAAGAAATAAGGTTTATTTGCTACAGAAGACATGTACACTTGTACACGTGTAGAACACAATACGCTTCAATTATGCTAAAGGCTGTGACGAGAAGGCTATCACAATATTTGATGGTGCCTCGGGGAACATTATCTACCAACAAAAAGACATAAAGAGTATTGACAAATCTGATTGCCGTAAACGACTGATTGTTATTAATATTCCCTGATTTCAAGGATCACGCTTTTCTTAGAATTAATAAAAAAGTTAGTTAGTTATGTCTAAATTAAACTTAGACAATACGAATAATTGAACTGTAACTTAATACTCTGTGTATTAAGTTACAGTTCAATTATTCGTATACTTAGACAATACGAATAATTGAACTGTAACTTAATACTCTGTGTATTAAGTTACAGTTCAATTATTCGTATTGTCTAAGTTTAATTTAGACATAACTGACATCTGACGGAAAACAGAGTGAAGAAACCTACCGGTCGATTCAGTAAAAGTCACGCCGTGTAAATTTGAGTGAAGTGAATTGTCAATGCCTAGCATTAGTATGGAATGACAGCTCAATTCGCCCTCACTATGTCCACATTTTCACGCGGTGATTTGACCAGAATCGCACTGCTGGACAGATAATAAATAAACTTTGAAATCGCCATCCCGCGATAGAGAGAGCCTAGTGAATAATACTCATGCCATCTCGGTAAGAAGTGGCCTTTGCCCTGCAGTGGTACAATAATTGACAATGATTAGTATTGTTATAAGTGTATTCATACATGTAATAACTGGAAGCAATTTCGTAATAACAAAGAACATTCAAAATTGTCAGTTAAAAAACTTCCAAATTCCAACTGTCGAATTCCATAATCGAACGCGACCCAAAACTTTTGGCGGGCCAATTTGTATGAACAATTGAACACGCTCACCTACATATGACACGATTATAACATGCTATGTGTGAATAGCAAACATTTTCGGTGGCAACGGTCCAGTGTAATCGACACTGTAGCAGCTGGCGTGTCGTGTGATAACCCCCGGATATTGTGCCAGTTAGACGACCGACTTCGAGCCCGTCCGATACATGACGTGCAAGTCAGATAGCTCTTATTTTATTATAACCTTAATCGATAGTTACTAGTAACAACTTTACAGTTACGTAGGAGAGATTGTTTTAGGAGGAAATGTTCTACTTATCATTCGTCAAATTATTATCAGCCGGTAAACTTTCAACTGCTAAGACAAGTGCTATTAAAAGCAACTCGAGGAATGTAGGTTGTACACTGAAGGCAAGTAAGCTGTCATCCAATACTGTGTTAGGCTTTGATAGTTCACCTAACTTACAATGTGTGGAGTTTTTAAAGAATAGACCGGGCTGTGAATAAATACTCCCTGTACACTTGTCATCTAAGATCCCAGGTCTACCACACGACGCGGGCCCAGTATGGATTGGTTATGGTTACATACAATAATAGTCTGCTAGTTCTTAATTCCTAGTGAGACATATTATATTTGTAAAATAATAACTGTAGGCTAACACTAAAAACCTAAAAGAAAATTGCATTGTCTGTAAGACTGTCTATCAACGCCTTTCGGTCTTTGGCTGACCTTACAAAGTTATCATTATTATATATTTTTTTAAACTGAATCGTATCTGCCAACTAATGAATTACATAAAACTAAGGTACTTAATTGGGAGTCAATGTGAAGTAGTTAACATTGTACTCGGTCTATCGTTTTTGTGAGTAATTAAACATGCCAATTGCAAAACACAAGTTTCTAGATACCTACATTCTATTTTTCCATACAATTTAATAGATAAGCTTTGTTTTTACAAAAAAAAAGTGTGGTTTGTTTGTAGTAGTAGAGGTTGGTTTTCAATAGTTGAATTGTATATTCAATTCAAATTATTCTTAAACAATTAACATTACCAAAATAAAACAGTACCTATAAGTAGAGACAATTAGAATTAAGTGCAACACAAGTTAAAAACTCTGTTTCAAAATTTTACTTACAGCAATTTCGGATGGTTTTAAACCAATAAACGATGCACTTATGACTTGTGAAGCAGAACTATCGTTAACCGGTTCTGCTTTACGAGTGATTAGTAACTTTTTTATACTTACTACCTAAATCATTCGTAGGCATAGTTGCGGCCCGATGCTAAGGAAATATATTTAAATTAGTGTTTTAAAAATATAATACCTACTATTTGCATGTTTTTCTTTAGTAGTAACATTTAGGATAAATTAAATTGAGATGTAATTAAACTGATTGTAATTAAATTATTATTATTATATTAAATTAGATTAAATTGTATTTATATTATTGTATCTTAGTAGTGTTGTAAGTGTTTTAAATGTTATTTAGTAATTAATTAATTAACACAAATATGTATAATTATATATAATATAGTATGTATAAATATGTATATATTAGTACAATAGTAGTAGTAGTAGTATATGTGTGTACAATATGTATTAGTATTCTTTGATTCCTTTTATTTTTTCATTTTTAATTGCACCTACCACTGTTTTTCTCTGCATCACCTAAAGGTTGACTGGTAGAAAATGCCTATGGCATTAAGTCCGCCTCTGTACATTAGTGTGCTTGAAGTATTAAATAAATAAATAATTTATAATATTATTTTGTTTTGTAATTTATCTGATGCAAATAAATTAAAATTAATTGAAAAAAATACGAATATGAACCATGGTAATATACGAGTTTCGATACTCTAGCTATTGATTAAACGAAGCGCCAAATGCTGGTAATTTAATATCTGGTACCTACTTAGTTTCAAACACAAAAGATTTGAATTGCCACTGTTTTTGTTTGATTATCGTTATCGGCTTAACAAACACTTAAGAACTAAGAAGAAAATAACGTTCTTCAAACTATTTGTTCAATTTTGTCTTGTAGGTATTAAATTAAATTGTCTAAACATATCAGAAATTGACTGTATTCGTAACTCAAGTTCTTTACGGTAGGTAGGTATGTAAGGAATTTAATTTAGAAAGAAACTTCTCAATAAGCGTTAGTCTGCCTTTAAGCACAGCTTTAAGCGTGCATGGTTTTCTTTTTAATTGCACGAGCTCGAGACGCTCTGATTTAGGTATCAATTTCCTGACAAACATCGTGATTTAAAGCCTCATACCTAGTCATTCATTTTAACGGGTGTGAAACGCAAAAGTAGGTAGGTACTTACGGTTTACTGCACAGCACGAACCAAGCCGCGACGAAGCACAGCGAAAGGGCAACTGGAAAACACACCACTTTCCACGATGTCTTCTATTGCAATAATTATTGTTCCATGTGACGCCAAGACGCTTACGTCTAATGATATTATAAGTAAAAAGGTGTAGATAGGTAAGGTACCTAAACAACATTCGATCTTCAAAAACGGCACACTAAAAACGCACGCGTCCGTTGACGGCGCGACGCGACACTCAGGTCAAGTGTGGGTAGTTAGCCACATTTTAACGTGTCGCTTGCTGAGCGCTTTTGCTTGCGTCCCGTGTCGTTCTTAGATCCGGAAAGAACGACCAATGTTTGGTTTATATGTGTGTTTCTTGATGTGTGCGGGACGTAACAGGAACTTGCAATAACTTATTTATTTATGATGATTGGAAATAGGTATATTTTACTTGTTAGTTACATATGCAAATTATTGTTTAAAGAAAAACGTATGGACGACGCCAACTCGCGGTCGTCCAGAGAGAACATTTTAAATAATGTTCCAATTAAGAAGCCACGCGCGCGAATTTCAAATTTTTTTTGAAGCGCCAGCCGTCGCTCTCTTTTTTTTTAATAATTTAGTTCATGACCATGGAATATGGATACAAAGTCCTTCAGTCGGAGTCGCTCTCGCGATGCGTGGATGTTGCGACCCAACATTTGCTTCTTCTTTCATATCAAATACTTATCTACATCGCAAATTTTATATATTTCTTTAACACAAGTCTTTATTATGCAGACGAAACCGACGGATTTATTAGACTACCGCATAATATTTTATATAAACTTATAATAACACGTTCGTCCCTGTCTATTTTTATTATTCGCCACCAAATTTTTGGCAAAGACTAGCATTCTTTAGCCATTTTGGCGGTATTTTTATTTTGCATGGATTAGGTAGTTTGGAAAACGGGCCAGTGTGCTTTAGGTAATCAATCACGTAATTATTTCAAATTCGTCATTAACCTGCTATTATTATTAGATTTTGCCTACGCCTAGCTTCTGTGTTTAAATATGTATTTTAAGTAACTACCTACCCACTGTCGTAAAGTTACAGTTAAGTACTTACCTAAAAACAATAAAAAGCTCTTAGTTTAAAATCATGAATGCATGTTAAGTTTATAATAGTGTTGGCAAGTCTCTTCTTTCGTGGAGACGGCGTCCACCAGGAGACGTCGACCAAGGCTAGCAATGTGCACTGTAGGTAAGGGAAAATATTTTTAAGTAGGTTGACCTAAAACCATTATTAAAACTCAGACCCCTTTGACATGGAGCCTAGACAAATTACGCTTGGCACGGAAAATTATTTGGTACCAATTTTCCTTTGGAGATCGTTGGCCAACTCGAAGATTTCAAAAAACAAAATACCAGGTAGATACTGTGTCTACCCAATTTTCTATCAAATTCGACTGGGCTCTAATTTGGCAGAAACGACGATTTAATGTAGTTTCGAATGATAGGGCTGTAGCGACATCTATCTCGCCACATTCAAACTAATGAGTGTCATCCTACATCCCAATATTAAAGTTATTCGCGCGATTGACGGTATACATAATTGACAACGTTTCAAAATTGACACGACCCTAAAAGAAAAATACCGTTTCTTCATTTTTGTATGCTGAGTTCAAATATATTTTTTTTATTGCTTAGTTTCTGAGAAAAAAAAACCAAAAAACATGTGATGACGTCACTTATACGGTGGAATGAGGTGGTTACCTTTGCGTAAGCAAGCACATTTTTAAGATGGAAACCATAATGTCAAACAAGACATATCTAATATCAAAAATGACATATCTAATGTCAAACAATACATATCTAATGTCAAAAATGACATATCTAATGTCAAACAAGACATATCTAATGTCAATGTGTGACATTGACAACTGCTAAATGACGAATGACAGTTTTTTTGACGTATCACAGTAAAGCAAAGGATTTATCACCATTCCACCGTATGAATGACGTCTTTTAGCGCTTACGTCTTTTTAGAATGCACCGAAATTCAAAGTTAAAATTATGAATAAAAAGTACATAATTTCGAAAAAACACAAAATATGGGTCCTCTAATTTTGAATTTACTTTTTTTTTATTTTAATATTATAAACCAGTGCTTGACTGCAATCCCTCCTGATGGTAAGCAGAGATGCAATCAGTGATGGTGAAGCGCACTAGTTTATTAAGAGCCTATTCACTCTAGCCTTGAAGAAACCTAAATTATAATCAGACGGGAAGACCGCAGCAGGCAATTTGTTCCAGTCCTTCGATGTACGCGGTATAAACGACGAAGCGAAACGCTTTGTCCGAATCGTGGGAGTGCCAACGATGTAAGGCTGGACACTCGCCGTACGCCGGGTTGTCCGATGGTAGAAAGGTGATGGCGGAATCAAGTCATGTAATTCCCGTGCACACTCTCCAAAATGTATCCTATAGAAAACCGAAAGGATAGCTATCCTACGCCTATGCTCAAGGCTTTGCAGATTGGTTCTAACCAAATCTGGGTCACCAATAAGCCTCTTCGCACGCCTCTCCACTGAGTCCAAAGCTGCTAGATGACATCTGGCAGCACTAGCCCATATGTGGCTGCAGTACTCCACACATGAACGGACCTGTGCTTTGTACAACATTAGAAGCTGACCAGGTGTGAAGTACTGCCGGACCTTTGCGAGAACGCCGAGTTTTCTAGCAGCAACCTTGGCTTTGGACTCAATGAACCGCCCAAAGTTTAGGTTTGAGGAGATTTCAACTCCCAAGAGCTGAAGGCGGTCGGTGCACTCCAAGGATTCATTTTGAAAAGCAGGAGCCATGGTGAACGGGCTCCTTTTGGCGGTGAACAGACACGCCTGTGTTTTGGCGGCGTTGAATCCCACAAGATTTGCTTCGCCCCATTTGGAGACTGCCTGAAGTGAGGCATTCGTACGCTCGACCAAAGCCTCTCTTTCGGACTGGATTACGTCCTTACTGGCCCGGATACTCGGAAGATATCTCTCTACTACTGTGCTGTCGTCTGCATACCCATAGATACCGGGCATTAGCAGATCGTTGATATGCAGCAGGAAGAGAGTTGCAGAGAGAACAGACCCCTGAGGAACTCCGGCGTTAGTCGTCATAGGCTCCGATGAGCATCCGTCGACAACAACTCGGAGAGACCGTTCACTCAGGAAGTGTTTAACCCAACGAGTCAGTCCAGGAGAAATGCCGTACGCTGGAAGCTTACTTATTAGGCTTGCGTGCCAGACCCTGTCGAAGGCCTTCGAGACGTCTAAGGAAACGGCCATCGATTCCCCATTCTTCTCGAGAGCCTCGCCCCACAAGTGAGTGGCGTACACTAGTAGGTCCCCAGTAGACCGATTGCGACGAAACCCATACTGTCGATCACTGAGGAGATCGTTGCCGTCCAGGTATAGGTACCAAGAGGCGCGAGTTCAATACACGCTCCATAATCTTGCAGAGTATGGAGGTTATTGAAATCGGCCGATAGTTGGCAGGATCGGCACGACTGTCCTTTTTGGGCACGGGCTGCACGTTGGCAAGCTTCCAGGACTTGGGCACTATAGCAATCCGAAATGAGAGGCGATACAGGCGTGTCAATACAGGAGACAACTCAGGCGCACATGCCTTAAGAACAACTGCTGGAATACCGTCTGGCCCACTAGCTTTATTCACGTCTAAACGACACAGTGCTCTCAGGACTTCCTTGTTCCTTATGCGAACCTCGAGCATCGAGGTGTTGCAGTAAGGCAAAATTGGTGGAGAAGCACTGCTAGTATCAAGACGTGAATTATGAGCGAAGAGAGATGCAAAGAGACCAGCTTTCTCTCTTGCCGTATGAACTTTTATATAACGTAATAAAACATGCAGCTTAAAATTTTGAAATGTTGTTCCGACAACAACCGTCGGACAGTTGTAGCCCACCAGACACAACACCCGTCTGGTCGGAGGTAGGTACTTCACTTTTCTATGGGGAGTGAGAAACTTAAGACCCTGTTCCTCATATCGTTAAACTGGTCCCGGGCCGCCCGCTCGGCAAACGAGCATTCTATCTACCACTGAACAAATACATGCTTAATGAAAATATTTAATCACCATAATTAAAAAATAGGTACCTACCTACCTACCAAAGCTGAAGATGTAAAATATGCCTCCTTGAATCATTGCACTTGCTGACTACTCACTTTAAAACTACATAATATAAATATTGTGGTAACTGAAAGATTTATAAATACTATCTTCGAAGAACTTCAATATTCTTTAGCTTAATTAATAGCTTTACTTTCAAGATACTTGTCCAAAAACCATTTAAAACCTATGGGTTTTGGAAATAGATTTATGCATCTCTAAAAATAAAAAAATAAACAAAAACAAAAGAACAACAACAAAAAAGTTACCTACTTTATATGAACATAAAAAAATAAGAGAAAAAAATACATAAAACACTTTGTTCGCATGCTAATGAAATTATTTTAGCAGCAATAGAGACTGAGATATGAAAAGTATACGATTGACATGTGGGGAATGTAATGAAATTATAAGTAAAATGGTGTAGATAGGTTACCTAAAGAACATTCGATCTTCAAAAAAGGTGCACTAACGCACGCACGCGTCCGTTGGCGGCGCGACGCGATACTAGAGGTCAAGTGTGGCTAGTTAGCCACATTTTAACAAGTCGCTTGCTGAGCGCTTATAACCTTATCATTGCATGTGGGTATATAAATGTGACCAACTTAGATTTAAAGTACAGACGCTAGCACATCAAGTTACCCCAATGTGTCAAATTTCTTTGATCGTTTTTCAACTTTATGTGAAACAGAATAAGGTTCATATTCAATTGGGAAAATTTGACACATTGGGGTAACTTGATGTGCTGGCGTCTGTACAACAATAACGAAAGTATATTAACACTCTCCCGGTCCTCAAAGTAGACACAATAGTTAAATAATCAACATGAGTCATATGTGACTTTTATCGGACAGGGAAGTGGTTAAATTCTATTAATTGACTCAGGCCCAAGAAGGTACAGACGCCAGCACATCAACCAACCACACACATTGGGGTAGGTTCATGTGATGGCGTCTGTACTAGAAACAAGTCCCGTCTTTGATATGCGAGTGACAACCAGAAATAAGTATGATTAAATATTATGAGTATTCAATTTTAATGTAGCGCGACACCTGTCCAGCTTTTAAAGTACTACGTAGTCAAACAGTAAACCGTGGATGATGCTACAAAAACACTCGCGCCACAGAGTTCTATAACGCGCAAACGATATTTCGTAAAGAAAAGTTGTTTTTAAAATATACCAGATGTCGGGTAGCGTTACGCTGAGGCATAAAATGCTAAGATACAGTAATTATTAATTTCGTCTAGGTAGGCTTCAGTGCTAACATAAAACAAATTACATCCACTTTCGAAATGTTTACAGCTCCGGGGCTGTGCCAGCAACTCCAATATCAACACCATCCAAAGAAGGCAAAATATCATATTACGCACTATATCTGATGCCCCTTGATTTGTCACCAATACCTAAATTCATGAAAATCTGAAAATGAACACAGTCAAGGAAGTCATAAGATTGAATTCTGAAAACTACCAGCAAAGACTTGCGGTGCATCCAAATGAGTTGGCACTGCAATTAAACAACCAGGATTACCCTAAGCGCTTCAAAAGGCAAGACATTTTGAAGTTGCATGAGAGAGTTTAACTAACTAAAACAAGAGTAGTGCACTTAATGGAGTGCACACTCGGAAAGAAAACCACCTAGAACCCATCAGCTTAAGTCCGAGGACTGATCGCAGATTATACAAGAGAAAAAAAAACTTTCGAAATCACAATGCTTTTGCCCAACCATTTTCATAGATCATAGCAAACATCCATCACACATGATTGACTAAAGAGCACACACAGTTTCAGTTGGTACTTGCAGTGCGATTCTGTAAAAATCCTTCCGTGAAAATATAGGTGAAGTGAAGGCAAGTTGAACTGTCGTTTCATACTAATGCTAGGCATCTTGTATTAAGATATTCTAGTCTAAAAATACTTTTTATAGGTCTTCTGACTAGACTTTTTAAATAGAAATAAAACACGTAACAATAAAATCATCAGTTTATTACTATTGTAAACCACAGTTTATAAATACATTTAAAAACTGGTAACCATGCTCACAATTAAATAAGGTACAGTTTTAGTATCTTTCATATAAACAAATATACAGTGTAAAATATAGCCTCTTTACGCAAGTCCGTCTGAGCGTTCTTAACAACTAAGTAAATTTTGATGACATTTTTATCATCGTTTAGAAAATATTTCAATTGTTTAAAACTTTAGGTGCCTCTCTTGATAAAGATGCATCCTGTATTGCTTTTAGCATAACTTTACTTTGATGTACCTAGGTATAATAAAAATTAATATTTAACACAAATATAGTATTTGGTTGGTATCTAAAAAGCTTCTGTGCAAAACAGAAAAGACAGTCGCAATGTATAAAAATATTAATATCAAAAAAGCTACAATAAATTAAATATCATAGTCAAAAACCAACAGAGACGTCGATTGTCAAATAAAAAAAATCTAAACTAAATACAATGTTTTTTTTTTATAAAAATGTCATCATTCTAATTAGTGACAATAGTACCTAAAACTTCTAATGCTTCGTTTGAAGTCCCTCAACATTTCTATGTAACCAATATGTAGAAACCATGATTTTCGTCCCTAAGCATGTAATAACATAATTTTATTCACCTACTTCTAACCCTGTCACTAACTTCAACATGATTTCAGTCTCAAGTCAAAAGTGTTACAATAAAAAAACCAACCTCATTCTCTTTGTACATACGTTATATCAATGAATTTGTTCGTAATTAGTAAGTTTCTTGACTTGTTATTTTCACTTTTTATTTTTCGCAACACTGAAATTTAAATTAAAGGTTATTTTGCGCAATTTTATCAAGAAATATTTATGGCTGAGAATATCCCAGCAACAATAAAATCATCATCCTCAATCGAGAAAATAAGCACAAGCAAACCTCGTCATTTAAAATTTTTGACTACTTTTATATACCTACAGGCGTACGGGTCGATGAAAGATCAACGTTTGCCGAAGTCAGTGCGAGAATACTTATGCTTTCAGTACTTATGGTCCAGCACATCAAGTTACAAAAATGTGTCAAATTAATTTGATAGTTTACAACTAATTAAGAAAAACCCTGCTTACAAATACAAAAAACCGCATTTAAATCGGATCATCCGTTTAAGCGCTACGGTGCCAAAGACAGACAGACAGACACACACACATAGCGATCAAACTTATAATACCCCTCGTCTTTTTGCGTCGGGGGTTAATAACAAATAAGGTTAATGTTCAACTGGAAAAATTACATTCTGGCATCTGTACATTTAGAACCGAACGAAAAACATGAATATGAAGACCAAAGGTAGTAGACACCATTCCTTGATGATAGCCCACATTTATTAGAACATACTTAAAAGTATTCACAGACGATCGAACTTGGTTCGGAACGGACCACGAACCGTACGGTGCGGTCTACACAACAGACTCCGAACCGTCCAGTCGGTTATTGTGCTAGCATTGCGTGAACACGTCTCCTCGACATGCCGCCTATTCTATCATAACAGGCCAAAATGACATTAGTTGCGGCAACTATCGTTGCTACATCGCCATTACTTAACTTACGAAAGAGAACATAAGATTGGGCAAAATTTTATCTCAAATAAAAATAAATAAATATTCCACAACTTTTCACACAACGCCATTTAGTCCCAAGTTAAGCTTGAGAGCTTGTGTGCTTGTGCTTGTGCTTGGTTATATCAACATATATCTCATTAAAGATCTCGATGATAAAGATTTTCGTATATATCTTCGAATGAGTTCCGAAGCATTTATTGAATTGTTTGATCTTGATCTTGATGTTGCGCGTACGGTGGCACAATAGCGACTGGACCGACATTTGGTCCGGTGCGCCGTCCACACGATCGGTTCGGTTCGGAACGCACCGCGTTCGATGTGCGAGCGCTCCGAACCAGCCGTACCGATATTAATAATAATAATGTCCAGCGGACCGTGCGCCACACGACTGAATTTGGTTCGAAGCGCACCATGTTCGTGGTCCGTTCCGAACCAAGTTCGATCGTCTGTGAATACTTTAAGAACCGTTAGTGACTCAAAAAGCTTAACGTTCTTTTCGTCTTTGGTCCCAGCTGTCAATTGAAGATCTTTGACAGTCACTACAAATAGTCAGGAGCCCGAAATGAAATGAAATGATATTTTTTTTTGTTAATAGGTTTTCACAAACACTTTTACGCGTCATTTTTTTTAGTAAGTAAGATCGGAGTTTCACTATTTGACTACTCTGAGAAGAAACACCGAAAGAAACTCAGAGGTCATAGTCTCTTTTAAAGTCCAGACATTATCTTGGTCAAATCATGTAAGATCCACGCAGATTAGTGTCTGAGATGGTCTTTTGAGGAAAGACCACACAGAATGAGGGGACCAGATCAGTCAGTTCAAGCATTTGTCAGTAATCGTGAGCTCAACTCGGAACTTGAGGAGCTCCACGTCTGACAATCAGTCCTAACAAGGAGTGTCGTATTCGTGGAGGTCAGATACTGTCGCTCGATGTAAAAAAAATGTTATTCAGTGTTTTACATGGAGCAACGGTAATGCAAACGGTTAGACTAGAAGCAGACCCGAACGCACATGGGAAAAGGCTAGTAATAAGTTGATAGCTTGCGTGAAGGTACGCATCGTAAAAGATTATATTAGAAGCCACTAGAGCAAGGCTTATTATGTTAACATGGTAAAAAATATGAATAAGTACTTACAATGCCTTCATCATATCTTGAATCGATTTTAGTTTTACTTTAGTTTCTGGGTACGAATACAGTTTTGGTTTGAAACACTCATATTCAGTTTTGTAAATGTAATCGGTTATAAATGCATTTAAGTCCTTCGGTTTGGGATAAAATCCTGCAAGCTCTGTAAAATAAAAAATGCAAGTAAATTGTAATATTTAACACAATATTTGGTGACACTAATACATAGGGAACAGATCGCCAACCTCAGTCCAGTCCAATCGGCACGAATATGAACGTAATATTTAGACTTAAAGCATATATTTTTTTATAAGTACTTATTTTTCAACAAAATTAAGAGCTACCACCTACAACGTAATTGTTGGTTTTCATAAAAAAATATAAATAGTCAATAAGAAACAATGATATTGTTCACAATCTAGTTACTGTCTATTAATTCTCATATAAACATGTTTATCTATATACCTTCTGATAAAAATTACAGTTTCACGTAGCCTGATTTAGCTTAGAAAAAATTACAGGTTCGCTATTAACATCGCCCTGATTCCGTAAACCTTCAGTGGTACTTTTAAAATACTACTAAACTAACTATTAAAGATTTAATTTTTGATAAACGAGGTGATGGTGGACTTAATTCATACTCACTCTGTTTGTAGGCTTCCTCCATTACATCCACGGCTATTTTACAAGACAATCTTGGGATGTCGTTGAGAGGAGGATAGATTCGCCCAAGCTCTAAATCTTTCTCGGTAACGTTTTTCGCTAAACTCTGGAAAAATAAAATACCACGATCTTATGGAGTATTATGGATATATAGCTTGCACGATGTATTACACTCAAAAACAATAATTTTCTACTTTTTTTTTAATTATTTGCAGTAGCACGCGATCTCGCCCGCGCGGAATTGAACAACTTGTTATTTTGCGCGAAAACCTATTTTTTATAAAATAAAACTATCCTTAGTTACTCCCCATAAGCCAGTCTGCCAGTGAAATTCCTGTAAACATTGGTCCGGCCATTTCTGAGATTAACTTAAACAAACAGACAGACAAACAGGAAAAAGTTTTTTTTTAAAAAAACGTACTTTCATACAACATGACTCTGTGGCAAATGACGAAGTTTTGTAGCTCTGTGGCAAAATTCAGCTGAATTATTCTTGAAAGTAAGTTCATTACCTTGGCTGCGGCTAGAAACATGGCATCAGTTACATGATGAGCGTAGCAAGCGAGTACTCCCAGCGCTACTCCTGGGAATATATACGAGTTGTTACCCTGTCCTGTGTGGTATTCCTTCCCCTTATATTTGACTGTAGGGAAAGGAGAACCAGATGCAAATATACATCGACCCTAAAACAATATTATATTTTATTTAATTATCAGTTTAGCTGGAAGACTTCCATTTCTTAACTTCTAGGAATGGAGGGTAGGCCATAGGTAGGCCTTCCTCAAATGTCCACGATGATCGGCCTTGCGCTTCCATCGACTTTCCGCGATCTTCACTAGATTGTCAGTCCAACTTGTGGCACATACTCACGATGCGTCTTTTAATAAATACTAAATAAACCCTTTATATTATTTATATGAAAATTCTATTAGTATTAGACATGTGAATGTAGTAGGCTTGTAAAAATAAACAACTATTACTATGAGACCAACACAGCAAAAGCCCGACACACCATTGGGAAATATTTCATTGACTATTTCCATTTTTTTTACAATGTTTTGTTTTTAGTTTTAACAGTAGAAAAAACTGTAAAGAAAATAGGATAAATCGACGAAAAGTTTCGATACCTGAGAGGTTCAGAATCAATTAGGTGCCAAGAACTCATTTTATCAGGTTCCGGGCTGCGTCGGTTAACATAAAAATTTATTTTTGTGTTCTTATACCTCAGTATTGTCATAAGCCTCCTGAGCCGTGCACTCCGCTTTAACAGTCGGATTTGAAAGTGCATAAATTTGCGGTCGTTCACAATTTTTTCCCATTTGTTGCAGAATAGCTGACGTAAAGGCACCACGCGATGTCGACACACCTATTAAATGCAATATAAAGATAATAATGCATTAGAGGAATTTGAAACTGAGTTATATAAGTTCCGTCATCCCACATAAAAAAGGGACGAAGAAACGATCACTTTCACATTATATTTAAAGTAACTCCCGATGTAATCTCCGACCTTAGTTATACCTTTCCACAACTATAAATTGATCTAACGCTGCTCTCACCCATCGACTTCCTGGATTCGGACTACCACGTAGGGAGTCTACCTACTCTGCGCGCACGGTCACCACAAGAGAACCCTTTCGCCCCAACGGTCATCAGTACTGCGAGCTGATGGCCGATGTAAGACGGTTATCACATTGCCTGCGGAGACGAAATCGGTACCGTCCCGCGCACCACCCCCGCACGGAGATGCAGTGTGAGTGTGTCATACCTTGCGGTTTTTATATGCAAATTAAGATTCTACAGTGTAAAGATAAAAACCGCAGCACCGCACGCCGGAGTCCGGTGCAGTATGATAACCACCTTACCCATTTTTATGGTAATCCCATTGCAGCTTTATGCAAAGTACTTAACAACTGCACCTATAAGCAAATGTTCTTAGGAGATTACTGTGTTCACGGATATGGAGAAAAAAATGTCTATCTACTGACCAATAAGTACGGTTGGCTTGATAGTATTCACAAAAGCTGCAAAATCCTTCGTTGGTTCCAAATCTTTACCATACTTAGACGCGTGCTTAGGTACTCCGCCTTCGCGTTTGTTTGACAGCAGACCGTCGACGTCAAATAAGTAGATTTTTTTTATAGCATCTTCCATTTTAATGCCATCTTGACCCATTGCATCGCATATTAAATTTGCAATACCAACGCCTGCCTGAAATATACAACATAATGAAGTACCTACCTACTACTCCACAAAAAACACATTCTCAAATAAATTCAAAATACAGGTACTTACTGCTGGGCATGAGGTCCCGGGGTCAATCCCCGAGTCCAGCAAAGTGTTATTAAAGAAAGAAAGAAAGAAAGAAAGAAAGAAAGAAAGAAAGAAAGAAAGGTAGAAAGAAAGAGAGAAAGAAAAGACATTTATTTTATTGAGTTTGTCGATCTGGAATTTCTCAGTAGCAGCATATCAGCCGATTGATGGCAATAGGCTCGCCCTCTGTTACACGGGACTTTACCATAACCATGGCGAAATGTGGGTGTACTACAGGTACACCACTGCCTAACCCTTCGGGGATTACAGGCGTGATGTTATGTTATGTAGAATTTATTTGGTCAAAATTATGACGATTTTTTATAACGCGACAAACTTTAACTGGGTTTCACGGGGTATAAAAATTAGCAGCTTTTACGATACACGTTTCACATATGGGTCAAGTAGGTACCTATCAAAGTTTGCTACTGCGCTTTGGTACTGGGTTGAGGTGAGATAAGAAGTCGCTTCATGTAAAACACTGGTATTCAGCTGCATCAGGTATAACTGGAAGCCGACCCCAACATACTCGTAGTGTGGGGAAAAGGCTAGGCAGATGATGAGGTGTCAAAATTTTGTTAACATACAAAAAGAGGTACATATGGAAGTGAATGTTGGGCGTGGCAAAAGAGACATGAAAGTAGAATAAATGCTGTAGAAATACGTTTCTTGCAAAGTATGTGTGGTGTAAAAATAGAATAACATATTGAGGAATGATGTGATAAAGCAACGTTGTGGTTTAAAAGAAGATGTAGCAAAAATTTGAAAGAGTATGCTTAGATGGTTTGGTCACGTTGAAAGGATGAATGAAAGGCGACTGACGAAAGGTATTTACAAGGCAGATGTAAGTGGGAACGCCGGGAGGGGACGCCCTAGAAGGACATACCTACATAGACCTTGTTGGTGAGGTTCTTCAGAAAGGTCAGGTGAGTAGTACTCGCAACCGGCGTGTCTGTATGACGACATGTATGAATGTAAAAGAAGTATGTACCTAAGAATCGTAGCATATGGCGCTCTGTAGTTGCTGCATACCCCCATGGGAAAAAGGCGTGAGTTTATGTATGTATGTATATATGCAAAAAGAGGTATGATATCTACTTGACCTAAAGCTGATTTTTTTCTGTCATGATACTATTGTTCATATTTATTTTTACCTACATAAAATACAAGTTAAGTAAACTTACAGATCCGGCCCCGAGAAACAAATATATATTTTCATGAAGCTTCTTCTTGGTGATTCTGCAAGCAGTTAACATACCCGCAACTACGACACCAGCAGTTCCTTGAATATCGTCATTGAATGTACAATACAATGATTTGTATTGCTCCAGAAGTCGGACAGCGTTAGGCAAGGCGAAATCTTCAAACTGTTAACAATACCTTACCAGTTATTGCCTAATACCTATATAAATAAATAAATAAAATCGTTTATTTCAGGTCCGGGACCCATATAAAACAAACAATGTGGTTCAATTTGAGCATTAACGATTTATTAGAATATATTGAATACTCTTTTGTACAACTATAATTACTTACAAATACAAATAATAATGATATTGATTTATTTTATAGTGATAATTTATTTGTGCAGTTTTGTTTTAATTCGTGTGGAAACGTTTTACAATGTTGAGACACTATCCGATTTGTAGCATAGGAAGCAACCAAGCGGTCGGTACTATGAATGGGATCCAATCTGTCCTAACGGTGATTACACCTTCCGATATCCTAGTTAGGTTTCCTACAAATCAGATAGTGTAATACCTAAGCCCTTAAGGGAAAACTGTGGATTTATTTTATTCAAATTAGACTAAAAATCAAAATAAAAATTCATTTATTCAAATTAGGCTGAGAGTCAGCACATGTTGAACATCAATATTACACAAGACAGTCCATCAAAAAGCCCATCCTTCGCCACTTCCTAGTGTTTTTGGTGGGAATATTTCTCGCTCGGAGGAGTGTCAGATTTGGCATAGAATATTATTATATGAAAGAAGTGAAGAAAGCTGAACACACCAGCTACACACTAGCTGGCGCACTAGGTTATTAATAAAGTAGGTACCTAAATAAAATTGATAGAGAAGCATAAGTTACTTGTATAAGAATGTTGTGGGTGAATCTTTGGCAACAGGCATCCATAAACTCCTGGATTAAGTCGTCGTAAGCTTTCCCTCGAACTCGCTTCTCTCGTATACCTATGTACAACGGATCACTTATCAGCATCTGAGGAAGAAACGTTTTAATTTTGAGTGCCCGAATAATACTTTTTTTTTAAACTGCACAGTTACAATGTGCTAAGCATTCTCGGGACAGTACCGTAGACACCCAGGACAAATGTATGTGTGATGAGCACGATCATTTGTTCTGTGTCTGGGTGTAATTTATCTATAACATGTATGTATTTAGAAGTATTTAAGTATGTTTATCAGCTGTTTAGTACCCATAACACAAGCTCTTAGCTTAGCTTGGGACTAGATGGCGTTGTGTGAAAAGTTGTGGAATATTTATTTATTTATTTTGTTATATATAAGGCGGTAATATTTAGCTACACAACCTTCGAACCAGTGTACCTAGATACTTAACTTCCAATTATTTATTATTTGCTTTACAAGCTTATAAAGATCTCTTAATTTTAACAAGGTGTGCCCATGAATGTAAAGTAATGCATGGACCAAAACATTGTACTATAAACTGTTTTCAGTAATAAAAAGTTAAAAGTTTGGAAAATCCGACGTAGAATTTCAATGCTCAGAGGGACCAGAATCATGTACACTTGTACAGAGCTCATTGTATAACTGTAAAATTATGATTACAGGTAAGCAAAGACATTCAAGTCTTTTAAATCTCTTTGCAGGTAAGTAAATAACTAATGACAAAAGAATAACAACCTCGTTATTAGTTCCCACGTCCAATGTGACCGGTAAGCACATGCGAGGAGGGATGCCTGCTAACGCCGTGTACAAACACAGCTTGCCCACAGGAATTCCCATGCCATAAGCACCCAGGTCTCCCAAACCCAAAATTCTTTCTCCATCAGTGACACAAACAGCCCGCACGTCTGTAACAGGCCTTTAAAAACAAGAAGCATAAAACATTAATAAAAATAATGTGAATTTATTGTGAAATACAGTGTGTGAAACCGAGGTTGACGCTAGCCCACCTTGACGAGTACCTATTCGGGTTGATTGGCTAATTATCATAATAATACCAGTAAGTATTTATGAAGCAACGCATAGAATAGTGTTTATTTTGAAAACACACAGTTGCAATAAACTTAACTATAGGTAATTTATCAAATCCTGCTCGATTTAGGTGCTTGATTAAGCAATCTTCTCCAAAGAAATTGTAAACTGATAAAAACAAACTTACCAATTCCTAAGAATTTGGTGAATTCGCCCCTTATCATGTATTGTTATGAAGAGACCTCTAGGTCTTCTGTAAACTAGACCGAATCTTTGACACGCTAATCCCACAGTTGGGGTATAAACAAGCGGTAAATACTTTTCGATGTTGGAAGCAAGTAGTACATAGAATAGTTTTTCATTTGTATCCTGAAAAAAGAAATTTCAAATACAATTTGCAGCCGTATATGTATAAAAAAACTAACCAACATATTATGTTTCCCTGAAATTTATGCATTAGCACAGACTGCCGCTGACTTCCAAGCGAGTTATTTTTTTTTTATTCTTCTATTCTAATATTATAAAAAGGAAAGATTTGATTTTTTGTTTGTTTATATTATAGATATATTTAACTCAAAAACTTCTAAGACCTATTTTCAAAACTCTTTAACCAATTGAAAGCTTATAAAGTTTTCCGATTTTTGGACGCGATGATGCTAAAGTTGGAAAAAAGATATTACCTACGAAATTCACGCGGATGAAGTCGTAGGTAAAATGCTGGTGATAAATATACCAGTAACATACATAAATAAACTCACCCCTTTTTCCTATGGGGGTAGACAGAAACTACAGATGCCCTATGATACGATTCTTACATAAGTCCTTCTTTTGCTTCGTTTTCAGTCATACATGTTGTCATACGCACACGCTGGTTGCAACACACACACCTGACCTTTCTGAAGAACCTTACCGATAAGATCTACCTACTTATGTCCTTCTAGGACGTCCCCTCCCGGCGTTTCTAATTACATCTGCCTTGTACTAAAAGTAGGTAGGTACCTACTACTTTCATTCAACCTTTCAACGTGACCAAACCATCTAAGCATACTCTTTTCGATTTTTGTAACTACATCTTCTTTTAAACCAAAACGTTGCTTTACCAGTAACTCGGACAAATAAAGATGTTTGTTCAAATTGTTTTTAAATCTGTCTACTGAGTAAGTGCATATATCAAGTTGTTGTGCTTGCGTTTTAACAATGCCTGCTAAGAGTCCTTGTATGCCAAGTGATTGCCGCTCAGCCATCGTGAATGCGAGGCCCTGGAAATAATATTTAGACTATTAAAACCGAAGAGATTTAAAATACTATAGAACGGGCATGTCATGAAAATGTCATAGAAAAACTTTGATCCCTCCCATGTCTCAGTAAAGCCATCTAGAATAATATATGAATATTGGAGCGGCAGTGGAGCGTACTAAAAAAAACTCATAGACTTGTGTCCAAGCTGGACACAAGTTTCGGACGAAAAATTTGATCGTGATGTCCGGTCTATAGGTATTGAATGTCTTTGATTAAAACAAACCAATTGGCGCGCACACACGGAAGAAAAAAATATTAGATACGCTTAAAATCATGTAGATTGAATAGGACTGACGCCAGCACTTCAAGCTACCCCACCCAAACTATAAAATTTTCCCAATTCACTATGAACCTAATTTTGTTTGGAATAAAGTTGAAAAACTTTCATAGAAATTTGACACATTGGTGTAGCTTGATATGCTAGCCTCTGACCTACCTACCATTTATTTTAGTCCTACAGTCATCGTTAAAAATGTGTCGATACATATCAAACGCACCTAAGTCACGCATAAACAACTTCTGGGAAAACGGGTTTGTTTCTGTTTGCTTTATCCATGACACTTGATAAAAGGCAATACTACCAACACTCTCATAATAATGTCTACTGGCAACATTGTCAAAAAAACGGGTGAAACAACCGTCAGATTTTAAATTAAACCGGTTTTTATTTTGGACTTAAGCACTTTTGATGGAAACGATGTGGATTTAAGCTTGTTTGAAAGCAACTGTTATTGGACTTAGGCGAATTTAAAAAAAATACAACGTGACTTAGGCCGGTTTGATGTAATTGAGTAGTAACAACTGCGGCCATGACACTATGCAGGGCTGTCTGTCATTGGTCGAATCGGACTTAGGCGAGTTTGATTTAAAATGACGTTGTGACTTAGGTTTGTATGAAAACAAAACGAATATTTTGAGCCTTATTTATACCAGTTACAGAGGACTTAAGCTGGTTTAATCCAAAATAATATTTAATTTTTTGTACAAAGAATCCGGCCAATCAAAAACATTCATTCGTTACTATAGTGGACTTAGGCACGTTTGATATGTATCGACACAAATATAATATCTAAACAACTATGACAATGCGATTAACTCAATGACGTAAAAAAATGTTTCAGAATAAAGACTGTAGGTAGGTACACGACCACTTGTCATTCTGAAAATTGACATTATTTTATCCAATGGAGTTAGAGATCATTAATTTTTGAACAGACTGTTGGCTGTACCTACCCTAATACAGAAGGAAATAGTTGTATAACATTTTCATGTCTTACCTTGTTCAGCTGTGGCGATCTTATGTAGTCGACGCCTCGCAATAAATTTGGACAGTTACCATCGTCGGAAATCGTCCGAACGGTTATCATAATGGGCTCAGTAATACGGTTTAATACTGTTTTTGATAGACGACTGAAAACTGCAACCCTTATGTTGTGCCTGCACCGAGAAAAAAGAAGTGTTAGTCTGTACCTACTTACCTGCTTCTAGCAGGCAGGTATGGGCCGACCGTAAACTACGACAGAGTTTTTTTGGAAATCACGGGAGCAGACGATACTTCCGCAACCATCGAAACTAGGACGGTGCATGGAGCTAGCTTGTGTCAAGTGCGGTAGGGGTCCGGTTCAAACATTCACTCACTTGTGGTGTCCATACTATAGATAATAGTTGTATTAGTAGGTAACTTCTCTCAAGCACTATGATTGTGTGTCACACCAAGTTAGTTGTTTTAATGATTGGATAGAATCCTGGAGCATCACCTACCAAGATTCCTGGCCGAACCACGAACACAACACCACTGTCGCGACATCTCAGATTTAAACAGTGGGCCTTTAGTAGTAGGTACTTACCTAAATAGTGGTAAATAAAATGAACCAACAGTTGCACAAAACTTACCATACTATCCTCAACCTTTATTTTTCCTCGCTTTGGCGTTGAATACAGTAACATCATTTTGCTGTGCTGGTGCACAATATGGATCATGATATGAATATTCTATCTAATCTTCTATCATTTATTAGCGACCAGGATGTTAGGTATTATTATAATTGACGACAAAAGCTATTTATAAGTCCCCCTTGTCAAATGAACATTGTGCAGCGGGTGCGATGCTGACCAGCAAAGAAATCAAGATACCCTCGACATATAGGTAGGTGAAACAAAAATACAAATTAGGTAGGTACTTACAAATGAAGTAGCATACTTTCGGCGGACATTTTGCATATATTTGTAAAGTAAATAGAAAAATAGATAGAAAAATACAAATAATCATAAAAACCCAGTAAATACAACTACTCTGTGAATTGACTGAGTGGTAAATTATATTGACAGTTGACAGAGGAATAGAGAAGATAGAATCACACCGCGCCATACTGGCCTGTATTATTCAGAAGTTTCAATCGCGCTGTTCAGCCTCTTTCTAGGGTCGATGTTTGTTTCATAAAATTCGATACAGAGCAAATTGCCGTTACCAGTCGAAATAATAGAGCACGATCTCGGGGCCGCTAAACCTCACTTATTTACCAACGAAAGAAATGTGTGTGACAATGTGGTCTCGTGCATATATAAATGCTATCTTGTTAAATGGGGCCACATTTTCTAATATCTACCTACCTACCTCAAATTACTCACCTCACTTATTTTCTGACCGCTAATTATTAGGTATGTGTATGTTATACATAGACAGACATATCCTGTGGGCACTTTTGCTTGGCAGATCCTCTTACGCTCTAGAAAAACTACCTACTCAAACAGACTTATATTCTAACGCTCCATTTTAAAACATATTAGCTGGACAACTCTTTTAAAACGTTTTACAAGACGTCGATCCAACCAATTATCCCCTAGACCCAATTTTTTGCTTGTGAGTAGGCCAGGTTCGTAGAAGGAAGAAAGTGGGTCTTAAACCCCGGTTATCATAAATCAAACACAAATAAATATCTTTGGAACATGTTTAATGAGTAACATCTATAATTTTCATTATAACAATCGCATTAACTAATACACAATAATGTTATTTTAATTTGTAAGTAAAAGTAATGATTACTGTAAAAAAAAAATATCCGAAAGCTGCATTAGGTACAATAACGATGTGACATATTAATTGACGCAATAAAATCAGTGTACAAATAAAATAAAACCCTGATTTTAATAACATTGCCAGATAATTGACCAACTTACAAAAAATGCTTCGATAACACGACCTACGTTCCGTTTCATGCAACATAAAGTCAAATATTTAAGAAACATGTACAGTGGGATAAATTTTATTATACATCGTCACAGCAAGGTAAATCACATAATATCACCTGATACGTAATATAACATAAATAACAGACTACTTAAAATAAAAACATTGCATTTATTTCGCTCTGCGAAAAATTCGTCTCACTATCACTACAATACTGAACTCAAAAATAATACTTGGTCAAATTTATAGTGATAAAACTACCGAGTTATGTGTTATTCGTAGGTACGTAGCTTAAAGTTGAAGGGGAACCGATTTTCTTGGTATGGGCAGGGCATACTATTATTGTGATGAGGGATGACATATGTGTAACTAAGACAGTGATGAAAATAAGCTTTAATGGATGGAGGGTTAGGTGGAAACCAAACTAATGATGGATAGTTTAGAGTGAGAGACGATAATGACAAGTAACAGAGGAGAATAGAAGTAAAAACATTTTGTGCCGACTCAACTAACGTGGAACAGGTTTATACATAGACAAGAGTATAATGGCGGAGATTTGTACCTCGTTGTATTTTTGTTTTAGTATTTTTCTCGATTTCACGACAATGTTATGCACATGCGGATACATATTACCCCTTTAAAGTGGATACCAGACCTTCAAAAAAGGACAGTTATAATGTAAAATATAAAATAAATGCATGTACAATGATGTTTTAACAGAATTACAAACTTTTTTTTATAAAATATTTTTTTAATTGATGCCACACACTTCAACGATACATCGGTTTCGATACATACTAGACATTCTATCCGATTACTCTATAAGTGTCTTTATTTATTCTCGTTTATATTTCCTTTTTCTAATACTTACCATAATTATAATGATGTGAAATGCATATTAAATAGATGACCTGCATTTTAATGCTTCGGTGACTAGACTTTTTTTTAAACTTTCATCCCATAAATTGTATTTGTGTAATTGTTTCAAATATTCACAACATTTAAGTAGGTACATCCCATTTTGCTAAACAATTCATTTACAACTTAAAAATAATGTTAGAATTATATGTTACTAAATAAATAGTTCGCCACATCGAAAACTAAGAGATGCAATAACTATTATACCATAAATAATTATAATTATAGTATAATTAAAAAATCAAATCAATCATGTTGCAGTAAACTAAATGGGAAAAAAATATATATTCAATGAGAAAATATACGCGGTTTTAAACTAATTTACTTTAAAAGCCGAAAATCTAATAATCCGAAATGCAACTATGTAACATATAGTGAGCAAAGCTAAAACACAACGTTAAAAGGCCACTGTGATTATTAATTTCACACTGAATACTATAGATAACATGTTATAATTACTATAATTACGTTAAAATGCTCAACTACTCGCTACTTGCACACGTTAAATACAGTCGAAACACTAGATACATGAATTGATAAGTCCAGTCACTCTGAGGGTATGTTTCAGATTGTACAGCAGTCTACACAGTAGTGAATACATTTTGAAATAATACTTTAATAAATACGCCCCTTGCGGATATTTTTAAAACTCTTACAGATAATACTTTTAAAAGAACATCTTAACTAAAATTAGAGAGTAAACATAACAAGAGATTCGAGTAACTGGACATCAAACCATACTGTTACAATATATAAGATTTCTAATTTGAACATTAAATATTTATGTATATTACGGAGGTATAAAATACTTTGTGTAAATTAATTATTGTAACAATACATGGACAACATGAACACTCCCATGAAAAGGCGTTGTGCACTGAATGCGTCTTTACTACCAACATTCCAAAACGAACCTTCCATATTTAAAAAACATTAATACCTTGCCTGGCATCTGCACGTAGGCTCAATGTGAATCCATTTTTATACTGCCTTTAAATAATTAGAGTCGGTTGTGTAAAAGATATGTGTTTAAAAATTAAACTGTCTCATTTCGATTGAACAAGTAAAAATTTAATAAAATTATGATATAAGTAAAAAGTTAATTAGTCAAGGAGACATTTTTGTCTTTTTTCCTCGCGTAAAACATTGAAATGCCGTCGATGATAAAAACATGGCTGTACAATAGTACCTTTCGGAGATTACAGGCGGGATTTTATTAAATACTTTCGGTAAAAAAATCGACTTATCCATAATACTACACAGAAGTGTTTCTATTTTCCGTAAATAACTACACATAGATTTTTACGATTGAAACTGGCGAACTTTCCTATTCAATTTGACACATAACCGAAACAATAAAAGGAATACTGATTTAGATGTTCTTCGGCACTGGTTCTATGGGCCTTACATCGTACTTCTCTTCAGGTTTCCAGTCCCACACGATCGGCATAGAGCATTCGTAGTGATAGCGATACATCTGGTTCTGTATATGCTTCATGAGGTCTTTCGGCTCGGGATATACTGAAGCTAACCCTGTGGAAAGAAATAGACTTTAGTCAAAGGAGATAAGATTCAAATTCGATTGTAACGACTTAGAACCAAGTGCTCCAATATTATTGAAAATGATGCTAGATAAATATCTACTCTACTCTACTTTACTGTCATTAAATATTAAAATATTTAATGCAAAACTTAAGTTGCGAATTCGATGTAACGCGTATGTATACTTCATTGCTCGTGACTGTACTTACAATGTGCCATTGCTGAACGTACTATAACGGACAACACCAAATATTTCAATTTGTTTTAACTACTTCAAAATTAATGGTTTAGGTTTTACATTCTCTGTTTCTCCATACAAAACTACCTTTTGGAAGGAGCAACAAGAATTATTTTTATATTTTACTAGCTACCTCGGCAAACTTAATACCTCCTTATTTACAAAAAAAAACTACGACCAATTCTCAGACCTACTGAATATACACACAAAATTTCATAAAATCGGTTGATTCTGATGAGGAGTTTTGTTACAAACACTGTGACACGAGAATTTTATTATACATAGGATTTAACTCGTATGTCTGAAGTTTAAAAGTGCCTTTTATGTCTAATAGTAATAATTTATTTGATTAAGATCATTTTCTCTAAGTTTATTTTAAAGGAATTACGAAAGACCCAGTTAAAAATCTCTCAGTTTCATCGCTTTTTATCAAGATTAATTTGTAAATGAATGTTATTTGTGTCTTTTTTGCAAACTCCTAGTTTTTAAAACATACAGAATAGGTTATGGCGGATTATAACCTTAATTTTTATTCCATAGACAAAACATATCTGCAGATATAAAAATCCGTTTAGTCGTATAATGCCTAATTCGCAAAATGGCACCCGATTCTCTAAAGGGCCAATTCGCGAATGGACTAGTTCTCAATACTCAATACTCAATACTCAATACTCAATACTTTATTGCATACCATAATGTGTTACAGGGTGTTGTTCAATTTCGTAAGTATCAATTATGGACCCTGTCGGGCACAGCATAGTTTGTTAGGAGAGAGGAGGAAGGGCGCTTTTTAGATTAGAATATAATTATGAGTTACGATTCAATATTTGAAGATGTATTAGTAAAAATTAAAATATATTAACACTTAGTATTTATTTTATAAGATTATTATTAGTAAGTACCTACCTATTTTATTTACATTTTACTTTGTTTGAATGTTGTAGTTTTTTTTTTTTTTTTTTTTCAATATATTCCTATTTTATTACATTATAAAAATTTAATACGTTATAATTATAATTTATTGCAATAATATAATTTAATTTAATTTTTTAAATTTATTATTTGTAAGTTTGTATGGTGTACATTTGTACAATAAAGAGTATTCATTTAAATAATTGAATCTATGTTAAAGTTATTAAATTATATTCGTTTATTTTTAGTAACTACCTACTATTTCTTTTCCGTATTTTTTTTTTTTTTTTTTTTGTTTTTTTTTTTGTTTTAATGTGAGGATTTAATTTTATTATATTCCTATTTAAATAATCGAATCTATGTTAAAGTAATTATATTATATTCGATTATTTTTAGGAACTACCTACCTATTTCTTTTCCGTATTCTTTTGTTATAATGTCATGATTTCATTTTATTATATACTTATTTTAATATAATATGTATAAAATATTACTAGTTACTACTACTACTACTTAGAAAAATAATGTTATTTTATTGTGTTATTATTAAAATATTAATCTATTGAAAAGTAATTATTTTACATTAGACTATTTAATTTGAAATATATATATTGTTCTAATGTCATCATTATTTTATAATGATCTTATAATACAATTTTAATGATCTATAATTTATGATAATAATTTATTGAGTTTTAGTAGATACTTATTTATCATTTAGATATTCATCTATGCTATAGTAAGTTTTATTTAATAAAAAGAGTTTTAATTTATTGGTAAATATATTAAATTTATTAACATTTTTCAAGTTGTCTGGTAACTTATTATATAATTTTATCGACATTACCAAAGTACTAGAGGAGTGCATTTTCAATCGTGAAGTTGGTATGTTCAGTCGGTTTTTATGTCGTAGTGTGAATTTTGATTGTATATCTTCCCTTCTAGTGTACAGCTCTGGATGACATCGCACAAATTTACATATTTCAAAAATGTATATACTTGGTAAGGTTAGGATTTTCAGTTCTTGAAAATGGGGTTTACAGCTCTCGGTTTCCTTAATGTTAACTAGGATTCTGATAAGTTTCTTTTGTAAGGTAAATAGTGTGTGTGAGTCTGTACTGTTACCCCATAAAATGACACCATATTTTAGCCACGCAAAGCCATACGCATAATACATTCCTAGCGCAGTTTTGAGATCTGTAGTTTTTTTAATCTCGCGGAGGGCATAAAAGGACTAATTCGCGAAATGCCTAATTCTCAAAAGGACTAAGTAGTAAAATGCCTAATTCGTGAAAGGACTCATTCGTAAAAGGACTAATTCGTAAAGTGGCTAATTCTCCAAATGGCCAACTTTTAACACCTTGACTGCGGGCGCTATCGCCTACGCCAAGCCGCCCGTGCGGACGACCGCACACCTGCTGCGAGAGCCGCACAGTCGTATCGGATGGTCGAAAAATAATACGCCAGTGCGGATATAGTGCTGGGTGTGTTTTAATCCTCCAGTGCGGCAAAACACAGGCTATTGTGTTTTTTTACGAATGTAACAAGTTACTTCGAAAATGACCATCCTACACAATAGGACCCTCAATCTAACACAATAGGGTTTAAAATCCTGTGTGAACACCTGGCATCTTAATTGCTAAAGTGAAATAAAACAACATTGCGAATATCAACTTAAGCCCTAACACAATAGGGTTTAGGATCCTTTGTAGACACCTGGCATACCGGTCATAAAATGCTTAATTATACAATTTTCAACTTTATGATTTTTGTAATTTTATAAGAAATTCTAGTGAAACCCTTACTGGTTCTGTATTTTAAATAATAAATTCTCATTGACTTGAAACTTGAAATTATCAAACGTCTAAACAGACGTGAAAACTCACAGCAGTTGCGAGAACCGCACTCACGGCATAATTAAATTTTACACGCTGAGCGTGATTTGCCGCACAGCCGTATTGGAAAATGCGCGAGCCGCACTGGCGTTCCGGCGGCGATAACACAGCGTATGTGAGTCCCGCAGTCAAGGAGTTAAGTGACCGACCTATGGTACAACTGCGATGTCCAACTGGTTGTACTACGGAGAAGTAAATTTATCCATGGTTCAACTCTTTTTTCCGATATTTATGATTAAGACCGGTGGAATTATGTCCAACGGGTTGGACCACGGGGATAGGATGATCGTGTAAAACAAATGAACGTCTGATACACAGGACTTGGGGCATCCCGACGTTAGGTTAGTTAGGTTCCTTTAAACCCTTCAAACAGAAATAGGAGCCCCGCGTAGCGGGGCTCCGTCGTCTACGCTTTTTAAATTTATTCGTTGTTATGGCACTTCAGCATTGAAAGGTAACCATTTCCTGTTTATTACCAGTAGTTGTTCCATAGATACATTCAATTTCCAGAAGTTGTAGTTGGACCAAGGAAAGAACAACTCACTCGAGTTGAACCATTGGTAAAGATATTTCCCCATAGAACAACCAGTTGAACCATGGCTAAATTTACTTCTCCGTAGTACAACCAGTTGGACATCGCAGGTGTACCACGGCTCAGGAGAGGGAGACGTAAATTGAAAAAAAAGGGTAGACGACGGAGCCCCGCTACGCGGGGTTCCTATTTCTGTCTGCAGGGTTTAAAGGAACCTAACTAACCTAACGTCGGGATGCCCCAAGTACTGTTTTAGACGTTCATTTGTTTTACACGATCATCCTATCCCCGTGATCCAACCATTTGGACATAATTGTACCACCGTTGTACCACGGGGCATAATCATAAATATCAGAAAAAAGAGTTGAACCATGGGTTAATTTACTTCTCTGTAGTAGAACCAGTTGAACATCGCAGTTGTTCCACGGGTCGGTCACTGATTTTTCATGTCATTTAACTCATGGAATATTGGCCATTTGAAGAATTAGCCACTTTACGAGTTAGTCCTTTTACGAATGAGTCCTTTCACGAATTAGGCATTTTACTACTTAGTCCTTTTGAGAATAAGCCATTTCGCGAATTAGTCCTTTTGAGAACTAGTCCATTCGCGAATTGGCCTTATTGCGACTGTGTGCCATTTTGCGAATTAGGCATTATACGACTAAACGTAAAAATCGGTCCCAGATATTGTAAATAACAACGACTAGAACGGCCTCTGCGTTCTAGTTGTTCCGCGTCGCACTTTGTTCTTGACTTTCAATGAAAACTAACCGAACAACAGCGTTTAAAATATACTAACGATCGAAGCAGGACCTTTTGTATTCAGCTAACGTTTTCCGGCCATTTGTATTGCTCTGGTATGTGAAGGACGTATCGAAATTCATACTGATATTTTACTATGTGCCTTCGTAAATCTTTTGGGATAGGGTAAACTGATCCGAGACCTAAGAAAATAACAAATCTACGAATAACGAAACACTAACCATTACATGTCAGTTTTTTGCTGCATATTCTGAACTTATCGCTAATTTTGAACTTAGTGTAAATTCTGAATTAAATATTTGAATTTATTCTGAACTTTATGATCCAATGGTTAAAGATTAAATTCCGTGCGCCGCGGTCGATCACAGTCGCTGGCGTCAATCTAATGCGGCTGACGCGCGCAGCTAATGCAGCAATAGATGTACAGACAAAATACTTCAAGCTACTCCAAACTGTTGGTTTAATTGAACATAAACCTTATTTTGTATGAATTAAAGTTGAAAAACCATCAAAGTTATTTGACACATTGGGTAGCTTGATGTGCTGGCTTCTGTATTTTAAGGTAAGACTGGTAGAAAATGCCTAAAGCAAGTCCAACTTTGTATTTTGTTTTACTGGTGCTAAAAATTTAATTGTTAAATGACACAATGTGACTGCAAGCAACATAGGGTGGGTCCCCACTATACATACAGTTTTGTAAGGGGAAAGATTTTCTAATAAACCGGGCCAAACCAACATGTATAGCGGGACCTCAATGCCAGTATTAATGATAAAGTATTAAATACCTTCGTCGTAAGCCATCTTTGCGACCTCCAAGGCGATATTCACAGAAATATCTTTGATTTCCGCAAGCGATGGATAAATACGACCAATCGCAAGGTCCTTCTCGCTGACGTATTCTGCTAAAGTCTGCAACAATATAAATACTATGTTAGAGTAGTAAGGAGAAGCAAGTTAAACATATCAATTACCGAATTTTGTAGTGGTCACAAAGCCAAGACTGAATTTAACTCTGCGGTCTTCTATAGATCAACTAAATAAATAAGTGCCGGTTTGTAAAGTCAAAATAACAGCTTATTTATAAAAAGTGTACACGGTTTTTGTCTGTCTGACGGTTTAAAAAATCTGGACTGATGTTAACGGTATTTTGACTGCCACATAGCTCTTAAGTTATGAGGAGTAACTTTGTAGTTGTTTTAGAAAAATATTATTACTTTTTTTTTTAATTCCACGCAAACAGACAAGGGTAACAGCTAGGCTTCAATTAATATGTTCCCATGTGGCGAAATCATTTCAAAATTGTTTACAATGGAACAAGTAATTGTGTCTCATTCATTGGTCATGGTTGAGTTCTTCATATTTTGATATTTTCAACAGTACCTACTACTCATTCTGAATTCTTGTGTAAACTTTTATAAAGATAATACCTACGTTGAAGTCAAAGTCGGCAGTAAGTTGAAAAGTCAAATCATTTTTTTAAATTAGACCTGATAACAGGCACTTTTATACTTACAAAAAAAAAGAATAATATGATTCTAGTTGCACATTCCAAAAGGTAGTTTCGAATGAAAAAGAAATGTTCAAGAAACTTCATACTTACTCTTTTAAAATAGATTTTACAATATTTGTATACATAATAAGATTATATGTGAGGACGGTGTACAGACACCAGCACATCTAGTTACCCCAATGTGTCAAATTTCTTTGATCGTTTTTCAACTTAATTTCAAACAGAATTAGGGTCATATTCAATTGGGAAAATTTGACATATTGGGGTAACTTGATGTGCTGGCGTCTGTACCTTGAAAAAAAAAACAAACTTGAACAGGCTTTAATACATACCCTGGCAGCAGTCAAGAACATCCCCTCAGGTATATGGTGGGTAGCGGTCGCGATGACGCCGAGAGCCACTCCGGGGAATATGTAGGAGTTATTGCCTTGTCCGGTGTGGTACTCCTTGCCGTCGTACTGCACGGGAGGGAAGGGTGAACCCGACGCGAAGATACAACGACCCTGTAATGTACAGTGAAGAGTTTAGTCATAGTTGCGTTGGTGTGTGTGTGTGTGTGTGTTAAATGCGTTATTGAGATGTTCTATGTCTCATTTCTTAGGAGCAGTCTTGGACTAGACTCGATTGATACCAACAGAGTAGCTCCCTATTACATGGGACCTTAAACATAACAAACTAAATTTACGTTTACTACAGGTACACTTCAAAATAATACTTCGGGCGTTTCAGGCGTGATGTTACATTATCGGTACATTATGAATAACAACTGTTAGAATTCTACAAATCTCAGACGGGATCAATTGCTTCTTTATTGTACGTGGTACGCAAGAATATCGATAACCTTCAAAGACCTCGGCATTGCTTACTCTTGCATCCTTGTGCTAGGTATATTTATGAATACTGTGATCAGTATAGACTATTTATTTTTAAAACATGTAGTAAAACATACTTCTGTATTGTCGTAGGCAGCTTGAGCGGTGCACTCAGCTTTACTCGTTGGGTTAGAGAGTGCAAAGATGACGGGTCGATCAGTATTCTTAGCCATCTGTTGTAGGATTTTAGTTGTAAACGCACCGCCAACCGTCGAGCATCCTGTAACACGAAGCACATTGTTTTAGTAACAAAGAAAGAAAAAGGAATGAAAAAGAATGAAAGAAAATTATTATACCATACCATTGCAGAACGACTAAATTAAACTAATAGTAATCGTAGTGTACATTTTAAACTTCTTTTTCCTAAATGTTTTACATTGACTTTAAGACACGCAAGTTAAAATATCGCTGCGTTTAAAGCTCTCGCGTATTCAAAGCGCATTGAAACATATTATATTGAAACATATTCCATAGGCTGTTCGGTTCGACACTGTATTAACCTCTGGAGCCAAACTTTTCCTGACCACGACATTTTTATTTTATTTTTGTTAACAGATTCAAGAAGTTTATATGCATAACATTAAAATTGCATATTTATTTGTAGAACTCGAAAATAAAAATTGCAATATTTTGTCATTGAAAACACAACATTTATAATATGAGAATTTGTAATCCAATAATATCGAGAATAGCACATGACTTGCTAACTTACCAATGAGACAGCTCGGCTTTATCTTCGCGACGCAAGCTTCGAAGTCCTTTTCTGGCTCGATATCCTTACCGAAGGCTTTCGCGTGTGCGGGGACTCCGCCCTCGCGACGTGTGGAGAGCAAGCCGTCGATATCGAACATGTACACTCGATCTTGGGCCTGTTTCTCTGTCAGACCTTCGGTAACCATGGCGGCTACTGTCAGGCTAGCAATGCCGTTGGACGCCTGGTTTGGTAATAAAATAAATGTATAAGTAAAAGGTACAGCCGCGAGCACATCAAGCTACCCCAAAACTGCCAAAATTTCCCAACTGAACATGAACCTTATTGTGTTTAGAATAAAGTTGAAAACCTATCAAAGAAATTTGACACATTGGGGTAAGTTGATGTGCTGGCCTCTGTACATGACCCAGTAGGAGCAGTAGTGTCTTATGCATGATGTATAAGACAAGTGGCATCATTGTCATCGGTGAAGGAAAACAACTCGTGTGGAAACCTAGACTTGTTAGTAGTTAATATAAATCTGTAATCGCTGGTCCGCCTTGAACAAGGGTCATCTTCAATGCTCGTACCTTCTATATATGAGATGGATTTTGCCCAACAGTGGTATAGTATAAACCGACTTCTAATAATAATAATATGGTAGAATCAGGTTAGGTGGCGTGGCTTGAAATTTGTCAGGATTAAAAAAAATACTACATTAAGAATATTCAATTTTTACTTAGACACTGGAACATTGAACTGGGTCTCGTAAAAAACTTTTTAGGCTTATGAGGAATAGAGAGTAAACTTCCACATCCCATTGCAAAGGCTGGATCCTCCGATAGTTGTCAGAATCTTGTATGCCCAAACGCGTGAATAACTTTCATGTCGCGATCGACACGTCAGTTTTAGTTCGTATGTGGTGAGATAGATGTCGCTACACACACTAAAATTGTTCTGATAAACAGTTGACCTTACAGTAAGTAAAAAGAACCTATGAAAACGGAACAAATTCTTAGTACGGAAGCACGTTTTCACTGTCGTTACAAGAGAAGTTAGAAGATACAGTTTTATAGGTACTTACAGAACCGGCTCCAAGGAACAGGTAGATGTTTTCGCTAAGCTTCCTTTTGGTGATTCTGACGGCGGCCATGAGACCGGCGACTGCCACACTGGCGGTGCCTTGAATGTCGTCATTGAAAGTGCAGTACTTATTACGGTACTTCATAAGCAGACGACCTGCGTTGGCCAGGGCGAAGTCTTCGAACTAAGGGTAAGAAAAAAATAACTTATTAGATACCTGAGTGGTGAGTGTCTATAGTGCCATTTATTAATAGCAAAGTAAGTACATTTATAATTGCAAAATATTGTTCTTACGATGTTTCTACAAAATATCAATTTTTAGATTTCTTTTGTTATTTCCGATGCGCATAAACGTAGATTGCGTAGTCTTTAAGTTAAACAAGTTTGGTTTAATTATAAATACAGGACATGAAACATTCAACTATGCTAATGTCATTGTCATGTGATATGACTTGAAACAGTTTTCAGGCCAAATTTTATTTCAAAAGAAATTCTTAAGAACGAATACCAAATTAATTGAAAAGGTAATGTAATCATTCTATAGTTCTTAACATATACGACATCCGTTGAGACGAAAGTCTGAGGTACATGCGGGGTAGATAAAAGAAAGATGGTGATGTATAGTGTATG
This sequence comes from Euplexia lucipara, assembly GCA_921972225.1. Taxonomy (NCBI): domain Eukaryota; kingdom Metazoa; phylum Arthropoda; class Insecta; order Lepidoptera; family Noctuidae; genus Euplexia; species Euplexia lucipara. Next base: position 14,348,812 of record OV179152.1, on the reverse strand, counting down.
TGGTGATTTATGTATGGTGGATTCGATGAAGGGTGGATTACGGGCGAATGCGGAATGCCTATGTTCTCGCGAAACTTGGCCTCTCCCGTATCTCGCAGCTACCTCAGCCATCTAGGCAACACTCCTTAAAAATTATAAACTAGGAATGAAGTAACAATCCGAATAAGATTTGTAGAGGCATGCAAACTATAGGTATACATTTATGTAAATATATACATTACTACTGGCACTAAATAAGGACATCATTAGACAAATTAAAAATAACAAAACGGCTTTTTTATGTTTCATACATCGAAAGACTTGTAGTGTTTGTGCTCAAACACACTGATGATAAGAGTCATTATTGAATGTTATAATGTCTGCACTGAACGTTGTGATGTTAGAAAATGTACCGCAACAACTATAATTCGCTCTACTCGCTTAGTTAACCAGCAAACAATGTGCGTTTAGTCATGCTTAACCATTTATGTGGTAACGAGTGCTGAACTGCTGAGTGCTATATCTATGAAATGAAATTATGGTTATAACACTTACGTACGTACGTAGAATGTCAACGGTAAATTCGACTGGCAGTTCAAAACAAAAAAATACCGACTTCATTCAAAAACACTAACAGATGTTAAATACGAGTAACTCTAGTTTCGGAAGTCTGTGAAGCTTTGGTGGTTTTGTTGCATTCATTTTTTTAACCTCCGTTTTAGAAGTCGGTTAAAAAATAACAACTAACTCTAGATTTATTATAGTACCACATATTGACTGACGTTCATTTAATTTATAACACATTTGCTCGTAAAGGGTCTCTTATTCCGCCAAATTCAGTATCGTAATGTAACGCATTGCGCACTAGTGCGTAATGGTGATGTAAAACGCACGGTTTGCAAGATGCTCCGACATAAAACAAACGGTTCCTTTTTTAAAATCTTATTATAGCAAAGAGTTTTTGTCAGAAAAAGGGTCAACATTTTATGCATAAAATTAACTTTGGGAGATAAAATATAAAAAGTAAACATTTAACTCGTTAATTTAATTAATTTTGACAATAAATTACAACCATTAGTAACCAAAACAAAAAAATATTAATTAATTTACTTTATTAGTAATGCTGGCCGTAATTGTGCCTTTGACTTAAAAAAAAATCTGATGCACGCGCATCGTCAATTTGTGATCAAGTTAAAATTATTCCGCGCGCGTTTTCTTTTCGCTGTATTGTTTTTATTTGCAAATTTCAGTCCCGAGTTTTATTTTTTCCTCGCAAATATGTTATAAATGGTCGTATGACATACGTGCGCTTTGATAATTACAGCCTCTCCTTTTTGTAGCATTATTGCTTTGGCTGTAATTACCAACCTACCGCACCACGTATATCATAATGTAGTATTAGTATTAGTAATATAGAATATTAGTATTAGTAAATTTATACAAGACAAATTCGAAAAGTTATAAGTATAAATCAAAACGTTACTTCGCAGAACATGCTTCTTAATGTACCATTGTATTAATGTTTACAATCTATACCTCTAACTACTCGTAATTACCATCGTTATAAAAGTAAGATTACCTGTGTACCTATATTGTAGCTATAAATATTATTGTCAAACTTAAATATACGGCTCGCCAGCACACAGATAAACCCTCAGAAGTTTTCGCTGTATGGCTAAAACCAAATGTGAATTAGGCTAAGTGTTTTGGAAACAAATAAATAAATAAAAAAAAAAGTAATATAGAATAAATCACGCCTCTGTATTGTATAAAGAGGTATGCGTGTAATACTACTACATAGCACAACACATCGGGAAATACCGCAACTTAAATAAAATTAATCATTCGATGTAACTATGAGTCATGTGTAACTAGTTACTACGCTTTGTATGGTCATTGAAATGTGTAATAACTACCTATAACATGTGTAGTTAGGAACTTGTGTATTAAATTTAATAGTAGTAGCCTAGTTTTGTCTCTCATTGGTGGTATGGAAGAAATTCACCTTATAAATAAACACGAGTACTAGCGGACTTGAACAGCACCATATACTGGATCCAGTTATGAATTTAATTCACCAGTCAATCACGCACAAATAATTTCGCTAAGATAGATACAGTAGATTGTGAGCAGATCTAACATAGCCTCTTACAAATAATATTTTAGATACGTAGGTTTCTGGGGACTATAGATAAATCGCTATTACAGAAGAGAAATTGTTTACATAACATTGTCCGTGACATTCATGTTAGAATCAGCTGGTTAGGAAGGTGTGAAACCGTACATATGTCAGCGAATAGCAATGACATCAGTACCCGCGGCGTGCTAACGTCACTAGACACCTTGGTTTCGCTCAGACTATAGCTACCTTGTCGTGATCTTTTAATTTAGTTGCGTTTAGAACGCTTAAAGTGTTCTTTCATTGCGTGGATTATTCAGGATTATGAAATATTTTGTGTATAACCAGTACTACAGTAGGTCTGAGAATCGGACGTAAACTTATAAACACTGCAGACCCACCGTACCCATGGCCGTACCCCTGGTGGTACGGTGGGTCTTTTAAAGTTAAACGGTACCATTGTATGAAGTGACCGTAGTGCTGTGCTGATATAAATACTAGGCCAATGTATTGTACACATTAAGGAATGCAATAAAGTAATGAGGATGAATTTAGCTAAAATTTACATTTCCCTGTTTGATAATCTGCTTATTTAGATTTGACATTACGTAAGTATGACGTTAATAATTTATTGATGGTTACAAGCAACCTACTGGTGGATTGCCACACATCGTGTCTCGGGTTCAAAACCTCGGATTCATGTGCGTTTTGTAGAATTATCTCTTGCTTTAAAACGGTGAAGGAAAACATCGTGAGGAAACCGGCATGCCTGAGGGACACACTAGTTATTTTATGAACTAATAGACCAATCTGTTCAAATAAATATTTTGCGAACCTCTAGAGTAGTCTAGCTAGAGAGATCGATGGTTTGCCTAATAGTGCGTAGAACACGAGAATACGGTCCGGCACTGCTGCCCTTCAAAATAAACAAAGCTTAAAGGGCTCATTTTAGAACACAGGGGGAAAGGACTTCGGCGTACATAGTAGTATCGTGAGTTCTGTACATGATTCTGGATGATAATACAGTTTAAAGTAAAAATAATCAGAGAAAACTAAGAAATTAGAACAAGCACACGAAACATTTCAACACTAGGGGGTCCAGAATTATGTTTTGACCTAATATTCTTTTCTTTCCCGTATATCAACGCCGAATAGGGGGTGTTTTCAATATAATCGTCTATTACTATATCTAGGATGAACCTTAAAATCGTGAAAAACATATCAGCTGTTCAAAACATTTTTGTATAAATAATTATGTAACTCGACAAACACAGCTGATTTGTTTTAAGCAATTTATTACCTCGACTTTTCCTTATTTATTAAACAAAGCATCTTTACATATTCTTATCAGGACACCTGTACTATCTTATAATTTCATATTGATATGAAAGTATTTATAGATTTGAAAAGTCTTATCTGAACCATTACCCCAAGTTTGATAGCAATCAATCGAAGTCAATAACTACAAATATATCGATGTCTTATCAGCTTTATTTGGAAATTACCAGATGCTGTCAAATATCGATCAATTCAAATCGATTATACGACGTGTCGGATAAGATTACGATACGATTATGTCACGCGCTCTCAATGTTACGTGCGTATGCTTATTGCATCCGTTATATTGCTGATTTCCTCAAAACGTGTTTGGTGTTAATGCTAAATTTATAAAACGGAAAAGTATTCGAATTAATGTGATTTTTTTTCCATTATTATTCGACGTTATAGGTAATTTAAATTTGATTTCAATCGTGAGTATGGCTAAACCTATAACTAAAAGGGTCTAATTATGACAAGCAAGATTGCGGCTGGCTAAGATAGAGATATTATACCTAATTCTAAATAGAGAAAAGTCGATAAAAAGAATTTTAATTGTATTCTTTCACAAAAAAAAACGCACTTCGTCAAACAAAACGGAAGAGTCCTTGTTTCTGGTACCTATAGCAAGCCATTATATTATTCTTTGTTGATAAAAAAAATACGTTGTGGAAATATCGACTATTTTCTTATTAACGTGTATGTGATAGAGTCCGTTGACTGACTGGCTGACTAAGAGACATACTAAAGGACGGACGAAAAGCAGAACGTGGAGCTCCTAAAGTTCCGAGGTGAGGTCACGATTACTGACAAATGCTTGCACTGACTGATCTGGTCCCCTCATATCTGTGTGGTTCTTTCCTCAAAAGACCATCTCAGACACTAATCTGCATGGATCTTACATCATTTGACCAAGATAATGTCTGGACTTCGGTGTTTCTTCTCAGACGATAAGTATAGTCCGATAATGAAACTCCGATCCCATCTACTAGTTAAAAAAATGACGTGTGACGTGTTTGAGAAAACCTATTTACAGAAACAAATATCATTTATAATTTAGAACTTTAGTAATAGGGTTCCACTGGCATCCTTCGGGTACGGAACCCTAAAATCGCACGTGATGACGGAAGACTCTCTTTGTGACTTATTAATCTAATCTTAGCATAATGCAGTATGTAAGTTTCTTAATGCGACACAGAATTACGTCAATATTAATTCAGTAATTGATCGAAATCAATGTTGACTACTAAATACGTGCAAAGATAACCTAATAGCAAGATAGTGAAATTATAAAAAAAACGTTATCAATGAAGATAGTAATGTCTGGCTGTACCTAGTACTAACTATAAATAAAAATGCGTTATAAACACACAACCAACATGGTTTTGACCGCAAATGATTTGAATGTTTGTTCTATATTTTATTATCATCATCTGTTCAACCTTTTCCCAATGTGCTATTTGACTAAATTTAAGTTTAAATAGTCCCTCATCAAGATTACAAGAAAATATTCGACACATATTTTATTCTTTTTCCACGTAATCATAAAATAACGGCGATACATCGGGTGAAAATGTCGCATGATGTCACTACCCAGTACAGATTATACTAGCACTAGCTAATGACGTTAAAAGCCCCCGTTCCTCAACTTTAATAAGCAGTTTTCCATTAATTTGAAAAAGAAAAAAATACGAGTCGAATATTATCTTGTAGTCTAGATGAGGGACTAAAAATTAAAATTTTGTCAAAGAGCCCACTATGTTGGGGTCGGCTTCCAGTCTGAAGGGATGCAGCTGAATACCAGTGTTTTACATGGAACGATTGCCTGTCTGACCTCCACAACCCAGTGACTGGGTAATCTTATGTCTGGACTTTAAAAGAGACCAGCCTGCGTAGCATGAACACCGAAGAAACGGCCTTTGTCTACAGACGAATCGGCAAAATGATAGATTATATAGACATTTCTTTTTCGTCTCGAGCATGACAATGTCAAGAATTATATGTCGATTCGTCAGTAGACAAGAATCAACAATGCCGAGCATGAAGTGCGTACCTTTTTCTCCACTTTTGACAGTTCTTTTCGAAACATTTCCTATCAACAAGTGTCAAACTGTCTACATCAAATGAGACCTAGACAAGCAATCTACACCTCTGGTAACTTGACATTTGTTATAGACAGCATGTAAATTTCTTTCACTACGTGCAAACGCTTGTCGACGAGTCGCCTCATGCTCGGGTAGAAGAAATGTCAAGTTGGACAGAAAGAAAATTGTCGTGTCTCGGAAGAAAAGAAATTAAGTGTTCATGCTATGCAGGCATGACCCCTGAGTTTCTTTCGGCATTTCTTCTCAGGGATCAGTCACTTTGGAAATGCCATTTAGTTTACTTTAAAAAAAGACATGTAAAAGTATCTGAGAAGATCTACTTACTGAAATAAATACCATTTCATTTCATCATTTCATTTCAACTCTTTACCCCTTAATAAACTGGTTGTCAGAGTTTGTTGAGGTTTAACTACTCATACATAACTGCTGTCAACGATCTACAAATACAATCCGGAACCCAACGGCTTTACGTGCTTTCCGAGGCACGAAGGGGTCTTGATTTGTTATGAATGGTCACCCAGCCCCGGGCCGACCTCAACCAGCATAGCTTAACCTTCGATAGACTCGTGCTGATGTTATTTAGCAGCAAGCCTCTTTCTTTGTGCAAAATAATGGAAAAAGAAACTAGAAATAAATATTTCCATGTTCTTTGATCAAAATATCTTGGGCTACACCATCATTATGTTTACAACCTTTAGTTTATTCTTGTAATAGTTTTGAAAGAATGAAAAAGGATTTATTTAAGGCAAGTAAATTATATGTAGGTATATAATTATGCGTAAGTAATTAAATAAGTAGTAGCTCACCTGTAGTAATGTATTCTGTCCGTATCTCAGGACGACAGCTTCCATAAATTCATCAATAAACTCATCGTATTCTTTGCCTCGTACACGCTTCTGTCGTAGACCAATGTACAGCGGGTCCTTCAGGAGATCCTGAAAAATCAACCTTATATCAGAACGTGTAGAGTTCAAAATATATTTGCTACAAGCGTATAACTATTCTAAAATTGTTTATTTAGTTACTCAGTAAATGTAAGCAAAGACGTACGATGATCGTAGTTTATTCTTTTTACTTTCGCTCTAATATTTGGTTGGCTATTCATCTTAATATCGTATCGCTCAAATGGATTGGTATGTTTCTGTACTTATTCATATTAACAATCTGGTCTAGATTGTTAATATGAATAAGTACAACAACAACAGTGTCTACTTCCTCGATACTACGAGTATTAAAGAGCAAATAATGTTACTAGAATCATTTTTACCTCTCGAAGGTACTGTAGACCGTACGTCGATGCAGAACACTTAAAATAAACTGGCCTAGTGTAGTATAGTTTCAAAAGATTGTAAGATCAGCTTATAAATACTTTTAGGCCAGAGGGGCAATTGACAACATTTCAAAATTTTAACCTCCATGTTTTATTATGTTATCTAAAAGTAAATCCAAAACTAGAGGACCCATATTTTTTGGTTTTTCGAAATTATGTACTTTTCATTCATAATTTTAACTTTGAAATTCGGTCGTAATCGCCAAATGACGTCATTCATACGGTGGAATGGCGATAATTCCGTTGCTTTACTGTGATACGTCAAAAAAAATCAGTTTCTTAGATGTCACTGTCATTTAGCAGTTGTCAATGTCACACATTGACATTAGATATGTCTTGTTTGACATTAGATATGTCATTTTTGACTTTAGATATGTCTTTTTTGACATTAGATACGTAATTTTTGACAGAAATGTCTTGTTTGACATTATAGTTTTCATCTTAAAAATTAGCTTGCTTTCGCAAAGGTAAACACCTCATTCCACCGTATAAGTGACGTCACCGCTTGGTTTTTGGTTTTTATTTTTTTTCTCAGAAATTAAGCTATAAAAAAATTAAAAAAATATATATTTGAACTCAGCATACAAAAATTAAGAAACGGTATTTTTGTTTTAGGGTCATGTCAATTTTGAAATGTTGTCAATTCCCACATTTTTAAGAACGGTCGCATTCTAAACTCAATATGAATCTGTCAAATTTGCCTCCATTTTTGTCCAATTTTCGACATCAGGTTTTAACTATTGGGAATGGCCTTAGGTATTGTTATCACTGACGTGTAGCCTACTGTACAAAAAAAAAATCATTCATTCATCTTTTATTCATCTTTTTAACATTTGAATAATAAACTCATAAAACAAAACTAGATGAACGTAATATAAGGAAACTACTACAAATTCTTAGAAATAGACAGCGGTATCGGCCTTGACATTCAAGAAACGTACATAAATTATAGAATACGCTACCTCGTTATCGGTGCCCACGTCCAAAGTAATGGGAAGGCACTGGTGGGGTTTAATACCAGCCAGGGCTGTGTACAGTGAGAGCTTTCCCACAGGAATACCCATGCCGTAAGCACCAAGATCTCCAAGACCCAAAATCCTTTCGCCGTCAGTGAAGACTACCGCACGAACATCGGGCTCGGGCCTAAAAAATAATTGGATTTCAAAGATTGCATAATATTGTGTAACCTAACGCAATAAAACTGGTTATTAAATCGGTTTGTGGCAATTATCCTTTTAATGGACATTTATTTTTGGAAATGGTGTGATGTTTAAAGAAGTTACACAATGCAAAAGATTTACGTCCTTGACACCTCACGAACTCAGGTCCAGTTGAAAAACAGCGTTAGACACTACCTACTTGCCTGGCATTTTTTGCACTAGTTACCTATAGGATATGTATCGATTCTTTTATAAAAAAAAATATATTTAAGTATTCTGTCCTTGACTATTTGCAAAATAATTGAAATATCTTTTTATTTATTCTACACGAGGCAATGCTTAGCTATATAGGGTGACAGGTAATTAGTGACCGATACTTAAACCCGTGAAAACTCATAAATACGAATAACTTTCCCAAAGAAACTTTTTTTTTAAACTCTTTAACTTTCAATTAATTCAGTTCTGCCCAACGAGAGCGGTGGGGGTGGCGGGGTAGCGTGTGACGCTACTACTAGTATATTTTGCCCTTCCCGAGGTCAGACTATCAGCTGTTCGATCACAGGCACGCGTGCGAGATTTTCAAACAGCGTTTTTGTTATTTTATTAAGTTCTAAGTTATTGTGTATCAAAAAAGTTTCTTTGGGAAAGTTTATTGAAATCATAAATACATTCACTTGTTTAAGTATCGGTCACTATTTACCAGTCACCCTATATAAATAAATATCCATGGTTATAAAGACTAGATGTCATACCGCCACTAAGTAGCCCATGTTAATGACTTCACTAGTTAGCATCACGCAATCATCAAATTACCTCAAACAAGCCTACTTAAATTTTAAAAAAAAGTTGTACAACTGAGTACCACAGAAACTGTTATGTTCATTAAGTAAAAGGCTGTTATTTTAAACTTAAAAACAAACACAACATCGATTATATTATTTTGTATAGAGTATAGATGAAGTCCGGCGCAACATCGTGAGCAGCATGCCGCAGACTGACTGGCGAGTATTGAAATGTAAGCTTCGTAATATGTACAATGAGCGGAATAGTATAAAATTTTTACCAGAATTAGGGCGAGACTCCACCAAAGCGGAGACGAGAAGAGCTGTGTCTTACAACCAATCAGCTTGCGTCTTTTTGACAGTTCAGTGCTTAGCTTCAACACAAAACAACATCCTATTGGTTAATTACGAGACATCTCCACTCATCTCCAGTTTGATGGAGTTTCGCCCTCAACAGCGCTTATTGGCACATGCAGATGGCCGGTAGTACGCTGTTATTTATTAAACGTTTTTCTCGAAATTCATAATGGCACAAGTGTGGAATGTTTATAAGGCTGCATTCAACCTATAGCGACGAAACAAGACGTGCAGGATAGGGACACTCACACGAAGGGTTTGTATCATGTCAAGCAAAGAATGTCGAGAAAATTATGTTGCTTGTATGCAGTTGGAGTACATAAATTATTTTTTTAACCGACTTCAAAATAGGAGGAGGTTCTATGTTCGTGTGTACTTATGTATTTTTTGTATGTATGTTACCTGATTTCTTCGCCATTTGTGGACCGATTCTTAAAGTTATTTTTTTATTTGATAGATTATACTCCTGAGGTGGTCCCATTTTAATTTGGTGAAGATCTGGTGCTGATCTTCGGAGATATACAATGGAACTCTTCAAAAACACTAACAGGTGAAAAATAACTCCAGTTTCGGAAGTCTGTGGCTTTGGTGGTTTTGTTTCGTTCAATATTGGCCACTGACTTCCGAAACTGGAGGTATTTTTCACCTGTTAGTGTTTTTTAAGAAGTTGGTTGTTTTTTTTGTAAAAAAGTTTTTATTTTGCAAAATTTAGTTTCTTCGTATGTAAAGAAGGTCTTTTAAAACTTCAAAGAATCATTGAAATTGGTTAACAATTGCTAAAGAAGTTCTTTCTAAACATTAATCTGTACATTTCTGCCGGGCCCCTTTTAAAACAGAAGGGCGTAATGTTATGTTATGTTATGGAAATACAAGAACTCTGATTAGACATCTGACTGTGTTATGCGTTGAATAGTTCCGTTTGCATGTCTTCTTCATCAGTTTCACAAAATGATACTTTCTAAATGAAAATGCTTGATTTGTGACTAAAAATGTAAAAATCGGTACGTGTGTACCTATATTTTTTGAAGAGTTCCCTCAATTTCTCGAGGACCCCTCATCAGATATGAGTTTTGATACAAATGGGACCAATGTGCTAGTATACCCTATCAAATAAAAAAATAATTTTGAAAATCAGTCCATAAATGACGGAGTACTGAAGTAACAAACCCTTAAAAAAAATTATATACAACCGAATTGAGAACCTCCTCCTTTTTTGAAGGCGGTTAAAAATAGGCAAATCTATGATGTTTTTTGTTTATACAACATCACGACCTATCAGCCTGTATGCTCTGAAGGGTGCGCAGATATGTACAATACACCTAGATTTCGACAGTTAGGTATGTTAAGTTTCATTTATTAGGGATAAGTGGATAACCCTATTGTCGTTGACATGTATTGTTACCAATTAACGATATAACGTGAATTCATGGTAAATATTTGTATGGGAACAACTAAAAATTCAAAAATTAAAAAGTTTATTGTAAAAAATAAAACCGACAAAAAAAAACTAAAAGAAAAACACAAAAAAGTGAAAAATAAATAGCTTCAGAAGTAGGTGACAAAAATACCAAATCAATCAAATAAAGTTTAAGCTTCGAAGTCGGTGACCTTTGTTTGATTTAGGTATGTAGTGTTTTTGTCACCGACTTCGAAGCTTAAACTTTTTTTGATTGATTAGGTATTTTTGTCACCTAATTCTGAAGCTATTTAACCGACTTCAGGAGGAGGTTCTCAATTCGATCGGCATTTTTTTTTTTTTACATTTATTATTTATTGGCAAGCTACGGTTCATTAGTCCGTTGACAAACAGAAGACAGAAGAGCGGAGGCTTAGTAATAGAGTTTCGTTCGCACCGGCTAGCTACGTATCCCTAAACACAACAAAAATTATTTCAGCTTACTAAAATAGTACAGATATCAGGGTTCACACATTTCAAGCCCTCAGGTGTTCAGCACTTTCACAATCCACAAATTAGACACGATAGTAAAACCATCAACATGATTCATTATTGTGATTCATAGGGTAGGAAAGCGGTTTCTAATAGGTTATGATGTATCATACCACAGTATAAATATTAATACAGTAGGACGACGCCTTTGATCTCTGGAAAAATGCCGACAACTTCTACACGCGTTAGACTTTAATAATACCTCCCGCACTACGAACATCGCGGCATCGGTTTGTTCGCAGTGCGGGAGGGCCTTTCCCGCGTCTCACCCCTCACACCCCGCACGATTGCCCTGTCTATACAGCTTCGTCGGACGACTGTATGTTTTTAGACTGTGATCATACTGTGAACTGAAAGAGCTCCAAAAGACGTAACCGATCGTAAAAACAAATGAATGATGATACAACCCTACTACGTTCATTCAACCGTTATCTATGTTTACATTACGATAGAATAAAGTGTAACGTTGAAATATTGCGTATTGCTGCGTTGGAAACAAATTGTTGCTTTGTTTTATAGGTTGAAGATTTGAGGATAAAGAATGAATAACAGTATCGACTGCCATTATTGTGATTTACGTAACGTTGAACGCTTATGTGGTGCGCGGTTGTTAGAAATGCAGATTATCTATACTAATATTATAAAGAGGAAAAGTTTGATTGTTTGTTTGTTTGCATCGCATAGGCTCCAAACCTACTGTACCGATTTGTAAAATTCTTTCACCGTTGGGAAGCTACACTATCGCCGGGTGACATAGGCTACTTTTTACCCCTGTATTCCCACGGAAACGGGAACTACGTGGGTGAAACCGCGTGACGTCTGCTAGTTAATCATATTTTATCGGGAATTATATCTAACCCAATGGTTGTCAACCTTCTTTCCCCCTGAGAATACTTTATTTTCGTTGTAAGCTTGTTGTTGATTTTATCATAAAAAGTAAAATGAACATTACAAAACATTTATTTTAGTATTCGTTCGGTTTGTATCAATGTGAATTTAGAGTGAGAAAATGTTATCCTTATGCGGAGCATATTCAACCTTTTGTAGACCACCGGTGGTCTGCGGACCACTGCACTGGTTGAGAACCAATGAACTCACTCAACGAGGTGTTTTAACGAAAACGAAACATCACGAAAAATCTCGTAGATGTTTTTTTTTGTCTCGTACATTTGTCTGGGGCATCGTAGCTCCCAAACGAATGGACCTATTATGCAGCAGTTATTTTTTTCGAAAGCTGACTTGTTCACATTAGATTAGATTGGGTATGGTATAAGGTTTACGGCTACGGAAACCGAAAATTTGAATAAATGAGTCAGTTAATGTACCGGTTAATGTGCAAACTGTGGTATCTGTCATAAATTGAAAGAAATCAAACACCAATCACGATACTACATAGTCTCTATACTACATAGGAAGTCTACTGAGCAATAATTCTTGTCATTTGGTATGCGCTCTTGCTATATATCGATTTTCTCTAGCCTTCGCCAGTCTAGGTCAAATACAGGTCGACCTAGACTGGCTTAATACCTTTAAGAACTCGAATTATTTTCCAAGATAAGCTACTTACAGGAATAACACTGTATTCGTACGTAAGGGATGTATAATATCATTGTTACCAGAATGTTTAATATTTGCAGATCGATAAAATCTATAACAACTCCGATTTATAGAACAAGTTTGTTCGAATTACTTACTAGGAATGTAACCGTAGACGCAACGTGTGAGGGTAAATTGTAAACTATTACTCTTTATAACTATAAACTAAATCCTTAAGCTTTGATTCTAATTATTAAAAGTAATCAATGCTGGTGCCTTCTGTAGGTATATGTATATGCCGTATAAGACGCTTTTGCCCTTAAGTGGGAGAGACAGTAAGAAGTTGGTATTATTATTTATTACTTGTAGGTATATACCTACTATTAAACTATCTAGGTACTCATTTTAGCTGTTTTGATTTTTGGCGCTAGAAAAACAACAGTCGCATTGAATCATTTCACAATTAAATTAGAATACTTATACATATGTATTAGTAAACGGGCTAATCTTGTGCGGGAACTATATTAAATGTGGATGCCATAATACTTGGGTGACTAGTAAATCATTCAAACAATAGAAGCGCGCGATACGCGTCCCGTGAGAATCTAATTCGTCTCAGAGTAGCTAAAGCTTCAAGATAATTCAAAATCTCCACTTACCAATTTTTAATAATGTTGAATACATGTCCCTTGTCGTTGATAGTGATGAAAAGACCCCTTGGTCTTCTGTAAATCAGACCGAACTTCTGGCACGCCAGTCCCACGGTCGGTGTGTATACGATCGGCAAATACTTCTCAACATTCTCCGCGAGAAGTCTAAAGAACAACTTCTCATTTCTGTCCTGCAATAATTCAATAAAATTATTAAAAACATTGCCATGTTTATGTTGGAAAGGTGACGGAGGTAATACAAGTGAATTAACATAGCCTATTAGCCTATGCTTAGCTTTTTCCAAATTTTGGAGTAATTTTCCTGTCGAAACGGATGCAGCAGCATATCAGTGCTTAACCAAAATGACAGCTGAGACCAAAGGCTTAATATGCATTCCGACGCTCACATAAGTCATAAGTTATTACCATTCATTCTATAAACAAACAGCTTGAGCTATTTCGAAAATATTACGGCACTGTTTTTTTTTACGGCACTTTTTTTTCAATTTTTAATCCACTACATAAATCAAATACGTCGAAACCGAATGGCAATTCGTAAAGGAAATTGGGTTAAGAGACATATTTGCCAAAGGCTTCAAAGGTAATGCTTGCCATTAACAAAATTATCCAGTGCATAGCAAACTCCACAACATCACTTTGTACGTAATTGGACAAATCATCCGGTAAACAGTTTAAAATATGCATTCATTAAATGTTTAGCGTCAAACATGCTTAATTTAATTTGTGCTAGCTAATTGCACAATTTGCAACAAACGGCCTGTCCAATCTATAGGTACTTTGTTTATGGCCAATAGTCATTTTATTATGTTACAAGCATGATCTCGAATTATACAAGGGCAACACCGACAAAACAACCCCCTAAATGCCGTGAACCATTTCTGCGGCCATGTTGAAAATGTTGCCATTTGTTTCAATTTACTGAGGCCATTTTAGACGATAATTTATTGCAGCTGTTTAGAACAGAGAAACATTAAATTTATTTATCATTGTATTTCTGGAGTCGGTATGCATATTTAACTTACTTGAGGTAAAAGTAAGTGTTTTAAATTGGAATTGAACAGAGATGATGTATTTTTGTAGGACACCATCGTGAAGAAATCTGGACTATAGTTAATGTAGGTCTGAAATCGCCAATCTGCCTTAAGCAAGCGTGGTGATCAATTCTCATGTCTTGGCTATATGAGAAAAGGCTTTTGCCCTGCAGTGGGATTGTTACAGGCTGGTATCATTATTATTATTTATGTATTGATTAATGTTAAACGCAACTTACACACACTAACAAGTTCCTATAGAAATGAAAATATTTAAAAGCCCTGCACTCAAGTCCTTGATTTTAACACCGATAGTCCGATACACACCGAGGTTCACTAAGGTCGATGACGAATTTAGGTCAAGGCCAAAAAGATTAGCCTGATTGCTCATTGCTTTGATTCGAGCAATGGCAGTATTTTTTTAATAAATCAAATACTTTTTGAGTGTTTATCCATCTGGAATTTCTCCAACAACATGAAAAAGATTTACCCAACAACACTGTCCAAATCAGGAATCGAACCCAAGACTCATGCTCAGCAGTGGCACCTGCAAGCACTAGACCAACGAGGCAGTCAAAGCTATTGATAGTAAAATTAAAACACGAAATAATTATTTATACCTATAACACATTAATTCACCACCAGTTACCAAAACAAACCAATGGCCCAGCCACTCATTGATTTTCAGACGTCAGTCTTTTCACCCAAAATAATTCAAATCCAAGCAAAGAAAAACATACTCACAGGAAAAAAATCCACTCTTTTTGTTTAGTACAATCTAATAAGCATTAAAACTTCATAAATAGAACTCCAATTACAAACTAGAATTTGAATAATAAACACCCAGTACCAGGCCCATGTTTCCAAAACCCAGTTTCTATAAATAGCTTCACAGAATAAACGGTACCTTTATCATGTTTAGTCACCTGTAACTCGACGAGGTAGAGATATTTGTTCAGGTTGTCCTCATATCTGTCAATAGATATAGTACATATTTCTAGCTGTTCTTCTTGACTTTTGAACTTGGCTGCCAGTAGTCCATGGATGCCGAGCGCCTGACGCTCTTGCAGCGTGAATGCAAGACCCTAAAACAATTGCAAATCATTATTATCATCTGCCCAGCATTTTCCTAACTATATTGGGGTCGGCTTCCAGTCAAACTGGATGCATCTGGAGGAGATCGCTCCTCCAGATGTTTATCCGACCGCTACAACCCAGTGATTTGGTAACAAAATACCTCTTGGTCGAATCGCTAGACAGATTGTCAGAACGTAACGACTTTCAAAGATCTACAAATATTAGCTGGGGCCAGGGCCTTAACGTGCTTTCCGAGGCATTGAGGGGTCTTGATATGTGATAAACAATGCGTATCATTATAAAAACAATTGAAAGGCCATCGTCTCGCGTCGATATGCGTTCCGGCACATGAAGGGTACATGAAGGGTCATACATCCACGAACTGTCCTCGGCAAGCATAGCTTAACCTTCGACCAACCCCTGTGGCTGTTATTATCTAGCCACAAGCCCCTCTAAAAAGTGACACATTCGTTTAATTTAGTCTGAGAATCAGCACTATTTGAACTTTAAAAATTACAAATACAGTCCCCAAAAACACTCACCACTTCCTAATGTTGTTATTTTTATCGTTAATATCATGTAGATTACATAAGTGAGTTTTTCTCTAATACAAGGGTCTTATCTAATCGTGTGTGTAATTTTACTATTGACGCCAATATAATATTAAATACTATAATGTCCAGGAAAGTTATCTAAGGAAACACAATTATGGTTTTCATTATTTACAAAAAAAGATAGCTACTTATCCCTTTGTTTTAAGTTTGTTTCTACAGTATTGATCAAATTGTTAAAAAATACGAAATAAAACTAAAACTCAGCCTCGATCTTCGATTCTTAATGTATTTTAATTTAAATCTGTTTGAACACAAAGCTAACTTCAATGTTATTATGCTATTGTGATAAATAATAGTCAATGTCAGTCGTTTTTCCTTACATTTAGCTCAACAATAAATACCGACTTCAAGGAAAAAGGAGGGAAAACTAGGCAAATATTACAATTTGATCTAATGCCTTAAAACAATTACATTGAAAGTTTATTGTTGCATTCAAACAATAGAAGGGATAGTGGTCTACATGTTACTGAACCCAATAAACTACGCAACTACCATAAATAGTAGACCCATTTTAGAAATCAACAATGTCGACTTATAGTTTGGCTATATGGCCAGTTCCAGCATAAAATAAGCGTTAAACCAATTAAAGCTACAATCGTAACAGAGAGTCGTATGTAGACCATTTTACACTACGTGGTGCAGATAAAAAGTAGTATTTTTAGGACATTTTCATAGGTAACACTACTTGTGCAGATTCTACCATTTCTTACCTTATTGAGACGTGGGTCTCTCAAGTGGTCGATGCCTCTCACTACATTGGGGCAGATTATGTTGCCGGTGACCTCGTGGTAGTCCCGGTTAAGAATCGGCACTGTTACGATGGATGGGCTCCTCGCGAGAATCGCCGCCAGCGCCCTGTGTGGGCCTATAGCGGGGGAGCAACATCTGCAACAAGAACGGAGCTTAAGTTTAAGATTGCACATGAACAATGAACCAGCATACTTAGTTGCAGCATTGGAACAGAAATAAAAAAATATTTTCCAAAAACGTTCGCTGCTGAAGAATCTTTAATACTATTCTGGGAAAAAGTAGGCTAAGTGAAGGCAAAGCGAACTGCCATCCCATACGTAGGTATGCTACGGATCGACAGGTCACCTAATATTTTCACGGGTTGATTTCAGAATAGCATATGAACTGACTGAACTGACGGTAACCACCATCTTTAACACTGCCGTCTAATTCATTTTGCAGATCATTTCACAGAATTTCTAGAAAACAACTAGGTAGGTAAACTTACAGTTTTTCAAAAAGGCTAATGTTTGTTTACAACAACGGAACTATACTCGTATTTCTTAAATGTTAGAAATTGACCATTTTCCTGCACCCTGGCAGTATTCCCGGCGTGTATTGTACATTATTCTCGACTGCGTCATAATAACCGCAGTTCGAGGTTACGTAACGTAGCGTTACACAGTGAGAGCGTATATCCAGGTGCATAGAACACACTATAGAATCTATGTGGTATGTATGAATTAGATGTTCAGTATGCCGCTGATATGTAATATTTATTAAATTCAAATCTATTAAGGCGAGGTACGTGATAATTACTTAACGATCTTTTATTGCCGGCATACATATCTAAGATTCCGTACCTATTGCAACTTTTTTTATAACAGTTACAAAATAAGTAAAATAAAAATAAAATAGCCTTTAATTTCAGTTAAGTACTAAAAATT
The DNA here is from genome assembly GCA_921972225.1 of Euplexia lucipara. Lineage (NCBI taxonomy): Eukaryota > Metazoa > Arthropoda > Insecta > Lepidoptera > Noctuidae > Euplexia > Euplexia lucipara. Next base: position 14,331,110 of record OV179152.1, on the reverse strand, counting down.
ATTTAACATCTAGAATGTGCCTTTGTACTTATTATACGTTATAAACATTTTGTAACAATTAAAGTATGTTTATTTTGTGTTCCATGGATCTAAAGACATGAAATACTTAAATCTCTTTGCATGGATAAATAAAACACAGAGTAAGTATTTTTAACCCCCGACGCAAAAAGAGGGGTGTTATAAGTTTCACCGCTATGTGTGTGTGTCTGTCTGTCTGTCTGTCTGTCTGTCTGTCTGTCTGTCTGTCTGTCTGTGGCACCGTAGCGCCCAAACGGGTGAACCGATTTAGATGCGGTTTTTTTTGTTTAAAAGCAGGGTTTCTTGCGATGGTTCTTAGACATAATTCGTCAAAATCGGTTCAGCCGTTTCAAGGTTATCAGCCCTTTTGTGTTAGCTACCGTTGCTATTTTAGACGTCTATGGGTATTTACTTTACTTAAAAACATATTTGTGTCTTAAAATTTCAAATACCCATGAGTGTAATATTAATAAGCAACATTATGGTGTATTTGGTCTGATGCAGCCAGGATATCTAGCAGAATAATACACTCTTGGGAAAATAACAGCAGATATGTCGTGTTTGGATTCATTTTAACCAGCATTTGATTCTGCACACAATGCCCTGATGGCAACTGGATGAGCTGATGCTGCAGCCAGGCTATCCAGCACACCAGTAGGTAGACTCTTGACAAAATAATAGCAGATATGTCGTGTTTGGATTCATTTCAACCACCATTTGATTCTAAACACAATGCACTGATGGCAACAGGATGAGCTGATGCTGCAGCCAGGCTATCCAGCACACCAGTAGGTAGACTCTTGACAAAATAATAGCAGATACGTCGTGTTTCGATTCGTTTTAACCAGCATTTGACTCTACATACAATGCACTGACAAAATCTCATAACTGTATACTCTATAAAACAAAATTAAGCCGTTTAAAAATTTAAAAATAAAAATTAAATTAAAAATTTAAAAAACCCCCACCGCAAAAAAAGTAAAACATTTAAAAAGTTAAAAATAACACTTTAGCTATGAAATTTTACGCAACGTCGGGGTACCGTTAAAATAAGTACCTACATACCTACAAGTACTAGGAACATTCCATACTTAAGCGGTGCCCCGACGTGAAGTAAAATTTCATGGCTAAAGTGTTATTTTTAACTTTTTAAATGTTTTACTTTTTTTGCGGTGGGGGTTTTTTAAATTTTTAATTTAATTTTTTTCTTTATGTTTTATTTTAAATTGTTTGTTAATAATTATAAAAATGTAGTTTATAACTATGGCTTTAATTTTTATGCACAATAATGTATTAAATGCAGTTGAAGAATGATGAAAACATTTTGTCATTGGCTGCAAGTTTTCCAAACATTTAATTTTACGTTGCGGATGATGTATCAATGCCAAGAAAAATAAAAACTAGTAAGATGAGAATCAAATGAGAACGGTGTCATACAGGACGAAAGAGTATTTTAGCATATTACACTATTACCACAGTATAAATAATAATACAGTAGGACGACGCCTTTGATCTCTGGAAAAATGCCGACAACTTCTACACGCGTTAGACTTGAATAATACCTCCCGCACTACGAACATCGTTTTGTTCGCGGTGCGGGAGCGGCTTTCCCGCACGTTTGCCCTGTCTAGACAGCTTCGTCGGACGACTGTATGTTTTTAGACTGTGCTATTACTCTCGAAGATTATAAACGCTACGCTTTGTAAAACAAGAGAATAATAGAATACGAGTACCAACTATTAAACATCATCACGCCTATAATCGCCTGAGGGTTAGGCAGAGCTATAGCTAGACATTAAACATTCAAAAACATAACGTCACGCCTGTAATCCCCGAAGGGTTAGTCAGAGGTGTCCCAGTAAGACGCCCTCATTTCGCCAGTTATGTTGAAGTCCCATGTAATAGGGGGCGAGCCTATTGCCATCAATCGGACACAAATCGAGACTTCGGGCTGCTACTAAGAAATTCCAGATGAAAAAGCTCAATAACACTGCTCGACCAGGGGATCAAACCCTATGTCTCATGCTGACCAGTAGCGCTTGCGACCACTAGTCCAACGAGGCAGTCATTTTGTTGTATTTATTCTTTTTCTTAGGTACAAACGCTCGCTAGCTCGTCAAGCGATCCCAAAATGTCAAATTTCCCCAATTGAACATGAGCTTTATTTTTTTGTGATAAAATTGAAAAACTATCAAAGAAAAGTACCTAATACATTGAGGTAGCTTGATCTGCTGGCCTCTTACAGCAAGCTATTAATCAGAAATTTCTTATTACTTGACCTGAATCAATCACGGTTGATATGGATTATGTATTGTCAAAATACATCAAAGCTGTACTAACAATAAACTGTTCTTCTGTCACATGATTCAAATTTTATTACCAAACAAACCCGTGACTATTTACAGTCAATCGGCACAAAACACGATCAGTATATAACGCACATTGAATTTATGTAATCGTTGCTATTATGAACTAATAAGGAACTTTTGTTATTTAAGTGGTTAATTCTATTCAAACGTGTGTGCATAAGCATGGCAATAAAATGACTCCAAAACTACCAAGTTTATCTGCATAGCCTTTTCCCAAGTAAGTTGGAGTCAGCTCCAGTCTTACCGGGTAGAGCTGAACATCAGAAGGCAAAGAGATTTAAAAACTATAGAGGGGGCATGCGAAGAAATGTCATACAAAAACTGTGATCCCATCTCTCAGTAACGCCATCTAGCATTAAATAGCGATATTAGAACGGCAACGGCAAACTCAAGAATGAAATTGACTAAAATAATAATTCTGGTTGGTGGCCACCAAGCGAGCGATAGCCGAATTAAATTTTAGTGTTGTCAGATCAAAGGAAAATGCCGGAAAAATAAAACATATTTCAAATCAGTTAAATAAATAGGTATTAAAACTAAACAAATTAAGCCAGGCATAAAAAAAGAAACACATTTGTAACTGAAATTAAAAGAGGACCGTAATGATAAAGTGATTATCGTCTTACCTTAGGTACTAATTACAAAACTATTGACTTAGAAAATAAAGCCAGTTTCATTATTATGCTTATAATAGTTATGTGGCTCACTATTACGACCTTGTGTTTGGTTCAGCGCTGGCGCCGTATATTGTAGAAAATTATTAAAACTTCCTACTTAATAGCGCAGTATTCCTTACGTATGTTCTATTAAAAAATAAACCAAGAAAATATAGATTATGAATCTTATACGTATACGTTTATGATATATCCGAAGCAAGGTCGAAAATACGTAGATAAACGGATAAATCATAAGTCTGGCAGTACCACGTGTCGTAAAGTAGAAAGTAGAAACTTGTGATAGGGATGTTACCATCTAGATTAATTAAGGTATCGATAATATTGATAAAAGTTATAATATTTTTTTACTTCACTAGCTCAAACATGTAGGTTTTGCTGCCTGAAATCAGTGAGACCAAGTAACTTTTTAATTTTTGTTTTAGAGCCGCAAATATCTTATTCAGCCTCGGGTTAATCATACTATTTGAAACATTCACACTCTATCTCTTTCCCGCCATTAGAAAGAGAGAGAGAGAGAGAGACAAAGACCAGCCCTTTCGAAGTTCTGATTTTGAATTCGACCTCAAAGACAAACACGCTCGGAATTTCGTACTAACTAAAGAAATTTTGCAAAAAGATAATTATGTCTTGTAATGTAATATACAGAATTATTAACTTATTGTTGTATTTAAGCGAAAATAAGTATCTAATGCAAATAAAACTGATATTTAACCTGTAAATATTTATTTCTAGTTTCAATAATGTTACGTAATATATTTTGAGTACTTAATAAAATATCATGGGTGCTATTTCCAAACACGTCTTAATTTAAATAAAAGAGCGGGAATAAAATTTCTTGGCTGGCGAAAAGAGTTGAATAAGTTAAAAAATATTAAAATAATCGTAAATATAAGTGAAACTAGCGACGAGAACAGTATTATAACACCGGAAGAGTTGAAACAACAAGTTATTAATGCAGAATTAAGTTTCCTACCTGAGAAATATCTGAAAGCATACCATGTCTTCAATGAATGGAGACTTACAAAGGGTGCAAGCAGTTTTTAGGTTGCTATCTTATTTTTTAGATTTATCACAGACGAGGCGATCATCTGCAATGTGGAGTATTTACCCAATTTACGAAAGCTACTTTAAAAATAAAACATAATGTACATATTGAAACATACGCAAAACTCGTATCTTTACTAAAAATAATGCATAGAAATAAGAACATAGAAAAAAATTCTAATGAAGCTCCGGACTGCAATTTTCTTGCCGCTAAAGTCAGTGGTGCCTATGAATCTATGTTGTTAGTTATTAAAATTTGTGTGTAGACTGTTATGTATAAAAATACTTACTGCCTTCTACTAATTACATCAAAACCACGTCCTCCATCTAATATTTAATGTAACTCTGTGCAAACCATGAGAGAGCACTGGTATCCATAACACAAGTTAAATCTTACCTTGGGTACCAGAGTTCATTATACTTTTTACAAATTTGAGTTATATAAATTTAATAGATTATATTATTAGTCTGTAAGTGGAACTGTACAATCTATCTGGAAATAAATATCTTTTATCTTTTAATTTTTTGAGGTGAAATGAATCCTAGTCTGGCTTAGCAATACTGTTAAAATATTTAATACGATATGTAAAAGATGATGAGAAATGTTAAATTATGCATATTAATTCACACAAAAAACCGTATCCAAGTCTCGTGTTCACAACAATTTTCTTTAGGAAACCTTAAATAACAGAAACCTATTTGAAATGTTCATACAGTATAATATTTTAATAAATTTAATTTAACATTGTAATATTTTTTTGAGTTATCTATTTATTATTATTTTGACATTTATCGATAACAGAATCGATGAACTATATCCCATCTCTACAAAACAGTACTTTAGCTAGTCAACACCAGAGGGCGTTAAATACAGAATTGCCAAATGTTCTAGAACAATCTATGAAAATGATTTAATTCTAATTACTAAATAAATACAAAGAATACCTACGAAAATAAAGCGTAGCGACGTCCATTCTTTTTGTCGTAACGGGATTTGCAATAACGTAAGGCGCAACCATGCATGTTTTCATGGAAAATAATATTTTTCAACTTTCCACAAAGTTGACACAAATGCGTCTTGACAGGCGGATGTCCTACGTAAGACTATGTGTCATCTGTCCGTTCGGACAGAAGTTACGGATGAAAATTTTGTTCGTGATGTCCGGTCTATAGTTTATTGAATGTCTTTGTCAGAAGGTATTTTACATAGAGTTACAGCCTATCCTACCTCCACATCCCAGGTTAATCACAGCACATTAACTGGTTTTCAGTATATGGAGGTTCCAAAAACGTTACATCTGTCGAAGATCGACAAAATACAAATGGAAACAACGGTGTAACGCTTTCCGAGGCACGAAGGAGTCTTGTATGTAATTAATGGACACATATCCACGGACCGAACTCGGTAAGTGTATCTTAAGCTTCGATACGACCTGAAAGGCTGTTGGGACGAAGTTCCTTATCGCGCGTTGCGAAAGGAGGCTAGACGGAAAGAATTAAGACCAAAAGTTGTAACGACACTTTTTGCTATAGTTGTAAGCCGTGCGGCGTGCGCGAGAGAGAGAGAGAGACAGACAGCAAGCCGTGCCGTGCAAATAAAATTTTATTACAATTCCTTCACCAATCAATATAAAGGAATTTCGTTCTATCCGGGTTTCCCATGACACCTCTCAAGGTTTTATTATTTAGTCACAGGATCTTATAACTTCCGAATATTTACGAATATTAAATCTAACCGCATTGAAAACTTCCACCATCTACCTTTTCCCAACTATTTTGAGGTCAGCTTCTTAGTCAGAAAGCTAAAACGGTCGAATTTCAATGACTGAGCGACAGCTAGTAAATGTACCTTTAATAGCAATTCCGCTAACTCAGAAACTTTATTGGGTTCATACAGTAGTGGTCGAGTTTCTATGTCACTTTGGGAAATTATTAACGGGGAAAGATTACGATTCTCATGATATGTAACATGTAGCAACCGTGCACTGTTAGCGATTTAGTATAACATCAAACTTCCGATGAAAATGGTGACTCACTGGCTAAACTGTGAGTATTGGATATAAGAACATTAAACTCGGCCAGTGACGGAGATTTCCGTGACGTAAAAGTATATTATTCACAAACTTTCGAAAAGCTATTGAATCGAAATCTAAGGAGGGGAACTTAGTATAAAGGTAACATTAATAGAATTGTCTCATGTATGATGAATTTTAAAATAGTACCTCTTGGCAATAACATGCACTAAGTAAAACATTTTTTTTTGGTAGATCCAATGTAAGAACGTGCGAAATTCTTGAGTAATTCTTTGAACAACTATGAGCACCCATTTCCGAGAACGTAGAAAACTATTTAATGTCGTTATCATTCGTCACGTTTCTCATAGGTATACTCGCGTCTCTGCACTAACGAAAAACGCAAACATAGTGATACATCCTGACTGACCTTGTGATAATGACAACTAGTTCAAAAGCAAGAAGCCTAACTAAACCAATATTTGCCAATTTAGTAAATTGATCGTAAAGACTAAAGACACCGCGCTGCAGCAATAAGACACAATTAAGTCCTATTGCAATTAAATAGAAGATTACAATTTTCAATACATAAATCTATTTCAAGTCTAGACTTCACAATGAAACTAAATCCACTGGATAGTAGATTACCACTATTAAATGGTATTTAAAGCAACCATTACCTTTCTTGAGACAATATCACAACAGCATAGAGGTAGGTATCCATTCATGGTCGAGCCGGCACTTCATTTGGGAAATGAGGATCAAGTAAGGTTAGTTGAGAGCTCCAATATAGAATAAAAATGAATAGTGTGAAAGAGGATGTGCCTAAAAAGAAAGTGAACTAATAAGAAAAAGCGTCTGTATGTATGAAAGCTGGAGACATGCTGCGCTACCTCTACAAGTTACAAGACTAAAAGGATCATCCTTTTTAGAGTAAAAACTTAGGGTAGGTACTTGTATTTTAGAAAAAGAAGTAAGGATCCATGCAAAACAGTGCCCATGGAAGTCGCGCCTAGCTAGTAAAAATTAAATTCGTCGGTGCCGGTTTTAATTTTGCCGGATGAATTACGCTTATATACATTTTATGTGTCAGAAAGTCATGGAATAACCCGTGACGTTATTTATGATGCGGAAATATCAAAAATTATACAGTTATTGAGACCCATTACTTCTACAAGAATCCTTTACCACCTATTGACAATTTGATACTTTTTAATATAAAGATTCAAGATCAATGTTAATTTCGATCAAGCATCATTGTAGGCGAAGATTTAATGTTTTGGCTGCTCGTGCCAGATTTCATAACATTCTACGCGACGTGATCGTGCCAACAAAAAAATGAATCTGCGAGCGAATGAAATGTAAGGGGTTCATGACCTCAGGTTTAGAAAAATTGCACTAAGTATTTCTCAGACTGCTCAACCTTGTCGCCAGATCAATAAATTCAACATTTTTGGCAGCCATTCACAGCAAGTTGTTGAATTCGTAGATGCATGATTAATATTTTCGGCTCTGTACGTGTATGTCGTGCAGAGCCGAAAATATGAATTCTAGGAGAATTAATATTTTCGGCTTCGGGACTACAAAACTTTCTATGTGAGATATCAGATTTGATAGTATCTCGATAGTAGACTACATGGCAGCGCAGACATCCAGTTCACAAGTGTTACTCATCATAAATATCACGGTTGTAGCGTACCTATAATAAAGTGTACACGCATCAGCACAATGAAATCTCGCTGCGAAACGATAACGGCTTTATAAAATACGAACCGTAACATCGATAATACATCGTAACACTTTAGATATCAACACAACAAAGGTAATCGATACTTGAGGAAGGAACATATTCAATGTCAGCTTAGGCGTTCAAGTTTACTATTACATTGGACGAGCCTTGTACAAAAGTAGCATCGCAATTTATAACACTAATTATCTCTTTCCGTAACTGGTGTTTTTATTACCGCGTTATATAATTGGCTTTGTATTCATACATGGATCATAACGGGTTTGCAAGGGGCGTTGCCCGCGATGCTGGCCCAGCCTTGACATTACCACATGAAAAATACGAGCATAGACCGATCATGCCCTGATGAATACATACACTATTACAAAATAGAGCAAACTATAAATTTTGACACGATTTTAATGAAGACGCTAGTATATTACCGCATTTTCTTTAGAAAAGTCAATGCTACATAATTATGTATAATTTTATTCGATTCGATTACTCTCATAAACATCTTTTTATTCATAATCGTTGAAACAAAATTTGAAATGGTACTAGGTCGTAGGACCAGAGTAGCAGAGCCCTGAACTAGTGAAGCGGGGTTGCAGTAGGCCATGATAGAGTTTGGGGATCGAACTGGACAGACTGCTGTAAAAATAGGGAGAAAGCGCGGGCTCGCGAAAGATGGAAGGAAAGTCTTTGCCCAAGAGTGGGATAAACTAACAGACGGTAAGAACGAGCCAACCACTAGACTAGCTACAATTTGTCTTTTGGCACTAAAACAGTTAAGGTACAAATCCGAGATGGCCCCCAGACTGCACATTGCAGCCGCGGCACTTGCGTTGCCGCGCTCGGAACCAATTTGCAATTTGCGGTTGTAGACCTATCTCAGTGTTGTACCTTTAGGTACTTCGATAACTTATAACTTTCCTCTTACATCATTATTAATAATTCACATTTCTTCAGTTCCCACGGCAATCACGACCTTGTCGCGTGAGGATCGTGAGGTTACGGGCTTTCCTGTGGACATGCCTGGAGGTAGCGTTGCCAGGCGTCCGGCTTTAGCCGGACATAGTCAGGCTTTTTGATTGCCTGTCCGGCCAAAATAAGCGTCGTCCGGCCTGTCCGGCTTTTGTTAGGCTTTTTAGATTTCAAAATTCGCGCGCATCGAGACCGAATTCGCGAATGAAAGAAGCCGGCGCGAAAGCTTTTCAGAATTTCTAACTATTTGCCAATTTTATTTCGCGATTCCAGGCCACAATGCACACGTGGGACGAGTTCTCTCTAATAGGTCAACAATGGTCAAAACAGCGCAACAGACTTAACGTTATCTACGTTAAGTCTGTTGCGCTGTTTTGACCAGTTGCTAAAATGCTACTCGTAGAATACAATTTAAAACACTTATCGTGCAAGGATTTTTACAACTGCATAATAAAAGAAACTGAACTTTTAAAGCTTGTTACTGCAAACCAAAAATATTTAGAATAATGTTTAATGTCTAATTGAAAGATAAGAAGTCTTTTTTGTTTTGATTATTTAAGAGAAGAAGTGTCGAGTTTATATTATTTAAAGAAGTTTTGTTTTAATTAATAAGAGTAGAGATTTGTTTTGGTTATTAAGAGAAGAAGTTTTGTTTTGTTTTGATTATTTACAGAATAAGTTCTGTTTTGTTTTATATATTAAGAATTTAAGACACATAATTTAGACTGATGTTGCATTTAATTTGAATTAAGGAAAGAATTATTGAGACTGATTAATAATAAACTACTTTTAGACTAATTTGGCATTAGTTTTATTGTAAATTATCAAAAAAGCTTGGTTTTCATTAATTTTCTACATTAATACCAAAAAATCCCCTAAAATGCAGTGTCCGGCTTTTTTACCAAAATGTTAGGCCAAAAAAAAAATTATTTTTTACACGAATATTTAAAATTGTTGAAAATGCAGGATGTCCGGCTTTTTGACCCAAATGTTAGGCCAAACTCACAGCTCTGTCCGGCTTTTCGGTATGAGGACCTGGCAACGCTACCTGGAGGCCATGTCTGCGGAAGCTTGTGTTACTGTTGGTCAGATCTATGTCTGATTTAGCGTGTGACCGAGTTTATGATAGGTTTCTAGTTAAGGTAAGTGCCAATTCGTTTTGACTGTATCCTGCCTTGGAGAGCTAGTAAGCTTTTAAAAATAATTGGCGAGAGTCATCATTCTCTTGCCCGTTTTCCAATTTACTGGTTCACGCCGCAGACGTGCTACGCCGACCCCAAATAAATTGACGGCAAATAGAGACGTTCTTCTTCCATACCAATCTCCTCTCCTCACCTCTTTTAGCCATCTCAATCTCCATATCATCTTTCAAACAATTAGTCGATTGTTTATTTGATTGAACTAGGTACCTACCTATATACTCGAAAGTTTTTTTTACAACATGCTCATCATAATCGCATCAAATGCCATTAGCCAATACCATAACAGCCGATTTTCACACAACTTCTTGGTCATAGTCGCCACTTTCACACTTCCTCTTACAAAACTGAATCAATAGAATCAGAATTAATTCTTATTGTGTCCATTTGCGTAAAAAACACCTCACATACCTACCTACACCAATAATCGGACGAGTACCTACCCAGCTATTAAGCCCGAGGAACACCTGAAATGAGATCACGAACACACCTATCAGCGTTTGGAACGGGACTGGGTACGATAAACCACACGTTAGATGTACAGTATCAAAACCATTATGTAGGCCTAATAGCCTATTAAACTACCTACTGCGTTAGGCCAACTCAAGATCAAAATGATACCACTGGCATGCGGCCTCCTGTACTTACACAAGCTGTGGCGAGAGATTGATGGTGAATTACGAGTTACGAGTGAGCAAGGTTGCGAAAAATGCAGCATCCTCTATCAAGTGCCCCAGCCGCAAAAATTAATTTTAAAACATAGGTACAATGATTCTATAGAACAAACACACTGACTCTTGGCATAGACCTATTCAGTTAAAATTATCTGAGACCTACCTACCTAATTTACGTAATTTTAACACAGCCCGTAATTTAAGAATGGTCCATACAATAAACGTTTTAAAGAAAATTAACGATTCTATTGTTTTTTCTAGCTGGTTACGAAAATATAAAATCAAAAATATCAAATATTCAGGTAGTAAAAGACTTATAGATAAAATTAGTGATAAAACCTATCTAGTTACTAATAGATGATATGAAAATGACTGGGAGTCACGGAGTCAGTGTACACTTAATCAATCAAGGCATGTCACTGATAAAGAATTAAGTATTGTTGGTAAATATCAGGCATTCAACACTGTTAGTGAAAAATATTTTGGTATTCTGGCAATCTACTCACAGTATTTTAAGGCATGTGTCTGTGCCAACTCACAATATAATGGGACAGACTAATAATAGAGAGTACTTGTAATTTTTGTAGTTCAAGAATTTCGAATCATAAATGTAAACACTTACTGTTTGAATTCAAATAAAACAATTGACAGAAGATATTTAGAGTGACCATTAGGGTAAAAAAATACGCACTTTGACATGGAGTTGCGGATACCAGCTCGGTATCTTTATCTTTAGAGTGAAATAGGTTGTGTGGATTTTGGTAGGTATAATCATTCCAATCTGACAAAATGAAAATATTTCAACAGAAGTGCATTGAAAGTTAAAAATATCATTCATGATTAGTTATCCAGGTACATATTTTTGAAAAGATTTGGACTATTGGTTGCCCCAATAGGCAATTAAATAGTATATAATTGACTACCTATAGGTATGGTATAAAATAATTTATTATTTCAAATCATTGTCAATGTATACTGTAAAATTACAAAGTTGAGGAACTATGGTAGTAATCAAGTAGGTATTAATATCCTTCCTGTCAGCTAAACATGACATTGAATATCCACATACTTTTCCAGCCACATTAAGCCATAGAATAAATTTGAAAGGTTTCTCCAAGTCTTAAACAGATTGTTAAGGAAAATATATTCCAGAGTTCTCTAGTAAATACACACTGAATCACTCTTTATTTAAAATTGAAAGTTCTACTTGTATTCAGATTCTTCATGAATACATTTCGTCAACATATTAAGGATAACACAACAGCATTACTATGTATCCTTAGAAAAACCCTCTTATTAGAAATTAAAGGAAAACCCTTCTTCAGAAAAACCCTTGTTTCAATTTGACTCACAAGGAAACTTAATGTAATTATTTGTACATATTAATCAAGCACACAAATAAAACTTGATTTAATAATAAACTAGCTGGATGTTTAAACTGATAACAATTAATAAATGAGCCCTAATCAAAATGTTAACATGAAAATCAGATATGAAGTGACGCATAAATTAAAGATAAGGTGGCACTGATGTTTTACAATGTCAATGGCTATGATCCAATGCAGAAAAAAAATACTGCATTATGTCTAAGGGACTGCCTAGTCCCAAAAGATGTAGCTAAACATTCGTCACATGTTTCTATAGGGATACAGGGTGTTCATGTATTTTATTTAGGTACCAACATTATAGTTATGACCTCCTCATAATTATTTATTTTATTGTCTAACAAATCCTTTTTTTATAGGCATAAGCAATAATATTGGGCACATTCATACATAACACAAAAATAAATTGTCATAATAATTTATGTATGAAATGTAAACAACAAACTTTTTGGGACAATGGCAAGACCACGAGAACGATCTCCGCCCTTGCGACGAATTTAGCTGCTTTTAAAATCAGTGAACATGACTTTAGGAAATATTTAATTTTGTACAGAAAGCTACGCCATAGTTTAAATAAAACCTTGAAAATATTACGGCAACGACACACTTACTTCCTTTAACTACTCGGTGAAGAATATAGAACATGGAAACCCGAGGACGGAAACTAAAATCAATCTTTCACGACTAGCATTCGGCATTTCATTGTTTCCCGTGCCCTCTGACTTGATGGTTATTTCATATTAATACGATTTTAACAATGATCGGTGTGTGACCGTCTCATTACTATGTAGTGTAGCTCACAATTTGTTTATAGATTCGATATAAAAAACAGCTGTCACGTTATGTAAACTCCGAAAACTCCAAAAATAAATGAAAAGGTACTCACAATAAAGATTTGGACGCTGTGGTAAACATTTCAAAAAGTATTTTTCATCTACACAACTGAAACCCTTAGGAAAGAGCGCCGCTTACGTGTAGAGATTTTATTACCGAATATTAAAAATGTACTAAATAATTTCAGTAACGCCCTCCATCCATGTGGCAGTGAATTTGACTGAAGTAAAGTAACTAACTAACTAGAGGTGTTCGTACTTCGTAGAAATATTCTTGTCGACTAAACGAGCTGTCAAATAAAAAATTGTTTGTAGATTGGTATTGGTACAGATTTTTGAGCTACTTTATCGTACTCATTTTTAATTTTGGGCATTTTTCCCGTTGATAGCGATTCAGATTTAATTCTTTTTATAACTGTTGTTTCGGTTTTGTTTTTGTAAAATGTATCATCAGGTACTTTTTCAAATGAATATACACTGTGGTCATTAAAAGTTTATGTAAGTTAATCGTTTTAAATAAATTTACTAGCTTTGAGTGAATGTAGCTGAGCTGACTGCTCAGTGTGTGTCCAGAAAGTCAATACAACAAAATTTAGTAAATTATTTTGTTTTTTATCCGCCTCTTGACATCAACGTTGGAGGGTTAACAATAATGAAAAAATGAAAGATTACCATGTTTTCTGCATAATAATGGTCCTGATATAAAAAAAACGAGTAAATCTAATCGTCTAACGTGAAAATTTCTATTTTGCAACCTTTCGTGGGCAACTAGCAAATCCAACATGCACATTGCACTTAACCCTTTTTTACATGATATTTAACTTTAGTCAATTTTAGTCCATAAAGTCTTTATTGATTTCCATAGACAAATAACCAAAATAATTTTTGAATACTTGTAACACAGGAACAGTCAAATGTCAAGTCGTTTTATAGTCTATGAGTAATTCACCAATATTTTGATTAATGACACTGACAGTTCGATCACTCACTTGAATTGAAAAAAAAACACGGTAAATACACGGATAAGATCCGAATGAGTTTCTTTGAGGAACAGTATCATAATTGATAGTGAAAACAACCGATGCCATGATTCGAGAAGATGATCCTCAGTTCCGGATTACTCCAGTCCAGCAAATGGCATCGGCATGTTCCGGTGCTCTTATAACCTCGCTATTCAGTATGTCTTTACTTTCTGTTTTTATCCAGTAAATTTATTTAAAAGTTTCATTTAATGTACCTTTTCGTCCACTTGTTTTAGTGACTCCTCTTGATGTGGTTAAAATAAGACTCCAAGCACAACAGAAGGCATTACTCTCGAATAAATGTTACTTATATTGTAATGGTCTTATGGAACACATTTGTCCTTGTGGAGACTCACCATGGTTACCCAGACGAGTACATTTCAGCGGAACGATGGTAATGTAATATTGTTTTTGACTTTACGTCGTCCCAATATGTCAACATTGCACTTAGAACCACAGTATAATTAATATTAATACAGTACGACACCTTTGATCTCTGTAAAAATGCCGACAAAGTCTACACGCGTTAGCCCTGAATAATACCTTCCGAACTACGAACATCGTTTTGTTCGCAGTTCGGGAGCGGATTTCCCGCGTCTCGCCCCTCACACCCGGCATGATTATCCCTGTCTAGACGGCTTCGTCGGACGACTGTAGGTTTTTAGACTGTGCTTAGAACACTGTTTATCATGTGGAAGTGGACCAACTAATGCAGGACAATAGAGACAACACCAATTTATTCTGACCTATTTATGTATATATAAAACATGAACATGAAAACAAAAAGTTTGTGCCATCTCGTCTGAGTTTTAAAACAGTGTTATGGTCCAGTACATCTCTCAATGTTTTGTTGGTTGGTATATATTTTCACAAAATGTTTGTATGCTTTCAGGATGCGTTTTATAAAATAGCCAAAATAGAAGGAGTTCCCGCATTATGGTCAGGATTGAGTCCCACTCTAGTGCTAGCTCTTCCATGTACAGTTATTTACTTTGTTACATATGAACAACTGAGGTATAGGATGAAAACAAAATATAATAATTTGATGCTTAACAGTAAGTACCTAATACATTTATTTACATATATTTTGTACACAATTAGTTATCAATCTCCTTTTAAATATTTACAAAAAAACTATAACATTATTAGGTAAAAAATCTAAAACACTTTTAATAAACCATATATTGCAAATCTAACTTTTTATAATTCCTATTTATTTTGATTGATGCAACAAAAACAAGTATTTTATTTCTATCTCCCATTGTTCTGATGATGATGGATGACAAATGATAGGAGATAAAGAATACATAGGTACATATGTATTGCCACCTACATTATGTACAAATTGTTATTCTGTCAAGTTGTAGTGACTCCTCACCTTGAAATCAAGGTTTCCGTTACTTAATCAGATTTTTTATGTTACTATGATTTGGCACCGTACCTACAATATTCAATACTTGTTTTATTTTAATGTTGTTACTATATAACAACTTCTCATGGTTTTTCCTCTCTACATTAGTGTTTTTATACATAATTAGAACTGTTCCTGCAACATTTTTCATTTGTATTTTGTTTTTCATTGCATGGATCCTGTAGCTGATCTCTTTAATATACCTAAAACATCTTATGCCTGTACCTACATTCTTAGCAAATAAAGTTCTGATTCTGATTCTGATTCTGATTCTAATTCTTTTACTAAATCAAAAGTAGCCTAAGTTACTCATTATAACATTAGCTATCTGATAGTAAAAGTTCCATCAGAATTTGTCAGTTAGACAAATAGGCAAAAGAAAAATTGATTAACCCGTCATGTGCCGGAACGTAAATCTACGAGAGACACAATTGCTTTTTAATTGTTTCTATAATTATGGCATACAAGTGGTTTTTAACTAGTTTATTTTACACACACTTATTGGAAGAGAAAATATCTCTGACATGAATTTTACGGGAAATTTATAAATTAAATATAATATTTACCAAGTAATTAATTATTTAAAACTAAATGTCATGTTTGTTATATTTCTATTTAAAACATATTTTAAGGGCTAGTTACTAAATAATAACAGCCGCACGGTTTGATTGAAGGTTAAGCTATGCTTGCCGAGGTCGCTTCGTAGATGGGTGACCAAGTGTTGGGTGGCATATCAAGGTTCTCCATGCCTCAGAAAGCATGTTAGTGTTGGTTCTGGCTGTCTTTTGTAGATCTTTGACAGTTATTACAGGTAGTCGGAAGCACGAAAGTCTGACAACCAGTTGAATTGCTCCAGGCTAAACACTGGCATTCAGCTGCATCCATTAAGACTGGAAGCTGACCTCGACAACGTTGGGAAAAGGCTTGGCAGATGATAATATCTAAATCATATTTGGTTATCGTACAGTAACGACAGAGTGTTGTTTGTTTTGTTTGACACAAAAGTTTATCACAACCCAATCAACTTGTTTGTCGTCTTGTACAATAATATTATTTTGATTTCCTGCCTAAATACCTACTTTGTCTAGATAATTCTGTGGGTGGCCAATGGTTGGCGTTAGCAATCAATCAATCAAAAGTCTTTATTCAAACTAGGCTGAGAATCAGCACTTTTTGAACGTCAAAAAAAAAATACATAAAGACAGTCCCCCAAAAACGGCCCACCCTTCGCCACTTCCTAGTGTTTTTGCTGGGAAGAAGAAGTGGCGGAACAAACTCCCCAGCAACACATCTGTCTGATTCGTTAGCTTTAGTATAGCTCTTCCTAATGATTAGTACCTAAAAGAAACAAGCAATTTTATATTATTACTAGCAGACGTCTCGCGGTTTCACCCGCGTAGTTCCCATTCCTGTGGGGATAGAGGGATAAAAAGTAGCCTATGTCACCTGGGGATAATTCCCAATCGTGAAGGTTTTTTTTCAAATCGGTCCTGCAGTTTCGGATCCTATTCAATGCAAACAAACAATCAAATCTTTCCCCTTTATAATATTAGTGTAGATTAAAATTACTTGTTTTGCTTTTCAGCATCACAACCCTTGTGGATACCAATGATAGCAGGAGCCACAGCAAGAACGATAGCAGTAACACTTGTCAGTCCTCTGGAGCTTATAAGAACAAAGATGCAGTCGAAAAAGTTGACTTATGCAGGTATGCTTGGAACTTACGGTTTTTTTTTTTTAAGTGCTTGATAACTTAACTCTGTTGTGTATCCAGCTGAGATCTCTTATCTCGTTGGAGTAGTGGTTGCAAGTTCTTCTAATGAGCATGCGGTTCGGTTCCAAGATGGGCGAAATGTTATTAGGCGTTTGCATCTTGAATTTCTTAGCATCAGCCTAGATTCTCTGTAAACTTTGATGGCAATAAATGTGAAATATGGGTGTACTATTACTAAACGGTACGCCTATGCCTAAGGGCCGTTTTAGTATCATGCGTGTTGTTTGCTGCGCCCGCATGCGGGCTGCACAACCTATCATATCATACATGTTTTTATTATTCTGCGCGCCGCAAGTTCACGTTCCAAAAATTATGCTATGTGTGCGGCCCGCAGCACACATGCGGGCCTGGCATGATATTATGTTTGAGGTATAAGGACGACCGCCATGACTCACGAACTCAAAGGTCCACTAAGTACCTACGGATACCAAACCCTAATAGAATACCATTTGAGTATTACAGGCGCGATATTATGTTATTATAAAAACATTGTTTACTTTGAATTAGTATTACAATTGTATTATCCTTCTAGTAAGGATAAGAAACCATTGTTGTTTTCTCTATGCAGTAATTAGCGGAACAGTTTTAATTCAATTAGCTACTTCCATTCATAGTTTGTTTCCCAGCTATATACAAAGTTCACTTACAAAATGTGCATAAAAGTCACTAATAAGTCTAAAGGCTCTGATTACTATTCACATTTCATAGTTTATCAGAACCTTTGTACCCTGTACCTACCTAAGTAGGCAAAAAAGAACAAGTAATTGTGATTCAATACTTTTAGAGCAATAATAATTTATTTACTATCTAAAATCAGAATAGATTTATGATCATGGTTTTTTTTTTGCGTATTAAAAGTGATGAAATTTTTGCTTTGTTTACATTTACTTACCTACTACATAGGTAGGTACATAGAATCACACCTTTTTCACACAAAGGCCTGATAGGATTAGAGTAGACAGAAACGAACTAACGCCGTCTACGATCCTAACAAACTCCTGTTTCAACTTCTTTTAAATGAACAGGGTATGTCACCAATCCCTATCTTCTCATAAATATTAGGGGCATTGTACACCACTGGTGTTTTAGCGCCTTAGCGTCGCAAGTTTTCGATAAGCGCGTTAACAAATAACTCTCATATTATGTATCATTTCAACATACCCACTGGCATGCGTTTTCTGAACGTACTAAGCGCGTGCATGGTCAACAAAAAACGACATGTTCAAAGGCTCTAAAACGCAATTGCTGTTCATAAGCCTCGCTGAAACTCAATTATTGCTTGTTTGTTTTATTTTTGGGTTCCGATAGGTGGCGCTGCAATCGGGTTTGAAGCCAACGTTGGGCCAGTATGTGTGTCGGATCCTACTTATGATTATATAAAGAAAATGTTTTGTTTTCCAGAAATCTCAGATGCTCTGCGTCAGGTTGTAAAATACGAGGGTCTTAGAGGACTGTTCCGAGGATTGGGCTCGACTTTACTGAGAGATGTACCATTCTCAGGTAACATTTTGTTTATTTTTTAAACCTAACATCACGAGTATTCACGAGGCTACAAGCTGTCTGATGCTTATGTAGTAAAAACCTGTGTAAACTGTTCTACTTCTTGTCCGAATAATTAGTTATTGAATAGAAATGTGTTTTCTTTGTGTTTCATTATTTACTTACTAGCACTTTGGTCGCGCCTTCGTCCGCGTGTAGTAGGTACGTAAAGTAGGTACAAAATCGTACCTACTTTATTCCCCTCCATCCTCTCTTTGTTTAACTACTCTTTTAATTATAGGGACAATTAAAGCCAGAAAATTTTCGACTTATATTTTTTCATTTATCACATAAGTACCTAATAAAAAAATAACGGCGATACATCGAGTCAAAATGTCGCAAGACGTCACTAGCCAGTACAGTTTATACTAGATAATGACGTTACAAACCCGCTCTCTTCAATTTAAATGCGCTTAATCTAAGCAGTTTTCCAACAATTTGAAAAAGAAAAAAATATTTGACGGGTATAGCCTAACACTTTTAAAAAAATGTGGCCTACTATTGATAAAAGAATTTTCATAATTGGTTAACAGATTCAGAGATTACCCCTACAACGTCACAAACTTAACCTCTTTATAATATTAGTATTGATTATCATACATACATACTTAAACTCACGCCTTATTTCCATGGGGGTAGGCAGAAGCTACAGAACGCCACCTGCACGCGTAGCATGATCACCGAAGAAACGGTCTTTGTCGTGTCTCGGAAGAAAAGAAATTAAGTGTTCATGCTACGCAGGTATTGAAAGAAATTTGACTGATTGAGGTTCCTGTCTATATAATCTGTCACTTTGCCGATTCGTCTGTGGACAAAGGCCGTTTCTTCGGTGTTCAATGTGTTCATGCTACGCATGCTTACATACTTCTATTGCTTCCCTGATTGCGTGTTCTACGCATCTAGCCTTTCTGAACCAGACACCAATTTAATTGAAAGAAAACGGCGCTTTTCTCTTGAGAGTACTCGTGACGAACGAAAGCTTGAACTTCCCAAATTGCTAACGAATAAAGAAACTGGTTTTCGAAACGGCAACTTATAATTATAATAAAACGAAAGAGTTATGTTTGCGTATTTCTTTGAACGTGTCTTATTCCTGGAACTACCATACTGATTCAGAAACTCGATTCTTGAAGTTATAGGTTATTTATCATCACTCTATGAAGCTTCTGACTAAGCAGCGGGGCACACACGATTTAACAAAAAAAAAAAATCTTATGATTCCAGGTCTATATTGGACTACATTTGAAACAACCAAGAAGGCGTTTAACAAACCGGAATCGGAAAAGAACACATTTTTGTTTAATTTCTTCTGCGGATCAGTCGCAGGCAGCGTAAGTTTTATGAATAATACTCACGCTTTTTGTTTTAACTTAATGTAATTCCACCCACACTAGAACTTTCTTTTATAATGTGGGTTCGTTTACAAACTTTTAAAGTTACGTGTATACATATAGCCAGGATCCATACAAATATGTGTACCGTGCGGGAATCAAAGCTTTATCACATAGCGTACTAGCAGACGTCCGGTTTCATCCGCGAAGTTCCTGTTCCCGTGGGATTACAGGGATAAAAAGTAGCCTATGTCATCCGGGAATATTGTAACTTTCCACCAGTTCAAAAAAAAATTAAATTGGATCATTAGTTCCAAAGTTTACCCCTTACATACAAACTTACAAACAAACAAACAAATTTTACCTCTTCATAATATTAGTATAGATCAGCCAATAGCTCAGCCAGTGCGCCACCCATGCGGTAATATTTTGTGTCTTCTAAGGTACCCGATGAGCATTATAGTTGCACTGAAAACTAACTTTACTTGAATCCACAATCTATGACAATTAACATTAATACCATTGCTGTTTATCGCTCGCCATCCGGAGACACTGGTGATCGGATTTTGAGTAATCATTGCTCAAAAAAGGTCCTACTTTTTTGGTTTCAAAGGAATTTTAACTCTGTCATCTAAGACAGTTGAGTTTGTATTTCTAAAACTCTGTATTTATCTAATATTCTGAATTAAAATGAAAAATCTCGTAATCCCTTAAGTTTAGTTCACGACTCTAGCATTATGTATAACACTGGTCCGATAGCACTCAGATGACATGCGTCCTAGTGACAGAGTTAGATAACTATTTATGATAACGACGAATGATTATTCGAGATTGTGTATTTATATCTATCTTACGTGGGGTGAGCTGATAAGATAGCATGTAGAAGTCTTAGTACATAATAGTAAGCATTACCTAGCGTTTACGTAAAGTTGGGGTCGGATTTTAGTTCAATCGGACTGCATACCAGTGTTTTACATACAGCGGCTACCTATCTGTCCTCTACAACCCAGTTACTGGGTAACACGATAACCCTTGGGTAAACTAGTTGTCAGACTTTCTGGATTATGAGTACCGATTAGAAATGTTTACGAATCAAATTACAGCAGGGACCAACATCTTAACGTGCTTTCTTAAGCACGTAGGGTCTTGATCTATAAAGAGTGGTCACCCATCCACGGACCGTTGTCGGCAAGCGTAGCGTCTTCTATTGATTCGTGTGGCTGTATTAATTATTTAAATAAAAATACAGTATACTTAATTACACTTGTACTAGCAAAAACTCACTGACCTACTTTTGTTTCAGCTTGCGGCATTCGTAACACTTCCATTTGATGTTGTGAAAACACATCAACAAATTGAATTAGGAGAAAAAGAAATATACACAGGTTGGCAACATTTGTTTTTTTTTTTTATATTACCTCACCATTACGTCAAGTCATAAACACAAATATGTGCCGTCGACGCCAAGCTACGATTTAATCCTGTAGATTTGTTATGTACCTAGTCGTGACGCGTGGCGTGCTGGGCACATTAGGCTTCGTCATCTATACGTGCACACCATGCACGTTGGCAACATTTGATTTTATTTATTTTTTTAGAAATTACCTATAAACTTCAAGTCATAAACACAAATATATTATGTGCCGTCGACGCCAAGCTACGACTTAATCCTGTAGATTTGTTATGTAGTCGTGACGCGTGCTGGGCACATTTGGCTTGGTCATCTATACGTGCATAGTGATCAAAGAGTTATATAATAGACTTTGTTAACATATTATAAAGAAATAAGTGGCACGAACGCCTAACAACCTACACAATTTTATCTATGTAAATTTCTGTTTGTATTAAACCAATTTTAAAATCATAATTTCTACCAAACCAACGCTATCCTTATCCATTAGCATCAGGTACACAACACTACTAAAGCTCTAGATTAGCTTATTCCTAGCCGATTGTATTTAGTTTTGTTTTTGTTGATTTGGTAACTGTTTCAGATGGTAAAGTCCATCAACGAGCCTCAAACATGAAGGAAATAGCGCGGACGATATACATCAATCACGGATTCAAAGGAATGTTCACGGGACTTCTACCACGGATATTTAAAGTGGCACCAGCATGCGCGATTATGATTGCGACGTTTGAATACGGAAAACAATTCTTCCAGAAATACAACACACAGATGTATAAGGAAAAAATGCAAAGGTAAATAGTTTTGCTTGAATTAATAAGAAGATTTTCGTCTGCCTAACCTTTTCCCAACTATGTTGGGGTCGGATTCCAGTTTAACAGCCCAGTTGATGCAGCTGAGTACCAGTATTCTACTTGATATGACTGCCCATCTGACCTCCACAATGCAGTCAATGGGTAACACAATGCTTGTTAATTAAACTGGTTGTCAGACTTTCGAGGATTTCTACCTGTAAGGACTGTCAAAGAATTACTGCAGAGACCAACAGCTTAGCGAGGCACGTAGGATCTTGATATGTAATGAATCATACACGGATCAATCTCCGTGATCATACTTTAACCTTCTCTTGACCCGTGTGGCAGGTATTCAACCACAAGGTCTTTCTATTTTATAAGAAGAAGTAACAACAAAAAAATAGAAAAGTATGTTTAGATGGATTGGCCACGATAAGTGGATTAATGAAAGGCGACTACCATGAGAGCAGCGGTGGCCCAGTGGTGGCGGCTCCGACTTACGAACAGTAAGTCGTGGGTTCAAACCCAGGCAGGCGCATTACTTTGTGTAATTTATTTCATCACCACTGCTCTCCAAAACGGTGAAGGAAAACATCGTGAGGAAACCGGCATGTCCTAGAACCAAAAAAGTTCGAAGACATGTGACATCTACCAATTCGCACTGGGCCCGCGTGGTAGATTATAGCCCATACGCAAAATACGCGCTTAGACGTGGAGTTGCGGATACCAGCCCGGTATCTTTAATCTTTAATCTTTAAAGGCGACTACCAAAGCGTATCTATAAGGCAGACGTAAGTGAAAACCCTTGGAGGGGACGCCCTAGAAAAACAAACGCTGACTTATTGGTCTTCAGAAAAGTCAGCCGTGCGTATATAACCAGATGTATGAACAAAGTACCTATAAGAAGTATGTACGAGTCTTGGTAGATTGCGCTCTGTAGTGTCTGCCTGTATAAACATATTCAATAATCCATAAAACTTCTGATTTTTTATATATATATTTTTTTCATTTTATAATACAGACAGTTAAGTTATGATGAACCCATATTTTGAAGACTTAAACATTTTATTTAAAATTTATTCCTGTAAAATCATACTAATTTCAGACAAGGAATAGAAATCGAAATAATTAAAAATGAAGATTGATAGAAGGACCTTTATGTTAAAGGTATTGGAGAGTTGTTGTGTATTTAGGGTATTTTTTTACAGATTCATTGTAGTCAAAATTATTGTCATTTAGTTAGTTTTTGAATAATTTATACTTAGTTTATTTATTTTATTTTGAACAATACTAAAATAATAATTATAACATTTAATGATTGAGTGTAATGGTTCCGCTGATTAAAAGTATTAAATTTGAATATAATAGGCTCGTTTGGAATTACTTAGACTTGGTGATACTTAAGACGCTGACAAAGGCTAAATGTGTTTACCGTCGGACTGCCCAAAAAAGTAAAAAATGGCGCGACGCGACGGCACAATGCTTGAAAATTGATTGAAAAGCAACCTTACAATACTATCTATTTACTTATTAAATGTGGGGAGTGATCGGCAATTTAATAAAAAATACGAAGTTCTCTACTTACCCCAAAATGAAATGTTAACTTTGTTGAATGATACCTCGCTCTCTTGTTCCAGATTGAACATTTTTCATTCATTAACAAGTTCTCAGAAATGTGTTTAAGACTTTGAGTTTAGTTTTTATACTGCCACTAACTTAGCATCATTTTCTTTTAGATACAAAAAAATAAAAGCTACTTGGAGAGTCTGGCTTTTGGCAGCGCCTTTAGAAGGCAGTAATTATAATAAGTTATGTAATCTACCCATTTTTCATAGATATTTCAAAATGTTTACAATTACATTATTTATTTTTCAGGCCCCAAGAAATAGTGCTGGTGGGCCAATCTTCCAGCAATGATTACTCATAATACGACGGATGGGAATAATAAAAATATCAGAGTATAGTAATAAATGTGATAGAACTGTAGTACAGTTTAAGTATTTTATGGCTGTTCATACCTATTGTTTATAGTTACCAAATGTGTAGTAACATTTAAAATCTTGACCATATTATGGTAAACTTTACCAGATGGTAAGTTACTAGTAAAAATAAAAAATATATTTTAGTTATACCCAATAATGACAATTAAGTCTATAGGAATTAGGCGACTTGCACCCAATGCATATGGCAAAGTTAGTAGTAAGAAACGCAATTGCTGTAATTGTTTATAACATGTTATGTCCTTGACTGTACTCTCAAAAGAGGATGAACGAAACACATTATTTGCAAGTTGTCAATATAAATATGGCAACTAAATAAACCTTAAAGGATAAATTTGGAGACTTGCACCCAATAATAATTAGCAAACATTCAGAGGGTAATGAATTGATCATTTCCAGTTAGAAGATCATTATGATGCTGCAAACTACAAACTGACAAATGCTTGTGTAGGAATTTGATGTGCAGCTTCCCATACTCTGTAGTCAAACAGGGTGAATAGAAACGGGGGTGAAAAGAAACAAAACTTTGTAGGGGATTTTCACATTCGTTCTAAACAATATTAAATAATAATACCAGCCACTGCAGTGCAAAAGAGTCTTCTCATACAGAGAAGGCACAAGCATGAACACCATGCATCCTTCAACCCTACCTAGTTTCTTTCTACCCCATGTGACAGTACTGTTTTTTAAATAAAAAGCAGTAACAAACATGACCCTAAGTGCAAGAAAATATTATTGACAAAATAATGTAGGTAGACATATAATCAATAAACAATTCGGACAATCCTCGAGAACTTATCAAATATTTTTGTTTTTTATTTTGTATTGTATTTTATTTTCTTTGTTTTGTTATTTACTTTATTTTTTAATATTCGGAACTGTGTAAATAACACAACAAAATGAAGTTTGTACATATTTTTCCTATTGAATTTGTAAATAGTACTTATGGAATAAAAGTTTCATGTTTATTTTAATTGTTTAATTTTACCATCTCCTACATTTTCTATCTTTAATAACACGTTAATGATTCGGAACAATAAGCTTGCATCCAGCCACATCACCACCACCACCCTTCATCATGTTCGCATACTGTAGATTATACCCTGCTATTTTATTCTCTTCACCTACTTCTAGGTTTGGATCTTTACAACCCTCTTCTTCGAAAGTTTATTAAGTTGTTAATAAACATAATAAACTTTCATTCAATTCATGCATAACAATAAGTCTTCTACTGTATATCATTCATATTCATACTTAATGTTTTTTTCACTACCCCAACTCTTGGTTTTGAAGTTAAAAGAGAACTTCATCTAAAGTAATACTGTTTTTCTTATTCATCTTTTTTTGTACAATCCCTCTTTTGTGTGATGTGATGACCCTCACACAATACACATTGATCAACAGTATTCAATGGTTTGTGTGTACAAAGGGGAGAAAAGTATGACACCATATGAATTCCTTCGCATCGCCGCATCGTACGACGACGACGTCGTACTGACGGCAGACTGACACAAAACTCGATCAGTCGTCGACAGCCTCCATAAGCAGTGCATCGGCATACAAGTGGCTAAATGCGGAATGTCATTGATCAATATGTCTTAACCCTAAAACACACAATATTTTCTTTTTAACTCAAATCATGTCTCACATTCATTACCTGATTTATTATGTTTTAGGTCTTTTCTACATCCTGAATGTTTGGCCTACTTCTGTGGAATGCTGCTATGCCCTGGTAAACTAGTTGCACATACAAGACAAAGTTACCCAGGCAATCTATGAGAGATGTGTCATAAAGAACCTACCTACCTGAGTTTCAAAAGAAGTTTGGGGCTAGTGTAAATTAATTGGCATGTTTCCACCTATTTTTAAAATTCACACTGAGATGTCGAGCTGTGAACAGTAGCCTGCAATACAATTAAAATGGTATAAGATTGAACAACTGGTCCTAGACAGATAAATAATGATTATTTAAATAACATTAAACATTAATTCACAAATGTTATTTAGCCACCTTTTTGCAGATGGAGTATAATAAGATATTATTCCACAGATCCACCAGGGAAATCAATTAGGTTTCTCAGAAAATTAGTTACACTTAATGAAAAGCACACCTGTTACATTATAAATTAAACAAAATAAGTTCACAAAACTTATTTATTACATATCCTTAAAATTAATTAATGAACGATAGAACCCAACGGTTCTGCTTTTATATTCCCAAGGTCTAATCTGCTATCAATAGATTCATCTATTTGGCCGACGATCGCGACATTGTCCCCGCGTATTATGTGAAGCCCAAGCACCACCTGCGCCACACCAGATGAAGAAGAGAAGACTCGTTCATGTGATTCGTCTAGTATTATATTTATTGTTTGATCAAAACCTTTTAAAGTTCCAATGAAGTTTCGACCGTCCGAAGTTATCACTGACACTGTTTGATTCACATAATTTTCTAGTCCCGAAGCCATTGCCCCACAAATGTAACTGCTTTATAAACAAATTGTTACCGGTAAATAAGAGTTATGCGTAGGGTTTCTATTTCTTCCTAGTAAATTAAATAAAAATCGGTTGTATCTTGTATTCACAAACACGCCGTCAAACAAAACAACATGACATATTGACACATTAGACATGGACAGTGACAGCAACAGATGACACTAGGGAAGGCCGGATTGCCAAATAAATGGCTACAAATCGGTATTTTAAATCGGAATCAATTGATTTTCAAGTTGTTCGTGTTAAGTCAAGTTTCATTTCATGAGATAGGATTTGCCTGCTCCTCATGAATCATTTACTGTGAAAAGTCCCGCCAGAGCGTTGCATTTATAATTTCCAAATACATTCAATAAACTATAATTCCAAATAGAATATCGCCGTAAGAAAGGGATGAGGAGGTGGCGTATATTCTAGAGCAGATCCAGGGACTAGGTACTTAATGAGACTACTTGTAGGTAGTACCTATTCCAACTTTCAAAATTCAAGGTCCATCCAGATCTCATTGTGAAGTACCTACCTACGCAGCGGGAGCGGCGAAGTGAGATAGCTTTGAACTGCCACAATGCAATGTCGCTCTGAGATAATTAACAAAAAAATTCACTGTGATTTTACTGTTCATGAATTTCACGGAAATTAACAAAACCACATTTTTGCCAAAAAAATATGTGGAAGTTTAAGTATTTTGAAAAAGAAATACGAGAAATCAAAGAGATTTATGAAACTTTAGTGTCTTTGCGAAAAATCTTTAGATGGATTATAAAATTATGTTTAGTTTGGCTATTTAATTACATTAACCAAACTGTTTCAAAAGTAGCCTATCCCTAGTAGGCAAATATTAAAGTTAGTCTTCATGTAATTAACGCAACTTTTGTGTCTTTAAAGGCAGATGACAGTAGCAGTGATTTATCAGAATTAAAAAATACTAATGTTTCAGAAGTTGCAGGAAGCTCCAGCCAACATGTTATCTTTTCCGGGATCGAATATTTGATGGTAGTGTGTTCGATTCGTCTGATTAAATATTAGGTATTAAAAAAAACTTAAAAAACCTGTTCTCTCATTATCCCTGTAAACAAACTATGGTCGTTAATTATTTTCCTAACAATCTTACGGTTAGACTGGACATGAATAAATCTGTCTACCTAATGCACCACTTTCGTGCAAGGCTTCAGTGTCCACTATAACATACATAAGTACATTAACTCACGCCTCTTATGCTACGACTCTTACATACTTCTTTTGCTTCGTATTCATTTATACATGTTGTTATACACATTTGCCCACTATTAATAGCGTTAATACTGGACATTGAAGCCTTCCATGGTGTTTGCGTAGCATCCGAAAAACTGAACCTGAAACTGAAAGGTACTAAAAATAACAAGTATCAAAACCTGTTAGTCGTAGTATTCAGGGTGGCCACATGCGCGATACTAGCGACCTCGTTTATTCCACACTCTTTGCCGAGCTGTAAATTCATCTTGCTGGATGTCACTGGCTAGTGGCTGGCCTGGCTGGCTGGCCATCCAGTGACCAGTGACCACTGACCACTGGCCACTGGCCACTGGCGCCACTGTGGCCGTTCCGTTCTGTCTGTCCTGTCCTGTCAGTTGTCACTTGTCTTCGTCTTCACAAAGTATATTCTATGTTGTCTTGCTTGTCTATTGTCTTGTCTGTCAATCATAATAGTTTAGCTTATAATTTCCTTTTCTTCCCACATTTACAAAAACAAACCATGTTAAAGGATTGTAATGCGTAATGCAAGTAACTACCTAAACTAAATCCTAAGTTTTAACATTTCAGTAAAAGTTCCTCTCAGTTTTCTTGCCATCTGTTGTAAATAATTCTTTAGATTGTAAATAAAAAAATGTCTAACCCGATTGTTCAATATATTCTTCTCCGTACTGATTTACTCAAGGAGCTAGGATGGTCGATAGGATCAGTGGTGGCTCAGGCATGTCACGCGTCCACGTCTGTTCTTCACTTGTACAAAGACGATGAGAACACCATAAAATACTTAGATGATATGGATAACATGCACAAAGTTGTGCTAGAGGTATGTGTGTAAGGTTTACATGGACAGTAGGCTGATGTGCATTAGACTGCTGATCGATTATCTTCAGCTTTATAGCTTGTAGCTAAATATTATAATTTTTTTATTTAATGTCACAGACCTTTTCATGTAATCCAGTTCTGTACCTGTAAGCGGGTACGCCCTTTTTTCTTGGAGGCTTCTATTTATTCAGTTAGTTATGATTTTTTTTTGCCTGAGTTTAGTTTTGAAGGTTGGTACTTACTATTCTTATTACTAATATATTGGTGTGTGCAAGCTAACATGTATTAAATTATTTAATATAAATAAATAATTATGTTTATTAATTACCAATGCTGTTAAAACTGTTCTTCTAACATATCAAACAGACGCATTGCTGGGGAGTTTGTTTCGCCACTTCTTCTTCCCAGCAAAAACACTAAGAAGTAGCGTAGGGCGGACGTTCTGGGGGACTATCTTATGTAATTTTTGAAGTTCAAAAAGTGCTGATCCTCAGCCTAATTTGAATAACAATAGCCACGTGGGTCGACCAAATGTTAAGCAAATCTTGCTGAAGTTGGTCTGGTTTAGTATGATGTACAATAAAGAGCACCTATTCTAAGTCTGTGGATAAGCATTCATTACATATCAAGGCCTCGTCATGCTTTCATGCTTTGGAAGGATGTTGGTCTCGGCTGTCAATTGAAGTAGTAATGTGCAGTCAGGCCAAGGTTACAACTAGTTTAATTCGTAAACCCCGAGAGGACTCCGGTGTCCGCGCTGCCATTGTCTTTCTATTGTCTCTAAGGGAATTGTGTTACCCAGTCTTGTGCTTGTCAGTCACAAGCAGACACAAGTCTATGGGTTTTATTTGGTACGTTTTTAGAAATATATAACTATGTAACAACTGTTTAGTACCCATAGGCCAACAGAAGCTCTGAATAGCTTGGGACTAGAAGGCGTTGTGTGAAAGCTGTAGAATATTTATTTATTTTTATTTACCCCCTAAGGGGGGTAATGTTGCTCGCGTCCGTAGGATTTACCACCTTCTCCTAGGCCCACCCTACACGTGCCCCCCGGGTGGTGCAAAATGAGCGACAACGCCGAGCAACAGGCGGCGGTTAATAAACCTGACTAATGGTGTACCACATGCCAAGGAGGACTAAATCCCTCCTAAAAGAGTGGCCATGGCGCCTTGGGAAAGCGACATGTGTATGCCCTACTTTTAAATATGAAAATATGAGCGATACGAATGTTGATTTGTCATGCGATCCGGCTAACGCCCGGCGCTCGCTGGTACCCGGGCCAGCGGGTGGGAAATATGTTACCGAAGACTGCGTGGGAGTGGGCGACCAGGCTCCCGCGACAGTGAATGCTCCTGGCAGCAAAACTAAAAAACTAACCCAACAGGCTTTCCACCCAAGCCTATTCATCACAAGACCAAGATCGTCTTCACTAGGAAACATCAACACTACTGACTCGGAGAACATGTCTACTACATCTTCAGTCAAAGATACCACAGATGATGGTGCCACTAAAGTCTGCCCTCCCCCCTGGCAAAGAGTACCTACGGACCGATACCCTAAAAGGAAAAGGCTATCCAATAGCCCAACACAACCAGAAAAACTTACCCACACAGCACAAACAGGAATCACGACTGCCAATAGATATAGTGGACTGCCTATAGATCTGACTGATGAGCCAACAGAAAACTCAGCCACTGATGTTAAAAAAGTTAACAAACCACCACCTGTTATTCTTTATGGCATAGAAGACCTATCAAAACTAACAGAGTTATTAAATAAGACTATGCCTTCCAACAGCTACTCATATAAAGTAATCAACAGAGATCAGCTTAGAGTGATAACTCAATCAACTGAAATATATAAAGAACTGATAGAACTTGTCCGGACCAATGGCCTTATTGGTCATACTTTCACACAGAAACAAAACAAATGCTACAGAATAGTGATCAAAAACTTACACCACACTACCCCTAAAACGGCAATAACAGAGGAAATAGAAAAAACAGGAAACAGGGTACGAGGCGAAATCATTTGTGCAGTATCTAGAAAAAACAAAAAACCCTTAAACATGTTCTTTGTTAACATCGAACCTAGCCCTAACAACCGAGAAATAAAAAGTATAGAAAGCATATACCATACGAGAGTGAAGATTGAAGATCCAAGGAAATCAAATGAAGTTCCACAGTGTGCCAGGTGCCAACAATACGGGCACACCAAAAACAATTGTATGAGACCCTACAGGTGTGTCAAATGCGCAAAAGGACACAAAACCACGGACTGTCCAAAGAAAGATCGGAACACGCCAGCTACTTGTGCCCTCTGCCAAGGTGATCATCCGGCCAATTATAAGGGTTGCCAAGTGTACAAGGAGATTCGCTCACGGAAGATGGCTCAAGCGGACAATAGGAAAGTTCTACTAGAAAAGGTGAAGAAGTCCACTAATACGTTTACACCCCAACCAGAAGACTTCCCATCTATAAAACCCAGATACACTACACAACAGTCTATAAATAACCAGGAAAGAAACACTCAACACTTACCTGGAGACATACATAACAATGCCAATAACAACTACTGGAGTAGAAAAACAGAGAAAAAACAATCTCAGTCAACAAGCTCACTAGAGCAAATTATAATAAAACAGTCGGAGAAGATAGATATCCTAATCCAACAAATAGGGACCCTAATGGGTCTTCTTACAACATTAGTAGCCCAATGTAAAAAATGAAGTTCCTACGCATTGCTGCGTGGAACATAAATGGCTTATCTCCGAATAAGCAAGAGGTAGAGCTATTCATAAACCACAACAGTATAGATGTATTACTGATTTCTGAAACACATATGACAGACCAAAAAGCGATTAAAATCAAAGGATGCAATGTATACTACGCCAATCATCCAGATGGCACGTCACATGCTGGGGCCGCTGTCGTAGTCAAGGAACACATAAGACACCATGTCAACCTAAACTTCACACATGCACATATACAGGCGGCAATAATATCTATAGATGACTGGCAGGGCTCATTGAACCTGGCTGGAGTATACTGCCCCCCACGGCATCGAATAAATGAACAAATGTTCACTGACTTCTTCCACACACTTGGTGGCAGATATATTGTAGGGGGAGACTGGAACTCAAAACACGTTTTCTGGGGATCTCGTCTAACGACGACAAGAGGTCGAGAACTTAAAAAGGCTATTGATAGTAATGGCCTTAACGTAATATCTACAGGAGAACCAAGCTACTGGCCATCAGATCCCAACAAAACTCCAGATCTTATTGATTTCTTCATTACCAAAAGGATGTCAGGACTCTATACAAAAGTCGAATCATGCCTGGATGGTTCATCAGACCACACACCTGTGATATGCACATTAAGTACCACAGTCATCTGGAAAGAACCACGCGAAACCCTATATAACTATAAAACCGACTGGGTGGCATTTAGAGATCATATTGATGGAAATGTCAATCTGTGTATACCTCTTAAAACGGTAGATGAAATAGAGCACGCTACGTGGTGTGCCACTAGCCTAATACAAAATGCGGCCTGGCTATCAACGCCATACCTAGCATCTATACCACAAACTCAGGACACCACTCTGGAAATACGAGAAATGATAGCTGCAAAGAGAAGACTAAGACATCAGTGGCACACGAGCAGGAATCGTCAAGATAAAAAGGCACTTAACAAAATGCAAAAAGATCTAAAAGAAATTTTAAGAGAAAATGAGAACAGCACTCTGCAAGATAAACTAAAGAATCTATCTCCGAACAAAGCAGATGATTACACACTTTGGAAAATAACCAAATCGTTAAAAAGGCCAAAGGAACACATGCCTCCACTTAGACAAACAAATGGCAACTGGTCTCGAAAACCTCAAGATAAAGCAGAGTTGTTTGCTAACTACTTAAAAGACGTGTTCAAACCTAATGAACCTGACAGTACGCACACCGAAGAGGAAATAGACAAAATCTTGAACAGCGACCAACAAATGTCTCCGCCACTAGCACCAGTGACACCGTCAGAAGTCAAAAAGGTTATCATGCACTTGAAACAAAAAAAGGCACCAGGGTTTGATCTGATAACGGCAGAAGTTCTTAAACAACTACCAAAAAAAGGCATTGTCCTGCTGACAATACTCTTCAATGCAATGCTGAGATTACAACATTTCCCAGACTTATGGAAGGTATCTACCATAAACATGGTGGCTAAACCAGCAAAGCCTCCTACAGAGGTATCATCGTACAGACCCATAAGTCTCCTTCCCTTGCTGTCGAAGGTTTTTGAAAAACTGGTCCTAAAACGCCTTCTACCAGTCCTAAAGGAACAAAAAGTGATACCAGAGCACCAATTCGGTTTTCGCGCAAACCATGGGACTACAGAACAGGTTCACCGAGTAGCTCACACAGTTCGGCAAGCACTAGAAAGAAAGGAATACTGTTCAGCTGTGTTTCTTGATATCCAGCAGGCCTTTGACCGCGTGTGGCACAAGGGCCTCCTCTACAAGCTAAAGCTAAATCTTCCAAATACTGCATACATGCTGCTAAAGTCCTACCTGCAAAATCGCCTGTTCCAAGTCAAATATGAAGATAGTCTCTCGTCTATCTACCAAATTGAAGCAGGAGTCCCACAGGGTTCTGTGCTGGGCCCTGTCCTATACACTATATACACTGCTGACTTACCCACAACAGAGGAAGTGGTAACTGCGACTTATGCAGATGACACTGCAGTCCTCTCTTGTAGCAAAGACCCAAACAGAGCATCCACGAAACTTCAAGAATGCCTGGACGAAATTGGAATATGGCTGAAAAAGTGGAGAATCCGCGCAAGCCCGGCAAAATCGGTACACATTACGTTCACACTGAAGAGGGGGGACTGCACACCAGTGACGCTTGACGGTGCCACCTTACCAACTGACCAAACAGTTAAATACTTAGGCATGCACCTAGATAGGAGACTCACTTGGAGAAACCATATAAAAGCCAAAAGAGAACAAGCTAGCAAAAAGTTTGGAGATATGTACTGGCTACTGGGCAGGCAGTCAACACTGAGTCTGGAAAATAAACTCCTCATATACAAATGTATCCTGAAACCGATCTGGGCGTACGGCATCCAACTCTGGGGATCAGCGAGTCACTCAAATGTTGAAATCCTCCAGCGCTACCAGAACAAAGTATTAAAGAACTTAGTAAATGCGCCATGGTTCACACGGAACACGGAAGTGCATGAGTATCTGGAAATCCCGACAGTTAAGGAGGAAATAGAAAGATCTTGTGTATCTTACAAACAACGTCTAGAACGACACAGCAATCACCTAGCTACACAGCTCATATACACAAACAGCAGCTTATCCCGGCTGAAACGAGCGCGATTAGCCTCAATATAAATACTTACATATATGTATAGTGAAAAGCTAGGGTTGACACATTGCAGGATGTGCATTCTCCCAAAAAGCTACTGAAATGACATCAAATCTGATTAAAGCCACGAGGCTGATTGTAGATTTATATATAAAAAAAAAAAAAAAAAAAAAAAAAAAAAAAAAATTTATACCCTAGAAGCAATTATCTTCATCTTTCCAATTTACGGTGGATACTCACTTTTTCTGTCTCAGCATTATTAACCTTTTAAGCTCTTGGCTAAAGATTAGTTGCCGTGCACCTAGCGCTGGGCCAAAATTGCTACAAATCAAGAAAACAATACCTACAGTAAATAAGGAGAAACAAATTGTTGTATTGATTTTTAGTTTTTGTTACATAAATAATATCTAAATTCGATAATGGTTTTAGTTGTGCCACACAGTCAGTATTTTGAAAATAAAACGAAAAAATCATGCATGTTCTGTGTCGCAGAAATACGACACGAGCGGTAGGGACACGGAAATATGTGTCGAAACAAGTTGCAAGTTAGCTGCCAATCAGATTTTTAGACTATTATCTGTAAAGCTATTTAAGATGAGTTGGTTGAAGACTGGATTACTTTACCTACCTACTTGGATTACTTAGACTGGCCTATTGATCTTGTAGTTAGTGGCCCTGACTGCTAGGCCGTAGGTTGTGGGTTTGATTCCCACCTAGGACAAATGTTTGTGTGATGAGCATGATCATTTGTTCTGTGTCTGGGTATCATTTATCTATAATATGTACGTGTATTAGTTGTTTGGTACCCATAACAAAGCTCTGTTTAGCTTGGGGTCTAGATGGTGTTGTGTACAAGTTGTGGAATTTATTTATTTATTATTTTATTTAGGTACTCACCATTTCATAATAAATTTAATTTCATTTACAGGTTCCAGATGAGGAGTCCCTGAAAAAAGTAGCTGAAAAATTAAAGGAAAACTTCATTTCCCACAAACTGTGGATAGAACAGCCAGAAAATATTCCCACTTGTTTAGCCCTCAAACCATATCCAAAAGATGAGGTAAAAAAGTATGTTGGAAAATTTAAATTATTAAAACTTCAAATGAATGCTTAGAATAACAATTTGTTAGTGTAAGTATAGAAATGAATTATATAATTTATTGATAAATCACTTTGTATCTTTTATTATTAATATATATATATATATATATAAAATATATTTTTGCGTCATTTATTATATCTTCTGCCAACTATGTTGGGATCGACTTCCAGTTGATAGTTGTTCGCTGGACGCAGCTGTATATCAGTGTTAATAAAATTTTTATTTTATATAGGTACAGACGCCAGCACGTCAAGTTACCCCAATGTGTCAAATTTCTTTGATCTTTTTTCCACTTTTTGACAAACAGAATAAGGTTCATATTCAATTGAGAAAATTTGACACATTGGGGTAACTTGATGTGCTGGCATCTGTACAACTGTAAAATATTATTTACTTCTTTCTTAATTACATTTTACACGATATGCATTAGTTAAATAGTTGGTTTTATTTAGGTTGTTTACTGATACATTATTTGTATACAGGAGAGAAGAGATAAAGAATTTAGCCAAATTTGTCTCTTAAAGAAGTGAAAAGAGGAAATTTTGATGAAAAGAATAATCTCATTCCTTCAACTTGTTTAAATTGAAGCTTGACACAAGTATGTACAGACGCCAGCACATCAAGTTACCCCAATGTGTCAAATTTTCCCTATTGAATATGAACCTTATTTTGTTTGCCATAAAGTTGAAAAACGATCAAAGAAATTTGACACATTGGGGTAACTTGATGTGCTGGCGTCTGTACAGACGCCAGCACGTCAAGTTACCTCAATGTGTCAAATTTCTTTGATCGTTTTACAACTTTATGTGAAACAGAATAAGGTTCATATTGAAAATTTGACACATTAGGGTAACTAAATGTGTTGGCGTCTGTAGGTCCCTAAGTAAGTAATAATGTTTTCTGTTATTACCTTCCTACAGTATCAAAGTTTTGGGGCCAGGAATTTAATGTCGAATTTCAACTTTGAGGTCCCATAATTCGAAATATGGGTATAAAAGATCTCCCAAACAGGTTCAAAAGGTAGTAATTAAGTAGGTAATCAAGGTTTTGAAGAAATATTTTACGATGTGATTAGCTTAACTCAAAAGTCAGTTTTTATCTTCTGTATTAAATAATTGATACTCTTGTAACATAATGTTTTTTTCTATTATCTAAAAACAGATTAGGTAAATACAAAATTCACACAAACATCACAAACGCCTTAATAGGGTCATCCCTTATTTAATTCTCTTAGAGGTTAAATTTCGAAAAAATATTATTCCTGTGCATCATCTTTTTAGGACCTAGGGTTTAGGCTGGGTGTTGATGAGTCTGTCAGTCTTTCAGTTCTTTTTTTATTCATATAGATAGGCTGTGAAGTGAGGACTATCAGCACGGCGACTCAGACCAATAAAAAAGTATAGACAGAGCATTGCGCTCCTAAAAGTGTGGCACGTAATATGAAGACGATTCGCAATATGAAGACGGCCGCTCGGTAGTCTGCCGCTAGCAAGCGAGAGCGCGTGACGTTGTTTTGTTTTAATCATAACTACGAAATTATGCCGCCCCGCATCATAAACTGCTGCAAGAACAATTCCTGTTTCCAAAATAAAGCTTCTGGAATTATTTTTTACAAGAAACTAACGTTTGTTTAAATAAAATCGTAAAAATATCAGAAATAATTTCTCGGAACACGCCATTGTGTCGGTGTTGCAAGTTAAGAACATTATTTTTTCCCAAAAAATAAGGAAAATCGTAATGTTTTACGGACACTTCACAGCATTCTTTTTTTATAATTTTACTATTTGACACAGTCAAATATAATCAAATAATAGTATGTTTGATACGATATTTTTAGGTTCCCAGCTCATAAAACGTGGAAAGAAAAATGAATTAAAACTATACGGGACAACAGAAATAATAACGAGTGGCTCCCTTCAAAATTTAGTAGGATCATGACCAACGAAGTATGGAAATCCGTCTCAAGTTGAAACAAAATAAATCTTTTTTTTATTATAGACTACGCTTTATATACTATTATATAAAAGTATTAATTTTAACATAAATACCCGAGTTTTAAAGCAAACAAATATGGAGATAATCTACAAATTATGTCTATGCTACTCGCAACTCGTACATAAATATAAGGTTCCATCATGTTGCGAAACAAGAAACTTAACTCAAAAGTTATGACTCAAAACGTCAGACATATTATAAAAAGATGACACAACATAAGGGGCATTAATAATTTCACTTATTCAGAAATTTAATTATTGTAATTAAACAAAAATATCTTTCATTTCATACAATCAAGATAAACACTGTACTACATTCATAATAATAAAACTTAACCAAAGTATCTCTCGCACTTGGGAGTCGCAGCGTAACGCTTGCAACATTTTTCTCTAGCACACATGCGCAAATCTGCGATGTCATACACCAAGTTACGCACACAACGCCAAAAGTAGTCCTCACTTTTTTAGTCGCGATTGTTCACGACGGCTCCGTCTATACTTTTTTATTGGTCTGAGCACGGCGATTGCCGAGTCCTTATCTCACATGTTGACCACTTTACGGGCCAAGTAAAGTGATTACGGATGTTCTCTCTTTATTTAAGGCTCTACGAGGTTCCTGCCTTGCTGGACTGTTGTCAATAATCATTGCGCGCCTCTCAATTCGACATCACCACTATATCAAGCTTATTGGCTTCTACATATAGGTAGTCCTGTCAGTGATGATGGATCGACCTAAATACTAAGTGGTATTATAGTTTTAGAGAACTGGGTTTGACTGTAATTGTGAGCTAGTTGCTGATGGATAATTAATTCTGGTTACAAGTTTGTGTCTATGCAAATTGCAAGTAGGTACCTGCTCTTTGTTATTAAACGAGAACACCCGGAGGAGTGTGTCAGATTGACTCTCCCAAGCGCTGGAATTCCCGTCAGATGCCAACCGTGCTATTCTTCATAATAAATCAATGGCCACTGGTAATTAATTATTCTTCGTTATTTATTTCGGTTGCGGCCGTAATTTGGACGAGGATGGTGGACCCTTCGACGAGCACGCGCAGCCATCCAGAAGAGAGCTCTCTAAGGGTCTGAATCGGTCGAAGGGGACTTTCCTCCGAGAACCCGTCGGTCCGCGGTGAGGGCCTGGCTTACAGTTTCAACTCCTATTAGACAATGAAGCCTTTGGTTTGTTTGTATGAACATAGGGAGACCGAATGGACTAGCTCAGCTCCTGGCCTAATTATAGCGCTAACCGTTTTCAACGTGCCAGCAAGCTCCTGGCCAAAAAGTAAGCTATTTTTTTTTCTCCAACAAATAATCACAATTTAATATAGGTACGGTTCTCTTATTTCTTTAGACAAAAGAGAAGTAGGTACTTAGGTAATAACTTCACTATAGGACGTGAAATTGAAATAGCAACTTGCTTACTTGCTTTTGCCTCACATGTCTTTGTCTCACTTCACTAGACGTCAGTGACTGTTGCCTTAATTTGGATTATGGGATAACGCGTCTATTAGTTACTTATAGGATAACGCGTCGCGTGCAATTAGTCTGAGACAAATGAGCCTACCTAATTTCTTCAATCCAGATTTGGCTATAAATGTATAGCGCAGGGCTCAGTCGTTCTGGAAATCTTTGCCAAATGATGTAGTGCCTGATGGACCAGAACCCATTGTGTAGGTATACTTATGTCCATGTATATGTCCATATATAGGGTGACTGGTAATTAGTGACCGATACGTAAACACGTCACTGTACTCATGAATACGAATAACTTTCCCAAAGAAACTTTT
Organism: Euplexia lucipara; assembly: GCA_921972225.1. Classification (NCBI taxonomy): domain Eukaryota; kingdom Metazoa; phylum Arthropoda; class Insecta; order Lepidoptera; family Noctuidae; genus Euplexia; species Euplexia lucipara. The sequence continues at coordinate 14,292,111 of OV179152.1, read as the reverse complement.
TTTATACTCATTAACTTTCAATGAATTTAATTACGACAGTAGGTACTGCCCAACGGGAGCTGTGGGGGTGGCGGGGGCGCGTGTGACGCTACTACTTACTACTAGTAGATTTTGTCCTTCCCGAGGTCAAACTATCAGCTGATAGATCGTGCCGGTTCGTGCCTCCTGTGATCGATCACATGCGCGCGCGCGGGAATTTCAAACAGCGTTTTTGTTGTGTTAATAAATTTAGAGTTAAAAAAAAAATCTTTAGGAAAGTTTGTTGAAATCATGAAACAGTCACGTGTTCAAGTATCGGTCACTAATTACCAGTCACCCTATATATGTCCATTAGGAGTTTCATCAAACTCTTAATCCAGATCATCCTGTTCGCAGGTTGGTTGGGTTCTTAAACCGATGTTTGGAGAAAACTCGTGTACCTACCTACCACGACAGGTATTTTCGGCTTCAGCAGCCATAAGCTTCAAGCGCTGGTTCACGATGCACGATGTAGGATCATCAAGGTTTACCGGTAAATATTCTATTCTAATGTCAACTCGGAAAACTAACCGTATTCGTAAAACAATAGGTACAATACACTACTGCGTAACTAGTCTTTTTTGTTATATAAGTAGAAACTAGTTTTACTTTTATGTTAATCGATGCTTACGTATGATTATGCCCAGTGGATTTGTACCTAAACTGGTAATAACAGGTATTTTTATGTAGGTAGGTATTAGCAGCACAGGCTCATAAACGTTAAGTAGGTACATTGTGAACCCAAGTTTAATGTTTCCGCGTGTTGTTTCCGCTCCTGTCTTAATAATGAACAAAGCAATATTGAAAATTTGAAATGCCTAGGTACATAATCTTAGGTACGTAGGTAGGTCTGTCAAATTTCCCAATTTTATTAACATGAACCTTAGACTATATAATATTATCTAAGACATATACCTACCCTATTGTTCTGTTATAAAGTTGAAAAAATAAAGACAAATCAGATTTTTCATTCATTGTACCTAGTAGGTAGCTTGATTGTAACAGTGACTCAAGTTCCAAAAGATAAGCAACTCGTAGGTACCTTGTAACTTAGAACTTTAACCTAAAGCTATCGGTAATGCAACCTGTACATTACATTAAAAAATTAGGTACCCTGACTCTTTGACAACATCGGTTCAGAATCGATGTAGATCTGCGGCGTCTTTTGTTGCAACTTCTTTATTTTCTTCTCAATATAATTAGGTAGGTACGTGAAAGGCAGTAGGTACCTAGTGCACGAGTGGTAACAGGAGGGTTTTAACAAATACAGGCGCTTTTTAAATTCTGTAAATTATTCTGTCTATTATTTCATCATTGTTCTCGTAACCAGTGAGGCAACCGGCATGCCTATCCTAGAACCAAAATTCGCAGACATGGTGACATCTACCAATCTGCACTGGGATGGTACTACACCTACATCGTGGTAGATACCCACCTCCTCTCTCATAGAGAGGAATAACATCCCTACGGTTTATAGGCTGACTAGTGACTATAGGTGCCCTATAACTTAGTAAATGTACCTATCCTTGTCGTATTTTCTTCGTTTTTTTTTTAACACTAATTATTCTGCCTGCCATATTGGTCTTCATCAATGATGAAGACCAATATGGCAGGCAGAATAATTAGTGTTTCCCATTGGTATGCGTACCTATGTATAAAACCTTAAAAATTAATTAATAATATATTCGAGTATTGTCCATTTTAAATTCGTACGTTTCGACCTTAGGTACCAGGTATTCGTGCTAGACGTACTAATCAGTGTAAGTACGAATTGTCGTAGGTAGTGTAGGAACGGTTTTACGAGCGTGTGTCAATTAGGTACTTATACCTATTATTGTTTTCCTATTGTTGTTAATTTATTTTTAATATACCTAGGTGTAGTTACTTTTTGTTTTGTATGATTAAATCAAGCGTTAAATTTCCTTCAGAGTAGTTTGACCTGTGTTTTACGTCAGATTAATTTTGCGATAATTAATAACTATAAAATAGTAAAAAAATAATAATAATTTGAAACATCAATATTTCACTCGTTAGTCGTTATTGCCTTGTTATGACGAAAACATTCTGAATTTGGGAAATACCTACGGCTATCGGATATTTTTATTGAGATTGCACTGACCGCTTGAATAACCTCTTCATAATGTTCCTCCTACCTTTTAGACTCTCATTCATTGATAAGACACTTTAAGTGTTAATAAATAAATAAGTTCGTGGATCTGGTTTTTGGTGTAGGAAACACGCACACTATCTGTAAGTTATTATAATAAGTAACTAGTGGTCGCCATATGGTCGAAATCTGTCCGTTTTAACTTTCTACACTAATTTTCGTACTCCTTATTAGACAAGTATAGAGTCAAACCAGACGCCTATAAGATAGTTTTTTCCTTATAAAGTGGTCACCATTCATCATCTTGTGATCAAACACCACTATTTTAGCTTCGTAACTTTTTCTCTAAATAAACTTTAATAATGGACTATCTCACAAAGTCACAAATCATCGCTTTGCGTAATGTTTGTAAACGTTTCCCCACAGTAGGGTTTTCTCCCGTATCGTGGTGAATTAATTTACTTACTTACAAATGTTGAAAATCATGCACGCACAAAAACTGCCAGACCCGGAACATCTACCCGTCAAACAAACAAATATTTATCCCGTGCGAGAATCGAATCCGCGACGCACACAGCGCAGCAGCCAATCGCTCAGCTACTGTGCCAACTGTGCCGTCAATTAATATAATGATGATAATTATATAATTATAGTGCTATTCTTTACAAAAGCCACATGACGGCCCATTCTACCTTCGAGCGGACGCGCGCGGCTAATCATTTTGACCAGTATATAAATTCCGGTGTAAATCAAAACAACATATTAAAAACAAGAAACAGGTTCTTCGGCCGAATTAGACGCGTACCTACTCATTTTGGTATTCAAGCGTTTGGAGTTCCACGTTGGCTTTTATTGTAAATAACGCAGTAGTAAAGCGGAGCTGTAGAAGTGAACAACAACAACAATAATACTATCAAGGGGTATCAAGACAGTTCAATAAATTGTGATAAACATATAATGGCAAGTAAAAGTCTGGACATAATAGTGTTGGGAGCTACAGGATTTACTGGAAAATGTACTGTTAAACATCTTGCGAGGTTGACAAAGGAAAAATATTGGGATGTTACTTGGGCCATCTCAGGTCGTTCTAAGGATAAACTGCAAAGTTTGGTGACGGAACTCAATGCAACAGGTACGATTAGTTTAATATTCTAAATCCGAGTGCCCATCTTGTTCTTCGTGACATCGCTAAGCGATCACGCAACCAATAGGCTGGCCTTTATTAAGGTCAGAGAAGCATTGCTATTCAACCCGCTAGTCTTATGGGCGCTATTCCCGTTGATAGCGCAGCAGTGCGGGTGCGGATGAAGTTGTTGATGGACCAAATGATTTTTTTTTTCTAACATGTACTTAGGTAATAGTCATGGTAATAATATCTCGTCATAAATGGTAGTAAATATGTTACTAACAAGATTCGGAAAAAAAATAGGCATTTAAGTATTATAATAACTGGTTAACTAGAGGAAGTTCCTCAGTAGAACAGGAATTACTTACATATTTTGTAGGTGGACAGGAAAAACGCGACAGGTTGTGTAGGTACCTCTATAGCAGCGTAAAAACGATTATTTAAACGAAGCGGCTAAATTATATTTGTATTTAGAAACTGCAACCTTTTTTTAGTACTTATAGCAAAAATCGATAATCGGTACGATTACATCGATTATATTATAGTATCGAAATGTTAGATTGCTGCAATCTCTAGTTCCATCTATCAAAAAAACGTTTACCTAGTCGACAGTGCACAGCGTACTTAATTATGGGCACCGTGTGTAGGTACCTGGCATCAGGTATCGGTGATAATTTTTAAAGCCAGGCAAACATGTTGGCCATGGCCATGCCTCAGCCAACGCGAGCGTCCGCGTCGGTAAATTAATACAAGGCGAGTGCTACGCTCTACATGTTGCTCAACACAGAACATAGGTAAGCTTACCTACTTTATATGTTCTGTGTTGATCAAGTCGGAAAGACACCAATGCCAAAAGCCAATGTTCATGAGATTTTCTCGAGCCACAGTTGTTGGTTAACTGGCCGTAGGTAATTATAATAGTTTCCATTGGGAATAATTGGAACGATATAATAATATGATATGGACGACGAACTTAATGAGTTATTTCACCTTCTATTTTTTATATAATGAGTGCGTTTGCACTGCAATCACTTTCTTTTATCTTTATTACTCTCGACGCACACTCTTACAGTCTTACTAAATATACTTTTAAAAAAACATTGACAAATTGGTTGCTTTCGTTAGATTATAGGTACTCAAACCGAAGAACGGTTGACTACCATATCCTAATTAAATTATCCCAAAATGACGCACATAACCTCATACATACACGTACAAACATCCCTACCTCCACATAGACACACCCACATACACACACTCACACCTCCACATACACACGCGTACACCTTTACACATCCATTGCATGATTCATAATTTTATTTTATTTATTATTTTAATGAAGTTTGTATTTAGACATAATTAGGTAGGTATATAATTTTATTAAATAATCAGAATAAATTTAATATTGTGACTGTAAACAAAACGTCTTCAGAAACACTGTTATGTATTTTTAAATTGACATTTTTTATAAAAAAAAACTTAGTTTAGGCACCAGTCTTCCACAAATTAAAGATAAAATTGTATCTGTTGGCTAATGAAACTCTATATTGTAGGTAATTTATGGTGAGATAATAAAAATCTATTCTATTCTTTATTCTGTTAGTTTTGGGGTTAAACCGGTTTATTTTTAGATACATAATATAGTTACCTACTAAACTGAAAGTTGGCCTCGTTTGTACTTAGAGTATTTGATATACTCCAAGTACTTTCGATATATCGATATTATTTTATCAGTTACAACGTAGGTAAATAAAACATGAGTAGGTATTGTACATTCAGCGTCAAAAACATCGAGGCGACATAGACTTTTCAAAATGATCTATTGTGAACAACTATTAAAATGAAATCGAAACTCAATGACATGCAAGCTAACACGATCTTTAATGATTAATTTACCTGCCTGTTTTTCATTTCCAGGTTTCGATACAAAAACTTTGGCGATAGTAGAATGCAATATTGAGAATCGTGAATCATTGAAGAAAGCATTGCAAATGACTAAAGTTGTTATCAACTGTACTGGACCCAACACAATTCTAAGCCCGCTCATTGTGGAAGTTTGTATTGAATGTGGAACACATTATGTTGACATATCTGCTGAAATATTTGTAAGTTTTCATTTGATATAAGTAGGTACCTTCCAAATTTTCAAACTGATGCAGTACCTACATATTTTCAGTAAGTGTGAAGTACTGATGCTGATGTTTAACAAATACAATTTCAGCTACTAGGTAAGCTATTAAAGTACGTTACATTCCATCGTCGACCTCATCTCTGACCGCAGGACAAGATTGAGGTCAAGAGTATAACCCATTATATTATACAGGGTGTAGGGGACATGCAGCCCTCCTCAAACTGATAGGGTGCATTTAGCTCCTTGTTTTTGAATAATAATCCACCGAAATTTTTCTCAGGAAAATTTTCATTTTTTTTACTGTGTTTTCACGTTTTTCAGTTTCATTTCATTGTTTAATAACATTCACTGAAAATAGCACTCCATTTATGTAAATAAAATGGCTAAAATAAAAAAACCAACAATCGATGTTGAAATACTCTAACGAACGACTTGACGGGGCATGCGCCCGAAGGCTAACTGCGTGCGTTTTGCCACGGTTAAAATACATTGCGTATGTAGACCAGTGCCGAAGCCTTCAAAATTTAAATGGTAAAAAATGAAAAAAAATTACAGTACTTACCTACTGTAATTTTTTTGGTTTAAAAAATTATCGACCCTGGTCTAATGAGGAAATGAAACAAATCAATTTTATTGGATTCCAATAACGTTCCTGAAATAATTTCTTGTACCGGTCATCTCAGTATAATATACTGAATTCACCCCATCAGTCTGAGGAGGCCTGTCCCTTACACCCTGTATTATATGTATAAAAAAGCTAGTTTACTTTAGTAAAAAAAACACCTCAAAAACTAATTGAACTTTCCACGGAGGTTAGGGTTTTGTACCTTGGTAGGAAAAATAATATTCTATTTTAAAATGGTTTTTGTTCGCTGCAAAACAATTTATAGTAAAGAAAACACAATAGTAGGGACAGTAGTCACTATTATTGTTCGGTCAAAAATGTAGCCAGTCAGCAAAATGTTGGTGCGGAAGGTCAGTAGTCCATCCAACATTGACCTTCTGGCCGCTGGCACCTCCAGAAGCGTGCACTGCCGACACAGTTAAAACCCTTTCACTGCTTATTTGAAGAACTCCATCTATAGTCTTTTGGGATAACCTCGAGGGTAGCTCGTTCCACAGCCTGATTGTACGCTTGACAATAGATAGGTACTTCTGGCGGTATGTACAGCAGACAAGCAAATCAGTCGATGGTTTTTGATATTGTTTTTTTTTTGTTTTTTTACAGCATATTCTCAGCCTGTACCAAAAATTCCACAAAGCTGCAGAAGACGCAAGCGTTATAGTGATCCCTAGTTGTGGATTTGCTTCCGTGCCAACCGAGGCTGGTCTGATATTCCTAGACAGACAATTCAAAGGTTTGTTTGTTAATAGATAGAGTGATTGGATATTATAATAATCATTAGCTCAGGCTTATTAGCAGTGATTTGTGTGACCGGCGGATTACCAAGTCTTAGGTCTCGAATTCGAACCCAAGGCTCGCACCTTTGACTTGTCGGATTTCATGCGCATGTTGTGTTGTATACTTATCACGTGCATCAAAAAATTTAGTCGACGGCATGAAGCCAAAGGGGCCTATAGACGACATAAAAACTCTGTTAATCTGATATTTAGAAATATGTTAGTAGGTATGTTTATCAGCTTTTTAGTACCCATAACACAGCTCTCAAGCTTAACTTGGGACTAAATGGCGTTGTGTGAAAAAGTTGTGGAATATTTATTTATTTATCTGCTACACCACACATATTAATGTTACACCAAAGTATCTATAATTACAATATTATGTTTACAGGAACACTAAACACGGTAGAATGTTACACCGAACTAATAGTACCAAAGAGAGCGTATATTCCTGGTCGCACTCTGCTACACAATGGAACATGGACATCGCTTGTTTATGTGTTGGAATATTTCAATGATCACCTTGCTTTATGGAAAGAACTGTTTCCTAACCCTGTTGAGCCAGTGCCTGAGGAAATGGAAAGGTAAAGTATCATGCTATTTCAAATATGATAGAATAGGTACGCAGTTATTATCTACTAATATTGTAAAGCTTGAAGAGTATTTGTTTTGTTTGGTTGAACGCGCTTATCTCAGGAAGTAACTCCAAACCCAACTGGTCCCAACTGGTCTTACTGGTCCAAATTTTAAAATTGAAGAAGGCCGTATGCTATTGTTTAGTATTAGGTACGCTACGCGACCAATAGGAGCGTAATATTAATGAAAATGTAGGTAGCAAAAATGTGAAAAAAAAATATTCCTTTTGAGAGCTTCGGTTGTACTTACCCAGGAATCGTTCCCTTTTATAAACTTTCAAAAGTGCTTCTAAGTATAAACATGAAATTAATCCCTATACTTATCCAAAAGAATACATTGCTTTTTTTTATCCCACTTGTATTCAATTTAAAACAGTGTTAAAGTTTGTAAGGAAAGTACGAAATCCACGCAGAGGAAGTGGTAGGCATAATGCCAGTTAATAATAAAAGCTATTTAATAGATGCATCTACTGGGTTTAGTAAAGTGATTTCGAGAAACGACAAAGAAACGTACAGTTCTCCCAAAGTGATAATGCGCATAGAAATATTCGTCACTGTTCGGTAACGGCCGTTTTCCCCGAGTGTCGGATGACTATATGTATATAGAGTGCTTAAGTGCATTTTCTTCATGCATAATTAGGGCTCTTACGATTCAATGATTCGGGTGTTTCCGGGAATACGACAATTAGCGAAGATCTGCATGTGCATTATTAATTTGGGAATACTGTATTCTGGCAGCCATCAAAGACTCGTGCGTGAACTAATTTCAGTTCTTTTGTTGCAGATCATTCTTCCACCGAAACCACCAGCAAACCTGGTTTCCTTACCCTGGACCCGAGAACTCACTAGTCGACATGTCCCAAAGATATTTACATGAGAAAACTCAAAAGAAACCCGTCCATTTTAAGGCTTATTCCACAATGCCCACGTTCTTCCATTTCATTTTAGTTCCAATATTATACATGTATTACTATTTGAGCTACTTTAGGTGCTTCAGGAAACTATTAATTAATTTCCCTCGACTCGTCACGTGTGGTTACGTTTCGCAAAGAGGACCTTCGGAGAAAATGAGACACAAGATGAAGTACAACACCGTTTTAAATGGTAAAGGCTGGGACTTGGGAGCGGATTTGAATTCGAAGCCGACGAAAACCATGTCAGTTAAGGTAAGTTAACCTTCTGTTAGGGTTTGTGGAAGTATGGTTTGTTCCCGTGACCCCAAGCGCAGGTATGAGACAGAAAGCGGGGTGATCTTTAGTTCGTAAAAGTCTGACAGACACCAGCACCCTCCTCGGGCCTGACGTCATCCATCAGCATAAAAAAAGGTTGACCTTCTATAAGTTATCTATACATATAATAAGACTGTAAAAAAACTGTGTCTGTACATTGAATATATTTAAAAAATAATAATTGAGGGGGGTTTAGAAACAGTAATAGAGCACGAATCCAAAAAAAAAGTCTGTCTGTTTGTCTGTTTGTCTGTTTGTTTGCACACGCTAATCTTCGGAACTACTGGACGGATTTGAATGATTTTTTTTTTGTTGTATAGATATTAAGTCTGATCAACACATAGTCTATACATATAATAAGACTGTAAAAAAACTGTGTCTGTACATTGAATATATTTAAAAAATAATAATTGAGGGGGGTTTAGAAACAGTAATAGAGCACGAATCCAAAAAAAAAAGACTGTCTGTTTGTCTGTTTGTCTGTTTGTCTGTTTGTCTGTTTGTCTGTTTGTTTGCACACGCTAATCTTCGGAACTACTGGACGGATTTGAATGATTTTTTTTTTGTTGTATAGATATTAAGTCTGATCAACACATAGGCTATAATTTATCTTGGAAACTGGAACACCTGATGCAGAACCGCAACAGACCAGCTAAACTATAGGCGATACAAAAATGGTCCCATAGCAATTTTTTTTCCACGTGATGAGCATTTTCTGCTGAGAGAATAAATTTGAAGATCCGGAACACCTGATGCAGAACCGCAACAGACCAGCTAAACTATAGGAGATACAAAAATGGTACCATAGCAAAAATTGTTCCACGTGATGAGCATTTTCTGCTGAGAGAATAAATTTGAAGATCCGGAACACCTGATGCAGAACCGCAACAGACCATCTAAACTATAGGAGATACAAAAATGGTACCATAGCAAAAATTGTTCCACGTTGTGAGCATTTTCTGCTGAGAGAATAAATTTGAAGATCCGGAATACCTGATGTGGAACTTCAAGAGCCCAGCTACACCATAACTCAAATAGGAATGACGTCTTAGCAAAAGTAGTTCGGTCTGATAGGCATTTCCTGTTGCCTTATAAAAATCGAAGATCAGAAACATTTGATATAGAAATTAAAACTATCACTAATTTCATTACATAATTATAAAACAACATAAGTGGGAGGTACTACGCGGTGAAGGCGGGAACAGTTCATGACTGATTTTCGATGACGATGGTATATCGTTGAAAATTAGACTCTACTGGCTAAAACTCCCATTTTTTTATCGTATGCCTTCGGGCTTATGTTATTTGAGTGTTTAATTTCCTTTTCCATTTAACTTCGTTACACGGTAGCTTACCCGGTAACGCAGGGGAGCAGCCACTTAGATTTTAATTGATCAGGTATCATCACAATAAAACTATAACCATGCCTAGAAAGAGGTCAAATCTTTCCCAATGTTCCAAAGGTGATTGATGATTAAAGATCATAAGATCCCAACAATCTACCGAAGAGCGTTAGGAGAGACTTGATGCTGTTCGAGAACATGAGGCTGCAACTCGCTCCGTGGAAACTTCTTGGGATCGCGAAGCACGCCTGCTTTCTCAGCGTATTTACGCATCTACATCCAGGTCTCTAGAGACCAGTGAAGAATATGTGCGCGACTGACCGCTGATCGTGAACATCATGCACTGTCTCGCGAGTTGGAAACGTTCACGGAAAAAGCATGACGCTTGAGTTTTCAGCGTATATACGCATCGACTCTAGAGATAAGTGGGGGAAGGAGATGCGCGACTGACCGCTGATCGTGAACGTCACGCAACATATAATTTATTTTGGAAAATGGAACACCTAAAGTAAAAGAGATATAAAAATGGTGCCATTGCAAAAACTATTCCACGTGAAGAGTGTTTTCTGCTGTGAGACTAAATTTGAAGATCTGGAGCACCTGTAGGGGAACTCCAAAGCCCAGAGACAATATAACATATACATAATAGAAATGGCGTCTTAGCAAAAGTTGTTAAGTCTGATGGCATTTCCTGTTGACCAACAAAAATAATAAATCTGGAACATCTGAATCGTCTCGCGCATCCCATTGATTTCCCGTCCCCGGGCTTATAGAATTCGACATCAGATGTTTCAGATCTTCGATTTTGACGACCCCGTTGTCGCTGGCATAAGCAACAGGATCCGCGTACGAAGTCGCGGGCAGAAGCTAGTCGGTAATAAATAAATAAGAATCTGTCTACTTCAATTTGGCGACGGGAGTTTAGTCAGTAATGAATTCTGTGCGGTTATAAAGAAATCGTATCAATAGAGTAGACATCCAGAAAGACTGAGGGTTGCCTTACCCTTTCGATACCATGTCGTGTTTGTGGAACAGCCAGCAGTTTTTGAAGTTAAATTTACGTATAAGGCCTCCAGTATGGAAATATTATGCTGAAATTAATCTTTGTTGCGTAGAACTGTGCCCTAAGTGCGAGTTGTTTTTACGTTAACGAGATCGACACGTTCATGACGTTTGGCGCTCCGATTGGCCCGCTCTAAGCTTTTAACCAATCAGAGAGCCAAACGAGGTAAACGTTTCGATCGCGTTAGCGTAAAAACAACTCGCACTTAGGGCACAGAGAGCCAAACGCGGTGAACGTTTCGATTGCGTTAGCGTAAAAACAACTCGCACATAAGGCACTGATTGTTTGCTTCAGCTTATGTTTTACGCAACAAAGTCAAAAGTACCTGCGCACCTTTCTGTAATTTATTAAAGCATGTAAGAGAGTAGCGTTGACATTAGATGGACAGACATATGGAATGGCTCCAAGAAACACACAAGTCACTTGTTTCAGTGGATAATAATGTGGTTTGGATAATATTATTAAATATAATAATATTATCTACCCACCACAGTCATGTGTAGTTAACAAAACAAAATGTACCTACTCAGCAAGCAAATTAAAAGAATTCGTTCGTAGTTTGACGCTGAGGGCACATTTTTGCTTTTTGACGTGTCTGTCAAGAGATTATAAAGAAATCAGCTGTCTCATACATATCGCGTAGCTCGACAAAATGCATGGAATAGCTGATTTCGGCTTCGCGATTTCATGGTTGTAAAAGTTCTTTACAATGATAAGTAGGCCCTTTTCGGTTTGTATATAATTTGTACTAAAAATTAAATTAAAAATTTAAAAAACCCCCACCGCAAAAAAGTAAAACATTTAAAAAGTTAAAAATAACACTTTAGCCATGAAATTTTACTTCACGTCGGGGTACCGCTTAAGTAAGGAATGTTCCTAGTACTTGTAGGTATTTAGGTACTTATTTTAACGGTACCCCGACGTTAAGTAAAATTTCATGGCTAAAGTGTTATTTTTAACTTTTTAAATGTTTTACTTTTTTGCGGTGGGGGTTTTTTAAATTTTTAATTTAATTTTTATTTTAAAATTTTTAAACGCAATATGTTTGTTTTAAAGATTATACAGTTATGAGAATTTTTCTGTGCATTGTATGTAGAGTCAAATGCTGGTTAAAACGAATCCAAACACGACATATCTGCTATTATTTTGTCAAGAGTCTACCCACTGGTGTGCTGGGTAGCCTGGCTGCAGCATCAGCTCATCCTGTTGCTATCAGAGCATTGTGTTTAGAATCAAATGCTGGTTAAAATGAATCCAAACTCGACATATCTGCTATTATTTTGTCAAGAGTCTACCTACTGGTGTGCTGGATAGCCTGGCTGCAGCATCAGCTCATCCTGTTGCCATCAGGGCATTGTGTGCAGAATCAAATACTGGTTGAAATGAATCCAAACATGACATATCTGCTATTATTTTGTTAAGAGTCTACCTACTGGTGTGCTGGATAGCCTGGCTGCAGCTCCAGCTCATCCAGTTGCCATCAGTGCATTGTGTGCAGAATCAAATGCAGGTTAAAATGAATCCAAACACGACATATATGCTGTTATTTTTCCAAGAGTGCATTAGTCTGCTAGATATCCTGGCTGCATCAGACCAAATACACCATAATGTTGCTTATTCATATTACACACATGGGTGTTGGAAATTTTAAGACACACATGCGTTTGCAAGTCAAGTTAATACCCATAGACGTCTAAAATAGTAACAGTAGCTAACACAAAAGAGCTGATAACCTTGAAACGGCTGAACCGATTTTGATGAATTATGTCTAAGAACCATCGCAAGAAACCCTTTTTAAATAAAAAAAACCGCATCTTAATCGGTTCACCCGTTTGGGCCCTACGGTGCCACAGACAGACAGACAGACAGACAGACAGACAGACAGACACACACACATAGCGGTGAAACTTATAACACCCCTCTTTTTGCGTCGGGGGTTAAAAAATAAAGTTTTTCACAGGTATCGGGCATAGATCCAGGGTACGACACTACAGCCGTTGCGATAATCACGTGTGCCATCACAATACTTAAGGAAAGTTCCAACATGGCTGGGTAAGTCATCTAAATATCACAATAATATATGTAGGTATCGTTAAATACTCCGTTTATGTTATCATGAGTCATATGACACATGGATATATTTACCTAAAAATATATAAGTACTTATTTAGTATTTACTTAGGTATCGTAATTTTCATATTAATTTTATGTATTTATTCAAATAGTTGTGCATTGTATTTGAGAGAAGGTATGCTAAGGCCACGGTGAAAGGATGAATGAAAGACGAGTAACCAAAGGTATTTACAAGGCAAATGTAAATGGGAACGCCGTGACGCCCTAGAAGGACATAGGTACAGTATAGACCTTATTGGTTCTTCAGAAAGGTACTCGCAACCGGAGTGTGTGCATGACAACATGTGTGAATGTAAACGAAGCAAAAGAAGTATGTAAGGATCGTAGCAATGGCGCTCTGTAGTTTTAGCCTGACCCCATGGGAAAAAGGCGTGAGCTTAGTATGATGTATCTGATCTGTATTTAATATATTATGTAAATTTATAGCCCACTACGTTAAAATATATTTTCTCTTTCTCAATCAACATAGGTAACAAAACCATATTATTACGCCTGTAATTCTAGTAGAGTTAAGCAGAGGTATGCCGTAGTCTACCTACATTTCGCACATTTAAGTTAGGGGGCGAGCCTATTGCCAAATCGCCTCTTGTTCTCTATCAAGTCCATTCATAGGTTGTTGGTTAGATACTTATGATTATTTTTAACGATAATGCCGCCCCTTTTAATAGCCTAATTAGCTTTTGAAGTTATTGTTTGTTAGTTTAATGGTGTACCATAAAGAATATATTTTATTTCTTTTTTAAAGTTTTCCGCCTTGTTTAAAATTCTATCTTGTAATCTGCATCGTAATTAACTGCAATATTTTGTATCCCGAAGATAATGTAGGTAGGTACTTAGAAAGATTTTTGATCCCATCGCATTTTGTTCAGCGATTAACTGGTATTCGTAGTGTCATGGTTACGGCTCAGCCTTGCCATGCTCTTGGGCTTAGGGTGTGTGTTCAAATCTGACCAACAGCTGAAAATAACTTTCGATTCTGAATACTTACGTATTTTCTAAGTTTGGCTTAGATATCATTGTAGGAAAACCTTTTTAGGAAAACTAGACTTACAGTTAAGTACTATAAGACTGAAATAGGCAGTTCATTTTAAGCAAGCATGGTGATCAGTGCTCTTCTGTAGGTACCAGAAGAGGCCGGCGACGCCCTGCAGTGGGACAGTTGATATTGGACAGTTGGAACAAGCTGGTATAATAATAATAATAATCGTTTATTTCAGGCATTAGCACCCATAAAATTACAAATTACATACCTACATAAAATTTAAAAATAAAACAAACAATAAACAAAGAAAGAAACAATAACCAAAAGAAAATAAAATAAAATTACATTACACTTCGCCAAGGAAGCCAGAACAAAATATGTCCCCTACTATTTGATAGCAGCTTGTTCCTGTGCCACCGGTTGTAACAAGGCTACAAAAACTAATATTATTAGGTAAACTTTTATCATTAAAGCTCACGGTCTTTGCTTTCAAGCCTGCTATTTTCTCTTACACTAAGTAGAATAGAATAAAACCTCAAACCCTAAACTCTTTATTGCACCTACAAATAAAATATTAACAAAGGATATCACAATGGGCTAGAAGCTGCTAGAAGCAAGATTTGAGTTGCATACCTACCTACTTACATCATATTTTTTTTCTTTTTCAGAAAAGGTGTTTTGCCCCCTGGCGCAGCGTTTTACAGAACCGATATTGTAGATAGATTGATGCATGAAGGCTTCAGCTTTGAAGTGTTAGGGAATAAAGTAGATTAAAACGCGCGTTGGCCACAATAAAAAAAAGAAAATCATCAGAGAAAGATTAGGATTTATACTGACTAGGAGTTTGGACAGCTAGTCAGTGCTTTCGAAGATATTTGGGTCATGGGTGGTATCGGCATCGGTAATTTGGTATTGTTCCTCGAGCTCCGCTTCTCGCGGTTATGTATTAACAGTCGATTTATTCTTTAAAATCACCCCGCAAATTGTTAGGTCTAGTTAGTCTAGTGACATCTACCTCAACACATGCGAACTAAACTGACAAATCCTTAAATCCCCGCGAATGAAAATGTCCAAGATCCCGACAACAGCCGTCGGGCAGTCCACCAAACACAACACACTGGTCAGACGATCCTCCCTTTTTAATGGGGATGATGAGGAACTTCAGACTGTTTGTCATACCCCTAAATTAAGTATGCAATGAACTGCCAATCTCTAGGTAAGGGATGACAGCTTACTTCGGTTTCACTTAACCTAAATTTTTATGGGGTTATTTTTACAGAATAAATAGCATTGTAGGCTTTCGTTTACTTGGCTTAAGTATTGTTTTTCAGTTGGGTGTGCACTAGGTATTTAAAAAAAAACAAGTGAATTAAACTGTAAGTTCGATTTTAAAATAAAAAAAATAATAATACAGAAGAAAGAATTTTATTTCTATCAACCTCTAATTTGATCGGGTTTCACGGGCGTACCGCGCAGTCATGGTTGGACCTTTACATTCTTTTGTCTGAATTTTGACTGGCCTGTTGGTCTAGTAGTTAGTGGCCTGACTGCTGAAGTCGTGGGTACGATTCTCACCCGGGACAAATGTTTGTGTGATGAGCGCGATCATTATCAGTTGTTTAGTACCCATAACACAGGTCTGCTTAGCTTGGGTCTAAATGGCGTTGTGTGAGAGTTGTGGAATATTTATAAAACGAAATAAAATTGTGTAATGGGCGGGAATCGTACTCACGGCCTTACGATCGCCAGCCCGACGCCTTAGCCATTGAGCTATTGTTTATTCGGCTTTCAGTCCACCCTTATTTTTTGTTTTCGTTTAGCGACGCTTATCTAACGTTCATGTCAATTATATTCATCTGTGTGTGGTGTGTCACTTTGTTTGAACTCTTTGAAAATGTGTATAGGATTTAGTGAACATTTCCAAAGAATTGTGAAAGTTGGAATAAGAAATAAAAAAAAAATTAGGTATTGTATGTACTTACACTAACATTGATTTTTATTTGTAGTGTCACGAAATAGGGATTTTATAAATCTAACCTAGGTATTACTTGGATGAATAAAAATCTTAAGAATATTTAATTTAATTTGAATTTGAGAATTAATACTTCGCTAATGCAGTATCAGTATCGCCTATGTACATTTGTGTGCTTGAAGCATAAATAAATAAATATCAACTATCGTCGTTCCGCAGAGGTCAATGGCGTTATCGTAATTCCCGAGAGGAAAATCACGTATTTTATAACGGCAGCAATTTTTAATCTGTGGTGGTCGTTTCACAATATTGCGTTATTCGTAACTCTGAGGTTATTTTACTTAAGTAGTATTTGTTTTGATAAGCTGTAGTGTTCGGTGTTCCTAGTTTTCTTGCATTTAAATACATAATAATATTTCGTCGTTAATTGTTTGATATTAGAAATAATAAAGATTTTAAAATAAACACAGTAAAACGTTACCTACTGCGTGATAAGTTAGCTTCGTAGGTAATTAAAACAAGTACCTACCTAAGTAGTTGAGCGCTACCTATAGGTACTTACTTCGTGGTGTAGGTACAGACAGTTATTATCAAGACGTTTATTACTTTGTAAATTACCTTCCTACCTGTGTCACGTACCGAATCTCAGCTAAGACTAATCGAGTTAGACTACAAGACAGGAGACTATTAGTGCGTAAACGTAAGTGCCCTCGCTCTCTCGTGTCGTATCTCAGATGGGAGGGCAATCCAGCAAGGGCAGCTCAGGCGCAGGTAGGTGTTGCCGCTTTTATTTTTGACTGTAGGTAAGTGTTACCAACCGTTCCAATTTCTTAAGACAGTCATGTCAAGATTTTAAGTCTGTTTTGCCATTTTTCGAAATCTCAGCACATTTAAGGAAAGCTTACAGACTCATAACAACATACTTATTACCTATGCGTTTCAAATAAGAATAGGAACGTCAATGACGTCTATCTGTCAATTTTATTAATGTCGCTTGAAAAGTACGGCCTGCAACGAAACCTTAATCGCGTATCAATTATTTTCTTTTTTAAGTTATTCAAAATGACGTCTTAAATTAATTAGTCTTGTGGAGAGCTTACGTTTTATTTAATAATTCTGTTTGTTACACGAATGTTTGTTGTTGTTGTTGATATTTGTTTTAGTTTTCATCTCCCTGACTGCTCGAAAATGTGTGAACGAGGCACTGTTTTGCATGGGAGGGCTCGAGAAATTTTCTCCAATGTAAACAAATACTTTGAGAGTACAATTTAAAGAAATATTCGTTCGTAATTCGAAAATAAATTATACTTATTTAGAAAAAACTTGTTTTGCTGATCTTACCCAATTTATTCGAATTGACAGCTATGACGTCACAACATGGCGCAAAGTCATTCCTATTCTCATTTGAGACGCATAGTAATGACAATAGTAGATAACTATAGCTACCTAATTATGAACTAAGTATAAAATATGCTTAGGTAGGTAGGTAATGTAATATTATTAGGTACCTAGGTTATAACTACCTACCTGCTTAACTTATTTCCAAACAAATGTGTTCTAAAGTCAGGTCTAGAAAAACAAAACATAGGTATTTGGTAAGTCATTACCTATAGCATAGAAAACATTTAAGTAGTTGTAAATATTTTGTGTGATTTCAGGTAAACAAGCTGCAAAAAGAATAGACAGCCCTAATGAAATTCTTCAAAAGGGTCTAGACCTTGTTACGAAAGCTGTGGAAGAGGACAATAATCGTAACTACGAAGTCGCTTTACGACTTTATGTGCAAGGTGTAATGTACATGCTTCATTTTTCCAAATATCATACAGAATTTGCAAACGTTAAAAAATCCATAAAAGTAAAGAGCGCACAATACATAGCAAGAATTCAGAAACTAAAGGCTTATCTTAATCGGATTCATGGTGTGGGATCGCTTGATGATTTGGAAACTCTATTAGAAAGCAATGTACTAAATATTGTAACTGAAATGATTTGTGTATGCGGAGATTTTATGGACCTTGAAGAACCTGAAATTGAAGAATAGTAGGTACATAAATGATATAAAAAAGCGCTAGAAACTAAATGGTACCCTACTTAAAATAAATTATATTACGAAAACTATTGCCTCTTTATGAATATTTTTAAAGCTTCCTCACTCCTAGTACTACAGCTTGGCAAAAAAGGGGCGCCACTGTCTTGTTCGTATGGCAACCCGTTGCAATTGCAACCGAATAGCGTACCAACCTTGATACTTAGCTTGTATTATCTATTTGTATATTTTTTTTTCGAATCAATAAGTTATCAGTAGTTTATTAAACAAGGACTCTCGACACGCAACTAATTACTAACCTAAAAAATAATATTTGAGCAAATACTCCCGAGTTCACAACATGGTTTAGAAATTGTAAAAAAAAAGAAAACATTATATTGTAAAACAAAATTCTATATTCTAGTAAATCTTCCTCTAAATATTCTACCCTGACTATGTCCAAGTCTTGGATAGAGCTGGCCGCAAATTCATCTGATTCAGAGGTGCTGCTGCTATCATCTTCTAGATATATGTAATCGCTCTGTTTCCTCTGACATAGGTATATTTTCATCATAGTAATTCTTTTCGATTTTTATTACATGTTGCCACGAGTTATTCCAATCCTCCTCGGTAATAGCTTGGAATGCACGTTCAGCTGCTTTCTGTAAAAACGAAATATTTCATTTATCTCTCAATATTAAAAGTAAATCATTTTTATCACATCCCGTTAATAAGCCGGATGTAGAAAAGACTCCTTTGTTTATCTCATTCCAGCACGATTCTTCTTATAATGCTAACAGATTTCCCTGAATTAAATAATAGATTTAGACTATGGCACAATCATTTCTTTTACATTTCTAATGCAAACGCTAGTTCTTTGCTTTGATATCACACTTAAAGTTTAAATTAAGTAGACATTGTATTTTCATTCACTTAAAAATCAAGTCACCAAAATATAATAATAATCTCGGCGCGCTATACCAGAGTAATGCAGAAAAAATTTAAGCATAACCTATGTGCTCGACATTTATTGATTAAAATTCCTACTTATTCCTTATACAAGCAAATTAATATAGCTTTGTATTCATCAATTAACACTTGATTTAGCTAAAATCAACAAAACAAACTCTTACATACCTGTCTTATCAGCGGTTCTTTACTAAACATTGTTAAGTTCAGAAAGAATAGTTTGGGACTCATGTTCCGCCAGACATCGCCTGTACACCTTGTAAATAACCTCCCTGCCAGCACTCCGAATGGTTTTATGAATTATTCTTCACTTTTACGTTTATTATTCAATGTTTGGTGGTCGAAATTAAAATTTTACGAACTCGTGAACTTTGTTTATTAAGACAAGACGTCATTATTTTGGAAATGTTGCCAACAGACAAAAATTTAGTTCCGTTTCTACTCTTTTTTGCCAAGCTGTAATTGATTTGCGGGTTTCGTTGCAGGCCGTACTTTTCAAGCGACATTTGACAGATAGAGGTCATTGACGTTCCTATTCTTATTTGAAACGCATAATAAGTAGGTACACATTGTTGTATTGAATTCCTATGCTCTAGTCGTATATACGTATATAAAAAAACATCACCAACTGCCAGAAAAAATGTGTCCTATCTTATCTAAATTATATTATTTAAAGGCTCACAAAATAAAATAAGACAATTTTCTGTTGACTGTGAACTGGATTCAACAAAAGAAATATTTTTTTAAATCTGGCAATTGATTGAGTGTAATATGTCATTCTATGTGACTAATACTGATTCTAATAATCGCCTGTATTGATATTTTAGTTTTTCGTCGCAATTAATGTGATTAAAGAAGAATTTTACTCAGTTTCTGCTTAAAATTAAGCATTAATAAACTGCCGTGGATGGTAAGCAATTATTTGATTGACTGAAACTTTGTTGTAACACCTGAATTCCATGGTCGTTTGGTCCGTGATCTCATTTAGTTGCCGAATTCGTCATTGGCCAAAAACTTTACAAATTGAACACATTAATTAATAAACACCTAGCCTAAGTTCATTTCTACTGAGCTAACGTTTTAAAGTTGTAGTTAACTAATAATGTTTTGCCAGAATTCGAACATTGTTTTGCTGGTCGTCTACAAAACATTTAGTAGGTACTTGTCTAATTTTTTTTTTCCTGCTTGTTGTCATTAGGCGTGTTCTCACACTTACGGAACAATGGTTCAATCTTGTGTATAGATTTTGAACTTAGGTACTATTTCAAACGTAATTGGTAGGTACTAGATGGTCTGGTCAAGACCATGTTTAGTGCTGAAATTGAAAGGCTGCCATTAGCAATGGCACATACTTACGTTAATTTGGGTCAACAACAGCTGACTTATGTTCAGGCAGCAGAGATAATCCTTTTAATAAATAGAATCAATCAAAATTTCTATTTATTTACTGCTATAAATACTATTTAGAAAAGGCTATTTTTTTTGCTTTTTGGACTGGACTTCTTTCATCAAAATCTATCCAAATCAAAAGTCTTTATTCAAATTAGGCAGAGTCAGCACTTTAAGAATGTCAAAAACATACATAAGTTTCCCAAAACGCCCACAGCCAACAAGATTCCATTGCTGGATTTAAGCTTCTAACAATATTTGTTGATATTATATTTAAAGATCATCTTTTTAGAAGCTAGAGTTACGAAGATACATATTTATTTATTTATTTATTAAAACTTTACGCACAAGTAAACAAAAACTGTACAAATGCAGACTTAATGCCTTAGGCTTCTAATGTAAAGAAAATTCTCTAAGTGAGCATTAATTGTCTATGTAAATGTATGTTTTGACACAAAGGTTAATATTTAGGTGGTGTAGTGTGTGTCCAGGTTATGTATAAATACAATTGCTATTTTATGATTTATTTAGACATGTATATTATTTACTTCATTTACCTCCTTGTGGATACCAACCCTGGATGGATGAGACATGTATGATGATTGGTAGACAATAATGTGAGAATCTTTGTAAGTCTATGAGAATGCCAAATTAAAAACTCAGGCCCAGCTATTAAAAACAATGGCCACATCTCACCAGTAAGCCGTCCAGGGCCCAACCAGTTAAGTTAGTTTATTTTGCTTGGTACTTTGCTGTAACATAGCATTACTCCCATAAACCCCTGATGGGCAGGGCACATATATACCTATATTACACTTACCCATATGGTCTATTTGCAGCATTAAATAAATAAATAAATAAATAAATATTCCACAACTTCTTCACACAACGCCATTTAGTCCCAAGCTAAGCTTGGAGCTTGTGTTATGGGTACTAAACAGCTGATAAACATACTTATATATTTCTAAATACATACATATTATAGATAAATTACACCCAGACACAGAACAAATGATCATGCTCATCACACAAACATTTGTCCTGGGTGGGAATCGAACCCACGACCTCCGGCATAGCAGTCAGGGTCACTAACTACTAGACCAACAGGCCAGTCGAACTATGTAGTACAGACGCCAGCACATCAAGTTACCCCAATGTGTCAAATTTCTTTGATCGTTTTTCAACTTTATGTCAAAGATCATAAGGTTCATTTTCAATTGGGAAATTTTGACACATTTGGGTAACTTGATGTGCTGGCGTCTGTACCTAATAAGTAAATTCTAATGAAGAAGACAAATTAAAAAATACTGGTATAGGTATTTTATTCTGTCTCATGTTTAAATTTAATATGTCCTTGTTTCTATCTTGTAGTTGTAGTTTGACAGTTGTGCAACTTAGGCTCTAGGTGGATAGACTGCATTTCAACTGCGCTTTGACTGTGACTCTATTATAATTGCACCCCAACTGCACATTTTAGTACAAACAGCAGTTGACAGTTTTATTGCAGTGGCACTAAACTTTACTTTTAAACTGTTAAGTTCCTGTGCATGTCCCAAATAAACATATTTTCTTTTCTTTCTTTCTATCAAACTGCAGGGAAACTGCAATTTGCAGTTAAAATACAATCTGTGTCTGTGTAGAGCCTTACTGTGACAAAAATGCTTACCCTTGTTTGTGACCTCTGAACATACCTGCATCCTCAAAATCGCATTCATAGGCAATTTGTTAACTACAGTAAATTACTTATTTAGAAATCTTCAAAAAGAATTAATTGTTTATAAAATATTGGTATTCTTAAATGATTAATTTTCATTGTTTGTTTAAAAGCTTCTTAATAGTAGATGCTTTTTAACTGCCTTCAGGAGGAGGTTCTCAAATCGATCAACTTTTTTTATGTGTTTATTCACCTTTTACTTGACTGTTTCTTAACTCAAACTTGATTGAGAAATGTATACTAAAATGAGGAATCCAATTCAGCTTTGTAGGGATATTCATTCATTAAACCCCAAGACGACACCGGTGTCCGCAATGTCATTGTCTTTCTATTGCAATTGAAAGGTTAAACAACCAAAGTGAGTTTGAGTGAAGTTGAAGGAAGGAGAATTAGATAGTAGTTTTTTCATGTTTGTGTGGTTAAAGTAAAAGTGGTTGTGTATGTTAAAGAAAAATGTGGTTTAAAAGTTAGTCTATTATGTAATGGTTATCATTATGTTCAAAATAAGTTGTACATCATCATTATCTCTCTAACCTTTCTCCAACTATGTTAGGGTTGGATTTTAGTCTAACTGGGTGTAGCTGAATACCGGTGATTTACATGGAGCAACTGCTTATCTTACTTCCACAATTCAGTCAGTGACTGGAGAAAAATATCCCTTGGTTAAACTGTTTGTCAGGCTTTAAAATAAGCAGCATTTTCCTATGTGGCGAGATAGATGTTGCTATAAGTTAAGTGTTTTAAATGGAGCCAATGCCGATTAGAGCTTCACAATATACATACTAGATAAAATTATGCCCTCTCCCTCCCCAATCTATATATTACCAAAAACTGTATATATTATCAAAATGAAATGCTTTTAGACAATGTTATGTTATTATGTTTGACATGGATAAAAAAGTTTCTTTCTAATATGCAATCTTTGTTTTTGATTTAAAATAATTAAGTGACCATCATAATAAAACATTTAAGTATACAATTTGTTTTCAGGTAAACATTTGGTAAAGGAGAATGGCGTCATCCAATACTTTGCAAAAGGCTATTGACCTTGTCACTAAGGCTACCGAAGAAGACAAAAATAAGAATTATGAAGAAGCATTACGTCTGTATGAGCATGGTGTAGAATACTTTCTTCACGCTGTCAAATATGAAGCACAAGGCGAACGTGCTAAAGAAAGCATAAGAGCGAAGTGTCTGCAGTACCTGGATAGAGCTGAAAAACTCAAGGAGTATCTCAAAAAGGATAGTAAGAAAAAGCCCGTTAAGGATGGCGAATCCAACTCGAAAAGTGACGATAAAAAGAGCGACAGCGACAGTGATTCTGACGATCCAGAGAAGAAAAAGCTTCAAGGAAAACTTGAAGGGGCCATTGTTGTAGAAAAACCACATGTCAAATGGAGTGATGTTGCTGGTTTAGAGGCAGCTAAAGAAGCTCTGAAGGAAGCTGTAATCCTCCCCATTAAATTCCCTCATCTCTTCACTGGCAAAAGAATACCCTGGAAGGGAATATTGCTTTTTGGACCTCCTGGTACTGGTAAATCATACTTAGCAAAAGCAGTGGCCACTGAAGCAAACAACTCAACATTTTTCTCTGTTTCATCTTCAGATCTTGTTTCGAAATGGCTTGGCGAGTCTGAGAAGTTGGTAAGGAATCTTTTTGACCTGGCTCGCCAACACAAACCAAGTATCATATTCATTGATGAAATTGATTCTTTATGCTCATCTCGTTCCGACAATGAGTCTGAGTCGGCCCGACGTATTAAAACTGAATTTCTTGTACAAATGCAGGGTGTAGGCAATGACATGGATGGTATTTTAGTTCTCGGCGCTACGAATATCCCGTGGGTGCTCGATTCTGCCATTAGAAGGCGTTTTGAGAAGCGTATCTACATCGCCCTCCCGGAAGAACACGCGCGTTTGGACATGTTCAAACTTCATATGGGAAATACCAGACATCAACTCACTGAGCAGGATTTAAAGGTGCTAGCTGCTAAAACTGAAGGATACTCTGGTGCTGATATATGTATTGTGGTTCGAGATGCATTGATGCAGCCTGTACGTAAAGTACAGTCAGCTACACACTTCAAGAGAGTATCTGGTCCAAGCCCAATAGACCCCAATGTTATTGTCAATGATCTTTTAACTCCATGCTCTCCTGGTGACCCAGGTGCTATGGAGATGACTTGGATGGATGTCCCTAGCGATAAATTGAATGAACCTTCAGTCACCATGTCTGACATGCTTCGATCCCTTGCAATATCGAAACCTACTGTGAATGATGAGGATATGGTTAGGCTTAGGAAATTCATGGAAGATTTTGGTCAGGAAGGATAGATTTATGCATTTTACTTATTCAAAGATATACGATATTGGCTATATTTTACTGTAGTTAATTCACAGTGCCTAATGTGTTGCAAATGTAGTCTTTTTATTTTTATAAATTTTTCAATCTAGAGTAGATCACGCAACATGTAATAATAGCTGTAGCAATTATTGTTCAGTGGTAAATAATTGTATCACATGTTCTCAGCTTGTAATTTCATTTACTGTGATTTTCAGGCAGTTTAAATGTGTGGTGTGTTACAGCTTAAAGAATTTATGTCTACAATAATTTTGATAGTGTTAAAAGTTTGAATAATAAAATAATGCCTTTACTGTATTTCAAGTAATAAATTAGTATACATTTCTAGGTATTTTTTAAGAAACTTGGTCCATAAATGAGTTGACATGTTTTTTGTTAATATGCTGGACATAAGAGAAATATATTTGGATTAGAGAACTAACAGCAGAACCTGAATTGCATATAAAGTTTAAGAGAGGCCCAGTTATACTTGAAATTACAATCCACTTTGTCTAGCACTGGTTACAGTATAAATATCTTCACATCAAGCTTCTTCTCACCCACGTCCTCCAATCGCATTGTTAATGTTAAATAGTTTCACGCTAATTGATCAATTACGTTAAGCATTAAAGCTAGTTAAATAATATTGCTTTCTTCAGAATTAGTATTAATTATAATAACAAAGTATATTTCTATAAACTATGAACTGTTTTGTAATGTGAAAGGCTTATTGTTCCCCAATTTTAATAGAAAGTACCATGTCTAGATTGTTCACTTCAAATAGGTAATTAATTGTGCAACATTTTTATTTAGGCTACAGGGTCCTATCAAAATATAGTAAAATGCATCTTCCATATTGAAATTTTAAAGTACCTAACTAAGTATATTCATTGTGATATTGGCATTTTTGTTCTAATGTTAACCTCCTTTGAATTCTGTATATAAAAGGGCATCTTCCACTTAGGTATTTATACATAGTTCTCATTTAGTAACAAATACTAAAATAATATTTTTGCACTTAAATATTATTAGTATCTCAGTTTTCGTATGATTTTGCAAACTATCGTAATGTACTTTTAGTTTTGATCTTGTGTAGTGTAAACATTTTGTTCGTTCATTCTTTTGTATATTGTTAAACATAAGTGATTACATATTATAATGTTCTAAAATATTGTGTTTATTATTTGGACTGGTGAGAGAACAATGAAACAGCGCATTTACAAATGTATCTTTATTTACATTAGATATATTTAAATATGAAACTATCACGATATCTTAACACAAACAATGTTGAGCGTTATCATTATTAGCAAACTAAATGATTTGTTCCAGCTTGAAGAGTTTATTTCTGAAAAGTAAGATAATAATTGGTTAATAAAAGCAAAAATAGGTACTTGATGACCTTTAAATCTGTTGGTAGATAGCCCCGAACAAATTGCGTTATCAGCGCGATATTTTATACTAGCTTTTGCCCGCGACTTTGTACGCGGATTCTGTTGCTTAAGCCAGCGACAACGGGGTCGTCAAAATCGAAAATCTGAAACGTCTGATGTCGAATTCTAAAAGCTCGAAGACGGGAAAACAATGGGGTGCGCGAGGCGATTCAAGACGTTCCAGATTTTTTATTTTTATTGGTCATCAGGAAATGCCATCAGACTTAACATTTTTTGCTAAGGTGCCATTTCTATTATATACATTTATGTTATATTGTCGCTGGGCTTTGGAGTTCCACTACAGATGCTCCAGATCTTCAAATTCAGTCTTACAGCAAACGCTCTTCACGTGGAATAGTTTTTGCAATGGCACCATTTTTATATCTCTTTTACTTTAGGTGTTCCATTTTCCAAAATAAATTATAGCCTATATGTTGCGTGACGTTCACGATCAGCGGTCAGTCGCGCATCTCCTTCCTCCACTTATCTCTAGAGTCGATGCGTATATACGCTGAAAACTCAAGCGTCATGCTCTTTCCGTGAACGTCTTCAACTCGCCAGACAGACAGCCCTCACATATTTTTCACTGGTCTCTAGAGACCTGGATGTAGATGCGTAAATACGCTGAGAATGCAGGCGTGCTTTGCGATCCGAAGAAGTTTCCACGGAGCGAGTTGCAGCCTCATGTTCTCAAACATCAAGTCTCTCCTAACGCTCTTCGGTAGATTGTTGGGATCTTATGATCTTAAATCATTTAGCACCTTTGGAACATTGGGAAAGATTTGACCTCTTTCTAGGCATGGTTATAGTTTTATTGTGAAGATACCTGATCAATTAAAATGTAAGTGGCTACATGCTCCCCTGCGTTACCTGGTAGACTACCGTGTCACGAAGATACATGGAAAAGGAAATTAAACACTCAAATAACATAAGCCCGAAGGCATATTTATTCGATAAAAAAAAATGGGAGTTTTGGCCAGTAGAGTCTAATTTTCAATGATATACCTACCATCGTCATCGAAAATCATTCCTGAACTGTTCCCGCCTTCACCGCGTGGAGGTACCTACTCTCAGCTTATGTTATTTTATAATTATGCAGTAAAATTAGTGATAGCTTTAATTTCCATATCAAATGTTTCTGATCTTCGATTTTTATAAGTCAACAGGAAATGCCTATCAGACCGAACAACTTTTGCTAAGACGTCATTCCTATGTGCGTTATGGTGTAGCTGGGCTCTTGGAGTTCCACAACAGGTGTTCCAGATCTTATTCTCTTAGCAGAAAATGCTCATCACGTGGAACAATTTTTGCTATGGTACCATTTCGTCGTATCCTACGAATAGGGGCGTAACTGCATAATAGCTACTTTTCAGGAGACACTTTTTTGTGATTATTTAAATTACTTATGAACAGTTATGTGTTTGTGGTTCCATATAATGTGTATGGCTATCATATGGTTCGACTAGCATTTTTTTAATAAATTACCTTTATATTTTATACGCATTTTGTCCCTTAAATCCTTATTCTCAGTTGTGTTAAGGCAAAGTAGGGTTGGACTTGAGCAATAAGTTACATTACGCCTTTTATCTGCGGAAATAATTAGGTCACAGTCGCCATAATAAAAGACAAAAACATAGTTTGAACGTAGAAAAAAGACACAAACGTAATTAGGTCTTAGTCTCTTCTATACATATCCAATTTAGCCATTCCATAGAACACGGCCACAATCACCATAAGGGCTTTTTTCAATGTACCCATTAGTGGCCGAGCGGCGCTTGCACGTTGCCCGGCGCCCGCGCACCCTCACTACTCGCGAAGAAAGAGGGCGCGACGGCTATTGTGGCTTTATTCTTCGTTGAAAACGTAGTGCTTATAATTGTGGCTTTTTAGAAAACCTAATTATTTGATAACTTTTACCGTTTTTAATTGTTTTGTTGAACTGATTACATGTGGCATTATGAGTAGAATTGAATAATGCAATAAAAAAAGAAAGCCCTTAAGTTCGTTAGGGCACTATTCGTAGGATACGACGATTTTTGTATCTCCTATAGTTTAGCTGGTCTGTTGCGGTTCTGCATCAGGTGTTCAAGTTTCCAAGATACATTATAGCCAATGTGTTGCCCAGACTTAATATCTATACAACAAAAAAATAATCAGTCGATAATCTCACGAAAATGATCTCTTTAACATTTCTCCGCGTCCAGATTGAGAAGAGGTGGTTAGTAAAGATCCATGCGAATCAAAAGCGGGCCAAAAGTAGTGTAATAATAAAGTGATTCTTAGTTTCAGAAGCTTTACCTATGACGACAGTGCGTTCTCTTCTATGCGTTCCTATAGTGGCTATGCATTTGAGTTTCATGCGTTGCTTTGTGGGTGCTCTCAGCCCTAGCGTAGACACCAATAGCCCTTGAGGTGCAGGCTCTGCCCCGAAAGCTATCAGCCACGATCTATCTGTGATCTAAAAAATAAAATAAACTGGTAAGCAGTTTGCAGGTATAGGTAATTTAGGTACTTAAGTATTTTTCTGATCAAACTGCCTCCTATACCTACCTGCGATAGAAATTGCTGAAGATACCGGCAGCTTTGTTTGCCCGACCTTAAAAAAAACTCAGGTTACCTACCACGTGAAGAGATACCTACTTGAAAAATTCAGTTTAGCTTGATGAACATATCGTCATTGAATGTTTAGGCTGCAGGCAGTGCCGGTCTATGTCTATCCTAGTAAAAAACTATCAGGCAGGCATAGGAGGCGCATTGCGCATCCTCTGTTATTACCTTCTGCCCATCAATGAGCCACTGTAGGTCTGGTGCTGGAAACGACTTGGCTGAAGAGCAGTTCACATCCAGTGGCTCTTGTAGTTGATACGCTCGCTCGTGGCCCGTGATGCGTGGAGTTTCGCGGGGGAAATCTGTAATGACAAGGCACCAAGTTGATTAATATTTTTTTTTTGCTTTGTGCTTCGGAACCTATATAGTAACCTATATTGGTAGGTATTTATGTATCTGCATAGGTACCCAAACCTACACACCCAGACATGGAACACTTTATTCGTCCAAAAAAAAGATAGTAGGTAGTACCTATCTGTTATAGAAAAACTTATAGGTAACATCTCTCTCTCTGGTCGTGGGTTAAAAAACGGCATAAGATGATAGGAATCAGAGAAATAAGAAGATTCTCAGGTTCAATAGATATTGCCATGACACGATAGAAATAACTACCTAAGTAGGTAGTTCCAGCTTCACTTGTGTCAAGTTTGAGTGTACCTACCTCATAGGTAGGTACCTATTGGCCTAGGTACCTACCTCCTTAGATCTTAATTAGGTAATCAAGTTGATCGCTTGTAACAAATGACCTTGCGGTTCACGATAATGAACCTTGCAACTTCATGCTAAAATTATGGCAACATTCTTGATAGCATAATGTGCAGAACACTGAACTTATTCCAGGTCAGCACGTAAACAAAAAAAGGGGCACTTTAAGATTGTTTCCCTGGGCGTCAACATTTCTGCAGCGGTCCTGGTTATTCCTGGGAATAACCAGGACCGCTTCAGAAATGCAAAGGCCAGATGGAAAATGAAAAAAACTGACAATGATCATGCTCGATATACATCGAGACCTTTTTTAGATAGTCTTTTTTGTACCTGTTATACCTATAACTAGTTTAAAATGTATCGATCCGTATCTTCGTCTAGACTGTAAATCCCTCACGCTGTACAGTTCAATACTTTTTGAACCGCGCTTTGGTGAACGTGACGGGAGTCACGTGTATTAATAGAAGACTTGAAAGAGCTGAACACATTAGTTATTCCTCTCTCAGTTTATGTAAGTAGTTCAAGCTCGGTCGGTCTCACTTGTGGTGAATCAGTTAGCTATCGAAATGCAACGTGCATATGGTCGGTCATGGTCTGAGTTTGGACGCCAGGTGCAAGCAATTATAGCCTTAAGGGAGAACTAGAACTGATACCAGTCGGTGTCAGCTCCAGTGAATATTGTTCGTTCGTTAATCAGTGTACAGTCTTAAACTGATATACTTTCTTCCTCCTGCAACAGATTGGTAGTCAATTCGGTGACGAAAGGGTTTTGCTTGAGCTCCCTAAAATAATTTGAGCTACACGATGACTAAAAGCGTGCATGCCGCCTATCGATACAGGTCAACTCAAAGCTGAATTGATTCTTTCTTCAGAAGGTTTTTCCAGACTTTGTCCTAGCATAATATATTATACAATCACATGCCTGGACTTTAAAAGAAACCATGATCCCTGAGTTTATTTCGGAATTTCTTCTCAGGAATCATTTTGGCAATGGCGTATCCAAACTTTTTGTCTGAAATGTTTGCGTATACTTTTAATATTTTTTTCGTACCACTTGCTCAAAAAAGTGACATTCTATGCCACAAAAAGCGAACATAACAATAGTCATTTTTAATCTGTTATAAACAGGGAAAGAAAATTGTACTGGATTTCATTCATCCCCTAGGGAGAGAATGTGATTTAAATTTGGAATACTTACCGAAATTTAAACTGAACTACATCTGTGTTTACACCATTGAGTTTGTATTTATAGCATTATACATCTTTTTGAAAAAGGCATACTTACGCGTTTATTATGCAGTTATGATTATTAATTAAATAAAATTACGAAAACCGACGAGGCCGTATGAGCTTGATGCCTTTGCTTTTCCGAAAAAAAAATATTAATGTAGGAATTTACCGCGTTTTTGTTTTCTTCAAATCATGGAGCAAACAACCGGGTTGTTTGCTTCATGCTTCAAATATTTAAACGTTAAGCTTATTTTAATTTATTTTTATAAATAAGTTAATGTTCTAAAAATACGTCTACTTTTAATTGTCATTATTTTTAATAAATGCTTTTATCATATTATTATTGTGTTATTTTTTTCGCAAATGGTACGAAAAGTAGAGTATTTTCCTCGGTGATAAAGCTGTCTTAGTCTTGGGTGAAATTAAATCCCTCGCTACACTCAGGACTCGTCTTAAATCCCTCGCTTCGCTCGAGATTTAAATCGTCACCCGCGACAGAAGACACTGCTTTATCCCCTTGGTTAATAATCTACTATTTCGTACCACTTGCTCAAAAAAGTGACATTCTATGCCACAAAAAGCGAACATAACAATAGTCATTTTTTATCTGTTAAAAACAGGGAAAGAAAGTTGTACTGGATTTCATTTATCCCCTAGGGAGAGAATGTGATTTAAATTTGGAATAAGTACTTACCGAAATTTATACTGAACTACATTTACACAATTGAGTTTGTTTATAAAGCATTACACATCTTTTTGAAAAAGGAATACGCATTTATTACGCAGTTAGGATTATTAATTAAATAAAATTACGAAAACCGACGAGGCCGTATGAGCTTGATGCCTTTGCTTTTCCGACAAAAAAATATTAATCTAGGAATTTGCCGCGTTTTTGTTTTCTTCAAATATATAAACGTTAAGTTTATTTTAATTTATTTTTATAAATAAGTTAATATTCTAAAAATACGTTTACTTTTCTGTCATTATTTTTAATAAATGCTTATCTCATATTAATGTGTTAATTTTTTCGCAAATGGTACGAAAAGTAGAGTATTTTCCTCGGTGATAAAGCTGTCTTAGTCTTGGGTGAACTTAAATCCCTCGCTACACTCAGGACTCGTCTTAAATCCCTCGCTTCGCTCGTGATTTAAGTTTTTAACACCCTCGCTGCGCTCGGGAGTAATCCTCGAGTCCTTCGTTACGCTCGCGATATAAATCGTCACCCGCGACAGAAGACACTGCTTTATCCCCTTGGTTAATAATCTACTAATAACTACCCTCACTATTTTTTGTAATCATATCAGCAAATGTTCAAATTATACCCTCATAGTTTTAGACTCTTATAACCATTCTCACAGTTTTATGTTTTATTTTGTTTAAGAATGTAATACAAACAGTGTGTAATTGTGTAGAAGTGTGTAAGTGTTTGTGCACGAGGAAGACTAGCCTACCGTGATACAGTTTTCACTAGAACGGAGGTCAGTGTGAATCAAAATCAAACAATCACTATACGTACCTACACAGGTATTTATAACCGCCGCAATTTTGTATGATTATATAGAGACAAATCATAGAACTGTTGGGATTTTGTATTTAAGGCAATTTAAGGTTTTTCTTATATTCTGTCAATAAACTTTTTTGCTTTACTTTTTACTTTTTAGTCTGTCTCTGCATCACCTTAAGGTCCGCCATCATATAGTTTTATTACTTGTGTATAAAGTTTTAATAAATATATAAATAAGATAACTTCTGTACTTACAGTAGACTTCCATAAAGGCTTCGGTTTGCGCTGAGTGGAAAGAAGGGGCTTCCTCCGACACCTCGCAGCGGTACAACCCTCGAGATTTGAGCGTCAGCTCTCGGAGGTGAACGCGACGTGCTGTTGATTTCTCCAACTACAGAAGGTAAGTGAGTATAGCCACACAATAATTATTTTAAGGTACTTATTACGTAAAAAGAAAATACGAAACAAATGGTAATCAACGCTCTTTAAGAGTATAATAACAAAACACTTCGCCTGTATTCTCCAAAGGGTCAGACTGAGGTTACGTAGGTACGTGTTGTAGTACACACACATTACGCTAGTTTTATTTAAGTCCCATGTAATAGGGGTGCAAGCCTATTGCCATCAAACGGACAATAACGCCGGACTGCTCCTGAAAAATTCGAGATGTAAAATCCCAATAACACTTTGCCTGATCCGGGAATCGAACTCAGAACCTAATGCCAGTGGCAGTGCTCGGTAATGAGTTAGTGACACTAACACGCGCAGCAGTCGGCCAGGTAGTAATTCCGTCCCCTAATTGGCTTAGCTCAATTCCAATAAAAACAACACATACTCAAACAAAAAAAACAACAAAATTAAATGTAAAAATAATTTCTTAATTAAATAAATATTTAACAACTTTTACACAACCCCATCTAGTCCCAAGCTAAGCAGAGTTTGTGTTATGGGTACTAAATAAATGAAAAACATTATATATGACTAACGCCCGATATTAATATTCTATCTCAATCCAAATCCCGCTCCCTTGTTTTTGACGGCTGCTTCTGATTGGACATCTTTAAGACTCGGATAGGCGAATTTGGTCGTTGATTGGTTACAGACAAAGATCGGGATCAAGATAGCAACCGAGATAGATTATTAATATCCAGCATAAATAAATACGTATTAAAGATAAATTACACCCAGACACAGAACAAATGATCGTGCTCGTCACAAAGACATTTGTCCTGGGTGGGAATCGAACCCACGACCTCCGGCATAGCAGTCAGGGTCTCTAACTACTAGACCAACAGGCCAATCGAAAATAAGTAAAATAATACATAAATAAATAATAAAACAAAAGAAAAGTAAGCTAATAATACCTAGTCTTGAAACTCACGTCAACTTTGACCCCATCAAGTTTATGTGCGTGTTGCGGAGGTCTGAGTCTCGGCATGTATCGGTAGAACTCCTCGTTGTCCCTGTACCACTTGACGGAGTACAGTCGGCCCCCCTCCAGATCGTAGTCACACGTCAGGGTAGAAGCCTCCCCCCGTTGCTTCAGGTTTGGTACTGATATGCCGACTATGCGGAGGCAAATGCATACTGTGAAGGATGGGAGAAAATTTTGATTGTTGAAATAGAATAAATACGATGTTCCTGTTATTACATTAAATGATTAGCAGCAAGAGTTGAATAGGATACTCGTTATTGTACACCACAAAATCTCCTCAAGATTCCTCTGTAAGTGTTTTAATCTATAATTTCCTCTATAATTTCAGGGCAAATCATACAATAAGTCTAATGTGTCCCTTATTAAATGATATAAACACTTCTCACCAGTCAGAGATATAAGAAAGGGTTAACTAAAAAGTCTTTTACATTCCTACTGTTGGGACATCAACCACCTTCCTGGAAGCCACCAAATTATTGTTATATTTTGGCCAATTTAGGCATTACCGTTATAAATTATAGCCTATATGTTATCTTGATTTATAATTAACATAACTGTTTAATTTCATTGTCATCCATTCAGTATTTTTTGCGTGAAAGAGTAACAAATATCCACACTCTCTCTCTATCAAACAAACTTCGACATTTATAATTTGAAGTATAATATTAAATAGGTAAATTGAGATCTAGCATAAAAAATCAGAGAAAATCAATCTCTAACATTTGCCGTACTTTAATTTACGCTAAAACATTAGTAAGGTACATTTTAGTAACTGTAAACTGGAATGAATGAATAGGGTGTGCAATAATAAGCTTTATTTTATTCTATGACAAATGGGAGGACATCCCCCATAAGGCCAATACAAACGTTTACAATGCGCTGATATGACGTTAGTGTAATCGTTGTCCAAAGTCCACACTACCGTAGTATGATAGAATAGATACTAGAGTAAACTAAATGGAATGTTTGATTGTTTGTAATTCAGCGCGGACGTTCCGAGTGAAAATGTAGATTAACCTAGTAATTTCATAATTATTTAAGGTTTAACATTTTGTGTAATCGTGATAAAAATATTAAGCATTGGAAAAAAAAATAGATAGTTAATTAAACCTGTATTATTGATAAATCGACTTATTTAAATTAGGCACTTACAGTACACACATATATACAAAATAATTGAGAGAGCACGCCATTACATGGAATACGCCACTATTACATGCGAAAGTAGTAAAACAGCTTCTATTTTTTTATTTTGTTGCTTAAATATAACACTTGTTACCTTTTATGTAAGAGAATAAAAAATAACAAAACACAATCAAACTTCCCATCTTCACTTAATTATCACAATGAGCACTACACACTTCTTCATTACAAAACTTGACATGAAGAGCTCCACATATTTATCATAAAGTAATTTTAACAACTCCAACAATTGAAAGTAGGTCACATTGTTATTCGCAACTTTCGTAGCTTCGCAAAATTTGATATTCCGTAGAGTGCGCCCGTTTCGTAGCACGTAGCGAATGCAACTGTTGCTACGCCGCGTGAGGAGCTACGCGACCGACTCGTAGAGCTACGGAGGCTCCAGTTGTGGCACACACGAAATAATTTAAGCCGGGAGGTTTCTGTAAAACAATTTACGCCAGTCCTTTAGTGTCATAATGAAGCTGTAGGAGAGGGACGGAAGATTACGAGTGTTTACATTTGGTATAATATTTTGATACTGAAGCGTACGACCCCATTACGTAAATGTAAATGTACATAGTTCATTGCATTCATGGAATTAGAATTTCAGGGAACAAATACGTCACAAATAAAAGCAGGAACCTAAGCAGGTACCTAATTTTATATTCTTAGTTTATATTATTAAGTATACTAAGTTTAGCCATTTATATTAGGCTTAGTTAATGGTTTATATTGTGTCTTTATTTGTATGAGTGAAAATAAAATGAAATAAATAATCTGTTAGTAGGAATTGATAGAATGCGTGTAATGGCTCTAAATGATTTAGCTTTGCTGGTTGACTAATTCATATGTAATATTTAAAGTTACTAAATGTCGCAATTCAAGCATACATTTTGATAATAACCACAGTTCACTATATCTAGTTAACTATCTGAGAGTCCGCCGCTCCTTGCTTTATGAGGCACTTAGTGCCAGATAGTGTTTATTACGAAACACAAGCACTTGAGTACCAGTCGTAACCATGTACCTACGAGTAACAAATAATGTGCAGTTATGTTCAGTAATTGAAATAATATTGTTTACTTCAATGTTGGGAGGATAAATCTAAAGTCACTAATATTATATAAACACTACTACTGATACGACTTTGAATACTATCGCTTTAGCAGTCCATTATTTTAATCATTTTAGAAGTAATTAATTAATTAATTAAAGATACTCCGCAACTCCACGTCAAAGCGCGTATTTTGCGTATGGGCTATAATCTACCACGCGGGCCCAGTGCGAATTGGTAGATGTCACATGTCTTCGAACTTTTTGGTTCTAGGACATGCCGGTTTCCTCACGATGTTTTTCTTAACCGTTTTTGAGAGCAGTGGTGATGAAATAAATTACACAAAGTAATGTACCTGCCTGGGTTTGAACCCACGACTTACTGTTCGTAAGTCGGGGCCGCCAGCACTGGGCCACCGCTGCTCTCTTCACTTTAGAAGTACCTAATACAAAAAAATAAGTTGTCCTAAAAAAATATTTATTTAAAACGAGTATTTTCTATTTTTATTTAGAAAGGTCTTCAGACTTGTGTAGGTCTGGTATAAATAGATATATCCAATCTATTTATACCAATAAACTTAGGAATGATGATGATGTAAAAATTACTTGAAGAACCTATTCATATTTGTTATAATATTTGTTAAACAATGGCATAAAAACGTTCTGAGTTACACTTACTTATAGCACCCTTAAAACTTAGACATAACTGAAATCTATTATTCAAATGGTCAACACACAGTAAGAAGTCTTTGGTTAAGTAATTAAAAGTGTGGTTGTATGAGGAAAAGCCCATTCCCCTGCAGTGATATAAATAAAGGTCGATATCATAATAAGCGCCCAATTAATCCTTTAAAAACAATAACCGTCGGATAATAAAACCTTCTTGGTAACAATGATTTAATAAACCCGATATTTTCGTGATTACCCTCGTAATTTAATTAAACATTAATACTAAAGTAATAACGCGTTGGATAAACATAATTAAAAATGCCTCTGGCAGGTAATTGCGTTCACCAAATTACCGTTGTAATACGAGTAATTAAAATTAATCACCAATTAAATTGGAGTAATCTATTATTTTAATGGCAGCAGAATGGATGCGGTTGAGTTGTACACTATGTTTAAAGGTTGAAGTAGTCGATAAATAACTGTAACGTAGGTACGTCACTACAAACATCATATCGAACCATGCATGTATGATTGTAATTGATGCAATAAACCTTCACGTTCCTACGTAATGAAAACTGACAATAGGTATAATACCTATTTTTCTAAAAGATCATAGGTGATATTTATAATCCTAACTAGCGAAATTTGGGTGTGTGTGTGAGCAGAAGGCTTAGTAGGGTGTGCCTACAGCACTCCTCTGACAAATCCTATGGAGACTAGCAGAGATGGTGTTAATTTTTTTTATATTATATTGAAAGGATATATATTATGAGTAGGCAGTTAGCCTATCAGATCTTTACTTCTAATTTATGAATACAATAAAAATAACTGGTTTTCATGTCAGGCAGAATAAAAGAAACGATGCAGTAATGTCCACGAAAATCAACCACTATTTATTACTTCTCTGACATAAAATGTAACAAAATTATGCAAAAACTTACCTATCCGCGGAGATCGTTACGGAGTTCAAAGGAATTTCTCCGGCGCCAATAAATTCAAGTTGAAACTCTCTGTACAAATGCTGCCTGGACTTCTAAATTGGCAGAGACTTTGTTATTTTAACTCTTCTTTTGCGGTAGACTACTGTTTTGTGAAACTTGTTATCCAATGTATGGAGGATTAACAATTACGGTCTAAAACGCGCTGAGAATGTTTGCACGACACAGGTCAAACTGGCACGACATATATAAAGTCTAATATTTTATAAACTTGGATTCAAATGTAAAATATACAAACAGGAACACTTTTATCTAAAAAAACGTCAACCCTAAAAAAGGTAAATACCCCTTTCACAAAACAAAACAACTCTTGAGATACATGTTCTCTTATATGGAATATTAATGATTTCTTCACTCACATATTTTAATGGTCAGATGCGATGCAAACTAATTCTATCATCTAACAACTAAATCGTCTTTGAGCGAATTGATTACAGTGGAAAATCAGTCAAAGTGATACAGTCAACTAATTGTTATTGTACTCTTTTACTTTGTAGCTTACTTGCTTTGTTTTCCACTGTGTAAAATGAAGGGTTTAGTATTAAAATCATGAAAGGATTTAATAAAGGGTCTATCTTCGACAGTCCTGTCACTTTCACAACAGAATTTCAATCAATCCAGGTGTATTGTCGATCCGGACACAAAGGTCGCATACGTTTATGTTATTAGTCCCTGATTACATTATACATTCATCGGAAGCCAGATTTACGTAAACAGCTTATTATGCGGTACCTCGTCGTAAATTGCATAGCACCATTCAAACATGGCCGACCCTGTGATATTCACGATTTAATTTACGCCAAAACTCGGCTTTTACGGTTTATTTTTCGAGCGAGTTTACGTGAAAAGGTTTTAATCAATTTACATTATTAAAAATGTTAGGGCGCATTATTAAGCGCATGAATTTGTGATCAGGGTGCACGTTTCTACCATCAATGCGCGGAGTTGTTCAATTTCAAGTTTTATCATTACAAATTAACGTATTTTTGATTTATTAAAATGTTTGATTAGACCAAGAGTTAAGGCTCGTAGTGAAAATCTTTAGACCCTCAATGCTTCCACAATAGTCCATGTCCAGCAGTAGGCGTCTTTTGGCATAACGATGATATGTTACAAACTCTTAAGTATTCTTTTGAATTTAGTCAAATACTTATTACCTTGTAAAAGTATTCCACAATAAGCACCAACTGTATTTTTTTGTTGTAATATTCAATAAAGTGACTCTTACTCTTGATAGAATTAATGCAGGTGGAATATACCGGTGTAGGAAGCCATAAGGAGTGGGTTACGTAATAACTGTCAGACCGACCCGAGTGAAAGGCAACAGGTAACCAGTAAAATATAGTATCATGTGCGGCACTTTAGCAGTGCGATATATTGTAGATTAGTGTAGCGAATCGTATAACAATAATGTATGCTATACTTTCTATATGTATATCTAATACCTATACTACTACTAGGTATCTCTACTTCTGTTCTACAACAATAATATTATGAAGAGGATTTAATATGATTTTTTGTTTCTTTATTTGTAAGAATTTAATTCAGAAACTACTTAACCGATTTTCTTGTGTATCATTTCAATTTTTTCGCATTTAGAAAGTTATACTTTTACGGCGTAATATAGTTTATAATAAATTACATTATGAAAATAAATTAATCTACAAAGGGGTGAAGGAGATCTTTAAGTTTAAAGGGAAAGGTAGGTCAAAGTGCTAGTATATGAATGTATTATTTTGTAGGAGACTTTTGCCTTAAGTAGACAAAAGGTCTGTATTTCAGGACACAAGAATGCTAGTCACGTAATTAAAAACTTTCAAATCTAGTCACAATTGGATCTCAGCGACTATTTAATGTCAGAAACTTGTCAAACATGTCGGGAAATTAGACGTATTTTTGACAGATTGCTACTGACATTCAAAGTCTTTATTTTTTTATTTTTTTATAATCGGGCATTGCCCCTCAGATCTACACTACACCCTTTTGGTTAAAAAACACATGCTTTACATTGTTTATTATCTTATCAGTGTTAGTTTGGCTTGATTAAAAGTCAGAAAAAATGAATTCTAATAGTTTTCAAGATACTATACTCCATGTTCATATCTAGACTCCATTATTTCTTAACTTGACATATTTTTACACTAGGTTACGATTAAAGTTTAAACTTTTACAGTTTTACGCTATTAAGTACGCTAACGCTTTCTTGCTGTGATCAATTTGCTCTTAAAAAATGCAAGGATCCCCTAAATCATCCTGCTGCTGTGCCAAGATTCTTATATATGTACTTCTTTTGGTTAGTTTACGTTCATATATCTGGTCATACACGCATGGTGGCGAATATTACCTCCCTGGTAACCAAGATCAGGGTTTGCCCTAGGGCGTCCCTTCGCACGGTTTCCACATAATATATAGATCTGATTTATTTGCCTTACCTTCTATTAGTTGCTTTTCCATTTTCTAAATCTTAACCTCTCCATATCTTCAAATTCAATCAACCATCTGAATTCTGAGCTATCTATGAGTCGCAACTAACAGAATCGGGTGTCGGCACTATCGCTCTGATCAAATTAACACTTTGTTCATATGAAGGTGCTTGCACCAAGCTGTAACACCGCGAGCTAAGAATTCCTTTGTTGTACGGCACAAAGAACAAGACAGTTTTATTGAAACTACTCGTTGATTAACGACACGCCACCGTTGTATAATTTTCTTGCGAGAAATACTTCTTGGCTGGTTTTTTTACAGAATTGTAAGCGCGTTTTGTTTCGTTACTGTTACTGTCTAGTGGTAGTTTAGTTAAGTTTAGATTTACTAGGCCGTCTCCACACTCGATAGGACCATGACCTCGATAGCCATCTTTAGCACTCCCAAAACGTTGGTAGCCTTTTCAGATTGCTGCAGGCTTTCGGGAGAGATAATCGAGAAAGGAGATGTTGTGCCCGTTGTTCTACCACACTCTTGCATAGCTCGTGCAACTGTTAACACTTTGTGGCTTTTCTTGAACTAGAAGTAACTATAGCACTACTGCTGAACAGAGGTCTTCGATTTTAATTCCTGGGTAGTGTTAATGGGTTATTCCAGCTGGGAATTCACAGTAGTCGGCCAAGTTTGGATTATTGTCAGGTTTGTGGTAATAGCCTCGCGCAAACGAGAATTAAACATAATAGGGCGAAATTATGTTCCATATTTGCATGCCTCTATAGAAACAAGTGAGTCGGATGTTTCCTTCTGTTATAAGTCATAGACGAGAAAAGTCTACTACCTAATTTGAAAGATTTGATTACAGTTCTCCGACGAGGTACCAGAATTCTAATATCATTGAAAGGTACGAAACTTTCGGCATATACCAACAAAAACTAATCAGCCTAATTTGGTTGATATACAAAGTGGTTTTATCTATTTATAACTAACACAAACGCGACTCATGACAATTTTCTATAGAACTCCACCAAACAGCATGTTTATTTCATCACCAAATCAAAATCTTCACAAATAAAATCCTCCAAACGCAACTTTACGTCTACGTTCGTTACCCATCCAAAGGAAGTATAAATCACTTCTAGGTAAAATATAGTTCGCCCTTAAAGACTGATGAGCCCCGTTACCTGAGTTTCGGTACTTCGGAAAACTATCAGGAAGCACTGAACGATTCTCCTTTAGAAACATACTGTGGGGAGAAGACTAATGACTTCATGGCAGATACAAGGAAGCTTTTGACGTGGAGATACCGAGGTTTGCTATTTAGGTAAATCGTTTCGCTTTTTGAATAGCTTATATCTATAAAATTATAATAATACCAGCCTGTTACTGTCCCACTGCAGGCAAAGGCCTCTTCTTATACAAATAAGGCTCTAACATTGATCACCACGCTTGCTCAAGGCGAATTGGCGATTTCAAACTTATATTAACTATAAGTCCAGGTTTCCTCACGATTTTTTATCCTTCACCGATGTCAATGATGTCTAAGATAAACTTAGAAAGTACATAATAATTATGAATTGAAAAAGTCACATCGGTACTTGCCCGGATTTGAACCACAACCTCGTGCATGAGAGGTAGGCGTTTTAACCTCTGGGCTATCACGACATTATGAACCATTCAACAACCAACCAACAAAAATTCAACCATTTCTCCAACCATTTTTTTTTCTTCTTCTATCATTTATAATAATATATCTTTACGTACTTTCAGCGTATTTTCAGCAACCGCACACAAAAGGAATCCTTACACTGGGTGATAGACAGACTCTTATATATTTAATTCCCGAAATATCTAGTTTGCGCAGAACCTTTGATGCTCGGGTTTGACTCTCATTCGGGCGGATTTTTATGTGTCCTGGCTTAATAAAATAAACTGTTTACCGGCATCACAACAACTACCTACTCCATACATATAGTAGCCAGAACACAGAGTTTTAATGTCAAAACAAAAAAGTGGGAGTGACTTGAGAATCTTCGACAATTCAAATAAAAACATAAATTTACATTGGGTTTAATTCATTAAATCCCAAGCGGACCGCGGCGTCCGCGCTGTCATTCTTTCTATTGTGTCTCTAATTAACACGATTCAAAGCTTAACCATAACTCTTCAGATAAATTATAATCGTGATATTAGTTGTATACATACTGATTATATTTGCATACACTATCACCAAACACACTAGACTAGTAGTGTGGTACCGGTTTTAATTAAACTTAACCCATTGAACGCAACATCACGTGCATACGCGCACAACACTACTTTTTAACTAGTTCCTGCTATCAGTTTACGGGTTAGAGTAATTGTTACTATGCTATGGTTACTTACTATAAGTTTGTTGATACTTAACACAGCGAAGGTTCAAGTTGTGAGTGAAACCAAATATTACGAGCTTATAAGCAATATTAAGTTTGCTAGTCAAAAGGAACGTGTATTATGTATAATCCAAGCATCTTGCTTGAGAGATGGCTCTAAAATAATGGTGAACTTTTATATACTATTATAGGTCCCTAGTAAGGTACACTTTAGCAAATTAGTAACGTGACCAAGGACCTGGCCTTTTTCTTTGGCTAAAGACTCAATCAAACCATTCGATGTATGATCTCGCTCATTAATCTGTATGTTCCTCATGATCGTTCTGAACAGGATAATATCTTAATAAGAGAGTTACCTCTGAATTGGTTTCGGAGTTTCTTCTCCGAGTATTCAGATATGAAACACCGATCACATCTAGTTTACTTAAAAAGTGTTTTGTTCGTTGTCAGGCAGGTACAAACGCCAGCACATCGAGCTACCGCAAACTGTCAAATTCTCCAAATTGAACATGAACGATAGGTAACGTATTTATAATAAAGTTGAGAAACTATCAAATAAATATGATTCGTTGGGATAGCTTAATGTGCCTCTGTGCTTTTTAAAAGCTGCAGTTCACCAAAATTATCATTATCATGTATTATGTCGAGTTAGCTTATAGGTTCGATATTAGTCTAAAAATAATTAAAAAAAAATCTTTTAAAAGTAGTGTGTATCTACTATGTAAAGATAAGATAAGATACCGGGCTGGTACCCGCAACTCCACATCAAAGCGCGTATTTTGTTTAGGTACTAAGTATTGGACATCCCTAATTCATTTATGATGCGATACGTGAATATAATGGTATGTAACTGGATGGAATTTAAATTATA
The DNA here is from genome assembly GCA_921972225.1 of Euplexia lucipara. Taxonomy (NCBI): domain Eukaryota; kingdom Metazoa; phylum Arthropoda; class Insecta; order Lepidoptera; family Noctuidae; genus Euplexia; species Euplexia lucipara. The sequence goes on along the minus strand of OV179152.1, from coordinate 14,249,049 downwards.
AAGATTTCCTTTTCGCCGTTAACGTTTGTCCGTCACGGTCTAGTTAGCAAAGCCCGCCTTATATCCTGGTTTATAATAAACATAAAGCATCCCCGGCGATTTATGCGAGTGTAAAATCGTTTCTCCCTTGTGTATTTTATTTATTTTTATAAAATATTGCTCATAAACTTTTAACATAAAACAAGGCAATTTTATTGGTTCGCCACGGCCAGCGATGCAATAAACAGGATATCGCCTCGTAAATTTATGTGGATTGATACTTTTGAATTGATACCGTCCGAGGACGGTGTCTAACGGCCTTTTGATGGCCAGTTATATTTAGTTCGCTATCTGTAGTTTTGGCAGCAGCAAGGGTCTTTTCACATTAGTATTTACTTGTATGGGGGAGCGAATCATCAACTTGAGTGGAGTTCCAAGTTTAAATAAAGAGCGGCCTGTTGGATGCTGATATTTATGGAAAATGTCCATTTTATCGTATTGCTGCCCCATTTCGTTACTGTAAGTATCACTTCGTTTTCTAATATTTGGTATATTTTGATCCAAATAGATCGTGGCCCAGCTAAATAATGTGTAATTGGTTCTATGTTCCGAATCCCACATTATTGTAGGTATTGTCCTCTCCAGCTCATATTTGTTAGATTATGATTACAGATTTGAGAAAAATTAAGGTGCATGAGTACCTACGTAACGTAAAAATGTATACATTTTGGTTTTTGCACTAATATGTGTTGCAATACATCAGGCGAAAACACAATAGCAAAGATAGAAAGCACTGCGAGCAACAGTTAACCTAACTGTCGGCAATTTGTGCCGGCATGAAATAGAATAAATCGGTCTGGTATATTGCTCATATGTAGCAAACGATAGTCCATCTTACAAACTTTGAAACAGTGACTACAATGCGTTGAAAGGCTGAAAGTTGTTGAAACGTTCTGATTTCAGTGTCTACTTTATCCAAAAACCTCGTGTTTCAATAAAATTGGACTGTATGATAAGTTGTAAGGGTAGGGATTGCGTTGCGTTCGTTCGCAGTAGACGCGGTGATGTCTATTCCGCTAGAGAGTTAATGGCGCAAGTGTTATTGAGCCAGATATTGCCCTGAAATTTAGAATTGTATACACATTAGGCCGAATGCTGCGGTTAGGTCATTTAGTGCGGCCTCATCGGTCTGGATTTGAACGTACATAATTAACTGGGCAAATAATTGGACCTGCGTCGGGACGTGACGTATTACTATCGAGGGATGTATGCGGGATGTGCTACCTATTATTCATTTCGTAGTTAAGTTTGTACGTTCATATTCTATGCGCCTGATGGGATTTTGTTAGAAATGCTTACTGAGTATTTTTATATACAATCGGAGTGGGACTGATGTGTGGTTAAAAATGTGAGACTTTAATTTATAGTAACTCTTTTATTCGTCAGATAGCCATATGACAGCAAAGATAATTACCATCGGTCTCCTGATCTAGTGCTCACAATAAAACTGAAACAAACCAGGTACATTCCTAAAACTTTATTACTACGATTTTCTTTTAACACAGTTTGCAGAATTTTCTGTAGGTACAGAACAATTTTTGAACTTGAAATTCAAGACGACCTGCTATTATATTTCAAACAATTTCATTTCAACTTGTTACAAAAGGCAGGACTGCAGAAAGCTTGTCAACAAGACGGTGCACTTAGCAACCTTCTATTGTTTTACATTTTATCACCAGAAGTTTTTGCCTAACAAGAGTAACTCAAGACAATTCACAACCTTAAGTACATCATATTATTTCCATTTGGAGTTTGAGTAGTGTCGATTCTGTATTTGAGCTAAATTAATAAAATTGTTGTCGTCTTTGACTGTTTGAAAACATTAAAAAATACCTACATGGTAGATTGTTGAAGCTGTTAAGATAGTTGATCATCATAAATGATGTTTAAATTTTGTTTTAAACTAATGTAGTAGTCAGTGGCTGTAGTGGCAAAACATTGGTACTTAGTTAAATGTCGGAAAGTGAATAAACGTATGAATAATTAATATTTTAAGTGATGGAATAAATAAATAAATATATAAGTATTCGACAACTTTTCACACAACGCCATGTAGTCCCAAGCTAAGCTAAGAGCTTGTATTATGGGTACTAAACAGCTGATAAACATTCTAATATATTTCTAAATACATACATATTATATATAAATTACACCCAGACACAGAACAAATGATAGTGCTCAACACACAAACATTTGTCCTGGGTGGGAAACGAGCCCACGATCTCCGGCATAGCAGTCAGGGTCACTAACTACTAGACCAACAGGCCAGTCAAAGGAAAGTATTCGTAGGCACCAGGATCCTAGTCAACAATTCTCTTACATATTTCAGTGGTGTAATTTCTGCGAAAATTAGTGTTGAAAGCGTAGGGAAAACACAAAAGACGGTGGACCCTCGACCCTCAGATTCTAGTAGAAATGAGACCTCGTTGTCGACTCTCTTCGCCCTCTGGAGTAGATAATAGCTACTTCGGAAGACACTTGTTACGTGAACAAAAGGTGAGGTAGGTATACAGGTTGCTTTTTTTTAAATGGACCTATTTTTTCCCGCTTTTTGTATGTAGGTTACTTTAATCATTAACAAAACACAGTTAGATTTTACATTCTACAATGTTAAAATGGTACCTTAGGTTTAAGAATAAATTATAGCTCTCAAGTATAATGTATCCATCCCTATTTCTTATTTTTATTCAAGTACAAAAAAACACATAAATATATAACTACTTAAACTTTTGCCTATTTTTCATAAAAGTAAACCAAAACTACAGAACGTCATGTTCTACAATCTTAACATACTCCTTTTGCTTCGTTTATACTCGTATACCAGTCAGATAGCCACGCCAGTTGGAAGGACCGTGTACCTAAGTGCCTACTTGAAATTTCAGAAGAACATTGCAGCTCAGTTTAAGACTTTTTAGGGTTACTAATCCCGGCGTTACCACGTCTTATAAAAACCTCCTGTTAGTCGTATTTCATTCATCTATCAATCTTTTTAAAATATCCCAGATTAGTTAGATTGGCTTTTCAAAAAATAAATCGGCATCAGTGTTTTATTAGGATGTTTGATTACGGTTTGGGTTGAAAAGAACATCCTGTACGGAAAAGATTTTCTACTAGTGGCTGTTAAAGTACTTAAGGAATTGTTCTTAGTGCCATCGCCACTACAATATGAAAATTGGTGACGTTTAAGGAGCAATTACGTACGAAAAAATTGTTTCAAATTGTTTATCATACAGTTTCCTTGCCTTATCGTTTTCACAAACTCATTTCGTTTACATTTTATAAACACTTTCATCTTACTATACAATCATAAGTTTCATAATAATCACAAACTTTTAACAAACCCATTTACAGCTCTAAAGTTAAAATAAACAAATGAATTCGACCTGCATCGTTCTCGACTCGCTCACAAAAAAGTGAAGAGGAAATACTCGGGAATAGCATCCAGTTTGCAGGCTTTTCATAATGCCACAAATATTATATTGTAGCGTTTAATTTGAGAGGGTTCCCTGCCTCGCAGAATAATATTAAAAGAGGTTGCTTTGTGAGGTGCTAACAAATTGGCGGTGAAGTTTGTGCGCGGGCGCGGACGCTCGGCCAGTGGGAAATACACACGGACGGTTAATTTTGCAAGTGATCTGCCTACCGTTTTCCCTATGTTGGGTGAAGTTTTGTTGGGATTGGCTTCTAGTTTAACTGAATGTAGCTGAATACCAGGGATTTACGTGGATCGACTGCCTGGTTCGGTATCCTGTTTGTGTGTGAAAGTTTGTCCATCCTTGGTTACAATGATTGTTTGGGGCTTCGACTATTCGTAACGACTTTTAAAGATGGGACGGGTGGGGTACTCAACATCAAAAACCAAAACATCAACAATCAAAATATCAACACCATATAATCTACAGTTTAATTTTTCAATCGTCATCTGAAGAGAGATCATTTGAAGTGTTGATATTTTGAACTATTTATGTTATAAATCAATGTTATTCATGTTATAATCAATGTTGTTAATGTTACTATTTATGTTATAAATCAATGTTGTTAATGTGCCTCTGGAATGTTCGCGGTAAACCATACCGATGGGTTTCATGCAATCATCCGTAAGAAAACGGCCTCACTCCTGAGCAGAATAAGGGGCAGTCGCAATAGTATCCTGAAAGCGATAGCGTCTGATTCTTCCTCCACCATAATAAGGCAATTAGTGAGAAGACTAATACCTTAGCATTTTATTGTTTAGTAGTTATGTGTGTGTGTAGCTGTGGGTGGTCTTCTCATTAACTCGTCTTTAGTTAAGTTACTAACAATAGTTTTTTAAGTGCAAACCTGTTACTAACAAATTATGGATCTCTTGTCCGAAATCAAATGATTTATTATTATTATTCACATTCGTTGCTGATCTGAAGTGTTGACATTTTGAACCGTTTATGTTTTAAGCTAATGTTATTCTAATTCATTGAAAAATTAAACTGTATGGTGTTGATATTTTGATTGTTGATGTTTTGGTTTTTGATGTTGAGTACCCCACCACCTATTGCTTAAGGTACTTCTCGAGGCATGGAGGGTAATTGATATATGTATTGAACTTGACCGCGCCCTTTGCAATCAACAACAATATGTATGTTACGTATTTGTTCTGTGTCTGGGTGTAAGTTATCTAAAATTTGTATGTATTTAGAAATATATAAGTATGTTTTTCAGCTTTCTAGTACTCACAAGGTCTGCTTAGCTTGGGACTAGACGGCGTTGTGTGATAGGTAGTTGTGGAATATTTTTTATATTCACAGTATATGTATTTCCAAAGATTCAGAACGTCTACAGATAGACGTTCTGGATCTGTTACCGTTCGAGGATGGGTTAATTGAATACTTTCATGAAACAGAAATCTAATTTCGTAGTACCGACAACATTTTGGTAACTCAAGACATTGGTAACTGACGGTGTGTTCGAACTTGCCAGTCTATGTAGAAATCAATAAATCATTCATTCAAAGTTTGTTCGGGAAAAGTAAAAGCTGTGCGAAACTGAGTTCAGTGTGTATCCCATTATGGAGGAATATTTCAAAAGAGCCCGCGTTGCCGTCCGCCTCCTTTGTTCTCAAATCGCTTGGCTGACACAAGCGTGCGCGTTACGTTTCAATACTCGTAGCTACGATACAAGTCCGTCATACATATGCACCTACAACTCATACAATATTAACTCGGTGTTGATCGATATTGCTACTGAAGTAGTAAAGGCCTTGTGTGTCTAATTGTCTATCGCAGGTTAAGATTCGCTAGCCAAGGTCGGCCCGTGGATAGATTACCATTTATTGCATACCAAGATATCTTCGTGCCTCGGAAAGCACGTTAAGTTGTTGATCTCGGCTGGCATCTGTAAGTTTTTAACAGACATACATACATAGATACATACATAAACTCACGCCTTTTTCCCATGGGGGTAGGCGGAAACTACAGAGCGCCATATGCTGCGATTCTAACATACTTCTTCTGCTTCGTTTACATTCATACATGTTGTCATACACGCGGGTTGCGAGTACTACGCACCTGACCTTTCTGAAGAACCTCACCAATAAGGTCTATGTATGTCCTTCTAGGGCGTCCCCTCCCGGCGTTCCCACTTACATCTGCCTTGTAAATACCTTTCGTCTTTTATCCATCCTTTTAACAGACGTTACGAGTAATCAAAAACTCAGAACCCTAAAAGTCTGAACTAGTTTAATCGTGTTACCCAATCACAGGTCGAAGTCAAAATCAAATCAGTCGCTGCTATTTTATTAGTAAGTATAAAGAACAAAAAGTTATAACATCTCGCTTGTATTTCCCGGAGGGTTAGGTAGTGATGTACCTAATATTACCCGACCATTTAGGTACGTCAAAGTCAAAGTCAAATTATTTATTTCAATAAGGCCATTTAAAAGGCACTTTTGAACGTTAAACTTACAAGTTAAATCAAATATAATGATACTAGTTGCCCCTTCCAAAAGGTAGTTTCGTATGGAGAAGAATGTGCAAGAAACTCCATACTTACTCTTTTAAAATAGTTTTTACAATATTTAGTATACAATAAAAATACATTATATGTGAATACGATGTACCTAGAATAAACAAAGTAAAATAAAATAAAAAATAACATACTATGCTAAGATAGATTAAGCATTTTAGTAGATAAGTACTTAATTATGTGGATAGATACATGGTACTCTCACATTTATAAATATTGAAATCACGGATTATTATTTAACAAATCAAGAAAATATTAAAAAAATAATAATAATAAAAAAATACACAGCAGAATAGCGTGAGTGTTGAGAGCAAAATAATGCAAATTAAAACATTATAAATTTAACAAGTTTCGTCCCAAGGAATGTATTAGGTGCGAGCCTATTTACTTCAAACGGACACGAGTTCAGATTTGGGCTTGAATCCAGATTCTGACAAATTCAAGGCTAGATCTCGAAATCTAGCCCAAGACTTTATCCTTAGCAGATTTTGCAACTGGAAGACCAACGCGGCGATAGAAAATTCTTCTAGTAGAGGTAAGAGGCACCTACAGTTATTGGTAACGAATGCTTGAGGCTTGAAGCAAACGTATCCTAAATCGAAACGTACGATTTTAATACTAAAAATATTTCTTGTGAAAGTAATAATAACTTATTCATACCTATAGGTACCAACATCATAAATTGAAACCTAAATACTGCAGTATTTAAATTTTATAATTAAATAAATAAATATTCCACAACGTTAAGCTTGAGAGCTTGTGTTATAGGTACTAAACAGCTGATAAACATACTTATATATTTCTAAATACATACATATTATAGATAAATTACACCCAGACACAGAACAAAATGATCGTGCTCATCACAAAAACATTTGTCCTGGGTAGGAATCGAACCCACGACCTCCGGCATAGCAGCCAGGATCACTAACTACTAGACCAACAGGCCAGTCAAATAATATTGATAATGGTATTATTTGACCTATAATTTTTTTTTTTTATATTTTGTAATTTTATGAAATTATAAAATGAAATATTTTCGCTATTTATTTGTTATATGCTTTCGTCGAAGTTCGTGGCAAGGATACTATTTGTCAGTTTCTTTACTACAACCGAACTGCTTATTCAAACAATCTTTACCACTTTGCCGCAACTTGACATTCAAAAAGAGACCGCTTTGAGCCGTACATTACTCGCCGAATTTGCCCATACCCACTAAATATGAACCAAAGCAAACACAAGTCGACGTGTTCATAATTTACAGAGAGCGAATCGTTCCGTCCTTGTAGGGAACGTCGAACTGTAGACACGTCTCCGTGGTGCAAGTGTTGAATAACTTAGAGCAAGTTGTACTGTGCTTCACTCACGGTACATTAATAGCGAGTGTGATACTGTTTGAGTTGGGACTTTGAGACCGAGACGGTGTCGTGTGTAAAGGTGTGAAGAAGGGTTATAGTTTTGTGGTTGTTGTGAATTTAATATTTTATTTGGAATTAGCAGCCCGGCTTTGCAAGGGTCCTTTCCATTAAGTTGTTCATGCCAAAAACTATTCAACCAGTCTATATCGTAGACTGTTCTGGTGGATTTTCCAAAAACCTGATTTCATAGGATCTAGGTACCTTGTCCTGATATTTGCGATGGTATGTCTTTCGAAAAACTGCGTGACATGTCAATGATATATGTTTTGAAGTTTTTGACGATAGTTATCGGCACGTCCATAAACTGGCGAATCAAAGAGATAACAAGGAATAAGCTATAAGGTTGGTCTACCCCGAGAAAAAAAGGGGGTATGGTCTTGTGTTGGTTGGCAAAAATCACCTTTGTAAAATTCACACTTTCATTAGTTTGCATTCTCTATTCTTATTTACTTACGAGTATCTCAAACCACAACATTACACTCCAACTACAGACACTTCAATCCAATTCATTTTTCCGTTTCTTGCCTAGAAGATTGTTGTGTCGTAGTGAATGCTTGAAAAGTTCCATAAATATGCAATAAGCAAAGAGGTGTATCAAAATAAAAGGTTATTTCATCTCGAACACATCTTCCAAGTCCCAGCGTAACATTTCCATCGTGGAAATGGTTTTTGATTCTTTCGGAGGATAGGAAAAGTGATAGCTTTGGATACAATGGGATCCTCTTTCTAAAACGAACGTCGACATTTAACTAAGAAAGCTACAGTTTGAATTGTTTTATATGATGCCTGTACGTAACTGTCTTGTTCTTCTAGTAGTCGGAACACTACCGCGTTAGCCATGTTCACCAGGTGACGATCATGATTTATAAATTAGTCGTAGTCTAAAGTACTAAAGGCCCTTCTAGCTGCCAACGTTTGAATGTGATGTGTTTGCGGATGAATTGATTAAAATTATGCGTATATGCCTGGTGTTCTGCGAGAGAAAGACGTATGCTAGGGAGTCTACTGTTCCATGTTAGTTTTAGGGATTTAATTTTTGATTTAGTTTTTATCGTGATTGTCTCTATGTTGCTTTGAGTAATTACACAAAGCGACATAGATACCTTTACCTTGTTGATCTTTAACCGTTTTAAGTAACTATAGAATAAAATAATAAACAAATCATATTAAATGATTATACTATATTATAAGTACCTACAGCAACCTTTCGGGACCACAGTTTTTAGACCTTTTTTAATAATGGAATGCTGACGTGTGATCCAAACTTTTTACCGTAATAAAGAGCAATCTAGCGTTGCAAACATGTCACTGATCGGTAGTGACGTGTTTGCAACGCTCGATTTGTTTTATACATTGTGCCCAAAATGTAAAAAAAATGACAATGTTAATCATCGATCGGTTCATTTTTACAGGCGGCAAGCCTTGAGGTCAACGTAAATTACTTTTAACTCCTTATTATGAACAACTATTCATAACAATACCAGCCTATTCCTATCTCACTGCAGGATAAAAGCCTCTTCTCATACAGAAAAGGCACGAGCATGAATCGCTAAGATTGCACAAGGGAGATTGGTTATTTTAGCCTGATTTCCTCTAAGTTCAGGTGTCTTTTAGATCAACAACTGATAATGTGAGTCATTTCTGAAATCAAACTAAAAAAATCGGTTACTCTTTATATTTTGTCTACTTAGTACCACTTTTCGAGTCAACTTAACTCGAAGAGGGCTAACATCTTGTCGGTTTCTCTTGTTTTTGCTTGCTGACCAACACCTACGAATATATATTTTTTTAGGGCAACTTGCGTGTAAACACTTGTTATTGTAAAACACTCATTAATATTTTCAGTAAAGAAAGATTAGACTGACAGCCTATGGTTGACAGGCATTTTATAAAATAAGTAGTCATTGATATTTAAAAACCGAACTGTAGTTCAAATGGTGGATGGTGAATGGTGGTTATTTATACTGAACAAATACATATAAGTATTGTTTGCTTATTTTTTTTTCATTTAAAATTGCACCTACTACTGCTTTTCTCTGCATCACCTAAAGGATGACGGGTAGAAAATGCCTATGGAATTAAGTCCGCCTTTGTACAGACGCCAGCACATCAAGTTACCCCAATGTGTCAAATTTCTTTGATCGTTTTTCAACTTTATGTCAAACAGAATAAGGTTCATATTCAATAGGGATAATTTGACACATTGGGGTAACTTGATGTGCTGGCGTCTGTACATTAGTGAGGTTGAATTATTAAATAAATTAATAAACGGAAAGGAAAGTACCATAATTATTAAAAAAAAATAAAAAAGATTCTAGATGAACCAAATGCGCACGCACTAGGAACTTCCTGGTTCAGACGCCAGCACATCAAGTTACCCCAATTTGTCAAATTGCTTTGACCGTTTTTCAATTTTATGTTAAATAAGGTTCATATTCAATTGGGAAAATTTGACACATTGGGGTAACTTGATTTGCTGGCGTCTGTACAATAAATAATAGTGTGCATATATAAAAAAACAAAGCTGAACTATACTATGTACATTGTTCAGTGGTCATATTGCTTGTTAGCATGAACCCTTTGACGGCGCATAACTCAAAGGATCTCTCGCGAGTTAACACCTGTGTTTGAATCGGTCGACCTACATTTTATTCACTTTTAAGCTAGGTAGATAAAATAAAATAAAATAAATATTCCACAACTTTTTCACACAACGCCATTTAGTCCCAAGTTAAGCTTGAGAGCTTGTGTTATGGGTACTAAACGGCTGACAAACCTACTTATATATTTCTAAATACATACATATACATATTATAGATAAATTACACCCAGACACAGAACAAATGATCGTGCTCATCACACAAACATTTGCCCTGGGTGGGAATCGAACCCACGACCTCCGGCATAGCAGTCAGGGTCACTAACTACCAGACCAACAGGCCAGTCAAAAATAAAAAAAAAACAAAAAAAAACAAATAAAAAAAAAACTAAAAAAAACGACCGTGACGGATAAAATATAAAACGACCTTAATTCTTACCAACTTGTAAACATGTAGTAATATTTGAAAATCTTTCTCACATCTTAAATGTATGAAAAGTTCGACATTGAATTACGCCTGACAGAAAAACTATATTTATTTTTTCATATTTTCATAAGATTAATTTACATTGTGGCTTCCGCGAACAATAGATAATTTAATTGTTTCAGAAATTCCGCTAAGTTAACGAGTTAATAAGTGGTTACCTATTATAGATTTATAATCATTAAACAAGCGCTTCAGAGTTAATCAGTTTTTTTTCAAGATAGGTACGGTAGGTATAAACTTCACAAAAAAAGAAGCACTCTAGTTTCGGAAGTCAGTTGCAAAAATGAGCCAAACAAAACCACTTAAAAAAAGAGGCTCGTAGAAGCAGAAATGAAGAACATTTTATTTTTTTAACCGACTTCTAAAAAGGAGGAGGTTCTATGTTCGTGTGTATGTATTTTTTTTTTTATGTATGTTACCTGATTTCTCCGTCATTTGTGGACCGAATCTCCAAATTCTTTTTTTATTTGCAAGAGTAGACTCCTGAGGTGGTCCCATTTTAATTTGGTGAAGATCTGGTGCTGATCTTCGGAGATATACAATGGAACTGTTTAAAAATAGACGGCAAATCTGTCGTGATTGCTGGAATCGCTAGGATGTTTATCGTTTATACAACATCATGACGTATCATTACGCCTGTATGCTCTGAGGGGTACGCAGATGTGTACAATAGGTATAGATTTCGAAAGTTAGGTACCTATGTTAAGTTTCATTTATAAGGGATAACTGGTTATCCACTACATGCCATGGTAATAGGGTTATCCCCATTACCATGACATGTATTGTTAACAGTCAGCCGTGCTTTTGACTCAATAAATTATAGAACATTATGGAAAAAATTAAGAAATACAAAAGTACCGCCTATCATAATAAATATCTTAGAATATTGGTACGCAAACCAAATAAACCGAGTCAGATGGGGTAGCAGTTTGTCTAAAACATATAAGTTAGCATGTGGGGTGAGGCAGGGCGGGCTGACTTCCACGGTTCTTTTTAATTTGTATATTAATGAGCTCCTGGAGGAGCTGAGCAGAACCAGAGTCGGATGCCATGTAGGAGGCGAATGCCTTAACAACCTTAGCTATGCTGACGACATGGTTCTGCTCAGCCCCTCTGCGGGCGGTTTAAGGAATCTTATTGCGATTTGCGAGCGATATGCCGCCGCTCATGGCCTGACATACAATGTCAATAAATCCGAAATATTGATTTTTAAACATGGTAAAGGGCCAGAACAGATATTGCCAATAACTTGTGTGGGTCTCCTCTTAAAATTATAAGCAACTTTAAGTACCTAGGTCACATTGTTACTAATGACTTAATGATAATTTGGATCTTGAAAGGCAAAGGCGAAGTATTGCGAGCTTGTAAAAGTAACATGCTCGCCAGGCGATTTGCACATTGTTCAAAACCGGCTAAACTGACCCTGTTTAAGGCATATTGCCAGGCGTTTTACACCGGCCAACTCTGGTACAAGTACACGAGGAGTACCTACAATACTCTTCGTGTACAATACAACAACGCGTTCCGGGCCATGCTTAATAGTGCGAGAGCCGGCTGCAGAAATACCTACCTCATAAGATACCCCAATAAGCTGTATTTAGATCGTTAACCGACACTGAAACACGTAAAAAAAATCAGGTCTGCCAGAGCCAATCCTGCCGGGTCATAGAAATAATTGATATTTTTTGACGTAATTTTTTAGTAAAAATTACCTCATAAGATACCCGAATGAAAGTGCTGGCAGCAGTTAACCATTGATTAGTTATGTAAAAAAAAGTTGGTCTGCCATTGCGCAGCCTGCCGAAAGTACTTGGCAGACCTCTTTAAAATGCCCTTCTGACACACTAAACCTACCTCATCGAGTACCCGGATGGGACCAACGCTAAATAATAACCAATATGCCCCTGATAATGATCAAAAGGTCTGCTAGGTCTAAGCTTGCCGAAACTTAGTGTTTAAAGCGTTTGAAGTTGATATGGAGCATAATTTCACCTGTAGTCAAAATAACATTATTTTGTTTCTAAATTTATACAAATTTATGAATATTAAATATTTTTTATCAAAACATTGAATAAAACAACAAGTGTAGAGATAATAGATGTATATTCAAAATTTAGCACAATCACTACGAGTTCAATAACATGCTTACAATTTATATACAACTATCAAAACTTAGTTTAAGTTGGCATTACAGTTACCTGAATTCTGTATTTATATGTGGGTTTAGGGAACTAAGTAGACTTTTGAGTGTAGAACCTGTTATTGCGTAAATCATCGAAGGAACAGCTAACGCCTAACCAAACTGACCACCCCCAGGATCTCTCAAAATCCAAGTTTAAACAATAATGGTTAGGTTGACTAGCCATTTACTGTCAATACCTGAGTAGGTACGATAACTATCTTAATTCAAAAATTACAAGCCATTAAATAACTAGCTACAATGATGGTGAAATGACAGCAAGAACTATTATTAAAAATATAAAGATGCAAAAAAAATGAAAATCAGTCAGATTGAACTGTACTAATGTAAATCAGTAAAAGTTTGTACAAAAATAAAATTATAACTTAACGTAGAATCTCAAATTAATAAAAATCCCTTCATCACTTGAACTGTCATATGACTTATCAATATCGTCGTCCTCTGAATCATTAATTATAATAGACTCTACACTGAGTGGTGTTGGCTCACCTTCATACCATAGAGGTTCTAGGCGATTGTTATTCAAATCCCACCCGTATTTTCTGGTATTTAATTTTATCCATTTATTTGAACATGCGTTTTGCCACATAGCGTTTACGAAAACCGTTCGCAATATTTTTTGTTTTATAACCTTTTTACGTGGCGGCATTCTACATGAACTATAATTCCTATTTTTTTCAACAAGGGACCTTTTAATTTTTTGCTTGCGTATGTTTTATTAAAGATAACGTATCTGGCAGCATTAGTATTTGTAAAGTTTTTATTTCCATACATTTCGCAACTAAAATTATGAATCAAATCAACTACTTCTGTATCATTCTCGTATACAATATTCTCGTCTTATTTATTGAAAGCTTCCTGGTAGATGGGATTCTGTTTTAACACCTGGAAAGGTTTAGATTTACCTTTATTGTGAAAAACAGCTGAAGTATCTGTCAAAAATTAAATGAATTTCATCAGCTTCTATGGTGCAAATTTATTGTAATATCATTTCGGAAAGTTTTTTAAATGTGCTGGGAATTGAGGATGGTCTCAAAACGGTTGCGATCATGAAGAATCAGATACTCGAATACTTTTTCATGCATATAGAAAAAGACGCAACTAAAGTATCCATTTTAGCATCTGACACAGATATTTTAGTCGGTGTTTTAGCACACGCCTACCCACTGAAACCAAATATTTGGTTACTTTCGGGCGGATTATCAAGAGCCAAAGATCCAAATGCTATTAAATTGTACCCATTTATCAAAAACACTAGGTGAAACGTTGTGTCGTTCTTTACCAGCATTTCATGCATACACTGGTTGTGATTACACCGCTGTTTTTCACCATGTAACGAAGATAAATGGAAAAGGAAATTAAACACTCAAATAACATAAGCCCGAAAGGCATATTTATACGTTAAAAAAAAATGGGAGTTTTAGCCAGTAGAGTCTAATTTTCAACGATATACGATCGTCATCGGAAATCTGTCCTGAACTGTTCCCGCCTTCACCGCGTGGAGGTACTTATGTTATTTTATAATTATGCAATGAAATTAGTGATAGCTTTAATTTCTGTATCAAATGTTTCTGATCTTCGATTTTTATAAGTCAACAGGAAATGCCTATCAGACCGAACAACTTTTGCTAAGACGTCATTCCTATGTGAGTTATGGTGTAGCTGGGCTCTTGGAGTTCCACAACAGGTGCTCTGGATCTTCAAATTTATTCTGTCAGCAGAAAATGCTCATCACGTGGAACAATTTTTGCTAAGGTACCATTTTTGTATCTCCTATAGTTTACCTGGTCTGTTGTGGTGCATTTAAATCCGTCCAGTAGTTCCGAAGATGAGCGTGTACAAACAAACAGACAAACAGACATACAGACAGACTTTTTTTTTATTCGTGCTCTATTACTGTTTCTAAACCCCCCTCAATTATTATTATTTAAATATAGTCAATGTACAGACACAGTTTTTTTACTGTCTTATTATATTTATTATATTATATAGATATAGATAACGTATCTGGCAGCGTTAGTATTTGTAAAGTTTTTATTTCCATACATTTCTACTTCTGTATCATTCTCGTTTACAAAATTCTCGTCTTATTAATTGAAAACTTCCTGGTAGATGGGATTCTGTTTTAACACCTGGAAAGGTTTCGATTTACCTTTATTGTTAAAAACAGCGGTGTAATCACAACCAGTGTATGCATGAAATGCTGGTAAAGAACGACACAACGTTTCACCTAGTGTTTTTGATAAATGGGTACAATTTAATAGCATTTGGATCTTTGGCTCTTGATAATCCGCCCGAAAGTAACCAAATATTTGGTTTCAGTGGGTAGGCGTGTGCTAAAACACCGACTAAAATATCTGTGTCAGATGCTAAAATGGATACTTTAGTTGCGTCTTTTTCTATATGCATGAAAAAGTATTCGAGTATCTGATTCTTCATGATCGCAACCGTTTTGAGACCATCCTCAATTCCCAGCACATTTAAAAAACTTTCCGAAATGATATTACAATAAATTTGCACCATAGAAGCTGATGAAATTCATTTAATTTTTGACAGATACTTCAGCTGTTTTTCACAATAAAGGTAAATCTAAACCTTTCCAGGTGTTAAAACAGAATCCCATCTACCAGGAAGCTTTCAATAAATAAGACGAGAATATTGTATACGAGAATGATACAGAAGTAGTTGATTTGATTCATAATTTTAGTTGCGAAATGTATGGAAATAAAAACTTTACAAATACTAATGCTGCCAGATACGTTATCTTTAATAAAACATACGCAAGCAAAAAATTAAAAGGTCCCTTGTTGAAAAAAATAGGAATTATAGTTCATGTAGAATGCCGCCATGTAAAAAGGTTATAAAACAAAAAATATTGCGAACGGTTTTCGTAAACGCTATGTGGCAAAACGCATGTTCAAATACATACATACATACATATCGTCACGCCTGTAATCCCCGAAGGGCTAGGCAGAGGTGTACCTGGTAGTACACCCACATTTCGCCATTATGTTTAAGTCCCTTGTAATAGGGGGCGAGCCTATTGCCATCCATCGGGCACAAATCCAGACTCCGGGCTGCTACTGAGAAATCCCAGATTGAAAAACTCAATAACACTTTGCCCGACCCGGGGATCGAACCCGGGACCTCATGATCAGCAGTAGCGCTTGCGACCACTAGACCAACGAGGCAGTCAAAAGTAAATACCAGAAAATACGGGTGGGATTTGAATAACAATCGCCTAGAACCTCTATGGTATGAAGGTGAGCCAACACCACTCAGTGTAGAGTCTATTATAATTAATGATTCAGAGGACGACGATATTGATAAGTCATATGACAGTTCAAGTGATGAAGGGATTTTTATTAATTTGAGATTCTACGTTAAGTTATAATTTTATTTTTGTACAAACTTTTACTGATTTACATTAGTACAGTTCAATCTGACTGATTTTCATTTTTTTTGCATCTTTATATTTTTAATAATAGTTCTTGCTGTCATTTCACCATCATTGTAGCTAGTTATTTAATGGCTTGTAATTTTTGAATTAAGATAGTTATCGTACCTACTCAGGTATTGACAGTAAATGGCTAGTCAACCTAACCATTATTGTTTAAACTTGGATTTTGAGAGATCCTGGGGGTGGTCAGTTTGGTTAGGCGTTAGCTGTTCCTTCGATGATTTACGCAATAACAGGTTCTACACTCAAAAGTCTACTTAGTTCCCTAAACCCACATATAAATACAGAATTCAGGTAACTGTAATGCCAACTTAAACTAAGTTTTGATAGTTGTATATAAATTGTAAGCATGTTATTGAACTCGTAGTGATTGTGCTAAATTTTGAATATACATCTATTATCTCTACACTTGTTGTTTTATTCAATGTTTTGATAAAAAATATTTAATATTCATAAATTTGTATAAATTTAGAAACAAAATAATGTTATTTTGACTACAGGTGAAATTATGCTCCATATCAACTTCAAACGCTTTAAACACTAAGTTTCGGCAAGCTTAGACCTGGCAGACCTTTTGATCCATTATCAGGGGCATATTGGTTATTATTTAGCGTTGGTCCCATCCGGGTACTCGATGAGGTAGGTTTAGTGTGTCAGAAGGGCATTTTAAAGAGGTCTGCCAAGTACTTTCGGCAGGCTGCGCAATGGCAGACCAACTTTTTTTTACATAACTAATCAATGGTTAACTGCTGCCAGCACTTTCATTCGGGTATCTTATGAGGTAATTTTTACTAAAAAATTACGTCAAAAAATATCAATTATTTCTATGACCCGGCAGGATTGGCTCTGGCAGACCTGATTTTTTTTACGTGTTTCAGTGTCGGTTAACGATCTAAATACAGCTTATTGGGGTATCTTATGAGGTAGGTATTTCTGCAGCCGGCTCCCGCACTATAACCTGCCCTGGCGGTGTAGTGCGTCTGGTATGTTTGCCGAAAGCAGGGTTGACGACTTTTATGCTGTACTACGTAGGCTTAAAGCATCATTCCACCTAAGGCTAATTACATGTAATAATAGTGTTGTGTCTGCTGTGTTTCGCACAGTTTACATGTCTACAAAACGTTTTATATTGGTTTGACTAAATCTGAACCTGAGTGATGTAAGTTAATGTGTTAATGTAATTTTTAAAAATTTAATGAAATGTAATAATAATTTAATTTAACTTAATCTATAATTTATTCTATTTTATCTTAATACTTATTTTTAATTTAATTTAATTTATTTTAATATCTTATAATATTTTTTTGTACTATGGGTGTGTGATTGCCTGAAATAAATGAATTTTATTTTATTTATTTATTCATTTAACAATTAACAATATGAAATAAATTCATGGCAAATGTTTGTATGGGAACAACTAAAAATGGAAAAATAAAAAACTATTTGCAAAAAATAAAACCGACTTAAAAAACACTAACCGGTGTAAAATAACTCTGAATTCGGAAGTCTGTGGCTTTGGTGGTTTTATCTTATTCATGATGGGCCACCGACTTCCAAATTTAGAGTTATTTTACACCAGTTAGTGTTTTTAAGTCGGTTTTATTTTTTGCAAAAAAGTTTTTTATTTTTAGTTGTTCCCATACAAACATTTGCCATTTGCAAAAAAGTTTTTTTAAATAAAATGTTCTTCAAAAGAGACATGAAAGTAGAATAAATGCTGTAGACATGCGTTCCTTGCGAAGTATGTGTGGCGTAACAATTAATGACAGATTGAGGAATGATGTGATAAAGCAACGTTGTGGTTTAAAATAAGATGTAGTAACAAAAATTGAAAAGAGTATGCTTAGATGGTTTGGTCACGTTGAAAGGATGGATGAAAGGCGACTAACGAAAGGTATATACAAGGCAGATGTAAGTGGGAACGCCGTGAGGGGACGCCCTAGAAGGACATACATATACCTTATTGGTGAGGTTCTTCAGAAAGGTCAGGTGCGTAGTACTCGCAACCGGCGTGTGTGGATGACAAAATGTATGAATGTAAACGAAGCAAAAGAAGTATGTAAGAATCGTAGCATATGGCGCTCTGTAGTTTCTGCCTACCCCCTTGGGAAAAAGGCGTGAGTTTATGTATGTATCTATGTATGTAAGTATGTCTGTTAAAAAATTGTTCTTTTCTTTTGTTTTTGTTTTTTTCTTTTCATTTGTTTTTTTTTGTTTTTTTTTTAATGTTTTATGTTCCTTTGTTTGTTCCAATTGTTTTATTTTAAATTTAGAAGAATAAAAATGAAACAAAGTACGTGTTCATCCCTGCTTCTTGTAGGTTTTTAAAATTGACACTGTGATTTTCAACAGAAATGAAATAATGTAACTAAATGAAACCCACATCATTTTAAAAATAAATTGTTTAAATGGTTACAACTGACATCTACAGTGAAAAGAGATTATAATAAATGCGGTATCTATCGTGTATCGTGCTTATTATGTACATATACACTTTCTTTGTAGGAAGTGTGCACTAAAAATAACCTTTTTTAACTTCTGTCTAAGGCTTTTGAAACTGGAGTAAAGAGTAATTTTACACCTTCTAGTGTTTTTTATGAAGTCGGTTGTATTTTTAACCGACTTCAAAAAAGTAGGAGGTTCTATGTTCGTGTGTATATATTTTTTTAATGTAATATATACTTTATTTTGGCGTTTCCGCGCTTATCCCTCCTTGTGATAAGTATCTACGCTTTTTATTATGGTTAAAACAAAGTCTCTAGAATTTACAAACGCATCGTTGACAAGACAATATCTGATTGTATCATCATACTCTATCAAAACATAAAACAGGGATACAACGAAACGCAATAAAAACGGAGCAGAAATCCGTCCGATGATTGATGTAAGTTAAACGTTGTAATTACCAAGCGTCGCGTGCGACCATTGTGCGTTTACATTTTAATGGCAATCGCCATTTTTCATTGGCCTCATACCTACCACGCTTGATTGATGCTTATATTTATTAAGATTTTCTCGCGATATGGGATTTATTAGGTTTTATTTTTTCGATTTCCTCGCGATATGAGAATCAAGCCATGGCTGCCTTGATGGTCTAGCAAGCGCTTTCACTGAGCACGAGGCTTTGGGTTTTACTCCTAGGTTGGGAAATATACCATACTGCCTTGGTTTAATGGCCGGAAACGCTATTGCCTAGCTTGAGGTCCTGGGTTCGATTACTGGGTCGGGAAAAGTTGTTGGGTGTTTTCATCTGTAAATTCACAGAAGCAGCGCGAAGTCTGGATAATAGTCCGATGGAAGACAATAGGTTCGCCTCCTATTGGCTTAAAATAACTGTTAACATGCGGGCGTGCTATAATTACACCTTTTCTTATACAAGCATGGTGTTGTGTGCACTAATGCGGGGGTTGAAAAGGAGTTCCTTAGCTGACAGTTACTGAAGTACGATGCATCATTTACTATTGGTAGTAAAACGGAAAGTAGGTGGTGTCTCAATATGAAATGGCTGTACTTAAATAATAATTGTGAACTGATAAGGTTTTTATGTTTTCTTATTGACTTTTGTGATATAATAAAGTAGACCATAAAACCGATACAGTTAATATGTTGCTGTTTTTCTAAGGAACTGAAATAGGGGAATAAAAGTAAGATAATAATTTTAGACGTGTTGAAAAACATAGATATACAATGTATTAAATTTTAAGAGTCGTTTGACCATAAGTAAATAACAGTTAAATTCGTTCATGGTCTAGTTAAGACAGATTTCAGCCAATAGTAAGTCACCAACTTAAATTGCTCGGTCAGTGTAAAACTTTGTAATGTAACAAAGTTCGGTTAACACTGCAGAATGGCCCAATTCAGCCAATTTGCTGTAGTTTGAACAAAACCAGGGCTATTCTTTGGCTGCAGAGACTTTCGTTATAAAGCTTTTAATAAAAACTTTTACGCGGGATTGTTCCGTCACGTTTCGTAAAGTTTGTTTGTTTGATAACAAACAACATACGGCTTTATTGGCACATGTCAAAGCCAAAGGACGATTGAAAATGGTAAAAATCAAAGACATTCAATACCTATAGACCGGACATCACGAACAAAATTTTCGTCCGAAAAAGTTTGTCCTGCTGGATACAAGTCTATGAGTTTTTTGTAGTACGCTCCGCTGCCGCTCCAATATTCATATATTATTCTAGATGGCGTTACTAAGACATGGGATCAAAGTTTTTCTATGACATTTCCTTGACATGCCCGCTCTATAGTATTTTAAATCTCTTTGGTAAAAATTGAGTTGCAATCTCAAGTCAGCGACAGTCAATGTCAAAAATGTAGGGAATATTAAACTTACTTTTGACAGATTTAAACTGAGATTACAATCCGAACGTTCCTAAAATACAGCTTTTGTTTCCAATACCTACTTAGTTTTCACTCCTACAACTCGGAGATATGTGAAATCAAAATCAAATCTTGAACATTAACTGACAAATGTCGCTTTAGCTTATAGTTTACAGAGTCGTGTTCAAAACTGCGTGGGAACGAGAGTCGAATTCACTCGGTGAGAATGAAAGAGGAATCGTAAAAGGCTTTTGGATTGAGAATGCTGAATCATCGCGGTGTCGAGTGGCGGGCGTCGCGTCTCTATACTAGTGATGACGTGCAATAACGAGCTAGTGATGTAGAGAGTGTCGATAAATTTGACGTTAACATTAAACGTATGTAATAAAAATATTATGCGGTTGGGTTCAAGTTGGATGTAAAATTGCAATCTTAACTAAAAAGACACATACATACATACATAGGTACATAAAGTCACGCCTTTTTCCCATAGAGGTAGGCAAAAACTACAGAGTGCCATTTGCTACGATTCTTACATACTTCTTTGGTTCGTTTACAATTTATTACATGTTGTTATACACACACGGCGGTTGCAAGTACTTGCAAGTAGTACTACGCACCTGACTTTTCTGAAAAACTTTACCAATAAGATCCTTCCTTTAGCATCCCCTCCCGGTATCTGCCTTGTAAATAAATACTATTCATTAGTCGCCTAAAACACTAAAAATGTGGAATGTCATCTTATTATGTTTATCTACTGATAATTATGAAAGTTGTGATGGGGAAGTGGTAAACGCCTAGATGACACCTCGCCGGGATTGTCTTGTGCTCGAGGTCTAGGGCGTGGTTTATATTATATTGGCTAGTCTTAATAAAGGCAAAAAATAATGAAAGTCTCTAATATAAACCAAGACTTTTAATTAACGTACGTGTAAAAATGCCAATCCTTTTTGAGTAAAAGTTTAATGTGCAGGCTGGTATTATTATTACGTAGCTGGAGCTGGTTCTTAGTTACAGCTCGTGTAAAACTTTACGATAGCTGTGAAGTACGCTACTTGTTGTGCAGTCGGTACCTTTCTAACCATGCATTCGCCTCCACGTCCACTGCGCTCTAAGTATCACATGTTTTTCTGCGCAGCGACTCGATTCGTGTTCAGATCCATTAAGTTTGCATCGTATTGAACTAAGTAAAGCTCCTAATTCGGTTATTTTTTTTAAATAATCTTGTCTTTGTAATCTGTAGATTTAATACGCACCGCGTTAACAGTTTCAATTCTATCGATACAAGTTATCGGCTTAAAGTCTCAACACCTTTGTAACGTCACTACGGTCACACCATAAGAACTAGTGCCTAATCTTGCGCGGGATCTCAAAAGGAGGGTTTGAAAGAGGCACACTGGTGTCTGTTGCCTGATGAAAAACCGGCTCAAGTGTCACAGCCCTTTAATATTCACCCCGGTTCTTTGTTTCGGGCGATTGACGAAAATCGCTACCGTGTGCCGAGCCTAGGGCACCACCGCCATACCGGCCTCTGTTTACGTACATTGCAATTTGTTTGCGTAGGACCACGTGAGCGCATTTTCGGTTTAGCGATGTGGACTTACCGGTTTACGTTCGGTTTTAGTCTAATACTTGCACTACAACGTTTACGGAACGAAGTGGAACACAAAACGTACGTGTTCGGGAATATTTGCTTTGGAAACGCGGTTGGGACCTGGATTATGGTACGGCTGTATAATTTCTTGCACACTGTACGCATGTAGAAGGCTTACCTTTAATTAGATTCA
Organism: Euplexia lucipara; assembly: GCA_921972225.1. Taxonomy (NCBI): domain Eukaryota; kingdom Metazoa; phylum Arthropoda; class Insecta; order Lepidoptera; family Noctuidae; genus Euplexia; species Euplexia lucipara. The sequence goes on along the minus strand of OV179152.1, from coordinate 14,226,733 downwards.
CAGCAGACATGTTTCTTTACCATCTAAAACCATACGTACCGGTTTAAGGGTAACTTCTAGCACAGTATAAATATTAATACAGTAGGACGACGCCTTTGATCTCTGGAAAAATGCCGACAACTTCTACACGCGTTAGACTTGAATAATACCTCCCGCACTACGAACATCGTTTTGTTCGCAGTGCGGGAGCGGCTTTCCCGCGTCTCGCCCCTCACACCCCGCACGATTGCCCTGTCTAGACAGCTTCGTCGGACGAATGTATGTTTTTAAACTGTGCTTCTAGTGAGATGATCGGGCCCTGATAAGCTTTCCTTCCTGCATGTTGTGCAAACTAAACTAGTAAATGATAAATGATATTTATTTTTGTAAATAGGTTTTTACAAACAGTTTTACACGTCACCTTTTTTAGTAAATGGGATCGGTATTTCACTATTTGACTACTCTGAGAAGAAACATCGAAAGAAACTCAGAGGTCATAGTCTCTTTTAAAGTCCAGACATTATCTTGGTCAAATCATGCAAGATCCATGCAGATTAGTGTCTGAGATGGTCTTTTGAGGAAAGAACCACACAGAATGAGGGGACCAGATCAGTCAGTGCAAGCATTTGTAAGTAATCGTGAGCTCAACTCGGAACTTGAGGAGCTCCACGTGCCGACGAACAATACCAAAGAAAGAACATTTGGGTTGGTCCCATAAAGAACTCAAACTGCCAGACAAAATGTAAAATAAATAAATTAAAGAACTTAAAAAGATTTAGAAACGAAAATCTGAAAAAATAAAACAGAATCCACATAGTCCTTACATTCACAATAAAAAAAAATATAATAAAATATAGTATAAGCACAGTAAATATAATTAATATAGAAAAGAAGCCTCCGTTACCAAGTAAGCTTCCGTAAATGTAAACAAATATTTGTTTTAAGGAAAAATAACTTTAACACCCATCTACACATAAAGTTCAGATTGCGTTGCATTGCAACTTTTTCAATAGTATGTGTAATGTTTAGTGGTCTGTTTGATTGTTCCGGGTAAAGTTCGACTGCTGGACCGGGATTTAACGGGATTATCACTCGATTCAAACAGAAAAGTAAACATCCAAAACAAGAATAAATAATTTGAAGTTGAAGTAAAGTAAACAGGAGGTTCGCAATGGTAAAACAGACGCCAGCCAGCACATCAAGCTATCCCAAGCTCCCTTATTTGTGTGTAATAAAGTTGACAATCTATCATAAATGTTTGACAAAATGAGGTAGCGGAATGTGCTGGCCTCTGTATATAACCTCGAAGCAACACACTGTTGTTTTGCGATATCCACGCCAATGAAGTCGCCGGCACAGCAAGATCGAACAAAATATTTAACTACGAGTATGCTTACTGTTTTATTGCAGGCCAAATCAAACAAGCCCATAACACGAATCAATGGTCACATTACAACTACAAAATCATTATTTGTTTCAGTAGAACAGTTTTCTTGGTAGGGTAATGGTTTTCGTCCTTTATTTTCTTTTCCGATAGTAGCAATTACTGTTATTGTTACTACAGAAAGCCAATTAACTCGCATCGAGAGACCTCTCAAGTAGGTACTCGATATCTGCAGTCAAAGAACTGTAATTAAGCTTTAACTTATAAGATGTTTGCCTTTGAACGAAGTTGCTGTGCAGATTGAATTGGATATGTTTTTCAAAGGGTCTAACATAATCTTAATCCATTGATACGTTTACGTATTGGAAAGTGACATTCATATTTCATGCAACTTTTGCAGTTTTTCGTAGAAAATTTACAAAAAAATACCTATTTCCGTTTTTTTTATACATATATTTTACCATCAATGGAGGCGTCGCACGTTGACCTGTCAAGATAAAGAAATATATTTGAGAATAGTCACGCGTATAGGTATATTTACTTTAATATGTGAAGACTAAATTTCGGACCCCTATAAAGCATTGGTTTTGTGCGAAGGAGTGTAAGATTTGCCATAGTTAAAAGTTTTTTGGAGAGTATGAATGCAGTAAGCTAAATAGGTTTAGTTTCACCTACCTACTACCCACTAAGAAATACGGAAAAATGAACACCTTCACCCGTTAACAGGGTGGAAACGACCAATTGGCCCTAAAGGTACCACCATAGGTATAATTATCCTTAAAATAACTTTACACAAAGGAAACAATGCTTTATTTTTTAAAAGACGCTAAGCTGCAATCACTAGTTTTTCTACATGCTCATGACCTACACCGGGAATTAAGCCAGGTAAAAATGAACAAAATAATCACTATCTAAGTAGATAGTGATTATTTTGTATATTTCAGTAGTCGGTACAGTTAATGTTAAAGATAAAATTTCTCCAAGACTTATTCGTCTAACACTCGTCTATCGTACACGATAACCATGAAATGTAACGTTATAGTACACAAGATTGGAAGACACTGGAACTTCTTTTCAACAAATATAAAGCATGCATATTTTTCTTATAACGCTAATATCTAAAGACATTTCACAAAGTACAAGCTTGGTAATTAATCTCGAAGTACCTTTAACATAAAAAAATGTCTAACACTCTGGTGCTACCCAATCGATTCTTCAGTGTGGATTTTTCATGCAACAATTGATTTTTTATTATTTAGTTAAAGAATATAATTCGAAAGTTAATAGGTAAATAAGTACGGGACATAATTATATTCTCTTAGATGACATAAGTTTGTAGCGGCGACCGACACGTTGCTTCAACTGGCCTTATACTAGGTAAAAATCTTCTAAAATTAAGTAGTAAGTAAAAATTCACAAAGTGCTTTTAAAGAGAACCTGACCCCGAGTTCGTGTTTCTCTGGGGAATTTAAGTAGTTCACCAGCAAAGAGTCCACTAGTTAGTAGAAGAAAATAAATGGAAGCGAATGATCTATAAATAGTAGGAAAGAAAGACATATTATCTTGGTGGTATAGTCTAGTGCAGTGGTTTCAAAAGTTGTTAACACCGCGACCCACGTATCAAAATTTCCAAATGCGGGACTGATCTCTTGGTCAGTAAACACTTACCATTTACTTTTTAATAAAAAAGTAAATAAAATGAATTAAGGATTAAAATTTTTTGTGTCTATAATTATATCAACATAATTTTACGTTACTTTTAATCGCAATGAGAAGAAATCTCCAATTTATTTTTATAATTGGTTTTAGTGTCGCCCCTGTCGTCGGTCGATTCGTAGTCACTATTTTTCACTTACGGCACACCAATGGGTCGTACGTGACCCATTCTTTGAATAATGGTGGTCTAGTGCAATGGGTGGCTTTTCCACGGTATCCTTAAAAAGCAATTCGGAAATTAATTCTTCTGAATAGACGATATAAAAAAAGGTATAAGATCATTATGAAATAGGCTGTATCACCGAAAGCAAAAAGTTATAACGTCAGCATTTTGTTTCTCTAAGTGTCATTGAAAATCAGCGCTCTCCAACTCTCCACAGGAAGGGGAATTAGTGCTTAGCAATCCTTTAGGGGAGCCTAAAGGATTGCTAAGCACTCATTTTCGATTTAAATCTAGACTCCTGTTAAAAAATAGGAAAAAATTTACGATTACAGAAATGCACTATTGCACTTACTGGATAGGTTTACTTATTTCTGTGTGGTTGTTTCCCCAAAGGATAATCGCAGACACTAATCCGACTTTTCACATGTATTTGTGAAGTGTTTTACATACCAATAAACAGAGAAAGGGTAAATCAATCAAGCAGTCCTTTAAACATCAAACACAATCTCAGATTAAATACGTTAACTTTAATAAAAGCCCAAAATTTGAGACTGCTGTACGCCAAGACAGTCAGACTAATGAAAGATCCACACACATCATCATCGACGATCCGTATTGCTACGTTCAAGCACTTGATTTAGCAAAGAGGAACGTAATTCTATCAAGGTCCAATTGTGGACTGGCACGAGCCATCGCAATGCAAGCATAATGCGCTCCGCAACTCGATTAAAGTTGAGATACCCTCCAGTCTGTCTGGTCACACTACACAGATAACTTGCAGTGAAGTTCGACGGACCAAAATAGCGTTGGTTAGTCTGCTCATGCATAATTTGTGTAGTTATGAAGAAATTTCTTGCTAATTTAGTTACATTGAGGTCGTAGACAACGATATTCGAGATACTTTTGATAATTTAGTCGTTTTTTAGAACAATTAATGAACTTATTGTTATGATTATTTGACAAATGATTATTTCCATAGTTTAGAGATGAAATCAGTTGATTTGTAGTTGGACATGTCATTAAAATTAAGAACAAATATTTCATACAAATTTTAAGTACAATTTATACCAGGAAGGGTTGGTGTAATAGTGTAATTTAAGTAAACGAAAGAAAGAATGTTCGATTAAACACGTCAAACTATTTCGCGTGCGTGACCAAATGCCTTTAAACGCTCGCTCTAAAAATAAATATAGCGGGTAAAGCGCTTAAAATACAATTGCGCAATTATTATAATTGATTTTGATACACACAATACACAAATTCACAATCCTTTTACAATTTTTTTTCCACGAAATTTCGGTTGATGATTTTTTAAACATGGTACGCCATCTGTACGGCATTTTCATATTTAGTACGTCAGATGGTTTTCCGAAGTCGCGGAGCAACACGTTTGACGATAGACCGACATCTAGCGAGGGGTAGAGAAACGTTTGCAGTAGAAGTTTACCTTGCTCACATTTCAGGCATTTCATTTTAATTTCGAATTGCGATTGTAGTTCCACATTTTTCCTCAAGACTGCGCTGTTAATAGTTTGTAAGTAGGTGTGAATATTGCTCGAGATACCGATGTATGATAATATTCGTTTCACAATGTGACTGGGCGAGAGTTGATGACCTTTCCTCTATCTATTATCAGTCAATAGGGATCGATTTAAATACAATCCCATTGTCCACAAGTGAAGTTTATTTAGGTTAATATTGTTGTTGTTATGTGACTCATTTTAACTCTTGAACTTTTATGATTGCTAGTGGTCGGCTAGTGGTAAACATTTGACTGGTTTGACTTTCTGCACTTTTTATTAAACTGTAACTATTACTAAAACTTACAAATCTCCGTGCGCGCATATTCTGTAAAATGGATACAAAGATTTCGATTAGCGAATTTATAATATGTTTAATCATGATGATCTCGCCTATAATTGCGAAATCGAAATATTTATCCTAATAATATCTAAATTTTCGTATCTAAAACGTGCCATTTGATACCAACAGACGCGAATTAATTAATTATAAAGAATTAACGAAGGCTCAGTCTTAGACGTACATTTTTTGTCTCTGGTAATAATAAAACATTGTTAAATGAGGGCTAAAAATTACCGCCGCAATTATTTCACGGGTCGAATATTTTATTTTAACAGACGGGGTACTTCTGAAGGCTCTGAGACAAAGAAAAATAATAAAAAAAAATACATCGGAGCTTTTCACAAAGGGTCTCTTAACGCTTTTTGGCGCTCAAGGAGGTCATGGAAAACGGCTGGTACACATTAAATATAATTTTTCTTTTTGTTATTCAATGTTTTTTCAGTCCGAGTATCGTTCGCGAGGGGGATACCTACCTACTTAGAATTTATGACGTAATTTTTCAAAAGGCCTCTTGAGGTGAGTGTTGTCATTCTTTTTAAAGCTGGAGTTTTTTTTTAATTCCGTCGTAAATAGTAAAAGGGTCACTTAGGGACATTTTATTAAGGGCTATTAGTCAGATGTGTTGTTGACGGAGGGGCTTGTGGCTAAATAAAAACGGCCACACGGGTCGATCGAAGGTTTAGAGGCTACGCTTGACGAGGACGGTCCGTGGATGGGTGGACCAATTTTGGAGGTATGAGGAACAGGGTGTAAAGTTCCTCATCCACCATTGAAAAGGGAGGATCCTCCGAACTTACGGGCGTTGTGTCTGGAACTTCTATACTTTCAAACTGCGCAGATAACTTTAATAGCGCGATGTAGGATAGTTCGTATATGGCGAGATAGATGTCGCTAATCGCGATGTCAATCCATATGAAGACTCCACCATACCAATTTGTTAATCACGTTAATCCGTTGGTCTCGGCTATCATTTGTAGATCTTTGACAGTTGTTACTGGAAAGAAAACGTCAAAGAAATACATGTAGGATCTGTTCAGGATAAGAGGTTTTATGTAAAGTTGATGAATGACGGATTTAAAGCATAAGCGAGTTAAAGAGTTTGAATGCATGAAATCGTTAAGAAGTGAAAGAGATAGTAAATGAATGTTTAAGAATTAAAAAAGGAACATGAATGTAAACAGGGAATGAAAGGAAGAGAGCTGAAAGACGTGTTTAAACTAGCAAATCCCACATACATAAGACATTCCCCCAAAATGCCCCACCCTTTGCCACTTCCTACGCGTTTTTGCTGAGAAGAAGAAGTGGCAGAACAAACTCCCCAGCAACACATCTCTCTGGTTCGTTTGAAGAACTTGAATCTATACAATGAAATGCTCAATAATTAGCATTAATTAAGGTTTATACACTTTGTAAATTATTTCAGAATAATTGTCATGTAAAGTATTAAGGCAAGTATTCAGCTGCATCCGGTGAGACTTGAAGCTGACCTAAACATAGTTGGGAAATGGCTAGGCCTGATGATGAATCAGACGTGATGTTCGATTATCTGTCTCTGCATTTATAAATTGCAAACTTCGTGTTCGATGCATCGGAAGCTTAGTTAACTTGCTATAGGTAGATAATGAACGTACTAAGGAAGTAACCAGGGAACCTTAATCGACTTCTAATATCAGTTTAATGTCGCGTTAACTGGGTCGTTTTCACAATAAAATTACTGTCACGTAATTAAGAGCGTTTTTAACGGCAGTAAATGTTACAGTGGTATGTGTCAAAGTCAAATCATTTATTTCAATTAGGCCATTTAAAAAGCACTTTTGAACGTCAAAATTCAAAATTAATTGAAGTCTAATGATTCTAGTTGCCCTTTCCAAAAGGTAGTTTCGTATGAAGAAAAATGGGCAAGAAACTCTATACTTCCTTTTTAAAATAGTTTTTTTTTTTCCAATATTTTGGATACAATATAAAATACACTATGTGTGAATACGATGTAAAGACGCCAGCACATCAACCTACCCCAATTTGTCAAATCATTGATAGGTTTTCAACTTTATCTAAACACAATAAGGTTCAAGTTAAATTGGGAAAATTTTACAGTTTGGGGAAGGTTGATGTGCTGGCGTCTGTGCTTGGTATAAAAAAATAAAAAAAACTTCGTACTAAGTAAGATTGAAAGTATTTCAAAGAAGCATACCTAGGTATAGTTAAGTAAATAGATAAGTGGTACTCACACATTTATAAATTTTGAAATGATGGATCGTTATTTAACACAAAAAAAAACACGGCAGATCAGCGTGTGTGTTGAGATGTGACATTCGGGAAATGTGATTAAGGGAAGAACTTGAAGAAATAGTTGAAAGAGTTCAATATCCCGTACAATGAAGACTTTAACTGCGACATTGTATGAAAATTGGTGGAGTTCGTGTAAAAAAATAAAACGTTTTACTTGTTTGGATAACGAGACAGCGCGCTGGCAACTAAGCGCGTTCATTTGTTTTTTTTTGCTTAAGTAAGGACCCAGGCAATTCGTTCATAATATTTGAGATGTTATTTTTTAATTTTTACCTTTATAGGAGTTGTTTATACTGTATATATCAAACCAAATAGGAAGATTTACAATATTAAAATTGATCATTTTTGACGACTCTTTTTTCCATTTTCAGGAGTTTAAAGGACAGATGACAATTCAATGAATTCAGAGATTTTTGCGTGTTTCTGTCGGTCAATCAAACAATTGTGTTGTTTTGGGTGTTTTGAGGCAACCTTTGCCTTTTTCAGGCTGCGTCACAAAGCCCTATCCTTCGCCTTCCGCATACAGTCTGACCCAGCCACCTTCTTAATTTTGTCGGTTCGCCTAGCTGGAGGGCGTCCTACACTACGCTTGTCTCCACTTCTCCAGGACTCATCTAATTCTGTTAGTGTCAAAGAGATAATTACAAAACTGAAATAGATTTCGTTAATCTATGTTAGTTATTTACTGAATCAAAATCATAATCTCTGGTTCTCACCACATGACATTCTGTTCTGAGCTATTTTTAAAGCAACTTTAAAATGTAACATTAAATCCAAACCACTCCCCAAAACTTTATTCAGGGTTACAACTTTATACTAGCAAATAGCAGAAACACATTTGTTGATTAAACAGATAACATCAGCACAGACAACATCGCCATCAGCTTTTAGCGAAATAGTGATGTTCCAATCCCATTGAACCATCTGAAACTACATAAGTTTAATAAGTTGGGTCGTAAACGTAGCTACGTTTTACGTTGCTATAAGCCGCGAGATGTGAACGTCCGATAGCTCGGTTATAAGCAGTGAACATACTTTGCATTAGGTGATTTTGTGGTAAACCTACCTGATGGGATTACCTATTTGGCGCAGCCGTGAGATACACACTCTTTTTGGTGTTTAGTTCTTAGTTTTTTATTATTATTTTTTTACTTTGTTTTGTGCACTTGTGGCATGTGCCAAATAAATATGTTTTCTTTCTTTCTTTCTATCAGTTGCGTTGAATAAGAGTGTCACAACTAAGAAATAAGACGAGGTCAGTCCGTGGATGGGTGACCATTCATGACATAGGTACTAAGACTCTTCCGTATGTACTTCAGAAAGCGCGTTAAGCCGTTGGTCCCGTTTGTCATTTGTAGATCTTTGACAGTCGTTAGTCAGATGCGCGAAACTGACAACCAGTAACTACAGGTGTTTTAGCTAGGGGGGGGGGGGGGGGGGGGGGGCTTGGCTTTCTTTATTTTTTTTTCTATATATAATGGGTCTACTCTTGACCTCAGAGATGAGGTCGACGATGGAACGAGCTTACCCATAAGAAGCCTATTAACTCGCGACTTAAACAGATTGGGGTCATATGAACTCGGGAACACTGATGCAGGCACGGAATTCCACTGCTTGGCTGTGCGCATAATGAAGGAACAGGCAAAGCGCTTCGTGCGAATGTGTGGAACATCTACTAGGAATGGGTATGGGTATTATTTTTAACCAAGGGGTATCTTGTTATCCTGTTATTGGGTTTTGAAGGTCAGACAGGAGTCGTTCCCTGTAAAATACTGGTATTCAGCTGCATCCAGTTGAACTTGGGAAAACGCTAGGCAGATGACGATGAGGTGATAAGGATTATGTGTGTTGGGTTGGCTAATAGTGGACCGGGTTTCATACCCGGCAGTCTTTGATAATTGCAGAATATTATTAATCTGTTGTCACTTAAGACAAAAATAATGGTTTAGTGTACCTAACAGTACGGTGTCGATACACAAAATAAACGAAATAAAAAATAGTACGAATATAAATTCTACAAGATTTTACAATAAGTACTCAAAAGTTTACTTTTAAGTACTTGTCAACAATAGAGTATCATAGTCAAGTCACACAAACGACCAATTAATGTCAGCAACGGATCAAACCTCTTTTAAAACAATAGGGAACATTACATTCGGCTAGTGTCTTATCATATTTAAGTAACCAACATTACCAGGGATTTAATTTCGATTAAGAAATAAAATCGACTAAGAGTTTAACTTACAACATAAGCAACACTACCCGACCCGGACTTCGAACTGAGGACCTCATGTTACGCATTAGTGTTTGCGATTAGTTGATCAACAAAGGGGTTTCACTAATTAGTACAAGCAAGGAACCAGCCGCTCCTTCTCTTGAAATAATTCCTGTTATCATTTCTCCACCCACAGAAACGAAGGGTTTATTAGACACCGGTGACACAGCCTAACATTACCACACCAGCTGGCAAATCAACAGCTAAACTTTACGGTTAGCCGAATATTACCCCATTCGGCCACACAACTCCGCAACGCCAAAACCAGCTATGACCCTAATTTATATACGAACTAGCCGTGCCCCGCGGTTTCACCCGTATATATTCCTGTTACTCTTACGGTTTTCGCAGCGCACCCCATAATGCCTTGCAAGTGGCAGAATATTATCCGACAGAACTGTATTTTTTTTAAATATTTTGACCAATTTACACAGTACGTTTATAAATTCTAGCCTATACCTAGGTGCGAGTATGTTATTCTGATGTATAAGCTACATCGCGGTAGAACTAGCGAAGATGGCATGATTAGCAGGACTCGTTTGATAGGGTCTGGTGCCGTAAAGCCCTCGATGGAGAGAACAGGAAAGAAAGTAGGGAGGCATTTGCCTTGCAGTGAGAAAATCCAGGCTTATAATAATACACCACAAAACTGTTTAGTTTAATTAAAATCAATTCAATAGTTTCTGCGAGAAAGAGCGACCAACATACACACATATACATTCATACCCACAAGATTTTACATTTATAATATTAGTAGGATTCAATATGACGTAGAGTGTTTATTAGCCCATCTGGATTACTTATATACATCACTAGAGTAAGCACCGGAGCATCAAGCGCTAGTGCTTACGTCAACACTGCTAATTGGCATCTGACTGCAGATCGATTTGATCTGCTGAGGCAACCATGTTTGATTTCAATTTGAATCCACTCGGATCCATGTTAGTTTTCGGACGATTCGTATAAAATACTACGACGCAAAGGCAAAGTGGTTATACAGGCAGGTTTATTTAATTTAGTTAGATAGCTGGTTTTGTTTTGGGTCAGGTGTTGAAAGGTTTGCTGTTTAGTTTTGATTCAGTCTTTCGTCAGTCTCATGTTAGCTTTTACTGGAAGGTATTTTCCTTAGTTGGGTGTTGTGGAATCAACAACTGCATACTTGGAAATTTAAATAAAGCACGAACAAGATGAACAATATTATCTTGTTCGTGATTTTATCTAGTTTCCGCAGAGTTTGTTTAGACTTATTTTTTGTGATATTTGTTGTAGTGCTCGACTAAGAGAAACATGCCTTGCCATACCTACCTACCTATCTGACACTAGGTACACATCGCATCTATTCCGGTTACTGTACTAATAGATTTTTATGTATATCTCATGTAAAGTATACCTACTGTTAACAAAACACTAATTTGTCATGCAGACTCATGCAAATATTGTGCCTCAGTGTGGAAGTTAACCCCTTAACTTATAGAGTACCTAATAATAACGTCATAGCACTTTAAATGACCAGCAGATCCGGTCGTACCTACTTTCACTCTGTTCTCGAATTACTTCTAATCGTTCATTCCTTTTTTCGTGCCTGGCTAACTAATTAAGGGACCGAACGCGGTAGGCGTTCGTTTGAAACAAGTTACTACATACAAACACATTTTTTTGTAGATTACGAAGAACGTTATGCTGCACGTCATTAGAAATTCATTGGTAGCTTTCATGTATTTATATTGAGGCGTCGTACTATGCTGGCTAGTTTAAGGTCAATGTATTACATTATATGTATTGTCTTGTCATTATATTTATTTATTTATATTTATTTGGTCTACCAACAATTGTTTACACAAACAGCTTGCACATACAAATAATAACATTAAAACTTATTTAGTGTAACAACTACTTAAAGGTAAACACCACATGAACTAATTTAACTTAAGACTAAGACGTAAATTAAGTAAAAATTTGGATTTGTTTTTATTTTTGCTATATTCTGCTTCACAACAAATCACTTATGCAGTTCAGCATTTTACATTTCTGGTTGGCGAGAGAATCAAAATGGAAATCTATTATATTGCTGCAACTATTCAGGACCCTACAGAACCAGAATTAGATCCCAACACCGTTCTTCTCTGGGGAAGACAAAACGGAGTTATAGGTTTACGTGGAATTCTAGAAGAATATACATTTATTAGCACAGTGTTTTCAAGTTTTGACTCCTATACTCAATGTTTTATACCATAGGTACAATTATGTGCTACTTAAGGGAAGGTTCATATCTGACGGAACATGCGTCGCGTATTATCGGTCGCGTAACGCCAGAACAGACAAATGTATAGAAAAACACTTGACGGTTCACACTCAACCGATGATGCGTTAGTGCGTCGAGGTACATTGTCGCAAACGCTCGGCGCACGTTCCGTCAGATATGAACCTTCCCTAATACCGTCGGAGCGGAATTAAATCAGTAGAAATGTTGTCAGTCATTAAAAATGATTTCGCAAAAATGTAATACACATAGTTGATTAAAGCTACGAGCACTAATCATTATTGGTTTCGATAACTTTAACAAATTTAATATTATTCGCAATTAGACGCTTAGACTTCATTCAATTTCAATTAAGATCAAACCAGAGACTGTTACTAGTACGTAAGACTAACTAGATACTAAATTCTGAATCAAGATGAAATATATCCACTAATGAAGATAGGCTTGCTTGAGAACTTGCTTCATCAACAGATGTAATATATCTTCGCAGATAGTTCCCGCGATAAGTCGAATTGTCCTCATATCTTCGCAATTATCTAGATACGCTGTCCTTTCATTACTTCTAACGCCTACGCCAATATAGAATGTAATCTTGTGAGTTTGGAAACAATGCGAGCTATTCTGAAGATATTGGTAGGTTTTCAAAAATAATAAAGCAATGTAGACGAAATATTAATAAGATTCCTTCATTAAAGTTAAGATTACATTGAAACTATTAGTTTAAACGTTTAGTGACTTTGAGAGATGGATTTTAAAAATAATAGGAATAATGAATAAAATTATTCATTGAAGTAATTTGAATCAGAGAGCTTAAAAAATTATCTGATTCATGAGTCACGGTGTCGTCCTTGTCGTGGAAATTATAAGACAAATCAGTCGGATCCACGGGTTCTGCAAGAGAAGTTAAATATAATGGAAATAGTATGCAGCGGCTGAAAAACGCCTAGGAAATTTTATCTTGCTTAACATTTCACATAATAATTTAATTATGAATTTTCGAATCATTTATCATAAGAATAACTTCAAAATGCACGTAACCTAGGCAACATTGATACTTGCAGTTGAGGACTATAGAAGGCTAGCAGTACTTTTTAACATCTTAAACTAAACATTAGTAGACTAAACTAATCATTAGGATACCGTACAAATTCAAGTCAAAATTATGCGGTTTGCATGTAGGTTGGTCAAAATTGGTGAAGTAATTAGGTGTTCGCGCGAAGGTGTTAATACTTGTACTAACGACCAGGCTAGATCAATAACTTACCTACTAAGTTACCCGACTGAGGTAAAATAAAACGATTTCAACATAAATCAAAAACCACGGTGACAGAACCCTCAACAGAATCGAAATACACAGATTGCGTGGTTTTTTTTTGTTTGAAGGTTTTATTTCAAACGTGGCGAAAATCTTGTATTTTACAACTGCAGGAATTTTAACGTGGAAAAACAAAATAAATAAACATATAATATTTAGAAAACACAGTTGATACGCTGTAGGCTTTTCTGCTTGCTAAAAATCGTACAAAAATCACTCGCTGTGCTACATTTTCTAGTTTCTAAAAGGTTTGTAACTCGTCCAAAATAAAACGTCAGGTCGCATAAACCTCCAAAACTGGAGTGGACTGGCTACATACTACTGAACTTGTTGTTAGATGCAGTTTCACCCGAGGGCCGTAAAATAAACCTTTTTGCTGATATCTACCTCTCGAACCCTTTTACGTTTGCAGATAAAACAAGATGAAGTGCATATTGAACTAAACTAAAATATCGTCACCTTTGCGTGGGGAGTTTTTTTTTTCATTTCTGTAAGATATTTTAAAGGAAATTGGCAGTGGTATGTATGCGTTATTTAATATTAATAAGATTCCTTTAATGTTTGCGTTGTTTGTTAAATAAAAATAAGATTAAATATGAATGTTGCATTTGTTATTAATGAATTTCTGAACAAAAGGAGGAACAATATACAGGGTGGACGAAATCAATGGGCCTTAAAGGGTAATTAATCACTTCAATTTAAAGTAGTTTACCATCGGAGCTCATTGATTTTTACCAACCTGTGTTTTTTGTTATTACAAAAAAATACGTTGCCAGACATGTAACAACTATGAGTTAGTAGGTAGTTTTTAGTCCGTGTGGAAATCTAACCTGAGACGTAGCGCAGCAGCGAAATGCTCTGTCATCAACCGTGCCGACATTGTATCGGCAAGCCTAAAACCAGAAAACCCTAGTTGAAGTGGTAAAATAAGTAATATTATTATTTTAGGTGTTCTCAATCAACTCATATAGCACTCAAATCTGTGTGGCTCTTTCCTGAAAAGTCCAATTCAGACACTAATCAGCAAGGTTCTTACATGATTTGACCAAGATAATGTCTGGACTTCAAAAGAGACTGACCTCTAAGTTTCTTTCGGTGTTTCTTCTCAAAGTAGAACACCAACCTCACCTTCTAGTTAAAAAATGACATTTAAAAGTGTGTGCATGAACCTATTTACAGAAATAAATAAAATTAATTAAGTTTTTATTTATTTAATCTTGTTTTATTTTGAGAACAGTAAATCTTCTTTATGCTTTATTAGTTGTATTTGAATTTAGCTTACCAAAAAATAAATATGCATTCAGTTACACCTAAAAACAACAGCTTACGACATTTTGTTTGCGAACTTTTTAAAGCTACTGAATTTTAGACAGGGTCGGGTAATATCATCACATTTTTAATCGCCTTAACTTAACAGCATTGTGCCACGGATCCCAGTACTGAGCATAATAATTTATTATCACTGACCTGCTGTTAATGTTGATACTTTTAATCCCTCAAAGCGTTCGCACATATAATAATGTTACGAAACTTTCAATTACGTCATTTAATTAAATTTTGAATGCATTAAAAACAGCTGAAATATAGTAGTCGACTACACTGAATGTAGTTTATGCTTCAAACACTATCATTGGCGTGACGTTGTTAAGTTTATGATGCAGTTTTTATTTGTATTGGGTATGAGAAACAGAGTGTAACTTACTCATCCTTTAAAGAAAATGGAGGATCCTCCGACTAGATGGATCTTGTGTCTGCTGGACTACGCCGCCTTTTAGTACATATTAGCAGGATTCAGGAAGTGTACAGTCTAAACTTTTCAAGTGGGTGCGGATAGTGAAATTATGACTAATAAAATATACGACGAAGTGTCAGCCCTGATTTTCATGAAAACTAAAACTTCTTACGTTTTAAGATAAGATTTTTTTTAGTAATCAAACACGCCATTCGATAATATATACTAATGTCATAAAGAGGTAAAATTTGTTTGTACGTTTGTATGTAGGGGGTAATCTTCGGAACTGATGATCCAATTTTAAAAATTATTGAACTGGTGGAAAGCTACACTATTCCCGGATGACATAGGTTACTTTTTATCTACTGGGAAACTAAAGGAAAGACCAATTTTTTAACAAAATACTTTCACTTCAAACCGTAAGTAAACGTCGCGTTGGTCAACGAATGAAGCCTAAATAATTGCCGCCAATATTTATTTTGCTGTTTTAAAAGTCACCGTTCTACCTACTATGCCAATCTGGTCCAAAACTATCGAATGCATGAAAATGAAAAGACTTTGTTTCCACTGGCATTTGCGTATGTATACATACAAACCCACTATCGGCCGTTGTTGTTAGAACAAGTTTCGAAGTAGATCAACATGGCAGCATGTCAGCTGTCCATTTCAATTCTTCTGTTAAAAGTTTCAATTGAATTAAGTGTGTACCTACTGTAAGTCTCTCCAGGTTGCTCTCATGGGCTTTACGTTCTTTATCTTTTTAGAGTTCCGTAGCTCAAGAGATAATGGGACCATTATAGGACCGCTTTGTTGTCCATCTGTCTAGATTCTTTTCGCCAGGAAGAGATGAATGTATTACGCTAAAACTATTATTTAATACTGAAGTCTGCGGTCCCTTAGGCAACTAAAAAAATGAAACTTCTAGGTCATCGTGATCCATAGATACGGTAAATTATGTCACAGATTTTAGTGATTTGAAATCTCATTTTCTAACTACTTACTTACGCTTTTTTGTATACCTAGCAGCACGAAATTAAGATAAAAACTTAAAACAATAGTGCAAAATAGTGCAAATAAAACAATAGTAAATTATTTCATGAAAATAAATTATATGTAGTCATTGCGATAACAAACATACATTTGCAGTTGGAGTAGCGACGGTGATGTAAACCCATATCTGGAAAAATATGTTCATTTTTTGCCGTGCCTTTATGCAACATTGGGTGTTAATTTCATTCTAATTATTCCACTCTGCAATTTTTACTATAGGCAAAGTTTTATTTGCTACAAAATTAAGTTAGTCTTTCAATCTGAAATTGAAAAGTCAGTCTTTAAAAGAAAAAAGCGGGTAACAGAACATAGTTTTGGGACGAAACCCTCAGAACGCGAGCCCCACTTACACTTGTCTGATTTCATTATACGTCATACTACAAAGATACCTACAAGTTATAATAGATATCATGTATAGAAGACAGGATATAACTCAATCAGCATGCTTGGCAGAGCGTTACCTAATGCTTTATTGGAAGCAAAATCAATATGGCGCGAAAAGTCGCGAATGAAAGCCAATAGCTATACATTTATGTATGATACTCGTATGTATCGTAACATATTTGTTGCATCGGCTTGATCGAGTCCTTTGTTCCAAAAGCCATCAGCCGGCCCAATCAAGTAAGAAATTGGTGATCTCGGATGAAAGCTGGTCCCTTTGCAGAGCGCTGTTACTAAAGATAAGCTTCTTAGGATGTGATGGAAATGTCCCTCGGCGCAGAAAATGTATAGAGAGCAGATTGTTAACGTTTAGTGAATTATGTTTAATAGGTGAATGATTTTGATATTAAAAAAAATAATATTATTTTCAGCCAATGCAGGGCACAGGCCTTTTCCCATATAGGAAATGTACGAGCATTTATCACCACGCTTGCTCAATGCGGGTTGGCGATTTTATTAATTGAAAGTTCAGATTTCTTTGCGGTGTCAGTGATGTCCAAGGTTAACTTAGAAAGTACATCTATGCTAATATTATAAAGAGGAAATGTTTGATTGTTGAACTACTGGACTGATTTGAAAAATTCTTTCACTGTTAGAAAGCTACACTATCCCGGAGTGACATAGGCTACTTTTTTCCCACAGGAACGAGAATTACGCGGGAGAAACCGCGTGATGTCTACTATTAACATATAACTTAAAAAAGTTACTTTGATAGTTGCCTAGATCCTATAACCTCATGCATGAGAGGCGAGCTCATATCTCTGAAAGTAAATTACTGAATTATCAATGCGAGAAGAGAAGAAGCTGCTATTCTGTGAAAATCAAGCCCATTAGGTGAAGTGAACACACTTCGTCTTATCGTGTGCTTAGTGACTAACCTGCTGTCCTAGCCATATTACAAATTCTATTCAATAAGGCGACAATAGAAAGAAAATGGCGTGTATGGAATCAGCTGTTTGTCAACTGTCAAGTAGAATTTAGTAGTGTCAAGTAGATAACGAGTAGGATTTGTAATATGGCTGAAAATGAAATACACTTGACAGTTGACAAACAGTTGATACCAAATACGCCATTTTCTTTCTATAGCTAATAGAAATAGAATAGAAGTAGAATTTGTAATATGGCTAGGCCTGCTGGTGTCAGAGTTTTTTTTAGTGTTGCCAGGAGTGGGACATCGTCATGGACGCCCAGACTGACTCGCTGGAAGTCAGTCGAGGCAGTGTCGGACTCCGCGTTGTGTCCTCTATCGTGATCAGAGATCTTTTGTTCCGTTATATTTTCTAGTTCTGTTTCAAGTTAATTTTTATTTGTAGAGAGATGAGGGGGTTCTTTTGTTTCTTTGTTATTGATTTGACCTACCCATGCATATTTTTTTTGTTTTGTATAATTCTTTGTGCTATATAAATACTTTCACTTTCATATTAATTCTTTACATTCTCTTATTTTTATGGCTATTTTTATTTTATATATTTACGTGGCAGAGTTTCCCCAACAATAGTTTAGGTTGTTAGTTCACTTCGCCCTTACTACACCTTCATTTTCACAGAATTAATTTAACAGAATAAGACTGTCGTCAAGAAGGTCCGTTTTTTTAATCCGTAGGTCGGTGCTTAATTCTTCGTCGAAATCCGTAGATTGAGGCAATCTACGAATTTCTAGACTTCGAAAAATCCGGACACGGGAAAAAATGAACTTTTCTTTAAAGACAGCTAATTTGATATATTTAAACAAACAATATTCATAAGTTAAACAAATTTTTGTTTTCATATTTTTTCTTTTTCAAATCGATGGAAAACTGCTTAGATTAAGCGTATTAAAGTTGAGAAGTGGGGGCTTGTAACGTCACTAGCCAGCATAAACTGTACTGGCTAGTGACGTCATGCGACATTTTAACTCGATGCAACGCCGTTGTTTTTTGATTACGTGAAAAAAGAAACAAATTCGTGTCGAATATTTTCTTGTAATCTAGATGAAGAAATAAAAACTTAAATTTTGTCAAATAAAGCCCATTGCGAGTACCTACTACGCACCTGACCTTCCTGAAAATCTTTTCCCATTGGTTAGACTGATAATCAGACTTTCAGGCAAAGACATTCAATACCTATAGACCGGACATCACGAACAAAATTTTCGTCCGAAAAAGTGTGTCCTGCTGGATACAAGTCTATGAGTTTTTTGTAGTACGCTCCGCTGCCGCCCCAATATTCATATATTATTCTAGATGGCGTTACTGAGACATGGGATCGAAGTTTTTCTATGACATTTCCTTGACATGCCCGCTCTATAGTATTTTAAATCTCTTTGCTTTCGGGCTACTGACACGTAACGTCTATCAAATATTTACAAATGACAGCGAATTGGACCAACGACTCTACATGCATTTCGAGGCACAGACAGAACTTGATATGACGTGAATTGTCATCTATCCATGGATCGACCTCGATAAGTGTAGCTTAACTTTCGATTGGCCCGTGCGGCTCCTATTATTAAGCCAAAAGTTCATCTCACAAAAACAGTTAAATAGGTTCTAAATTAAACTTACTGTTGGTGAGCTGTATGACTGACGATATTAAAGGCAAATGATGGTGATTATTTATTTATTTAGGCAAACCAACTAAATACACACAAAGACATTCACGTTACAAATCATATTAATTTATTAATAATTGAATAATTGTTTATTTGTTTTATGTATTTTTTAATAATTGTTTATATTTAAGCAAAATATTGAATCTGTATATGACTTGTAAGAATCCCTTATCAATAAAATACTATGACTATGACTATTATTAAGTAGCTTTATTATTTTAGTAAGTAAAACTATGTAAACCAAATCTAGTACGTTGACAGACACCAAGACAAAGCAAAAGTAACAGTTTTAAAATTATAAAAGAACAAACCTTAAAAAAACAAATAATTAAAAAAGGTTTATAACAAAGCTCCAGCCAGTCGCCAACACTTACTGATGCCCTTTTGTTACACAGGGATAAAAAATAAATATATAAATGTTCCACATTTTTTTCACACAACGCCATGTAGTCCTAAGCTAAGCTAAGAGCTTGTGTTATGGGTACTAAACAGGTGATAAACGTACTTATATATTTCTAAATACATACATATTATGGATAAATTACACCCAGACACAGAACAAATGATCGTGCTCATCACACACATTTTGTCTTTAGAGGTATGAGGAACAGGGTGTAAAGTTCCTCATCCACCATTGAAAAGGGAGGATCCTCCGACCAGACGGGTGATGTGTCTGGTGGGCTAACTACTGCCCGACGGTTGTTGTCGGGAACTTGTATACGTTCAAACTGCGCGGATAACTTTGATATCGCGATGTAGGATAGTTCGTATGTGGCGAGATAGATGTCGCTACATGTCCAGGGTGGAAATCGAACCCACGACCTCCGGCATAGCAGTCAGGGTCACTAACTAACTACTAGACCAACAGGCCAGTCAATAAATCGTCAGTGGATCATGATAATATGTTATTTTTATTAAGTATATTATTTTTCACAATAAGACATTCCGATATAAAATCACTTCCATATTCAACTTTCAATACGTATTGAGTTAACGGTCAATACCCCTCCGTCTCCCTCAGGGCTATTACCGGCGGCTTTATTGGCCTGGGGGGTAAAATTTTAATGAAATTATAACACGTCAAGCTCGATTAGTCATTGGGAATACCTTAATACCCCATTGAGAATTCCCCTCAAGTTATTTTGCGGTATTCGTCATGGTGCCTACTGTATTTGCATGTATATTACAAAAGTGAGGGATGCTGTTTCGAGAGGTTACTTTATAACGGAATTTTTGAAGAAGTCTTTCTTTATTTTTTCCTATTTCCACCACAGATTTCTTTTAATTTAAGATATAAAATCTTACTGCGGAGCTGCACTTTAATTACGTTACATACTGTATTTTAGACAACATGTATGAATGTAAACGAAGCAAAAGAAGTATGTAAGAATATATATGCATATGGCGCTCTGTAGTTTCTGCCTACCCCCATGGGAAAAAGGCGTGAGTTTATGTATGTATGTATGTATATTTTATCTGAGAGAAGTAGCTGTTTCGAATACATTGCTTCATAATTACGAGTATGATTGTAAATTCCACCTGCTTTAAATTGCAATAGATGTTTTTGTGTCGTCAAAGTTAAAGGCGTAATAGGGTACCTTATTGTTTTCCAAGTTTCAACTGTAAGTGACCCGTCTACATTATCGATAATACTTTGTCTAAGAATAATAAAAATCCCTTAACGCTGAACTTCTCACATATTTGTATAAGTTTTACTTTCAATCATTTAAAACTTTAGAGAGCAGAATAATGGAGGATGAACTTTAAAACGACGGGATCAGCGCTTCAATGACGCACTAACTTTTGCTCTAATCTTAGCAAATATGACAAAAACTTAGCTCCCATAAAACCGGAACCCCATCTTCCAGTGATTTGTAAGGCTCGGTCGGTGACCACTCACAGTTCGTATGACTACGGTCACATAGTTTCGCCAGCGTGGTAAAGTGGGCACTAGATGTGTCGAGGGTCTGGCTAGACGCCAAGCGGCTACCTCCGCATTGTAAGGCAGTGCGCACACTCTGTAAGACGCAAAGACGAAACTCAAAGAAGGATTCCGTTACTGTTTTGTATTTGAATAAGCGTTTAGTATTTTATTAAATACTAGCTGCTGCAGCTAACTTCGTTTCGCCTTAGAATCAATTTATTAGTCTTATTTGGTTTTTATTAGTTTACATCCTATTCTCAGACCTTCTAAATACAGACACAATTTTATATATAAGATATACACATGTTTATTAAAATGCCAACAAATAGATCCAAACCAATAATAACTGCTACTACTTTTTATTAAGCGCGTCTCTATTGTGATCTTATTTAAACATTTTGTGTTCGATAGAATTAAAATTACAACATGTAGGTATATATGTATAACCTAACCTAACCTAATTGACCATACCTATCCTATAGCTAACCTAACTACCTAACCTAAGTACCTTACTGAAATGCATTGATTTAAAAAAATACTAAATTCATAATTTTAAACTGAACTACTGGGCTGCGTCCCACTATGTTACATACAACTTATTTAGTTCTCCGGTCTACTTTAAAGCCCAATCAGTATAATAATTATCTTTTTGCAAAGAATTCTTGAAGTTCGTCTCTGTCGTCATTATTAAATTATGTAAATTGATTTCTGAAATATAGGACTACTTTATGCTACATAAAACTTCTTACTTAAGTTAAGTAACAAAATCAATTTCAGAACGTAGGTCCGTATAAATTGACAACCTTACCTTCTTAGTTTTAACTTAAGACTTGTCAATATCAATCAAAATAACTGTTACTGATGACTAGGCAGCATGGTCTCAGACCTTAGCCTGTTCCGTCAGGAACTAATATATTAAAAAGAAAATGAAGACTTGTCAAATGTCAAATTGTCACCTGATAATAAAGCGGGAACTTTATCACCTGTCATGTCGTCCAAGAGGGCGCTGCGTTTGAAATTTTTTTAAGAAAACGAATGTCCTTGATATTTATTTTTTCGAGGACTTTTCATGTGTTTTATTAATTTCCTATTCCGGACAAAGTCAAAGCCAACAACACAAAAATCATAAAAGTTGATCCAGCCGTTCTCGAGTTATAGGTTTCATAATTATCATAAATAAAATCACGCCTTTTTACCATGGGGAGAGGCAGACATTACAGACCGCCTCTTGCTAAGATAAAGATTACGTTCATAGAGACATTTGCCACTCGATTCGGTAAAGTCACACCGTGAAAACTTGAGTAGAGAGAATCGACAGTGTCTAGCATTGGTATGGAATGACAGCTCAATTCCCCCTTACTTCCTCTACAATTTCATACTGTGATTTTTACAAAATAGCACTGACCTTTCTAAAGAAAAGTGTCCAGAAAGTTCCAAAGTTTCCACCTACGTCTCCCAAATAATATTTTTTGTTAGTTGACTTTCTTTTTTATAGAAAAATAAAGATGTTTTTTTTGACAGTTTTAACGTAAATACTGATACTAGATAACATTTGAGTTTACCTCTCATGTTATAAGCCCGAGAGAAAGGTACCGTAATCATCCAAAATTGATGAAATTCCGCTCGCACCTGTGGTTTCACTGCGTGTTATGTTTGCATATTTTACCAAAAACATAAGTGGCGACTACACCAGTCCGAGTGGCTCATGGCTAAAAAGCCACGCATCATCAAAGGTTAAGCTGCCAAGGTTCACATACCGAAACCCCTTAGTACCTCAGAGAGCAAGTTAAGCGGATTGCGTTACCTATGACGGTAATTATTATGGGTTGCTGAAAGCCTTACAGATAGTCAGCTGTTTTGTTCTGTTTTAAAAGTAGGTAACTCTGTGCAGTGAGTTTTCTTAGGTTAACACGTATACCAATATTTCACTTCATTAATTAGTTCTGTAAAATCGATTTTCGTTCGATTTCTCCACAATTACAGGAGCAGTTGTGGCAGTTATCAGCTCCTCGTCACTCTTTTTTAGCATGCAATATATGGGGTGGACGAGACATTGCTCATCCAGCCACTATGAGTCAATCAGCTTATGGTCCTGAGTCACCCCACATTGATATTAAATTGTTGGTTATTTCCTATTTTTATGTTACGTGATTTTTGATTGACTATAAAGAACCATGAAACAATCATCATTTCTCTCTGACCCAGTAAGATCGTTCCATAAAAAGTAAATGAGTCACTTCTTTCGTTTAAAATCTCACGATTTTATACATTTTGACGTAAAAAGAACATCAAAAAACCTTAAATTGGATATAGGGGCATCGATGTCTCGTCCACCCTGTATTATTAATATCTTTGGTGCTGTATGCCAAAGTCTGTGCTTGATAAATATTTTATCTTTCTTTTCAAAATATTCTTATATGATAGATTCAAACGGTTTTAAGTTTAAAGTGATGATAAACGTAACATGTGTCTTTTGAATACCATTGCACCAATAAAACAAATTCAGCATATTATCGTAAATGTCTTGACAGTAAGCGTCGTGTGCGCCAGCCTTAAAGGACTAGTACTGCCGCTACAGGATGCTGATTCAGCTAAATACCGAAAGATAATAACGTGTTCAAGTAAACGATGCGAAACTGCTAACGTCACTACTTCATTTACCTACCTGTATTAATTGCTGAACTAAATCTACTGGAGAGAAATACGTTTTGAGCAGTTTTAGTTAAATACTACGAGCGTTTAAATGTTTGAAAATGAATAATGTTAATCGCCTCCCTGTTAAACCAGTCAGTACTCAAAACCCAAAACTCATTTATTTAAATTAGGCTGAGAGCCAGCACTTTTTAAACATCAAAATACTTAAGACAGTCCCCCAAAACGCCCACCCTTCGCCTTACTCTGTTTTGTAAACTATTAAATGAATTTGACTTTATCGGTGGGATCCTTAATAAAGGCCAGGTGCGTAGTTCTAGCAACCGGCATGCATGTATAACCAGCAGTGCTATTTTGTAAAAATCACCTCTTGAACATGTAGGTGAAGTGAAGACGAATTGAGCTGTCATTCTATACGCTAGTGCTAGTGCTAGGCGTTGGCAGTTCACTTCACTTATTTTTTTACAGAGTGACTTTTATTGAATCAACCGGCAAATGTATGAACGTCAACGAAGCAAAAGAAGTATGTAAGAATCGTAGCAAGTGGCGTTCTGTAGTTTTAGCTTACCTCCATGGGAAGAAGGCGTGAGTTTATGCATATAGTATAGGGTGACTGGTAATTAGTGACCGATACTTAAACACGTGATTGTACTCATGAATACGAATAACTTTCCCAAATATACTTTTGTTTTATACTCATTAACTTTCAATTAATTCAATTAGGTTAGTACTGCACAACGGGAGCGGTGGGGGTGGCGGGGAAGCGTGTGAAGCTACTACTACTAGTAGATTTTGACCTTCCCGAGGTAAGACTTTCAGCTGATAGATCGTGCCGATTCGTGCATACTGTGATCGATCACAAGCGCGCGCGCAGGACTTTCCAACAGCGTTTTTGTTATTTTATTGTGTTATAAGTTATTGTTTATAAAAATAAAGTTTCTTTGGGAAAGTTTGTTGAAATCATGAACACAATCACGTGTTTATGTATCGGTCACTTATTACCAGTCACCCTATATGTAATTCTAATACTTTCTTAAGTAAATGAACCACACATTGGTTTGAAGAAATAAGGGGTTTCGAAAGCTTTTGGTAAGTTATGAATTATGCAGGTGATAAAAGGAATTAGAACAGGCTCGATCGTTTTGCCTGAGGCGCATTTATAAAATAAATAATTGATTACTCAATCAATTATTTATTTTGTTTTGGAAGTTTGGGGATTATTGGAAAGAGGTTGGTTTTCTATGGGTTTTGTTTATAGTTATCTGTTATTTTCTTTTAGTTGGGTACGTATAATGGGACTTTACCATAAGTTAAATGTTACGTAAACGTCGTGGTGGCCGTACTTCTCATGCACAAATGTGACTTTTTTATTTCATATATGTAATAAGTTTATTGTAGACATCATTGACCAATGAAAAAACCTGGATCGTAACTTTTTAAACGCCATTCCTCCTAGAGCAAGCGTGGTGATCAAACCTGCATTGAGAAAGTAACTTAGTAGGTGTGTTTTTTTACATTTACATATTTAATCCAAAATAAGTTTTATTTCTATAAAACTTATTTTGGATTAAATATGTAAATGTAAAAAAACACACCTACTAAGTTACTTTCTCAATGCAGGTTTGATCACCACGCTTGCTCTAGGAGGAATGGCGTTTAAAAAGTTACGATCCAGGTTTTTCCATTGGTCAATGATGTCTACAATAAACTTATTACATATATGAAATAAAAAAGTCACATTTGTGCATGAGAAGTACGGCCACCACGACTAATCAATTATTTATTTTGTTTTGGAAGTTTGGGGATTATTGGAAAGAGGTTGGTTTTCTATGGGTTTTGTTTATAGTTATCTGTTATTTTCTTTTAGTTGGGTACGTATAATGGGACTTTACCATAAGTTAAATGTTACGTAAACGTCGTGGTGGCCGTACTTCTCATGCACAAATGTGACTTTTTTATTTCATATATGTAATAAGTTTATTGTAGACATCATTGACCAATGAAAAAACCTGGATCGTAACTTTTTAAACGCCATTCCTCCTAGAGCAAGCGTGGTGATCAAACCTGCATTGAGAAAGTAACTTAGTAGGTGTGTTTTTTTACATTTACATATTTAATCCAAAATAAGTTTTATAGAAATGCTTTGAACATGTGTTATTTATTATTTTAAACAATATCAAGGTTGTAAACTAACTTATACGTAGGTATTCAAGCCTGTGAAAATATTTTATAACAAAGTTAGTAAGCCGCCAAAAGCTTGGCACGCGTATGGGTATATATTATACACTAAAACCTTTCTCGGAAAACCTTCTCACAGGTCTGGAAAATCCTAGGCACTAAAATTGAGACAGGAATTCTCAGAATGAAACCAGTGATGGAGACATTGCGGCTTAGTCTTGCGATGTTACGTAACCGTAGGGCGACTAATTTATGTCACACTTTCCTATATTAAATATGGACGATGAGGTGGACTATCCATGTCTATGATAAACAAATACCGATTTCAGAACTAGAGTTATTTTACACCTTTCAGTGTTTCTTTTCTTAAACATACTTACAACCGAATCGAGAACCTCCTGCCTCCTAAGTCGGTTATAAATAAAGAGCATTGGTGTTCTGGTTATGTTTAGTATCTTAGTCAAAAGTCAAATAATTTATTTCAAAATAAGACCAGTAAGTATACAGCAATTTTGTACATCAAACTTAAAATAAATTAAACATAAAAATGATTCTAGTTGCCCCTTCCAATAGATAGTTTTTTATGGAAAGGAATGGTCAAGAAACTCCGTATTTGTAAACATTAATCAGACTTATTATAGGTATTTGAAGACTATACACCTTGACTTAAAGCAACTATACTAAGATAGGTACAACGTGTTACAAAAATCAATTTGAACTATGACATATAACATCACGCTTATGTTCCCCGAAGTGTTTGGCAGAGGGGTACCTATAGTGAATCCATACTTCATCAGTTATATTTAAATCTTGTGATAGTGGCTTATTGCAATCTACCGGTGTAAAATTTAGACTCTGGGCTGCTGCATAGAAATTCCAGAAAGAAAAACCCAACTAAACTGCCCGAACAAGGAATCGAACACGTTTGTAGCCACGGGCATGCATGTATAGCAGTGCTATTATGTAAAAATCACCTCTTGAGGTGAAGTGAAGGCGAATTGAGTTGTAATTTCATACTAGTGCTAGGCATTGACAGTTCACTTCACTATAAATTGAGACAAAAGATAAATAAAGTCTTCACGTTACGTTGGTCTTGATATTGTCATTTAATTATAAAGTTTAACTCGTCTGAAAAGATAAGGGCTCTCAATTCCAAAATCTCAACAAAATGACGCTAAATGGATATGTTATATCGTAACACATAAGATGCAAAGAAAAGTAATTAGAAGCAGCCTGTCACTCGTGTCATTCTCTTCTTATTAAATTGTTTGTTCACAACAAACAGATGACGAACGAAATTTCCGCACATGAAAGTTCATCGTTCATCCCACTTGTGAACTTAGTACTTAACAACTTCGAAACTCGTGAACTTATAATTGCTCACTTAATAACATCAAAAACGTAAATTCTCAACATTTAACGTAAGTGAATTCAACGGATAACGCGATCGGGCATAACGTCGTCGTATCTCACTGATTACCTTTCCCGACGTTGAAAATAAAGTTGTAAGAACTCCTTAATAGAATATCCTTTGAATAGGTTGCTGGAGTCGTCTTGTAAATAACGTTAGAGGGCTCGACTTGGGTGTCAGAAGTTGGCCAAGTACCTACGAGAACACCGAGTACCTCTGTAGCGTGGGAGTTGAAAACACCCAAACTTGAAGACCCCTCTAAATCTAAACTTTTCTTTCGTTGACAGCGCTTGAGACATGACTTTCGAGTTGTGCATTCACATATGTGAGAATTGTTCGAGATGCGGGTGTTAAAAATTATCTGAGTTTGTGTCGAGAACATTTTAAGTACGGAAAGTTTGTCTTATTTCAACAATACTTGTGTAACTCGTGTGTGCTTGGTAACCTTCTAACATACGAGCTTCATACCTATCTCGTGAAGTTTGTATCTCAGCTTGTGTTGAAAGGTTATTACTACGTGTTTATTTATGATTCGATATTATGTCTGTATTATTTATTTGAAGAAATTGATGCTGGAAAACAATTGTTAAATAATATCTATAAAAAAAAAAAATATTTCGTCACACATGGAAACAACTTAATGTTATGTTGGGAGCCACCTCCAACAGTTTTCAATAATTTTACAGATGTGTTAGGAATATGTAAACAGATTAATTTTGAAAGCATGGTATACGCACAAGTTTTAGTATTTGGGTGTGTATGTGTGTGTGTGGACGTGTATGAGGTGTGGTGTAGGGTTGTGTGTGCGTACAAATTATGTGTTTTCGAATTATGTGAGTGTGTGCGAGAATCCACATATTATTACAACAAATAGAATAATCTTAACCTTCTTACAAGTTTCACCGAACATAATTTTTTACGGACCTAAACTCACGGGAAAAGCCGTCTTCCGTATTTATATAATATACGACTTCAGTATCCTGTACCTGTTTATAACGGTAATTGGTTTTTCAATTACTTAAATTACTCACGCTAAACAAGAGAGATTGGTTAATGTGTAATCTGGGACTTACGCTACACACACTCATAAAACATAATTAGCAGTGGAAGTATTGCAGATTGGACTGTTTTGTTTGAAAAACCGGATTTGAAACAAGATAAACCCAAACAGTTATGTGACGTAAAATAATGTGTGTGTGTGTTCATTTCGAAGGTACTTTACATATCTCTTCGCGGCCCCTCTCTGTTTCTCACTCTCTACTTCCAAGTTTTGTCTTCTATCACCTCTTATTCTTGGTGACATTGAATAAATCACTAGAACTCAAACCAAAATTTTCTAACAAAATAACAAAATTACGAATTATTATGAAAACATCCTATATGTATAAGTCAAAACATGTGTCGTTGGCAACAAACTCTGAGCTAGGATCAATGGGCATAACACAAAAACAACTCATGAATACGAACACTTTATTATCAATATTTAAACTTCGATATTCGGCTTAATAAGATAACTTCGCAAAACATTTCGGTAATTTCCTTTCATATATCTACGCAAGGGACAAGGGTCGGTAAAGAACCATTTGGCCAAAGTTTATTAATATTTTCGAGAGCAAAAATTTCATTGATATTAGCAATCCTTAACAGAGGGGCAAACATTGACCACAGCCTTTCTTTTTTAAGAGGGTAAAATGTCCAATTTTTTACACTTAATGGCAAAAAAATGTATAAACTCAGACATTTGTATGGAAATACGTTCAAGGTTTTCTGCTTTGCACGAACTTGGGTTTGCTTATTTATTCGCATATGATATCGTTAAGTACTGAATACATTGCTGTTTACCAATTTTCCGAAAAAATTGAATCGTTATACGATTTACCTTATTGTATGTACGTTTTAGCTAAAAAATGTAAGCCTCTCGAAGTTTGGAATACAGACAAAAATGTTCTTTATCTTTCAAGCTCGTTACTAGTGAAGAAGTTATTGGGTAGAGTGACTATCCACACTCTTGGAAAATATATTATATATGATATCTAAAATAAATCTCCTGGATGACTGCCTGCATGACTGCCTGCATGACCGCCTCGTTGGTCTAGTGGTCGCAAGCCCTACCCAGACCATGAGGTCTCGGGTTCGATCCCCAGGTCGGGCAAAGTGTAATTGAGTTTTTCTATTTGAAATTTCTCAGTAGCAGCCCGGAGTCTGGATTTGTGCCCGATTAATGGCAATAGGCTCGCCCCCTATTACATTGGACTTTAACAAAACTGGCGAAATGTGGGTGTACTACCAGGTACACTTCTGCCTAGCCCTTCCGGGATTACAGGCGTGACGGTATGTATCTCCTGGATTGACGCGTATTTGGTTATATGCTTTTACCAAATCGATTGTTGAGAATACTTGACATCCAGAACGATTGTGGGCGAAGTCGTGTATGTGGCGAATAGGGACAATCTAAGTAATGACACATCACTTAGATTTACATTTTACATAGAATCAAATCACTTTTTTCTATATTTGAAAATCAAATGGCATTCCACTACACTAGGTTCCATTTTCACATAAAATGCAATGTGTCATTCATACAAAAGTTCGGAATTAAATCTCCATATAGATATTCTCACAAATGTGTTATTTCCAGCAAAACGTTCATGATTAATTAGTCGAAAGGTATGCTTGAATACCTCCCGTCAAAATAAAACGTTGAATACAGAATTCGTGCGAAAACGTGTCAGTAACGTGGTTCTCTCTCGTATTAATTAATAGGAATTCCCGGTACCTATATTAAATTTTCTAGCAAATTGCTAAAGTGATTTGTAGATTAAATTAATGCGAAGATTAAAGCTATGTCGCGTAGCTACGATGTCTTTTTGATCTCCCATCGTACACAAAGCGTACGTAAGCGTTTGTTAAAATAACGCGTCATATTTCTTGAACAGTTCACTCTTAGAATACATTTGTATTGATTTCGAAGTCGAATCTTTAAGCAGTTCAGACAATCCGTAACATTTTCGAGAAACAAAAACCCGTGACGCCAATTATAGATTTACAAATGACAGCCGGGATCAACCGTTTAACGTGCTTTCCGAGGCACAGAGAAGTCCTGATATGTTATGCTATGGGGTAATGGTCACCCATTCACGAACCAACTTCGTCAAGCGTAGCTTCTAACTTTTGAACTACTACTAACTGCCGCTGTTATATTTAGCCACAAGCTGCTCTCTAGCTAATATTTAAGACGTAGGTACACCCAATAATGTTAATGAAATGAACAGAGCACTACTATAGTTCAACAAAGCTCTCTTGTCCAGTGAGGCAGTGCTCGCCAGCTAAGAACCTTACAACCACTACCAACTGTCTATTAACCTAGTGAAAGAATAATATTGTCATAAATGTGAATGATCTTCAGTATTGATATTGTGGAGCACACCTGAGACATTATGGAGTGATACTCGACCTTTTCCTAGGCCGTCTATGTGTACCCACCTACTTACTATTTCAAGTCAGACTAAGAACATCGAATAAATAAATATTCCACAACTTTTCACACAACGCCATCAAGTTCCAAGCTAAGCTAGAGCTTGTGTTATGGGTACTAAACAGCTGATTTATATATTTGTAAATACATACATATTCTAGATAAATTACACCCAGACACCGGCCAAATGATCGTGCTCATCACACAAGCATTTGTCCGGGGTGGGAATCGAACCCACGACCTCCGGCATAGCAGTCAGGGTCACTAACTACTAGTCCAACAGGCCAGTCAAATCTAGGGTGCCTACCATCGCGGCATCGTGTTGTAGTTGCTAATGCATGAAGTGACATTGAGTTAGAATTTCTATCTATTCTGTTGTTCTTAAAGCTTGCCAGACAGTCATAGGTTAACTTTATATAAATTATCTGAAAGTACTAACAATACTAAGTTACTTATTTATGCACCATTGTTACTAACACCAGAATACTAATTTAAACTATAGATCTTTGATATTTGCAAATAAAAAAAATATTATTAAAATATTATTGTTAGGCTACGAGTAGAATTTAGGTGTTCAGTTGGCAGAGAGTTTCTGTGCCTACAGAACATTATAAAGTAATTATTGTAGTTGATTTTGTTAATTGGTTACAGAATAATTAAAACACGTGACAATGTTCGAAGCGTTGTGAGTTTTTATTTTTAATTAAACGGGACGTCTCTAAGGATTTCCACAATGGTCGGTCCTGCGCTGCCCTCATCCTTCGATTTCCTATCATCTTCCCCAGATCGTCGGTACACTTTGTAGGAGGCCCATCCTCACTGAGTCT
This sequence comes from Euplexia lucipara, assembly GCA_921972225.1. Classification (NCBI taxonomy): domain Eukaryota; kingdom Metazoa; phylum Arthropoda; class Insecta; order Lepidoptera; family Noctuidae; genus Euplexia; species Euplexia lucipara. The sequence continues at coordinate 14,195,210 of OV179152.1, read as the reverse complement.
TCTGGCATGCTGTAACTACGACAGGACAACCTTTCCGCCCGAACGAACATCGGTTCTACAAGCAATATGCCCCTCCTGCAGTCACTTTATTTTGGCAACTCTTTATGTGATGTCGGTTGCTTTAGTTTTCTGGCAGGTTCTCGCCACTAACATAATAAAATGGTATGCGGACTACAGCTGCGTGCGTGAGCAAATACACATGACTCTAAAAGCTTTTACAAAAATACTTCGGTTCAAAAGAAATGATTAAATTACTTAATTTGTCGCACGCAATCCTTTTTATTCCTAGAGACGTGATGACTGGGCATATGGAGCGAATCAAAGTGAACCGTGAAGTCCGTGCTGAAAGGGGGACTAACGATCCATTTAATAAGCATGCGTGTGACTGATTCACTCATTAGTATGGCTGCAAAGTAAAGTTAAACTTACCACTATAAGTAGGCGGGTTTGTACTGCTGTACGCAACTTTATGGCATGCAACTTTTTTTTCCGTGTAATCTTTTTTTTATTACTCATAGGCTCGCGTTTGACCACTATCTCACCTGATGGTAAGCGATGATGTGGTCGACGATGAAACACGCTTGCCTAGAAGCAACCTGTTCACTCTTGACTTGAAGACCCCTAGGTTGTAGCTATCAGGAAACACTGACACCGGCAGGGAATTCCACTCTTTAGCTATTCGCACAATGAATGTGTTTCCATAGCGTCATTTTCCTAATAAAAACACAGTGGGGAATTTGAGTTTATAAATTGATGACTAACTACATACTCTTACATGCAAAAATCTATGGAGGGAAGGCACGCGCCCTGCGCTATTCCCATAGCCGAAAATGGCCTACTTCTATAAAAAATCCATTTAGCTCTGCAGTATTTGGCTGTGCGTTGGCTGTCAGTTAATTAAAAAAAAATATGTCTTTACGTTACCTAGATGTATTTAGCAAGTGTAGGCTTCGTTACAAGCGTACGTCTTTATAACTTAGCAAGAAGAATCTCAAAATATCAAAAAATATCAGCCGAGACCAACGGCTTATTGCCTAGCAACGACTCCCTTCAAAATGTATCTTAAAGGAGCTCGGGGACTTAAGACAACGCTTAGCTGATCAACAGTCTTACATAGGAGGAAACCCTATACAACTCTTTTAATTAACCCAACATTCTACCTGGCATACTGGCAACAATTACCAGATGCTACTATCCCAAAGAGTATCTTGATACCTAAATATATTTTGTATGACGTACCTACTATAATAAAAAAAAACCACCTAATCTATTTTCCTCGATGTCTCCAAGGACGAACAAGTTGTTGATACTTAAGTATTTATGTTCAACTTACTACTGAAATGATCAATAGGATAAGGTAAATAAGACCTTTACATTTGTTTAATCGCGAAATACTTTCACCACACCACTTTAGTTTGACCCCGGATACATTAGACGGACTTCCCAATGTAGTAGAAAATTATTAGTGCGTAGGAGGGAGGGGTAGCTCAAAATGTTCTGGTCGCTTGTCACTGTATCACCCACACGCCCCGGGGAAATCTATATGAAAGCGAAACCAATGAAATAATGTTTTCATTACTTGTTATATTTCATACATATTTCTCACATGTAGCTAATCAAACTATCTAAATAAAACATGAGTGTTGCCAGGCGCGAATTTCCCTAAGGGTCGAATTATTTAATTTTGTCGTAGGGGTGAAAACTTGCCACCGATGTAATCTTGCAGCAACGTGTTGGGTTTAGCGCCCGCCGTTTTACAAAACTGTTTCTAAAATGAAATTAAAACATTTAACACGTTTCTAAAATGAAGAGAGTTTTAAGAATCAACTAGGGATTGTAACAATTGGCTTTTTATTTGACTAACTGTCAATTGAATGTTAAGCTACGGTTACCAAGATCGGTTAGTCGACAGGTAACCAACCATCACTTATCGAGGCTTCCCTATGCCTCGCAAAGCATGTTAAGCTGTTTGTCCCATCTGTCATTCCTATATCGTTGACAATCGATACGGGTAGTATGCCACCAGCCTTGTAAAGGCCTAAATACGCCTAATGCGATATGCATTAACAATTAACTGGGTTGTACAGGTCAGATAGTGGCTTCATGTAAAACACTGCATAGGATTTGACTGGAAAACGATTCCAACAACGCTGTCAAAAGATGATGTTGTGAGTGAACAGAGAGCCAAATTCTTACAATTTATAGGGTTCAAGTCTCAAGAGCTCTTTGCTGCTGCTGAGAAATTCCTAATGGAAAAGTTCCTAATATTCAAGTCATATTAAGCAGTATCACTTAGACTAGACTACATTAACTTACTAAATATCCATAGAGGTACTAAGCTCCACAGTTGTGTACCTAGGTAGGTATCTGTGTCACCTATAAAACCTCAAGAATGAATGTTCTGACAATCGTCTCATATTCATACTATTTATTTGCATTCCACAATGTATAAAGATCTTTTATTAATGCTTAAAGCTACGCACAATCATGGACCTTGTAGAGCACAGCAAACATTTAATAAACATCATGGTGACTCTCTTAGTGTTCAACTTCAACATTTGATTTCTCTGCACGTAGCACCCTAAAAGTAATGACTTCCCACTCTATTAGATGCAGAGCGTCGCCATTCGATCGTACTGTCAAGCCAGAATTCAATTTTATACTTTAGGCAACAGTTCTGTGACTGCCAGTGATTGATTGCGCCAGCAGTTACGACCGATGACCTCCGGAATATGAATCCGATTTCCATCTCGCTCTATCTTTACCAACTTAGTACCTATTTTCAGACTATGTTGGGCATATGCTGTGGATATAAGTATCTTTTTTCTATATATATTATGGGTCTACTCTTGAACGAGCTTACCCAAAAGAAGTCTATTAACTCGCGACTTAAACAGATTGGGGTCATATGAACTCAGTAACACTGATGCAGGCAGGGCATTCCACTCCTTGGCTGTGCGCATAATGAAAGAAAAAAAAAGCGCTTCGTGCGAATGTGTGGAACATCTACAAGGAATGGGTGATAACCTGCAGTACGTCTGGATTCCCGATGGAAGAAAGGAGATGGTGGAATGAGCTCGTGGAGCTCTAGAGCACACTCATCGAAATACAGTCTGTAAAAGACCGACAGACATGCAACTTTGCGTCGGTGGGCCAGGGTATGAAGCTTGGTACCCACCAGTTTTTCGTCACCAATGAGCCTCTTGGATCTGCGCTCTACTGAGTCGAGGGTGGCTAGTTGGTATTTGGCTGAGCCATCCCAAAGGTGACAACAATACTCCATCTATCTAAAGAACTAAAAGCTGGTCAGCTTTGAAGTACCGCTTAACATCTTACGATCTCTTCTTATCGTGTGGTTAGTGACTAACCTGGCATCAGAGTTTTAATGCCGCCCATGGATCTCTGACTCAGTATCACAGGATTATTCCGATCTGTCACCCCGCTTTGTCCCCTTAGGGTGACAGATAGGAAAAAAAAGTTTGATCTGTCCCCCTGTTAGCAATGACGGGACAGTTCGAACTTTATTCACTCCTTAACGGTTTCATCTGTCCCCCTATCACTGATACATGAACGGGGGACACATGAAACTTTTTATTCCTGTTTGTCCCCCACAGTATTTAATAAATTCATTATTAAAAGTAATGCCCCACATACTGCAACTTTATAGTAAACTAAAGACTAGTGGTTTTGGGTTTATAAAATCATCTGTATTTAAATTTAAGTATGTTACAAATATTTATTTTGTTTATCTATTAATCAGCCACAGTCCTATAAATCAGAGTACGTATAGCCTAGTTACAAATTAAAACTTTTAAATAATAATAAACTTAAAGTTGTAAATAATCTCAAAACATAATAAACGAAAATCACTAGTATAACGGATTTCAAAACTTTTCAAAGGTCGTAAGAATAATATATAAATAAAATATCTATCGCAACGCAACTTCTCCAACAAATGAACAATAGTAATTTCACCACCTACAAACTGCATTTGACAATAATTATGTACAATAGGTATATATTCGTCTTTCATAATATTTCTCTTTGTGCGACAATTTGACGTCGGAGTTAATTGGTTTTGGATCTGTTGTGATATGTTTCTATAAAAAGCTGCATTATTTTCTAGAATAACTAAAAGCATTATTTAAGCTGGGATTTTTTTTTCAATTGTATTATTTAATCCATGGTGCCAGCCTTCTAGAAAGTTTGTAGTACGATGACATTCATTAAAAACACACCATAATTTTCTAAACTCAGCACCATGCGGTCTAATCCATTATTTGATCATATACAAACGAAGTTTCTTGCTCTGATCATCATCTGGACTTTCTGATGCTATGTATGACCATCCATTTAAAATTTCATTACCAGCTGTCAGTGGAAGTACGGCACTCAGTGCGACTTGTCTTTTCAAAAATTTTGACTTAGTTAGCCCAAGAGCTGCTCCCTTCTTCCACACAGCTTTATTATAGTGAAAGAAACAATCTTTTACTGTGACTTCTGGAAAAACCTTTTTGATAGCGTTCATTGCGGGAATTTCATAGTCAGTTTTATAGATTTTGGGTCTCCACTCTGGGATTTGTGACTTAAACATGTTAAATAAAATTTCGTAGCTCTTCTGATCCTTATAACTCATTAATGAGAAAACTACTGGCACAATATGGGTACTCATATAATATTTTTACTGCCGAAGTCTGCATGTACAGTATAAATCTGTAGAAATGGTTTCGGGCAGATTTTAAAGGTTCCGTTACTTAAAAAGTCTTCTAAAGTATATATTCAAATTAAATTTAAATTCTATGGGGGACAAACAGTAATAAAAAGTTTCATCTGTCCCTCTATCAGTGATAGGGGGACAGATGAAACCGTTAAGGAGTAAATAGAGTTCGAACTGTCCCCTCATTGCTAACAGGGGGACAGATCAAACTTTCTTTTCCGATCTGTCCCCCTGAGGGGACAAAGCGGGGGGACAGATCGGAATAATCCGTATCACATGCCGTTGAGAAATATCTCTCAGGCCTGCCGGTTTCCTCACGATGTTTTTCCTTCACCGTTTTTGAAGCAAGTGATAATTATACAACACGCACATGAATACGAAAAGTCAAACGTTCGTGCCTTGTTCAAACTCGAGACCTATGATTTGGCAATCCGCCGGTCACACCACTAGGCTTCCGCTGCTTAATAACTTACGATGCTAATTGAGTAGATATTTTCCAGACAGTTTTATGCGTCAATATCGCTGGCATTTCCAAATTGATTAATCCCTAAGAAAAAAGACTTAAAAAAACTCAGATGTCATGTCTGTTTATAGCACAGGCCTTCCATTATATCAGTATAAACATTAGATCAAATATAAAAAGCAAGAGCCAAAAAGAAAACTTTTTACAAACACGAGCAGACCTTGACATAATAATATGCAAGATTTAAAAGTATATTTTTTGTAAATATGAAAGAAACAGTAATAGTCGTTTTATGTTATTAAGGCAACATATAAACATTTAACAATAATACAACATGATCATATTGGTCATATTCTAAACTACGTCATGTTTAATTTAGTACTCAGTTCTGAAAAGAAAAACTTTTATAATCAGAAACAAGTAACCAGAGTTTTGATTATGTGTGAGTAAGAGGTACAAATACAGTTTTGTTACTGAAAAAATTGGTTTTATTTAGAGTTAGGTACCAAAAAAACCTAATACTTCAAAAGTATGGGTTTTTTTAAAAAAGGTGGATTTATAAAGTTTGTAATGGTATAATTTACTGTATCGCTTAAAATAATAAAGCGCAACCGCCTGCCAACCAGCACTTGTCTTTTTGGTTATTTTCTTACATGTTATGAAAAACTCTACTATCATATGTCATTGAATTATATTATTATTATCAACAGAGGTTCAAAGTTTCTATAGTTCCTACACATACACTTATTTCGAGAGAAATAAAATCAACTAGAATATTTTTTAAACATCGCTAAAATATGCAACATCATGGCAATTAGTAATAGGTACGTAATGTGGTTTAATTAATATCAAACTGCTTTTCCTCGGTCGAGTCGGTGGCAAATAAAAAATCAAACAAAACAACTATAGCCTTTCTAGTAGAATTCCGATTCTATGGTAAAAAATCTGAGTCGGTTCGTAAAAAGTTTTATTTTCACAAAACGCTTTAAACACCGTAGATACGCAACTCTACGCGTGTTCGGATTATTTCGGATTTTTTGAATTGGAGAAGGCCAAACGGCTGTAAAAGCCCATCAACTTGTATTTATACAGGACAAAGGGTCTATTTGCACAGCCTATTGACAGTTTTGTACCGAAGTGACGGTATGTCTAGCGCGATTAAGTTACTCTTCCAAACAAACACCGGGATGAACCAATTTATGTATAGAAAATAAAGGTGAGGAGGTTTTGATTAGAGGCACTTGTTTATCAAAGGTTTGTTTGTGTTCGCAATTTTGGAATTTAATATATTTTTCTGGTTATTTTAACGATTTTGGATGTAGGTTGTTTAGATTTAATTTAAAGTGCCAGTTATTTTTGAACAACTTTTAAAAAGGACTATTTCTCGAAGGTATAGGTAGAGGCATACCAATAGTATCTATTCTTACATATCGCCAGTTATGTTAATGTCCCATGTATTAGGGAAAGAGCCTAATGGCGTCAACCGGACACAAATCCATAGATACTCCGGTCTCTTGTTGGGAAATTATGAACGAACTTTAATACAGTTTACTTTTTTTTTCTCTTTTTCGGCGATCACAGACTTATGAGAATTTTCGTTTAAAGCCTGATTTCTACCAAAAATAAACAAAGCAACTGTAAGCTACGCAGGTATGCGAAACTTCGAAAGTCGTAAAAACTTTTCACGTTAAGACGCTAATTTCTTTTGAAAATTTCTAGATTAAGAAATTAAAATTGAATTACAAAGTTCTCAAAAACCAATTAGGTACGAGTAACCTTCAAGACGTAATAAATGTTTAGATGAGGGATTCTCTTAAAACTTTTCTTTTTAAAAAACAATTTTACATTTGGAAAGAGAATCATCTGTTTTCCATTCAGATGCTTTGGACAGTGGATGTCACTTTCGAAGTTTTAGCCCTATTAAATTATTATTAATTTACCATAATCTATCATGCTAACTATTTTACAAGTTTGACAGCTTTTTTTTAAATTTAAGGCAGGCTGATAGGAAAGCAAACGACCCTTAACTTAAGTGATTTCTTTATGCTGTTATTGATACTAAAGTGACCATAGAAACCCATTGCTGTGCTGATGGCACATGACACAGCATAATGCTGAGTTACTGCCTTAATCACAATCTCGACGTGCTACTGCCGACAATTTTTTTAGTGTTTTTTATTTTGTGTACCTACATTTAAATAATGTAAGCAAAATATCTACTAGCATTCATCATCTGTCCTAGGCTTTTCACAATTATGTTGGAGTCGAGAGCAACTGCCTATAATGTAATTAAATGATGATGATGAAATAATATTTATTTCTGTAAGCAGATCTTCCCAGATACTTTTACATGTCATGTCATTTTTTTTAAACTAAATGTCATTTGAGTGACTGATCCCTGAAAAGAAATGCCGAAAGAAACTCAGGGGTAATGGTCTCTTATAAAGTCTAGACATAAGATTGTATTAATTTATTAAGCGAGTCTTTCGATGCAGGGCAAAGTCTGGAAAAGCCTTATGAAGAAAGAATCAATTCTGCTTTGAGTTGACCTGTCCCGACAGACGGCATGCATGCTTCAGTCATCGTAGCTCAAACCTATTTCAGGGAGCTCGATATGATCTCCACAACCCAGTAACTGGTTGACACGATACCACTTGGCTATGCTGATTCGATTTGGTCGTTCTGAGTTTCTGACTAATCGACATTACTGTCTAAGACCTACCAATGATAGCCGTGACCAACAGTCTAATGTGCTTTTCGAGGCACGGAAAGGTCTTGATCCCATTGCTAAAAAGAAGGTTTTAACCACTAATTGGGATCGGAATAGTTACAAATACGATCAAAATTAATCAGTTTTTAATCTATCTAAGCGGGGTAGACGCCCTCCGACCACAACCATGGTGGCCGCCACGGATATATTTTCTATAGTTTTCATTTTTTTTAATGTAGGTACACGCTTAAAAATGGATGGATGTTTGTTACTCTTTCACGTAAAAACCACTAAGTGGATTTTCATAAAACTTGTTATGGAGTTACCTGACACTCTGGATTAACACATAGGCTTTTTATCACTGTATTCCCACGGGAATGGGACCTACGCGGGTAAAATCGCGGGACGTCTGCTAGTATGTAATAAATGGTCACCCATCCACAGACTAAATAATTATAAAGAGGCAAAATTTGTTTGTAAGTTTGTATGCAGGGGGTAACCTAATGATCCAATTTTAAAAATTATTGCACCGGTGGAAAGCTACACTATTCCATATGATTACGTAGGCTACTTTTTATCCCTGTAATCCCACGGGAATATGAACTACGCGGGTGAAACCGTGTGATGTCTGCTAGTGTTTAATATTTATTTGTCTACGCGTGTTCTGCTGTATCAGTATCTTTTTGTGTTAATTAAATTCAATTTAGGTATTCCAATTCAATGCGTCTTGTAAGTTTATCGCCTGTAGGTTTAATTTAAAATTAATGTAAAGTGGTCTCTCTTAGTTCTCTGATAGCTGTCAGTTGCACGAAAGGGCTACCACACCGACATAAAAGATCTTCCACCAAGAAATTCTATCGCGATAGTTCAGATAAAATTGATTCTTTTTTCCGCTTAAAAATACTCAAGTAACGGAACTTATTACGGCTACACTCAGAAAACTTATCCCTAGTTTACCGACGCATTGACTTGAAACTCTTTCCCTTTTTCGATTCGACTTATTTCTCAGGCATTCGTAAATATACGAAATGTATTCGGTTATTAGAAAAAGTTTTCATCGTTAAGTTATGAGATGGGATTTCGGCAGAAACTAATTCCAGTAAGTATTCGTAAATTGGGCTCATTTGTAAGTTTGAGTTTTTTATGGCAGCTCTGGGATAGTTTAAGATGAACAAAAAAATGAATGATCTATTTACCAGACTATGGGTACTTAATGATGGTAATTTTATTAATAATAGAACAGGTTCTGTGTATATCTATCTAGAATACGTCTTCATTTAGATAACTGAAAAAGAGTGTCACATGAATTTATTCAGAACCAGCTTCTCAGAACCGACTTAATGTCAAGAAAGTGGATCCTTCAATGTACAAAATAAGCAGAGAGAAATAATTTAATTATTCTAATAACTTCCTTTATTGTGTTAAAGACGCTACAAAAAGATAAATAAACGCGTTAACCGAATGAAATAAGCAGGTTCTTACAAATGTTTGCGGTGAAAAGTGACTCATTATGAAAGTTGTAGGCACTTTCCTGGAATTAAATTTATTCAAAGCAAGCATTTTCACAATTTAAAATCCAACAAACTCGGCAAAAAGTTGACTTGCGTCTAAAATTTTCCGCAAATTGTAAACAAAATAAGCGAAGCGACAGTAACAAAAGGGAAAGAATTTAATATCCACCGCGGCATACGGAATGTTTGTTACAATTTGTTTTCTTGCCGCGAACATTCTTTTTTTGTTTCGCAACATAGCTTGATGTGTAACACTTCGAAAATAATTTAAATACGCATTAGATGTATGAGTGTCGCTATAAATAAATCCCGGCTAAGATCAATTAGTACTAAGGTTTGATGCCTCTTCTATTTGTACTTACTCCAACACTTCTACCGAATTGGCGTGTTTTCTTAATATGGCAGATGTGCATACATTAAAAAATAATTTCTAACAGAATTGTCAGTTCCTTGTTTAATCAATATTGTATCTGAATCAGATAAACAACTACTTTTTTCACATGTGCTTAAAGAAAACATATCTCTTTGTGTTTATATTTCGATGAAATAATGAATCTATCTAATGTTTATGTCGACGACACAATCCGTCTCTAACATCCCTATAACAGCTGACCCGATAGATGTATTATCAGGTCTCAGAGCCTTAAATTGCGAACGACATGCCAATACCAGATCCATTCTAATAGAAAGGATTAGAAACATAATAGGAATCGCGTCCTCAAATATCCGTCTGTCTTGGGATCAAAGGGAACGTAGGCCATCAGTCTATTAGTAAGGAGGTTGTAATAGTATTGGAAACGTACTGGATTGTAGGGATCAAAGCTTGTAACTGTCAGATACGAATGGAGCCTTAGATCTGCTGCCTTTGATTAATGCTGGCAACATTGTGCTGGGTGAGTGCGGTGCTTAGTAGATTAGGCCTTTGGTATCGAGTGACGAAGCTGCATTGTTCGTGAAGGCTGTCGTGTACCTTGAAAGTGGATAGGTTGCTGTTTTCAAAGGATTAGATTGAAGATTTCTGAAGATTGTGCTTTCTGGTTGTGTCTGTAATAGTCGTAAATCAGCACTGTCGCTTGAGTAGTTGGCATTCTAAAACAAAGTGAAATTATATGTCATGTTTGGGGTAACTTTGTTTTGAACACTGAACAACATCGTCGCTTCGCAAATAATTAACTCCGCGTCTATTTTTGTAATTGGCTTAATTACCTTATTACTGCTGAAATAGAGCTAACACGTTGGTAAACACGTTACTGTCTAAATTTTACAAAGTAAACTTATTAAAATGTGTTTTGTTTCACTGTGTACTTTAGGTATAATTACGACCAATTAACGTATATTTGCTAAAGGGATTCCTAATTGTTAGACGAGGTAAGGTACAGTTATCATGATAATCATTACAAAACTTTGGGATGGTACTTTTTTGTTTCAACAGATGTATGTGAGAAAATTTACGTTAGTTTTGTAAAAAATGGTCTCGTTTGTGTAAGCTTTAATTTTCGTAAAGTCACCCACGATACAAAGGAAAATCTTAGTGTGGAGCATTCAGTCAATTCGGTGTGGGCAATGTACTAAAAACTAAGAATTTAATGGGTTCCATTGTTCTATTATCTTGTATATTACACTAATCTGGATCACCATATGTCATGATTTATAGTCTACAGACAACCTAAAGTAATCTAAAGCCATAAAGGTGTAGCCGATGCCTCCAGCCTTCAATATCATATTATCACGTTTCAACAAAGGAATAGATACATATTATATAGTATCGACGGTCGTAGTTCCAAGTTCGTAGACACAACAAATAATATTAGTAGAAATATGAGACGTCTAACTGGCAAATGCTTCGTCTCTTGAATTGTTGCTAGAAGGAATGTTTTTGCATCTAATTGAGATGTTGCGATATAATGAGATACAGCAATGTATGTTATGCACTGAAAACTCTTTAAGAACGTGTTAGTAATTCTTCTGTATTTCACTAAATATGGCAGTCGGTACTTTATTATTTTTAAACCGACAAAAAAAGGAGGAGGTTCAACACATATTTTTTTTTTATATTTCCATGCTTAACTTTTTACATTGTAGTCTGTCTTCAAATATATATGATTCTTTTTTTATAACTTCGGGAATGGTAAAGTAGGGTTGCGTGCTAAAATCCAGTTCCAAGTAAGAAAATAAGGGATAATTATTTTATTACCCGCTGAAGTTTTGCCTGAGAACCGACTCTGTGGATACTTAGAGAACTAAGTATTTATTATGTTATGTGTGTTTTTATATAATTATTTCAGACAAAACAGCATCAATCAACCATAACACCACTATAAATGAATCCTTTGTTCAATGTAGATTACAGCTGAAACGCGCTGCAAAAATGGTTTTGTGATAACTTTTAAAACGAAATTAAAAAATAATCTAGTTAGTTACCGACTGGAAACGCGCGTAATTAACAAACTAAAAATAATTTTCACTCCGAAATATTTGGAGCCGCAAAATTGTGGTTGTGGGTACATTGTTTCTTTTTGACTCACGGATTAAAATGAAATTGAAAATGACTTTCTAACGTTTCTAGTAACGTTTACAAAATTAGATTTACTTGAGGAAATATGATAAATAAGATGCTAGAAAAACTTACGCCGTATTTTATGGGGGTAGGACCAACGACCACATAAAACAAATAAATAACTATAATACTTAGGTTTATTGCAGGTTAAATATTGCAGTATTAGTACTTGCTTACTATATTAAAATAAGATAATAAGATTTTAGAAATTAAGTTACTGCTTCATTAGCCCTCTTCCTCTCTTCTAAGTTTTTGCTGTGCCGCTGGAACGCAATAAATATTGAGTATTGAGTATTGACCTAAATGTACTGCTTTTGTTTCATTTACGTTCATTCATCAGAGGCTCATCAAGCAATCCTTATAGGCTTGTTGTGTTTACAAGTCAATTCAAACCTTTTTAAACTAAAAATAGAGCTATCCTGTATCATTTAGGTTTGATGAGGTAAAATCAATAATAATAATAATAAATTTAATAATACCAGCCTGTTACTGCCCCACTGCAAGACAGAGGCCTCTTCTCATACAGAGAAGGCACGAGCATTGATCACCACGCTTGTTCAAGGCGGATTGGCGATGGTGTGTCCTATTTTATAGTTTTCTCTATATCTACATACATATGTATGAAATCACAAACTGAACATCAATGGATGATTCCACAACTATATAGTAAGTTCAATAACAGGTAATCAGAATTCTCTATCTCTATTCCAACTCTCAAGGAAAATTACAAAAGAAAAATATGATCAACAAGAAAATTAGTAGTTAAGTCCGTAATTGCTATCTTTACTTATATTAGTACTTTAATTACAGCAATAACAATTAAAAGTTTGACAATTACACTGAAATTTCAATGCGGTCGGAATACATTGGAACGAAAGTTTTGATTAGCTTGTAATTCATTTAGGATACCGCGCGGGTTGAATTTTGGGGTAAAATAGGTTATAATTTTCGGGGAATATTAGTATTCGTACTTATTGTAGCCACTTTTAATACCGAAACTATGAGAAAATTAAAAAAGTGTATCATATTTCATCAAGCGTCACTTACAGAAAGCTTTGAGAAACGAACCCTTTTTTAATACTACCTAAAGGTAAATACGAAAAGGCTTTAGGGCTTTTAGGATTTAGTTTTTTTTTGAGACGATGAAAGCCGTTTTTTAGCGACATGACCCGATCCTTGTCAGCTTGGGGTTATTGGTATTTTTCAGTTTGGTTGATCTGTTGATCGTTCCCCGCAACATCTAGTCATGCTGGTAATTGGAACTACCGGTTTATAAAAATCGTTCTTTAAATTAATCTTTTTTGGCAGGCTCTCCAATGGTCGCCATGTAAGGTGCGGTGTTGATGGTAAATGAAACTCGTAAATGCCATATTAATACTGAGCTATATTTCATAAAAAAGTGCATTATAAATGGTTCCAAAGGTACAAAGATTATAACTAATACACATCTTAAAGGTAGGTACTAAATACAAACCTCACAGATAGCAGCTGGTGTTTTTAGGACATAGATAATTATGTTCACACATATGACATATACAAATTGACGCCTTTTACCCAGGGAGGTAGATAGAAACTACATTGATGTATCAACTCGTTTTCTTGCCTTTCTGAAGATCATCATCAATCATAGGGGCAATGCGCATATTTTCAAGAACGTTCAAACTCTAATCTCAGTCTCAATCTGTAGAAAATACGTTTAATTTCTTTACATTTCGACAAGATTTTGATTGACGTAAGATTGTCGCTGAGATGAGACCGCAACTAGATTTTAAACGATTTTAATTACGTTAATTGGCCCTTAGGTTTATTAACCAACCAAAACTAAAACATACGAAACTTTTTAGTACATTTGCTAAAACATTGAGATCATTCTAGACTAGAAACAGGTACAGCTGTAAATATATTTATTTTTGCGGAACCCAGTGCTGTCTGCGAGTTGGTATCGTAAACATTTCCGTAACAAAAGTTGTGTTTAGTTGCAAATAAAGGTAATGAGCACGTTCACGCGACGCTTCCACGTGAGACTGGTTTGTTTAGGTACTAGTGTTATTAACTTTCATATTAAATTTTTAGTGGACAAAAGTGTGTATGGCAATAAATTTTCATACAGTGTTGAATGTTGAGCTTATTACTTTGTTATTTCTGATTGTCAGTTGCAAAAAGTTAAGGATACACAGAACCTGTTAGTATACTAATTACGACATAAAGTCCTAGAAAAATATGAGGCCCAGAGGTTAAGGTGCCTACATCTCATCCACGAAGTTGTGGTTCAAATCCGGGCAAGTACCATTTAGGCTTTTTCAATTAATATGTACTTTCTAAGTTTATCTTGGACCTCATTGACATCTTTGAAGGAACACATCGTGCCCAAAAAAAAGCCAAAGTTCATCAAAGCCCATTATTACAAAATAATAGGTATTTTGTAATTATGGGCTTTGATACATCTGACCGTAAATAAAAAAACTATCAGAATTAACTGCACTAGTCCTTAGAAGAATGGATATATGTATGTATATTATTGAAAGTAAGGACATCAGTACTTTTCTATGAAAAAAAATGTCCTTGTGATAAATTGGGCGAAGAACGCGATACAGTGTGTCTCCTGGCTCCATTGTCCCATTATGTCTATTTACCCCTGAACGTGTAAATCTTGAAAATATGTCCATGTACGTACATAAATCTCTAAACCCATCAGTGTTCACACATAAAGTATCTATCCTATACAAGTTTGCCCTTTGAAGGAGCATCGAACGTTCTAACAAGAGGATAAAGCCGAAACTGATATGAAGAACTTTGTAAAGCATATCGGTCTGTCGCTTAAGTGTGCGCAATTTAGTACAGGTAACGACGCCATTTTGTATCGAATGTACAGCTCCTAACGTGTGCTATAAGTATTATAGCCTTTTTATTACGTTCCTTTAGCGTTTTTTCCGTGGATTTTACTTAGAATCAATGTTAATAACTTTCGAAGAAAGAGTCGTTTGCTCGAGTAGCGTAAAAGTGAATTATACTGTTCGACGTTCTTTGATTGTGTTTTTAATGATTTCATATGAATTAAGCCACAATAAACTTCTAGTTTTAAAGGTATTTAAATACCTAATATGGTATTGCCACGTCGGAATGTGTGTGCAGTATAAGTAGGATCATTAAATTAAAGTTTTACTTAACGTACCTACAAACGGATTACCTTGTCTGCCATCGACCAGCTATTCTTTGAAGTCAGGATGTTGCAATAACATCATTATCATTCCTTCAAGCCAGACTAGTAGCTCAGTCACAATTTCTAGAGTCTTTGCTAACTGTGTAAGCCTACTAACCATCATTCCGGCATGGAAGCTAAGAAACTGCGGCATGGAAGTCTATTGATTCACGTACCTACTGACTATAAATTCTTCTCATTTTTGAGGCTGCTTAGAATAAGAAAATATGAAAAGGACATTTTATATCCACCTACGCTTTTGTGAAGCGAAAAACATGTTTATCGATGAACGACCGTAATTGTATCAGTACGCTCTTAGACTTCAGCCTCTAATTTATGTAAAAGCCTTTTACGTTATTATTTAGAGTGAACAAAGGAATATAAAGTTTTGTTACGTTGATAGACTAGCGGTTCGTTTTATGCACTCTTTAAACTCCAAACTTTATTACTGTGGGTAGTTTCAACAAGATCACACGCTCAGATACGAACAGTAAAAACACGAGGTTAACGACCTCTTCTTACTTGCGACGAGAAAGGAGTGTACTTACCTACATATAATGAAGAGGGAATTCGGGACAGAGCAATGATGTTGTTAGCAAACGCGTCCAAGATGAAGGCCCCAGTTCTCACAAAAAGAACATCTCTCGATTCTAATTAGTTTAGTTTGAGTGAATCAAAATGGCGATGGCGCCGTGACGTCCATCACAGTTTGCATTGAGTGAATAGAGAAATGCAACATTACGGGAAACAGTTTTAGCAATTATATATGTTGAAATTTTAGGTAGAAATAATTGATTTTCAAGTTAAAAGTTAGTTTAAATCTTGATAGCATCTCCAGTGGAAAATAACATTCTGATAGACCATCCATTATCTACAAAATAATTGGATTAATTAATTTAATTCTAACATTCCAAAATGTATATATCCATTTGGAAATTTTAAATGGAAAATAAAACTACGAAAGTAATAAATAACTAAATAAAGGTTCGTTTCTATAAATTGAAGTTTGTACACGCGAGGCTTCGGTTCTCTATTGTCAACACAATGAAAGCTAAAAGTTTGTTTCCAATGACATGTTTGAATTTATGGTCACGATTGAAATCACGGAGTACCAGAAATTTAAAACCTGGTATGATTACAACTTTTTGAATTTATGGGTTAGGTAGTTCAGTAATACGACGAAGTATTTCAAATCCACTATTACATTTCATTCTGTTTTTCTTTTGTTAATGTGTGTGGGAATATTATCTTAAGTGATTAGATAGAGGAGGAGGAGTTTGTTAAGCTGCATCTTCTTCCGAGCATTTACGACTGCCTTATGTCCCTTTTAAGTTCAAAATTAAAATTAAAATTCTAAACGTAATTAAATAAATGGTTTATGATTTGATTTGAGGTGGTCTCGGTTAGTTTGATTAGTAAACATGTTATACGAGTTGGTTCTGTTTGTAGGTAAATTAATGTAATCCAAAGCGAAAGCGAAATGAAGTATCACCAAATTTAAAAGGCAGGCATTTAAACAATATTTTTTTGGTGTTCCTCTACTTAATGTTCCTCATTATTTTATTTGATTTTATTCCTCTTTAAAAGACATACATAAAACATGAATTGAATTCGTTTCGCGTTTTTCAAAGTAAGTCGGGGGAGGCGGACTCAAAACGGAACAAGTAAACAAAATAACACGCATAAGATACTTACATAATTATTATCGCAAAGGAATTCTGTCCCTTCATGTATCAAAATAAAAGGATTACGTTTTATATTTCGTTTGATGTTGTTATGAGAAGTAAAACATTAACATATCAAAAATGTTCATTGAATAAAGTCTTGATACGCAGAGATAAAAATTTGAAAGAGTGTGCTTAGATTTTTTGCTGCTTTATAACTATATGAGTGGAAAGACCCGAGAAAGGTTGACCTAACTGGTGATGTTTATAAAAGTTAAGTATCAAGTACTGAAGTACAAGTACAAGTATTTATGTAGGTTTTTTTTTCTTTATTCAAAACCTGTACAACAAAAACATACAAAAGGTCTGCCAAACTGCAGAACAGTTTGTCGGCAGTTGTTCTCGTTTTACAATATTATGATAAAAATAACAATTTTTTATTGTAAAACTAAGTGCATAAAAGCGTTTCGTGCATACAAACAAATTAAAAATTAAATAAAATACAAAGTAAGGCAACAAAAGAAGGAAATTTTAAACCTATATATGAACAGACGTCAGCAGATCAAGCGACACCAAACAGCCAAATTTTTCCATTTGAAAATAAACCTTAACTTATTTGTGATAAAGTTGAAGGTAGGTATCTCTAATGATGAAGTTACATTTAATACAAAGATGATCTTTACTAATGGGCTGGTTAAGCTTAAGTGTATGCAAGCTCAACGACTGAGGTTGGGGTCTGAGTAAACCCATGTGTTCTGTCATCGCATGTTCTGTCTATCCCGACAGAAGCTCCGATCTACTCCTGTTTTCGACGATTAAATCTGTTGTGATGTTATTTTAGAGATCATCGTCATCATCGGCCAAGCCATTTCCCACTACTTATGTCGGGTCGGCTTTTAGTCTAACATCATCATCATCATTTCAGCCATAGGAACTCCACTAGGACATAGGCCTCCCCTATAGATCTCCAATAATACCGGTTGGAAGCGGCTCGCATCCAGCGCGTTCCCGCGGCCTTAATGGACCAGTCTAACATGCATGCAGTTTAATACCAGTCTCTTACTAGGAGCTGCCACCCATCTGACATCCACAAACTATAGTGTCTGGGTAATACGATACCTCTCGATTAAATTGGTTAAGTATGTGTTAGACTTTCGGGGTTCGAGTTTTTGACTTGTCCTATCAGCCGACGTATCTCGGGTAAGGCGAGTTTGACCCCGTCAACCTGTCGCTGCGATCTTTATTACTTTACCAGTTAAAGTTCACTCGGTTCCCTACGCAGGCGACCGCTTGCGAAATATCCCTGATATCTAAGCCAGCACATCAAATTACCCCAATGTGTCAAATTTCTTTGATCGTATTTCAACTTTATGTCAAACAGAATAAGGTTCATATTCAACTCGGAAAATTTGACACATTGGGGTAACTCGACGTGCTGGCGTCTGTACATATGGAATTAAGAAGCGTAGGCCCCATTCAGGACTATCCAAGATCTCGTGCAAACCCACTTTGTCACCCGTGAAAGTATAGCTGTTGACACACAGCCCATATTTTAACAGTGGTTACTCGTTTACCATGCAAACTGAAGTGTGAACACAAACTAAAGGATGGGCTACGATCAAACGGCTGTGTAGTGTCTACACTCTACACGCGTCAATGGAGTTAAGGCAGTTTGCACAGAATATATTTGGTTCGCGATGTTCGCAAACTGGTACGAACGAAAATCGTGAAAATTTGTGGTAAAAAATTGAGTCGTTTTTGTCAGTGGATTTATCAACGTAAATCAGAGATTAGAAAAAACATGTGCGCGCCGAGAAAAGGTTTTGCCTAAATTAAAATATAAACAAAGCCAATATTTCTACATAAACGGACGGGTACCGTGTGTGCCTTTGTCTGCGTGTGTATTTGTGTCTGCGTGTGTGGTGTCTGAATGATCTTGCCCAAATTCGCCACGAGCTTTTCTCTCCATTGTTTATGTTTCTTAAACTTTAATATATTTCTTTTAACGTCAGCACGTCAGCTGTAGAGATTTATGACTCAACTTTCTGAGAGCAAGTTATTTAAATTAATGTCTTAAATTATTATAAGAACGGTAGACAGTGAATAATTTTAATAAATAAAAGATTTAGTTTTATCTTGAACGTCAGTAAACTTTAGTTATGTAGTTGGTGTTGTTTTTGCAAGTATGTAAGTAATAATGTTCCTTTAAAGTAATTAGGATTTGCGGTGTGGGTTATTATTAGTAGGTAACTCAATTTGAACTGTTAAATATTAATGGGGTGTATCACCATTTAAACTGAATAGTCAAATACGTGACAAGATATTATTAATGTATCGTGTAAGGATGAATGAAAGGCGACTAACAAAAGGTTTTTACAAGGCAGATGTAAGTGGGAACGCCGGGAGGGGACGCCCTAGAAGGATATACATAGACCTTATTGGTGAGGTTCTTCAGAAAGGTCAGGGGCGTAGTACTCGCAACCGGCGTGTGTGTATGTAAACGAAGCAAAAGAAGTTTGTAAGAATCGTAGCACATGGCGTTCTGTAGTTTTTGCCTACCCCCATGGGTAAAATGCGTGAGTTTATGTATGTATGTATGTATGTATGTATGTATGTGTATCATATAGGTTTTATTTTATGCTTTATGAGAAAAGATCTAAAAACATTTGAAGTATCTATGTTACAATGTAAATCGGTACAATTAACTTATCGAAAGCCCAATAAAACTGTGCCTGTGTATTTTAACCTTAAAAATAACAAAATATTGCCTCCACAGTTTTATGAGCCAGCACAAAACTGGAAGGAATAACATCATTAATTCAAAATCTCGCGCATAATGGTAACATTTGTATGCGTAGGTATATTGTAACCGACGTAGGCTCTGCACTCAATGTATGGAAATTTATTTCACGGGCCTGTAAAGTTTTATAACCCCGCCAGTTATGACTGGGTTTATTCGAGCAGATTTATTAGTGACCCACCTCTAGGACCCAGGAATCGTAATCTGGGAACGTTAATTCAGCTGTAACTGCGTGTCATTTTACGACTTGGGGGCCAGAGGGGCGGGGGCCCGTTCTCACGTTGTCGGGACTTGCAGCATTTTAGTGTTAACTCGTGTTTGAGTGAGCACTTCGAACGCATAATAAAGTAACCAATTAGGTTTATACATGGTATATAGTTACAAGATCGTGTTTTGTTTTAATTTAATTATAGTTTTCGTATTGTTTCATTTTATTACGAGTAGGCTTACCGTAATTTATTTGTTGACTGTCCGTAATTAAATTATGAAAATAAATGATAGACGAAGAATCTTGTACAATCAAAATAAATAAAGTTACTTAGGACTTTTATTTATCAGTCGTTCTTTACGCACTGAACAGATTTTTCACAAATCTCTCTATCATTTAAATAAGTTAGATTTACTTTTCTGCCGCCACTGGCTGTAAATCAATTCCAATCTAACTAGAAAAACCGGCCAAGAGCGTGTCGGGCCACGATCAGTGTAGGGTTCCGTAGTTTCCCGTCCGTCATAATAAGTGTTCCCACTTATGAGTTTAAAAGTGGGGTTCCATTATGTTCGCGCTCCTGCAACTAACCCACTGACTAAAACTGTTGTTTCCATCCAAGTTCAAAATGATTTTCCTAGAAAGTCCTTATAAAGTTCTACTTTTCAGATTTTTTTCATATTTTCTAAACTTATGGTTCATAAGTTAGAGGGAGGGGGGGGGGGGGAGGACTTTTGGAGCGATTATTTCCGAAATTATTGACATTATCTAAAAATGATTTAAGTAAACCCCTATTCATTTTTAAATACCTTTCCAACAATATATCACACTTTAGAGTTGAAATTAAAAAAAAAATACTTCCCACTTTATATATAGGGGGGCTACCCTAATAAAACATTTTTTTCCAATTTTTATTTTACCACTTTGTGGACGTGATTAATACACATATTGGTACCAAATTTCAGCTTTCTAGTGCTAACGGTCACAGAGATTAAGTTCGGACGGACAGACAGACTGGCTGAGACTAGTTGACTACGGAACCCTAAAAAGGGCATGTGTGTTATGCGCAGATGATAACTCTCCCATATAAAACGGCCCGAGATAACTTAAAGTACAAAGAATAGGAAGAAGAAATTCTATGCATTTCAAAAGTTCTGTACGAGTTACAGACGCGTGCGGAAGGAAATAGCTATTGAGAAAGTTGGGGAATTCTTTTGTTATAAAATGGAAGTTGAAGGTGACTGCACTGGAAACATATTGCACGAATTTCATAGTTTTGCTTGCGTTTTTGTTAATAACTAGCACTTCACTTGCGACTTTATTCGCAGGCATTTCGTACTTTAACTTCCCTTTCTTAGTTTTGAATATAAAATATAGCCGATAGGTCATCGGCTATATTTTCAGCCTCAAAGCGAGGTTGTAATTTCACACATATTCCATTAACGACTTAGAGCCTGTGCTCACCAAGTTTTTTAAACGCGCCGACGTGACGCACGGCGCGTTTGTATCGATACACACGCGTGTTTGTTGCGTCTGTATCGCTAAACACGCGCGTTTGCATCGCGTCTGTATCGATTCAAACGCGTATTTGAATTTATACAGTGCATAGATCTACAGGCTGCGTCTGACTTGCGTTCGTGTCGCGTCTGTATCGCTTCACACGCGCGTTTGCATCGCGTCTGTATCGCTACACAGGTGCGTCTGTATCGATTCAAATGCGTATTTGAATTTATACAGGTGTGCATAGATCTACAGGCTGCGTCAGACTTGCGTTCGTATCGCGTCTGTATCGCTATAAATGCGCGTCGTGGTTTGCACAGCCCTTAGTCCTGCAGGGCTGTCGCGTATCTCCGTTGACAGTTTATAGTGATGATCAATGGTCAAAGTGATCAACAATGAACTGGCAAACAGCTAGTTTCATAATCAGTGAGTATTTAGGATGACGTCATGCGCAGTCACAGAAATGTGACCAAGCGCACAGCACCCCGTCTGATAGTCACCGTTACTTGAAGTCCTCTTAAAGTGCAATATTAATTTATTGTAAATTCTCAGTTGTCATCAAAGTTCGGTGTGTAACTGGACGCTAGTTAGTCTCTGGCAATAAAAAGATAGCCCTGCAGGTTGCCTCACTATTTTACCCTTCACCGCTCTACATTTATAAAACTTTAAAAACAGACTAAACTTACCATTATCGCGACTAAAAATGCACTCCAATAGTACCTATGTCATGTCCATAAAAATCTACAATAAATTACCCGAAATAATAAAATAAATAAATAAAAATAACATCTTTATCAATAAATTGAAGCTTTTTCTAATTAACAAATGCTACTATAGTTTAAACGAATACTTTAATGATAAATTGTAAGCAACTTAAAACCAATTTATTTATATAAAATTCACACCAGTGCTCTTCCTCCTCTCTCCTACTTGATCTATGCTGTGCCCGACAGGACAGGGTCCATAATTGTATCTATTATAATGTTTCTCACCAACTTTTAACACATTATGGTATGCAATAAAGATTTGTGAATTTTATCTATGTATATATGTTATGTTGGTTTGTGTACGCTTCAAAAACTCAAAAAGTTCAGCACCGATCGAGCTGAAATTTTAGCATGATATATAATCCGCATCAAGGATTGTTTTATCTAATTTTTTTAACCATTCAATCACAATGTGCCACAGCGAAGCGTGGCAGGGTACAGCTAGTCTGTATATAAAAATGTTATGTTGGTTTGTGTACGCTTCAAAAACTCAAAAAGCTCAGCACCGATCGAGCTGAAATTTTAGCATGATATATTAATTCGCATGAAGGATTGTTTTTTTTTTAACCTTTTAATCACAATGTGCCAAAGCGAAGCGTGGCAGAGTGCAACTAGTTCATTATAAAATTAAATTCTACATCTACATTCTCTCTTGGTGACAACCTTAGCAAGTTAGCATGGTCAATATTTGCTAGCGAAAATCGAGAGACACTTCAAATTATGTAAATTTTGATCCAATTGTGATGAGATGATTACACAGCTGTGCATATGAGGGCACAGTTTAACACTAATGTTCGAATGCATATAACATACAACGAGGAGATTGTACCTAAATTATCTAAAGGGTCTGTGGATGTGTGGCCACTTTTTACTCAGCAAGACTCCTCCGTGCCTTCGAAAGTACGTTACGTCCGGCTATCATTGCTAGATCTTTGACAGTCATTACTGAAGACCAGTCGGAAGAATGGTCGGAAGACCAGCTAGACTGTGGGCTGATGAAATCGTGGAGAATGATAGGTGGGACTGGATTGCCTTAGGCCCTAGGCAAAGACAGAGACCTATGACTAGTGCAGGACTGTTGCAGACTAAAGCAACAAATGTATTGGGCTATGGGTTAGGGGTGATTCAGGTGAACTGGTTACCTAGTAGGTACTATGGAAGGACTATTATTAATATAGCCCCTGCCTCATCAATAATAATAAATAATAATAGTAAAATAATAAAATCTTTATTGACATAAAATGTTTTTGTTACAATGATCTGTTAACCCTGCCTCCTGTGCTAGTATACACTGTATTACAGGAGACAGTGTCTTCTCCTGGTGAATGAGACACTGATATCATGTCGTACAGATCAAACTACATTGTTAATTATTAAGAAAGCGAATTAACAAACTAATGCAATGCTTTATTATTATTATTACTGGTAGTCAAAGCCCCGAAATTCTGACATCATTAATCACGAGCTGACGTGTTTCTTGTAGTCACTGGCTTGCGGAGGTAAGATAGACAGTCGCTCTATGTTAAACGCTGATATTCAGTTGCATCAGTCAGACTGGATGCCGAACCCTACATTAATATTTGGTAAAAGGTACCTACGACCTAAAAACGTAAATCATATTTATTTCTTTAAATAGGTTCAAACAAACACCTTTTTTTTTAAATATATATTTCACAACTTTTCACACAACGCCATTTAGTCCCAAGTTAATCTTGAGAGCTTGTGTTACGGCTACTAAACAGCTGATAAACATACTTATATATTTCTAAATACATACATATTATAGAAAAATTACACCCAGACGCAGAACAAATTATCGTTCTTATTACACAAACATTTGTCCTGGGTGGGAATCGAACCCACGACCTCCGGCATAGCAGTCAGGGTCACTTACTACTAGACCAACAGGCCAGTACGAACGAAAACGTGAAAGGCAGACGATCTAACATACCTACAATGGCACAATCATGACGTATAAAGCCAGTACTATATTCGGATAAACATCAAATCACATTTGCATACAAACTTACATTCGCTTAATATTTGTTTACTGTGGCCATACTGTTAATTTATGCATATTTGCTAAAATAATAGGCCTGTTTTAGGTAGTATTTGAGTTAATGTTTCCACACAAAGCTAGACGTATGAACAGTGAATTATCAGTAAAACGTGTTTGCGTTTAGCAATGTAATGTTAACCAGTTAAATACATACAGTGATAATAATTTATGTTTCTTTTTTTCCTCATTGTTGAGCCTAGAAAACTGCATGATGTCAGGAATTGGGTCTATTGGTGATGCTGTTCAAGCGGGACAGAGTCTCTCAGTTCCACTAAATAATAATATTTGGGCATTATTTTAAATTTGTTTATACACCACTAATTTTGAATTAGCACAAACACTTTAAGGACGTTTTCTAGGCGGTCTTCTCATTATATTTCTAAAGTATCAATTAATAATATTCATAAACTGCAAAGTTATAAGCGTTTGTTCATATCCCAAAAAGTCACCCAATTTATAGAAATATTGTACAGGCCATTCATGACATAGAAGTATTCATTAATCGTCATCTCTCACGTTCGTGTGATCTAGCTCAAGCATGCCCCTCCTCCAACAGCTGTTTTCGTTATATAAGTTTAACTAAATAGTGGCATATTTAAAAATTGAACTTTGTTTTTTTACTTTTGATTACGCAAATATGATCAGTAACAGGTACGGATACAGCTCATACAGCTTTTTTTGTACTAATATTGAAATAGGGGTGTATAATACATCTTCTATACAGAGTGACTTTATTATCACGAGCCAAATTTTCACAGGGTGTTTTATTTTATTTACCCATGAATTGAATATAATCAACTTTCACTAAGGGATCAATTCCGAAAAATCTGTAAGAATAATTCTGTGGTTTCATACGTCATTTCGATTTATTTTTGGCACGCGATAAATAAATCACCCTGTAAAGTATACCTACAGACAGATTTTAGATTATAATGACGTTCACTTATTCATGAATTCTTATCTGGATGTTCTTTCACACTATTGTTCAGATTTCTATTTCATTTATTCTTTCAGCTGGAATCAATTTTAAAAAAAATATGTAGTATTTCTAAAAAAATCTTTAAGCGTAAAGATTTCGTATTCTTGTATATAACTAAAAAATAACCACATTAAGCCCATTTAAAGCGTTAAAAAAAATAAACAGTTGAACGTTTGAATTCAGAACAAACACCGTAACCAATGGAGTACAACAAAACACATTAATAACACCACATTGATTACTTACTTTTACGCAGGCAAAGTTTCCCTTATCTGAGCCTCGTATAGGAAGAACAACATCAAAACAAAATAAATTATATCATGGCCACACTTTTACGAAGTATTTTGTACTTATTTTTCCTTTACTTTTTATGCTTATTTGCCTTTGCTTGATGGACTGTGCAAAGAGATACAGAATTTACAGTCTATGGCCGTTAATACCGTTTTATTTTTCGAATAGCTGTTTGAATATCTCCGTTCCGTACTTTTCATATAAATGGGATTTCTTTTGCATTTATGTTACTACTTATAATCTAACTGTAATGATTTTTAGTATTAAAACCATATATTTTATTACTTAACTTAGTCAAATACAGTTATTAGGCGCTGTACTTTTTGTAATTTATTAAATCAACACTGGTCTCAAAACATCGTACAGAAACCGGCATGTCCTAAAACTAATAACTCGAAGACAAGTGACTTCTGAAAACGGGACCCGCGTGGTATTTTCCGGCTCACTTCTTCTTACAGAGAAAAGGCCTGTGTCCTAGCAGAGGAAACCTTATAGACTTATTATGTATGTAAACTGACTGTTAAATTAGAAAAAAAAAAATTCTATGTAATATATTATTTCTTATGAAACAGAGTGGAAACAATTTCAAATATTTTATTATTCCCAATAATATTCCGGCGTATAACGTAGCTCCGTTAATACATTTTCTACGAAAAGCTGATAGTTATCGCTTAATTAATTTTGGTTTTGACAGATCTTCCGCGAATATAATATTACCGCTTGAGCTTTCATTTCACGTGTTACTGAAAATTAATAAAATGTATCTGTAAATGATGTTAACAATTATACAAGTTGGTAATGTCTGAATGTAAGCACCTAGAATTATGTTAAAGATTTTTTTACTAACTATAATATGTATCTTTGACTGACAAGAGATTGCAACATTAATTCTACTGCCGCCAAAAAAAATATGGTGGCTGAACTTTACTAGGCACACTCAACTAAAAGAAACCGTACTTCTTAGGAGTCAAAGTCTAAATCAACCCATTTTTTTCAATTCAACCACTTTATGGCCTTTTTTTAAAGTCAAACTTAAGTTAAATTGAAGGGAAATGCCCATTTCTGGCCATGTATTTCAAATATTTGTAATTCTACTAATATTATAAACGCGAAAGTTTGTGAGGATGGATGGATGTTTGTTACTCTTTCACGTTAAAACTACTGAATGGATTTTAATAAAATTCGGTATGGAGTTAGCTGACTACCTGGATTAACACATTGGCTACTTTTTATCCCTGTACTCAAACGGGAATGGGACCTACGCGGGTGACACCGCGAGACGTCTGCTAGTAAATACTAAAACTATACTAATTTTGTAACTTTAAAAATACTATTAGGTACTAGTATATGTAATGAGGACAAAGGTATCAAAGGCCGATTTTAATGACACTCCATTGTTTATTGAATTCTAAAATATCCGTTCGGTGGTTAGTAGAATGGCTACCAACCGATTTTCATTCAAGGTTAAAGTTCGCGAGCATATTCGAAAGAAGTTGGCAGTAGTATCTTCACAGCGCTAATGTTTTCGCAACTCCTTGTGTATATAATGTATATATGTGTATTGTGTATATATTATAACTATAGTGTATATCATATTTATGTATTTATACTGTGCATATATTACATGCATGCATGCATGTATTACACGCTTTATTTTCTTTTTTTTTTCATTTTAAATTGCACCTACCACTGCTTTTCTCTGCATCACCTGAAGGTTGACTGGTAGAAAATGCCTATGGTACTAAGTCCACCTTTGTACATTAGTGTGCTTGAAGTATTAAATAAATAATAAATAAATAAATACCTACTATTGCAGTAAGGATTGCAATTCTTTCAAAAATGTCCCACAGAGTTCCATGTGAAAAACAGCCATTGTTTTGTTATCTGTGATATCAATCCTAATGCCAATCATTTGTTTCTCTCATGTGCATCACATAACCAAAGTTTTTTCTGGGTATGGGGATTCCCCTCCAAGCATGAATGGATTTCCTCTTTCAAAACGTAGTTTCGTATCGAGAAGAAAGGGCAAAATGGGAAGTAAAATATTAGGTAGCTAAACCACGCGCACTTACAAGCAGTTAATTCCATGTGCGCCAGAAATTGCAGCTTAGTACAAATGCAATCATGTATGCGACTATACCACAAATTGGCATATTCAAGCAATCCCACTGCTAATTTACCACTTAGGGATAATAGGGTGATAACAAGAAACGATTAGATTAGCGTTATAATTTACCTGTAATTTGTATAACTTGACTGATTTGCAAGGGTTTCGACAGAATTAGCGAATTTCAATTTGATTCGTATCGATTCGAAGTAGATGCAAAGAATAACCTCCAAAATGGTGCTTACGTTGTGGAAGCTGATTAATTAGTAACGTATGAAAAGGATTTTCAAGGGAATTAAAAATATGTTAGAAGGACTATTTGGCAGGTATTTTTGGATTTACTACAACTTAGAACGTCGCAACTGTATCTCCTAAAGGGTTCGGCAGAGGTGTACTCGTATCTGTAGTAGATACACTCACATTTCGACTGATATGTTTATACTTTTTTGGAATGAGAAGTGAGCCTATTGCCCATCACAAAGCCAGTACCCGAGATGTTGTTCACGAATTCCAAGTTGGAAAACCTAATAACATTTTGCCCGACTCAAGCTTCACAGTTAGTAGCTTCGCTCGCTCGTCGTTCGCTCGTATTATAAACTACTTAAATTTTATTTTTTAAGTAACATTTAGCTAATTCTTCAAAATTAGAAAAAGCTGCTTCTGTATAAGCACTCCATTGTCAACTTTACATCATCAGTTGAGTGTGAAAGATTCAATGTTGTCTTACATATTTGTCTGTTCTGGCGTTATGCGCCCGAAAATACGCGACGCACTTTTCCGTTTGATATGTACCGACCTTATGAATAAACCCATCTCAAAAAAAAATAGTTGAACATAAAAAGATTCTCTGTTAAGTTATGAGAAGGCCTGATTTTAATAAAATTCTTCAGTTTCCTAAATAAATATAAATAAGTCACGCTAAACATTACTATTTTCATTTTAGGCTAACATGTGGATAAAGTTGAAGCAGCAGCAAATAAGATAAGGACATTCTCCTTTATACAGGGTGGAAGAGACATCGTCTGACATCCAACCACCATTAGTACAAAACAAGATCCAGTAGGCCTAGCCATATTAAAATTCTGTAACAATTCTATTTCTATTATAGAAAGAAAATGGCGTACTTATATGGAATCAGCTGTTTGTCAACTGTCAAGTGTATTTCATTTTCAGCCATATTACAAATTCTACTCGTTAACACTTGACAGTTGACGAACAGCTGATTCCATATACGCCATTTTCTTTCTATTGTCGCCTTATCGATTACGATAATAGAAATAGAATTTGTAATATGGCTAGGCCTGCTGGACCTCGTAGCGTCGAATTTTCCATCGTCCTGTATAAAATTATGACTTCTGTCCAGATTAATGAGATTTTTAATTAAATAAGTAACTTATTAACTTTAAAACCATACATTTCAAAGATATTCAATACTTATTATAGACTAGCTGCCCCGGCAAACTTCGTTGTGCCTTAGAGTCAATTTATTGCTCTTGTCATTTTTTTATATTAGATATACATACGTTTAATAAGACGACAACAAATAGATCCAAACCAATAATAACTACTACAACTTTTAATGTAGCGAGTCTCTACAATGATCTTATTTAAACATTTTGTGTTCGATAGAATTAAAATTACAACATGTATATATAACCTAACCTAACTTACCATACCTATCCTATAGCTAACCTAACTACCTAACCTAACTACCTTACTAAAATGCATTGATTTAAAAAATACTAAATTAATAGTTTTATACTAAACTATTTCGCTGCGTGCCACTATGTTACATTCAATTTATATAGTTTTCCCGGTCTACTTTAATTAAAGACCAAACAGTAAAATAAGTTCTATTTGCAAAGAATTATTAAAGTTCGTCTCTGTCGTCATTGTTAAATTCGTAAATTGATTTCTGAAATATAAGACTTTTTATGCTACATAAAACCTCTAAGTTAATAAACATTTAAACTCAGATACACAAACAACCAGACCCGGACAACTACTTGTACCTATGCCATACAAACGGTACAGCAACCGATCGCTCAACCGCTGTGCCAACCGTGCGTAATTTGTTATTCACAGTATCAAGCAAAAATAACATCAGAGAAAACACAGACAAAAAATCTTAACGTTGTCCATCATCATGTACTGGTCTCATGGTACCAGTATATGTGACGATCTCCCTTCCACCCTGTGTATGTCGGGCGGCCCAACTTTCGAGGGTCAAATATTTTTTCCCCAAGCCGACTTTTTCTTGGAAACCCTTGATGAAGTTTCGCGATCTTCCCTTTTGTAACCGATGAAATAGCCAGGTTCTTTTTGTTAGGCCGAGTAGATCTGGAGATTTTAAGTAATTACATGGGTTACTTACCTAATTGTTATTGGATTGAAAGTAAAAGTATTATACCTTTTGTTTGGCATATGTATTGGGTGAGTTCGACTTGTAAAAGGGATTTTGGGGTTTTAGTAGATTAGGTTACTATTTATAAAAGCATCTTGCTTAGTACTTGGAGTTTGTATTATGTTTATGTTTTGTTTTTCTTTATGTTTTTACACTGTGTGTACATACACGGTTTTACTCCTTAAACCTAGATCATGCCGAGTCGAGATAAGAAATCAAAACTAAATGATATTTGTTTTGTTAATGAAAGAAAGAGAAAACCCTGTACACTTTTCCACATCCCCGATTTGTGAGTCAAACATGTGCTTGTAGTTCCCACAACATGCAACAGAGAAATATTTCAAGAGTAAGAACAGACTAAAGTTATACCTACATAGATGTTTTAATTATTCAACTGTCGAATGAAGCATTTTGTTGAACCATTCTGCGATCTACTTTTTATTTTATTAACCCCCGACGCAAAAAGAGGGGTGTTAGACATCTATGGGTATTAACTTTACGTACACACATATGTGTGGCTTTAAAATTTCAAACACCCATGTGTGTTATATTAATAAGCAAGATTAATAGTAGATTATTAACCAAGGGCTGTATGACATCAATTGCATTCGAGGTTTTTGGCGCCTGAGCGAAGCGAAGGCGCTAATTAACCCGAGTATGCAATTGATGCTTACGCCCGAGATAAATACTCTGCTTTACATATCGATTGTGAGGTAAGTAAACAACAAGACAGCAGGTTTCAATGAACATTTATTAAGAAGAAAAAAATGTGTATTTAATTAAAATTAATAGTAAAATTATTACAATTTGTAAGAGATATGGTCACGTTCTTTTTAGGTATATTTATAGTTTGAATATGAGTTTGTGATGATAAGACTTGAGTTTGAGTGACTTGAGGTTCTTGCATCGTAAATGGCGGCAGTTGACTGGTACTATTTTCTTCATTAAAAAATGGCTCAGATGATGTGCTTTGACGTGGTGATTTTAAGTTTATATTTTCTGTTATTTTAGAAGTAATTTTGCTTTTGTTTGCCATCGAATCTTCGATATAACCTTCGGCCACTTTGCTGGACTTCCAGCCGCCGTGCCTTTTTAACAGAGTGAGGTTGGCTCCCGAATCAGCCAATAGAGTCGCTGATGTTCTGCGAAAGCAATGCCCGGTGTATAACTCTACGTTACTCAGTTTTAAATATGTGGCTATTTGCTTTGGCATGCCTGTAAATTTGTTTTTTCCTATTACTTGTCTGTGGCATTTTCCTTTACTGTAATTAAGAAAAAAACGATTTGTATCCACGTTTTCAGGCCGAAGAGCTTGATATTTTTCAACATAATTTGCAAATTCTTCATGCACAACAAATGACCGGTCAATTTTAGTTTTCGTGTTAGGCAGTTTTATGAGTAGTAATTTGTTATGTTTTTCTACATTTTCTATTGTCAAGTTTGTCAATTCCACGGTTCTGCAGGCTCCCGATATCCCAAAAATTAGAACAACCTGTAAAAAAGACATAAGTTGTATTAAAGGCACCAAATTCGCATAGTATTTTTGTGAAATATTTTGGTAACTTATTAAAAAGGGCAAGTAAATACGTAGGTACCTTTATTGCTAAATAAATTTCATCCGGAGCTTCATTTAAGAATTTCTGTACTTCTTCTGCAGTAAATACCTTCGATTTCTTGCTTTTAAAGCCTTCAGACTGCCTTTTCAAGAAAGCAGTAAGTTTAGAAAAATCTTTCAAATTCACGTCATGTTTTGTCATCATTGTAGATTTTAGCATGGAATAAAAGCACCATAAACTGGAAGGTTGTAGCCTCTTAGATAATTCATCAAAATATGATATAAAAACACTTTCAGAAAGAGATTTCACTTTTTTTTCTGACCGCCATTTCATAAATTCGTCGTATGCCTTTACATATCTTTCTTTCGAGTTCGGCGGTAATAAATTTTCGACAACTGTTTCTGCCCTTTCTTTAATAAAATCGGGCGTTAGATCTATGTCTTCGTCACTAGACATGTTTAAAACTTCTGAAAAAGAACTCAAACAAGAAAATTAATTATTTTCGCGATGCTTTCGCGCCTACTAGTAGACTGCCTTTTTTTTTTCACGCACGCAAGCGCGTCAAATCTTGCTGGCCAGTTTGATTTTTAAATCGATTCCATCTAACATACGATGTGGAAACAAATAGTTCCTTAAAATAAAATCTTTATAAAATAAATTGTCTAGATTCCGATTCGAGTAATTAATCGATACCGAGAAAAAAAAAATTAACTTTTTAAAAATATTCTTCGTGCAGTATGAGTATGACAGTTCTTTTTTCAAATTCCAAAACCTATGCTGTAATGATAGTCATACACCCCGGCATTCAGGGGTGTAAGGGTGTACTTACAGAGCAAGAGATATGTAAAGTATATTAGAAGATATGTCGTGTAAAGTCGTGTTTGGATTCATTTTAACCAGCATTTGATTCTGCACGCAATGCATTGATGGCAACAGAATGAACCGATGCTACAGCCAGGCAATCCAGCACACCAGTAGGTAGACTCGTGACAAAATAATAGCAGATATATGTCGTGTTTGGATTTGTGTAAACCGCTAAAATAAGTACATAGCTACATACCTACGAGTGCTAGGAACATGCCTTAGGTACAGACGCCAGCACGTCAAGTTACCCCAATGTGTCAAATTTCTTAGATCGTTTTTCAACTTTATGATAAACAGAATAAGGTTCATATTCAATTGGGAAAATTTGACACATTGTGGTAACTTGATGTGCTGGCGTCTGTACATAAGCGTTATCCCGACGTGAAGTAAAATTTCATAGCACAACGATAGGAAAGTGTTATTTTTACTTTTTAAATGTTTTACTTTTTATGCGGTGAGGGTTTAACTCTAACTAGGAATTTCCGAGTGTTTGATAGGTAAAACAGATTTATTTGATACAAAATGTTATCAAGGATCTGTTATATAAAGACGAGCCAGAGAGCTGCCCTGAATGTGGTTTATTTACACGTTCGTCAAAATCAAAGTTAATGAGCAAATGTAACGGTGTAATATGAACTTAAACTTTACTTAATCTATCTCTCTCTCTCAATCCTCTCAATATTCTTAATAAAAATAGATTCACCACCAAAGTTATAGCTTTGCCTATCTACATAAAGATTTACTATCCATAAAGACAGGAAAACTAATAATCATATCTATTCTATCTTTCAAATGCTAAAAGCATAACAAACTATTACAATAATTATTGAAATTGTGTATTTAAATTACTACAAATAAAAAAAAACTTTATTGTAGGTCTCTTTAAAGTATTCTTAGAAAATACTTAATTTATAAACTCGGCCCGACGTGAACTCACTCATTAAACAATACAAACAGCAAAATAAACAATAATAAAATTCACGAATACAAAGTAATGAAAGCGCCGTAAACAGATGCATCTGGAATATTCAATTAATTTGGTTTGTTTTAATTAACACCACGGGATTAACGCGTTACGGGTATGCTTAATGAAATGAATATAGGTAATCTTGTTAGTATTAAATATGAGTAAATAAGGCTTTTAATGTAATTAAAGTAGCATACCGTGTTTCGTGCATGAGTGCTCGGATTACGCAGCATGCAGCGTTTTTTTTACGACTGCGGTGTCGAAGTGAGGTGAGAAGGCAGGGTTTAGTTTATATTTCCACATGAAATAAGCTGTAAATACGCCAAGTTTATGTGATTTTGACACGGTTCTATAAAAATCGTAATTTACTTTGAAATAAAACAAAATGCTTTGTTTGGATACAGATCTCTTGTTATTATATTAGTAGTTGCCTTGTGGTCAAAATTCGATCGTCTTATTTTTCTGCACCCATTTCTCACTCTTTATTAAGCGTGATAGAGCTACGTCTACCAGGGGCACAAAATCCAGCTTTTTCCGGCTAAGGTGATGAATATCGTCATCAGTGGTTGCCAAGTTTTCGGCATTCCTTCTCCATTTAAACTTCAACTATGCCAAATCTCGCTCTTTTACGTGTGTTCAATATATCTATCTCATTTCTAAATATAAATCTCTCGCGTCACAATTTTTGTTACAAAACTCCTCCGAAACGGCTTGACCGATTCTTATGAAATTTTGTGTGTATATTCAGTTGGTCTGAGATTAGTATGTAAACTAATAAAAACCGCCGAGGCAGCTAATATTCTTATAAAAAGGGATGTAAAGTTTTTTCTTAACCATACTAAAAATTTTCATATTTGGCTAATTGAAAATATACGTGTAAACATGCTGCTTACAGTTAGGGATTTTTCCTAAAAAATATTTTTTTTTGTAACAACACCTAATAGTTTTGAATGTACCGTAATATTCTGCGAATTAACATATTTTGCTTGGTTTGTCTTATACAGGATTACTCAAAATATTTAATGAAAAAACTTTTTTGCAAAAAATAAAACCGACTTCAAAAAAAACACTAAACGGTGTAAAATAACTCTAAATTCGGAAGTCTGTGGCTTTGGTGGGTTTGTCTTACTCATGATGGGCCACCGACTTCCGAATTTAGAGTTATTTTACACCGTTTAGTGTTTATTTTGAAGTCGGTTTTATTTTTTGCAAAAAAGTTTTTATTTTTCCATTTTTAGTTGTTACCATAAAAATATTTGCCATGAATTTATTTTATATTGTTAATTGTTAACAATACATGCCATCATAATAGGGTTTTCCACTAATCCCTAATAAATTAAAATTAACATACCTAACTGACGAAATCTAGGTATATTGTACCCACCTGCGTACCCCTCAGAGCATACAGGCGTGATGATATGTCATTATGTTGTATAAACAATAAACATCCAAGCGATTCCATCAACAGATTTGCCGTTTATTTTTGAAGAGTTCCGTTGTATATCTCCGAAGATCAGCACCAGATCTTCACCAAATTAAAATGGGACCAAAAATGGGAAAAAAAAAAAAAAAAACATACACACGAACATAGAACCTCCTCCTTTTTTGAAAATCGGTTAAAAAGAACAAATTTTACTATTAAGGCGAGGTGTCCCCAGCCGTGTAGGCATTTAACGCTTACCTCAGGCCCCGCAACCAATAGCGCTACGTAATAAACTACGATGCATCGGAGAAACGCCGCGCGCTGTCGTCGTACCGCTCATTCATGACTTCCCGAACTCGAGTAGGTACACAGTTGCGTCACAGAATAGAGTAATGCCGTAGAGCAACTTCAATTTATTAATTTAGATATGATAGAATTCTTGAACTACGATATCAATATTGTAATTCAAAAATACTTAGATGCATTGAATGGTTATTTAATTTTAGTATCCCACCTAATATGAATATAAGTATGCGTGGAAAATATGGGTTTAGGGAAAATGGGTTAAATAAAAATGGAGGAAAAATCAATTAAAAGTATAGAAATAAAAGTAATAAAAATATGTAAATTATGCACATTTGGCTACAATTCGTCGAAACGTAGTTGACGTGGTTTGAATGGCAAAAAACTAAAACCTAATAGATTCTTTATAATTATCTGTCTGTCTGTCTGTCCGTATGTCACAACCATTTTATTAAGAAACTGTTAGGACTACACAGTTGGAAATTGGTAGGTGGAGGTGGTTTGGAAACCGCTATACGTTTTTACAACAAAAAAAACGAAATTAACAGAAACTATTTTTTTTTTAATGAAGTATTATAATTGCAGGCATAACGTAGTTTATATACAAGGTGTTTCTTTTGATATCCCATAACTCTAGGGTTATATTCTGTGGTTACGGTTATAATACTAAAACTCCTAGAATAGATGGTCCAAAAATGCATAGTTTCGGAGATTATAATTATCATCAATCATAATTAAATGATCAGTTGTTTAGTACCCGTAACACAAGCTCTGCTTAGCTTGGGACTAGATGGCGTTGTGTGAATAGTCGTGGAATATTATTATTAAGTATTATTAATATTATTTTATTACCTAATTAGTTTATTTTCCCATACGCAAAATACGCGCTTTGACGTGGAGTTGCGGATACCAGTCCGGTATCTTTAATCTTTAATCTTTTACCTAATTAGTTCAAAAATTGTCACCAGTACGACGAATCTTCTTTCTAACATCACTTTTCTTTCACGTAAGGGTGTTTTACATTAATCATCGTGACTTTGTCGAATTATTTTGTATGATAGTAAAAAATAATTATTGTAACATAATTCATATGCCATTTGATTCTTTGATATAATTAATATAAATAATAAATATTCCACAACTTATCACACAACGCCATTTAGCCCCAAGCTTAGCTTGAGAGCTTGTGTTATGGGTACTAAACAGCTGATAAACATACTTATATATTTCTAAATACAAACACACCCAATCACCCAGACACAGAACAAATGATTGTGCTCATCACACAAACATTTGTCCTGGGCGGGAATCGAACCCACGACTTCCGGCATAGCAGTCAGGGTCACTAACTACTAGACCAGCAGGCCCGTCACTAGACCAACAGGCCCGTCATCGTATGATCTCAATCATACCCTAGAGTTATGGGATATAAAAAAAAACACGTTGTATAACTCAGGCATTATAATTATATAACTCAGGCATAACGTAGTTTTGTATTAGCGAAAAATAAAAACATACTTGTAGGAAATGAGCAATGTAATACTGTACTTTGCTACACTGTGGTACGAGTGTGCTGTGGTACGTGACCTTCACAAACATAGACACAAAATATAATAATATTATTTGTTGTGTTGTGGTAGCTGTGGGTAGTTTTACCTAATACTCACGTGACGTGCTGCTGGTGGTTTGATGTTCATACTGGAGACAGTTCCTATGAGTAGACGGTGTGACCACCATCCCATCTTATTCACTATTTACTACAATAATGTTCGTCATCATCATCATCAGTCTATAATGTTCCCACTGCCGAGACACAGCCCTCCTCTCTATGAGAGGGAGTGGGCTATAATCCACCACGCTAGCCCACTGCGGGTTGATAGATGTCACACACCACTGGGCCACCACTGCTCAAGAGTATGTTGATGCGAGTACCTATTTTTTTTTGTTTCAATGCGCAAATTCATGGCGTTACTGATTCGATACTGAGAGAAAAATCTTTTACCTATTAGAAAGCTACGTTATGCCTTAGGTTACGTATATTTTATTATCACAAAACAATTAGTAAAAAAAATCGCGGGCGATTTCGTAGGCAAAATCTATTAAAAAATACAAAATCCCAGCAGGGTGAACGGGTGAACTACCTATTTGACGTCACGCAACAATAAACCATTATAGCATTTGCGCGCGTGGCGACTTTATTTGCTCTATGTTAGGGTTCAAATACTACTGTTCGATACACTTGGTATGGTTGGTAAATACGTTTCGCGGTCAAAATAAAGCATGAAAGACTTTCGCGCTCATCGTTGTTATTTGCATTAGTATTTTTTTTAACCGACTTCAAAAAAAGGAGGAGGTTCTCAATTCGCCGGTATGTTTTTTTTTTTTTTTTTTGTGTGTTTGTTACGCGATTTCTCCCTCATTTGTGGACCGATTCTCAAAATTCTTTTTTTATTTGAAAGAGTATACTCCCGTGGTGGTCCCATTTTAATTTGGTGAAGATCTGGTGCTGATCTTCGGAGATATACAACGGAACTCTTCAAAAATAGCCGGCAAATCCGTCGTGATTGCTGGTATCGCTTGGATGTTTATTGTTTATACAACATCATGACGTATCATCACGCCTGTATGCTCTGAGGGGTACGCAGATGTGTACAATATACCTAGATTTCGACAGTTAGGTACGTTAAGTTTCACTTATTAGAGATAAAAGGACAACCCTATGACCGTGATATGTATTGTTAACAAATAACAATATAAAATAAATTCATGGCAAATATTTGTATGGGAACAACTAAAAATGGAAAAATAAAAACTTTTTTGCAAAAAATAAAACCCACTTCAAAAAAAACACTAACCGGTGTAAAATAACTCTAAATTAGGAAGTCTGTGGCTTTGGTGGTTTTGTCTTATTCATGATGGGCCACCGACTTCCGAATTTAGAGTTATTTTACACCGGCTAGTGTTTTTTTTAAGTCGGTTTTATTTTTTGCAAAAAAGATTTTTATTTTTTTTTATTTTTAGTTGTTCCCAAACAAATATTTGCCATGCATTTATGTTTATATTGTTATTTGTTAACAATACATGTCATGGTAATAGGGTTATCCACTTCACACACTTCACACGTTCAAGTAAACTTGACTATAGAGCCTCGTTTAAAGCTTAAAGTAACTGCTCAAGAAACAAAATAACAGAGTCTACAGCAAAAAAAATAGATGCTACGTTTGTGTTATAATCTGGACAAATATATGCAATATCTATGTAGCAGCGCGGAGTCTGGATTTAGGCCGAATTGATAGCAATATGCTCGCCCCTTATTACATGGGGTTTCATTTAGCATGTGAGTGTTTTGGTATTTATACTGTTAGCTTTTATTTTGTAATTTTACTCAATAAATAAATATTACCTTCTGGCAAAATGTACGTGTAATACAAATGCGATTCTGCCTATTCCTTCGGAGATTACAGGCGTGAATGTTATTTTATATTAAAGATAGGCGTTCTTTCTCACCGGTAAATTAAACAACTTATAACGAAACCGTTTTACACAACACCGTTTTACACTACCAAAAATATTTTTTTTGCCTCTTATTGTATTCCAATAGAAATTCCTAATGATTAAAAACTTTTTCGGCACTGCTTACATTTCCTCCCAATGTTGTTTCAGGCTCAACTTAGTTTTACACGAACTCCATCTTAAACTTCCATTGTTCAAATGTTTACGTGTTTAAATGTCTAGACATTTTAATTAAAAATGCATTCGTTGAAGTACTGGCTTTCATGCGTGTTTTGATTCATATATTATTTGAAGTGGTATGACGTTTGTATACTGCTGGCCATTCCACGGTTTCACCCATGCCTTAAGGTCATAGCGTGATGTAGTATAGGCATAATGACGGTGTATGAATACCAACATTTTATTTAGTTCATCGATTAGATAAATAAAAATAATAGGCAAGTATATCTTTGCTTTTTGAAAATGATGGAGAACTACTACTACTACTGTTACGTGATAATTCAATAAAAACTGTACGAAATTGTAACGTCTATATCGCCGTTTTTATTTAATAACGTAAACAAAGGAAAAACATAAATTCTAGTAATCTAGAAATCACACATTAGTTTAGTCATCTCGCTTATTAGGCTATCAAATGCAATTAATTAAAGGCTATCAAATCAGTGTAGTAGTTTCACAATGTAAAATAAAGAACAAAGCTTTTTTATATTAGTGTAGAATAACGAGTAGGTTGCTCAATTATCTACGGTATCCATACAATAGTTTTGAATAAAGCCCTTGTAATTTAGTCCCATTGTTAGTTAAAAGGTCAGCTGTCTAACATATGCTTATTTCTAAGTTTTTATGGTGTACCTACGATAAAGAACAGAATAAAATTCTCTTCATTGTACACCATAAAAACTGAATAACTAAAGATTTATTCTTTTCTATTTTAGATGTAGTAAGTTAGTTCTTTGTAAACTTAGTTTCCCACGTGGTGATTGTAGAAGCTTAGCAATTCCATTATGATGTTAAATTTCATTTTTAGACACTTTGACTAATTTAAATGGACAAAGTGTTCAAACTAGACTTTTTAATTTTAACTTGACCTAAAACTGACTCTATAGAAATGAAGTATGCCCTCAATTTTAATAAACTAATTTTCAAATTTAAATTCTCACATTGCTAAGCCGGAGAGATAGAAAATAAAACAAACGAAGTTAATATTTTCAACGATATTTCACAGGAATGTAGAAAATTAAAACTTTGCCCTAGATAATTACGCCTAACTTAAGTCCTATTAAGTTAATAAAATACCGCTGAACGGTGTTCATAGGCTCTCGTATAATTTAAATTAAACGTTCGCTGGGGCTCAATATCTTTTGTATTATATTTTTTCTGACTGAAACAATTACATTTAATGTGAACTCCATTGTGTTTTCTGAGATATAAAGTTAATGAAAATCTCAAGAGGCTTAATAAAGGCCGGCCAACAAATTTGATAAGCTGTGAGCCCGTGATAAGGGCGTTGATAGAACATTGTTATTCAGTTCACATTCTCAACGTGGTGAAGGTTTTTTTTTATGAAAATAACTTTCGTAATGTTTTCTTTTCGGATGAGTTAGGTATTGACAGGGACTTTGTTATGCCTGTGTGTGAACATTGACAGGTCCCTAGAGAAGGGAGAGATTAGAAGGCCAATACATGTCTATTTCAGCCTCTTTACTTTTTAGCCTTTATTCGCTGTGAGTGGTGAATTGTTCCGTCGGTAGGTGCTGTTTAGACGTTGGATGTCCATGGATTTATAAGTTAATGGTATATTATGAGGTAAACACTTATTTATACTTAGAACAGGAAAAGTTTACCGGGCATATTGTTTTCTCCGTGATTTACGGACAGATGTACCACCTTTTTCTTCATTTGGTTATGTAAGACTAGCCTGTTGGTCTAGTAGTTAGTGACCCTGACTGCTATGCCGGAGGTCGTGGGTTCAATTCCCACCCAGGACTAATGTTTGTGTGATGAGCACGATCATTTGTTCTGTGTCTGGGTGTAGTTTATCTATAATATGTATGTTTTTAGAAATAAATAAGTATGTTGATCAGCTGTTTAGTACCCATAACACAAGCTTAGCTTTAGACTAGATGGCGTTGTGTGAAAAATTGTGGAATATTATTATAAAAAAAATCTGCAATTTTATTTGGTCTCATATAAACTGAGTTGATTTTTAATTTACCTACTTTCATCTACGTCGATCTCGTTATAATCAACTAGTTTATCAACTATACTAAAAAGCAAGCATAGTTATTTTTGTCGATAGCATTTTTTTTTCGAAGAAG
This sequence comes from Euplexia lucipara, assembly GCA_921972225.1. Classification (NCBI taxonomy): domain Eukaryota; kingdom Metazoa; phylum Arthropoda; class Insecta; order Lepidoptera; family Noctuidae; genus Euplexia; species Euplexia lucipara. Next base: position 14,154,333 of record OV179152.1, on the reverse strand, counting down.
TTTTTTTATTTGCTTCATATATTTTAGTTATGTTACCTCGACTCGTATAAGTAACGTCTTTCCATAAAATATGAGCCAGACTAATTTACGTAAGTACCAATTTTGGTGTAATATGTTTTCATAAAGTTTTTTCCAACCGCAGACTAATGCTGTTACATTTTTTATGTAGAATTTACTTCAAATTGACTTTGTTAGCTTTAGTAAGAGTTAACGACCAGTCTAGACACATAAATGCTTATTACATTAAAACTAAATGGCGATTGTATCACATATAACATTATTAGTGTTTATTTAATAGCCCTTTTCATTAATACTAGGCTCCTTACTAAGTTCCTTACTAAGCTCCTTAAGTTCCAAGTTAAGCTCACTTTAATTGATAAATGTGTATTGACAGGACAGGTCTACCATATCGTCAATTTTTCAGAAGACAATCTCCGACACAATGTTTTGACGGCCTCTGAGTTTCTTTTACTGACTGGCCTGGTGGTCTAGTAGTTAATGACCCTGACTGCTATGCCGGAGGTCGTGGGTTCGATTCCCACCCAGGACAAATGTTTGTGTGATGAGCACGATCATTTGTTCTGTGTCTGGGTGTAATTTATCTATAATATGTATGTATTTAGAAGTATATAAGTATGTTTATCAGCTGTTTAGTACCCATAACACAAGCTCTTAGCTTAGCTTTAGACTAGAGGGCGTTGTGTGAAAAATTGTGGAATATTATTATAAAAAAAAGCCTGCAATTTTATTTGCTCTCATATAAACTGAGTTGATTTTTAATTTAATCAACTAGTTTATCAACTATACTAAAAAGCAAGCATTGTTATTTTTGTCGATAGCATTTTTTGAAGAAGATTTTTTATTTGCTTCATATATTTTAGTTATGTAACCTCTACTCGTATAAATAACGTCTTTCCATAAAATATGAGCCAGCCTAATTTACGTAAGTACCAATTTTGGAGTAATATGTTTTCATAAAGTTTTTTCCAACCGCAGACTAATGCTGTTACACTTTTTTTATGTAGAATTTACTTCAAATTGACTTTGTTAACTTGAGTAAGAGTTAACGACGAGTCTAGACACATAAATGCTTATTACATTAAAACTAAATGGGGAATGTATCACATATAACATTATTACTGTTTATTTAATAGCCATTTTCATTAATACTAGGCTCCTTACTAAGCTCCTCAAGTTCCAAGTTAAGCTCACTTTAATTGATAAATGTGTATTGACAGGACAGGTCTACCATATCGTCCATTTTTCAGAAGACAATCTCCGACACAATGTTTTGACGACCTCTGAGTTTCTTTTACTCATTTTTCTCAAAGTAGTCTGATAGTTTTTTTTTTATATTTGTAAAGTATTAGAAAAAAAAAACTAAATACTGTACTGGAATTACGATCAAGTCTACAGACTAATATGTAATTTTACTTGAACCTAAAGGTGAATGCCAATTTGTGCCCCAAAGTGTACAGAGATCATTGTAATACAAATACTTATAATAAAATAAGATACGAATTTTAGAAGATAACTAACATTCCATTCCAGACGTGGAAAAAAACTCACAATAAAAAGTATCTTTCTTTTTATTTCACTTGAAAGTACCCTCAACATTGCCATATAATATTAACAAAGAGCAAAACAGGGAAAAAACTATCTTAACACATACCTGGCCTAAAATGTTAAATATTTGTAAGTTAGCGTAACTTAAAACGTAATACATTATTATTAGTGTTTTATGTTTTCTCATCCATAAATCGAACTGTAATATTGTTAGATTAATAGTTTAAAATAATCTGAGCATTCATATCTGACATTATTTTACTTTTATTTTGGCAACACTCAAGTCTTCGATCAAACGTCAAATGTCATTATGTCACAAAATATTCTGTCTACAAATGATACTAACCATAATAGATTTATTTTGAAAAATAATGCCCTCCCAGTGCTTTAAAACGAATACACTGTGTATTTTAATGCCTGGAACAGATATCTAAACATGTTTATACCTTAATGTTTACAATAAACATAAAAATACTTTAGCCGGTAGGTACAAAAACGGTTTCTTTAAACCTTTATAACTTTTGTCCACGACTGCTGAGCAATAAGCGCCTTTTATACTTTTGTTGTAGAAGATCTTTACTATTAAATTACATAGATTTCATTTATGTACAGCCTGGGGCACAGGTTCATACAATTTTTGGCATTGTCTTTATTACAAAAATATAACTAAGAAATTGTCCACTGGCGTAATCTTAGAGTCTGTTTAGGGGAAGATCTTCGTTCATGTGCCTAATGTTTGTAGCATTGTTGCACGTAACACTGACACTACACTACATTTCACTATCACTTATCATTGCACTAACTCGAACGGTTTAGTCCTTTTGAGTCTTCTCACTAGACCCGTGTTGTCGAGGAGCTGGATTGCCTCAACGTTCACATGGTGATGAAGTCTTTCATGTGCTGCAGCATATTTTTTAAAAACTATATCTACAGCATCCACCTATATGTAGTCTGATAGTAAAACACCGTTTGACGTTTTTATTTTTGTTAAATCCAATTTACATAGCAGCAATAATTATAATTTATTATTTAAACACCAAAATAAATACCTTAATGAAACTGCATTGTTGGGTTTTGAAACTTGACGTGAGTTGAAATTCTAACATGCTGCCGGAATTTCAACTCTCGCCAAACGTTTAGTCAGTTAGGCATCGCATAGTGTTACTGAACAATTTCCCAATAAAGTTCCAGCTTAACTTTGTCAATGCCCATTTTTACTAACACTAGACGACACACGTAATGTCTAAATAAAAGCACACTATTTTTGCGCTCCGCGATAATGCACTCGAATTGAGCTGTCGTAGGTATAGCGAAAGCGACGAGATTGTGCAATGTACTAATGTGACTTTTTCAATTCATATGTAAGTACTTTCTAGGTTTATCTTAGTAATCATTGACATCGGTGAAGAAAACCATCGCAAAGAAACCTGGACTTACAGTTTATATAAGCCCTCCTGATCAGGTCTAAGGGCGCCTTCAGATTAGCCGCAAAGAGCCGCGCGGTGGCAGCGCGGCTACAGCGCTGCCGCCACGCTGCAACCGCTGGGTTCGAGCATCATAGTGTTGTACATTTAGTTTCAACCTCATCGATAAATTGTTCAAGCTGATTTTCGTTCATGTCTGAATAAAAACACGTACGCATCATCATTAGTCGATTGATGAACCGTTGCCCGACGCCGACGGTAGCGCTGCAGCAAAGTGTCCAGTTGCAATCGCCAATCCACATTAGGCAAGCGTGGTGATCAATGCTCGTGCTTCCCCTGTATAAGACGAGACCTTTGTCTTGCAGTGGGACAGTAACAGACTACTATTAATATAGTGTAAGCAAAAACGTACGGTATACGTTTTTCACGGCAGTCTGTGGTATGAATATACAACCTCCACCACAATACAAAATGGGACAACTAAAAGATATGTACTTTGATCCGAGACAACCTACCCCTTTTTTTCTTTTCACCAGCGAGTGACCCCACCTAAGTGAATGTCCGTGCTTGTATGTATATGTTTGTATTTTGCTCTGGAGATTTTTACTCAAGGTACCACAGGATAGCATGATTAAGCTGCAACCTTTTTTTTTCCGGAGAGAAATTCTCACGGATCCCCTTCACCCTGGAGCGAGCGGAGATATCTCTTAGACTGTTACTGACTAAAACCACCTCGATCTTCCCATCCTAAACTTGAACAGGGGAACAAGAGAACTTGGTGACTTTCACGATCTTTGGCTAGCCGAAAACCTCCTTGTTTAACATCCAAGATGGCCTGGGCTTTTTAGTAAGAAAGCAGCTGTGCCAGTGATGTAATCCTAACACCATCAACTTTATAGTTCAGTAGGTACTACTAACTAGATCCCGGTTTCAAGCCGCAGCAATTCCGTCAAGTGTCAGTGGTGTAGACACTTATTTATTTATGACCAACATCGGGTGGGCTGGCCCATCAACGGCCACTATTGACTTGAGTGGGGTCAAGTGATGTGACGGGTGAAATTATTTTGCGCCAAGCTTTTTCGTGGTGACGGTTTCGAGGACATCTTCGTTTCATGAAAAGATAGGTCGAGTTGGTAGTTTATTAAAGCTTGTGGACGGCCAAATGTACAGGCGATTCCACTTATGTACGGAATGTGTAGAATAAAAGCCCTATTCACATGGAGAGAGTTTCTTGCCTCGTAGGTACATACGATTATTGATAGACGAGAAAAAAATATATGAGCGTGTGAACTACATGTACGCAATATTAATATTTGTTGTATCAGCGGCAACAAAACTACTTACATCTGCAGTGCTATTCTGAAAATTTTACTTGCGAAATCACTTCTGAATCCGCAGTGAAATCATGTAAAATTTAAAAATCGTATTCTTAAATGGAGCGATTTCGACACTGGCGCCACCAAGTGATGATCAAAGTAAGAGGAACTAAAACGGGTGAGTATTTTGACAATGACATGTGAATACTGAAATTTGTACAGGCCACATGAGAAGCGTAGTGAGTTTGACTTTCGAGATAATTTGCGAAATGACTTTTGAAGTGATTTACCATTTACAGAATAGCACTCTTGTTAAAAATTTAACCGTTGAGCTATCACGGTTTATGAGATAAAGCCTAGTGACAGACACACAATCCTTAAGTAATAGGGTCCCGTTTTTTCCATTTGAGTACGGAACCCTAATAAAGAAATATGATTAACAAACCTGCTTTTTACGGAACCCTTAGTACGCGAGTCCATCTCGCACTTGAGCGGTTTTTTATTGTAGATGTCATGTGAATGCTAAGTATTTTATCTAGCAAATTGCTTGCCAGGCGCACGGTTCGGTGGGCTTCACAACAGAACTTAGACGAAGAAATAAAAAAAAAGTGGAGCTATTAGAAAAAGCTTGTTTTTTTACGTATCAACTCATGTACGCTTGTATATTATACTCTTCTCAATCTACATTATAAGTAATTTAAGGTTAATAAGTTTGAGAATAAATCTCCCTAGTTAACTATATTCTATCTATTTTATTGAAGACCACAGGCATCCATATGGAAGAAATTAATTTGTAGGTGGTAAGAGATAAACATCCAATTTAGACTACTATTTAATACATGATTATCATTCTCAATAGTCATAATAGTATTTCACAAAATACTTACATAATCTATTTCTTATCAAGTCTATCTGAAAAAATTGTCTGTAAAAGGTCAATATAAGGCTGCCCATTGGCAACACCCTCATGTATCTCTTTTATTATTATTATTATTATTTCCTTTATTTTACATTCTAAACATATTAATTATATTTTTAAATATTAAAATACAAAAATAAAAAAACATTTAAAAATATAAAAAATAGTAGCCCACCGGTATCGGGAACAGGGTCCAAGTTACCGGTGGTCAGGGCTCCTGAGAGAGGAAACGCCTAGCAATGCGCGCCGTGTCCAAGAGTACTGCCTTCTGGATCAAGCCCTTGATCCAGCTGCCTAACGAGAGCCTCTTAAGGTGTTGGTCGAGGCTCTTGGCTATTATGCCATTGGCCGTCACGACTATCGGCACGATGACTGCTGTATCCACATCCCACATGTCGACAACCTCGCGAGCCAGATCAAGATACTTAAGTTGTTTATCTTTCTCTGCCTTCACGAGGTTCTCGTCATGCGGGACCGTTATAGCAACAATCATCGTGTGACGTTCCAATCGATCTATCACCACTATATCAGGTTTATTCGCGATAATAGTCCTGTCAGTGATGATAGATCGATCCCAGTATAACGTGATATTGCCATTTTCAAAATTTATACTATTTAGAATGTCTGTGAATATAAAAAAACTAAGAAACAATAAACCAATCGTCATGTGTGACGATCCAGCAACAGCAATAAAAATAGTAATACAAAAATGTTGACCACTAAAATAATATCTATGCAACAAACAGTACCTATAAAATGTTAACACGAAGCCGGGCACGAAGACCTATTGCACCAACTCCATCTTCGGGTTCGTCGCTCAGCTCCGCCTCGCAGTTGCCAGGACCTGCCCCAGACGTCCATATAGGGACACCGGCCGCTGCAGTTGCGTCGAGCTCGAGCGACGAATATTTCTCACCGCCGTCGACACCACCACCAGTAACAACGCGTCGTCGCGGAAGAGGCCGACCACCAGCCAGCTTAGGACTCCGAGGCCCTCCGGTCTCTGATAGGGTCCCCGCTCCCGGTGGAAGTGTGCAGCGCATGCGATGGACTCAATCCATCAATGAAAACGTCATGCGCTCATACTTTGGGGCTACAGAGGGGGAAAGTAACTTGACTGCGTACCGTGGTCGGATGCTCTCTCTGTTTCATTTATTATTATTATTATTATTTAAGTTATTTTTTCATGGTGTACAATAGATCATATTATTTTCTAAAACAATACCATCCCACATACTATAGCTAATACAGCACTTTACTGTTCTATTTAGTCACACAGAATAGGTACTATTCTGCTAAACTGAGCAATGAAAACGGTCAACGTTTAGCTAGGAACTGTAATGAGCTCAAAGTACCCACAGTTACACTATCACAATGAACTACTCGGCTAGCTCTAGCTACTAAGTCCAGATGATGTAATTAAGTGGACCATGTAAGGCTCACGTACAACTTGGCTAACCAGCTCTGTCGTCAGTTATAAAAAGCGTTTTAATAAATGTACCGCACGTAGTAATTCTTCTTTCTTGGCTTCATGGGCTGTTTTGTTCATGAACAAAGAGCAACAATGTTCTTGTAAGTTTGTTGGCAGTTTATTTGAAACTGCAATTTGTATTTGACGTCGCCACCATCCTTCTGCGTTTTGAAAATAAAATATAGCCCATGACACTTATAACTTAAAGTGGCTTTCTATTGGTGAAATAATTTTTAGAATTAGTTTAGTAGCTTCAGAGATTATAACATCACAAACTCATAAACTTTACCTAATTGTAGTATTATTAGGTATGGTAAAAAACACCGGTCAAGAGCTAGCAAGACTTACCGACCAAGAATTGCATATATGTATAGTACGGACATCATGAGTTCTCTGTACAATTTTGAAATCCCTCTCGATTTTATTTCTCCTCGGCTTTCCCTAATTTGCAAGTTTTTCGCGATGTTGTTTTTTACTTTAAAACTTTATAGAATCATGATTTCTATATATAGGGTGACTGGTAATTAGTGACCGATACTTAAACACGTGATTAAGTATCGGTCATTATCTACCAGTCACCCTATAAATGAAATGATTTTTTTCCCTGTAAATGATTTTTTTCATTAAAAAATCATTTACAGGGAAAAAAATCATTCAAGAGAAATTATTTACTTAGTTGTTAAAATTGTCATTAAGATATACATAATTATTTTTGTATACATAATTATGTTTCCAAATTGTTTATTGTGGTAACGTGTGGATTTTATACTTGTTTTTCCGATTCAAAACTCAGTGAAAATAAATCAACAAAATACGTGTCTTCATCTGTTTTTTTCTGCGTGCCTGTCATCTGTAATCATCTGTAAAATTGTGGTTAAAACTACTAAGAATTTTAGTTTGTCGACATGACAAACATGATGATGAACATCATGATGTCATGTCATATATTTTCTTTCTTTCTTTCTTTCTTTCTTTCTTTCTTTCTTTCTTTCTTTACATGATCTCGGTATTTAAATTAGTTAAGAGAAAACATAATGCAATATTTACAATTAAGGCCCTGGTTAGACTTCATTTAAATATTGAATTTTCTTTCCTTTGGTCAATAGGTCAGCAGCGTATTTGCGTCGAAATCCTGGATTGCAGAAAATTCACCGCAATAGACTCATTTGCTATCGGATAGCTTACAATATGTTAGAGGTTTAGACCCTAATGTGACATCGCAGTATCAAGGTGTAGGGCTGTCAGATTTTAAAGCTTGGAAATTTTCGAAAATGGTAGTCTGTAACAATTTGTATTTGCTTGATTTTGGGAAATAGGGGAGGCATATCTCGCAAGGTAGCTTTACCTACAGCCTTAACGCGAATGACTTTTTTTTGGATGAAAAATCCTTATGGATGTCGACCGCCCTGAGAGCGTTTCATTTTGAAATAACTGTCCTGCAACATTCAGATTTAAAATGATGAGGCAAGCACAATGATATCACTCGTAAAACGTAATTAAATCTTAAAAAAATAATTTATTCAAATCTGAAAAGGGTATTTAAATATTTTAAAATGTTGAAGTTTTGATGAATTTCAAATTCATACTAAGCACGGCATATTGGAGACAATTTAAGATTAATTCATTAAACCTCTTAAGGTTTTCACACTGTCTGTGTCACGATTGAAAGGTTAATAAATAAATAATGTTAGATAATAATCTACTCCGTACTATGTAGTTATGAGTGTCAGGAACGTAGGTTTGAACAAAAGCGAAAGAAGAGGAAATAAAGGCTATCAATACTTTTATTTGATGTGCACAAGTGTGTTTGACTTTTTATTGATCATAAACCTATTTCTAAAAACTTGAAAGTTGTCTAAAAAAACCTTATGCAGCAGTCGCGCCAATTTGTCGCCAGGATTTGTAAGAGTATTTCATAATCTACATCCACTGAATCATTTTGTGTGAAAAATAATAATTTATGAGAGAGGTCAATATTTCAGTGTATGCAGTTAAATCATTTGAGGCACATAGCGTGGAAGCTTTGGCTCTCTCTTCTTGCCAAAATGCTAATGGCACACATAAATGTGTTACGGAGACAAAATTATAGTTTTAGGTAACATAAATGAGTGAGATTTATCTTAGAATAATGTTATTGTTGATATGTACTTATGAGAAAATTATTTGATCGTACCATAGCATTACGCCTGTATTTGTCAAGGGGTTCAGCACAGATTTACCTACACTACACCTACATTTTAACAATCCACTCTACTTTTTATTTTAATATCCTACAGACTTGAGGTCAGCTCCCAGTCTTATCGAACATAACATAACATAACATCACGCCTATAATCCCCAAAAGGTTAAGCAGGTATTACACCCACATTTCGCAAGTTATCTTTAAGCCTCATGTAATAGAGGCAAACCTACTTAGGTTCGCCTCTATTCCATCAACCGGAAACCAATAGGGATAGCTACTCAGAATTCCAGAAAGAAGGACTCAACAATATTGTGCTGGACCTGAAACTCGAACCTAGGACCTCGTGTTCAGTTATGTATGTGTTTGCATGTGTTTGGTTATTATTAACGGGGCTGATAATATTACTATACGTTGCTCATTTTTATCTTTACGTCTATAAGAAGCTTATTAGGTACACTTTTGGAAAGAGAGGTCGTTTATAACACGAACCGTACGTACTAAACTTTTTTAATAGACATTATTAAATTATACCTATATTTACGCCTACTTTATATGATAATTGTTACTCATCCGTCACATGTCCCAAAGGTTCATTTGAAAATCAGCGTCAGGCAGGATCTCAGCATCTGTCTGGCATTACCGCTGAAATGAACCCTTTGGCGCAGCCGTGAGACGTGCCATTTTTTGTCTCTTTTTTGTGTTATTGTGTTTTTACTGTGCGTGTATCCAGCTGTTGCCAATAAATGTATTATCTTTCTATTTTCTTTACTTTAGAAATATATATTATAGCATCGACGTTCCTAAACAATCTCTTCGCAAGAAAGTAATCCGTGAGTTTGGTCAGCCCTGTGGACAGCCACTGATCTAGGTTTGTGTTCGGAAATGAAGCTGACCGCGACCCGACTCCCATCTGCCCCCACTAAACGGGCCTCCGCATTACATCCTTTGAAGTTCCGCTTTTCGCCTACCAACCTCGAATATACGTGGACATTTTGTTTGTGAATAGTTCAAGTACCCACAAATGCACGAATTTAAATAAATGTTTTATGTTTGTCATTTCTTAATGTGAAAAGTTCGTGGAGTTTGCAAGGATTTCCATTCGAGTGGAAACGTTAACGTTGATAAACTTTGTGAATATTAAATGAAATGGAAAACTCGATACAGTGTTTGAGGCTAATGTTATATAGAGTTGTGAAGTACTCACATGAGTGGAATGTTTTATTGTGTCGCATGAAATGTTTTTGCAGTCATCATACGAGAATACAAAGCAGGTAAAGCCCGACAGTCTGGCAATCAGTCCTTCTACCCTGAGTCAGTTGTTGGGTATATAAGACACTTCATGTGAAATTAAATAAAAGAATGAAAAATGTTTATTTGCCACAGAAGACTTGTATACCGTATCAGTTCCTATATAAAAATAAATGTACTTAATTCTAATAATGTTTTTCTTTTCAAGTGATCAGTGAATATCCCGGTGTCAGTGATTTTATGCCACCTAGAGGCCTCTGACTTGGCCTAACATGCCATTGATAAATATCTCTCAAACATGTCATCAGTCTTTAAAGCAAGTTATAATTATACAATACGCACATGAATTTGGAAAGTGCGTGCCTTGGGTTCGAACTCAAAACCTATGATTTGGAAGTCTATTAATAGTAAACATACACAGTAAGGAATTTATTAATTTTTATAAAACTTCAAGAATGGTAGAAAATGCCTATGTAAAAATCATAGGCATTCTATGATTTTTACATAGGCATTTTCTACCAGTCAACACAGAAAACTCAGAAAGTGGTCGACAGTTGCTTGTCGTGACTATGGCAAAAAGGATATTATAATACTATTTTAACACTCAGCAATCAGCATGATGCTATGCCATATGGGGGCTAGCATAGCACTAGTTTTAAGTGGTCACCTGAGTAACCACTTAAATTTAGTAACCTCAATTCAAAAATACAGAGTAGTGTTGATTGTTATTATTACGAATATTCGATAGAAATCGTTCTGTTTCGATGTTAAGCAGGCGATTGTCAAACAGGCGATTGTCAAACAGGCGATTGTTAAACTTGTAGAAATCACCATCATTACATAGTGGCCTGACGATATAAAAATCATGGAGCCATGTTGTATTACGATGAATCAACGTTTATACGAAATGTTCTCAAAAGAACTATACTGGTTGCAGTAGGTAAAAATATTTGACTCCGCGATCAATAACACTTGTTGGGTTTGGTCAGAACTGTGACCAACTAACGAGCCGGGCTAGAAGCAGGCTATACAATGCAGTGGCCGTTCTTTCAGCCGTAATATATTCCTACTGTACGAAGAAGTAGATATAGGAACGAAAGTTTCCGTTCAATCCCTTTTTACTGTGATCAACCGGGAACTTTCACAGGCATACATATGCTGAATTATATTATGCTTATCTCGGTTGTTCATACAAACCGGTTATACTGGTATGAAATAAATAAATTAGTCCCAACTAATTAAGAAAATTAAAACTTTGCTTTATACAAATAAGTTTCCTCAAATTGTTAGTATAACAAGAATATCAATTATGGCAGACCCGAAATTGATAGTCAATTGAAGTATGATGAATGTTGCCAGGAACTTTTACTCAATGTTAATTATAATTAATGAATGTAAATTGTTTACCGAGCATTTCGTTTGTAAAGTAATACGAGAGTGTACTATTACGGTTTCCAATAGTCCCAAAAATTCATTTCAAGCCGCCCGCGATCGGCACATCCAATCAAATTCCAATTTGCAGTTAAATCGATTTAAATTTAACGAAATAGAGCGCTCATTTTATTGAGACTTTAACATACTTTATCTATACATAGAAACATAAAACTGAGTACTTATTAATGAATATGACTGTCGAGTTAATTGCCGTAGTACCAACATGTAATTACATACGGAAAGCTATGGTTTTGTACGGTATGGTATGTTGAGTACCACCGTAAAAAGCGATAAACACTTTTATGCTTCTAGTTATTTGAAATAATATGGTAAATTATTCGAGGCTGACCCTAAAAGGGGGTTAAATAACCTGGACTTATACCGCGAGGGCTGGTTCGGGTTAGGCGAGATCATAGTATTTACCTAGTAGGACTAGGGAAGGGGGAGACTGGTGCAGACTAAAAAAACTTGTGATTACCTCTGCGAACCTTTTTGCCCCTTAAGACAGTAAAAAGATGGGTCTTTAGACTATTTGGCCACTGCAAAGTACAGACGTCAGCACATCAAGCTACCCCAATGTGTCAAATTTCTTTGATAAATATTCAACTTTATTGCGAATACAATAAGGTTTACTTTCAATTGGAAAAATTCAATACGGAAAGATGACCACTCGTTAAACGCCTGCAGAAAATGTAATTTTAAAAGGAAATGTTATTCCCTAAATATTATTCACACAATTTTGCAATATTTTTGAGAACTCGAAAGAAGAACTTTGACAGATTTGAACTTAGTTAGAGATGTTAAAATAGTTTAAGCTTTTAGTAATGCTGAGCTTGATCCTCGAACTCGTATGATCTTAATTGGCAACAGATTTTTTATAAGCATTTTATTAAATTGACAGGTCCTTTATATGTCCGGCTCTTTCTTGTTTTTAAAGAGAGGAAAAGAGGGAGATAGTTTTTTTATTAAATGATAATTCTGTAATTTTTTTTTTTTAAATCTTTGAAACGTCATTCAAAGTATTTTTTTAGTGTGGTGAGGTCGATGTTTTACTATTTGATTATAATGAGAAGTAACAAGGAAACTTAAAGGTCACAGTTTCGTGTTTGTTAATAAATAATATTCAAATCCCTAGGACATGGCCAACTTTTTGGTCGACGAGTAGCTTCCAATCACCAAATAAAACAGCTTTGTTCTTTTGTCGATCTTTAAAGCCGTCCTAGGGTTTGTTAAAAAAACCCAGTACCTGGAATTCCTACCTAAACAAAAGACACTGAAACGTGACAAAAATCTGTGTGAAAATCAAATTACCTTTTACTCCAGTGTAAACTCATTTGAGAAATAGGAACAGCCCATTTATTTAACGGCCATATCATTAACTATATACGTAGATTTATTCTGTGCCTACTGTTGTGTAGGCACGCATGTAAAAAGGAAATTTCACGCACCGACGATCGCTAATGTTTTTATTTCCAGCACACCGGGAAAATTGGAGTCGTTTATTTTTATGGAGACATGTATAGACACTGATTTCTAGTATTGGGTATATACTTCTGTGAGAGTGCCCTGTATGAGTAAAAGGTTTTGCTGGTTAGAAAGTTAGGTCCTGGTATAAAAGGGACGTTACCGTGTTATGTTTTTCTTGGGTAGTATTACGTTTTTATATGCCGGTAATGTTCTTTTCTGTAGGTGTCATAAAAAATGTTGTGTTTTTTTTGTCCCTTTCTTTAAACCGACTTAAAATAGGGAATATTGTATTAATGCAACCGATTTCATAAACTACTAAAGCCTTCCTGTAGACTTCCTGATTTAGTTTTTTTTTTATGAAGTCGGGTGCATGTTTTTGTGAAAGCTTTTTTTGCATAATTGAGATACGGTTTTAGAATTCTGCTGTGACCACGGAGCGTCTGGGTCAAGCTACAACTAGCGAAGTTCGGTAAATCGAAACAGCTATTGCATGCGAAACTGTCCCAAACCGCTTTATTTTATTTCCTGTTGTCGATCGATCGGTCACTGAATGTAAACTTGCTTCTGCAAAACCAATACCTACCAGAACCCGGGTGTTTTCCCAAGTTAGGTACGTATGACCAATCTTTTATACTGTTAGATTTTAGCCATTTATTAGGAATAAATAGGATCGTCTAGTTTATATTACAGAAAAATGTTTTACGAATTTTATATTTATAGTCGTAGTAATAAGGCGATCAATGATAATTTTGGGGACTTAACAATTATATGAAAAGGCACTGATATTCATGCTTCACACGTCTACAGCATATTCGCAATTTGAGCGTGTTTGCCAAGATGATATAAGAACTGATATATTACTCCATTAATTTAATTAATTAGGTCTGTTCACTCCGTTTACATTATGAGCAAGATGACGCATTGTTTCGAGGCCCTAAGTATTAATAAAGAATGTGATAATTATGATATCATTTGTCATTATCTCACTGACGAGCTATGATTACTATGCTTACTCTCTCATAACATGAAGCCTAGTATGAGACTATCAAAGTTTTTTTAGTTCTAACAATTTCTTTTTTTCAAAACAAGTCTTAGAGTTCAAGCGTTTGTCTTAATTTACCACAAACAATACCTGTACAGGAAAACTACTAACAAACCTTTCTTTCGCGTTCCCAGCTCAAAGTATCCCCATTGCAACGCTCGAAGTCGTAACACCACAAATGTGCGCACGACTTAATGTCCCGGGTCCGAATAAAGCACGTAAATTCTCCCGCTCAGTTTCCACATTTAGACTAAAAATTGAAACAACAAGAGCCCTAATCCTGCTACAAAGCATAGCACCCAGAGTCCAGAATACATTTTGTAATTAATGCAACCGTGTGAGCACGATATGCAGCGTGCTGCGCCCACGTTGAGACCATGAATCATTTTATATGCATTGGTTATTTTCAGAGTGCGAGGCAACGCAACAAAAAGGGTGGGAGTTTGAAAGATAAAAAGCCGTGTATCCAACATACACGTTGAATGGCCTGCGGAAAAGTTTCCGCAGCACTTTTGAATGGTGAAAATGTAAATAGAGGTATTTTTGGGTCAACTTGAATGGGTAACACACTTGATGTTGATGTTCAAAACGTAAATTGGCTGGTTACTTCCTTTTTTATAACCGTTCGTGTTTCATTTGTGAATTTAAAAAATAGAATTGATAGTTCTTTTTTTCTAAACTTTTGCTTGTGAAGTAGGTAGGTCATATTAAAACACTTTTAGGATCACAATGCAGTAGTATATTTTATATTCGTTCAAAATGCGGCAAATGGAAAGAGTGGAATGTACGGAATATTTACCCACATGTGATTGAGGTGTGTACATTTTTTATCAAATGTACAATTGGATGATTCCTCCACTCCCTCGTACATTTTAAAACAAAATGTAACATTAAAGTTTCTCGAAAAAAATATGAATTTCACTCAAACAAAGTCGCAGGCTTATTGCTAGTTTACTTTTGAACAAAGAAATAGCCGGCAATATGGCGAATAACAAAATATCTATTTCTGTAACTGAGGCTGAAATGAATAAAAATAGCTCAAGTGAAAACGACAAGGACAGGCAATAGATCATTATTTATGTATATTTAGTACAATAGCTACAACAATGCTGTCAGTTTCCGTGGGCGTTACAATGCTCGGCTAAGGGATTACGTAAGTAGGATGGGACCATTGTGGTCCTACCTCGAGGGGATCCTTATACAGTGCTTTTGAATTAACTAACCACTTATCTTCCAAAAATCACATTATATGAAAAAGTTAAAATAATATGGCCTTCTATTTTTTATTTTATACAGAGTAGAAGGGATTATAATATGTTGTCGCACATGATACTATGCGTCCCGTAAATTATGACAGTCTGGCGGAAAAACTATGTACAGACGCCAGCACATCAAGTTACCATAATGTGTCAAATTTCTTTGATCGTTTTTCAACTTTATGTCAAACATTATAAAGTTCATATTCAATTGGGAAAATTTGACACATTGGGGTAACTTGATGTGCTGGCGTCTGTACAAAGTCAGGCTGGGATTTATTTCAGCGCAAAACTAGCGCCAAAATATGTTAAGTCCACTGTGTTGCAAAAACTATCCAAACGCTGAGTGGTTCTTTCTTACTTTTTACGTCCTTTTTCTGAAGTAATCTTTGCCTTAATCTGTAAAAAACATGAAAACACTATTATTATTATTTATTAAAAGTAAATAATTCGCTTCTTGAATTTTAAATAGGTATCATTCGTTTCGTCAGAAAAAACGATTTCATAGGCATACAATGGCCTGCCAAACTAAGTACTACACTTTTTAAATTTTAATTTATTTTAAACTATAGAAGCTAGAGATTTAAATTAAATAACGTTTCACAGCATTTTTCTTCGGCTTCTTTTGAAACTAGTAACCTATAAATTAGTAACATATTAAACTTAAAAAGATAGAACGAAAAAATTGCCATTTTTAGCACAGTGACAAAAAATGATTTGACATTACATTAACACACACACAAACACAAGCTCTCAAGCTGAACTTGGGAGTAAATGGCGTTGTGTAAAAATTTGTGGAATATTTTTTTATTCATTTATTTATCAAGTATGTTTTATATGTTACCTAATTTTTAAAATTGGTGTAGCCGTCGCGAGTTCTGCCTTCAGCTTTGAGCCGGTTTGGCATATTGAACACGAGGTTTCCGAGCTGATGTTGGTGAATATTACTAAGTGTGATACCTTGTACTACTGGCCTACTACTGGCTACTTGGAAATTAAGAGTAAAGTTAATGTGCGTTGATGTCCTTTCCACATTATACAACGTGTTTTTTTTCAAAGAATCAACTGGCATATGAATTACATATGTTTCAATCATCCTATTTTTTTTTTTTTTTTTACTATTATACAAAATAATTCGACAAAGTCACGATGATTAATGTAAAACACCCTTACGTGAAAGAAAAGTGACGTTAGAATCAAGATTCGTCGTACTGGTGACAATTTTTGAACTAATTAGGTAATAAAAATAATACTTAATAATAATATTCCACGACTATTCACACAACGCCATCTAGTCCCAAGCTAAGCAGAGCTTGTGTTACGGGTACTAAACAACTGATAATTTAAGTATGATTGATGATATCTCCGAAACTATGCATTATCGGACTTTTTTTTTCTCTAGGAGTTTTAATATTATTTTTAACTACAGAATATAACCCTAGAGTTATGGGATATCAAAAAAAAAACACCTTGTATAATGGTTTAGTTGCTAAGTTAACCGTTTCTTCCTTTTATTACCGAACCTCGCATATCAATCGATGAGTGAAATGGTGCTTCATCACAAGTCTATATTTAGTCTTCTTCGTTCCTCAGTACCTTCAGATTTTGATAGTGATAAATGTATGCTCCCGTGACGTTTCGTGTTTGCCTACTTTTGATTAATCGTTCCCTTTGGGAAACACTCTATTGTTGTGTTGTTATTTCGTACTTTTATATGTAAAGTATCCGAGTATATTTTTTTGCGGTAAAAAGGATATCGAATACCAAGAGTGGCGGTTGTTTTTTTTTGTTGTTATTGTGTAAGACGATTGTTTAACATAACATCACGCCTGTTATCCCCGAAGGGCTGGGCAGATGTGTACCTGTAGTAAGTACACCCATATTTCGCCAGTTATGTTTAGGTCCCATGTAATACAATCCTAATGCCAATCTGATTCAAATCTAGACTCAGGGCTGATACTAAGAAATTCCAGACAGGAAAACTCATTAACGTTTTGCCCCACTCGGGGATCGAACCCGAGATCTCATGCTCAGCAATAGCATAAAAAAATATATAAGTTACCCATAGATATAAAGAACCTACATGCAAATGGTATTCTTAAAAACTTCTGATAAAAAAGCATATTACTCGGAGAAATAATTCCTTGATGAAAAATAATTTAAAATTACTATAATGATATTATTGATAAACTAGCTTTTGCCCGCGGCTTCGCCCGCGTGGATGTCGAACTTCCGCCCCCTATGTTTTCCCATTAAAGGGTTGAATTTCCAAAAATCGTGTTTTAGTGGATACTTATTCTTAACTAAGAAGTCCCCTTCAAATTTCATGTCTCTAATACCAGCGGTTTGGGCTGTGCGTTGTTATATAAACGTAATAATTTTAGCATAATACTTCCAGATAGACTACTTTCAAAGTTGATCCTTCCAGTATGTATGCATAAAGATTTCTGGAACTACTGACCCGGGAAAGAGCGCCGTACAACTGACCATGTGTAAAACAACTGAGACTAAGATCAGCCTACCCAGGCGTATTGATTACAACCGTACCAAGTCAATCCCAATCCCTATAATAGTTATTGAACTATGCGTGCACATACAGACAGACAGACAGACAGACAAAACATTTACTGATTGCATTTTTGGCATCAGTATCGATCACCAATCATCCTCCAATATTAATTTTGAATATATATTCAATGTACATAATTATCTTCGTAGTGTGTGATAGTCAATTGAACTGTATGGCGAGCGATATTGTATCTTAAGATAAAATATTATAATATCTTAGCCGTGTGCAGCGCCCCTTGGTGAACTCCACTGCGGGTGACGTAACCTACGACAAACCTATTATTTGCGGTTGGTACAGTAGTCGGGTCTAGGGGTCGAACCGCAAAATTAAGTTTGTTTTTTTATTGTATATACTTTTTCGGGATAAAAAGTACCCAGTGTTGTGCCCAGAATATTAAAGAATAAGTATACCAAGTTTCATCGTAATCGAACCGGTAGTTTTTGCGTGATACCTGAACATACAGACAGACCGACAGACAGACAGACAGACAGACAGACAAAATTTTTTTTAATCATATTTTACGGTTCGCTGTCGGTCTAGTAACACCCCCTGCTATTTATTTTTTTGATATTTTCAATGTACAGAAATTTTACTTCTACAGATTTATTATTAGTATAGATAGATTAATGTTACAATTTTATTGAATGCAGACATGTGACATTGAATATGTATGTTTTTTTATGATTAATACTTACTATTAAAAGTGTAATAAGTACCATTATCGTAGACAATTTAATATTATATAATTTAATTAAGTGTGGACAAGTGACATTGAATGTTTTTTTTTTTTTTTATCTTAAAACTATTTAAATTGCAATGCCCTAACAGGCAACTAAGTTATAAGAACTACCTAAATTGTTTACATCTAGAAATTCTATTTATAAGTAAATTTTGTTCGCAATAAAGAATTTGATTTTGAATTTAGCGCTTGCGACCACTAGACCACCGAGGCAGTTAGAGTATTTTTGTAATAATAATTAATTAATAATGAGAAGTATTTACTTCTCACCACAATAAACATAGCATACATTGTTACAGTTTCGGCACATGCAGGATACGGTTTAGTTTACTTTGGAAGGCTGGTGCCTAAGCTAGGCTTTAAAAGCCTGTGTTTTGGGTCACCAGGTTTTCATCCTCTACGAGCTAGTTACATTTTGTAACAATAAATAGCTGAATGCCAGATAAAATTAAAATGACGTATGGTTTTATTTATTGAGTAAACACTTCAAGCACACTAATGTACAGAGGCTGACTTAATGCCATAGGCATTTTCTACCAGTCAACCTTTAGGTGATGCAGAGAAGAGTTAGGTGAAAATTTGAATAAAACGAAAAGAAAGAGAGAGAGAAGAAAGAGAGGAAATATAGTTTTATAATAACTATTAGAGTCTGTAGATATGCAGTGCCCTGAAGCTGTCAAGTTTCATCATCATCCATACGTATAACATTAGTAGGATTTAACAAATGTGCTATTTTATCCAACCCTGCAGTAGTATGATGAGAACTGACTCAACGGTTTCTCTTCAGTAAAAAATTATTGCTTGACTGTACAACCGCTAAGTGCTAACATTACGTGCCTAAACATAATTGTGGCTAAAACTTTTCAAATGAGGAATTCAACGTAAACCTGAGCCTACAGATACACTACCTAAACATTACATTATGTAAATAAAAGTAACCTGCAAAGACGCGTGTATTTTTTTTCGGTTTATTTAGCCAGTGTAAATTTAATGATAATATTTTAACCTCGTAAAAAAAAAACTTATAAAGTATTTAGATCTTGCTCCACCATGTGACCAGCATGTGGAATAAGGACTCAACATTTATTGTGCCAATTGTCATTTTAGTCAAAAGTTTGATAGCGAAGAGTTGTGACCTACATCTTGAGAAACTAACACTAAACAGCTGGATAAGGAATCAGATACATAAGGCAGTCGTCATGGATACGGCACGCATTATGAGCAGGTTCTTCACTCTAGATCCCTACCCCCAGTAGCTTGAGTTTTACCAACTCGCTGCGGACGGAGCACTTTTTTTATCAACATTATTATAAAAAATATTTTTATAAATGTGTTTGTGTTTGTTTAAATATGGAAAAAATGTAAATTAAAGAGAAATAATTTACCTTTATTCCAGACATACGTCCATACATTAAAACATTAGAAGAAAGTGTTAATAGGTTACACGCAAAAAATAATATTATATTAAGATGTTCGTAAATTGTTAGTAAACAAAGGAAGTTGCACAATATTGATACTTATGTTATATGTGTGTTATTGCTTTGCAGGTAAACAGTTCCCAAGAACACAGTCAAATGAATAATGATTGTTTTTTATACATTACTAGCTACCATATACCCTTGTTTAGAATTTCAAATTCAGACTATATAATAAGCCTATCTCGTTAACCGATCGCAGACTAAGATTAAATATGGAGAATGGCCTATAAATGTTTACGATATAACTTTATAAAGTACCTACACTGTCGTGGTACAATCGAGGCACATTTCATAGCTTGCAATAACTACTTTGAATCGAAGCGGCCTATTGAACGCCTGTGTTACTCAAAGTAACTGACGAAATTAAATTAACATAGTGGAAATAATGATGAAATATTTGATCCAATATGTCATGTTTTTGTAACATTTATCTAGCTCCAGTTGACTGCTTGTGCCTCCCGCACGTAAAATATAATAAACTAGCAGACGTCCCGCGGTTTCACCCGCGTAGGTCCCGTTCCCGTGAGAATAGTCATAGTCATAGTCATAGTATTTTATTGATAAGGGATTCTACAAGTCATATACAGATTCAATATTTTGCTGATAAACAATTATTAAAAAATACACTACGAAAATTATTAAACAAATGTCAAATACAAAATGTCAAACAAGGTAAAGAAGCAAATAAATAGCGGTCAAATAAAAAAAATACAAAAAAAAACATAATACAGGGATAAAAAGTAGCCTATGTGTTAATCCAGGTCAGCTAAGTTCATACCGAATTTTATTAAAATCCATTCAGTAGTTTTTATGTGAAAGAGTAACAAACATCCATCCATCCATCCTCACAAACTTTCGCATTTATAATATTAGTAGGATTGTGTGTGACTGCTACCGCTTGCTTTTAAGGCAGCAAATGTCACTTATGTCATTTAAATGTACGACGTAGAGCTCCTCAAGTTCCGAGTTGATCTCGCGATAACTGACAATGCTTGCACTGACTGATCTGATCCACTCATATCTGTGTGGTTCTTTCCTCAAAAGACCATTATCACACACAAATCTGCGTGGTTTTTACATAATCTGACCAAGATAATGTCTGGACTTTAAAATAGACTGTGACCTCTGCGTTTCTTTCGGTGTTTCTTATCAGAGTAGTCAGATAGTGAAATACCGACCTCTTCTTATTAATAAAATGACATGTAAAAGTGTTTGTATGGACCCATTTACAGAAATAAATTATACAATATTATATCATATCATGCCTTTTTGTTTAATTTGACTGATATTATTAAGTATTTTAAAATGAGGCTGACATACTATTGTAGACAGAAGCCTCATTTAAAAATTAAGAATAAAAAAAAGTTTTTTTATACGTTTGACATGGGTGTAAAGTTACTACTACTATACTTTTAAAAAGTCTTTGATTACTCGCTCGCCAAAAAAACAGCAGTCAGAATTAAAAAAACACCTTGTTCTGATGGTATTTAAAGTATCGGGTTTCTAAAGGTTAAAGTAAAAAAAACACATTAAACCTGTGTGCTTTTTAATAAATAAACTAAGTAAGTACACAATGTTTTATGAAAACACTAATTGATAAACAGTGCTCAGTTTAAGTATGTTTGAAATGTAAACAAGACCATGTGTATTGAATAAATTAATAAAGTACACAGAGTTAAAAGGTTTTCTGTAAATAAATATTGGTAGAAATGCTCGGTTGTTGTATTAACAGTTTGAACATTTAAGTTCTCCAAAAACTCTCGTTTGTTCTTTTTACTGAAAGCTCAGTTAAGCCAACGTTTGACTCCCGATCCACAGTCCAAAAAAAGCAACAAATAAGTTTGGCAGCCATTGATCGAGCCCTAATGATTGCTATAAACCGGCCATGGATAGTCGGCCGGCTGCCCCTAAGAGTTGTAAGTGCAACGTAATAATCGTAAACTGGCCGGTTAATACGCCGGGCGGGTTGGACCGCCCGCGTTAATCCCATATGTGGCCAGCGCGGGCTTTCTCCAGCGCCCATCCTTATGAGATTAAAACTAATTTTAGCAACACGTTGCCATATTTTCTGGGCACGATGGATTTTTATAGGATCGTGATTTATTACTCAGTGATGGGTGTTAAGGTAAGGTAGGTAGGCTAAATCTGTGGCCCTAGTGAAAAGGGGTATAAGTCCAATTTTGTCGAAAATGAGTTAAGTGTACCAAAGTGATCAGAAAAAAATGCTCTATCATTTGGTGAAGACAGATCTAAGCTATCCCTAAAAATAAGAAAGTTACTTTGTGTAAAAGGGTCCAACTGACCAAAAAAAAAAACTGTAAAAGTTTTTGATCAGTTTGGCACACTTAACTCATTTTCGACAAAATTGGACTTATACCCCTTTTCACTAGGGCCACAGAAATATGCTCGAGTGCCTCACGATACTAATGGTAAATGGGTGAGTTTGCAGTTTACGACTTAACCAATCTAACGCCATTGTTTTTTGACTAGGTATTTGTTGAAATGCCTTGTGTTACGACAAGTGATTCTACGTGGCAATCGGTTTGGACTACAAACTGGAAAGCGTAATATGAACAGGGCTGATAAGCCAATTATATTACTTAGAAATAGCTATAAGATTCGAACTAGTATGTAACTAGCGAATAGGATAAAAACGAAACATAAAAATAAAACCGACTTAAAAAAACACTAGCCGGTGTAAAATAACTCTAAATTCGGAAGTCTCTGGCTTTGGTGGTTTTGTCTTATTCATGATGGGCCACCGACTTCCGAATTTAGAGTTATTTTACACCGGCTAGTGTTTTTTTTAAGTCGGTTTTATTTTTTGCAAAAAAGATTTTTATTTTTTTTTATTTTTAGTTGTTCCCAAACAAATATTTGCCATGCATTTATGTTTATATTGTTATTTGTTAACAATACATGTCATGGTAATAGGGTTATCCACTTATCCCTAATAAATGAAACTTAACATACCTAACTGTCGAAATCTAGGTATATTGTACACATCTGCATACCCCTCAGAGCATACAGGCGTGATGATACGTCATGATGTTGTATAAACAATAAATATCCAAGCGATTCCAGCAATCACGACAGATTTGCCGTCTATTTTTGAAGAGTTTCATTGTATATCTCCGAAGATCAGCACCAGATCTGCACCAAATTAAAATGGGACCACCTCGGGAGTATACTCTTTCAAATAAAAAAAGAATTTTGAGAATCGGTCCACAAATGGGGGAGAAATCGCGTAACAAACACACAAAAAAAAAAAAAACATACCGTCGAATTGAGAACCTCCTCCTTTTTTTGAAGTCGGTTAAAAACCAGTCAAATGTGAGTTGGACTTGCACACGAACAATTGCGTACTGTCCGTAGTAAAAACCTGTGAAAAACGATAACCTGTGCTGTTGGGGAACCCCACTTAAATTTATGTTTTATTATATTTTTATTCGTCTTAGCGGGCCATGTCCAGTCTGTACAATCTGGCTGACAGACAGACAGATAGATTAACGGTGGAGTCTTGGTTGGGTACGAAACCCTAAAAAAGTCTCATTTGGATTACAACCATTATTTTTGAAGCAAGCCTTTCTGTGTTCAAAGACATTAAAAAAACGAACAGCGTCCCGCTAATGTTGCGTTGCATGTGTTTTTATAATTATGCGTGGACACGACTTTGGCCTAACGAAGGGAGATAACGATGCTTCACTGGACCGAGCTTGCGTAGCCATGCACGTGACGCCGACAAATGCGTCAATTTTAAACTACGCGCGTTACGGTTATTTATAAAATGCGGAAACCACAATGCTAAGCTATAAAATTAATGTTACCGTCAAAAAGATGTCAAATAAATTAATTATTTGTGAAATTAAATGAAATTATATTTATTTCTGTAATTAGATCTTCCCAGATACTTTTACATGTCATATTTTTTTAAAACTAAATGGCAAATTTCCAAAGTGACTAATCCCTGTAAAGAAATGCCGAAAGAAACTCAGGGGTCATGGTCTCTTTTAAAGTCCAGACATAAGATTATATTCATTTATTATGCGAGTCTCACGATGCAGGGCAAAGTCTGGAAAAGCCTTTTGAAGAAAGAATCAATTCAGTTTTGAGTCCTGTCCCGACAGACAGCATGCATGGGAGGGCCCGACTAAGGGGTTTCTGCCGATCTTTTACATAATAATCACGTAGATAGTGAATAGTGGCTTTTTCAAATAGGTCAAAAGCAGTTAAAATCATGTTAATACGTCTCATTTTAATTTATTACGTTTTCGTAGCAACATTTTACGCGGTAGATGTTGCTACGAAATCGTAGCGCTGCGCCTACGCCGTAGCTCGATATCAAAGGTAAATCGTAGCACGCTGCCTGCAAAATGTAGCTCGCAGCTTATAACTATTACTAGTTGTGTAAGTTGATAAATGTGAAGCCAAAATATCAACACAATCCCTCACAAGCGGTAAGCACATGTAAAAAAAATGTATCAGGTTTACAAACTAAATGTTAAATGACGCTGAAATGTAAACATCGCGAGTAGACGTTCAATGATAACAATGACGCGGCGATTTGTGAGCGAGCATCAATCATTGATCCGTTGAAGTGAGATGATGTATGGACGGCCTGTCTGGAATCACTGCTGTTGTTTCGTTACTACCAAGGAGTATGAAATAAGTGGAGTATTCATTGTCAATAATGTGAAAAATGTATAAATAAACCTTTCGTTAATAATAAAATAAAGACTGTTAACAAAACATTTAATGTGTAGTAATTTGATTTATATTAGTACTCTTTGTTTAATACCTTTAAACGTGCAATTTTTGTGTATTTAAATCTGTATCTTGGAAACGGCTCCAACAATTTTCATGACATTTAGTATAAGCTCGGTCATCGAGGTATTTTAAATATTGCAAGTACATAATTTCAAAATTTAGTGAACGCCAAAGTCGAGTGTTACATTTAATAGCTGTTTTCTTCCATTAAATAATAATACATAAAAAATTATATATGTATGTGTGTGTTATACATATATGTGTATAAATTAAATGTGTATGAATGTATGTATGTATGTTTTTAGGAATATAAAAGTATGTTTATCAGTTGTCTAGTACATACTCATAGCACTAGCTCTGCTTATAGGGTCTTAATTGCGTTGTGTGAAAGTAGTGGAATATTTTTATTTATAATACATCAGCGTGTGTTCCTGCTGTAATAGTTTTTGCTTAAACTTACAGTAAAAGCCTTAAGCGATTTTCACTAACAAAACTACACAGCTAAGTGCGTTTTTCACTTAAAGTACAGACGCCAGCACCTCAAGTTACCCCAAAGTGTCAAATTTTCGCAATTGAATATGAACCTCATTACTGTTGGACATAAAGTTGAAAAACGATCAAAGAAATTTGACACATAGGGGTAACTTGATGTGCTGGCGTCTGTACTTACGACTCCATTCCCACCCTACTCCGTGTTAACCATAGATGATGCGTCATACTCTGTAACAGACAAGATATTAGACTCGCACGTTTAAACAATAGGGCTGCTGGAATAGGTATTGACTGCCAATAGACCTTTCGAAGTCAATGATCAGTACCACTGAACCTATAACAACAAATGTTAGGTCAGTGATGGACATTCTAAAGGTAACGTTTTCAATGCAGTCGAACTTGTAGATGGGTAGTTTGACGATTGATTTGTTTGATTTTGATATTTTTTTGATAAACTAGTACGCCTCACCATCCTCAATTGCATCATTGCTTACCATCATGTGGGATTGCAGTCAAGCACTTATAGTCTCATATTTAAAAATGAAAATGTTGGGCTTGATATTAATGTTGCAATAGGGTACTTATATGCATTTTTTTTTTAAGTGACTGTTTACAAGATTTAGTTCATATTTTCTGCCATTAAAGATTCGGAAAAGAAATATTCGAACCAAATTTAAATTACATGCATATTCCCTATTTTGGAGCATACATAAGTGAGTGTGGGGAATGTATTAAGTTGCAAAAGCGAAGAACATAAAATAAACGATGGATGTTTTGTGTGAAAAATAATATAGCCAGGAAAGTGGTGACTATTGATAAGACGGCAAATAGTTTGGAAGAAGATGACATGGTGTGCCGACCGAGGATAGTGATAGTTACATTGTTCATATTTATGGGTAGGTAGAATCATCCTATTAAAATTACGCGTGATAAAAAAAATAGACTTTATTAATTGGGATCAGAGCCCATAGTTTTTTTTTAAATCGGTTAATAATATAATAATAATAATAATATATTTATTTGCGTAAAACATGGTATACAATGGTGTTAAATAAATATTTATTAAGCACAAACATGTTTAGCTACGATACAACGTAGCATGCAAAATCATAAAATTAGGTGAAGAAGGCTTCTACAATCAATATTTTAGATTAATATTTTTTATCAAAAAATTCTTTTAAACTATAAAAACTACATTCAAGTAACCATTTATAAAACCTTAATTTTAAATAAACTTGTACATAATGTTTTGAAATGTCTGGGTATTTTGTTATAAATGCGCACACACATTGCATGGCAGTTAAGATTGTATTTAGTTAGTCTAGGTAAATCATTTAATAGTAGTCTATGAGGATCTCGTCTGTTTCTAGGGTTGACATAATAGACAATATTGATGTAGTGATCGGAAACTACAATTAAGTACATTAAAAATATAAACACAATGGAACACATAACCCTTTTAGAAGTCTGATAAAAATACAAAGCCTATATTAAAACCTTATTATGTTTTCAGTTTACCGATTACTTCGGAGACTCTTTTCCCCTCTCAAACTTGCGCACGAATAGTTTCAAAGCTGAAACTTTTACAGCTAGTAGCTAGGACTCAATAATTTTATTTTATTTCAACACACGGGTAAAGAGAAAGAACAAAAAGTGAAAAGTATTGCTTGACAGTTTTATAGATGGAGTTGGTACTTATTTGAGAACGGTGCCTCTGGCACGAATGTTTGATGCAAATGTAATGTTATAAACCTTCTCTGTCGTACGATTTTAAAATTAAAAATATTTGCAAAACATTAAGTCAGTTTTGACTGGTCTGTTTATGTAGTGGTTAGTGGCACTGGCTGCTATGGCGGAGGTCTTGGGTTCGATTCTTTGTGTGATGATAATATTTTTTTCTTTCTGTGTGTGTGTGTGTAATTATCTAAAATGTGTATGTATTTAAAAATTTATAAGTATGTTTATCAGTTGCACAAGCTCTGCTTAGTTTGGGACTAAATCGCGTTGCGTGAAAGTTGTTGAGTATTTATTTAATTATTTTATTTAGTTTTAAGACTTCATCCATAATCTATGTTGGTTCTTATTGTGTATGGCCTTATTAGTTTAAACCTAAATACTGCAGCTAAGTTACTGTTGTATTAAAAAAAAAATATTTAAAAAAATATCCGAATAGGCGTTTACGTTTATGTTAAGAATTCGTGCTAAGCCTACAGTAATACCTTGATACCTTTGATGACGTTAGAAGTTATATAGGTGCTAATTTATATTCATATATTACCTACCGTGACTTTGTCCACGCGGTGTTTTTAAGCGGTTAGTTTTTTATTGTGCTAGAAAGTTAAAACAATCATAAAATTATAAATAAAAACATTTGCGTTAAAGTTAATAACTTAAGTGTTACGTAACATGATTGTGTTTATAGTAGTTATAGTCTTTTATTCAAGTATTCATTCATATCATCTTCTGCTTAGCCTTATCTCAACTGTGTTAGGGTCAGCTTCCAGTCCAAATAAATGCAGCTGAATTCCAGTATCTCGCTTGAAACAGCTGTCTACCTTACCACCACAACCCAGAAACTAGTTAGGTATCACGATATTCTTTGATAAGACTATCAACCTTTACAATTTGCTTTGTAATGGATGGTTACTTAGCTACAAATGGGGCACTGTTTTTAACCGACTTCAAAAAAGGAGGAGGTTCTCAATTAGGTTGTATTTTTTTTTTGTTACATCAGTACTCCACCATTTATGGACCGTTTTCAAAATTCTTTTTTTGTTTGATAGGGTATACTAACAGATTGGTCCCATTTGTATCAAAACTCATACCTGATGAGGGATCTTCGAGGAATTGAGGGAACTCCTCAAAAAATAAAGGCACACATGCATCGATTTCAACATTTTTACATACAAAGAAACTAAAAATTACAAAGTAAAAAGTTTTTTTTAAGAAGTCGGTTGTTTTTTTTTGTAAAAAAAACAAAAAAAAACAACCGACTTCTTAAAAAAGACTAATAATAATGAACAAAACAAAACCACCAAAGCCACAGACTTCCGAAACTGAAGTTATTTTTTACCTGTTAGTTTTTTTAAGAAGTCGGTTGTTTTTTTTTTGTGTAATTATTTGGCATTGTCATAACATAATTGGCTAAGTGTCTACTCACACAACTACTGTGCGTGTCTACTGTGTCTAGGCACATAATTTTTAATTTTGTTTATTTTTGCTGTTTTTTTTTATGTTTTATAAAATGTAAAAGGATTTACTTTTACAAACTACATATTACCGCAAGTAAGCAGAGGCTTGAACATAATTCGGTTAAAATACACACGTCTCCTTAATTCCGAAACGGCAACCTATATTGGTACGGTTGTCGTGTTATCAAATGCGAATACTCCAATTTCCTATAAACGAGTTATCAACTAATGTAAACGAATCATTAGGCTGGTCACTCGATTCGCTTGTCCCTAAAAAGGTCGAATTAACCAATGGTCGAACGGTCTGTTTTCAAAGCCCGGATAAAAAAGCTAATCCGATTGTTTTTGTTTTAATACTCAGCAGAACTATATTGGATTCGTTACGTCGTCGCCGAGGTTCGCCGGTCCATTAGGCTAATAGCTGGGCAGTGAGACGGCAGAAAGAGATTAAGCTGTGCTCAGTCATCGTTTTCCACTGCTATTAATTGATAAGTGGAAGTTCTCAATAGATTACTTTAAAAAGTGTTTCTACAGACTCTCTCGGTTGATTGAAAGGGTTTGGTTACAGGCGAAGTTTTCAACTTTTTTGGAGAAGAGCTTATTGATTTTGAAAAAAGGTTTCGTGAATATTAATTTTCAATTTCGTGTAGGTACCCTTCTCAGTTTTGTTAAACTCTTAAAGCAATACTAATGTTGGTATTTTTTCTTTAAAGAATTTTTGCGGAGCGATTGCAGTACTTTAAAAAACACATTATTATGCTTTTACGTACTTGTTTTGCTCACTTTTTGTTTTGTTTTGAATAACTTGTGTGGTTACGGCGCAACTTTATCCATAGAGTCGATTTGAAAACCACGCCTAACTATGTTAAGACGAGTTTAAAGATTATATTACTTGTTAGCCCACAGAGCATCGTCTACAAGCACTATAATAACCGTTATCCTTATTTGAGATTCAAAAACTTGTGCTGGGATATTACACACAATTAATTAAATTCTGACAAAGAATTTTCCTTCACGAGTCAGACATTGGGTTTGCTATTATGTTCACAACATTTTTATCTCTTAACTGTCAACGACATAACGTTAAACCATTTATTGATATTACGTAGTTTAATATATAGATAGGTCGATGTACCGGCGGACGAAGACCTTCACCTGTGAAACATATTATTATGAACATATATATTCTACAGATGACTGTTACTATCTGGTTTATGATACGAGGATCTGTGGTCGAATATTAAACGTTTATTTTTATAGACCAATATCTGATATTGGCGCTTGTTCCGAACAAAATATTCTTACAATACATCATTCTTCCCCCAAAACTGTGTTCGACAAAATTGGTTCGTGTCTAAAAGATCAGTGTGAGTTCACGTTGAGAATCACAAATATAGGGTATGGTCTATGAGGCACCGATTTTATTGCAAAACGGAGCCAAGAGAGACCGCAACACTATTGATTCGTAATTTTTCATGGTAAGATATTGTTACTGTTGCTCAGAAATCGGCCATTTGTATAATAAGTCGATAGCGATCGTCGTTTCCGCCCTCAATAAGACGTCGCGCAGGAATTTGTTCGGGTTCGCCTAGGTACTTACTTGGCCCAAATGTCGATAGTTACAGCCGAAACGGTGAGTGCTTAAATTATTCTCAAGCTTTTACGGATACACTCCATTTCGCAAAAAAAGTTTGCTAAATGTCGATCGAAAGAAGTTATACAGCTTTAATACCAGAAATGGAACAAAAATCCCAGAAGACTTTTCCGTCTTAGACGTAAAACGTGATCCAATTTACAATGCCTTCTAATATTTCAGATTTGTTACGATCAAGTTTATTACAAATTGGAAACGTCTCAATGTATCCCTCGAGATCGAGCAGCCGACCTTTCATCTTTGATTCCTTCATCGGTTATGATGAGATACTCATTTCAAATAAGTTTGGTGAGTTACTTCTCAACAAACAGTCAAAGTGCCAACTATCTCCTGCGATGTCGGTGACAGAGACATAAAATGAAAGTGGCTAATACTTACGTAGATAAGTTCAGTTAATGTTGCAGTATGGAACTGGATGGAAACGTCTTACAGTTGTGGGAATTTATGTAAGTAACCTGCGAATGGGTTGATATTTTCGAACGAAAACAAGATAGTAAAATTTAAGACTAGCAGACGTCCCGTGGTATCACCCGCGTAGGTCCCGTTCCCGTGGAAATATACGAATAAAAAGTAGCTTAAGAGTTAATCCAGGGTGTCAGCTAACTCCAAATCAAATTTTATTAAAATCCATTCAGTAGTTTTTACGTGAAAGAGTAACAAACATCCATCCATCCATCCATATATCTATCCATACTCACACTTTCGTATTTATAATATTAGTAGGATAAGATATTAGTAGGATTATAAATAGGCGTGTTAATGGCGTGGCAATTGAAATTAGATGGGTACCAAATTTTTGTAATTAATTTTGTATAGCAAGATACAAAATGAAATAGGTAATGCTGTACCAGAAAAGCAAACCAAAATAGAATACAATAAACACCTTTTCGTACTTCCACGTTTTAAATTGAACGAGGAAGTATAACATTTTTACGAATTAGAATCTCAATTGAAATGTTGCCAGTTGAAAATTAAACCCATTTGTAATGAAAAAAATCCACTGGTAACACCGCAAAGGTTCATAGCTCATCCATAATAAATTTCTCCATTTACTCCTATATTAATATTGTACATTCGAAGATTTATCCTGGGACCGACGCCAGATTTGAGTTGTGGCCAGTTCTTTTATGGAATATGCAATGTAATACCACAATTGTGAGCGCATATGGTACCAATGTGTTTAAATATTGGATGTATCGAGTTGAATATTAAACTCTTACTTTGGTAATCTCTGCACGTAAATAAGGTTGAATGAAAATCGTCTTTAATCAATGGAAACAAAGTTATATGGAACTAATGAAAGGTTTAAGTACTTTATTGATTTATTGTTATGATACTTCATCGACGTATTCAGTAAAACATGGTCAAAATAAATAAATTAAATGTTTTTGGGCAAGTTAAATTTGTCATTGACGGAAGAACTACATTTATACAACAACAAGACGTTGTGCATACTATAATACTTACTATTATTACCACACTAAGATGTCCATTTTTTTATTTTAGTTTCCTAAATGAATCTGAATTTGTTCATAATTTTTTAGGTTCTTTTTTATGTTTTTTTCCATATTTAGTTGTTTTAGCTTAATTTTATCGGCCGTCAAAATCAGTCCAGCCTTTCCGGAGATCAGTCTAAAACAACTGGCAACTGACAAACTATTGTTTGCTTGGAATAAATACTTTACTTTCATATGTATTAAGTATAAAACTGTTAATTCGACACACACATGCATTTAATATTAATTTGAAACAAACACTATATATTTATGTTAATCTGACCGTTGAATGTGTGACATATTATATACTTCTAAGAATTTTGCGAGATTAGATTCTTGACTGCTGAAATATTTTATAGACCCTGTCCTGAATTCCTGACCGCAGTTTATTGGAATTTCACTAAGATTCCAATAATAATATTCTACACCACAGCATTCCAAGCACAATTTACTTCAAATTATGTGCTCAATTTTAACACCATTTAACTTTACAATTTCCTCAAAGGATGGCCTAACATAACAACGAGGTCTATGTAAACTGACTCAATGTTTGTGACAAACATTGGAAGCTTCTTAACTTACATATATTTCCGAACAAAACCTTATACAATCTGCATTCAAATACTCTTCGGATGTTTTTCCGACAGTCCCCACTGTAGTTGCAAGGAAACAAGTAGGTAGTTGGCAGTGCGAACTACCCTCTTTCTGATGCAAATAATTTGGGCGAGCCGGAACTTTCTTCTTTGATACTGTTTGTGAATAATAAAATATTTTTGTAGTGTCATTACCATCTAGGATATACTTAGACCTATTTTTTATTCTGTTTACGTATTTTTGTAGTCTCTGTTTCTTTATTTAGTCTGTGTTATAAATATCAGCCTTCATGTTAGTGAGGTCGTGACAATATTTGTTTTGTTTTTTATTGGTTTCATGAACGTACTTGATACTAACAGTAATTTCGTGTTTGTAAATACGTGTGGGTCGTATGTTTGATGTTTGTCGTGTTAGATATTTATGGTCTTTTGTTTACGTAATAAACTAGAATCATGTAGTGTATTTTCATTATTGTGTTAATGTAAGATATGTTTAGTATTGACCTGTTTTTGGTTTATTTTCACGAAAAGCACCTACTAAGCTTGTTGATATATTATTCGAGTAACGTCATCAAATAAAAAGGACACCAACAAAACAAGGAGACAAAAAACAACTTGACACCCGACCTACTCTAGAATGAAACATTTCCTCCTTTATTATACAGGAAGATTTAGGCGCCTCGCAATATTGCAGCAGTTTTCACGGCCGTAACAAACTCCAGGTCATTAGGATTACCATAACAAGAACGGGTTTGTGGTAATAAAATTACAAATGTGACCATCGGATGTCATTACGTATTCGCTCTCACGTCCGGTGGCGGCCGCGCGACCGCGTCCGAGCGACGACGGAATTACGACTATTGTCGACCACTGGAATTTCTATACCGTCATACATCCATATTCGGTTGCGACGCCATCGGAATATGTATTAACGTACACGGTGAAAATTAACGCGTGTTTGTAATTAAAAGCTTTGGTCTATGGTTCGTTGCACTGAGTGCTAATTCAGCTGTTGGGTGTGTTTTTTTCTGTTCGATATTGGATCGCATTCTGGAAATTAGCTTTTTTTTTAATATTATAAACCAGTGCTTGACTGCAATCCCAAGTGATGGTAAGCAGTGATGCAATCAGTGATGGTGAAGCGCACTAGTTTGTTAAGAGCATATTCACTCTAGCCTTGAAGACATCTAAATTATAATCGGTCGGGAAGATCGCAGCAGGCAAGTTGTTCCAGTCCTTCGATGTACGCGGTATAAACGAATAAGCGAATCGCTTTGTCCGAATCGTGGGAGTGCCAACGATGTAAGGGTGGACACTCGCCGGGTTGCAGCTCTGTCAAAACTTTAGCTAATAATTTAAAATTGTGAAATTGTATAACATAACATGACCCCTTTAATTCTTAAAGAGTTAGGCAGTGATGTACTATTCCCAAAATTCATCAGTTATGTTTAAGTACCATGTAATAGGAGACGAGCCTATTGCCATCGAAAAGGCACAAATCCAGACCCAAGGCTGCTACTAAGAAATTCCAGATGGAAAAACTCAATAACTCTTTGCCTGACGCGAGGATCAAACCTAGGACCTAATTGTTAGCGACCACTTCACCAACGTAGCAACACATAACAATATACTCCATAATTTTAAAAGAGAAGGAGGATCTATAAAACCTTATTTATGTATTTAACAATTTAATAAACTTTTGAATCACTCACGATAACTGAAAAATGCTTGCACTGACTGATCTGGTCCACTCATGTCTGTGTGGTTCTTTCCTCAAAAGACCATTATCAGACACAAATCTGCATGGTTCTTAAATAATCTGACCAAGATAATTTCTGGACTTTAAAAGAGACTGTAACCTCTGAGTTTCTTTCGGTGTTTCTTCTCAGAGTAGTCACATAGAGAAATACCGAATTCTTCTTTTAAAAAAAAAAATGTAAAAGTGTTTATATAAACCCATTTAATCCTCTATAGAGTGGGTAAACTTAGACCAAGTTCTGAAATTAGAAGGCTCGCCCACTCAATGTCTAGCCCTATTTAGAACTGACTCAGACGGGCCGTCATGGCGATCACGTTGACCGCTCGTGCCAACCGTAACGCCGACTACGTAGTGACGTTGCAATGTCAACTACCAAAATTCTCTCGTAATGTGACCAGAATTGCTACTACTAATCAGAGGAACTTCAGATTGTAGATGATTTTGAGTTTGTGACAAGAAGTTAAGGTCTACCTATCTCTCATGTACGAGGTTTTGGTTCAAATCCGGGCAAGTACCTACCAATATGATTTATAAATTCTTATGTAATTGCAAGGCTATCTTAGACATTATTGACATCGTGAGTAAATCTGGAATTGAGGATATTACAATTTTAAATTCGTCAATCCAACTTGAGCTGGCGTCGTGGTCGATGCTCGTGTCTTCTCGGCATTAGCCTTTGCCAGCGAGGCAGTGACAGTCTGGATAGATGAAATTTCAAGGATAGCTGTATTTTTTTTACACAAATACACTTGAATAAAAGTAAGGTAAATATTACCAAACCATGCCAACGTCATACGAACTCAATAAATTTATAAATCAGCCAAAACTGTTGTTCCAGCATATATTTTTGCATTTCTCGATAACTTAAACAAGCGATAGAGATGTTGGTCACGTAAAATAAAATATTCATGGTACAGTGCATAAAGTCGAAACCCAAACACAGTAAACTATCGTATGAAGGGATATTCCTTTGTTTGGTTTCGCTACTGCCGAACACCGGACGTGAGGCGTTCTTTCACATAACATCATGTAAATTATTATAGTAGGACGGAAAAGTTCAATTCCTTCATATCGGGGCATGTTTGCACAAGAATGTTTATTGCCGCCCTCAGCGCTACGAGATTTGCTTATAAGTTAGTTCCTTGTCGTTTTCTTTTACGAAGCTTATATATTTACGTTGCTTTGATTTAAGTTTTGTTAAGCCTATTTGGGGCTGGTTACTAATAAGGGTGCTTAAGCAACATGTGGCATACTAAGATAGGGGTTTTTTAGAAAGTCTACCTTTTAAATTTATTTCAAACTGTTATGACCCAGTGGTTGTGGTCTTGTATTTCATTAGATTATCGATTAAACGTTCGTATTGTAACCTATTTAATTGTATCAGTTAATCGTGGACTTATAAATTTATATAAGTCTGAATTAGACAATACGCCTTAACCAAACACGGTAATAATTATTCATACTCTATCTTTGTAAGAAAAAACATTTCTTTGCCGTGGGAAAGGCTGGTTTTTTGTTAAAATGGTATAAAAGTCTGTAGTTTGTTGTTAAATATTATGTCTTTATATTTTATCTTTTAAGATTTTCCCGTTAATTTTATACAAATGCTTACCTACTTAGCTTAATTAAAAGTACTATTCACCGATCCTCTTAATATAATCCCTTTGTTGCCGCTTAAAACAACACGGCACATCTGCTTTCAAAGAACGTTCGTATAAATTATTCAACTACCGACTTCTTACTTTTCCTTAACGTGAATTGTAAAGGGCCATCATTCGTTGAACAAATACTTCAATCCACTGCCGTAGACGCACTCAGGTGAAAGATTACGCCCATTAGCCGAATGAGATCTCCCCGAATTAGGTCGATCGAATGGCCTACGAGACGAATTATCCGCAGACTCGATTCACCGGATTGTCGGGATCCGACAGCGGAATAATGTAGATACCTACGCCTCTTAAAGAATTCCGCAAACATTTCCGTGTTACTAAACTAAGACTGATGTAATTTGTACGCTCCAACTAAGTTAACTTCTGCTCCGAATTAATGGCGCGGGCGCGTCTAATGTTACCCAAATTCAACGATACTTCTTTTTTGAAAAGTAGTCGTAGAAAATCCATTATTCGAGCTGAAGTAGAAGTTTCGAAATTTTAAAGCATGTCCCGAATAACGAACAGTCCTGACGCAAGTAATAGAATAAGTTTTATATCTCACCGGAACTTTGCTTTATAATAAAATCTTTCAATTAAAATGAGTACTCGGACCTTTCTGTTTAAGTAAGAAATGTGTAGACGAAATTTCTTCTCAGTTTCCTGCATTTAGAAGGAGGGATAAGAAAACGTGGAAAAAAAAGTTCAAGATTCTCTTTCCGAAAATTATTTAATACTGGCTTATATTTTATGAGTTTATTAGGCGAGAAATTCAGTTTTCTTCGCTTGACGATTGCAATGCTTTTAAAGTAAAAGCAAGTGAATTGCATTACTGAAATACTCGTTATGACAATAACCTGAGGAACTAAGTGCCGCGGAAGTACAGTGTGCCTTAAAGACGAAAAAGGATATCGGGTTAGGAAGAACAAAGAGCTGTATTCTGTTACATCACGAACAAAGTTTTCACTTTATATGTATTCCGATAATCGCGGTGTGATATCACGTTACGGTTTTCTGGATCCAGAAAGCTTTTTGTACACAAAATATTACTGAAGGGCGTTGAGTGTACAGTATGAAAATTGTTTTCTTTTTGTGCGTCTGTGGCTATTTAATTACAACGTATAATTTAAACTTGTGAAAAAAATGCCCCGTGAGCTTAAAAGTAGAGACATGGATAACCTTTAAATAAATAAATGCACTTGAACCTTATTTCAATGTAATAAAGTTGAAAGACTAGCAAATAAATTTGACAGATTGGGGTTGCTTGATGTGTTGGCTTTTTCACTTCCAAGTTCACGTAAATACTACTGATGATGGTGATCATAAATGTTGCAAAACGATAATTAAAAAACCAACATTTAATTTTATTTGTTAGTTAAAAGATGTATTGCATATAATAATAAGTATTTGATAAAACTGTGAGAATTACGCGCAGGCAAAAAAACGTAGTATTGTTCATTTAAAATTAATAACCCGTTTTTTAAAGAGTCTACTGTAAAACTTCTACATAAAACATTATAACACTGCACCCCGAACTGTTTTCTTCTTGTACTTTCCTTTCGCTTGATTATTAATTTGTTGAAGAAAGGGCAATTAGTGGTCGTTGAGGCAGGTGAGGGCTCTCAAATTGTCGTTTAAATTTCTGTATAAAAAGCGTTATTAAATCTGAGTGACATTTCGGGTTAAATGCGTGATGACCCCTAGAAAGAGGTCTAAATGAATATTTAAATATGGACAAGAGATAAAACTCTTTGATGGATATTCATTGGGCTTTTTCAAATATTTTTTGCGACTTGTTTTCTCTGTTACTATTGAACCGGAAGATGAACAAGTCACCCTTAGGGATTTATCAGTTGAAAATATCGCTTCGGGAACGTGTTTCGGACGTAACCGTTGTTTTACGATGGGGCGCCGGGTTCACTTTTGACATGACTATCGAAATTCGAAATTGATTTCGACGGGTTTAGAATTAATAATGAAATTCGCTGTTTTTGTTGGCTTTGATCTGTGTTGTGAGAATGGGATTTTGGAGTACGAACAAACGAATTTACGGTTCGCATCAACTTTATTGAATACTTTCATCTTGTTTTTATCTGCAATGAATATAGGGTAGATATTCCAATATCTGACGAATTTTAAAACACTGACTTCCAAAACTATAATATCATTTTTTTTTAAAACAGACAAGATAATTCAAATACTATTTATTACCAGAAATCTATGAGACCAACCTTGCATAACAATACCTACATTAAACAAGTAGGTACTTAAAAAAATATTTTCAAATCGCAGTAAGTGTGCCTATTATATTTGAAATATTGCTTCGCTTACTACAGGGTGCCATTATTAGATCCTGAACCAATGGGACCAACTGAAAAGTAACCCTTAAAAAAAAACTCCAAATCATTATCCTAATCGGATCAGCCGTCTTCGAGTAACAAACATAATATTTTTTAATTAAGTAACTAATTAATACTCTTTTTGTTTATTCGTTTAATAATGGTGTCGTTTAAAAACCTTGGGTAGCAAATTACTCTATGGTAATAGAAAACTGCGGTCACCGATTCATCGGCTAGTCCGAGTTGGTGACGTCCTTCCTAACCATTTTTTCCTAGCAATGCAGTTTTAATGTCACATTTGACTTTGATTAACTACTTAAGCAGTTACATGATGCATGCATGCATGGAAAGGGTTCACATTAATAGTGCTTTGGAGGTATGAGGAGCAGTAAAGTTCCTTATCCACCATTGAAAAAGGGAGGAACCTCTGACCAGACGGGAGTTGTGTCTGGTGGTCTAACTACTGCCCGACGGTTGTAGTCGGGAACTAGTATACGTTCAAAGCGCGCGGATAACTCTAATACCGCGATGTAGGATATCGGTCATTAGTTCGTATGTGGCGAGATAGATGTCGCTACAGTGCAATGGGTGAGAATCGAACTTACTTCCTCTCTATAGCCAGGCCAATGCCTTACCCATTAGGCTATTGTCACTTGATTGTCAAAGTTCATCAGAATTGACGTCAACGATCTGATACTTACACTAATTCTGCCTTTATCAATCCAGATTAAATCTTTAAATAGAAGTTTAATATACTGTGACAGCTGTGACTAAAGCTCCATTTTCACTGTAATTTCCAAGTCGAATAATTGGTTACTTCGGACTCAATTTCCAATTTATGGACAAGTCGTTACGGCGTGCTCGCATGTACCTTAATTTGCCATGTTCCAGGCCTTGATCAATTATCTTCATTTCGCTGAAATCTTTTTATATTTTTTGTTCGTAATTTGTGTAACTTTTTATATTATTATCAAGCCTCGACTAATGAGACACAGTTAATAATATCTTGTTTCGCGACCCTAGGGGGTTCAACGCATATCAATTAGTTTTAAATATCTAGAAGTTTAAGCTACATAAGGTAGCATTTATAATGTAATGCGAATGCGACTCATACTCGTAGCGCGCAACGTGACCGCTTGCAACAATGTTCGTCTTTTGTTTGGAAATATTGCGCAATATTTATGTCAGTTACGATGTTCAACTTCAACTTCAACTCTTCTCTATGGCATTTTTGGAAGAGAGACACCACAATTTTGCCAATAACACGTAGGTACTATGATAGACCATCAAACGCTGGAGATTAATTAGTAATTATTGTTGATTTAGGAAGAAAAATATTGAATATGTCGGCAAAAATTAGAATGTCAAGAGGAACGAGATTTGACAACTGTCAGTCTAGCGGAGCGTCGCCGTCGAGGCGATGGGATTGGCGTGGCCATTTTGAACGTCATCGTCAACGACAAGCACACCACGCATCCGAGGAATCGCTTTTGTTCCAAGTGATCTTCTGTCTTTTCATTACAAAAAGTAATCAAAGCCGATAGACAAAGTGATTTCCTAACAACTAGTGAATAGATTTTAGTAAGATTGCATAAGGGAAATAAATTGTGTGATAAATGACTTTTGATTGTGACTCAAGCTAAGATGAATTACTTTTGTAGGTTCCCATACATTACCACCTATTGAAAAAATGGCTGATTCTGATGATTACTGTCATCCGCCCATAAATATATTCATAACGAAAAAATAATATCTACTGTGTGCCAGTACTTACTCACTGGGTATATAATATCTTAAAAGTCAAAGTTAGTTCAGCTTTAAGTAGCAAAGAAGCATGAACAAATATGAAAGAGTCATTAAAGAATTCTTTACCGGCGCCGTGCACTTTGAGTCCATCTTTAATTACAATTACGTCCAAAAGCGAACACAATTAGTATGCATCAAAGAGTTGCTAATGACTCGTTACTCGAGTGAAGGTGAAATTTTAATGTTTCTCTGAGAAAGGGACCCTAATTACCACTTTTCTCACTTGGTCCCCGTTACAGCCTCTGAAGACTTAATTAGTCTTGAATTATATGGAAAGTGTCTGAGAATGGGCTCTTGTGCTCTTGTGATTCGGATGTAAGATGGTCCCAGCTTAAAAGTTAAACACGTTGTTCCTTAGATGGCGAAGTTAAGAGCATGAGTGTTGAGTTTCTTTATCAAACTAGCTGCTAACTGTAGCTGTCCCACAGCAGGACTAAGCCTTCTCGTACAGAGAAGGCGCAAGCATTACTTTCCGCGCTACAGGCGGATTTCCGACTTACATTTTTTTTTTTAACTTTTCATACAACGCCATCTAGTCCCAAGCTAAACTAAGAGCTTGTGTTATGGGTACTAAATAGCTGATAAACATACTTATATACTTCTAAATACTTACATATATATATATTATAGATAAATTATACCCAGGCACAGAACAAATGATCGTGCTCATCATACAAACATTTGTCCTGGGTGGGAATCGAACCCACGACCTCCGGCATAGCAGTCAGGGTCACTCACTACTAGACCAACAGGCCAGTCATTATAAGTGTAGGTTTAGGATCCTTTTGTTCTTCCCCGATATCAAGAACTTCTAATACACACTCGGACAGGTCTGGATTTGACCTACAATCTCGTCCATGAGATGTTGGCGCCTTAGCCTCGGATTTTGTTAAAATGTTTAAATCTTAAGTTGCTAGTTTTGAAGGATTGGAACGGGACTTCTAATAAATAACCTACCATTCTTAGTTCGACCACCAACCTTGTAATATCATAGGAACACCATCTTGACCAAAAGATCCGTATTGATTGTATGGTAACAGTTATATGGTAGTAATAAAACGAAATATAAATAAAAGTTTTGTTTTTAACGAAATAAATCCTCTGATAATGGTTAAATTATGAGTACAACGTTTCCATTAACATTTTAATATTCATCTGTGCAAATATGAAATATTTCGCAAACAATCGCTAAGTATTGTTTATTAAATGTGTATCGAGCTCTATGCTTATCGCAAAAAAACAGTCGAAACCAATCGCATGCAACTGCCGATGAATATGCACAGACGAGTGTAATGTCATGCAGCATGATAATACGAATCATTTTGAATATTAAAAACTTAAAGCAAAATGAATGCACTCGACATTGCCATGCACACTGTGTGTGTAAAATTATTGAGTTTTTGTAAAGCTGCTAATAATATGTTTCGGTAGATATAAAATTATTAACATTTTATTGAATAACCCAAACAGTACTTAAAACAAATGAACATCCGTTTGTTATGAATGATATTTTTTATGTTAATGTGTTTTGTGTTATATGTTATGATTTCTGCCTGGGTTAACGTGAGCGCGAGAGGTTCATAGCAATGAAATATGTTCTATTACATCTCTTACGAAGATAGAGCTTGTCTATTTTTAACCGACTTCAGGAGGAGGTTCTCAATTCGATCAGTATTATTATTATTATTTTTTTCTTATGTATGTACACCGATTACTCCGAAATTAATGATCCGATTTACGTGATTCTTTTTGAGTTCGATGCGGAATAGCTGCCATTTGGTCTTATAAAAATATAACATAGTTTGACCCGGCAGTTTTCATTTTATGAACAATTTTATGAAAATTTAATTTATTTTTGAACACTTTTTTGTATATATGTTCACCGATTACGCTGAGATTTATGTACCGATTTACGTGATTCTTTTTTTAGATCTAGATTTCTAGATATGGATAGAAAATCTTCGTTGATGCATGGGGTCCCGGGGTCGATCCCTAGTTCGAGCAAAGAGTTATTAAGTTTTTCTATCTTGGAGTTTTAAGTATCAGCCCGGAGTCTGGACTTGTGCCCGATTGATGGCAACAGGCTCGCCCCCTGTTACAGGGGACTAAAACGTAACTGGCTGGGTGGGTTTACCTACTACTGGTACACCTCTACCTTACCTTTCGGGGATAACAGGCGTGATGTTATGTTATGTTAGAAAATGTTGTCGTCAATGACTCTTCCGTCGTAGGTCTTCTTTCCACACTAGATGTTTCATTCACAATAAACTCCTGTTATTAATAAAAAAATGTATAAATTCGCCACACAGCAGTCAGTGAACGTCGTGTCGATAGAAAGTATTCTAGTTTTTTTTTCTTTAAATCGCTGAACACTATCTTTTAGAGTCGCTGCACCTGCATTTTACGTCACAGACGGCGAAACTGAAGAAAATATCCTTTAACTGGACAATTTTGAAACATTTTCCTTGCTTTAACAATACTAAAGCAGTTTGTCTGCAAGCCATGCAATATAGTACGATGCTCCATAATTGCTGGTATGATATATTCAGAGTATAGTTTGTCATGTTTATGCACGTCGCCTTACGCAAGCATTAGTAATGCATTAACATTAAACCAACATGCACGTCAATTATTATTACTTAATTATGCTTATGTTATCTGCAGTATCAACATTGTACATATATACCTGAGTGGCCAGTCAAGTGCTCACATGCACTGTGACAAACTGTACCGCTTGACACACATGAATGATCCAGGGTTCTGTCCTAATACGATAAAATCTCTACTTTGAAACTGAAACCCAAAGTCAAAGTCAGAAAATTTATTTCAATTACCTCAGACCATTAAAACACGCTTTTGAAAGTCAAACTGACATTTAATTTTAAGTAAGTACACTAATATTATTAAAAGTAAGGATTTAATTTGTTGTCTGTGCGTTTGTAAGGAGTAGTTGTTTTTAAAAACTCTTTGACCGATCTTTAAAATTATTGCACAATCAGAATTTTTATTATCACCGAGTAGCTGGCTATATTTTATTTATAGAACTACGAGAGGCAGGAAGTGGTGTTAAAGTTCGGAGAAAAAAGTACAAAATCTACGCAGACGAAGTCGCGAGCAAATTGCTTGTGATATTAAAATATCAAAATAGTTATAAATTTGAGAGGTGTAGGTACTGAGATTAAGGAAAATCCAACAATAAATTTCAACGCTGGTCCAGAATCATTTACTGAACTTAAGGTATTGGTTTGAGCATCGATTTCCCTTTTACCCTAAATGTATGCTTTTTAACCGACTTCAAAAAAAGGAGGAAGTTCTCAATTCGGTTGTATATATATATATATATATATATATATTTTTTTTTTTTTTTTTTTTTTTTTTTTTTTTTTTTTTTTTTTTTTTTTTTTTAGGGTTTGTTACCTCAGTACTCCGTCATTTATGGACCAATTTTCAAAATTCTTTTTTTGTTTGATAGGGTATACTAACAGATTGGTCCCATTTGTATCAAAACTCATATCTGATGAGGGATCTTCGAGGAATTGAGGGAACTCCTCAAAAAATATAGGCACACA
The DNA here is from genome assembly GCA_921972225.1 of Euplexia lucipara. Lineage (NCBI taxonomy): Eukaryota > Metazoa > Arthropoda > Insecta > Lepidoptera > Noctuidae > Euplexia > Euplexia lucipara. Next base: position 14,110,907 of record OV179152.1, on the reverse strand, counting down.
TGCACCGATTTTAACATTTTTAGTAACAAATCAAGCATTTTCATTTAGACTTTCTTTACATACAAAGAAACTAAAAATTACAAAATAAAAACTTTTTTACAAAAAAAACAACCGACTTCTTAAAAAAAAACTAACAGGTGAAAAATAACTCCAGTTTCGGAAGTCGGTGGCCAATAATGAACAAAACAAAACCACCGAAGCCACAGACTTCCGAAACTGGAGTTATTTTTCACCTGTTAGTTTTTTTTTAAGAAGTCGGTTGTTTTTTTTGTAAAAAAGTTTTTTATTAATTGATTTGACTTCTGTAAAAAACTACAGTTCAAACTATAACATGAGGCTTGTTAAAGTCAACTGTATGATTATCAAAGTGCTGAACATCAATATGTGCTAATTGGCCTAATTGTAGAGTGAGAGTTGCGAGGTGTATAAATTTTAATTGCTTCCCGTGTACCTACGTTTAACTTTTGATGGTGATTGGGATAAAAAAAAGACTACCAGTTTCAGTGAATTGCGTGCCGTATATTATTGAACAGCCGCAGTCAATACTCTGACACTGAATATTGCAATCTGTCAACGTAAAAGTTACTCAATTAATAAATTTACCAAAATTTCGTAAATTTATTGAAATCTATATACCTACATAAAAGTCACCAAACCTGTCTAACCATTTTTTGTTCGGGTCGACTTCCAATATAACCAGATGCAGCAACATATCAGTATTTTTGAAGGAGCGCATATCTCTCCTGTGACCACCACAACCCAGTTACTGGGTAACACGATACACAAGGCTTTCGAACATCCATCTGAAGTCTAAAACCCGTTTGTAGGTCCGTCTATCCCTTAAGTATCTAAAGAGTTAATGACAGTCTGGTCCAACTCTATTCAACGAGGCAACCGGGTCTCGGGAGGGTTACGGTATAAACTCGACATTAAAACCTCTCGTATGGCTGTTATTATTTAGCCAAAAGAACCCCAAAGCTAAACTACGTAGGAGTCGTAAGAATAACAAGTTGTGTAAATGCCAGGTTGACGAATGGATAAGTTATGTAATTGAAAAGTGTCAACTACAAGCACTCAATTGATTTCGAAAATGTACCTGTCACTACGTCTACGGGCGGTCGAGGGGTTACTTGTGTACAAATACCAGCCCCATGTCTGATGCAATATGTGACATGAAGGCACGCACCCAAAGAAACTTAATAAAATGACAAATTATATACACAACAAATATTATATACATTAACATTCCACAACTTTGACACAACGCTGTCCAGTTCCAAACTAAGCAGAGCTTGTGCTATGAGTACTAAAAAACTGATAGACATACTTTTACATGTCTAAATACACGCAATTTATTATAGATAATTAACATCCAGACACAGGCGTATCGTGCTTTTCGTAATTTTTTTTTTTTTTGGATGGAACTCAAGCCCACGACCTCCGGCATAGCAGGCGGGGCACTTCTTTGTCAGGTCTTTTCCATCTCTTAGTAGTCTGAATTTGCGCCAGGTTGCTGGCAATAAGCTTGTTTTTATTAAATGGTCTTAAACATAAAAGTAGAAATGTTATATTATTACCGGTAGGCAATGATATTAGAAGTAAAAAGGTGTAGATAGGTTATTTAAACAACATTCGATCTTCAAAAACGGCACACTAACGCACGCACGCGTCCGTTGACGGCACGACAAGGCACTGAGGTCAAATATGGCTAGATAGCCACATTGTAACGTGTCGCTTTTAACCTATCTACACCTTTTCACTTGTAATATCATTGCCGGTAGGCATATCTCTGCATAACCCGTTAATAGACACTGAAATAACAAAGGGAATACTGTCAAAATACTTCTAATTGCCATACATTTTTGACAAGGATTTGACATTGATTGTTGCTAAGATAGCTTTGCGATTAGATTTGAAAAGTTATAAGTACGCGAATAGACGTTCTGATTTAGATTGTAATCCTAATTTTGCCATTATTTTTAACAATACCCTTATTAGTTCTCTTCCTGTGCCATTTCGTTTTCATGCCTAAACACCTCTAAATAAGAAGCGAAGTACAGTAAGTTGTGTACCTTTAACAAACCCTTATAAGTTAGGGTCGGGCGGCACGTAACACCAGCTAGGGAGGGACTGAACCTCTGCGTGTCGTAATGAAGTTAGACGCATGTAATTTACTCCCACCACTCGCTCCTTATTCGTTCCGAGTTCGTTAATCCTGAAGTTTGAGAAGATAATTAGGGGCGAAGCAATTTCCGGGAGTATAAGAGTTTTGTGGGTACCTTTATAAGAAGCTGTAAATAGAAAGATGAACTCTAATAAGGTGAGTATGAATAGGTGTTTTTATGTGGATTAGTTCAGTAATAACATATTGTATCTTTACACAAAATTACGTGGTAAGTTTTACGATTCGCTGTTCAACATCTTATACGATTATCTAATTATAAAAGAGTAGTTTTATTAATATTAACGTTTTAAAATAAAACCCTGATTCCGAGATCGAAGAAGTATGATGAATCTGAAGATCATAATAATAGAAACTTAACTCCACAGTTAATCATAAGGAGGAATGTATTTACTGTTTGCCGACAAAGCCTTCGATAAGAATCGCTGAAGTGACTTTTGACCGCGACTAGTTCATCAGTCTACACTGTTCAGTCAAAGAAAAAAAATGTATCGTAATGTAGTTAATTAAGTTCAAAAGCAATTTTATACTTAATTAATCATGGAAAACCATGAACCAACTCATCTTTTCCATGATTAATAAAGTATAAAATTATCAGTATCTTAGCACTAATACTTTCGAAAACTGTACCTGGATTTAAAAATCACACCATCACTCAATTTAGCTAAGTGAGTCTAAATGTATATATAAGTATATAGTAAAGTTTCGACCCTAAACTCGTCTGGTATGGAGTTAGTAAATTTTAAAGGCATACAGAGCCGTTAATCTTTTTGGATAGTTTTACAACTTTATTACAAACAGAATAAGGTACAGACGCCAGCACACCAACCTACCCCAATGTGTCAAATTTCTTTGATAGGTTTTTAACTTTGTTTTAAACACAATAAGGTTCATGTTCAATTGGGAAAAATCTACAGTTTGGGGTAGCTTGATGTGGTGGCGTCTGTACAACGATGACAAATTAAAAAGAAGCATTTTAAGAAACACACAATATAATATCATGTCTGTAATCCCTAAAGGGCTAGGCAGAGGTGTACCTATATTGCCATCAATTGGCGACAAATCTAGATTTAGGCTGTTACTGAGTAAATCCAGATGCAAAATCTTTTTTACTGACCCAGGGACCGAACCCGGGACGTAATGCCCAGCAGTGACTTTTGCGTCAACTAGACAAACCTGGCAGTTATTTTAATACAATATATTTTCTTCAAATACAAAACAAAAGCGAAATTGAAAATTTTAATTCATTAAACCCCAAGAGGACACCGGTTTCCGCGCTTTTATTGTCTTTCTATTGTCTTTAATTGACACGATTTTTACATACATACATACATACATATCGTCACGCCTGTAATCCCCGAAGGGCTAGGCAGAGGCTAAGATTTTTAATCGTGTCAATTAAAGACACAATAGACAATGACAGTGACAAAAGGTAAAATCAAAATATTTTGGAGCCAATAATACACAAGGGAGTAAAGTTAGTTATAAATAAATGTTGTACCTTATGGCTCATCAAATATTTATTACGACGCGCTGATTGGGAAAAGTAATCCGCAGCCCTCCCCCATTCCAGAGATCATTATCTCAGCCCAACTGTCATAGGGTATTGAGCGTGGTCTTAAGTGAAGCGGGAGCGGGATAGAAAGACGCTATAAAAAAAACGTTTCAAGAAAAAAAAAACAGAAAACCCCTCTTTTCTGTTTTTTTTTCTTGATATACCCAGCAGTGGGTGAGGTCTGATGATATAACTTTTCAAGTAATTTTATTGTTTAGAAATACTTAAGCGTACAATGAATTAATTCACCAATATTCTTCGTAAATTTATTTGAATCAACATACATGAAAGTCTTCATCTGCCTAGCCTCTTATGCTGGGGTTGGCTTCAAATTTAACCAGGTGCAGCAACATCAAGCAAAGCGGGAGCTTGTTAAAATTTTGATTTTTCAAGTAGTAATTGTTTCATATTTTAAGTACGCAGATGCGAACTTAATTCCAAAGAAATGGCAAATTTTGCATAATCATAAACTTTCACTCTTATGCTAAAGCTAAAGTAAATTTTACGTTACGTATTTCGTTTGGCGTAAAATAATACGTAACAGACATACATAAATAATAAAGTCTTCTAATATAAAAAATCTCGTATCACAGTGTTTGTTACAAAACTCCTCCAAAACGGCTTGACCGATCCTTTTAAATTTTTAAGGTATATTTAGTAGGTCTGAGAATAGGACCTAAACTATTTTTTTGAAAATGCAAAAACGAAACAAAGTTTGCTATGGCAGCTAGTATTATATTTGCAATCAAAGTGAATGATAAATGCCTAGCTAGCAATTACATTATTTCAGGTGTAACAAACATTATCAAAATTATCGATTTTTTCAAACAAATTAAACATTTGAAGTTACAAAAATGCAATAGATACTAAACACAAGCGGGCTGTCGGGTCAACGACTAAGCGCGATTTGCTGGGGCCGGCCGTATGCTCAGCTGATCGAAACTTGCGTTGCGTTGTCGCGTCTTTCATTGCGTACAATTAAAGGCATCACTTTTTTTAAGATGGAAAAAATGTATTTTCCTAGTAATATTTAATGTTTAAAGTTACTTAATTATTATGTACAGAATGTGAATTATCGGCTATGTGATCGGTATTTTTACACCCTGTATATAGCTAAAGTTTAGTTAGCTGATTTAGGACGAATCTCTCATTTTATTACATTTAAATAAAAAGTTGCCTCTAAAAGTTAGTTATTTTACTAACTTTTAGAGGCAACTTTGTTTTTCAGCCTCAAAAAACTCGACTTTCAGCTCGCTGTTAACAATAAAAAACTCATAACATACCCATTTTCCTGAAAGGATAAAATGAAAACTTTATAGAAGGAAACAGCGAAACATTTAAGCTTCACATTAAATTTTCATGTAACTCTTAACTTCTGTTAACCCATTCCACTCCTTAACATCGATTTACGGAAAGTAATGGTAACTGAAAAGGTAATCGTATAATGTAAGAGGCCGCTAAGTATTTATGATGTTGGAAACGCTTTTTCCTGTAGTAGGTAACAGACTATAAGGAGCGTCCGGGGAAATCACACGTGAAAGGGAATACGAACATCAGGACCAAGACTAAGTGATGAGTACGAAGCGCGTTGGTTGGTGTTGTAATGGTAACCCATTCTGTAAATCTGTATTTTTACCTTTCGATTGGTGAGTGTTACTTGAACAGAGATGATGAGGTGAGATTCAATCACAAACAAAAATAATAAATAAATAAAAATTCCACAACTTTTTCACACAACGCCATCTAGTTCCAAGCTAAGTTAAGAGCTTGTGTTATGGGTACTAAACAGCTGATAAAAATACTTATATATTTCTAAATACATACATTTTAAAGATAAATTACACCCAGACAAAGCTAATGGGCGATTTGAAAAAAAAAATAGTTTTTAGTCCCTCATCTAGATTACAAGAAAATATTCGACACGTATTTTTTCTTTTTTCACGTAATCAAAGAATAACGTCAATACATCGAGTAAAAATGTCGCATGACGTCACTAGCCAGTACAGTTTGTGCTAGCTAATGACGTTACAAGCCCTCACCACTCAACTTTAATGCGCTTAATCTAAGCAGTTTTCCATTAATTTGAAAAAGAAAAAAATATGTGTCGAATATTTTCTTTTTATCTACATGAGGGGCTAAAATTTTGTCAAATAACCCATTATTGTGCTCATCACACACACATTTTGTCCTGGGTGGGAATCAAACACACAACCTCTGGAATAACAGTCAGGGTCACTAACTACTAGACCCACAGGCCAGTCAAAATAATAAACAAATGAATACTAGAATTGTTGTTTGTAAGGAATTTTACAATGAATGGGATAATACGAAGAATGTGTAGCTGTTCCTATGCAGGGTAATGGCTTCTTTTATTAAAAAGAAGGCAAGAGCGTGACAGACTACTCACACTGTCTCAGACCCATTCAAGTGGATAGACAAAGTCGCTCTTGGACTCGGCCACCACTGACTGGCCTATCACAATATTAAAAAAAAGTCTCCGAGCACATTAGCAACTCATTGTCAGATATTTTTCATTTATTTTATTCTGATCGATCTTGGTTTTAAATGTTTTTTTTTTTGGTTATTAAAAATTATATTTTCACTCTTCTTAGATCAACAATAATTACTTATTTAATATCCAGCGTTTATGGTCTATCATAGTACCTACGTGTTATTGGCAAAATTGTGGTGTCTCTCTTCCACAAATGCCATAGAGAAGAGTTGAAGTTGAAGCTGATCGATCCGACAATGAGTTTAAAATTTGTAAACTCTTTAAAATAAAAAAAGAGTATTTAAAAAAATAATTTCTACCTGCCACCGATTCGCTTGCATCTCATTACATGGGCAGTATAAGGGAGTCGGATGAAATCTGTGGTCACCCTCTTTCAATTAATCCGCAAGTCGAGTGGAGTCATATTGGACGAAATCGTTTTGCCAAGCAAATCACGCACCGAATTCATTTGGATCGATTGCCTTTTCGGGTAAAAAGTTAATTTTAATCATCATTTTGATTGACACCTTCTTGTTGCCAGCTTAGACTCTTTGCCAGAAAGAGGCAACTGTAACATGGTGTCCCTTTTCTTCCTGTCATTATTAATTGCTATGCATTATAAACTGGAGATAACTTACGCTAGTCTTAATTGGGGATCAAATAACACGACGTAGCACCCTTATTTACTTTATAAGATCGGTGGCCATGAATAAATAAAGTGTGTTAGTAAAATTTCGTGGTTGTCGCAGTTATTTTTGGTATATCCATGAAAATATTCTTCTTCAGGAAGAGTACCTACTCAATGCGCTTCTATGTATTTCAGTCTTAATACCAAGAATGTAGTTTTACGACTTAATACTTAGAATTTTATTCTCAACTTTTATTACCTTCTGAATGAAGCCTTGAAAACCAAGGTTATTTAAACTATAAAAAATAAAATTTCATGAACATAAAAGGAGAATTCAACAAAATATTCAAGTGAGCCGTCGGGAAAACGAGCAAGTTGAGAGAAATTCTTTGAAGTATTGTATCTCTATTGATTAAATTTGATCTATTCTGAGCAGATGCCTGTTGATTTATTCCTTTTTATGTCTTCAAAGGTTCAAAGGGCGATGTAAGAAATCCCTCAAGTTGATTTGCAGGCAAATAGATATCCTACAGAGAAGAAATGTCATAGAAATACTGTGATGTCGTGTCTCAGTGAGGCCTTTTCGGGTAATAGTGAAATACGTAATTGCCAAGTTTGACACGATATACTTTTACCGATAACAACCTTTGAGTACCTTACCTACCTATCAATCGTAAAATAGTTTGACATATCTATGAATAAGTGCCTACACTAACGTATGGAAGTGAATGTTGGGCGTGGCAAAAGAGACATGAAAGTAGAATAAATGCTGTAGAAATGCGTTCCTTGCGAAGTATGTGTGGTGTAACAATGAATGACAGATTGAGGAATGATGTGATAAAGCAACGTTGTGGTTTAAAAGAAGATGTAGTAACAAAAATTGAAAAGAGTATGCTTAGATGGTTTGGTCACGTTGAAAGGATGAATGAAAGGCGACTAACGAAAGGTATTTACAAGGCAGATGTAAGTGGAAACGCCGGGAGGGGACGCCCTAGAAGGTCATACATAGACCTTATTGGTGAGGTTCTTCAGAAAAGTGAGGTGCGTAGTACTCGCAACCGGCGTGTGTGTATGACAACATGTATGAATGTAAACGAAGCAAAAGAATCGTATATGTAAGAATCGTAGCATTTGGCGCTCTGTAGTTTCTGCCTACCCCCATGGGAAAAAGGCGTGAGTTTATGTATGTATGTATATCTATGAAAGTGATATTAATTTATGTATTTGAATACTATTTTACTTTATATTTTTTTACGGCCTCGTTGGTCGCAAGCGCTACTGCTGAGCATGAGGTCCGGGGTTCGATCCCCAGGTCTGGCAAAGTGTTATTGAGTTTTTCCATCTAGAGTTTTTCAATAGGAGCCCGGAGTCTGGATTTATGCCCGATTGATGGCATGGGCTCGCCCCCTGTTGCAACGGACTTAAACATAACTGGCGATTTGTGGTTGCATTACCAGGTAAACCTCTGCCTAGTCCTTTGGGGATTACAGGCGTGACGTTATGTATAATGTTGTATATATTTTTCGAAAAAACTACAGACAGACACAGTTCCACGCATAGTAATTAAACAAATCAGAATTAATTAAGTTCTAGGTATCATGTTCTGGGTTTATAATGGCGTGTAATTAAACGTATACAATGATATAACATACATAATTTATAATTTGTACACTTACACAAATAAACCATTTAATTATCATTTCCACACTAGATGAAGACCCCAATGGTTTGTAATTTAATGTTTCACCTTCAATTTATTTTTCTTTTTACGTACAGAGCGACTTGTCAAATACACACTATACATATTCGACGTAATGGCTAAAGGAAGTAGATTACGATAGTGTAAATCTTTTTTCTCAAGTTACCTTTGTATTGTATGATGTGAGATATTCTACGAGTATACGTGTCATGTAATGTAAGATATCAGTTTCACAAGCTCATTGTCGAACTTTCTTCTTGTGCATGTATCGATGATGTCTTATTTATATGCTCTATATTCACACTAGTTTCTGCCTGCGGCTTTGCCTGCGTAAGAGTATCTTTCCCCGGATAATCCCGATGGCACACATTACCGGGATGAAAAGTAGCCTGTGTGTTTAGCCAGGATAAGGTCTATCTATGTGTCATATTTTAACAAAATTTGTTTAACGGGTTATGCGGCCTTCAAAAATCTTCACAAACTTTCACATTTATAATATTAAGTAAAATAACGTTGTTTTGTTTTTCTGCGTTCGTTAGGTAAAAATCCTAGGTCCTCTATTAGAAATGTAAACTCTTTCAATGCATTCAAAACTCAACTTAGCCAGCACATCATTGCAGATCGATCACATCTGGAGAAATGAATGCATTGGATGGGTAACTATTGCCTTGTAATACTGATGACGAACTTATTGTAATCTATATGTATGTTTTTAATATTGTTCTCAAGTAAGTGGCATATGTCTTAATTGGGAATAAAGTTTCTTTAAACCGAAAATAACACTTCTATTGCGACTTTGTCTATCAGTCATTCCTGTTTATTTCAATATTTACTAATGATATCGTCTTAAAATTTTAAATAAATATAAACAAAGCTTATTACTAATGCAGCATGTAAAAATATACTTTACCATTAATATACTATTATCTAGGTTAAAAATATAATTGTGTAAAGAAAATTATTAGAATGTTAATCCACAACTAGCTCCAACATATAATATCCAACGCATAATATTTTCTGAAAATTTAATTTTGAATATTAAATTTTCAGAAAATATTATGCGCGATTGCATACACAATCATATTTTTCAAAAGGCTACAAACACTTATCTGCCGGGATAAAATATATTTGAAGTGAGGTAATATTTCATGTCGTTCGTACCTATCTTTCATTTTGAGTGAATCGGTCTTCGTTTTTGGCGAAAGGGTTAAAATCGTGTGTCTATTCACCGGCTGATGTCGATCACGGGTCGAACTCTGACCCGACGGCTATTCACTAACGCTGGCAGGAGAAGAGAAGGTATCCATTCATGAGTAGTGTGGCCAGGAGTTTAGGTGACCTGTTGTTCTGTAGAACAATTTAAATGTTCGGATACCACTGCTGGTGTGTTCCTTAACGACTCGTATGCCGTAATTAGAGAAAAAATTAAAAAGCAATTGTGTCCGCGTGGATCCACGTTTCTGACATACCAAAGATTAAAGTCTTCCCGCGAGTTAGCTTTAGTGTAGGATGACAGTTCAGTAGCCATTGCACGAATGCATGAGCTAAGCTCAAAGCAAATTCGAATAACTTTAAAGTTTAAATTACTTAAATGTAGGTTGAAATGAATGATGCAAACACAATACGTACCACCCATTGATATGAATATAGTCTTGAAACTAACTTGTTATTATATTCAAAATCAGTATTTTTAATATAAAAAATCGTACATTTTGACTTTATGCTTGCTTAAAGAATACTTGATGTTCACCAATATTTTCACAGGTTTTTTTTGTATTGAGAATCACTGTGAAAGCGTTTTAAGACATTATGATGTTTTCAAAGTATCCCAAAGATATCAGATCAGAAGCAATAATTATTTCCTGTTACATCATTAACAAAAGGAGCAAAATAACTATATGTAAGAGACGTTGCATATGGCGCTCTATACTTTCTGTCTACCCCCATGGGAAAAAGGCGTGAGTTTATGTATGTATGTATCATTTTAGTGTATAAAATTATTATAAAACTTCGAATTTTATCGCTACTTTATTTAATCAGGTTCCTTGTAAAACGTATTTAGAGCCAGTTCTCTCTTTAGAGTTCCGTTACTACTCTTTGCAAAACATGCTAGCGCGTATGCGGTTGCGCAGGTCTTGCGAAAGTTTCCGCATATGGGTGTTGATACAACCCTATGTTCAAACTTGAGATTAAATAACTCCTTGTCCCGAAACAAGCTTTACGGAAGAACACACTACTCGCGGTGTCAGTATCCGCACAGGAGTAAGATGAATTGCCTCAATTCACTACCGTGTGCGATCGCGATCGTCACCCACGAGTGTACGAGTGGCCTTATTCGTATTCACTCACCTGTCTTTTCAATAGGAGTAGGTAGCAGTCGTACTTTCATTTGTAAGGTTGTTATGTGAAGGGTTGGGATTGATCAGAACTTCAGTAGTCGTTTTACTTAATGAATATTAATACCGGTACTAGAGGCCATGCAGTGGTCGAAAATATCTACGCCTTTTGTCACTCCAAATTGAACTTTAATTATGCCCGATTTAGTTTTGATTCTCCCTGCATTTCTACTGGCCACGTTTTACCGATTACTTTAATGACAAAGGCTTCTTCATGATTACCAATTTTTGATTATTCTTAAACTGTTACTTATTTCTATGAAAGACAAAATGATCTCCTAAAACACTACACCAATAAAAATATTGAGTGCCAACTTTACAGGTGCAGACAGTAATTATTGTCATCAAAATAATCAAATCAAAAATCAAAAATGTTTATTTCATTATATTACACGTTGTACATTATACAGTTGATGGCCTCTCCTTTTAAGCACATAGATGCCTGTGCCAGGAGGCGCCGCTCTTTTATATCTTACAATTAGTGTAACATGTTACTGAAAATAATTATTTAATTCTATTAGTCTGCTAGTGAGTGTATATGTGTGCATGCGTGGGTGTGAGTGTGTGTGTGTGTGTGTGTGTGTGTGTGTGCGTATATATGTGTGTGTGTGTATGTGAGGTTGTTTTATACGGAGATGGTATTACCTTAAGTTTAATAGAAGATTTTCTACTTCATCGTAGCATAACTTATTTATCCACGTAATCAACAACGATTTGCATTCTTTAAACGGTTTAGTGTGTATATCTATTTGTTTATTTATTTTATTATACAAGAAAGACGAGCGTTTATTGTACTGAATACTTGCAAATTTTGTTGTTTTGTTTTGTTGTTGTCATAGTGATATAATTAGACCCAGCCGTTAGTACTAGCTAACATTTGTGGTTCTTTGGTAGTCGACAACCAAGGGGTGTCAACTAGATTATGGAGGTTTGATTGGCAGTCTCTCTAAGTTAAACACTAGTGTTTAGCTGTATCTGGTTATACTGTAAGCTGACCTCAATATCGATCAAAATCAATTCAAATCAAAAGTCATTTATTCAAATTAGGCTGAGGATCAGCACTTTTTGAACGTCAAACTACATAAGACAGTCCCCCAAAACACCCACCCGTCGCACTTCATAGTGTTTTTCCTGGGAAGAAGAAGTTGCGGACCAAACTCCCCAGCAACACGTCTGTACGGTATGTTAGAAGAACATGAGTTTAAACAGCATTGGTAATTAATAAACATAATCATTCAATTAAATAATTTGTTACATGTTAGCTCATGCATGTGGTTGTGCATTGAATTGCTCGCATACACACCGATATACAAGATAGTAGTAATAATAATAGTTGGTACCGACGTTGACGATCCAACTCAAGCAAAAACTTACAACTAAATGAATAAAAAAAAGCCTCCAAGTAAAGAAGGGCGTGCCCGCTTACATGTGCAGAACTGAATTGCATCAGATATTAGATTACAACTAGGACCATCGAAGCTAAATATATAAAAAAATAGTTACTAGTTAAAAAATTACAAAACCAAGGTCAGCAAGACGACGAGTCACCACAAGCAGCACCCGTGTACGAGCTAAGATATTTGGGAAAAAGCTACGCAAATGATAATTATATTGGTTAGATATTATGCAATGTTTTATATTTTTTCAGGTATCTGCAGGTAAAAATACACAACACCAACTGTGACTGATATTTTTGTTCCTCATAAATTTTTACACATTCCCAGTAGCTAATGAAAATGTACATAAATTGATTAAATGAATACCACATCAGGCTGAACAAATACAAGAAGCTTCTGACGTGTTAAAACTATGCAAATATCGACAGTACTGTATTTCAAAGTGTACAATGAAATCAATGAATACTCGTGTTCATTTTATTTACATTTATTTTACATAGACTAATGAAGAACTGTGTACCTAGCACGAATACTTATTGTTCAGGTAACGTCAGCTGAAAATACATAAAAAATTAAAGAGAAAGAGGAAGGCTCAGAAGAGTCAAGTGGCCGAGAGGGCTTCTGATACCCAACAGAATTAAAATTCTTTAGGCAACGAGAATTCTTTGACTAGTGTGTACGGATTCAGTTAAACTGGTAGAATATTTACTCTTCATAGCAAATTTGGCGAGTAGATAGAGTACATTTTGAATGACCAAACCCATTGTAAGTAATTGGTCATTCAAAATCTAGTCAACTGTTTCTTGCACAATAACGTGCTAGAGGGTTAAACATATTATCTGTTTCTTTACTTTTTCGTCACTACTACTACTATCTTTATGTATGGCTTAGTCATACATCTCCCCTTCTCATTTCGCCGTGTCATCTTTGACACTTACTTTTACAAATTTGAGAGCAAAATTCATTCATGTACTGGGTATCTTTCTTCCACATACGTACATATATCTCCCAGCTTCTGTTTCATCTTAACACAAACGTTAGCTTTTGTGGTGTTACAGCTAAGATGAATCGCTTTCATTCAGCCCGCTGAATCGTGAGCTCCGAACGGATCGTTCATCACTTACGAAGAATTGAATACGTCATCTGAATTACCATACTGTTTTAGGGCGTGTGCACATTTAATCTACAATCGGCCACCGACTTAAGCGACGCCAAGGGTGAGAATCCTCTAAAAACAATTGACAGTCAGTCTGCGTCTAATGTGGCCTTGTCATATGTTTTTCACTTTTCGCGTTCTATCGGCGCCCGCTGTGTTTAGTATAAACCCGGCTTTATATGTGGTGGTAGTAACACGTGTTCCTTTACACACGCCAGACTGTAGCTTGCGGTCGATTGCATATTCTTCGTCGCGTAGTCTATAGACAAAGTTGCGGAGATTACTTGGTAATATACAGTTAACCAGAATTTGCTTACTCTTAACTCAAGGTTGAAGTCGTTGAACCGCTTACGCGTTGACCGACCATTCTTTTGTTATACATAATATTATAAAAATTAAAAAAATCTCGAGAGATTTTTTTAATTTTCATCAAATGTTATCTACTGAAAAAGATGAGTTATAATAACGTAATGATTCGGGGGTACAAACATATTTGAATCTAGTTAGCGTTCATGTGACTTGGAACTTTTAATAACGAGCTAACTACTGTTTAGAAGATGATCTTTAAGAACATTTTGATGAAGAGCTTTCGAATTTATATCCTTATATTGAATTTATACTGAAAACGTAGCCTGAGTGACCCCTTTACTCAGGCTACGTTTTCAGTATAAATTCAATTAAATGGTGGTCAATTTGTAAGCGACTTTTAAACATCATTCATAACGCCATTAATATACTAAGGGGTGATACTAATTATATGGTTTTTTTTCTAAACAAAAAAGTCCCAGCTGTGTTAGAACCCGATAATAGAGTTTTATTATGAAGCGACGAGTACATGGTTCGATGGATTTCTTTACATTGCTTGAGAGTGGATTAGATTTATCTTATTGTTAAACTGCTGGCTGAAATGGGTACTCCCATTTCACCCAGCAGTTTAACAAAATAAAAGAAAAACAAGGAAAGTACCATGAGTTCTGTTATGTAGCAATACCTACTCGTAATACCTATTTGGTGTTGATTGTTTTACGCGACTGTGTGTTGCCTGTATAAAAAAGAGCAATAGTTTTAGCCAAGTATCAAGTCGTAGGTCTCGAGTTCGAAGCCAAGGCCCGCTTCCTGACTTTTTGGATTTATCAACGAGTTGTATAGTTATCACTTGTATTAAGACAGTGAAGTAAAGCATCATGTCCCGCCACACCCTAGATAAATTTAAAGTACTGATCTCATTTATTTTGAGTGTAATTCAATTGGAATATTTGTAAGATAAATACTTCAAATTGTTAATAATTTATTCGTAATTTTATTGTTATTGTTTGACTTACTATTATTGATTTTTTTATGTGCTATACAGGGTCCGTGATTGTGTATAACTTTAAGCATTATTTTAAGATCTTTTATTCATTGTGGAATGCAAATAAATAATTTGAATACATCGTGAGAAAAATCTGCCTGAGAGAAGTTTCTTGACGGTATGTGAAGCCATGTCAGAGGCCCATGGGTGGCATAAAAAACTGTGACACTAGCTGGCCTAGCCATATTATAAATTCTATTTCTATTCTATTTCTATTAAAGAAAGAAATTGGCGTATATGGAATCAGCTGTTTGTCAAGTGTATTTCATTTTCAGCCATATTACAAATTCTACTCGTTAAAACTTGACAGTTGACAAACAGCTGATTCCTTAAACGCCATTTTCTTTCTATTGTCGCCTCATCGATTACGATAGTAGAAATTGAGTTTGTAATATGTAGTCCGGTCTATTTAGACCAAAAAATGAGAGTGAAGTTACATAAAGTCCCAACAAGCTGAATTTCAGTGAAGTTGTTCAAAACATAATTATAAACAATGTCTAGAAGTTCCCCATCATTCCCCTGTAAGGAAAAAAATTAATTCAAGGTCAAAGGTCAAAAAAATGAGTTTTTCGCGATTTTCAGCAAAACGGTAAGTTTTATCATAAAAGTACTTCAGACAAAAATTGTAGATCATAAAATTATCTATAAAAAATGTATCAATACTTTTTTTCTTACGAGCCACCGTTTCTGAGATATAACGATTCAAAAAGTTGTAAAAGTTGTTATCGTCATAATATGCATGAGTACGCCACGTATATACATCTAGAGTTGTAATATTTTATATAATATATATATGTATGTTGACTTACTTGTATTACTCACTGCTCGAACGCCAACTGAAAAAACTGTTTTTTTCTTAAAACCAGGAAAAGCTCAGCATCCATCAGATATATATTCATCAAAAAGTTTATTTACTTTAGTAAAGTGTAAAGATCATGTACTATTACACGCAATAACTGGCTGTGATACGACATCTGCATTTTACAGGAGGGGTGAAACAGCAGTTTTCAAAATGTGGTTTTTTTCCCTGTGTTTTGACTTTTAGAACAAAACAAACTTTAGTATTAATTCATCTTTCTAGCCTTTTCCCAATTATGTTGGGGTCGGCTTCCAGTTTAACCGGATGCAACTGAATACCAGTGTTTTACATGGAGCGACTACCTGTCAGACCTCCACAACCC
Source organism: Euplexia lucipara (assembly GCA_921972225.1). Classification (NCBI taxonomy): domain Eukaryota; kingdom Metazoa; phylum Arthropoda; class Insecta; order Lepidoptera; family Noctuidae; genus Euplexia; species Euplexia lucipara. Next base: position 14,094,871 of record OV179152.1, on the reverse strand, counting down.
AATAACTGGGTAACATGGTACGCCTTAGTTAAACTGGCTGACAGACTTTTGGGCTTCTCACCACAAGTAACGACTGTCAAAGATCTAAAAATGACATCCGGGACCAAAGGCTTAACGTGATTTCCGAGGCACGGAGGAGTCTTGGTATGTAATAAATGGTCACCCATCCACGGACCGACTTCATCAATCGTAGCTTTACCTTCGGTCGACCCATGCGGCTGTTATAATTGAGTCACAAGCTCAAATATCACTATTCATTAATCATTTAATTTTAATTATTACTAGCACTATGCTCGCGATCACGCCCGTGTGCATTTCGTTTGAAAATAAAGTATTTGTGACACTCACAAATAATGTGGACTATTATTAGTAATATAATTAGATCCACCGATTACCCCCTACATCGTCACTAAGGGTCTCCCCACATTTATCGACGCGCTCACACTACTCGACTTTCGCTCGTTTCGCCGTCGGCCGACGCGGGCATCGCGAGTTCGCAACGCGTCGTCCAAGCCGAGCCGATGCGAATGGTATTAGTAACACCCTTATTAGGTAGACATAAAGGCTTTTTTCACCGGTGTTAGCCAATTCCGCGTCGATAAATGTGGGGAGACCCTTACTAACAAACTTTTCCTCTTCTATAACGTTAGTAAGGATTAGTTTCTTACTGTTTCTAATTTAAACATAGCCCGGTATTTAATAATAAAGTACAAGAGCCTAAATTATTAAATAGAGATAAGAGGTCAATTAATAATACTTAGTACTAATTACTTATTAAAGCATAACATGATGTTAGCAGAGCTCAAACTAATCAATTATTGATGGCACAGAGCAAGCAGGCCCGAAGCAAACACAAATGTTTGTTATACGTACTTTCATGAATCATATATCTGGATCATTTCCTTTGGGAACAAATCATGGAATGTTTTTTATTTGTATTGTATTAAGACATGATGTCATGATGGCCCAGAGGTTACCAGGCCTACCTCTCATGCACGAGGTTGTCGTTCAAATCCGGACAAGTACCAATGTGACGTTTTCAATTCATGTGTACTTTCTGAGTGCCTATTTTGTACAATATGTGACCATTCCCCTGTAGTGAGACCGTTACAAGCTGGTATAATATCTATATTGCCTTCTAGTTAGTTTATTCATATAAGACTCACAGACATTACGAAAATGAAATAGCCACGAACACGGAATAAGCATCGGCTGATTTCGAATTCAAATAAGCAAAACATATCGGCGACATTTGTTAAAACATGTTTATTCAAATCAGACCGCCTGGTATCACATAAATCCTCATTTCTGTTTTGATAGGGAAAGCAATAGCATGCAATATTTTTCTTGTACATTTTATTTATGGCCTAAGAGCAAGATGGATATGTCTGATATTCGTTTCGTTCATTATTTATATTTATGTGTGGATAAAAAAGATTTTTGTGTGCAACGTTGATGCTTTATTCCAAGTTACTATTTTATAATATTTTTTTTCACAACTTTGACACAACGCCATCTAGTTCCAAGCTAAGCAGAGCTTCTGTTATGGGTACTTAACAGCTCATATACGTACTTATATATTTCAAAATACTATTACTACATATCTATATATATAAAAATGTTATGTTGGTTTGTGTACGCTTCAAAAACTCAAAAAGTTCTGCACCGATCGAGCTGAAATTTTAGCATGATATATAATCCGCATCAGGGATTGTTTTTATCTGTTGTTTTTCTTTTTTTTTTAACCATTCAATCACAATGTGCTGTGGCACATGGTGATTGAATGGTTAAAAAAATAAAACAAAGAACATAATATAATATATAACAAAACAAAGTCGTGTTAGTTACACCATTTATAACTCGAGAACGGCTGGACCAACTTTTAGAAGAACATTCGTTTTCCTAAACATTTTTCAAACGCAGCGCCATCTTGGATGACATGACAGGTGATAAACTTCCCAGTTCATTCATTATCAGGTGACAATTTGATCCACAAACGCCATAGAGAAGAGTTAAAGTTGACGTTCTGCCGTCCACTAACTAAAAGGCAGCTAAGTGCAAAAAGTAGTTTTCGAGAAAACAAAAAAATAAGTGGGAATTGATGTCTCTCGAAAACTATGCTGCCTAGGAACAAGGTTGTAAGTTATATATGTAGGCATAGTCTTTGTGCACAATATGTGATATATTTCATTAATTTATATTTATAACATTTTATTTAAATTCATTTTCTAACTTTTAGCTAAGCATTTTTTTTCATTATTACATAATATACTGCTCTATAAGGCCGCTAACCATACCTTAACTGCGTTATAGCAAAGCAATTTCTTGTAGCCGCTACGTCTTGTACTTATAGTAAAGTTATCCAAATATACTTAGTTAAAAAGCAGTTAAAGGATTTTAATAGACTTATAGCCTAGTAACTAACACATGAAAGACTAACTTTGCTTACTTAGAAAGCAGTTATGGGATTTTAAACGCTTTATAGTTCAGTATTGCAAAACATATTTTTACTCTGGTTCTCCTATTGCTTAATTAGAAGGCAGCTAAAGACATCTCGCTCACAATTAACTGCCTTATAAGTCAGCACTTGCGGGTAAAAAGATGAGAAGTTAAAAACTTTTTTATGAAAATCAGAACTTTATTTATTAAAAAAGAATAGACAAACAGTACGATTCATTAATTGAGTAGGTAATTTTATAAAATAAGCCATTTAAGTACCTACCTAATTAAATGGTTTATTATGTAAATTTATACTTTAGGCTGGAACTTTACAAATAGCTTATTATTAATTAAACAAAGAACAAATTGTATTACACTTATGAAATAAACATATCTCAATCAGAGATCTATAATTGCAAAGTTAAAATAATATAATTGTGCGTAACACATAACGTCGTAATCAATTAAATATTAGACTTTACATTAAAAAAAACATATATTTGGCCATTTTTTATTAATGCTTACCATTATTTGCTGAGGCCACTGCATTTTCAAAGTCTGTAAAATCATATATGGTATTTTTCCGCTTCATCGATAATTCGACTTGATGGTGAAATTGATCACAGCTCATAAATGACCCGGTTCGAAATAAAATAGAGTGATAGTTTTTGTGGCTATTAAGTCACTATTTATGAGGTCCATTAGCATAGAAAACAATAACCAGTTTTTATTTTGAGATGTACAATTATCAAGCCACAAATGGATTGATTGGATCTCTCGAAACTTAGGTAAGTAAAAAGCTGTAATAAGCACTCATGATATCATCCTGTTTACGGCCTGCTATACCATCATGCCATATGGCGGCTAAAGATTTCACATCCCTTGTGATTTTTCCTACTGGTGCGAATCTGGTTATATACCTACTGTAAGTCTAGGACAAAAAATTACAGATTTAAACGTATCTAGTCGTGGTAACATAATTACTTTTTCTAAGTCGCTGCTAAAATATTATATTCTGTTCCAAAGTTTTGTGTAAATTATATAATTCTCTTGCCTTTTTATACTTGTCATGGTGTTTTGCCCATGTCAAACATGCATTACAATTAGGTATAGCTTGCGTGCGAACATTATGGTTTGTATCAAGACTATGCAATCTGTAAGATTCGCATATTTCGCATTCCTTATTTCCTAGTCGAGCGAACGATGTGTTTAGACTCTTTAGATGTGATCGGTATAACTCATAGCCCACTTTGTATTCTGGATATTTTGAACAAAAGACAGAATATATTAACGTAATATTGATTTCACTGGGCAAATAACGATGAGGAGGAGCGTGTTTACGACGATAGTGCGGTGCAGCTGGAATTAAAGATTCAATATGTTCCATAATATCTCTATTAAAAGCTGGAATTCTTTACGTGCCTGCCCGTTTATCAGTATCTTTGCCAGGATTAAGAGAATTAAGCAATATTTTATCATTTTTTTTGCAGTAACCTAAAGTAGTTAAGAAAAATACTTTGCATTCATTAAAACTCCATCACTCCACACAAGTGTTACTAGGTATAATTGCTTATTTACCTAATCTGATTTACTCATTTTGTTAAAGTTTTAAATTAGTATTTAAGCATAAAAAAATGGCCAAATATATTTTTTTTAATGCCAAGTCTAATATTTAATTGATTACGACGTTATGTGTTACGCACAATTATATTATTTCAACTTTGAAATATATTGATATGTTTATTTCTTAAGTGTAATACAATTTGTCCTTTGTTTAGTTAATAATAAGCTATTTGTAAAGTTCCAGCCTAAAGTATAATTTTATAAAATAAACCATTTAATTAGGTACTTAAATGGCTTATTTTATTAAATCCAAACATTCTTTCGCATTTATAATAATATAACAAATAACTATTTATTACGATAAATGAAATAATAATGTTAGCTTTCCTAGTTTGCCTACTTTGCGCCATTCTCGTAATTGTGGCGCCAAAAAGCAAGAGACGCGCCACGAAGCACGAGCGCCCGAAGTGAAAAGGATGGAATTATAGCCTGAGCTGGTCAAACGCAAAGGCAAATCACAAGCGGTTAACTGCTATTTAGTTTAGTATTGTCGTTTACCTGCTCTCTAGCGATTGATATTTAGCTCATACTAATTTCAATACATAACTTAAAAGCCGCTATTGGCGTATAACTGCTTTCTAGTGTAGTTTTTCTTCGTAACTGCTCTATAGTTAAGGCATGATGGTCAAGTGGTTATTTGTATGACACAATACATGAAGGTAGTTAAAGACGCTTAGCTGCTTTTTAGTCTAGAATGACTATATGACGTACTTTTAGTTAAGTAAATTAAAAAAAAATGATACATTAATTTGCCGTTAAAGTATGTTAACGTGTTTCTAGAGAAGTATTGTGACTTAGCCACTTTTTAGCTAAGGAAGTAACGAAATTTATGTGGTTTAACTGCTCAGCAATCTTCTGTATCTCTAAAATTATGAATCATAGAAAAATGACACTTAGACCAAAAGATAGAGCATCGAAAGTTGTATAAACCTACATTAAAAAGTGAAAAACGACCAACTGTGGCTTAACGGCCTTTTAGTTAGTGGACGGCAGCGTTGACAATTTGACATTTGGCAAGTCTTAAGTTAAAACTAAGAAGGTAAGGTTGTCAAATTAAACGTGCCTACGTTCTGAAATTTATTTTGTTACTAAACTTAGAAAGAGGTTTAATGTAGCATAAAAAGTCTCAATAAATAAATACACTTTTTGAGAATGTCACTATATGATTTATTTATATTTCAGACATCAATTTATTTATTTATTTAATTAATAATGACAACAGAGACGAACTTCAATAATTCTTTGCAAAAATATAATTATTATAGGTACTGTTTGGACTTTAAAGTAGACCGGGAAAACTAAATAAATTGTATGTAACATAGAAGCACGCAGCGTAGTAGTTCAGTTTAAAATTATGAATTTAGTATTTTTTTAAATCAATGCGTTTCAGTAAGGTAGTTAGGTTAGGTAGTTAGGTTAGCTATAGGATAGGTATGGTAAGTTAGGTTAGGTTATATATATGTTGTAATTTTAATTCTATCGAACACAAAATGTTTAAATAAGATCATACTAGAGACTCGCTAAATAAAAAGTAGTAGTGGTTATTATTGGTTTGGATCTATATTTTGTCGGCATCTTAATAAACGTATGTATATCTAATATATAAAATTGTGTATATACAGTAGGTCTGAGAATAGGATATAGGTAAACTAATAAAAACTAAATAAAACTAATAAACTGATTCTATGGCGAAACGAAGTTTGCTAACACCCACAGAACAAATGATCTTGCTCATCACACAAACATTTGTCCTAGGTGGGAATCGAACCCACTACCTCAGGCATAGCAGTCAGGGCAACTGACTACCAGAACAACAGGCCAGTCCAATTCAGAACTAGCTCTGATATAGTCTTGTACAATTTTGTCAATCACACGGAAGAGCACATACTTATTGTAAACCGTTTATCATTTTATACAAACACATAAAAGTTTCTAGAATAGAGTGGCGCTAGTGTTGAATAAAGGTATTCATAGGTCAACAGTTAGCAATTTCTCAATGTCGCTGTATATGCAATATTGCAATTTTTATACCAACCCAACGTATGGTTCCCTGGAGTACTATACACCGGAAAAGGTAGAAAAATATTATTATATGGTACACACACTTGAACAACATTTGCCCTACTTTCTACATAATACTACTATAATTTTGTGCATCGTATAAATTTTATTTAATCATCAATAATTGTAGTCAAACACCGCTAACAAAATAACACTTTGATTTTCATTTACGCCTTGTCTAAGACAAAAATAAGCATATAATTTATTATTCATTTTCTTATCTAATCGCTGATTTTTCAATACTAAGATAACTTTTATCTAAAGAATTATTACGACTGTTTGACTTCACCCAGGTTAGGTTTGCTCTAGTTAGGTTTGTTCAAGTTTTTATTTTTATTTGACAAGAGTGGGAAATACTCGAGGACACCCACGCTGGCCCACTAATAAATCAGTCTGGGCCGTACCGAACTCTTTTAAAAACGAGATATATTTTTACAAAATCTGAAAAAGCATCATTTTCCATTACACAAATTTTTATTCCCCTGATATTCTTGAACGCGTGTGAACTTTACGATAAAGTACCAAGCTTGTACAGACGCCAGCACATCAAGTTACCCTAATGTGTCAGAATAAGGTTCAAATTCAATTGGGAAAATTTGACACATTGGGGTAACTTGATGTGCTGGCGTCTGCACTTCTGACGAGTGTAAGTCCAAAGGTCTTTCGGAGAAAAATAATTTTTAACATTGACTGTACTGACTAGTAAAATGAAATAAATAGCATGTGTTTATTTTTAGCTAGTTTGATACCCGGTTTCAAAATCTTTCATCTACTGGGGAAACCACGTTAAAAAAAACGCGCTAAGTCCGCTAAGTACACTACCTCATAGGTGGCGTGGAAACGTGCATATTATGACGATAACGACTTTTATAACTTTTTGAATCGTTATATCTCAGAAACGGTGGCTCGTAAGAAAAAAAGTATTGATACATTTTTTATAGATAATTTTATGATCTACAATTTTTGTCTGAGGTACTTTTATGATAAAACTTACCGTTTTGCTGAAAATCGCGAAAAACTCAATTTTTTTGACCTTTGACCTTGAATTAAATTTTTTCCTTACAGGGGAATGATGGGGAACTTCTAGACATTGTTTATAATTATGTTTTGAACAACTTCACAGAAATTCAGCTTGTTGGGACTTTATGTAACTTCGAATGTCTAAATAGACCGGACTAATGGCTAGGCTTGCAGGTTAGTCTCTTACCACACGATAGGAAAAATATCTCTTTAAAAAGACAAGACTTGTTCATGTTTGTTTCACGTTTACGTGGCAACAATGTTCCACATAGTAATTTAAAGTCGAATGCAAATTGCCGCTGTGATCCTCGAATATTCATAAAGCGGAATTAATTAAATTTTTTCCTAGAATTTCCTCGGCATAGATTGAATTGATGGTTGAGTGCCTTGCTTAGATTTATAACGATATCAAGTAGGTATGTGCCATTTTTAGTCTTTATATCATTTTGTAGAGTCTCTAGGGTTTCAACTGCCTAATTGTAAACTAGTTTTATTTCTTGCTGGCAAGAAATACTGCCCTAATTTAAAGAATGTATCCAATATCATCGGCCTTTGCTTAGAAGTGCCTGTTTTAAATGAGTCAGTTGTCGGCTTTACCTGTTTCATATATCTTTAGATACCTTAACACCTTTTGAGAGTCAACACCTTTTTTTATATATTTGTATTGGATCTACTATTGACCTCAATCTATCTATTTATATCTCCTGACGTTGGTATATTTCTACGAATTCGGAACAACGAAGTGCTTCTTGGAAAACTTGCTATTCTGAAATTGAAGTAAAGTCTAGGTTCGGAATGAATTCTGTAGATGAACAATGATTTAAATGGAATTTAATGTTTAAAGCAGTAAATCTTAATACTATTACCCAATCTGTGAAGAAATACCTGTAAATTTCTTAATCTTTTGTCTTTCGTGTCCGGCCAGGTCAGGAGGAAGAAAAAAAAACTCATGTTAAATACAGTTAAAAGTGTGTGTATGATCTATTCTCTATTAAATATAAATAAAAATGCTACTCAATCACACTTTTTCACGCGGATAAAGTCGCGGGCACAGCTAATAGCTTATAAAATGGTTAACCACTGGTTATTCACTTAGCAGATAAGTAGTCGGAAAGAATGACCTTGGTGTGCTAGACAAACTTTTATCGTACCTTCGAGGATTTCAACGCACCAACTGCTAAAGATATTTGGTGCAGTCGTGAGATACACACTCTTTTTCATGTTTAGACTTAGTTTTTTATTATTATTTTTTTACTTTGTTTTGTGCACTTGTGGCATGTGCCAAATAAATATGTTTTTCTTTTTTTCTTTCTTTAACCACCATAAAATTAATTTATAGTTCCATTGTATTAATAGCTGAGGTTTTAAATCAAAAGTATTCCATTAGAACAAAAGCCTTTATATGGAACACGAACCTAGAATTTAGAACTACCGCAAACAACCGCAATGTATTACCAGCAATAATTCAGGCGTTGTAACAGTTCAGTAATTCAAGCACGTGAAAATAAATGTGATATTAATTATATCTGGTATCGTGTAAAACCACAAACACGTCGATTAAATTAATTACGTAGATCTATTTTGTTCATGTGTTTTGTAACATGGCGTTATGTTAGACGCTTCGTTTTGTGTTTACACATAGTAAACATTTTTTTTATAAATAGTAAGTTTTGTAAGTTTATAGGTCTAATATTATATTACTTTAACTATTTTACTTCCATTATCAACTACTAGCAAATGTCCCGCGGTTTCACCCGCTTAGTTCCTGTCCCCGTGGCATTACAGGGATAAAAACTTTTTTGCAAAAAATTAAACCGACTTCAAAAAAAACACTAAACGGTGTAAAATAACTCTAAATTAGGAAGTCTGTGGCTTTGGTGGTTTTGTCTTATTCATGATGGGCCACCGACTTCCGAATTTAGAGTTATTTTACACCGTTTAGTGTTTTTTTTTGAAGTCGGTTTAATTTTTTGCAAAAAAGTTTTTTATTTTTCCATTTTTAGTGGTTCCCATACAAATGTTTGCCAAGAATTTATTTTATATTGTTATTTGTTAACAATACATGTCATGATAATAGGGTTATCCACTTATCCCTAATAAATGAAAATTAACATACCTAACTGTCAAAATCTAGGTATATTGTAAACATCTGCGTACCCCTCAGAGCATACAGGCGTGATGATACGTCATGATGTTGTATAAACAATAAACATTCAAGCGATTCCAGCAATCACGACAGATTTGCCGTCTATTTTTGAAGAGTTCCGTTGTATATCTCCGAAGATCAGCACCAGATCTTCACCAAATTAAAATGGGACCACCTCAGGAGTATATTCTTTCAAATAAAAAAAGAATTTTGAGAATCGGTCCACAAATGAGGGAGAAATCAGGTAACATACATAAAAAAAAAAAAAAACATACACACGAACATATAACCTTCTCCTTTTTTGAAGTCGGTTAAAAAGTAGCCTATGTCATCCGGAAATAGTGTAGCTTTCCACCAGTGCAATATTTTTTTTAAATTGGATCATTAGTTGTGAAGATTACCTCCTACATACAAACTTACAAACTTACAAACAAACAAACATAATTTACCTCTTTTATTAGTATAGATACGCGTGACTAAAAAAATAACTTTAAAAAAATAATTTCCCGCTTAAGATCATTTGTTTTTTACCCTACTTACTTTAATAGCGAAGGACTAATTAATTTAATAATAATAATCTCACTATATTGAAAACAAAATTTCTTGTTACGGTCGTGGGCCTTTGTACCTACTTTAAAATACTAAGTACTATAATTTTAGCCCATATCAGTAAAATGTTTAATATAGTTTAGTGGAAACCGCTTTAAACATTTTACAAAGTACAAGATACACTGTATGTAATGTTGAGCGGTTCATCAATCATGTTGCATTGTGTCGCTTTGGGCTTAGCCACGTGGAAACAAGCCTTATCATGACTCCACTTTATAAATGAGGTTTGTGCTTTGGGACTCAAAAATATAGTTTTAAAGAGCAACCGATGCGAAGTACATAGTACTACTGATATAAAAGCATATAATGTATTCTGCGTGGTTTTATAGAAATAATTATGCTTTTATTAATACACTTATTTCGCCTCACAAAACTTCAAAACAATAATAATAAAAATAATAGATTGAATTGAAAACTGTCAGGAATAATAATTACAACTGATAGTAACATTTATCTAAATAATGTAATCAATAGAACTATCATCTAACTTGTCTTTTCCCAACTATTTTAGTGTCGGTTTTCAGTCTAACTGGGCGCAACTTAGTATCAGTATTTTACGTCGATAGTCTGGTTTTCTTAATTTCACAACTTAGTAACTTGGCTTCCACGATTCGGACAAAGCGTTTCGCTTCGTCGTTTATACCGCGTACATCGAATGACTGGTACAACTTGCCTGCTGCTGTCTTCCCGTCCGACTGTAATTGAGGTGTCTTCAAGGTTAGAGTGAATAGGCTCTTAATAAACTAGTGCGCTTCACCATCACTGATTGCATCACTGGTTACCATCAGGTGGGAATGCAGCCAAGCAACTCGACACCCCTTGATAAAATTGATGGTCAAGATTTCTGACTTCTGAATACCCATATCCACGGTCAAAGATTATAAATAGCACAACGTGCTTTCCGACGAACAAATCAGTCCATAGAACTACTGTGCCTAATTGTAATGTTACTGCCACGGGATACATGACAAATTCATTGTATGCTGTAATCCAATATTCAAGATTCATAGATTCACAGGCGAACGAGACGGTGAGACACATTCATCAAACGTGAGTTGCTAAATACATGCGGTTCGATAACATGACATCGGCACTCTATAATGCTAGCTCCACAATAGTGTAACTATATAATACAGGTTTGAAAAAAATCCATAGGTACTGAAGGGAAACCATTTTAAATTCTTAAGAAAGATAATTACACTTATAGGAAACACAGCTTTAAATAACCTAAACTGCGTTCAAGATTTTGAAACCGGGTATCAAACTAGCTAAAAATAAACACATGCTATTTATTTCATTTTACTAGTCAGTACAGTCAATGTTAAAAACTACATCTGACGAGTGTAAGTCCAAAGGTCTTTCGGAGAAAAATAATCTCCGAAAGACCTTTGGACTTACACTCGTCAGATGTACAAGCTTGGTATTTTATCGCAAAGTTCACACGCGTTCAAGAATATCAGGGGAATAAAAATTTGTGTAACGGAAAATGGTGCTTTTTCAGATTTTGTAAAAATATATCTCGTTTTTAAAAGAGTTCGGTACGGCCCAGACTGATTTATCAGTGGGCCAGCGTGGGTGTCCTCGAGTATTTCCCACTCCTGTCAAATAAAAATAAAAACTTGAACGAACCTAACTAGAGCAAACCTAACCTGGGTGAAGCCAACAGTCGTATTTATTCTTTAGATTAAAGTTATCTTAGTATTGAAAAATCAGCGATTAGATAAGAAAATGAATGATAAATTATATATTATGCTTATTTTTCTCTTAGACAAGGCGTAAATGAAAATCAAAGTGTTATTTTGTTAGCGGTGTTTGACTACAATTATTGATGATTAAATAAAATTTATACGATGCACAAATATTAATAGTAGTATTATGTAGAAAGTAGGGCAAATGTTGTTCAAGTGTGTGTACCATATAATAATATTTTTCTACCTTTTCCGGTGTATAGTACTCCAGGGAACCATACGTTGGGTTGGTATAAAAATTGCAATAATGCATATACAGCGACATTGAGAAATTGCTAACTGTTAACTCTGAAAACCTTTATTCAACACTAGCGCCACTCTATCATAGAATTTTTTATGTGTTTGTATAAAATGATAAACGGTTTACAATAAGTATGTGCTCTTCCATGTAATTGACAAAATTGTACAAGACTATATCAGAGCTAGTTGAATTGGACCGGCCTGTTGTTCTGGTAGTCAGTTGCCCTGACTGCTATGCCTGAGGTGGTGGGTTCGATTCCCACCTAGGACAAATGTTTGTGTGATGAGCAAGATCATTTGTTCTGTGGGTGTTAGCAAACTTTGTTTCGCCATAGAATCAGTTTATTAGTCTTATTGAGGTGTTATTAGTTTATATCCTATTCTCAGACCTACTGTATATACACAATTTTATATTATTATTAGATATCCATACGTGTATTAAGAAGCCAACAAAATATAGATCCAAACCAATAATAACCACTACTACTTTTTATTTAGCGAGTCTCTACTGTGATCTTATTTAAACATTTTGTGTTCGATAGAATTAAAATTACAACATATATTATACATAACCTAACCTAACTTACCATACCTATCCTATAGCTAACCTAACTACCTAACCTAACTACCTTACTGAAACGCATTGATTTAAAAAATAATAAATTCATAATTTTAAACTGAACTACTACGCTGCGTGCCTCTATGTTACATACAATTTATTTAGTTTTCCCGGTCTACTTTAAAGTCCAAACAGTACCTATAATAACTATATTTTTGCAAAGAATTATTGAAGTTCGTCTCTGTTGTCATTATTAATTACGTAAATTGATTTCTGAAATATAAGACTTTATATGCTACATTAAACCTCTTTCTAAGTTTAGTAACAAAATAAATTTCAGAACGTAGGTACGTTTAAATTGACAACCTTACCTTCTTAGTTTTAACTTAAGACTTGCCAAATGTCAAATTGTCAACTTCAACCTTAGTCTAAGACTTTAACTTTAACTCTTCTCTATGGCGTATGTGGACCAAATTGTCACTTATTAATGAATGAACTGGGAAGTTTATCACCTGTCATGTCATCCAAGATGGCGCTGCGTTTGAAAAATATTTAGGAAAACGAATGTTCTTCTAAAAGTTGGTCCAGCCGTTCTCAATTTATAAATGGTGTAACTAACACGACTTTGTTTTATATATTATATTATGTTCTTTGTTTTATTTTTTTAACCATTCAATCACCATGTGCCACAGCACATTGTAATTGAATGGTTAAAAAAAAAGAAAAAAAAAACAGATAAAAACAATCCCTGATGCGGATTATATATCATGCTAAAATTTCAGCTGATGACCAACATAACATTTTTATATATATAGATATGTAGTAATAGTATTTTGAAATATATAAGCACGTATATGAGCTATTAGGTACCCATAACAGAAGCTCTGCTTAGCTTGGAACTAGATGGCATTGTGTCAAAGTTGTGAAAAAAAATATTATAAAATAGTAACTTGGAATAAAGCATCAACGTTGCACACAAAAATCATTTTTATCCACACATAAATATAAATAATGAACGAAACGAATATCAGACATATCCATCATGCTCTTAGCCCATAAATAAAATGTACAAGAAAAATATTGCATGCTATTGCTTTCCCTATCAAAACAGAAATGAGGATTTATGTGATACCAGGCGGTCTGATTTGAATAAACATGTTTTAACAAATGTCGCCGATATGTTTTGCTTATTTGAATTCGAAATCAGCCGATGCTTATTCCGTGTTCGTGGCTATTTCATTTTCGTAATGTCTGTGAGTCTTATATGAATAACCTAACTAAAGGGCAATATAGATATTATACCAGCTTGTAACGGTCTCACTAGGGGAAAGGTCTCATCTTGTACATACAAAGAAGGCACTCAGAAAGTACACATGAATTGAAAAAGTCACATTGGTACTTGTCCGGATTTGAACGACAACCTCGTGCATGAGAGGTAGGCCCGGTAACCTGTGGGCCATCATGACGTCATCTATACTAATATTATAAAGAGGAAATGTTTGATTGTTTGTTTGCATTGAATAGGCTCCGAAACTACTGGACCGATTTGAAAAATTATTTCACCGTTGGGAAGCTACACTATCCCCGGGTGACAGAGGCTACTTTTTTTTTTTCTCCTACGGGAACGGGACCTACACGGGTGAAACCGCGGGATGTCTGCTAGTGTCTTAATACAATACAAATAAAAAATATTTCATGGTTTATTCCCAAAGGAAATTATCCAGATATTTGATTCATGAAAGTACGTAAACAAACATTTGTGTTTGCTTCGGGCCTGCTTGCTCTGTGCCATCAATAATTGATTAGTTTGAGCTCTGCTAATATCATGTTATGTTGCTTTAATAAGTAATTAGTACTAAGCATTATTAATTGATCTCTTATCTCTATTTGATAGTTTAGGCTCTTGTACTTTATTATTAAATATCTGGCTACGTTTAAATATGATCAGGTTGTCTGTAAGAGATCGCTTTTAGCCATAAAGCTGCCAATTGTCACACCCTATGTAGGCCTAAAAATGTGTAAGTTTTTATGGTGTACGTACAATAAAGAATATTCTATTCTATGATCACATTTTTTTACTAAACAGGACTCATTATTAGCGCACCTTAATGGCCTCTTCAAAGAAACGAATTTTTTTTTTCCTTTATCAAAGAACATAATGTGTACTTACTGTTGTTTTGACTTGAAAATCGACAACAACAGAAAAGGAATAAACCCAGATAATGATACCTTCCCACTAATTGTACACGTCGTTGGCGTAACTCAATGCTCTTCGAGATATAAACAGGAAATGTGTTCGTTTGATCCAGAGTCAACGCGCCTACTGACACACGAATGGTTTATCTATGATGTAGGTTTGAACGTCACTATGAACTTTTTGGTTGAGGCTACATCGTCGCAAATTCGCAACCCATTATTAGTTCATTACACATTCCGTTTTGTTGCTAATGTTTTTTTTTTTGCATAAAACTGTAAAACAATATGAAAAAGTCATTAATTCATATAAAACTTCCTTTGGGTTAGATAGAAATCTAATGAAATGATTTTATACAGTTTAGAGCAAGAAGAAAATCTTGGAAATTAGAAAAAAGCAACAAAACAACATAAATGTTCTAACTCACAGTATTCGGATGTGTGACTATGTCCCCCTTGCAAACTGTATTTGATAAAACACAGAACTACGATTGATTTTAACAAAGGTCAGTTTAAAATCAACTAATAGGTACAGCCTAATCCTATAAAAAGCTAAACACTGCTGTTTTTATTTGTTCAATACTGAACTTTTGACCTTATCAAGGACGTTACGTCCGGGCTTGGGCTACAGTAGCGCCAGAGGTCTTAAGTTTGAAATGTTATCCAATAAAATGGCCTTAAGGACTGCATCAAAAACTAAATTTAAATAAATGAAGAAACAGTAGTGCATTTCATTGTCTGATTCTCGTTAAAATTTATGCATTTTCCACAAAGGCCAGGTCATGAACTTTGCCAGTTAATAGTTTTTAAATATACATACACCTCTGTGCTTGCTGATTAACTTCGTTAAAAACGTGACGTTATGCACGAGAACTAATTCGTGGAGTAACTAGAAACATATTGTTCTTAAAACCCTTTAAGTGCATTTGATTTCGAGAGAAAACTGTGACAAATACTCCCAATTAGCACCTAAATGCTGAATTTAATGGAGAATTGGCGAACCCAGCTGCAGAGGCAGACGTCGTCGATTTCCATTAAAATTTAATACTAGAATTCCATATTCAATTACCAAGTACCTATTCCTATCCACTTAAATAACCCGAGGTATTTTAATAATGTTTCTTTACTTTAGATCTTAAACGTATGGTTTGTAAAGGTATTGTTTTGTTTCAAATCGTGCAAAAGTAGAACTAAATTCAAATGACAAAACGTGTAGATAATTGATTGGCTTCTGCGCTACGAGTCGTACTAAAATCCGTGTATGGCTTTGTTTCATTTTACCTAGAATCGTTCCTGAAAATTAAAAATATTTTACTTTGATCCGTTTCGAAGAGGAAATTTCGTCATCAAACAAATTGACTTGATTTCCACGACTCCATGTTAGGGTGCAGTTTCTCAATAAATACGAAACATCTAACGTAATACTTTTAAGTTGGAACTACCAACAAAATTCGTGTTACATATGCAAATCTCCTACAAATTCCGTGAAACTGAGCTTACGTAATAAATCACTACAATTTCTGTTGGTTGCCGACGTAAGGTATGTATCGAGCGGTTTCAATTAATTCGAATTGGGAGGTGAATGTCGCTTAAGTAAACAACTATTACGAGCTCATTATTGTAGTCATGTGTACTGTAATTATAGAGCTTCCTAAGTATATAACTATTTGTATGATGTGTTTTGTTAAAAATTGATTTAGTAGTACGTAATATATTTATAGCTTCCATATGTGGACTTAGGTGGTAGGTTTTACAGAAGTGTTCATTGTGGACCTTGTCGGGCAGTAAGAAATGATATGGTTATAATTATATTATTATTGTAATTTTCTATAAAAAATATGTCATTAATAATTTGTCATTTGAATATTCATTGATATAATATCATTTTACAGGGTGGAAAAATTCAATGGACAGTTGGGCACTGACGGGAAACCACTTTAAATCCTTAGGATTGACTACTTTACGGAAATAAAATAGCGAGTGTTTATTATTTAAAATTTCAGCTGGTTCGATTCTCGGTGTAGGTTAGAAAATTGCTTGTCGAGAAATCTATGAAAGCATGTTAAGTTTCTTTTCAAGAATGAAGCAATGTTTCCTACATTGCTTCATTTTATACTCGTTCTTTCAGTCGAAAGACGTCCACTGCTGGATATAGGCCGCCCCCAAATGTCGCCACGACGACCAGTCCCGTGCGTTTCTCATCCATTGGATTCCCACGTCTATTACCGAGTACACACCTTGTGGGGAGGCCTTCCAGCGCTGCTTCTTCCATTTTTTACTACTACCACTTTTTTCACAGCCTAACTTCAGCCCTCTGTTTTAGCATATTTGGGCTGCTCTAAAACCTTTCAATTTTAATACAAATTCTTGGAAACTATCAGTCTTTGACATTGTTTATTACGAAAAGAAAATGCTTTCTTTATTTGTCATGTTTTCTCATATTATAATTTAAGCATTTACAAAATGCATAAGTTTCACAACTACGCTCATAATAATGATCTTAGTACCTTTTGCTTTGTACTCACTACCTACGCAAACTTTTGTCAATAAATCTTCAAAGTAAAAAAAAAAGTATTGATACTTTTATAAATAGCTTGATGTGACGTTGAAGATGATATAGACATGCAAGTTCCCAAGTAATAGGCAAACCAGACAGACGTGATTTATGTTTATAGAGAAGATATAAAAGCTTTTATACTGATTGTAAGGTTAGACGGGGCGTGAGGGGAAAATTGTGTGTATCCCATGGCAACAGACAGACAGACTTTACATTCTACCTTATTAAATGGTGCCTTTATGTACGTGCGTTAGTACATATACTGTAGTCTTCTTTAGTACGTTTTATATCTCGAATATCTTTCTATTCCCAGTAATTGACCGTCTCATTTGTTGGAACAAGCAGCAAGTGCGACGGTAATTGAGTTTTTCTTTTAGAAAAGAAGTTAGATTAGTACAGGGCCTCGGATTAGGTTTTAATCAGAATCAGAAAAAGGCAGGCGGGCTAGACGCAAAATTTGGGGGACTTCGCCTTCGTAGACATCAAAAGCAGTCTTGTTAAGTTTGTGTAGCGACGGCATTTAATTTTTGTAAAATGTATCAGAGGCGTAGGTGGTACCTACCTACTATTTGCCCAAAACCACATTTTTTTTACATAAATATTACGAAAACATAGTACTCAATTCTGCCTGTATCTATGTGACTGTAAATTTGAGTTGTTTTCTTTCCAAAATACACACAACGAAAACAGTATTCGATTTTACAATTTTAATACGGTACGTTTAACTAAATTTAATTACACTACATTCATTTTCAGTTAAGAGAAGGGATGCTCCCTATTTCTGCCAGTCAAGTGTACTATTTCGTATTTAATTAAGGCTTGTTGAACAAGGTGACTTAGTAAATAGAGAAAAAATATGTTATTATGAGATAAACATGCGCGGTTTCGTCTACGAAGTTTTGTATTGTTTTCTAAAAAAACATTTTCTGTTCTAGATCTAAATTTGAGGTTGTCTAAAGAATAATGAGATAAGTTTATAACAACGTTTTAGAAAATGGGTTTTTTCAATATTTCTACAAACAAACATTGTAATTGGAAATTTGATTACAAGTTATCTGGGTAAGGGCCCAGTGGTTTAAAAATATGTTTTGATCATACACCAAAAACAAAATACACCACTTTTCAAGATTGAAAAACTTACAACTAGACATTCAAATAAAGAGAAAGCATTTTCCCGAAAAAAATTCACAGTAACACCGTTCGTATCGGAAAATTCCCAACATTAAAAAGTGTCCACAAGAAAAAAAAAAGCAGATTATCGATTATCGGTAAACGTTAAACTCCCAAACGGTTTCCCATTATTCTTCACACTTTTATATTCGTAAATTAAATTCACTCTTCACCGCCGCCCTTTTTCAATTAGAATTCAATTAAAATGTGGGGACCGTTTAATTTAATTTTTCGATATAGGCCGGCAAACACAAACATAGTGCGAATAAATCTTTAAACCCATTCAAACTCAATTACTAAAGTTTACTTTTGCCTAATGGGAAAAGGTTTCCCTTTGTTACGAGTTGATTTAATTCGTTTGTATTTGGAGACTGGATACTATTGACACAATGGTGGCTGGCGGTTACGATTTCCATTGTAGAAAACGTATTGACATCGATAAAACTCCATTATTGCCGACTTTAACCGATTGCAATGCGATTGTGTATTTTAGTTTTATTTTATGTGCATTTTGTGTGTTGTATTTTCTTGTTTTGACTTTGCAGTGGTGAGTTTTGACGTTATTTCTTTTCAATATAGCAGTTGTCCACATAAATAGAAGGAAAATACTTTTTATTTATTTCAACAGAAGAAGTATTTATAATTGAATTGTTTGCTTCACTAAAAACACTTGAGCGAAATTTAAATGAAAAATGGAAAGTGTTGTTCAATCTAAAGACTAAGCTAAACTCTCTCTTTAAATTTTATCACACACGACACACATAACACACATTACACATAATACTCTCTAAAACACTTATTTACACATTTCACACTCATATACATACCAACACACTCGCACTTCAACTTCATGAGAACGATATGCAGGTTTAATTTATTTTAATACTATTAGAGTAATCGTTTTTGTTTGATAGCCACGATTCAGGCTCTGCCTAGTGTGGTTTCACTGTTATTTTTGTAAATTGTAATTTGAGTTCCAAATAAAGTTATTATAATTATTGTTTTGTCCGGAATTTCTCTATATTTCTGAATTTACCTTATTGCGTAGGACCTAAACTCAACTGGCGAAATTTGGCTGCACTTTACTTTGTTTTGACGTAGACAATTCGTTTTTAACTAGTCAATTACCGCAATCCAGACACAATTAAATTACTATTGTTTGCGGACACCGGTGTCCACGCGGAGCCTAATGAGTTAAGAAATTAGATTAAATTAGATTAAGAAATTAAATTAGATGTGCGCAGATAAAGGATGAAAATGCCTTTTGTCTCTTTCCGTAGTAAATTAGATGTAGTTGAACTGTTGGCCTCACAAATAATATGCAAATTTATCACAAACTCTCATGTGAATTCATTATTATTACTATAACTTTACTATTTAAGGGACCTTTCATAGTTTCCGTAGTTCGACAAGAGCAACCAACCATTACATAGAATTCAACACTCTTGTCCACAGTAAAACATTTATACACAAATTCAATCCCAGTGAGTATACAAAAGTAATACGAAACTACGAGCTGTCTCCCGAAACACACGTCAAAATAACATCAAACAAATACTAGTTGTATATCGGAGTCTCAATGCTAATGTACTGTTGATCTCATAACAAAGTTTGTAGATAAAATTCGTGAGGGTAAAACTGCTCTTTTTATCAGAAGTATCTTATAGTTTAGGAGCTCATGATTTTGTTTTCAATATAATCAATTAAACCAGTTTAACAAAGGAGTATCGTGTTACTTAGTAACTGGGTTGTGGGGTTCAGAGAGAAAACCGCGGGGAAGATAGTATATCGTTATTATTAGTTTTTGCTATTCTTTTTTAAGTTTATTTATCTGTGTGCTGGAGCCAAATAAATGTTGTTTCTTTCTTTCTTAATGCTGTGTTAAATTAAAAGAAGAAAGATATTCCTGTTAATTTTACTATGTACTTAATAACGTTGTTTTTTTTTTGTAAAATTCGCTAAATGTCTTTCTAATCTGCAGGAAGATTTTGTCGGACATAAACCTCTTTTAAGTAATATGAGTTAATTTATCACAACATGAATATATCCATTTCCGTGTTAGCAATCTTTTTAATATGTATCATATTATCGAATAGTGTCGGTTGATAAAATGATTCACCGTCTAGCTCCCGAACTAAGAAAGATGGCTCCATCCGACTGCTCTAAATACGATTTCGGACTTCTGAAACTTTTACACCGGGTCGCCGACATAAATTACCATAAATATACGTTCGGTCCGCATACAAATCCGTAACTTTTGATTCTGGATAGTTATTCGGTCAATTACCAAGTTTCGTTTCTAAAAGAATCCTTTCAGTTTTATAACTGGCCACGTATAATGTTCAGTGTACTTCTAATAGGATCGTCAATATAAAAAGAAAATGGAATACTCATTTTCATTGAATTGTTGTTAATGATAGGTATTAGAGGCAATAAAAGACTGAGTCATGCTATAGTGTATTTGGTAGTTTTGTGTTCTACATTTTCATGGTAAAATGACCGGTCTAGAGGATAAAACAAATAAAAAAATATTCCGCAACTTTAACATAACGCCATCTAGAGACAAGTTAAGCAGAGCTTGTGTTATGGGTAGGTACTGAACAACCGATAAACATACTTTTATATTTTTTTCTAAATATATTCATGGTTCATCAAATCATCATCTATTGTTGTTAATTAATATCTTATTGTAGTGGAGAATCCTGATTAACACTTCGCCATAGTTTGTGAGTGCTCGAGTCTTTCTAGATGATCAAAATATCATAATAAGTATTGATTGAGTTCAATGCTAGCATTATAAATGATGATCACGAGTTAGCACTTGTAATAGTTCCTTGACCCTATGGATTTGGGCGCTTCTTTTTTAATGAAGTCAAATGCAAAGAGAAAAAGTAACTACATATGCACATTGTCATAGTTTGTTACAATTAGTTCTGAATTTTGAGACAAAACACTTTCGAACATTCTTCTTTATAATGGATTAATGCCGTACCCACTGAGTGTTGGTGGAGTGTGGAACCAGTGGTGTACTATTACTGCCCCACTGTAGCGCAATGGCTTCTTCTCATAAAGAGAAGGTATAAACATTGATCACCACGCTCCCTCAAGGTGGTTTGACGACTTTAGACTTATATTACCTAATTAAAATGTCAACCAAGACTTTTCGTTAGTATAAGTCTGAAATCGTCTAGATTATCAATACCTACTTAGGAACAATGTTTTTCCATCACCGATGTCAGTGATATCTAAGATAAACTTGAAGGTATCTACATATCGATCAAATAAGTCACATTGGTACAAGCCGGGATTTGAACTACCCCGAGCATGAGAGTCAGACGTCTTAACAACTACGATATTTTTCATTGGTTGGTTTTAGCTACCAGTCAAACCATACGCAGCTGAACCAGTATTAATCACGAACCAACAACCTATTTGGCCTTCACAGCCCAAGGACTAAGTAACGTGATATGATGAGTTATGTAATCAAAATCTTATTTCGATCATGGATTCCCTTCGATAAAAAATATTTCGGTATTGGAATCTAACAAGTTGTTAGTAAGGTTTCCATTACGGATATCCTTCCAAATATAGAAAACGATTTATTTTGTGAGTAATTGAGGTGCTTCGGGGCAATTATACATCTACAATCTATTTTCATTGGTTAGAAGTTTCAGGTAGAAGTTGAAGATTAATTAAAAACTCATATATAGTATTGTACTATATGAGTTTTTAATAGGTCTTTTACTGTTAAAAAAACATCAATCATCATTAACATAGATAGTTTTTTTTTAATAATAGCATTTATTTTTTTAATTACAGAGTTTCGTGTCTAACAATAGCACATGAAATATATTTATATATTTTATCTCCCTATTACCACTCGTCGCCTACAAGCTTTGAAATATTTTCCCTATTCTGAATTATTTCTTATTTACCACAAGCGGAAGAAATAAACGTAAATTCGACGACTGAGTACCGACTTTTTCTTCATGGCCGTATTTTCTGGCTTGTTATTATTTTCAACGACAAAAATCTGAGCCAGCGATAGTTTTGAATGTTTTCTCTTCAAGCTATGATGTCAGAAGATCTATGGCGTAAATAAAAAATTAAGTGTAGGTAGTTGTTATAAGTCTGAAATTGCCAATCCGCAAACAGCAAGCGTGGTGATCAATGCTCGTGCCTTCTCTGTCCGTTTGTCGTTCTGCCTTTGCCCTGAAGTCATCACCATCTACCTAGCCTTTTTCCAGCTAAGTTGGGGTCGGCTTCCAGTTTAATCGAATGCAACTGGATACCCATGTGCTAAAGGGAGTGACTGCCTGCCTGACTTCCACAATACCCCTTGGTAGAACAGTTTGTCAGGCTTTGAGGCATAGGACTACCGGCAACGACTGTCAAAGATCTACAAATGAAAGCCGGGACCAACGGCTGTTCCAAGTGCTTTCCGAGGCACAGAGGAGTCTTGAAATGTAATGAATGGTCCGACCGACCTCGTCAAGTGTAGTTTAAATGTTGATGAACCCTTGTGGCTATTATTATTTAACCTCAAGCTCCTCTCATTGCGATAGTAATAAGCTGATATCTATACAAGGTGTTTTTTTTGATATCCCATAACTCTAGGGTTATATTCTGTAGGTAAAAATAATACTAAAACTCCTAGAATAGATGGTCCGAAAATGCATAGTTTCGGAGATATCATCAATCATAATTAAATTATCAGTTGTTTAGTACCCGTAACACAAGCTCTGCTTAGCTTGGGACTAGATGGCGTTGTGTGCATAGTCGTGGAATATTATTATTAATAGGTATTATTTTATTAATTTGTTCAAAAATTGTCACCAGTACGACGAATCTTCTTTCTAACGTCACTTTTATTTCACGTAAGGGTGTTTTACATTAATCATCGTGACTTTGTCGAATTATTTTGTATGATAGTAAAAAAAAGGTGATTGAAACATAATTCATATGCCAGTTGATTCTTTGATATGGTCTCAATCATACCCTAGAGTTATGGGATATCAAGAAAAACACGTTGTATACATATATAAAAATGTTATGTTGGTTTGTGTACGCTTCAAAAACTCAAAAAGTTCTGCACCGATCGAGCTGCAGGGTACAGCTAGTTATTAATAAAAATGCAAGCCATCACGATAATGAAATGTATTTTGAAAAAAAAAAGTTACCTTTAAGTTAGCCTTTTTCAAAGTATTCAATTAAAGCGATGATAGATAAGACACGAAGTTGTAAAGCGGCTCGGGAAATATTAGAACTAGCGAAGGAACTCTTACCTTACTTGCATTATCTCAGTAAGTTTCTGAGTTGTTTATACAAGAGCTAGGCACGTGTCGCAAAGGCTTCCGCATAAATAATGCTGTTAGAAACATTATGAGGAACCTTAAATTAAAGTCGCGTGTTTAAAAATCCTCAGGGATAAGTATCAAGTGTAACAAATTGATGTAGGTGAGTATTTTGTTCGCAGTTGATGTAACTTGGGCCCGATTTTTCAATCATCAGTTTTTTTTATTTTTTTTTATTATTGATAGGCACGCGTTTGAGCACTATCTCACCTGATGGTAAGCGATGAAACACGCTTGCCTGGAAGCAACCTGTTAACTCTTGACTTGAAGACCCCTAGGTTGTAGCTATCAGGAAACACCGACTCCGCCAGGGAATTCCACTCTTTAGCTGTTTGCACAATGAATGTGTTTTCAAAGCGTTTAGTACGTATGGATGGGATATCTACCATGTACCGGTGGCGCAGTGCCGTACGTCTGGTGGTCCGATAATGAAAAGGGTTTAACTTAGGAGTTAACTTTTATCCCAGGAACGAAAATCGTGGTTTGACAGCTTTTGTATAGACAATTATGTCAGACTGCTATAATTATTCTTTAGATAAAAAATATCAGAATATTGAAAAATTTGCCCTCAGGAGTACTTAAATGTAAAAAAACACCCATGTGTAAAAATAAAAACGAGTATCTATTGCTGTTTTTTGTTGATGACAACTTACATAGAAACTCTCTAAAGGCAATGGATGCCCCGAAAACAATATCTGTGGCAACTATCTTAATACAATTATTCGTTTCAAAAGGAAACCTTCAGAAGGTATACACTTCGGGAGATAAGACCGGGAGTATGGATTTTTGGACCTGGACCTGACTAAAACCAGAACTATAGTCACATCAGCAAATGGAAGAAAGCACATAACCTATTAAAATACCACTCTGTACCCTTTTCTTTGCAACATTTGTTAGAGAACCTACCTTGGAAATCTTTACTGAATCTGGCGACGAGACCATTCTACCGAATACTGTCTGCACAACAAACCTTTGGTACTCCCTCCATGGACCATGGTCAATTACCATCATTGCGAAAGTGACTTGGAAGTTGAAATCGGCAACCATGCAATGTAGCGTCGCCACTCGGGACCTTGTAACGTAAGAAAACGTGTTCGATACCGAAAGCACAGCTAATAGAAACCTCTATTACTAGACATCACGTTTCGCCGAAAAGTTTATTGATAGAAAATATTGTTGGACGAGTTCCTAATGTCCAAATAAAGACTACCCCGTTTCTGTATCTAAGTAAATAAGTACTACAAATAAAAAAAGACAAAAAAAACACGAGTTGTTAATTTAAAAATACAACATTAACCATTACCTACACTAAGTTTTAAAACAATAAAACTACTACAGCAATTTCTTTCTTTTCTTGATAAGACTTCATAATTTATATAATGTTTGTTTTCGTATACTCTGAATGTAGTTGCAGTTATTATGTTTTTTCAATTATTAACGATGAATGTATTGCGCCCTTTAATGTCGCTTCAACGCCTTATTTGTTCCAGTGCGAGACACTGAGCTATGCAGGCTTTTATATACTTGACCGATAACACCATTTGATGCAGCGAAAGCCGAAAATGAAGTGAACTGTCAATGCCCAGCATTAGTATGGAATCAATCAATTCACGTTCACTTCACCTACATTTTCACGGAGTGATTTTTACCGAATTGTTGCCTTAGTTTCTGGCTACCCAAAATAAGGACGTGAGTTTACGTCTTATGTGAAATAATATTTTATCCGAATTTCGTGACGGATTTTTATTTGTAAATAATTCCGTACCAACTGTGTATGTTTTCCTCATAGACACCCCAAAAGAAATGACGAAAAGGCAAGAAAATAAATAAACTAGGTCTAGCGAATAGGCTCCTAATCCATAATAAGGTCTTGAGCTCGGATCCAATCTCGTTGAACCAATAAGAGATGGATTCATTGGTAGTACTAGCACGCGTAGCTTGGTGCGATGGTTAGCAGTTATGAGCAAGAAGAATATTATCTATGTTTCTCATCACTTCATCTTTTGTTACTGTAGGATATAATGATTTTGTTTTTCTTGCCATGTAATGCTCAATTTTATTAAAAGCTTGCATTAACCGCCAAGATTGCGTAACGTAGTTACTAATCTATTTTAGACTAGCTGTGCGTCTTCATGCACGTGGGATTTCATGGGTTTTTTTTTTGCATTGAGCCCTAATCTTTTTCTTTTGACCCGACTGTCAAGAAGGGTTAATGTTTTTGCGCGTATCTTGTATGTTTATTTATTTATTTATTTGGACAATCAGTAGTTGTTACATTTAAGAATTCTACTTAACTTATGTTTGTATGTATGTATGTAATATTATTTATTACATCATATCTTCCAAACCAATTAACGGATTTATATACTTTACATATCGTTAGTTTTGTCTTGATAACCCAACTGTTCTAAAATGGGTGACTTTAAAAAAAAAATGATCATGACGACTGTGTGACGTTAAAATATGAAGCAAAAAAAAATTGTTATACTGCTATATGGGTATCAAATTAAAGCTCTCATCACGAGGGTTTCAAAATGGTATATCATGACTAGACTATATTTAAAAAAACAATACGATATGAAATCTCTTATTGTTTAAGTATACAAACTTATGCGCGAGCCGGAAGACTAAGTATGTTTGTGAACTTAAAAGTGATGAATGTACGCCTAAGATAGAGCGAATAATAATTATTAACTAAAAGGTTAAAAAAAACCGACTGCGTAAAAATACTTAAAAAACTAAAAAAAGAAAAAAACAAGTTCAATTAAGAAGTAAGAACATATTGACTGTAACAGTCGGGATCCATTAAATAATCTAGACTACAATCATTCTATGCAAAATAGGTCTCGACTGTTACCGTCATATCATATCATATCGTTATTTTAAGTAAAAGTAGCTCATGAATAAAAATTAATGTTTATTTACGTGTAACTTCGGTTTAAAGTCTATCAGTATGTCTGTCTTTTAGCAATCAATGGCTGGATCAATTTTAATGAGACTTTAACAGCCAGATAGCTGAAGTTATAAGCAGTAATTTGAACTTCTTTTATTTTAAAAAAAGCATTCTGGATCCGTGCCAAAATAAAAAATAACCTGTAGGTGAAATCCATTTAATCTAAATCTATTATTTTGACAGTTCAAACAGACTCCTCAATTTTATTTAAAAAAAAAGATGTAAAAATTTTCACTTTAGTCCAACTATCTCGCAAACTTAAATGAAAGATGAAAGGAAGAAAGACCATTTATTTAAATAATTCATTTACTTGAACAAGTCTGAAGTATGTAGCTAACATTGTGGACAACGAAATTGTAATGCCCCTGACAACAAACATTACAAGAATGAAAACAAATACAACAACATTGGAAATTAACAATAAGCACACACAAGAACGTGTTCATGGATAAATTAATATAAAGTTCCTTATAACTGGTCATCCATAGCACGGTAATATTTATGATAATACTACCGTACGCATTGTTCTGCGTAGCATTGATACACAACAGTTGTCCATTCCGTGATTTGAACATAATTACATTCTAATTAGGAATTATTTCTAATATTATTATTTAGTTTCATGTGAAAGTTTGCATATGAGTTGTTGGTTTTGTTGTTTTGCAAAAACTACAGAATGGATTTTAATAGAACTTTTGAGTAGTTAAACTAAGTTAAGAATAACACGTGGGATATGGGAAAACTTCGCAATTTTTACGTTATTTTTTTCAGTCATTAATGGATTTCAATTGAACTTAACAGGTATGTACCCTTTGTATCAGAGTCACGTATAGGTTTTAATATTTTTTAAAAAATATGGTGTGTATTGGCAAAACTATCCTAAAACTGGCAATTTAATTTTAAAAAATCTCTTATCGCAGTGTTTGTAACAAAACTCTTTCGAAAGGACTTAACCGATTCTTTAAATTTGTGTGTAAATTTTGTAGGATTGAGAATAGGACGTAAACTATTTTAAAAAAGGCAAATGTAATTTGAAGGTCCAGCTTGTAATTGGAATAAAAGTCTGCCATGTTGTCGTGCAATGTAAAAACTGTGACAATTACACGTATATGCGGGTGAAATCTCGAGGTACAGACGCCAGCACGTCAAGTTACCCCAATGTGTCAAATTTTCCCAATTGAATATGAACCTTATTCTGTTTGACATAAAGTTGAAAAACGATCAAAGAAATTTGACACATTGGGGTAACTTGATGTGCTGGCGTCTGTACATCTAATTTAGAACGAAATATGAATGAAGTTCATCTTAAACTCAAGCATGGGCGGCCAAATTGCAGAATTCACCGCACTACATAACGCCTAGCAGATTCACATGTAGTCGTTTTGTGTTACGGCTGGTCAACATTCGACCGGATTTTAAAACGGCTAAACCAAACTTCTAGTGCATTGCCCGGCTAAAGCGTGGCTAGTAACAGTTTTAGCCCTAAAGCCTGGCAGGTCTTAACCTAATCTGTGTTGGATCAGAAATACTAGTTTCTGCGACCAATTTCGATGTAGCTCTCGTCGGCATTGCCCACGCGTAGATCACCGCTCCAACTAAAGCTAACCCACTCGTTCGGGGTGTCAAAATCTAGTTATCTTTTGCAACCAGAGGGGCGAATTCCGTATTTTTAAAGAACGTAACTTTCGTATTGTAATTACAGTCTCAATCTGTCAAAAATTTGTGGATTTTTTTTTTTGTTTTTCCTTCGCTTTTTTTAAATGACTGTCACCTATCACTAATATGAGATTGCGCCTAGATTATGAACTTTTTTAATAACGGGAATTATTTACCTTCAATTTAAAGTTTTTATGCCATTTGTGATGTACAGATGCCAGCATATCAAGCTAGCCTAATGTATCAAATTTCTTTTTTCAACTTTATTGTAATTAGAATAAGGTTCATGTTCAATTAGGAAAATTTGACAGTTTAGGGACTTACAAAACTGCTAGCCACTCATTCATGCAGCAAATTTTACAATTTGTCTTTAACACATACCACTATTTTTATAACCTAAAATAAATCATATAAGTCCTTGTTTGAAAAATAGGACACCTAATCATTATGTAAATACTCCCACCATAAAAACTGTAATAATATTGAACGCTTCCAAAAGTTTGTCAGAGTTCGGAATAAGAAGGCGCTTCGACCGGAAATTGGGGAGATCAAGGGGCAGATGTTTCTGGAATGATAAAAAGTAACGATTTGTGATCAATCGAAACGTTTATTTGTGTCACAGAAGTAGGACTCGAATGGTCACAAATAATTTCGGTCACGTTACGTTGTTTTTTCTTATTTCACGAAGAGGAATTGATTTTGTCTGAACGGTATTTTGCATGACCGAATTTTTGTGTTACGAACAGACTATTATTGTTTTGGTTTGATATCCCAAAACTCTAGCCCTAGAGTTTATGATTGAGACCATTTGAAAGAATCAACTGGCATATGAAATAAAAATTATTTTTCAATTGTATTTATTTGTTTTAATTTTTCATACAAAATAATTTAATTAACCCACGATTACGTACAATATGACAACCTCGCATTTTCTTAGCTTAAAATTTGAATGTATGGTTAGAATGATGAAAATGAATTACTCGTATTTATCAATGAAATTTAGTTCGACCTACACTATTCCGAGTAAGATTGATGATATCTTTGAAACTATGCATTTTTGAACCATGTATTCGAAAACTTTTTGTATTATTTTTATTTAATAAACCTCGAGCGATGGATATAAAAAACAGGTTGTATAAAGCTAAGGCAATGCTCAGCTCTCAGATGTGTTAAGTGGTAACTCCATGAAATTCGTCTAAAACTTGTTCTAAACGTATTCCGTAGTCCAATATGCATCATCTTTTGAACTAGAACATCTGGGCCACAAATTGAAAATATAAAACTCCATCTGACCTCCTTTGACGATATTCGATGTTTTGATGTATCATAACTTTTTCAATAAGAAACATTCTGAGCAGACAGTAAACAAGTTTTTCAATAAACATTTCAATTTATACTTTTCAGTTGTCCATCGGAAGCAAAAATGTAGTACCTAATGATGAACAAATGTATTGCTTAACGGCAAAACAAATATTTTGCAATGAAACTGAGAAAGTTTTTCAATTCTTCTGCTTGGGCGCGGTAAAAAAATTAGATGTTATTTTTACAAACAAAGAAAAAAATGCCTGACACACGTTTATATTATTCTAAGAATACATAAACTAAATTAAAAAAAATAACGAGAGTGTCAGCATACGTTTTGCTTAAATTACAATTAAGAAATATAATATGAACACAAGAATGATACCATAGTTTAAAATAAATTAGATGTGTTGATTATTAATTAACTTTTGATTTAAGAATCGGCCAATCCTACTTTGATAACTCAATAGGCAATAGAAATACAAGATTTCTCTTTGCTAGCAGATCAGTCCTCAAAAACATTTTGGTTTAATATTAAATTCGACTAACTACGAATGGTATTGCGAGACTAATAATGCGAATTAAAATGCATGTAAACGTTCCGTGGTTAAGCGAATGCACGTGAAAAGCAACCTTACAATTTTGGTTCCACGGCCGGGAGGCCGTGCTTCTCTCCATTTAACCTCCATCAAAATATTACGTGAGCGATACAATATTACAACCCCACGCCAAAATAACCAGTGATGAGCCAACAAAGATTACAAGTGCAAGCGTTCGAGTCAAAACCAGTGACAGGAACATAATTAGACCGCAACATACCAAATGTAGTACGAACAACCACATTACATCATTAATTTTGTTCGCGATCGCGCTAACGAAGGTCGTTTGAAGCGAGCACAACACTAGTTCTCATTATAATGATATGGAGGATCCAGACGCTTCAATTATTACGTTTTAATTACCTACAGACGCTGTTTGAGAGCTCATTTGATTCTTACTTCGTTTGTTGTTTGTTTGGTTCAGCGGCCATTTTGTTAATTGAGTTCGTCTATTAACTAAGTCGGGGTCTTAAAACGTGTTTCTGTTTATCGGGAGGTTACGGTCTGGAGTTTTAATTTTATTTTTATTGTGAGTGTTTAGGGGAGTAAAAGTAATTAATGGATATTGTTTTATTTGATGTTTGTTTGTTGTGTTTTGAGACTGAGTTGGAAGCGAGAGAGGATAAGTAAAAAACGAACTTAATAATCTCTTTTTATTCATTAGATTTCATTATTGAATGCATAATAAGCTTGTGGTACAAATAGTGTACTTTGGTGGAAGTGATTTAGAATGTTTGGTTTTAGAAAATGATTCCTTGCCGTATAGCGAACCTGCAGTGGTAAATAAACAACCAACACGAAGTAAGAGCCTGCACAGGTTTGAACCAACCATTGATACGATATATGACCGTGAGTTTGGTACCAGAGATGAACATTGATGGCTCAGTGGGAACGGTGGTCCATTACCAGTGAGCCATTGCTTTCTTCCATTAGTAATTTGAACCACATAAAATTCTGAAATACAACTTGTAAATTACCGAGCACACATGGCCGGCACAGGCCCCTGGCTGCATTAAAGAAATTCCAGACGAAAAAACCCAATTACGTTTGCGCGACCTAGGACTCGATCCAAGACCAACCAAAAGTTGATGACAATAGGCTCGCCCCTATTACTGGACACTTAAAACCTCTCTTAAAAAGTAGGTGTACCTTGTTTTAAAATAAATATTAAGTTTTAATTTGTTTAAGTTTTTTCTGAATTGTTTACTAACCCTAATGGAGCATCCATGACGGTTAGTAAATAAAAATTAGAAAAACTAATCCTTTTTTTTAATAATCAAATAAATAAATAAATATTACACAACTTTCAAACAACGCCATCTATTCCCAAGCTAAGCAGAGCTTGTGTTATAGGTACTAGAAAACTGATAAACCTACTTGTATATTTCTAAATACATACATAATATTAAAGATAAATTACACTCAGACACTGAACAAATGATCGTGCTCATCACACAAACATTTGTCCTGAGTAGGAATCAAACCCACGACCTCCGGCATAGCAGTTAGGGCCACTAACAACTAGTCCAACAGGCCAACATAATTTATGCTAATTATGTTCTCTGCCCAACCCTTCGAGAAATATATTATTTTGTTAACTTGTAAACTAGTAGTAGATACATAAATGTGTGAAACGATTTCTTAGGACGAAGTAGGATTCTCTTCTTGCGGACAAAACATTACACATTATATATTTTGGTACGAATCATATTGTTGTATATAACAAAAGTACGACGCGATAAAACGATCATTATCACACGACTTGGTTTCGCCCACCGCTAAATATAAGCCTCCCCTTTTTATGTCGCTTCCCCGGATTTAGCACCAATACACAATAATGGCCGTGTTTAGCTCACGCTCGGTTCACGCTCCTCTGAACGTTACTATCGCATAACCTGTAATTTTAAAAGTAAATCAAGCGTAATAAAACCTAAAAAAAACATAAAATACGTAAAACTTTTTGGTAAATCAAATTTTAGTTTCACAGTGTTTGTGGCAAAACTTTTCCGAAACGGCTTGGCCGATTGTTATGAAACATTGTGTGTATATTCATTAGGTCTGAGAATAGGACGTTAAATATTTAAAATTTAGTGAAACTAATAAATTGATTCTTAGGTAGTAATATAAAAATATACGAAATAAAAATTAAAATGATATTTTTTTGTGTTAAATGTATGTTTTTGATTCTTTGTTGATCAAAAACAAGCACTACCTACTGTTGAACTTGAGGTTCCGAGTTAGAATTTCGGGTTGGGTTTTTCCATCTAGAATGTTTCAGTAGCAGCGCGGTGACTGGATTCGTGTCTGGCTGATGGAAACAGACTCGTCCAAATAAATAAGACTGAAACTTATATAGTGTTTTCATAAAATTTAATCTTAATTTTCCAGTTATGTACATAAAAGTCGCACCTATTTCCATACACATTAAGTCCATTTCACAACGGACTGACTATATTGATAGAATTTGCTGAAGTTGCAAAGAGAACTTTTAGTGTGAGTCCTCTGGCGAACTTTGTATGTCAAACTGTCAAATTTTCCCAATTGAACATTTTTTTGTGTTTAGAATAAAGTTGAAAACCGATCAAAGAAATTTTACACATTGAGGATGATGTGCTGGCGTCTGTACTAACCTACACTTCTGCCTAACGTTTTTGGGGAATATAGGCTCGAATGTTATATTATAAAACAAAACCCATAAAATGTGTAGGTACAATAAAAAAATGTTTTTGTACAAATTGTATGTTTTTCAAATGAACAAAGAATACATGTTTAATGACCAACAATATTACGTTTTATTCTGAACAAAAAAAAATCCATGTTTGTATTTTCATGCTAGTTTATTTTGCTGTGATCGAAATAGCGATTTTACTAGGACGAGAGTAAACGTGGCTCGAGGCAAAATAAATAATGAATATGGGATACGGGCTACCTGAGATTAAATAAGTTAGATACTATAGCGTGAGTTGTTGTTTTATCTTCACTTTTGTCATTTTATTTGTTGTTGAAATAAAACACGCAGGTTATAAACGTCTTGTTTGTTTTACGTCACAATTGGAAGGACTGGGAAGAACGATACTAAACCCATTGAAGCACCTTGGTTGCTTGTAGATAGCTGTATTAGTTTACCAGTCAGCAATAAGACACTAAACCTTAAGAAAGTTTCGAAGCCAAAACCCATTGAAGCAGCTTGGTTGCTTATAGATACTTATAAGGTGACTGGTAATTAGTAACCGATACTTAAACACGTGATTGTACTCATGAATACGAATAACTTTGCTAAAGAAACTTTTTTTATACTCATTATCTTTCAATTAATTGTTTTACGTCAGTACTGCATAACGGGAGCGGTGGGAGTGGCGGAGGAGCGTGTGACGCTACTACTACTAATAGATTTTGCCCTTCCCGAGGTCTGAGTATCAGCTGATAAATCGTGCTGATTCGAGCCATCTGCAATCGATCACAGGCGCGCATGCGGGAATTACTAACAGCGTTTTTGTTATTTTATTGTGTTAAAAGTTATTGTGTTTAAAAAAAGTTTATTGAAATCATGAATACAATCACGTCTTTAAGTATCGGTCACTAATTACCAGTCGCCCTATATATTGGTTCATCCGTCATTAATGAGACATTAATTACTGTTACCGACCTTAAGCTTTGGAATGCCCGAAAGTGGATCCTGGCGAGACACAATTGCTTTTTAATTGTTTTTATACTAGTGGTTAGGAAACTTTCTTGGCTAAAACCCATTGAAGCAGCTTAGTTGCTTCTAGATACTTATATATTAGTTCATCCGTCATTAATGAGACATTAATTACTGTTACAGACCTTAAGCTTTGGAATGCCGGAAAGTGGGTCCACGCGAGACACAATTACTTTTCGATTGTTTTTATACAAGTGGTTAAGTAACTTTCGTGGCTAAAACCCATTGAAGCAGCTTGGTTGCTCGTAGATACTTATATTGAATGAAATTGAAAAAAAATAAACTATTATTTTTATCTTTAAATTTTTCTCCGAACCCTAGGGTCCCGGATCTTTAAAACTAGCGTACTTAGGGCCGAAGCCAACTCGCAGACGCATCACTTCAGAGGTCACTTTTAATGAAATGAGGCACCAACCGCAGATTTGCCATGTATGGGTTTATGCAAGGGCATCTAAGAAAAACTCGGACTGGTGCTAGCCTATCGCAGGCTAAAGAAACAAAGGAATATGGGCTACGGGTTAGGATGCCTAAGGTGAACTTCATACCCAGGAAGAACTATGTTACTACTGCTACTAATACCTACTACTCTTATTAATATTATTATATTAGTCCACCAGTCACTAATGAGACATAATTTACTGTTCCCGACCTAAGTATCACGACCGGTGATGGAATAACAATTTCAAAATAATTAGATTTTTGTCTAGACATCTCCAAACAATGGTATGGTCAGGATTCAAACTAAATAGATGCATCTGAATACCAGTGTCCGGTGTTTGACGGGCCTGTTGGTCTAGTAGTTAGTGACCCTGACTGCTATGCCGGAGGTCGTGGGTTCGATTCTCACCCAGGACAAATGTTTGTGTGATGAGCACGATCATTTGTTCTGTGTCTGGGTGTAATTTATCTATATTATGTATGTATTAAGAAATATTTAAGTATGTTTATCAGCTGTTTAGTACCCATAACACAAGCTCTCAAGCTCAGCTTGGGACTAAATGGCGTTGTGTGGAAAGTTGTGGAATATTTATTTATTATTGGACTGGACCGATTTGGAAAATTCTTACACTGTTGGGAAGCTACACTATCCCCTGGTGACATAGGTTACTTTTTATCCCTGTTTTCCCACAGGAACGCGAATAACGCGGGTCAAACCGCGGGACGTCTGCTAGTACTTATATATTTCCAAATACAAGCAAATACTTTACATTAGCACTAGATTGAAAATTGAATGGATCATTCGTCAAGGACATAATAATAATATAAATACAGAAGGGCTTGACCCTAACGCTTGTTCGAGGTTGATTAGCGATTTTGTACTTAATTAACTTGGGTTTATCATGTTTTTCTTAAGCGATGTCAATGACGATGATGTGCGTATTGTTAAATTATCACTTGCTTCAAAAACGGTGAAGGAAAACATCGTGAGGAAACCGGCATGCCTGAGAGATTATTCTCGACGGCATGTGATGCCAAGTCAGAGGCCCATGGGCGGCATTAAAACTCTGACACCAGGTTAGTTACTAACCACACGATAAGAAGAAGAATGACGATGACGAACGACGACGATATATGGCGATGATCTTATTTATTTTTTTTATTTTATTTTTTTGTTTTTTGTCTGCTTGGCGTCCGTACGCCACTGCTAGGATCCAGCAGAATATCAGCGCCAGGTTAATTTTACCTGGCGCATTGCTAAGCAGGACTCCCATATGGTGCAGCCTTGAGACACACAACGCACACTGTATCATTCATCGCTTATTGTTTTATCACTTTTGATTTTGTATTGTGTGTTTGTCTGTGTCTTTTGCTTGTACTAAATAAACGTTTTATCTATCTAATGATGTCGTACCACCTTTATTTACAGAAGGAAAAGGTTTATTATAATGGAATTTATTCACATGTTGCCAGTTATGTTTAAGCCCCATGTAAAAGGGTCCATGAGGCTCACCCTCAATACAGGGGCGAGAAATTATAGGTGCAAAAACCTAATGACACTATACCTAACTCTTATGCGACCACAAAACCAAGATTTTGCGTAAGTACATGTTCCACCATGTGCCTCCTACCTAATTTATTCATGATTTTGCTTATAAACATTAGTTAACATATGCCTTGGGAATTATCCCAAGGCATATGTTAGGTACCCAATATAAACGCACAGTTACGTAGTTAAAACCAACACCTCGTGAGCTTTGTTGTTTTAAGTCTAATGTTGAGAACACAATACACTGTGTACATTCTTGAATGCTTATAATCTGAGATTTGTGTACCGTACCATCAGCTATTTATATGATTGTAGTTTCAAATAACATCTTTTACAAAGTTTCTCACAAAATGTTATAAAAATGTGATTTTTGTTACTTTTTGTTTACATTATTTTATTTGTTTAGCAACGTTCTTAAGGCTTAAAGTTTCCTTTATTTTACCATAATTGGGACCGTAACTAACTAATGCCGATATGCCGCCCGTAGCTTAGAGGCTACGTCGTAGCATACTTGCTACGCCGTAGCATCGGGTTTAAGGCGTAGCTTGATCT
This sequence comes from Euplexia lucipara, assembly GCA_921972225.1. NCBI lineage: Eukaryota > Metazoa > Arthropoda > Insecta > Lepidoptera > Noctuidae > Euplexia > Euplexia lucipara. The sequence goes on along the minus strand of OV179152.1, from coordinate 14,058,403 downwards.
CTCGAATTATTAACAAACGCAACGTTTAGTTCTGCCGAACCTAAATCTCCAAACATGACATGGTTAACCCAAAACTTATACTAGTTGTAAATTTTGCTACGCCCTTTTACAACTCATGACGGGAGCGTAGTGATAAGGTGTAAAAGGTTCAACTGGCATTTGTTTTATTTTCATGGACATTAAATAAAGATATCCATGAAATAAAACATTTATTTAGGATACAGATATAGACAGGAAATATAACTTCAAAAGACCTAAATGGAAAGAAACACCGACCTCACATACTCCTTAAAAATGTCGTGTGTTTGTAAGGACAATGTACATACAGAAATAAACATTATGTAAATCTAAGACGTGCAAATTATTTAAAAAAATATCAGTCCGAGGCAAAAAAGTCTCTCAGCATGATGCTACGATATTTTAAGAAAAACAATGAACACCGTAGCGCTGTTACTGTGATGGGGCTCAAATATAATTTAATAACCATACTTAATCAGTTTTAAGGAATTGCTAACCTACTTTTAACCAAGGGTACAACTAGTTCCTAATCCATTTACAGGAGTCCGGAACGTGACTGCCTTACAACACCGCACCCTCAAACGATCCCTTTTCCCACCCCCACCTGAAATAAATTTCCGTCTTTAGTTGCATTTTACGATGCTCTCAAGATTTCTTCCTGTGGGCATTTTAAAATGTTACGTCGAATAGAGGTTTCTTTATGAATATCGTGGTGTCGTAAAAAGATTTTTATTAAGACAACGTGAGGCATCTTCATTTCCTCTCATATAAAATGCCAAGATTTTTTATACAGAATTAAAGTAATATTTTTTTGCGACATTTTACATTTACTTTTAGAAACTTGAATTTTATTTATTTATTTATTTTACTGAATAATGTAGGTACACAAATGTACAGTGGCGAACTTGATGCCATATGGCATTCTGTCAGTTGACTTTGAACATATGAGGACATGATTTAGCATCACCCATATATTGATTGGTATAACTGGCCTACTGCATTAAGTTTCCCTCTGTGCGTTAGTATACTAAAGTATTAAATAAATTGTTATCTGCCTAGACTTCTCCTGTTGAGGAAAGTCTAGGCAGATAACAATTTATTTGGGACGGTTCCTTTTGGTGTTTCTTCTCAGTAGTCAGATGATGAAACACTGACATCGCTTACTATTCTAAAAAAATACTTGTGTGATATCTTTTTTTTATTATTCTTAATTTTTGGATTTTTATACTTGCAAGTCAGTCTGATTAATACCATTATTTCACCGACGTGGGTCCCAATCCCGTGGGAATACAAGGATAAAAAGTAGCTTCTGTGTTAATCCAAGGTGTCACCTAACTCCATACCAAATTTTATTAAACTGCATTCAGTAGTTTTTACGTTTTTTTTACGGTTTTAGACATTTATTTTCTCAAAAGATTTACAATCACTTACAGAGAAAATACAATATTATAACTTATAAATACATGAGGCCGATTTGCGTAGGTAGTGGGTTGGTACAACAAGTCAATAACAAGAATGACATTAGAATTTCGTACTTAACAGTTTTAGTAAACTCGTAAAAGGGTAATTGTAGAAAATAATAGAACTAAGTGCACAACATCTTATGCGCTAATGCGGGTAGGTGTGCATGAGCTGAGGAGTAGTCATAGAAAATACAATACATGTTTATTAAAGCCCATGACACAGTGATATTTTCAACGCGTTTAAAGTAGGCACATGGTTGTTAATGTTATGCTCGTAAATTTATATTTTTATCTTATTAGTAATATGGATGTTCTAATTATAACTAGGTGTACATTGAATTTATATATTTTGATTACTTGAGTTTGTTTAAGTATGTATTTAATTTTAATCCATCCATCTATCCATACTCACAAACTTTCGCGTTTATAATATAAAATAGGATGATAAACGTCTAAACAAAGAGCATGCACCTTTACTATTAGGGTTTGAAAGTATATTATTCATAATTCCAAGTTGTAATTTGTCCAAACCTAATGTGACGAATAATTCCTTTCTCTTTCTGCGTGAACACATTCCATCAAAAAATTATATAGGTACATCGTCTATTACCCCACAGCTATCACACATAGGAGGATGAAGTCTTTCCCGTTAAAAAGAGAAGATATCGTATGAAAGTGCTTGTTAAACTTAATTTTCAGAAATAATTAAACAATATTTAATAAACATATTTTTTTATTTATTAATCATTTACGAATGACAGACTTGAGAACAGAATGACTTAACGCTTTCCGAGGTACGGAGGGTGTCTTCATATTGAATTTATGTCTACACATCCACGGACCGACATCGGCAAGAGTAGCATTACCTTCGATTGCCCAGTGCAGATGTTATCATTTAGCCACAAACCCAATAAAAGAAAAAATATATATAAAGACACTAGTGACTCATTCGAAACACACCCAGCACACGTTTAGCGCATTACCCGCCATATTTTAGTAAGAAGGAAATTACACTAACGCGGTCTGACTTTGCAACAGTTTAGCCATTAGCGATACGAGTCTAAAGGTTACAATAGTGCATAAGTAACGAGGTTGTTAGCTTATCGCGAAGTCGATCGCTTATCGCGAATCTTTAGACTCGACTACACTAACGATTTGTGTAGGAGGAGACTTCCTGTTTATTTCTGCTGATAGTTTATCAGATTATTAAGGTTATATCGAGGGGTAGAAGAAGATAATCCCTATGATAATTTGCTGTCGTTATCATTGGTAGTAATATTGTAGGGGCATCTTCAGTGTTTACCTTTTATCAGTGGAATCAATCAGACAGGTATTTTTTAAAGCAAAGCCAATTTTATGTGACCTTGTAAATGATGCGATAGACTTGAATATTCAAATAGCTTGACAGTGCAATGAAAATGCATTCATTTATTATATTAATATCATTATTATTACAATTATAAGTATGTTTATTAATTGTTTAGTACCCCAAGCCCTGCTTAGCTTGGGACTAGCTGGCGTCGTGATAGTTGTGCAAGACTATTATTATTTCGTAATATAACTAAGATCAGCTAAGTTTTTCTGCCCTTATTGAAGGAAGAAAGAAAAAGAGGAAAAATTACATTTCTTGAAACAAAAACTACGTAAATCTTACATGTCAAAATACAAAAAAAAACAATAGACCAAAAAGATCCTTACCTCAGCACAATGCCCCGATATTTAAAAACATACAATAAATAGCAGCCTTGCTAGATTTGCTAGATTTTTAGAGCTTGCTGTAATACCATGAATGAATGATGCACTTTCTACATAGCCCTCTATATAATAAATATAAGGCATAAAATAATTTTAAAAATATAGAAAGCAAAAAAATAACAGCCAATTATTAAATAAAAATAAAAGAAGTCGGTTACCAAAACAATTTACCAACGCGTCATAACGTCATTTGTCACTAACATAGTCTGTGTGTGGGTAGTCTGTGGTCTATGACGAATCAAACGACGTGGCGACGCGGGTGCAACCGGAGATCCGGCTTTTTAACAGTTAAAGATTTGACGATACAGATTTAATTACAAACAAATAAATTACTAAAGATTGGTAAAATACCGCAGTCTAAAACAAAATGAATATTACTTCTCTCAAGAATTGGGTAAAAAAAATGTGCGAGTGTACTATAACGTTTCTGTGTACGGCTGTGACGAGTACAGACGCCAGCATATACAGCGACCACAAGCTTTCCCAATTAAACATGAACCTTATTGAATTTGTAATAAAGTTGAAAAACTGTCAACGAAATTTGATACATTGGGGTAGCTTGATGTGCTGGCCTCTGTTCGATAGTGTAGTTGATTTGTGTTTGTTACAAAAGGAAGAAAAACTATAAAGAGCACAAATGCAGTGTGTGTGTGTGTGTTTTGTGTGTGTAATAGTAAAGTGAACTGCTGACTCGTTTGCTGAAACATCTGAAATCAACTTCGTCACTAAAACTAACTGCGTGAAAATCCTGGGTAAGTTTTGCTTAATGTCATAGACTTACCTCTATACCCTTCTAGTTTGCTGTTAAAGAACCTAATTTCGGGTTAATCTCCTCTTTTTACAAAAAGGTATAAAAACCATCTGCAGAGGCAACTATACCATTTTAAAACCGGGTGTGTTAAAACTTATCAAACATTCCGGATTCTACAGATCGGATGCCACCATGTGCAAGAAATTTGTTCTTATTGTTTTATTGCAGTTAGGTTTTTGAGGCCATTTTTTTTTTACTTTTTAGTTAGTTATATTTTAGGAATCTACACCTCGAGGCCTTTGTTAAGATACACTATGGCAATTGTTTTAAGAATCGCCCATTTTATTATTACGAATTTTATTTAATCTAGTGTTACGCACACAATGAATACGAATCTAAAGACACCACCGCAGCTAAAATAACTCAAGCCATTTAGGTTACATAGCGTCAAGGAATTCTACATAGATACATAAACACGAAAAACATAACCCTCCTTATTGATCAGTCAGGTAAAAAAAAACCTAAATAATTCAAAAACAACAATCTTTATTTGTTCTACATCCAATTTCACGCATCCCACTTTTTCAGAGACATTAACAACGGTCATCAATGGTCCATAAGCTCGGATTACCGAATGGTCACAATTTGTCTTTGTGTCCACTTGATCCCGCTTGTGGACATCTAAGATAAAGGAGACGAGCTAGTCAATAAATTGGCAATCAGGCCGGACTCCCCGAATCGAATGCTAAGGGGATTGCATCGCAACATGTGCATTGTAGAGGCTCAACGGGGAATTCAATTGGATTTAAACAGATAAACTGCCTCGTTGGTTAGTCGTCACAAGCGCTACTACTGAGCGTGCGTTTTTAGGTTCGATTCACGGGTCGGGTTAATGTTTTTAGGTCAATTTTGTTTGGAAATTCTCAATAGAAAGCTGGAGTTTAGATTTGTGTCTGCTTGGTTGGCACTTAAACATAACTAAAAAAATAGGATTAAAACCAAGATATTTCTTTTTTTTTTAATTGATAGGCACGCGTTTGATCACTATCTCACCTGATGGTAAGCGATGATGTGGTCGAAAAGCAACCTGTTCACTCTTGACTTAAAGCCCCTAGGTTGTAGTTATCAGGAATCACCGACTCGAATGTGTGTTGGAAATTTTAATTAATAATATTGCAACACCAACATTAAAATGTAAATCATTATAGCGGCAATACTCTTCCCTTTCATCTGCGAAACTGGTTCAATACAAATTGAAAATCTACTTATCCGCCATTTTACTTTATCTTTATCTCCCTCGGCATCAACGTACCAGTACTTCATCGGCACCTTTCAACTAACAAAGATACATAATGTAACATCTATAGACCCGTACTGGGATCGTGCGGTAGATTATAGCCTACTCCTTCTTACAGCGCAGAGACCTGTGTCCCAGCTGTGGGAACATTTATAGGCCGTTTATACATATATAGGTAAATCACTGCCTCACCCTTCGGGAAATACTGGCGTGATGTTACAATAAATTTAAAAGATAATACCTATATCATTGATTGCCCACGATGCATCGATAAATATTTACATCTGAACTGCAGACCTCAGGTGCGAGGCGTGTTTGTTTTACAATTATTCTCAAAAATTGTTCAAACGATATTGTTTTTCTTTGTTTTATTGAGCTGTGTGCTTTTACTGATATTGAAAACACTTTATAATAATAATGTTTTATTCACAACCCACATTACAATTGCACTTATTCTGAGGTGTACAATAATTATATAGTGACTTAAACGAGATTGGACATTGAATTACAATATTTTCGTTATATATTATACTGTATGGGGCTTTTATTAGACAAATAAGGTATGGGTAACTAAGCATCCTGACTGTATCTTCAGGGTCAGAAATTAAGTTTGTATTTTTATAAGTTAGTCGCCATCATTATGACTTGGGAATTTAGCGAAGGCATTGTCAACTGCTTGAAATATTTCACAAGTTGTCGTAATCAACTAGGGATAAGAGAGTCGTGTTCTAGTCATTGTAGACGATGGGTAGCAATTTGTCACTACTTACGTTACTTACCCTGTGTGCCCAGAACTAGGTTATTGTGCGACCCAAAACTTTATGGCTATATGAAGTTTCAAGTGGTGACGTAGTTTGTGTTGTTCAAGTTTTGTATACTTTAGGTAAAAGGCAAAATAGCTTTAATCTGCGTTATTGGTTAGCTGCTGTTTATTTCGTTAAACTAATTAATTACGAAGTCGGTCTTGCTTAGAAATGTGACGCAGGCCATCTTGGCAATGGTTGAAGTGTCGTGGTAAATGCATTTGCACTGGATAATATTAATTATTGTCTTGATTTGTTCGGTAATCACATAAAGAAAGAAAGAAAGAAATTACATTTATTGGCAACAGCTGGATACACGCACAGAAAAAACACAATAACAAAAAAAGGGACACAAAAATGGCATGTCTCACGGCTGCGCCAAAAGGTTAATTTACATAGATTGGTTGTACATGATCTTAATGTATTGCTTTCTTGTCTAATTCTAAATAAAGTGTGGTTACACACACATACATAATAATACTAATGATACTTGCTTACACACGCTTCAATGGCATCACATGACAATAACAGAAATAAATCTACCTATTTAATTGCTGATCATGTTTTAGAAAGGGCAAACAATAATTTACGAAAAACAGTTCTCTGGCATTGTTCTCTTCGTATCGTCGTAACAACACAAGATATTTTCTGAAAATTGGCTCTAGACAAAACAACAACATTGTATGAATACACAAAACACGAAACCCATAAAGTGAGGTTATATTTAAAGTTAAAATTACTTCCTGTTGTTGTTAATACAACTCGAGTCCACGTGTGTGAAAACAGAATCGATAACAAAAGTGAAAACAACTGTACAATCGAGATAGCAATGGCATAGCGAACTTTACCTTTGTTCCCAACACTCGTAAACTAAGTTCAGGACGTTAGCTCACCCCTAGTTTGTACTTTCAACAAAAATGGCATCTGAAATGTTGCTTAATTCGTGCTCACCAACATCCGTGAAGGTTTCAAACTCGTTTGTTCAATTTCCAGAGGCAATTTCAGTTGAAACAATGTGCGGTGAATTTTTTTTTATACACGACCAAGCACAGACACAATCATAAAGACTAATGATCGGCCCCGAAGCTTTTAACGAGTTAAATTACTGAACGTACAAAAAACAATTTAGAAACGGTGTCGATCATGTTTTGGGTCATAATATTGAATTTTTGTATACACCGCAAAGGGAGCTTGTTATTGGTTGTTTTTATTTATACCTCTGTATGCCTGCTCTTTTATGTTTATTTCATTAACCACGTTTTTATCAAAGCGATTTTATATTCCCTTAAATTGAATCGGAGGTGTATAGGCTGAATTTAAAATGAACATGACTGGTTAAATACAGTGCCTACCAAAGATAATGCAAACAATTCAGTTACATTTTACATGTAAAATTCTGCTTTATGATTCTATTGTTACAGACAGAAACGAAGTCAAAGAAACGAATCATCTACTAATTAATTGTTAACTGTTGAAATGTTGATTTACATTACATTACAAAATGTTCAACAAATAGTCAGATAAATCGACCGCTTTTACCACCTACCTAAATGTAATTCGTAACATTGCACCTTTTGTATTCTGTGGGAGACGTCACTATCAATTTTAATGGTGGACCAAGATGTGACTATGTGACCACTATTTTTAATGCATTCGTAATGAATGTTATATCAGGCACGGGTTCTGTCTGGCTGTAATGGAAATTGTTTCACATTGAAATTGAATGTATTGAAAATTGAATGATTGTTTTCTTTATTTGCCTCTGCGGCGACTTACTGGCAACTATAAAAAACTTTTCCATGATGTTGACATGTTTGTTCTCTCTGCTGGTAAATTTAAAAACATTATTTTAAAAACATTAATCGGTTAGCACTAGTTAGGGTCACATACCTTGATATATAGAAATGTATTTGAATATGTTTCAAGTTACTATATAATGTATATTTTTGAATAAAAAAAATTCAAACATTCACAACGCTTAGCTCTAAAATATTATTATTAGGAGGAAACTTGTAATGTTTTATATTTAAATCTGTATTTAGTTTAACTTTATAAAAAAAATAGATTTTACATATTAGATTTTAGATTGTAGTTCTATCTTTGTATGATTTGTAAAGCTTGTATTTTTTTTTAATACGTGTTCTGTGGAAAATGTTGTTGGTAACACATTTGCTCATACTTGTATTATTGTTATTTTATATTTTTGTAATGTGTCACTGTTTGTTTTCCCCAATAAATAAAATAAAAAAAATAAAATTTATCTTAAAACGGAGTATAGTTGTTTTACACAATGCCCACAATATGGCATTTTAGGTTTTGTTCATTCATTAGTTATTTTAAGTGGTTGGTCTTTATATTAAGTATACTTAATATACTTTGCCTTACTACTCATACTGCATACCAGGACCGTTCTCAAGTATAATGACATTGCTCCGTCTTCTTTCTTCATCTATTATTATAGAATTGCAACATCAGAAAATTGTTCACAACAGTAGCCATTTAAAAGGTCTAATGATTCACAACTCAACAACGAAAGTCGCAACAGTTAATTGTAATAATTAACAGTTGAGACTTCCGTAGTTTACGGAGTTAAAATCCTCTGTCTAGATTTTAAATTACATTTCTGTAGCCAGACTAAAGAACGGCTTGAAAAAGCCGTTCCGGCCTTTGCGGGCAGGCAATGGAACTAGTTTAAGTCATTAGAGTCGAAGTGACAACGGCTAGGCTCCTGTGAAATGGCTAATTGCGTCGCCCCCTCCCAATTGCGGTCGCGTAATTATACCGGTGCTCCGACACACACAGTAATAAAAGTAACGATTACCGGTGCGCTGAAAAACGGTTACTTTTTGCTGCTTTTAGAAAGTAAATTATCGCAATGCTGAAACGGTGAATAGTCGTGTTTAGTAAGTTCTTGTCTGCTGAAAAGACAAACACCAAAACAGTACAATTTTAGAAAATGCATCTCTCCTTTTGTTACATTTCGATTACGAATGTGCACTTGATTTCATAGTGTAGCCGTGCCATTCAACTCGATTTATTCAATGCAAACAGGAAAACCAGAGCTTACTAATGTCTGTAAATCAAAACTCGATTGCTTTTTTAGGAAAACGCGAGCATTGCAGAAAATAAATAAACAAACTGGAATAACCAACTGTATAGCTGTTGTCAGATTTGTTTTTGATTCGAACAGAACAAGCTTTTGATTGCGTCATTCAATAAGTTTACAAATAACAGAATGCCTGACGGCGCTAGAATTTTCCCATTCAATCGAATTTAATTGGAGTCGTTGGCATCGCACCCTGATTGGACATTTGAAAGTCCGGTCTGTGCCACAGCCAATCACTGCGCTACCCATTTTCCGGTGCCGTGGCTGAACTAATATTAGCTTTAAAGTTGGCTACCGCAGTTACCTGCTCAGTGCTCCTCTTGGGATTGCGTGTTCTATGTTTACCGCAATAAAGTGGCTCACAACTTTACGAGCGACCACACGATCCATAAGAATGGGGTAACTAAAAGCGGATAACCGCTTCCAGTATTCACGCCAGATAGTTAGCACTTCAAAATTCAGGCATGCGCTGGAACAAGTTGTGCCCTAAACTATGTATGTCGGGGGCCAGTTGTGAATAGTTCTGCCAGGTGTAATTCCTGAGAGGTTGTAGTCTGACCTGTTAGCTTTGCTTCCACAAAACTAAGCTGAAGCTTTGTTGCGTTTAAGTTATGCTAAGCGGTTTTGGTCAGTTATGTATTTGTTGAGAGTTTGTGGTGCAAAAAGGTACCTACTATTTAGGTACTTTTCGTTAACATGTGTGCCTTATCTCCCCTATTCGCGCTCTTACACAACATCACGCCCGAACTGGCGTATGCTCGAAATGGTTGGGCAGAGAGGTTCCTATTAGTACACCTACAAGTCCCCTCCTTATATAAAGGCCGAAGTTTTAGAAGTCAGATGGGTAGTTATTCCATGTAAAATACTCAGATAGACTGAAAGCTGACCCCAACATAATTCCAGGTGGAAAAACCCTTTGTTCTACATTGGAATTTCCCAGTTGATGTCAGGATTTGTACCCAGTTACTGGCAATAGGCCTAGCCTTTTCTCAATTATATTATGTTGGTATTGTTGGGATCAGCTTCCAGTCTATCTCAGTATTTTACATCCAACGATGCAGTCGCACGGTATCTGTCACTGGCAATACATTTTAATTTATTCCACTACTTTTACCAGACATAAAGTTAAAAGGATTTTATTCTGAATATAGATTGCAATCGCTCGGGAAACGACCTAACGCAGAAGGAAAAGCTTTATTTTTTATTGCCATCGAAAGCGAATTCTAATCTCGTTTTTCCGTGTCATTTACCAATAGATGGCTTCATTATCGTTCAGAGCGTTCACCTTGACTTTACAACTTTTATTTATAAACCAATGGCTGGTAAAAATCTTAAAATGTATTTTTGTATGATAAAATTTAAAATGTCAAACCTTTTGAGGTTGTACGAATGTTTCAAAGACAAAGTCAATGTTAATTATTGGTCAATCATTATGTAATAAGTACATCGTTTAAAACTTGTATTGTGATAATTAATTAACAGAACTAGAATATTATAATATATATTGTAAATAGAAGTATTATTTCATGCTTTTATCATCTAGGAACTAGATAATGAGTAGTATGCCTTTTCAATAAAGAGTTAGTTGAATTCTGCGCTTTAAAATGGCTTTTAACTGTTTCACGTAAAATCTTCTGCATGGATTTTGATAGAATTATTCAGTAGTAAAACTTTGTTAAGAATAACACAAAGGCACACGTTTATTTTTAACCGACTTCAAAAAAAGGAGGAGGTTCTAAATTCGGTTGTATATATTTTTTTTTTTTGGGTTTGTTACCTCAGTACTCCGTCATTTATAGACCGATTTTCAAAATTCTTTTTTTATTTGATAGGGTATACTAACAGATTGGTCCCATTTGTATCAAAACTCATACCTGATGAGGGATCTTCGAGGAATTGAGGAAACTCCTCAAAAAATATAGGCACACATGCACCGATTTCAACATTTTTAGTAACAAATCAAGCATTTTCATTTAGAAAGTATCATTTGGTGAAGAAAAACTGATGAAGAAGACAGGCAATGGAACTCTTCAACGCATAACAGCAAATTATTCGCGATTGCTATAGTCAGATGTCTATGCTGAGCTTTTGTATTTCCACAACATAACATTACGTCATTCTATTTTAAAAGGGGCCGGCAGAGATGTACAGATTAATGTTTAGAGATAGAAGTACTTTAGCAATTGTTATCCAATTTCAATGATTCTTTCAAGTTTTGAAAGACTTTCTTTACATACAAAGAAACTAAAAATTACAAAATAAAAACTTATTTACAAAAAAAACAACCGACTTCTTAAAAAAAAACTAACAGGTGAAAAATAGCTCCAGTTTCGGAAGTCGGTGGCCAATAATGAACAAAACAAAACCACCAAAGCCACAGACTTCCGAAACTGGAGTTATTTTTCACCTGTTAGTTTTTTTTTAAGAAGTCGGTTTTTTTTTTTAAGATGATATTATTGGTTTAGACTTTATAAATAAAACAAAATTTCTAAATTACCCCATAACATAATTTATTCAAAACTAAACAAGTACCTACTTTAATTAAAATCACTATAGGTTGGATAGAAATGATATTTCTTTTAAAGTATGAAGAAACAAGAACATAAGGACTGGACTGGTAGAAAATGCGTAAGGTATTAAATCAGCTTTTGTTTAGTTTTTTTAACATAAAACATCACGCCTGTAATCCCCGAAGGATTAGGCAGAGACGTACCTGTAGTAAACCCACATTTACTACCGTGTAGTATAAGGGTGAGCAGATAAAAAATTTCTACGCTTGGGGAATCCAGGGTCATGTACTGAACTTAATATGTTGTCTAGATCTATTTTCGCTCCACCCAGTATAGTAAATATTGAAAAGTCGCAGGCAACTGCTAGTATAATATATTATAATACCTACGTTTGCTAACTGTGACCTGCGGCATTGTCCGTGAAATGGGCAAATTAAAAATTCCATTCTAAAATTGGGATTATATTCCATGCATGTTGCGTTTGTCACAGGCAGACGATGTTTTAGCATGTGTTATGTGTATCTTGTTTTTTTACTGTATTTAAAGTTTCATGATTTTCATGTGACTACCTTTTTTAGACCGACTTCAAATGAGGAGGAAGATCATCTGATACGTTCGGTTTTCTTACATGTGATAGAAGTTAAGTAATTTTTTTATAATCTCGATATCGTTTGACCACACCTAGGGTTTATATCATAAACATCACTTGGCAAAAAGTAAGGTGAAGTGAGCGTAAAGTGAACTCTCAACCCCCAGCATTAGTTTGGTATGATAGCTCACTTCTCGTTCACTTGACCTATATTTTCACAAGGTGATGTTTACAGTGTTGCAATGTAGTGCTGCTATTCGTAAGAAAAATCTTTCCATGAACTTCAAGTTGAAGATATCTGTCAGTGTCACCCACCTAGGGATTTTAAAAATGATATTATTACTATTTCAATCGTGAATCGGGATTACCTTAAAAATTGATATGAAATAATTCAAACAGCATTAATAAATTTAGTGTTTAAAAAACTACTTTTCTGATGTCTTAACTTTTCTACTTAAACTGGGTTTTTGGCAATTCATTTCTACGCTCATTTCACCAAGTTTCTACGGAACGATTTTTGTAGAATCAGCTGAGGGAAGTTAAACGTTGATGGGGTTAACGATAGTTCACTCAAAACTTGAAGATAAACCCACTAAAATTTTATGGGCGGGTTTTTCATACTGATTTAAGAATACTGATATAATAATATTCATCTCCTTCCAAATTAATAATACGCGTACTATACGCCTTATTATTAATGATCACCATACGAATCAACATAATGGATTATGTGACCAAATAATGGATTACTCAGTTGATCTTCACTAATAAATTAATCAGTTCACTTGCCCTTAAATATACCGCAATGATTCACACACACCGCACAGAGCTTGGAACTAGACTAGAGACGCCAATACTAATAGGCTATTTAACAAAATTTTAGTTTTTAGTCCCTCATCTAAATAACCAGAAAATATCCGACATATACTTATTTTTTTCTTCTTCAAATTGATGGAAAACTGCTTAGATTAAGCGCATTAAAGTTGAGGAGTGGGGGCTTGTAACGTCATTAGCTAGTACAAACTGTACTGGCTAGTGACGTCATACGACATTTTAACTCGATGCATCGCCGTTATTCTTTGATTACGTGAAAAAAGAAAAAATACGTATACTTTTTGTCAAATAGCCCATTGTATTAGTGTCCACGCAAATTTCACTAAGCGCTAGTTTTAGCTGTCACGGGATATACTTACGTTAATTAGTTACAGGCTGTCACTTTGCGAACAATCACTATGCTTACTGCTTGCTTAAAATGGAAAGTGTTAACAATGCCGCCTCTATCAGCTGATTATCCGTGCTCTGTGATTAACCTCTAGTGCCTCTAATAGAACATATCTCGTTGGTTAATAAATTATTGTTTTGATGAATCAAATAATACTTATAGTTATGAGCAAAAATGTGTGATTACACATTTGGTGAAATTAGAAAGCACTATTGTGATAAGTAAGTTGGAGTCGAAAGATCTTACCGTCACTTGACACATTAGCTCGGAAATTTAACTATTCATAAGATTAAATAAGTTGATGTTTATGGCCCTTTCGATACTACCAATTGCAGTGCCTGGAATATTTATTTATTTATTTAATAATTTAAGCACACAAATGAATTAATGCACAAGTAATTTTCTATCAGTTAACCTTTGGGGTGATGCAAAGACTCTGGTGTAATTCCATAAGAAAAAGTAAAAAATAAAACAAATATTCAAATACAAATTTACATTATAATAAACAATGAAGAATATTTTTTTTAATTATAATACATTTTGAAAATTAAGCCTGCAGAACAAATAATTTCACTATTATAGCACAGTGATTCGCCATCGACAAAACTTTCCCCTGGCAATACTGAACAACAGTTTAAAGAACACAGGTAGGTACAATATGCTCGTTTCACTTAATGAGACGTGGGACTATTCGACAAGACTAAATTGGGGGAAAGTAATTTCGTAAATGGCCACCTAGTGTACACTTCCACACCTGTTTCAATATATTTATTGTTTCTAGTAAATAAATTCGAGCGTTCACCCACGATTTTGTTAGCGTTGTTGTAAAAATATGGACATGAGTGCTTTCCCGTGTAACGCTTAAACAATAATGTGCCGCGATCAATTAAATATCGTTTCTAGTAATTTTTCTAATAGGTACTTGTATTTTACGAAAATATAGCTAGATAGCTTTTTTGTGAATACAATAGCGAGTGCGAAAGTTATCACGTTACAAAATCGAAACTTTAATTAGTAGTCATAGTCATAGTATTTTCTTGATAAGGGATTCTTACAAGTCATATACAGGATTCAATATTTTGCTGATAAACAATTGAAAATAAATTACCTAATTATTTCGGCAGACAAAAGTTATATGAGTACGGGCAACTACAAGATCTCTCTCACTCCTCTTTCGTTCGTCTGACTTTTTTGCCTGTCATCCAGATAGTCTCACAGGCGTGTATGTCCGTCTGGATGTTACACAGCCATTTATTCGAAAGTTATTGGTAATGCGACTAACGAAAGGTATTTACAAGACAGATGTAAGTGGTCACGTCGGGAGGGGACGCCCTAGAAGGACACACATATCCCTTATTGGTAAGGTTCTTCAGAAAGGTCAGGTACGTAGTACTCGCAACCGGCGTGTGTGTATAACAACATGTATGAATGTAAACGAAGCAAAAGAAGTATGTTAGTATCGAGCATATGGCGCTCTGTAGTTTATGTTTACCCCTATGGGAAGGCGTGAGTTTATGTATGTTTGTTATTGGTACTATAACGATAAAATTGGGAAGAATCACGTCCAAATTGTTAGTTACGGAAAACCCACAATTTTCCAGTTACCTTGCAGTCCCATGTAACAGGGGGTGAGCCTGTTGCCATCAATTGTGCACAAATATAGACTCCAGGCTGATACTGGGAAATACTAGACAGAAAAAAATCAATAACTTTTTGCTTGAACGGGGGATTTAACCCAAGACCACATGCTAAGAAGTGGTGCTTGTGACCACTAGACCTTCGCGGCAATTGAGGTATTTAAAAATTACGTGAAAATACTCGAACCGCACTTAAAAGAAACTGTTAAAACAAACTTGACTCTAGAGCCTCGTTTAAAGCATAAAGTAGAGCGCTGCTCAAGAAACAAAGTAACGAAGTCTAGACTACATGCATAGAACAAACCATTACTGCTAGTTCACGACAGAAATGTTCATATTTTCTGAAAACAACATTCCATTGGGTAGACTACTCACATTTTCAATGCTTGCAATATCTCTCCACCACTCAACTACAAAAGGATCTCTGAACGCGCTTTAATACTCTTAAATCCTCGAGCACAGGCTTGCAAGGTGTCATAGCTACTAGTTAAATCAAAGGAAAGGCGTCACACAATTCCAGTCAGTTCCCACCAAGCCGAGGCCCGCTTTGTATCAACATTATGCGACAGTTATTTCAGGCTAGAGAGATCTGGATAGCCCTCCAGTGAATTTCCTGCAAATGAAATGTGGAATCTCGAGCAATAACCGCTTCTACAGTTTTATTTTCCACATTCATTGTAACCAATTTTTATTTCCCGAGGATTAAAATCACACGTTCGTGAAGCGAGTGATAAACCTGTGCTATTTATGCTCTTGTATTTGAGTTGGCTTAGAAAAGCTTTACGCATTGACATTTTAAGGACTCCGGTTTAGACATTTATAAATTAAGCCCCCGAAAAAGGTTGAATCACTGAAAGTATTTACATGTAAAGTGAAAATGCGATTAATCTTGATTCAGAGGATTTTCAAATTTAGGTTATGAACAAGCATTTGCCCGCGGCTCGGTTGATCATGGGTGGAAACAAAGCTGAATTTTTGTTTGCATGACTAGCCTGTTGGTGGGATCGATCCTCACCCAAGACAAATGTTTGTGTGAAGAACACTATCATTTGTTCTGTGTCTGGGTGTAATTAATCCTACTAGTATTATAAACGCGAAAGTTTGTGAGAATGTTTGTTACTCTTTCACGTAAAAACTACAGAATGGATTTTAATAAAATTTGGTATGGAGTTAGCTGACACCCTGGATTAACACATAGACTACTTTTTATCCCTGTATTCCCACGGGAACGGGACCTACGCAGGTGAAACCGCGGGACGCCTGCTAGTTTCTTTACATAGCTAGTAAGCTAGAAAGGATGTAAACTAGTGAGTATTTCTATATAGGCATTACTACAAAAAAACGTCTATCCGAACTTATTAAAAAAATACATAAAATCACGCGTTCTTCCCATGGGGATGAACAAAAACTACAGCAAACCACATCTTACCATCCTTACATACTCGATCTGCTTGGTTTACGTTCATACATACACACAGGCTAATGGGGATTGTATTTATCTAACCTGAATATGTAAAATACATAAGTATTTTACTTAGTTATAAATAGAATAAAATCTTTTACAATATAAAATTTTATTAGTTGTTTAATTTGATTGCTACTCGCCTTGAATAAAAAAGGTCTATTTATGAATATGTCTTGTTTACACAAAACAGTTTTTGTTTTCTTCTAATTTTAAAAACCAATTTGCAAGCTATTTGTTTATGTAACTTTCAACTCAAGAGAGGTACATCCTCGAAAAACATACAGAGAACTAATAATAATTATTTATGGGCGTAAACGAAGCAATAGAAGTATGTAAAAACCATAGTTTAAAATTTGAAACCCATGGGAAAAAAGCGCGAGTTTATTTATGTTTGAATATAACTTTCAACTCGAACTCATACAATGTAACCCGTGAACATAACAGACACACGAACGACTCAACAAAAAATCGAGTTACCAAAAAATTACCACAAAATCCGGGGTATCTGCCTCAATAGGGCGCTAAGCTGAGACTTGACAAGATCAGGGGCGTTTACCCTAAATTTTTGGAGATTATTATTAAAGCTCTGTGGAGGGATAAAATCTGATATCGTTAGGTTTTACGAGTAGCCGTGATTGCTGAGAGCCCCGCCGTTGAATATGAAGCAGCCGATCAACGGATACATTGAGATATTTCAATATCGCTTATAGAATAACAATAGATAAGACCTGCTGCCATTACGGGGGATAAGTAAGCATTATTAAAATTGGCACATTTTGTATTATCGATATGGAAATTAGGAGTGTTCGAGCTAATTAAAATAGGCACTAATTAGTAAAATCCTCGTCTTGTTCGAGGGGAAATAATGACTTACAGGGAGTCGCGATGACAGAATTTATTAAATTAATTAGTCTATATCAAAAGCCGTAAGCCGTAAGCTGTGTTGAAAAGGTACAAAGTGGTAATCATAAAACCAATCTGTTACTTTCTCACTAAAGGACAAATTCCTCTTTTCATATCAAGAAGTCACGAAGTATAATCACGTGTTGACTATTACTGCAGACAACTACATATGAGTTAAAAACGCACACTTGGTATATATTTTCTCAGACTTAAACCCACAGGCTTGTGTTTGAGAGGCGTGATCTAAGCATTGTCTCATATGACATGAACTAAAGTAATCAAAATTAATTAAAACATATTATCAAAACCAGTCATTATTCAACTTCAGGCGTTTCCTCTTTGTTTGATATGGAAATCAAGGTGGTAGGTGGTGTAATGTTATTGGGTTTTTCCCACCTACAATTTTTCATTTTGACCTGGGAGACGGCGTTTGTGCCCTGCGAGAGGTTCGCACCCTTTCATATGACTTTTACATAACTGGCCAAATGTGGGTGTAGATCACATACACAACTACCTAATCCTTCTAGGAATACTGGCGTGATGTTATAATTATAAAATAACCTCGGCTAATTAGCAGCTCTGCTAGTTTTTATGGTGTACAATAAAAAGTATTATATTCTAATATTTTCGGCTTTCGATCGTGACTGACTGGAGACGAGTCAACAACGTCCAGTCCACAAGTAAGTCGTGTAGCGGGCGCGTATAAATTTCGATCCTTCTGTAACCACAGATGATGATTCTTCAGCTATGTCTATGTGGAACTCATTTTAAATAACCTTACCAGACGGTCATGTTTTTAAATGTACTGGTTGGAATACCATACTGGAAACACATGTGCTTATTTATTACATTATATCCATTGATGTTGTCTTACTTAGAATATCAAACTGAAATGGAACTTATTATTTACTGGTTTGTAGTGGACGAGACGTGTAATCTACTATGGATGTTATTTTAGACGTAAATGCGGGGTAGGTGAGGTGTAACCTCAAATACGATACAGGCTGAATGTTGTTTTTAGTAGAGTGAGTTTAGAAATACAATTTCAAAACGATATTTATACGAATGAAATCGATGTGACTAAACCTGTAAACAGATTAGTATCAAACAAATCCTACATCATTTAAGAACTTCTAGCCTCCTTATTCGGTTATGAATTTACCCCCATCGTAAAACAACCGACAACCTTAAAAGACTTAAAAGTAACATATTTTCATATCTAATCTCTGTTCGGCCTGTGACGTACTCCTACGTATAACTCCCGGAAAGCTCAACGCAGCGGAAAAATATTGCCTACAGCACTCGCTCGGCGTTTTTTAAACGTCAGCTCAATTTGCGGGGTATGATAGTCGAGTGATGTGTCTGGCCTATGACAAAAAAGTCAAGAGTCATTCGAAATTGGGCGAGAGGTGTCGGTAGTTTTTTGCGTTTACATCTGTACGCATTGCAGTCCAGTGCAATTTTTTCGGGCATATTGAAATTGTGTGAAGTGAGCTCATACGAGTATTTTTCTTTTTGAATCTAGTGTTGACTTTAGAAAACTACACATCGACGAATACCTCGTATGTTTGAAAAAACATTATTTTTAAATAATTCGTATGAAACTCATGTATTTTGTAATAGGTATGTCACTTCGTAGATGGCACCGATAGTCATATATTGTACCTGCTAACAAAAAAATAAATATGAATTATTAATGTCCCAAAAAAAAAATTGAATTCAATTACTCATATTAAATGTCTATGTCAATGGTTGTCTATTACAAAAAGTAATGCAGTTTAGATGACGTAGTATTAATCCTAAAGCGATAAAATCAAATATAATTACCCTTATCAAGGTAAAGTGTTTACACTGTACGTCACGACTATTGCAATGCATCGTAAAATCATACGACATCACTCTATTTTATATAAATTCAATACACCATATTTCCTATAACCTTTTTTCAACTTAAATTAGCATCGGCTATACCATATGTAAATTAAGTCAAGTTACTATATAATGTCATATAAAAATGAAGTAGGTAGTGTAAACTGAACTTTATGTTGTGTGAGATAAAATATTTTTTTCATAAACATGTGTATTTGTTAACATGACTGGAAGTTAGATTACAAACGAAGAATACTCGGAAATACAACACCATCCAACCGCAACGTCTACCTGTACCTTTATTTTAAACGCAAATTAAAGTCTTAACTTCGTCCAAGGTGTAAAAATTAAACTTGAACTGTAAAGTGGTGTTGTTGAGCTCTGAATGACTTTTGGCACTATTCCATTGCGTTGGAATCGTAATTTGTTCTTCTGAATCGTAACAGTTATGCCGAATAATATCGCTTTTACGTTCAACGTTCATACGTTTTCCGGCAAAATGTATCGGGACTTCCTTAAAATGACCAATCATATCTGTGCCCTACATTTTTGGCAAATAAATTATTTCTGATTTTAAATATTGACCTTAATTTTACATAAAATAAGGTTTAAATTTACACATGCATTGAGTATTCCATAAATATGTAGGTAACATGCGAAAACTCCGTTACTTACCTACATTATAAGATACGAAATATTATTCTTGCTACTCAAAAGGTAATTATGGAGCTTTCCGCATGTTTGATTAAGTACCTTTTAAAAGCTTCTAACGCACTCGCGTTACACCCACAGTTCCATCAGCAGCATGTATTTATAAAATATGTTATTACATAGAGTGTTCTCTCAATTAAAATAATGAAGTGAGACAATATTTAGGTTACCTTCCTAGATATACATACGTGGCATGGAAAAAGGACAAGAAAAAAGCTTTCAAAGTATTTCAGAAATAGACAGAACAAAAATGTCCAATTTCATCAAAGTAGGCCATATACAACATTGCTAGGAATTCAGTTCTTTTTCCTTTCATAAACAGTCAAAAATATACAGCAGCTTTTATGAGATGAGTGGGAAGTAACATGTTTTGCAAACCGTATAAAAGCTTTAATTTCGTCCTATTTAGCTTATTTTAATAGAATACGTGTAGGCTAAGAATAGCGACATTACGTGTGATACCGTGCGTTCTATTAATAAACATTTTGAATATGATTAAAATTATCTTCCCGACCAATTTTAAGAACAGAGACCAATCAATGTTCACTGAAATAAGCATAATTCAATTCAAATGCGCTCTCTAATTTTGTCTTAGGTATCACTGACATCGGTTAAGGAAAAAAACCGTGAGGATATATTGACTTATTTTTTATCTTTTTATAATGTCGTGATGGCCCATAGGTTAAGGCGCCTACCTCTCATGCATGAGGTTGTGGTTCAAATACGGGCATGTACCAATGTGACTTTTTCAATTCACATGTACTTTCTAAGTTCATGTTAGACATCATTGACATCGGTGAAGGAAAACATCGTGAGGAAACCTGGACTTATAGTTAATATAAGTTTGAAATCGCCAATCCGCATTGAGCAAGCGTGGTGATCAATGCTCGAGCCTTCTCTGTATGAAAAGAGGCCTTTGCCCTGCAGTGGGACAGTAACAGGCTGGTATTATTATTTTTTAATAAACTCTGCCCCATAAATATGTATAATTTCTTCTGTCTCAAGAACATTTTGACAGATTAACGAACCACACAACCGATACCCGGTACTTCACAATCGTGATTGCGAACCCCAGACTATCAATCAGGCACAAATCCTGACTCCGGGCTGCTACTGAGAAATTCCGGATGGAAAAACTCAACAACACTGCCCGACCCGAGGATCGAACCTGGGACTCCATGTTCAACAGTAGCGCTTGTGACAACTAGAGACAACAAGGCTGTCGATGTGGCAATATGCAAAATTAGACACAAATATACCTACAATAAATCTCATGGCTAACGACTAAACACCACAAATTTACAAAATGAAAAGAATACGATTACATAAAAAGAACCCTTGAAATATTGAGATTAAATCTGTAACTACTTCTAAGAAAACAAATAAGGTTGATCGGAATAAGGTGAAACAGATTTGCTCCATCAATACACGTGTTTCATAATTTTTGTGTCCATAATCATTGAATGGGTTTATTATGTATTTATATGTCTTGTGCCGTTGTTATTTGATACACGTGCCGACAAAAAAAATATCTAAGACATCTGCCCCCCTAGCCAAGTTACAAACAATTCGTATCTATTCTCTTTCTACAATCGAGAACGCCTCAAATCCCTTTGTTTTGACCACGTGACTTAGCGAAAGATGATAAGTCACGTGGTCAAAACAAAGGGATTGTAGAAAGAGAATAGATACGAATTGTTTGTAACTTGGCTAGGGGGGCTGTTGTTCATATTTTTGAGTCGAAAAGCCTGAACGAACATTATGATAATTTGGTTAGACTATTCTAAACTGTAATACTTAGGTACGTTGGGTTCGGTCTCCAGTCTAATCGGACGTCGCTATTTGACTTCCAAAACCCAGTAACTTGATGAAGCAATACGGTAAACCTTTGGTTAGATTGGTTGTCAGACTTTCAGACAAGTACTGAATTACCCAACAATTAAGGTACCTTTAAATTTCGGTATGACGCCATACCGTTAAATAAGGGTTACGTAAGTAATTCGAGAGCGTTATTTTTTTCAGTAGGGGAATTTTGAGGTGTTGAGTTTGAGGTACCACAATCGTGTAAAGGTTAAATAACGGTATAGCCCAACCTTTATTTATAAAGGTATCGGTATAGCCCAATCTACATTTTAAACCGATACCGGTACATTTTTGGGATATCTATACCATTAAATCTACGAATGACACCGGAAAAAAACTGCTTACCGTGCATTACGAGCCAAGCAGGGATCTTGTGCATGTAATGGATTACCCATACCCATTCATGAACCGGCCTTAGTAAACATAGTACCTTTGCTATACGGTACGGTATTATATAGCACGGTAGTTATAATTTAGCCAATATATCCTAAAACCTAAACGAACATGTAAAATAAAATAAAATAAAAATGTATTTATTTGTACAAAAATATGCATTAGCGCTATTTTACAAGTTTCCTGGTCCCTACACTAGGATTCCCTGTGTTGTGAAAACCAGTCTCTTCATGTCCTTCTAAATAATCTCGAGAGTAGTAGTTTTTCTAATAAATCATTACTTTACTTGATATTTTCACAGTACAGCCAACAAAAACATTAATCAGGAGAGTTTGTTTGTGCCCGTCGGGATATTGTTGTTTTTCTATAGCGACAGTATATACGGGTATTTACCCGAACAACGGATACCCGTCGGGTCCCTTTAATTTCCGGTTGCACTTGTGTCCTGTTTATTCTCGGCTTTTCATCAAATTCTATTTAATAGGACGACAGACGGTCCTTATTGTTTAGATTAAAGTACTTACGTGAGGTTCGTTGAGTTATTACAGTAATAAAATGTCTCTTTTCAGTCATAAATTATAGAAGATTGGATAATTTTGCTGTGAAATATTTTTTTCCTTATTATATTGCTCAATTGGGGTTTTCTTCTGAAACATGTGCCTTGCTAAAAGAAAAGTTTGTTATTTTGGGAATACCTTGGCAAGAAGAGTTAACTATCTCATAATTCCACAATAATTCCACAACATTTTTTTTACACAATGCCATTTAGTCCCAAGTTAAGCTTGAGAGCTTGTGTTATGGGTACTAAATAGCTAATAAACATACTTATATATTTCTAAATACATACATATTATAGATAAATTACACCACACACAGAGCAAATGATCGTGCTCATCACACAAATATTTGTCCTGGTTGGGAATCGAACCCACAACCTCCGGCATAGCAGTCAGGGCCACTAACTACTGGACCAATAGGCCAGTCAAATAATTATAAAATATAAAAAATAAAATGGCAAACTAATATAACACACTCCGCACACACTGCAATATCTTGTCGACATAAATAGTTAGAAATGCTACGATATCTTGATCTGACAAGACTTACAAACTTGATACCTAGTGCTTATCTTACTTACTGAGACATTTGAAGAAAATTTGAAGTACAACATGAACAGCAAATCTGTTAGGTATAATGAGTCCCAAAATATTAATTAATTTCATTTACATCTTAACTCATAAACATGCCAAAGAAAGGAATCGTATACACAAGATTTACTTCTATAGAAAACATAAATTGTATACGTTAAGTAGGTACCTCATTTCTATCCGAGAGCACTAATTAGGTAACGATCGCGCGACTGATTGGGAGCCTCGCAGGTACTCTGAGCCAACAAAGACGTTGAATACCGAAACACTTGAATTGGGGACTCATTAGAGCCTCTTTGAGTCGCTTGTTTGACATAGACGTTGAATTCGCTCTCATTTGCCACTCACAAACGTTGATGACTGCTAAGCTCTCTGAAGAATTGGAACAAGCTCCTTTTTAGATGTCACGGAGGAAAAAAATATTGGAATACTTTTATTGTACCCTTGAAATAATGTTGGGGGATTAGAAGGACGAGATCATTAAGGATTTTGAGTGTAATATTAAAATGTTTTTTCTGTCTGAGACTCTTCAGATAAAATGTAACGAGAAGTCTACTTTGAAATAGAACAACATTTTTACTTAAGGTACGACGAGTACATACTGTATTTATTTAGTTCAAAGAGCATCAAACTAAAGCGATCTCGAGAGGCATTCAGGCGGAATAAGTGGCTTTTCTTAAGCTAGACGCACTTGGGAGTTGAAAGATACTGAAGGTATACTGATGTATTTATGGTTTAGATGCACACACAAACACGCAATGTTAACAACGCTTGATGAACCATGACAGAATTTGTTGAACGTTTGAACATGTTAAACATTTTGAACGAAAACAAAATTACAAATTCACTGTAGGTTTTTGACACAAGAAGCCTACCTAGGTGTACCATACGTTTGTAATAATGGTAAGCTATTAATTTACCTGTCAAATACAATTGAAATACCAACATAGTTTCCAAGCAAGCCAGCAGCGGTTGCGGACTGGCGGCAGACTCAAAAGCAGTCAGAATGTCAGACATATTAATGTCTGGTCCTGATTAATCCTGAATCGCACGGTAATTGGATTTCTGGTACAATTACGAAGCAAGATTACCAAAGCCACCAGTGATTGACACTGGAACCTAATCCCTAACGTTCTCATTTGGTGACACATTGTTCTCAAGTTTAGACAATAGTGTCACGAACGCGAACCTCACTTACACGGAGATTAATGAAGCCCGCAATATTTTATTCTTGTTAATGTAATTTGTTAAGCTGCCGTGTTATCTCGGGACTGTTTTTCGTGTTTTTGTCATTATTTCAGGCACAGACGAATAGTTTTCTTTCTTTTTGTTTAATATTGTGTGCAGTTAAGTGTGAAATATTAATAATAATATTAAATGTACTTGCTATGTGGCTGTCTCTATAAATTCAATTCTATTTAAGACGACGACCATGACGTCGCCTACAAGCACGTGTAATTTTGTATTTGTAATTAGATTATGGCTAAAAACTTCACCTTTGTAAAGATGCTACTACCTGTTTGGTTTACACAATTTCTGCATTTTTTTTCACAAGCTAAAGTAATATAATATAATTGTTTTATTTCAAAAGTATGCTGCTGTCTGTTACGTGAACATAATTTTACAACTTAATCCTCAATTGAATTGTAAGTAAAAGGAGTATGGGTACGTCAATTGTATGGGTGGCTTTTGCCCTGAGTGCAAGCCTTAGTTGGGTCACATAGTAACCTGTATAAAGGTTCACAAAACAAATGTTTTATTGACAGTTAGACATTTCCTACATCCGTATACCACACGCGACAGTTCACTGATCACGTAAACAACTACAATGTGTATTGGTCGTTAGCAGGTAGTAGTCTTGTGCCTAATTACTAATTGTGTTTGTACGTAGGAAGGTGATATCGTTTATTTACTGCGAACATGAGGCTCGGGGGTGTTAAGAGACTTAGTAAATAATACCTGTATTACAGTGGAATAATACTTAAGAGACTTATGCGTGATTACAAAAGTACAGATGACGGAAGCATCAAAGCAGTAAAGTTAGCAATGACGTGTTGATCTCGTACTTATTTGTAACTAGGAGAGTCCTTGGGTTGTTTCTAACAGATCGATTTTAGCGATACGGCCGCCCATTATACACCAACACCACGTGTGTAGCTCTTAATGTATTTTTTTGTAAGTTTTTATGGTGTAAATACCAGCCGGTCGATCCAGTAAAAGTCACGCTGTGAAAACTTGAGTGAAGTGAACTGTCAATGCCTAGCATTAATATGGAATGACAGCTCAATTCGCCCTCACTATGCCTACATTTTCTCGCGGTGATTCGACCAGAATCGCACTGCAGTAGCGAGGGGTCATTTTTCTTAATTTATTTGTAACACCCGTGTACAACTTACCTATGTCTACAAATAAAGATTTCATTTTCATTTTCGTTTTCATTAACAAATAATGAACAGCAGTTTTTGGTGTTATTTTTTATTAGAAAAACAGTAGTTAGTTTAGTAGTAGTAAATAAATAGTAGTAGTAGTAATTTGGTTAATTTAGTGTATTTAGTAGTGTTTGTGTGTCCACAAGTTTTTATGGTGAACATACACCAGCACATCAAGTTACCCCAATGCGTCAAATTTCTTTGATCGTTTTTCAACTTTATGACAAACAGAATAAGGTTCATATTCAATTGGGAAAATTTAACACTTTGGGGTAATTTGATGTGCTGGCGTCTGTACAATAAAGAGTAGGTAATTCTATTCTATTCTTCGATCAATAATAGTATTGATCGAAGATTCTATTCTATTCTAATTATTGATTTCACTTTGGAATTGTGGGCACATACTTGTAGCTACTTTTAGATCCATTGATCTAGAAGTCAACTGGTACACGTGCCAAGTTTTTCGTACGTCCTTAGAATGTTTCGCTTCCTAGTTTGTATTTTTAGGCGTACTGCCATTAGCTTAGTAATAAATAAAAAATAAACCAAAAAGGTTGAAGTGAAGTGGTAGTTGGCACTGAATAGGGCATAATGGAAAACCTCTGTCAGTTGCCACTGAGATTGTTATTTATGGATATTGATAGCAGCCAGTTTCTCTTTTTTTAATTTACGTAAGAAAAATAGGCTGCGAAATTACTTTTTTAAACCCTTTTGTTACTATTTTTGTGTTCGATGTTCAAATCCTTTTCGGCTTTAGAGATTGACAGCACCATTACTAATTCTGAAGTGGTTGAACCGCTGTTTTTTTACTTGCTTTGTAGACTGATGAGAGTCGCACCAACGAAAATAATCTCTTTAAAAATTAAACTATTTGAAACCCTTGGATTTCCAGTGACAGTTCAGCATGGCTTTTTCGATTTTTTGCCGAATGAAGTATAATTTTGGAGACTGTTTTGCAATGCCGGGATGTAAATACTGCATTTTCGGTTTAAATCACTTTATGGTCTTTAGGAAGGTCAAGTAGGTAGGTACTCAATACTCAATAATTATTGCGTTTTACAAAGTACATAATTGGTCTTAAGATTCTAATGGTACTGCATCTTTATGGACCTTGTCGGGCACAGCAAAAATTTAGAAGAGAAGAAGACTAATACAGCAGTAACTTATTTTCTAAAATCTTATTATCTTATTTTAAAAGAGTAAGCAAGTACTAACACTGCAATATTTATAATGTGTTATATATACCTATTATGTACGAGGTATATAAACGCAATCGATATCAATGACCAGAATGTTGATACATTCTGGTCATTGATATCGATTGCGTTTATATACCAAGGTAATTAATCAAAATGGGTAAGTAGTTCACGGATCTTTGCGGTTAGAGTCCCATAGTTTCTGCCGTATCCTGCCGAAAACGGGGCGTGAGTTTTTTGTATGTAATACTTTATTTTTCAATAGCACTTTGCTTGCGACTTCATCCACGTAAATTTTATACATTGCCCTTTAAATTGTGACATTCCCTCGAGCTCTTTCTAGTTTTGAACTACCCATGTTACTTATTTCGGTTAAGAAGTTTTTAAGTTAAATCCCCACAAATTAACAAACAAATCTTTCTCTTCATAATACTATTCTAGAAGTATAGATATGGATAGAAGTAGCGATAAGAACTTCAATAACCGTTTGCTTAAAATCGGGTACATAAGTGATGGAAGTGTTGGAGATAGAATTTAAGAATATTTTGTTTTAAATTCTTTCCTTTGAGTCTACTAAATGTAACTAGTTTGGCTGAACCAGACTAAACATTCATACTTTTTTGTGCCGCCTGCCAAGAAGATAACTTTAATTTATATGGCAGTTATTATCATCTGGACAGCAATAACCCACAATTGTTAAAGTTTGGAAAAAAGGACAACACGACCACAAAAGCAGCTCAAGGCAAAAAGTTTTACCCAAATTGGGGTCTCACCCAAACCTACCTCCAGATTGTAAGTTACTGCGTCAGAAAAAATAAAACCTAACGTTTTGTGACTACATAAACCTGAAGAAACGACCGTATAGATTTTGGACCTCAATATTTTTTACGTCGGTACGTGTTGTGTATTGAAAATGTGTATTTTTAGTACAATCTGGGGTTGAAAGAAATATGTTGTGAAAGCTATTGTGTCAGTAAGTAACTGGTCTTTAAGTTGTCACGGCAGTGTACTTACATTACGAAACATATTTTCCTCATGGGAAGCTGAAACGAAGGGTCTCCTTTTGCCATGATCCTTTTAAGGGTTCTGTGCTAAAATAGTAAAAAGAAACCCATTCTTGTTTGTAGCGTACGACTCTCAATTGATAGGACCTATACTCCATGTACAATAAAATTAGACAAAAGTTAAAAAAGGTTATTTTTAATGCACGCTTTGTAACGAAAGTACAATAAGCATGTTACAATTACGATACACGCCGAATTTATTATTATCTATTTTCACTGCAGCTGTTACACTTAGTTGTAACCATTTCTACAATTTATTTTAAGACATTGTGTGGATTTCATTTAATTACATTATTTCATTTTAGTTCAAAATTGTGGGAGAGGTAGGTAGACCAACCAAGCAAGAAAATCTTATATATAAAATTCTCGTGTCACAATGTTCGTTCCCATACTCCTCCGAAACGGCTTGACCGATTCTCATGAAATTTTTTTATGCATATTCGGTAAGCCTGAGAATCGGCTACTATCTATTTTTCTAACCTGTAAGTGATAAGGGGTGTTCAAGCCAAATTTTTTTTTTTTATTTTTTTGATAATTTTTATTTTTTTTTATTTTTTTATTATGCGGAATCAAGAAATACATACAACTCGAAATTTGCACCTTTTTATCACCGACCCTTGCTTTTTAATAGTCATAGCAGAACTTTTAATGACTTTTTGAAATATCACGAGGAGAGGGAAGAGGAAGGAGAGTGGGAGAGAGAGAGGGGGAGGGGAGTTAGAGTGGGGATCGTGAGAGGGGGAGGGGGAAATTCTGAGGGGGGGCAGGGGCAGCGGGAGGGATGGTGAAGGGAGCAGTGGGAGGTATGGGTAGGGGAGTGGGGGAGGGATGGGGAGTGGTAGGGGAAGGGTGAGGTGAGAGGGGAAGGGAAAGGGGGAGGGTAAGAGGCAAGAGCCGGGTGGGGGAGGGAGGGGAAAGTAAGGGAGGGGTGAGGGGAGGGGTGAGGGGAGGGGCGTGGGAGGTGTGGGGGAGAGGGAGGGAGAGGGGGAGAGGAGTTGATAAAAAATGCTATGCAATAGCTTTACCGCAGCAGTCTCCGAGTGCATTTTCTCTTTTTTTTTAACCATTCAATCACAATGTGCCACAGCGAAGCGTGGCAGGGTACAGCTAGTCTATATATATAAAAGAAAGTCGTGTTAGTTACTTCGCTTATAACTCAAGAACGGCTGAACCGATTGAGCTGAAAATTGGCAGGGAGGTAGTTTAGAGCCAGGAGAAGGACAAAGGATACTTTTTATCCCGTTCGACATCATAAAAATAAATATCAAGAATATCGGTTGTCTCAAACATTTTTCAAACGCAGCGCCATCTTGGATGACATGACAGGAGTCAAACTTCCCAGTTCATTATCAGGTGACAATTTGAAATTGACAAGTCCTAAGCTAAACCCAAGAAGGTAAGGCTGTCAATTTATAATACGCACCTACGTTCTGAAATTTATTTTGTTACTAAACTAAGAGGTTTTATGTAGCATAAAAAAGTCTTAAATTTCAGAAATCAATTTACGTAATTAACAATGACGACAGAGACGAACTTTAATAATTCTTTGCAAATAGAACTTATTTTACTGTTAGGACTTTAATTAAAGTAGACCGGGAAAACTATAGGTATAAATTGTATGTTACATAGAGGCAATAGTACAGATTAAAATTATGAATTTAGTATTTTTTAAATCAATGCATTTTAGTAAGGTAGTTAGGTTAGATAGTTGGGTTAGCTATAGGATAAGTATGGCCAGTTAGGTTAGGTTATATATACATGTTGTAATTTTAATTCTAACGAATACAAAATGTTAAAATAAGATCACAGTAGAGACTCGCTACATAAAAAGTAGTAGTAGTTATTATTGGTTTGGATCTATTTGTTGTCGTCTTATTGAACGTATGTAGGTATATCTAATACAAAAAAAATGATAAGAGCAATAAATTAACTCTAAGGCACAACGAAGTTTGCCGGGGCAGCTAGTTATTAATAAAAATATGTGTGTTGGTGGAGAAAAAACAGTGTATTATACGAAGAGATTTAAAATACTATAGAGCGGGCATGTCAAGGAAATGTCATAGAAAAACTTTGATCCCATGTCTCAGTAACGCCATCTAGAAGAATATATGAATATTGGAGCGGCAGCGGACTAAAAAAAACTCATAGACTTGTGTCCAAGCAGGACACAAGTTTTTGACGAAAATTTTGATTGTGATGTCCGGTCTATAGGTATTGAATGTCTTTGGTATTATAGAAGAAAAAATAGGTGACAGCTTTGTAAAAAATATTTAAAACTAATAGAACTTACAAAACTGGCCAGTACTTTGATTAGTACATGGTAAGGAGGTTTCAACAAAAAATACAGCGTCAATGATAAAATCCTAAAAGAGGCAGGGATGAACAACACATGGACACGTTCTTCGTTTCTTTTCTTTTCTTCTAAATTTGAAATTAAACTATTTGGAGAAAAATTGTTTTAACTTATATTTAAAGTAAGATGTACTTCATTAATCTACGGGCCTCTTTTTTTAATGCAGTATAAATATACAATAATTATTAATAATAAGTGTCCACACAACAAACGAAACTACTAAAAAAACTTTGCCATTTTGTAGTATAATACGAATCGTATTGTAACTTAAGATGATTATCTTAAGTTACAATACGATTCGTATTATGACTTCTTTCATGTGATAACGCAGTATAGTGACTAATAATGAAAAATTCATAAATATATTATTTGAAATATATTAATATGTTGTCGTTAATGAGCCTCTGCTAGGCTCATAAACGAAAACATATAATTATTTTTAAGAACAAACACAGTTTAATTGCAACCAAAACCATTTGAAAACTAACTTACTTTTGCGGTCACAGAAGAATATTTCAAAACCAAGTTTGGAAATCGAAGTGTATTTTCTTACTTAAGGACGCAGCCCTAGGCTAGTCCAAATCGCTTGTCGCCACCTTTTGTGCATAAGGAAAGAGCATTAAAACAGCTTTTGCCAGTAACGGTGGAGACCAAAGAACGTTTGTTTAAGCAGTCAGCTCCGCCACCAACGTTGCTGAGTGGCTAATCTCTGGATCACAACATTAGCTAAACAATAATGGCATAACAAACAAGGAGGAACAGACACAACCTAATCCCGTGAATAATCTTGATTACTTTGTGTAAAATATACAATGGAGCCGATTCCCTTGTTTTTAACTTAGGTTTTTCCTTTCTTTCTAAACAAAATCGACTGGTCTTTTGGTCTAGTGGTTAACGGCCCTAACTGCTATGCCGGAGGTCGTGGGTTCGATTCCCACCCAAGACAAATGTTTGTGTGATGAGCACGATCATTTGTCTTTTGTCTGGGAGTAATTTATCTATGATTAGCAGACGTCCCGCGGTTTCACCCGCGTAGGTCCCGTTCCCTTGAGAATATAGGGCAAAAAAATTAACCTATGTGTTAATCCAGGGTCTCGGCTAACTCCATACCAAATTTTATTAAAATTCATTCAGTAGTTTTTACGTGAAAGAGTAACAAACATCCTCACAAACTTTCGCGTTTATAATATTAGTGGGATATGTATGTATTTAGACGTAAGTATGTTTATCAGTTGGTTAGTACCCATAACGAAACCTCCGCTTAGCTTGGGACTAGACGGCGTTGTGTGAAAGTTGTGGAAAATTATTATTTTTATTAATATCATAATATCTCATCTGTATTCCCTTGAATGGTTAGTTAGAGGTGTGCTTATAGTAGACCCACATGACGGCTGTTTTGTTTAAGCTTCTTATAAGTAGTGGCGAGCCTATTGCCATTATCTCAACAGGTGGAAAAACCAGAATTCAATACTCAGTTCTTTATTTACCATAGTAAGTTAATAGTTGGTGGGAAAAATAATATTAGATAAAATTATGGACCCTGTCGGACACGGCTTAGGTCAACTAAGAGAGAGGAGGAAGAGCACTAGTGTGAATTTTATAGGTGCTATTAAATAGCTTTCAAGTTGCTCATAATTTATCATAATTTATTGATAACGATGTTATTTTTATTAAATTTTTTATTATTTCGGGTAATTTATTACTTATAGATTTTTATGGACATGACATTGGTACTATTGGAGTGCATTTTTCGTCGCAATGTCACGAACCTAATCATATTTTGTCCAACCTTTTAATCTAGCCCAGGACCACATGCTAAGCAGTAGCTTTTTGGGGTGCCTGGCAGTTTTACTTGTCAAAGACATGTCATTTCTCTGGTTTTATTGAAGATTTTCTTTTTTTGTGTGAAAGTAATTATAAAAATAAAAATACGAATTGTGGGTTTTCATCAAAGTGTAGTAAAGTGTAATATTTCCACAAATTGTCAGATAAATAGACCAATTTGAATCACGAGGTCAACCGCTTTTAAAATTGGACCTATCTAAATGCAATTCGTTCTATTGTACTCTTTGTATTTTGTGGTAAATGTCACTATCAATGTTAATAGTGGACCATGATGTGACTATGTGACCGCCATTTTGAATGTGTTCGTAAATGTTACTTATGGTACGTGTTGTCGTGTATTGAATAACTATATTGGAATCGTTTCAAATAAAAGTATATTGTACGTACATGTCTGACATTTGACTGGCCTGTTGGTCTAGTAGTTAGTGACCCTGACTGCTATGCCGGAGCTCGTGGGTTCGATTGCCACCCTGGACAAATGTCTGTGTGATGAGCACGATCATTAGTTCTGTGTGTGGGTGTAATTTATCTATATTATGTATATATTTAGAAATATATAGGTATGTTTATCATCTGCCTCGTTGGTCTAGTGGTCGCAAGCTGCTGAGCATGAGGTCCAGGGTTCGATCCCCGGGTCGGGTAAAGTGTCATTGAGTTTTTCCATCTGGGATTTCTCAGTAGCAGCCTGGAGTCTGGGTTTGTGCCCGATTGATGGTAATAGGCTCGCCCCCTATTACATGGGATTTAAACATAACTGGCGAAATGTGGGTGTACTACCAGGTACGCCTCTGCCTAGCCCTTCGGGGATTACAGGCGTGATGTTATGTTTATGTTTATGTTATGTTTATCAGCTGTTTAGTACCCATAACACAAGCTCTCAAGCTTAACTTGGGACTAAATGGCGTTGTGTGAAAAAGTTGTGTAATATTTATTTATTTATGTCTGCGCATATAAGCATGTCATTGTAAAGAGGAATGAGATTTGACATCTGTCAGTCTAGGGGCGAGCCGATGGTCAGCGCGGCCATTTTGAATGTCCGCGTCATTGTGATTTAAACGACAACGGCAAGCGCATCACGTACTTACCTATATCCAAAGACATAGTCTTTTAAATCTCTTTGCCTATATCAAAACAGATGGACTGGAAGGATGGAGGTTTCCTAATTACTAGTGAATATAATTTTAGTGAGATTATGTAAGGAAGATAATTTGTGTCATCATTTACTTTTGATTGTGACTCAAGCGATTATTTGTTGGTTCACCTACATTACTACTTATTGAAGAAATGGCTGATCCTGATGATAACGGGCATTTTATACATATTACTATACTACATTGTATTACTGTAGGTATTTATATTTCATGTGTCTGTGCCAACAATCACATTGTGTCCACCAATAACTAGTATGTGTGGTGTAAACTGTTATTATAAATTGGTAATAAATAAATTACACATTATTACCGTCCACCGAGTAATTATTTTAGGCTTATTATGCACAAAATACCTAGAAGGTCTGGCTGGAAATTATTTTATTATTATCGCTGGTTTTTCATTTCTCCTGACCCTTTTTTTGACAAATAAACGCAAGGTATTATTACAACCCGTATAAACTTCAGATTTACGATATATTTTTTGGGCTTTCAGATTCGTTTAACTTTATCCCGTATGAATAAACGAAGAGGCGAGAGATTACATCTTATCTAGATCAGTCTATGATTTTTATAAAATAAAATCTACATGTGTAATCTATAGGTACCTACTCAATATTTACGTAGCACTAAATTGAACTCGCGACAGATAACGTATTTTACAGAAGCAGTTAACTTTACGACTTTGTTAAATATGTACTGTGGTCTTGTTCAGTTATATCGCCCACGAAGTTATCTCATTTACCACGCAATTTGTGGTTTCATTATTGCTTTCAAATTAGATTTGATTTTACAGTCAGTGTTGAATTATGCCTTATGTTTGTACGAACTTAACAAATACCTTCAAAATTGCTGGTTATACAATACCGTCTATTTGCACGAGGTATATTAGTCGATTATGAATAAAATTAGTTGAATTGATGATATTTTTCTCTGTTTATTATGGAATTTATTTAATTTTCAGCAAGACAATATTATTCAATTGAATAATCATTGATTATTTTGGCAATTTGCTGCATTACACTAAATGCATCTTCTACATGTGCATATTTTTCGCATCCATGTCTTAAAGAAAATACCAAGATCAATCAATGACAAAAAAATACTTCACGAAATTTGGATTGAAAAAAAATCCACAGTAGGTATATAACTTTTGTTTATTGTCATGAACAACTTAATAAGAGATTTGTTGTTTGTTTTTGTGACACAAAATTAACTAGGTTTGTTATCTAAATCGACCACTTTACCCCCTATAGACATACACCTAATACCTTTTTTTCAAATAGGATCAGAGTCTTTTCATAGCCCTTAATATACCTGTTCTTTTAGTCAAGACGCATACTTTAAAAGTAAGAAAGGTCCAGTCTTGCTTATAAATTATGTGTAAGTTTGTGTTGCGAACAGTAGTTTTCTCTTTAACTTTAGGAACTTCAAGTAAAGTTAGTAGACACAAAAATGGCAGGTTAAAAAAACAATATTTAAAAAGTTTCTTCTGACTATTTAATGTTACAGACAGTATAAAATATTCCCCAAGCGGCATTTTATTTAAAAACTGCTCAAACTTTGTAAAACAAGATTACATAAAATAATGTGGTACATTTCAGCCTACTAGCCAAATGTAAGTGGTATGGTATCCATATTTTACGGCAGGATACGGGCGCAGTCGAGCTGCGGTTTCACTGCACCACGTTACAGGTGTGTCACTGTTTTAATCTCCTAATGGCCATCCTTACTGTACTCGTAACCAATGGATGCGTTTACATTTGTGTAGAATTCTTAGTTTCTTTTTGCAAAAACGAATGGTTTTTTACTAATAATGTTTTCGACAATTTTATCTCGTGGACCTTTTAAACAAATTGGTGCTTTTCTATTCTGTACAATGAGTATAATTTCTCTTTTAAGTATGAACGCAAAAACATGCATTTAAGCATGACTCTTTCACTAATCAATAATGGTTTACTCAGTCAACTGTTGAATAGTAATGTATGAAAATAACTTGAATACGTATTTTACTTTTCTATTTTTTCACATTGTTTATAGGTAAACTATAATGTAAATGTTCCCCTCTGATTTTGCTATAGATTTGACTGTAGTATTCGAAAAGTGCGATCTATTTTACGAACGCTAAATATTGCGCTGTGAATTTATGAGACGACAAAAGTTAAAATAAAAGGTTCCGATTGACGGATTGTGGAATGCTTTCGACATTCGATAAAATATGTGTTTTTGTACAGATTTTTGGAGGGAATGTTTTCGGTGTACATACCTACATAGGCATTTGCAGA
Organism: Euplexia lucipara; assembly: GCA_921972225.1. Classification (NCBI taxonomy): domain Eukaryota; kingdom Metazoa; phylum Arthropoda; class Insecta; order Lepidoptera; family Noctuidae; genus Euplexia; species Euplexia lucipara. The sequence goes on along the minus strand of OV179152.1, from coordinate 14,022,580 downwards.
TCAGAAATTTATTTCAAGCTTCTCTAGGAATCTCTACAACATATCATCTTTAATAATACTAGAAATTATTACTTGATAGCCCAGGTCTTCACCCATGGTGAAGAGAACTTTGAAAGAAAGAAACCGATATTTTATACCTACCCAGAAATGTTGACTCAGTTCCAAACTCAAAAATTCCTCTTCTATTAACAAATTTAATTCTCAGAATTAAAACCGTGGTGATCTGATTAAACTTGTATAAACATTGAGAAAGCAAAGATTTTTCCGTGTGAAGGCTCTTTGCGCAACTAACTTGGATCTCTCATATACTTTTTTTACGAAGATAAGGAAAATTAAATCTACGAAGACATTTAAATCACGGCGTGACTACAACTTAGATAGGGACTATCACAGCCATTATCTCTTAAATCTGTTTTACGAGAGAACCTTATTCGTGAAAGTTCTATACTGTTGAAGCTCTAAAACGCATTGTGGATTTCACTCAGCGCTGCAGCGCATGCAGCGTGCGCTAAAACGTTTGTAATTAAAAAAAGGTGAATGTTCTGACTCCTTTTTGCGAGATTACGAGATTTTATTACGAAAGTACTGTTTTTGTTTGTGTTTTATACTTTGTACTTACGTTTTGAGTCCGGGACAGTAATTTTTGTGCTTATATTTTGAGTTCGGTAGGGACAGTAATTTTTTTGCCAAATAATGGAATTAATATTAGAGCTCCTTGTTAATTGAATCAGGGAAGTACTGTAAGCATAAAAGTTTTAATTGACGTGACCGATCCCTGCAAATATTTAAGAAGTTAGTGTCAAACACTATTTTATATTTCGATTTAGAATACGCAGCAAGGTTGGCTAACAGTAGTTGGTTTGCGTTTTATATCATTAAAGTGGTTTCTCAAGAGAGCTGAGCTTTTTGTATATTTGTGCTACAAAGGTTTGCCGTAATATGCGAATATGCGAGTCAGTCTGTTACTGGCCCACTGCAGGGCAACGTCCTCTTAAAAGAGAAGGTACACTTATATTAATTAGAAGTTCAGGTGTCCAAACCATGTTTACATGCCCGACGTCAGTGATGTGTGAGATAAACTTAAGCAAAGGAGCGCACATTACATTTAACATTACATTGCATCTAATGAATGCATATTCGTAGCAGCAGTAGTAGATATTCTGAAATAATCATCCCGTGAAAATATAGGTGAAGTAAAGACAAAGTGAGCTGTCATCTCATACTAATGTAAAAGATCGACAATTGACTTCACGTTGGCTTAACCCAATTTGCGCGGAGGTTTTCTTATCACTACGTATCGTTCAGCAGGCTATCTGATTGATATCTCAACCTGGGCAGGCCGTAGTAAAAAAGTTCATTAATAATTACCATTGGTAGGTCTAGATCTAGGGTAGGTTGGTAAACTAAATGAAAAGAAATGCTAAGTACTTTATGAACAGAGACTAGCACACCAAGTTACCCCAATATGTAAATTTCATCGAAAGTTTTTCAACTTTATTGCAAATAAAATAAGGCTCATATTCAATTGAAAAAAAAATAGCAGTTTGGGGTAAGTTTATGTGCTGGCGTCTGTACTTATTACGTAATTTACACAGCGCAATTAATGTCGTGCGCTTAGAACATGACAAAACAAAAGAACTAAAAAGTGTTAAATGCAGGTCTCAGTTCTGTAGTCCGAACATGTGAAAAATAGAGAGTTTATAAAATTAAACAGGAAAATTAACTGCATTTAACAATCAATTTACAAATCTAAATCATTAAAGCCATTTCAGTTTTAGTGTTTAGAATAATACAAAGCATTTTCCACGATTCCTATAACGTTAAAATTCCGTATTACGTCATAATAACATGAATTTGAGCACTTGATGGGATTCCAATTTGGAACAAATGCGAGCTCGACAATGTTCGCTCTGTACCTATGTAATTTACTGAGCCGTAACGGGATTCAGCTTTTAAGTTAATGTATGTACTAATTGTTGTACCTAATGTTTGCTCGTGTTATAGTAATTAAGTAATTAACAGCACGTATATAATAAACATACATGTTTTTGGCATGTTCATGAACACTCGTTTAAATAATTACGTTGAGCTTATTATTTTGATCTAAAATAAATAAAGAGTGGTCTCATGAGCGAATGCGTTTGTATTTATTTATTTGATGAGTGTTCAAATTAAACGTATGGAATGTACATTTAACTATAAATTGTTATTGAGTTGCATTGTCTTTACTGTTAGCGTCTGATTTGTGTATAGATTTATAATTGTATTTGACTGGCCTGTTGGTCTATCTAACTGATACCCACCCAAGACATATATATGTGATGTGCACGATCATTTGTTCTGTCTGAGGTCTGGGTGTAATTTATTTGTAATATTACTATTATGAATGTAATCCTACTAATATTATAAATGCGAAAGTTTGTAAGGATGGATGGATGGATGAATGTTTGTTACTCTTTCACGTAAAAACTACTGAATGGATTTTCATAAAATTTTGTGTGGAGTTAGCTGACACCCTGGATTTACACATAGGCTACTTTTTATCCCTGTATTCCCACGAAAACAGGACCTACGCGGGTAAAACCTCGGGACGTCTGCTAGTTATTTATTTCTAAATAAACTGTATGTTTTGCAATTGTCTAGTACCCATAGCACAAGTTCTGCTTTGTTTGGGACTATGTATTACGTTATGTAAAAGTTGTGGAATCTTTATTATTATTATTATTAAATTAGCTGCAAGAATGGCTAATTAATAAAATTACGGGACGATCGAAGGTTTAACTACGCTTGCCAAATGGATGGGTAGTAAATGATAAGCCATGGCCCCTCTGTGCCAGCATGTTATTCTGTAAGATGGTCCCGGCTGTCATAATATGTGGATCTGTGACAATCCTCACGAGTAGTCATATACCCGAAAGCCTGACCACCAGTTTAACCATGAGAAATCGTGTTGATGTCCCTTTCATCCTAAATGTTACAAGAAAAACTAAGTAATGACATGGCTTAACATTGCCTGCCCAGGCATTTTTTTTGGTAATGTGGGTTGCACATTAACAGTAGGTAGTCTTGTTTACCCCTCCGACTAAGCTGCTTGTGTCTAAAATGGATTCACGTCAATCGACACGACTGCTCGAACGCAGCCGACGCCTTAGCCATTGGGTTATCACCGCTTGAAATTGTTAAAACAAAGCCCAGTCCGCGCCCTGACAAGTTTCTTTTCAACTTAATTTCACCAAAACACACCCACAAACAGAAAGTAGTATAAACTGTTATTACTTCGGTAATAGAGTTTGGTATTGGAAAACTTCAATGTGTTTGTTGCTGCGTAGGCATCTTCGGAGAAAAGTTTTTCAAACAATTTTTTTTTGCGAAATTTCTTGTTGTAAAATATTAAACTTTTTTTCTATTAAAACTTTCATAAAATTCTTAAAACAACAATTCTTTAAACAGTTCTCTTTTGTTTGAATCTCAATGATTGTGTTACTAAAGGACTTTGTATGAGATTGGATACTTATTTGTCTATAGTAAAACTTGTAGGCCATTTTTGAAATCTAACACTACAAACTTCAAGTTGTACTTCAACCTACTAAGTTACAAACGTATCTTTAAATTTAATTCTTTCGTTAGAAATTTATCCAAGTTCCTTTCTAATGTCATATTTAATGTCGTATTTATGTGGTCGCAGCAGGTCTCCTGAATTATCCAATACCTATATTGGATAATCTAGGAGATCCACGCTCCTTTCTTCTATACATTTAACTGTAAACTAAAAACCTACCATTTAGAATGTTATTAACCCTCAAAAAAAGACAATGAGCAGAAGTGGTCCAAATTTCCACCACTATTGAGGGTTATGTAAGCTTAAAGTCGACTAAATACCATACAATTTTGATTACTAGGTGAAAAAAATATATTCACTCAGAAAAAAGTTATGACTGTTTTAAAAATACGTATTTTTAGTTATTTAACCGTTAATTTTTTTCGCACATAGCCACATTTTAAGCAGTAAAAACATGGTAGCAATGATGACGCATTCCCCCTGTTCTGTAATGCGCTCAAATCGTCTGCAAAGTATACAATGATAACCTTAGCGCACCTACCCATATAAAAATGTAATCGGAACGGTTCGCAATCGTGCTAAAAGTATTTTTTAATATTTTTGCATTTCGGAACCCGGGGATTGCTAGCGTCGACTCGTAGATGGAGATAGCATTAGTTTTGTCCCTTTCGCACTTAGGAAGCAATACGGTATACGCTGCGCCGACGACGTTGAAATAAAACTGGTTTTTACCTAACTACCTGACCCAATCAACACATGTGTCCCACGCAGTCGTTCGTTTGCTTGCTTTCGGTGCGTACTGTGCATTTTCTGGTTATATTTTCCCTGCGACTTTTGTGTACTTGATTTCTTCTGATTCTCTACTTTCGACCACGGCTATATCTCATCGGACTTTTTGTTATTGCTTTGTGTATCTGTGACAATGGAAGCGGAAAGAAGAAACTGCATATGTTGCAATTATTCATTGTTTCAAAGAAGAAACTATCAGTTGCTTCAACCGTTTCTGGATAATCACCCAGGAACTGCAGAGCATATTCAAGGACTTTTAGCACCTCGACAGGTTAGTACATGCATATGTGTATTTTATTTCAAATGCCGTGCCCCGACTCCATTTGAGATTGTCGGAAGGCGTGAACAATAAGATTACTTGTAACGAAAGATCCCTAGAAAAACCTTTTTGAAGCGAAATATTTTGGACGTTTTCAGTCTTGATCCATTTTTGTTACTATTGTTTGTCAATTAATCAATATTTTAGTATCGGTAGTAACGTCATGTTTTAATCATCATTACCGTTTTTTGTTTTGAATACATAAGTACATAACATAGATAATATATCCAGACGTGGGATGGCGTGAACAAAAAGATTACTTGTAACACTTTTGTTAAGTTAGTTAATCAATATTTTATTATCGGTAGTTACGTCATGTTTTAATCATTCTTACCGTTTCTTGTTTTGTTTTGAATACATACTTATACAGGATGAATTTTTAGTCACCGTCCAAATTTTGATATATTAATCTTTGGCAAAAATCATTGAATACGTGTTTTTTCTTTTAGTATCACTCAATACAAAAATATTGAGATATCACTTCACAAAGTTATCTATAAAAAGTTTATGTTTCTGGACACTGCCGCGCCGTGCGTACGCGCTAGGTGAAGCTACGCGAGCCGGGCCGCCCCGCGCGCCGCGCGCCGCCGGAATTCATTGATAACACAATACAAACAAAGTTGCAAATTTTCCCTTCATACTTTCACGGGCTTAGGACCGTCAATAAGCAAAAGGTTTGTGCTATGTTCACTATGATTAGAATCTAACCCTTAATTAATCAATTAAGTACGTATAAATAAAGTAAAAATCAATTAATTAGATAAGAACTTGAGACCTTAATAAAAGCTGAGCCAAAACGTTTTGCTATTAGGCGTATTTAAAAATTTGAATCAACTTATGTACAAATAATAAAAATTTAATCAAAATCATCAACAATCAAATTAACAGTACTTTAATAAATGTTCAAAATGCATACCGTTTCTCTCTAAACAGAGTCTTGCACGTTTTTGCACATTGTTTTTAATTTTATTGAGCACTACAGTGTCACTTTTAACTTCGTCGAATGCACGTACAATTTGCTGTTTTAATTGGTCTAGGTTTTGGGCTTCCTCCACATACACTCGTCGTTTTATTTCACCCCACAAAAAAAAGTCACATGGAGTAAGATCTGGTGACCGGGGTGGCCAGACGACGGGCCCCCCGCGACCGATCCAACGATCACCGTGTTCGAGGTTTAAATAATTACGAACGGCGGCGGAGTAATGAGGCGGTGCACCGTCCTGTTGAAAATAAAAATCTCGATAGGAGATTACCGGCACGTCATCCATGAAGTCAGCAATTACTGTGCGTAACATATCTAGGTACGTGCCCCCGGTCAACCGTCCCTCAATGAAATATGGCCCCAGTATTTTGTTGCCGACAATTCCAGCCCACACATTTGCACTGAACCGCACTTGGTGATACGTTTCTCGTATCATGTGTGGGTTTCGAAATGACCACCAATGTTCATTATGATGATTATACAGCCCCACTCGAGTAAACAAGGCCTCGTCAGTCCACAAAATGTTAGCATCGGGGTGTGCAATCAGCCACTCACAGAAGGCTCGACGGGGAACTGCATCTGCGTCGTTCAAGGCCTGTGCCTTTTGAAAATGGTACGCGTGCAACCCGGCAGAATGGAGAAGTTTCCACACGGCATATTGGCTTACGCCGAAGCGCCGCGCTGCATCTCGCGTACTGGATCTAGGGCTCCGTTCAAAGAAATCGAAGATATCTTCTTCGATCTCCACTGCGAGTCTCGGCCTGCCCCGTCCTTGAGCGTGTGTAGGTACTATAAATTGGCCATGGTCTAATAGCCTCTGATTTGCGGCCAAAATCGTTTGGCGATTTGGTAATAAAGGATTTATTCCTTGATTGCGAAGGCGAGGAATACTTTCGGTTTCGTACAGTCTCCGGGCACCGTTCAAGCTTTCACCACTCAGTATGTAGGATCGCACCATTTCGTAATACTCGCGGTGGGAATACGACGACATTGTAAATAAATTCACGATACGCACGGGGCGCCGTCGCGCCGGCGCCGGCGGGTTGCGCGGGAACGCCGGGAACACGGAAGTAAGCGCTTGCGTCGCGAAAGGGTGCGCGCGCGAGACCGACTAACGATAGATGATAGATGTCATAAATGTGTCGCGCAGGTGTAGCGGGGTGGGGGTGAGCGGGGTGAGCGCTGCCTTTTTCATTGAATATTTGCGCGGCAAGTGTAGTATTATTAACGTTTAACTTGTGACCACGCAGAGCGGATAATTTTTTCGAGAAAATGATTTAATATGAAAATTTTATGTATCGATTTTTTTTCAAAAATGGACTTAGTGAATGATACCTAATGCCTAGAAAAAATTTGGACGGTGACTAAAAATTCATCCTGTATAGATAATATACCCAGACGCACAGAATCAACACTAGCTTATTGCCGGAGAGCCTGTATGCGGAAGGAATCGAACCTAGGAGCTCTCTTAGCGAGTAGACATGTTAGCTAACACACGCAGTTAGACAGAACGTCATGAATAAAGGTGTTGTATTTGTTGCAGTTAATACTGGATGGCGAGCAATATATCTGCCGCAATTGTTGGTTGCGGGTAAGGTATGCAGTTGACCGCAGTCAAAACCAAGCTGACCAGCCGCCTCCTCGTGTCGGAAGACCATCTGGAGGAATCTTCGAAACCAATGAATTCAAAAGAGCACCAAATACATCTAACACATGCATTTATCATGAATGTGGCAATGCAAGTAGATGCCGTATTCCGGCGTCTATCAAACTAGAACTGTTGGTACACTCGAATTTATACATACCTCCAAACGCAAGAGTATGTCAACAACATTTGGATGAAAATCAATGGGGTCACTTAATTGATGCTCCAAACTTATCCCACGATTTTACCGGAGAAATGTTCGTAGACATTACGAAAATCTTACAAACAGCCGTTCTTAATAGTTCCAACACAATGGACTTTGAAAATATACAAACTATGGATCCAAAAATATTGCATCATCGTGTAGGCATCACTCATAACGCATTTGAGCAAGTGATACGAGAAACCCCTTCATTGCAGCAAGAAGTAACCGACCCCAATACTGCAATTGCTATTTTTTTAATGAAGCTTCGGGCTACATATTAGATGTTACTGGGCCTCACGCAGCAACAACATCGGATGCCGTTATAATGAAAGGTCTTATTAACGAAAGAGATGACAATCCATTCCATTACTTTTTTGAAGCAAACGATGTTTTTATCTGCGACCGCGGCTTTAGAGACGTTATTGGTGACATGGAATCGTGTGGTTATGTGGCACGTATGCCAATTAGCAAACGGCGTGGCGACGACCAGTTAACCACGTTAGAAGCCAATAAAAATAGGGAAGTGACGATATGCCGCTGGGTCGTCGAGGTCGTAAACGGACGTTTTAAGCGCGATTTTCGCCTATTCAGGCAAGAATTTTTTAATCGTGCTATGAGCCACATGATGGATGATTTCCGGGTGGCTGCTGCGCTTATTAACGCTTTTCATCTTTTAATCGAAGATAACGCGCATGCGGAAGAATATTTAAGAATCATTAGAGAGAGATTGCATGTACCAAATCAATTGGGAGCATATGTTACAAATAGAAATATAAATAGAAGGCGGGCAAGTTTTCGAAATATTGAAGCCGACGCCATAGGAGCAGATGAATTTCCTGTTCTGACTCAAGAAGACTTGACATTGTTTGCACTTGGTTCATATCACATAAGACTTGCGCGTAGCTACTATAGCGAACACGTACGCAATGGCGTGTATCAGATTGAAGTAGCAAGAGATGGAGCATTTAGTGAAATAGTTGATTTTGGCATTGAACCTGAAAACGCTATGTTGCTACGCGCAAGAATACAATCCCGACACGCACGTGCAAGACAATACTACACGTATATGTAATGATCCATAATCGAGAAACCATTTCGAACTACTACTGTTCTTGTCTTTCTGGAATGCGAACTGTGGGTTGCTGTGCCCACGTCATGGTAATTATTTGGTATTTTGGATGGGCGAGACACCAACCCACAATTCTACTTCCAGCTGCGAATCTGGACAATGTTATTGTGGATGAAGACATATGAGATGTATTCTTTTAAGGACAGACTCCACACTGTGAGACAGGAATAAATAAAACTTGTGTGAAATATTTTTGTGTTTACATTCTTCCCAGTATTACAAGTATTTTAAAATAAATATAAGCATTGTAAAGATAGCTATAATAAGTCCTTTCATTTGATTTGATACCCCACATGATAGGGTTTAATTTTTTTGACGTAGCGAGGTACCTACCGCGACCGCCATATTGTTTATATTTTGGCTCATATAGCTTATATCAACCAGAATAACGTATGAATTACAACGAAATGTCATACACCTAAATCAATCGAGTAGTTTAAAAGATAATAGTGAAATAATGAAGCGTAAAAAGGTTTTTAAATTGCAAGTTTTCATGGGGTCATAACTTTTTACTGAGTAAATATTTTTGGTTGCGGTCTTCTTATAATGATTCAGAACGCAGTGTTCCATCATATGTCATAGTTCTTATTGATGGTGCACTCAAAGAAAATTCTAAACGTGGCGACCAAAAACCCTTAACAAATGGGAGCCGTCTAAAGGCCTCAGATCCCGCGTCAGAGGAAATTTGAACACTTAACCAAGTCACCGACAAAGGAACTTAGACGTGATATATTGTCGCCTCGTATTAGCGCTGTAAACTTTGACATTGTTCACATGACAATGCAATAAATGATGAGTAAAGCATCGATAGGTAACTTTGTTCCTTCGTATTTGGAGTATTGTAAATTTGTTAAAGGTTTAATAACGGTGTGTTTTTACTGTATTGTCACTTCGACAATGTACCTCTGACCTTCGTTTGGTGCAGTTGTGCCTTTGTCCCTACGTTTAAGGTAATATGTCCCTATCACAAAGGTACATTGTCTCCATGTCTAAGGTGCGTCGTCACTTCGATAATGTACCTCTGACGCTTCGTTTGGTGCAGTTGTGATTTTGTCCCTACGTCTAGGGTAATATGTCTCTATCACAAAGGTACTTTGTCTTTATGCCTAAGGTGCGTCGTCACTTCGACAATGTACCTCTGTCGCTTCGTTTGGTGCTGTTGTGCCTTTGACCCTACGTCTAAAGTAAAATGTCCATATCACAAAGGTACTTTGTCTCCATGTCTAAGGTGCGTCGTCACTTCGAAAATGTACTTCTGACGCTTCGTGTGGTGCAGTTTTGCCTTTGTCCCTACGTCTAGGGTAATATGTCCCTATCACAAAGGTACATTGTCTCCATGTCTAAGGTGCGTCGTCACTTCGAAAATGTACCTCTGACGCTTCGCTTGGTGCAGTTTTGCCTTTGTCCCTATGTCTAAGGTAATATGTCCCTATCACAAAGGTACATTGTCTGTCGACAGTTAACCTTTGTCACTAGAATAGAATAGAATAGAATAGAATACTCTTTATTGTACACCATAAAAACTTACAAATAATAACTTTAAGGGGTACATAAGGTGTTACAATGGGCGGCCTTATCGCTAAAAGCGATCTCTTACAGACAACCTTTGGATGGACTTGATGGAGGAGGAGAAAAGATGAGTAGGCAGTTTGTGGTGTCTGTTTGTGTTTGTGGTGTTTTATTGGTGTACGTATAAGGTATATATTATTCTGTCACCACGACAAAGTTCGAAAGTTCTTAAAGACGTCACTGGGTTCTCCTGAACTTGTCGTGGCCACAGTGTTACGCATTGTCACGCCATCGTCGTGATAGCAGACCTGCAAAATAAATTAAAACACTTAGACAGTTTAACTACAATTATATTAATTATTAAAGAAATGTCATTAAACATAAGAAAGACCAAGCGTACGCGTCTACCATAGCACTTACATAAACAATTATTATACTTAGATAGAGAATGAACAATAAAATCAGAAGGGTCTAATATTTTGGAAGACCTAACATTACAATAAAATTATTTAAACACAGTCAATTTAGTCTATATTAATGAGTACAAACATAGGTCGTTAACAATTTGTGATGTTATGAAATAGAAGACAGATGATCCATATTGAAGTCGGATGATTAGTTACACTAGGTAATATAAATCACTATGATCTTCTTAAGAGTACGTAATGCAAGTAAAATCGAATAGAGATACGAAATGTACAATTGTACATGCACGATATCACGTCGACCAGTATTTACAGTAGGTACCGTATCGACCCCTAACGGTATAACGAATCAATAGACTGAATGTTTAAAAAAACACATGTTGAAAGCAATTATTAATCCTTTAAACAAAATCTCAGACACTGAATTTATTTATCGGAAATCTCGAGCAACTATGTTGTGTGCAATCCGATAGCACACAGCTGAGCAAAAAAAAAAATGTTTTATTCTAACACGTTTTCCTATTTAAAAGTTTTCCCGTGATACAGATGCTCCAATCCAGCTTTTCCTAAAAACTTAAGTAGTTCCGAAGAAGACATATTTACACTCACTGGTTTTACTGTTTTAACTGTTTTATACCAACGTTTTAGGTGATAATATGTGTATTACTTTTTTAACTTTTTTTGAAGACTTGCAGTGGGCTAAACACAAATTAAATATAAAAACGCGTGCCGCTCTGCTGACTTGCTGAGTACGACCGAATGAAAATGAATGCAACTTAGGTATTAATAAAGATGCTCTGTGTTTCAACGTGTGGAACTGGAATGCAATAATGGAGTCGTCTCACTGTCTCAGTCGTCGAGTTCTGACTGGTCTCGCTCGTCTGTAAACAGTGAACGATTTGACATTTGACAATGTGCTATTGTCGTGTCGTTTATATTCGTGTTGTTCAAACTTCAATGTTGCCAATATTAACATATACGAAGTCACAACAGTACTTTAACGCTGCGTTGCTGTACCTAAAATTATGACAAAGGCCTTTGTGAAATTTGTTTTTGGTGGGTAGGTACCTACTTATTTAACATTTTGGTAAAGGCCTTGTGAAATACTTGTGTTTTGCCATAGACGCAATGGCAAGCTAAGCTAATAGAGTAATAAAGCAATAAATTTGCTCTGTTTCCCCGTTACAGTTTACTTATATTACGCTTTTAACGGATTGTTTAGGCTTTTATGTCGTACTTAGTAAAAAAAAAAACTTGACGCTACGTGTGAAGTAGCATCAACGCAGTAACAAAAAGCCGTTGCAAAGAAAAACTTTGTCGTCACGTAAATGTTTACCTGAACGCACGATTTAAAAACTATGTCAGAAGCACAAAATAAAATTTCGTATAGTAATTTTGTCAGTTGAACAACTTTTCATATTAGAGTGTTTTGTCGTAGGCACAAATTTCAAGTTAACGAAGTGACAAAATACTAAATGTCATCTGTTTCTGCGTTAGTTTGCTTATGTGGCTACGTCAAATTGCACAAAAAAAAGTAAAAAATATTACGCTACGTTCAAAAGAACGTTTGCTCAGTGACAAAAAGTCGTAAAATTGCGTTCGACAAAAAAAGATTGAACGTCGCGTTAGAGTTTCCGCGAACGCATGGCCTAAAAGCTACGTCAGGTGCACAAAAAAAAATCGACAAAGGGATTTTGGAACTTTAACGGCCATTTTTTTTTTGAGTGTGGAAATTTGGACCAAGCTCCATATATTTTTGCCCATTCTTCTTTGCTATGCCCGGAAAAGGCCGCTAAGTTGTAAGTTCCTACATTATAACACCAAAATATACACTTAGTCTGCAAATAAATATTTGATTTTGACTTTGACTACATACAGATGACTGCAGCCAATTAGACATTTTTTTTTATTGGTCTTGTTGGTACTTTTGTTGGTCCTTGGATTGTTTAGGTATACCGTTAGACCCAGTGGGTAATGCTGTTATAAGGTTCGAAATCAACATTCGGGAAGAACAATGTCTGTCGGACCCGTTAGCTACAAATAAATGCTCTGACTTGAGTTCGTATTCTTGCGCGTCCCAAGCTAAATAACAAGTGTTACACACAGCTTTCTAAGAAATGCAATCACCACCTATAAAAAGAACTTTTAAATCTATTTTGTCCACTACCCAATGACTATCTATTTAGACTTACAATCTTAAGTTCCTGCTCACTTGGAGTGCGCTTCGAAATGTCTTAAGTTGTCTTACGGCTTTAAGACAACAAACTAGAGCGAGACTTCGGACCTAAAGTGGTTCGCATCGACCGTTTTGCTAGTTGGTAACATGCCAACTATTATTAATCGCTGTTGGAATTATTGTTTTGTTTATTGCCACTTTGGGGGTATTATTACAGTTTGATAGAGTTAGGTTGGCTTGTTGCAAAGCGCGTTATGTTCTGTTTCACCTTCTCTCTGTCTCGCTACTCAGTCAAGTTTTCTGGTCAGTATTTTATTACTTACCTTTATACACCACAATTTATTAAGTAGTACAAAAAAAAAATGGGCTGTAGGTATCTGTTACTGATCATATTCACATAATCAAAAGTAAAAAAAAATTTTTAAATATGCCATTATTTAGTTAAACTTAAATAACGAAAACAGCTGTTGGAGGCGGGGCATGTTTGAGCGAGATCACGCAAACCTGAGCGAGAGATGACGATTAATGAATACTACTATGTCATGAATGGCCTGTACAATATTTCCATAAATTGCATGACTTTTTGGGATATAAACAAACGCTAATAACTTTGCTGTTTATGAATATTATTTATTCATACTTTAAAAATATAATGAGAAGACAGTCTAGAATAAGCCCATTAAGTATTTGCACTAATTAAAAATTTGTGTTGTTTGTGCCATGTTTTGTAATAGGACTTATTTATTTTTTTAGATCTAATTGTTTTCTATCTACCACTGCTTGTCACCTTTTTATTGTATTATAACTCGTGGGAAAAGGTGCTGGTAGCCGAAATACAGACTATGCCTAAATTGGTTATAGACGTAAATATTTTTGCCTTTATCGTAATTATTGCCACATTGCTATTGTGAAGTAGTACTAAGTTTTTTTGAAAATAAACTATTATTTTTATTTTCTCTAGCTACAGTGTAACTGATATAAAAAGGACAAGGTACCGAACATGTACTTTGTTCGTTTTATTGAGTTTTGGTAAAGAATTGGTACTGATGTTGCGTACCTTATGTATACCGGGTTTATCGTCATCAAGATCGCCATTGTTATAACCATGTTGACGTGTATTTTTTCATATTATTGTGAGGTTAGTGACTTACCTGATATCAAAGTTTAAATGCCGCTCATGGGCCTCTGATTTTGCATCACATGCTCTCGAGAAATAACCCTCGGGAAAGCCGGTTTCCAAATGATGTTTTCCTGCACAATTTTTGAAGCAACTTATTATTATACAATTCGCAAATGAATCCGAACTGTCAGAGGATCGTGCCTTGGGTTCGAGTTTGAGACCTACGATTTGGCAATACGCCGGTCACACCACAAGGCTATTACCACTTAAGAAACAAAAAGAAATGTAGTTTGAATTTTTAATAATTTATTAAATGAAGTAGTCCTTCGGTTTTCCAATGATAGCTATAAACTTAAGTATTACGTACTGTTCCAAGCCATCAGTTTCATATTAATGAACAAACATTTCTACCAGTGACCACCCAAGTGATTCAAAGTGAGTTTGTGCCAGTTCACTCAAAGGGACAGTGAAACGATACACAAGCCATGTTGCAGATGAATACGAGTTACCTACTCGAGTCGGCAAGAAGATAAATACATCCCCATGTGAATGAAATTCAAGAAATCTATGTAAGCGTAGGAAATCAGACAGTACTTTTTTAACTGGGTAATTATCTAAGGGACGATTTTTGTATTGTTGAAAACGATCGCATCTCGTTATCAAACTGTGAAAAAATAATGACTTAAAATAAGGACTTTGAACGTTTTTACTATAGGAATTGGCCTCCTTAGCTTAACACATTATACTGACAGTCTCGTTGGGTCCAGTAGTCGCAAGTGCAACTGCCAAGCATGAGGTTCTGTTGAGGAATAGTGTTGCTTGTTTTTCCATTTTCATTTTTTTTTGTAACAGCCCGGAGTCTGGATTTGTGCCCGATTGCCGGCAATCGGCTCGCCCCCTAGTAAACTGCGGCGCACCAAGATTTCGTCAGGTATGACGGGACGAAATTTTGGTGCGCCTACTACAGGTACCTCTGCTTATCAAACTATTCTAACTACAATTGTTCAATCATGTCCATATTGTTTTAATGGAAACTTCTTTCTACATTAGTCTTATGGAGGACAGTGTTATCTGTTTCATTTTTAACAATAATGAAATCAGCTTATCGGCTACAATAACAGTCTAACAAATCCGTCAATCCATTCCTGCACTCTGCAGATTTACTAAGATCCCCACTTGCCCTGAGAACGGGCGATTTAGTCCTGTTAGATCCATTCTACTGGGCAGCATCGGCTGCATTAACTCCAAATCCTCCAGAGTCTCAGCGTTACTCTCACATTGTGAGAACATTGCAAAAGAGAAGCTGGATAGGTCTATAAACTAGCAGACGTCACGCGGTTTTACCCACGTAGTTCCTGTTCCCGTAGGATTACAGGGATAAAAAGTAGCCTGTGTCATCCGGGAATAGCTTTCCACCAGTGCAATTATTTTTTAAATTGAATCATTAGTTCTGAAGATTACCCCCCACATACAAACTTACAAATAAACAAATTTTACCTCTTTACAATATTAGTATAGATACAGATGTATTCATTAAAACATAACATAGATTTAAGCACGGGTTTACCTAATTAGTACACTTACATGATGCTTTTATTATTAGTTATACATTTTTTTCATTACAATTTATTAGATATAGTGCCAGTTAATACTTCATAAAAAGAGGAGAAGTATATTTAAAAACTGTCGTGTTGGCTCTGAGGGCACCTACCTCTCATGCATAAGGTTGTGGTTCAAATGCGGGCCAGAACCAATGTGACTTTATAAATTGATATGTACTCTTTAGGTTTATATTACCTTATTTTATTACTAGCTTTTGCCCGCGGCTTCGCCCGCGTGGATGTCGAACTTCCGTCCCCTATGTTTTCCCTTTAAGGGTTGAATTTCCAAAAATCGTTTTTTAGTGGATACTTACTCTTCACTAAGAACACTCCTTCAAGTTTCATGTCTCTAATACCAGCGGTTTGGGCTGTGCGTTGATATATTATAAACGTAATAATTTTAGCATAATACTTCCGGATAGAATACTTTCAAAGTTGATCCTTCCGATATGAATGCATAAAGATTTCTTGAACTACTGACCCGGGAAAGAGCGCCGTACAACTGAAACTAAGATCAACCTGCCTAGGCGTATTGATTACAACCGTACCAAGTTTGGTTAAAATACCTATAATAGTTTTTGAACTATGCGTGCACATACAGACAGACAGACAAAACATTTACTGATTGCATTTTTGGCATCAGTATCGATCACCAATCATCCTCCAATATTAATTTTGAATATATGTTTAATGTACATAATTATCTTCGTAGTGTGTGATAGTCCATTGAATTGCATGGCGAGCGATACTGTATCTTAAGATAAAATATAATAATATCTTAGCCGTATGCAGCGCCCCTTGGTGAACTCCACTGCGGGTGACGTAACCTACGACAAACCTATTATTTGCGGTTGGTACAGTAGTCGGGTCTAGGGATCGAACCGCAAAATTAAGTTTGTTTTTTATTGTACATACTTTTCCGGGATAAAAAGTACCCAGTGTGGTGCCCAGGCAACTAAAGAATAAGTATACCAAGTTTCATCGTAATCGAACCGGTAGTTTTTGCGTGATACCTGAACATACAGACAGACAGACAGACAGACAGACAGACAGACAGACAGACAGACAGACAAAAATTTTTTTAATCATATTTTTGGGTTCGGTGTCGGTCTAGTAACACCCCCTGCTATTTATTTTTTTTATATTTTCAATGTACAGAAATTTTACTTCTACAGATTTATTATAAGTATATATAGAATAGATATATATCATAAGTTAGTCATTAAAATAAAATATGGCCAATTAGAACTAAATCGTAGACGTCGTCATTGGCATTGGTGAAGGAAACCGTCAGGGGGCTTACCATGAACTCTTATAGCAGGTCAATTTTACACGAAAAATAACCTGCCCTGTTATTTTGTAATATTATAAGTTTGACATCGCCAATCCGCCTTGAGCAAACGAGGTGATCAGTGCTCGTGCTTCCTCTTAATAAGAAGAGGTCTTTGCTTTGCAGTGATTTAGTATCAGGCTAGTATTATAATTAAATAAGTCACCAATTAATGTTGAAGATTTATTTTAGTTCGACGTAAAGGATTAAATAGCGTTAATCTTCGGTGTATGGACACTGAAGCTGCTTTACTAAATAATATAATAATATGTTTCAAGAGGAAAACAAAAAAGGCTTAATATCACTGCTTCTAATGGAACTAGACCGTGTCTTCATATACTACTGAACCAATTCAATTATCACATAACGTGCCCACGCTGCCGGTTATCTCAGTTATTCATCTAACATAAACATATTCTCGGTTATTTTTAACCCCCGACGCAAAAAGAGGGGTGTTATAAGTTTCACCGCTATGTGTGTGTGTCTGTCTGTCTGTCTGTCTGTCTGTCTGTGGCACCGTAGCGCCCAAACGGGTGAACCGATTTTGATGCGGTTTTTTTTATTTGAAAGCAGGGTTTCTTGCGATGGTTCTTAGACATGATTCATCAAAATCGGTTCAGCCGTTTCAAGGTTATCAGCTCTTTTGAGTTAGCTACCGTTGCTATTTTAGACGTCTATGGGTATTAACTTTACTTACAAAGATATGTGTGTCTTAAAATTTCATACACCCATGTGTGTAATATTAATAAGCAACATTATGGTGTTTTTGGTCTGATGCAGCCAGGATATCTTGCAGACTAATACACTCTTGGGAAAATAACAGCAGATATGTCGTGTTTGGATTCATTTTAACCAGCATTTGATTCTGCACACAATGCACTGATGGCAACAGGATGAGCTGATGCTGCAGCCAGGCTATACAGCACACCAGTAGGTAGACTCTTGACAAAATAATAGCAGATATGTCGTGTTTGGATTCATTTTAACCAGCATTTGATTCTGCACACAATGCCCTGATGGCAACAGGATGAGCTGATGCTAAAGCCAGGCTATCCAGTACACCAGTAGGTAGACTCTTGACAAAATAATAGCAGATATGTCGTGTTTGGATTCGTTTTAACTAGCATTTGACTCTACATACAATGCACTGAAAAATTCTCATAACTGTATAATCTATATAAAACAAAATTAATGCGTTAAAAAATTTAAAAATAAAAATTAAATTAAAAATTTAAAAAACCCCCACCGCAAAAAAGCAACACATTTAAAAAGTTAAAAATAACACTTTAGCCATGAAATTTTACGTAACGTCGGGGTACCGTTAAACCTACCTACATACCTACAAGTACTAAGAACATTCCTTACGTAAGCGGTACCCCGACGTGAAGTAAAATTTCATGGCTAAAGTGTTATTTTTAACTTTTTAAATGTTTTGCTTTTTTGCGGTGGGGGTTTTTTAAATTTTTAATTTAATTTTTTCTGAAACATGTATTTGCAGCTAGTAAAAGCAAAACTTTTACGTTGAATTCCGAATGTCTGTCTCGCTACTCGATCCACTCAGGAGTCAAAACACTCGAGCGAACGGCAGTCGAAGTCTTATTAGTGTACAACTTAAGTCTATGAGCATTCGGGAAACCACTTCGCTCTGATTGGCTGTAGATTGGCTTGCCGAGCTGAAGATATTATCGTTAGGTTATATTGAAAGGGGTTCGAAACCTACATAGTTTTTGACTACATAGTCTTGTAGTTAGTGACCCTGACTGCTATGCCGGAGGTCGTGGGTTCGATTCCCAGCCAGGACAAATGTTTGTGTGATGAGCACGATCATTTGTTCTGTGTCTGGGTGTAATTTATCTATAATATGTATGTATTTAGAAATATATTATGTATGTTTATCAGCTATTTAGTACCCATAACACAAGCTCTCAAGCTTAACTTGGGAATAAATGGCGTTGTGTGAAAAGTTGTGGAATATTTATTTTTATTATAGTATCACTAACTTTTGTTTAAGCTACACGATGGCTGAAGCAGGCATGCCGCCTGTCGAGACAGGTCAACTCAAAGCTGAATTGATTCTTTCTTCAGAAGGATTTTCCAGAACTTGCCCTGCATCGTTAGACTCGCATAATAAATTAAAACAATCTTATGTCTGGACTTTAAAAGAGACCATGACCCCTGAGTTTTTTTCGGCATTTCTTTTCAGGGATCAGTCACTTTGGAAATGCCATTTAAATCAATTTAAAATTTGTTGTTCGTCTGGGAAGATCTGTTTACAGAAATAAATATCATTTCATTTTATTTTAGTAATGTGACGAAACGGTAAAGGATAAATCATCAATTTGAAGACATGTGGCATCTACTAACACGTACTGGGCTTGCGTGGTAGATTATGGCCCACTTTATCTCACAGAGTAGAGGCCTATGTTGCAGTAATTAACCTGAAAGTCACATTGACATTGAATGTGACATTTAAGTTCATTTGCTAAATCACATTGTCTTTGTGTCTTTATGAGAAGAGTATAGAATATACTTTACTGTGAAACATATAAATTATTGACATGATTTTTTTATGTTATAAGCTGCAATATCGAAAGCTGAGCTAAGTATATAAAATCGGTACGGGAAAGAGACCTTGGAAAATCCGGGATTAATCACGTCGGGAAAAAAGAGAGATTATTGAAAACTGCAAAGCTTTTAAGGAATTAAAATAAAAAGAGGAAGTGAAGCACGACGAGCTTTTCATTATGTAATTGCTTTTGATCAGATTAATGTTTTTTTTACACATATTAAAGTAATTAATTTTGTTAAGAGGGAAGTCTGCGAGCGTGGGAACTTTTTTTTGAACGCATACATCGACATTTTCCACTTACACAGTAGCAACGCGCTACACACCTTACACACACATTAACACTTGCCCAGAAACAAACGACAAACAGTACGGCACGACGGGAAAATTATTTTTTCAATGCGTGTTCGAAATAAAAGAGCTAGTAATTATGTGTCAGTAAACAAGCAATGTAATAACAATTGACTTATTGCATCGCGATGCTCGCTTGCTTATGATATTGTTTGGTAGCAACGAAAGGGTGGGGTCTCAGTGTTCAACAGAGATTTAAAATTGAATTGATAAAATTACTATTTCTTTTAGTTGTGTTGTTTAATGTAATTAATAACTTCGTAATTTACAATTTTATTTTATTATAATAATACTATAATTGATTGTTTAAACTGTTTTATCTACCCACTTGTCCGGAAGCCATGCTCCTGGAGCCGGAAGTAAAATGTTGCACTTCCGTACCTCGACTCTTAGAGTCGACTTAAGTCGGGTCGGATTTAATGCGACCTATTGCCTGTCAAGAGTATACCGTTCCTGCTCTAACTTCTCCAGAGTGTAGCAAAAAGAAAAGGAAAGGCATATAACATTACATGCAAAACATCTAACAACAATTCGTTACGGAATGTTTCACTCAATATAGTCTGTGACGACGCGTTCAGTTTGTTTTTGTTAGCAAAATTTGAAGAGGTGCAGTGCGCTAGTATTTAGAAAAATTGTTTTAAACAACGGTCTCAAACATGGATGGGTAAGTAATAAACAGTTTTTAATTGATGCATTGTGTATTGGATAAAGATTTCGGACAGAATTTATTTTTTCATCAACCATGGTTCGGAAGGTTTCGCGCCATGCCGGTACATTTCCTCTTGTTTTGAGTACAAAATACACTAGGGGTGGCTATATGTCGCTAGAAACATGATAAAGATACGTTACTACTTATGTATTAGGCATTTCATTAGTGAAACTCGATAAAATTTTGCGTAAATATTGAAATGTAAAAATGTAATTTAAAATTCGAACTCCTGGAGTTCGCGGTACAAGTCGACATTTTGACATTTATCTGACGTTTATGACAGCCAAGCCGCCATGTTTTTCTGTGACCCGACCACAGTATGAGCAATGGCCAGTAAGTTTACACCGACGTAGATCAAAAGTGAGGTTTAAATTAAAAACTAACTAGATTTTCATACAAAATAATTATAACCCTGTTTCACTTTAATTTTTTCTTATAAAAAAATCCTAGCCCTGTTTGAAAATCGCATCATTTTCGATAATTTTTTTTTTTTAAATCCTACCCCTGTTGGAAAATCCAGATTAGATTTTAATATACCTATAAAAAAACTCTCCTACCCCTGTATGAAATCTCTTCATTTTATTTTTTGTTGTTCACATGTGATGTACCTACTGGTTGTACCTGCACTGTGGTCTTGGCATTTTTGTACTGAAATTGCTTGTTTTTATTATTTTTATTTGTTGATTTTGTTAATGATTTTGTTAAGCAACTTGCCTTTGTGTCGTGTTTTTCCATTAGTAAATATTATCATCATGTGGATTGTGAAATAAGATTTCAAGCAAATGCAATAGTACTTGCTCTATAATCCAATTTAGGAAGGGGCCTTTTTACCGCCTCTTTATCAAGTGTTTACATTATGACTCATTGTTCGTAAACTAAACAATTCTAACAGCTAAAACTTTGTCAGCGATAAGATTGTGTACCAAACTTTGTAATAAATTACTATCCTAACCCACTTAGCTAACAGAGTTCCCGCAACTGAAGTGTA
This sequence comes from Euplexia lucipara, assembly GCA_921972225.1. Taxonomy (NCBI): domain Eukaryota; kingdom Metazoa; phylum Arthropoda; class Insecta; order Lepidoptera; family Noctuidae; genus Euplexia; species Euplexia lucipara. Next base: position 14,001,177 of record OV179152.1, on the reverse strand, counting down.
AACATGCTCTTTTTTTTTGTCGGCGGCCGGGTCTGCTACCTGAGGTATATTTTTGTAAAGCTTGTCTTTTGAAAAAAATGTATGGCGATGTCTGTTTTTTTATTTGAATAATGTAAAACAATGTGTTTTTTGGAAATTAAAACAATAACTTTTGAAAAATATGCTTTTATTTCATAAATATGACGACTTTTGTACGAAAAACTGGGAAATAGTCGCTCACCCTACTCTCAACTTCGAATTAGCAATATATTACAAGATAAAACTATACTAAATTCAATATAATCAGGTAGCTTATTTAGTAACAATTTCAATGGCATTGGGTTTGTGGAGCTACGATGCGTAGTTTCTGAGTTATCGTAGTTTTAGTGAACGCGGCGAAATCCCGTTATTTCGGCCGGGCGCAACTTAACATTTGTGGCCACAGTGGCGCCACAAGGCGTTACACTATAGGGGCTACATGCATACTAAATATAGTTCCTTGATATTTTATGGTAAATATGTAATGAATGGCGTAAGGGAACAAAAAGACTAACTCAAAAACAACAAATAATTGTATTTCTATACCATACATTTAAATATTATAAATGCAAAAGTAACTTTTCATGTCTTTCTGCCTGTCTCGCTTTTACGCCAAAACTACTGCACCGGTAAAACTGAAATTTGGTACACAGATAGTCTAAAACCTGAGAAAGTACACAGGCTACTTTTTGATTCGCGAAAAGGCTTGTAAGGGATATAAAAAGGGGATGAAAGGATATATGAAAGTATTATCATTTTCAAAACTAAAAACATGCAATTTATATTTTGGGCAGTTGATTACATATAAATAAGTATGGCATTAAAAAATTGTCAAAATGTTACCCTTAAGGGTGCAAAATAAAAATAAGGAATAAAAGGTGTATATATATAAAGGAATTCGATATTTTTGTAGCTAGAACGATAAATCTTTTGCGTTTGACTATTGATTCGAATAGATACCTACAATTAAATTTTGTAACGATTTGATCGTTAAGCGAGTAAAGAAACGAACAAAACGTGTCAAATGTTGAAGATGTTGTCGAATTCTCAGTGTACAATATAGACTCTGAACAAGTTACAGCATACCCATAGGGTATTTTCAGACTCTCTACTCAAGAGGCTAAAAGTTGGTATTCCAGTCCAGTAAATCAGAAATCTTGACGCGCCGGTGCAACGGTACACGACTACAAATTACACATATGGGCACAACATTATAAAGGCTACAATCATGGCTGGAATGGCAAAAGGAGAAAACGTCTTGATTACCCGTATTCCAATAAATCTGTATTTGCCATTTCAATTAAAAAGAGTCCCTGCACAGTAAAACAAACAAAAGTTATTTATAAAAATGCACTTTAAACATAGGCTCATATTTTATTATCCCTACTACTTTAATATTTAAGCTGTTTGCAGTGCAACACTGCCAAAAGGTTCTTAATTCATTAAACCCCAAGCGTTTGCGGTGTCATTGTCTTTCTATCGTGTCTCTAATCGTCACGATTGAAAGTTTAAAGTATGTATACGTACAATGAGTATTATTCTTCAAACATACTTTTACACGCGGACGTAATCGCGGGCAGATAGCTTTGCTCACGCTGTAGCCTAAAACAATAATTTTGTTTATAAACGTAGCATCATATAATATCACACCTGTATCCCGAAGAGTTAGACAGTGGTGTATACCTACCCATAATTCACCAGTTATGTTTTAAGTCTTATGTAATAGGGGGTGATCTTATTCATCCATCAACTAGGTACAAATCCTGACTCCGGGTTGCTACTGAGAAATTCAAAATTAAAAAACCCGATAACACTTGTCCAACCCAGGAATTGAACCCAGGACCTCATGCTCTAGAAGTAGTGCTAGAATTTTAACCATTAACATTAAACTAAACGGTTAGTTTTAGTAGCTATTCATTTATTTTTTATGACAATAACACTCTCACAGTTTCGTTTTGGCTTTTTGTTGGACGCAAACTAAAAATAAACATGTAATCATCAAAGAACAGTCTGTGTGTTTTAAACATGTAACCGATATAAATATATATATACTTTATACATTGGGAATAACGCTTACTGCTTTGAAATAACAACGTAATACTCTATTAATAAAAAAAACATCATTGATTTTTAAATGGTTGCCATTTTCGTAATTACGGGTTACGCACCCGGTTATTAAAATTCATGTGTGAATGTTAAATTTATCATTAAAATATCAATTAATAAACATTAAAAAAAAACTAATGCCATCTCTCAAAAATGACGGAATCTAGTTATTAGCTAAAAATCCTCTAAAGTTATATTATTTATTTAAATAAATATCTAATAGCAAAGTAATTTCAATACTTCCATAGCTAGAGCAATAATTCTAGTGCAAAAATTGGTAGATACACCGTGTAACTTGCACCCCACCCTATAACTTTTGTGGATGTATGAGTTGACGTTTATCGAGCTCGGAGCGGACAAAAAACTGACGTGCTCTCACCTTGGTTTCCAGGGCGGCACTAATTTGTTTTCAGACGCATGTTCGAATATAAAACAAAATTTGAAACGGGGGACGCTCCATACTAGAATGTATGGCAAACGGAAAATATTTTGCGCAAAAATATTAAGAATGTTATGACGTAAATTACTAGTGTATGATTTTATTTTATTAAAAATTTAAAAGGGTTAATCTCATAATCATACACTTGTGTCATGAATTAACGAAAAATATCTATAAACATTGCTTTACATTTTAAGAAAACGTGCAAATAGTAAGTGCCGATTTCGATGTAAATATGAAATATTGAGATTGTTTTTAGCAGACATTTTAAGATAATTTAAAAAATATCACACGGTGTCACGGGTGATACATCTAATAAGTATCTTACTTAATTTTTTGATAATATTTGGTGTGTTAGATGTTTGGATACCTTGCAAACCGTAACCCCTGTTTTGGCGCTTTGCAAGGACTGTCCCCTTAAGAGCTTTCACAATAATATTATATAAGAGTACAGTCTTAGGGTTTGTAAACGGACGAAAGAAAAATTGGGAAAATTTTGTTTACAAAGAATATTATTTTGTTATTGATCTCATGAAAATAAAATAGATTCGGATGAATGAAATACTTTTTTCAATTTTTTTGGTCCACTATTTATTTATTATTATCATTGTTTCGAAATTATGTTAGGTACTTACTTGCCCAGTTTGCCCACCCATATATTGATTTAATTAATAATAATAATTTTGATAATTAATGAAAATTTCAAAGAGATTCGAATGTTACATGCCTGTACCAGGTAAGATAAACCTGTATCAATTAAATGCAAATTAAACAATCTAATGAAATGTATCGACCACCTATTATTCTATTTGGAATAAACAAACAGTAAAAAGTTCAAGTGATAACTGTAAATAGACGATAGATTGCCAGACCTACTAAAGAAAAGAGGCATTGTTGCGTTACTAGATAAATAAAACGCTCTAGAAAAGTCGTAACCCTTATTCTCAGTCACTTTTACGACTCCCATACGTTGATAAGAACTTGATACATTTTATATTTCCCTTTTACGCCAGGATCAGCTGATAAAAACTCGAAAAAATATTCACAGACGCGTCTTTCGTCTCATTGTTTGCACTATCTATGCTTCTTACATCGATGTCTGAACAGTGGGATGCTTTTGTCGCGTCGAGGGATAGTGTCGTCTATTCTCACTTAATACGAATACAATGCATGGTATTCTCGGCCGATTTATCCGCTTTTGTTACTGAGCCAGCGATGTTGGCAACAGAAAAACTTTCAAACGTTTAGTGCCGGCGTCTTCCTGTTTGAAATTTATTTTGTTATAGTGCCAATTTGCGTGGAAGTTTCTTCATTGGAGCTTTTTGTCCGGTTGTTTTTTTTTGTTATTGAGGCTCGGTGGCGCAAGAAATTGATCAATTCCTTTAAAATATGGCTTTATTATTGTCAATCGCTTTAAGATGTCAGAATCGGAATGTAATGTGCCTACGTACGGCATACTGTACTGTACGATTTTTATATTGTGGTTGTTAATAGTCATGTTCGTTAACAATAATACCAGTCTATTAGTGTACAGAACAAGAACCGCTTTATATACAGAGAAGGCACGAACGTACCATGCTGCCTCAAGGGTTGTTGGCAAAGGTGATTTCCTTATTATATTTTCTTTCACCGATGACTGTGTTCTGAGATATACACGGTGTTTTTTTAACTCGGAAATCACGAAATAAAAACCGCCTGTTGCACACAAAAGTTCTATACCCACTCAACCAAAATATATGAAACAACCGATTTTTTTTCTTGATTTCCGAGTTGGTCCCATAGTAAAAGTTGTTCATATTCATGGGTAGAACAACCTGTGAAAATTTGCCAGACGACTAAAAACTTACTTACTTACTTTAAAAATACTCGTATTTTAAAATTGAAACAGTCACATTGGTGCTTGTATAGATTTGAACCTATAACCTCGTTAATGAGTTGCGAAATTACCCTCAAGTTCAGTGACTTACCAGAGTTGGTGCTGAACGTTTTTAATATTAAGTAATGCAAGGGGGCCCTAAAGTCGAGATTTACTGGATAATAACATTGGTTAGAGTACCAAATAAGTATAAGTGTTCCTTTTCAAAAACTTTCGATAGATAATTATAATAATGTGCTGTTATTTACTGCTACATATCGTGAAAATACGATCACAAAAGCAAAACAAATTCTTGAAGTTCACTTCACAAATTCTGCTTATCATCGCTTCCAAGTAGTTACAACCAACAAGGAGAACGTTCTACGAAGTTAGACCTCCTTAGTTCCCAAAGAAAGGGACTGATACAATACGAATACAAACAAGTCTGAGTCAAGCTTAGGTACATACATTTGAAACGCAAATATTAGGCTGCGTTAGCAAACATAATAAAGCGAGTTCCCTTGAATTTGCTTGAAATTAATGTAGCTTTATGTTTGCTTTATATTACAGTGTTTGTTAAAGTTTTGTGCGGTCGGTGGATAGTGAAAAGTAACCACCGTGACAAGTAATTAATAACAATAGGCGAATACCTCAGTAAACAGACTGTGCTTAGCAACTACAAAATGTAAGTGATAATTTTCCTTAACTGCAATCAGAACATGATCGCAAAAAACCCATTGACAGACACTCATGCTCACCTCACCCAATAGTAACTCCCAATTACTGACCTCGTTACGACTCAGCGAGGGGTTTCGCGATTCGGACTCGTCGCGATTCTCTCGTTCGTGGAGACGGTCCCTAAATATTGTTACACCCAGACACAGCACAAACGATCGTGCTCATCACACAAACAATTATCTTGGGTGGAACCCACGATCTCCGGCATAGCAGTCAGGGTCACTAACTACTAGACCAACAGGCCAGTCTATTGGTAAGCTATACTATCCCCGGGTAACATAGGCTCGTTTTTATCCCTGTATTTCCACGGGAACGGAAATTACTCGGGTAAAACTGCATGACGTCCGCAACTAAACAATTAACACCACATTTTTATCTGTTTCTCTGCAGAGCAAAGACTTCGGAAATTAAACGACCATTGACCAATAATAATTAATCGTAGTGCATCAGCTTCGGGCGGGTTGCCGATTCTAGACGCAGTATAACATAAAGTGGTCAACTAATATTAAAAAGAGGTAAAAACTTTCTCTGGATCTATTGAACCGATTTTGAAAATTCTTTTACCAATATAAAGCCACATTATTTGTGAGTGCCATAAACTAAATTTTATTTTCAAAACTAAGAGGGGGTGGTGGATGAGGTCACGAGCGAAGGACTAGTTAATTATAAATGCAGGTCTCTTCACGATGTTTTCCAGCGCCGATGTCAGAAAATGACAACTTAGAAAGTACATACTCGTACTGAAAATTAAAAAAATACTCGTGAATTGAAAAACATACAATGATACTAACTGCCCAGATTTTAATCCACAACTTTGCATGAAAAAAATCACGAATCAATACATCATTTTTTTATAATACTGAAATAAGAGAAGGTTGGTACCATGTTTCCTGCAGTAGTAAAATAATGTACTGAGATAGGTAAGGCGTAATGATTTTTCATTCTGTAAGGGGAATAGTTCATGTATTAAATTCCCTTCATCATTTTCGTATAAGCTAAGTCTCAGTTTAATGTGTTTGCAGAGGAAATTACTATTTAAGATATAATTTATAGTTTACAAGTTTGTTGAGATATTGTTACTGAATTGTCTCCACAGTTTGTTCAGTCAAACAAACCTCCTAGCTGTTTGTTTGACTTGTAAGTTATTAGTTTAGGTTTTTGTAGACTTTCGCGAAGTTAGTAATAGGGATAAGTAAGTTGATCTATGTACGACCTCCTGCTTTTCACTTACAGAAACGTATATACGCTAATAGAAGTTGTAAAAAGATATTGTTACCGTAATGATTACAGTCTAAAAGTATATATTTAAAAATAAAGGAGATTGCTCTCTACCCATACATTGTTGGCCCTGTAGCCAAGGACATCAGAAAACTATGAATAATTATATTCTCTATCATGAGTAAACTCTTTTAGAATCTTATTTTTATAGCGGACTAGCTGCAGAATAGATATGTAAATTTCAAAAAATGGTTTAGATTTTGAGGTTATAATAAAACCATAACAGCAAAAATTAAGTATGATATTTCATAACACTGAGTGATTTTTAAGAGTATCTATTGTATTGCATTAAAAAATCCTATTACATGAATCTGTGTTCGAAGCGTGTACGAAGCAAAATGATGCTGCCGCTGACGCCAATGACAGTGTTTGTACGTCAATTTGACTAACAATCCAATTAGCCCCCGGGACAGTAACAGAATACTAATTATTCGGGTGAAAATACGAAGCCGCTAAAAACATAAGTATCTGATTGAAACATGGGTCATTGTTCAGCTTTCGATAGGGAATTATTAACGGATGATTATTGTAGGTTGAGTGTTTGTTTAGTCTTTACAATACCTAAAACCAGTGAAGTTGCACTTCAATGTAATGTTAAATTCAATGAAATAAAAACTCATCAAAAATGCTTCATGTTAACTAAAGTGCCAAGACTAAATAGTTCGTAAGAGCTTAACTGTGACTAATGAGACACAAAAACTTTTTTTATTGTTAACGATCTTTATTAAATTTTGCCACATTGGAGCAGATAATGTTTTTACTGTTTAAAAGTAATGAGTACAAATGATTGTGTGATTTGTGTGTACAAATTTTACTTAAAATAATAGCAGACGCCACGCGGTTCCACCCGCGTAGTTCCTGTTCCCGTGGGATTACAGGGATAATAAGTAGCCTATGTCAACCGGGAACAGTGTAGCTCTCCACCAGTGCATTTTTTTTAAATTTGGTACTTTAGAGTATGCTTAGATGGTTTGGTCACGTTGAAAGGATGGATGAAAGGCGACTAACGAAAGGTATTTACAAGGCAGATGTAAGTGGGAACGCCGGGAGGGGACGTCCTAGAAGGACATACATAGACATTATTGGTGAGGTTCTTCAGAAAGGTCAGGTGCGTAGTACTCGCAACCGGCGTGTGTGTATGACAGCATGTATGAATGTAAGCGAGGCAAAAGAAGTATGTAAGAATCGTAGCATATGGCGCTCTGTAGTTTCTGCCTACCCCCATGGGAAAAAGGCGTGAGTTTATGTATGTATGTATGTATGTATCTTTAGTTCCGAAGATTACCCCCTACATACAAACTGACAAACAAACAAACAAATTTTACCTCTTTATAATATTAGTATAGATATGTATGTATATGCATAATTGGCAAAGGCTAGGCAGATGATTATAGTACCTAATATTATTTATTATTTGATTAATCCATCTTACCCCTCGCTCTCTAATTTTGATCATGGCTGCGATTCGCGGAATAAAAATATAATATTCTTATTATGTGATTGTGAGTGCAACTAACGGTTGCGATTCGCGGAATTAGATATTTGCTCTTCGATGGTTGCGCTTATAAAAAGTTGCGCTTCGAAAAATACCCCCAAAATATACCTTAATAATTTTACTAACTTGCCATTAAATTAGAGAACCCAAATTCATAGTTCCTCTGAACCGCAATATTACCTTACTGCCCAATTACGAGTTTATACTCATGCTATAGTTGGATTAGCTACGTTCACATAATGACATCAATTCGGATTAAACACGGTACCGCTCATACTTGAACTTTTGAACTAACTCTATCTAAACTACATTATTATAACTTCGCAGTTTTACGCCCGTTAAACCTCGGTTTAGCTGTTTGGTTAACTTTTTATGTTAATTCGTTTTGGATAAAATGTTTAAATTCATACGTGTTTTTCTACATGTAAGCGATGCCATTTAGAAGTACATATGTAAAAATCAAAACATATTGCACTTTGCAATTTTTGCATAATAATTTCATGGAAAAAAGCTTGAGTTTATGTTTGTATGTAAATGTGTTTAATGAAATAAATGTTGAATTACTTATGTTAAAATTGTATGTAGGTATATGTAAGTGAACCAATATTTCAAGCAATTTCTATCAAAATGCTTGTCATAAAAACTTACCAAACATAAAATAACAGTGATCATAATAAAACATGCGTCCAGTCAACTATTATACTTAAGTTTAACTTAATATTTACAATATACTAGCTGTACCCTGCCACGCTTCGCTGTGGCACATTGTGATTGAATAGTTAAAAAAAAAAGAGAAAATGACGTGTGGCACTCGGAGCCTGCCGCGGTAAAGCTATTGCATAGCATTTTTTATCAACTCCTCTCCCCCTCCCCTCCCCCCTCTCCCTCCCTCTCCCCCACACCTCACACGCCCCTCCCCTCACCCCTCCATCCCCCACCCGGCTCCTACCTCTTCCTCTCCCCCTTTCCCTTCCACTCTCACCTCACCCTTCTCCTACCCCTACCCCCTCCTCCCTCTCTCGTTCCCTCCTTCTCCTCCCCCTCCATTTGTCCTGACCTTCCTACTCTTCCACTCCCATACCCAACCCTCCCCCATTCCCCTCCCTATCCCTCCCGCTACCCCTGCCCCTACCCTCCCCTCCCTCCCGTGCACCTCCCTCCCCCTCACATAATCTCCCCCTCCCCTCTTACAATCTCCCCCCTCCCACTCTCACGATCCCCACTCTGCCTTCCCTCCCCCTCCCACTCCCCTCCCTCTTTCCTCTCCTCGTGATTAATCAAGTCATTAAAAGTTCTGCTATGACTATTAAAAAGCAAGGGTTGGTGATAAAAAAGTGCAAATTTAGAGTTGTATGTATTTTTTGATGCCACATAATAAAAAAATAAAAAAAATAAAAATTATCAAAAAAATAAAATTTTGGGGTGAAAACCCCTTATCACTTACAGGTTAGAAAAATAGATAGTAGCCGATTCTCAGGCTTACTGAATATGCATAAAAAATTTCATGAGAATCGGTCAAGCCGTTTCGAAGGAGTATGGGAACGAACATTGTGACACGAGAATTTTATATATAAGAAGATTAGCTGTACCCTGCCACGCTACGCTGTGGCACATTGTGAATGAATGATTATAAAAAAAAAAATACGTGTGGCACTCGGAGACTGCCGCGGTAAAGCTATTAATAATAATAATTTATTTAATTTAGACAGCAATGATCCATTATGGTTAGTAACAATTGCAACTTATAAACTACTACTACTACTCACTACTTAACTCTCTACTACTTATAGCATTTTTTATCAACTCCTCTCCTCTCCCCCTCCCTCTCCCCCTACCCCACACCTCCCACGGCCCCCTCACCCCTCCCTCACTTTCCTATCCCTCCCCCTCCCGTCCCCTGCCTCCTACCCTCCCCCTTTTTTCCACCTCACTCACCTCCCCTTCCTCTCCCCCTCCATCTCCACCCCTCCCTCTGTCATCCCCCTCCCCTCCCCCTCTCTACCCTCCCACTCCCCTCCCCCTCCCACTCCCACTAACCTCCCCTTTTCCCTCCCCCTTTCCCCCTCCCACTCCCCACCCCCTCCCTCTCCTCGTGATATTTCAAAAAGTCATTAAAAGTTCTGCTATTCATTGATAGATGGCAAAACTAAAAACTAAAAAGTATCACCGCTGTGCCTGTGTTAGGTTATTTTCGTTACGGAATTTCTGTATTCGATTTGTCGCTCAAGGCCAGCGATAGAAGCTATGCAATAACTTAAAAAAAAAATAATTATGTAAGAACCATCCTTGATGCGGATTATATAAATCATCAATAATTGATGTTATCGAGCGGGATACAAAATGATAAAATTATGAAAATGACTATTAAAAAGCAAGGGTTGGTGATAAAAAAGTGCAAATTTAGAGTTGTATGTACTTTTTGATGCCACATAATAAAAAAATAAAAAAAAATAAAAATTATCAAAAAAATAAAAAAATAAATTTGGGGTGAACACCCCTTATCACTTACAGGTTTGAAAAATAGATAGTAGCCGATTCTCAGGCTTACTGAATATGCATAAAAAATTTCATGAGAATTGGTCAAGCCGTTTCGGAGGAGTATGGGAACGAACATTGTGACACGAGAATTTTATATATAAGATTTATTCACCCTAGAAAAAAACTAACCGAGCGCTACCTATTGTAACTAACTAACTGAAAAAGTTATAACTACGTTCAATATAAACAAAACTGTAATAATGTTTCTAAACAAAAACATACTTTCATACGCTTTAAGCTAATGAGAGGAACGTCCAATGTTCCTAACGAAAGCCCCTAAAAATACAAAAATAAACGCCTTTGCCGTGCAACTTTATTTGCCCACAAGCTCCACAAAATTTCAGTAAATTTTGCCACTCATGTTCTCACCCAATAAAACATTGAAGTGAACTATAAATAAGAGAGAGAGAGACAGAGAGAGAGAAAAACTCAGCATGTAAAGTCTGAAGCACGTAAAGCCGGAAGTCCGGCGTCGGCCGCATCCTGCTCCGTCTGCTACTGAAAGCCTTTTAGTTCAATTTAGCGTGAAAAAAGAGTCTAGCTATTCTGTGTTTTATGTCACAAGGGAAATTGCTCTCGTCATATCTAAGTTCCCGATTTGAAAGCGTTTTTGCATCACTGAGTAAGGGGGTAGTTCGGGTTTTATGCGATAACTGCTCTGGGCTAGTGTTAGATTGCGACAGGAACGTGAATAGAGGCTTCGAACTGTCGGTGGCAATTTGTAATAAAAGGGTTTTTTTTGTCATTTCATTTGGCACGAGCATCAGCTTGTTAAGCCTTTGCGAGTGAAATATAGCTCATAACACAAACAATTTTACGAAGCATTTTGTTTATTAACGGAATTAAATTCGGCCTTCGTTTGATGTGAATTTATTACACACCTGCAGCGGCGTCCTTCTCTTTAAATTTTGCAGTAAACCTTGACACCTTGCTTTCATTAATTCCATTTCCCAAACGCCCCGTTTTAATCGCAATTAAGCAAGGCGAAGCATTTATCTAAATTGTCAATTTCAATTGAAAATTCCTTAGAAATTCTCCTCATTTTCTTTGTAGGAAAATGAAGACAAATACAGCAAATTCCTTTGAGACTTGCTCTGTAGGACAAAGACAAAACTGAAATAGTTATTGATCCATCAGGAATTCAAACTGCCATCTTTGAGGGGACGCAGTACCTTGTTTCACGGGAAATTACTATGGAAATAGAAGTAGACGGCGAAGTCCGATCTATTTAGAATTGTTTCTCAGATATCAAAAATGGAGTTTTTGGTATCCGTAATATTTCTTTCGTATTTAAAAAGAAATGCTAAATGAGAAGAATTTATATATTTAGTAATACTATTTTACGGATTAACCTTTTTTGATAGTAGTCATACACTGTGCTTTTAATTGCATCGAAATACTATTGAGGTCATGTAAATGAGGTTATAGAATCGTTGCTTGCTGAGATATTGCAACCCTCTACTGACGGTTACAAATATTGAAGTCTCAGCTTTGAATTAAAGGAAGCTCTCGATTTTTAGCACAGTCATAATGATTTCCTGCCTATTAGTCACTCCAATTCATTGCCAGGCTCTGTTAAACAGCGCTTTGATATACTTCGATTCCCCTAACAAGGAAAAAAAATAGCTACGTATCTATCACGCATCTGCGTACACGATTCGCTGACGAATCTCAACGACACCCCAATCGTTCACAAACAGTAATAAAACCGCATCACCTACCATTTATCCGGGTTTGTTTGTGATGCGAACGTGATTGCGGCCCATACGGACAAAGGGCGTACGAAGAATAACGTCAGATCTGAAGATAATGAGATTTTCACGAGTATCGCGATAATAATCGGTGGCATTGTTTGCGTGCGGCTGCCGGCCGGCAATTATTAGAACAATGGGGACTAGGAAACAGTTTATCAGATAGCAATGAGTAGTTATTCGTCTATTATAGGATTTGTCTGAAAATAGTTTGGGCTTGTGAACCGATGACTTTGTAAACGATTCTGCTCGTGTGTAAGATGAGCCTGCTTAGAAACAAAGCGAAATACAAATTGGACTTGTTAGTGAGTCTGATTTTATTCGTGATCGTGATTCAACGATATTCTTTGAAGGTCCGTCCAGAAGCTTTGAGGCTGTTACTGGCCAGCAGGGCCATTGCGTATCTCCGTTGACAGTTAACAGTGATGATTACTGCCATATTCTGGATAATATTTCTTCTTCATCTTCTGCCGATATTTGGAAATTTCCTGGAACTCTTGGTAAACCGCAGCATTTACCTTCTATCTTCAATTAACTTAGATGATCTTAACTATCTCCTCTGTGCCTAACATGGATCATCTAACCAAGCAACAAACTCTGGCGCTAATTTTTGGTCTAACGCGTTCTCACATTGATAATTTTCGTTTCGTTTCAGTTGAATCGGGAGAGATCAGAAGAATCATTTTGTCCATTAAATCCAAAGCCGTAGGTTGTGACAATATCATTCGTGGCATGATAATCATTATCCTGGATCACCTACTACCTGCGATTACCCATATTGTAAATTTTACCTTATTTTTCGGAGTATTCCTTCCCTTATGGCGTAAAGCTTATGTCTGCCCACTACCTAAAGTCCCAAATCCCACTCTCCCTTCTCACTTTCGTCCAATTTCTATACTTCCTTTTCTATCCAAAGTGCAGGAAGCCTGCGTCCACAAACAGTTCTAGTTTTGTTCATCGGAATTCACTCATTAGTCCTCTTCAATCTGGGTTTAGGCCGGGCCACAGTTCTATATCCACCCTTCTTAAAGTGACTGGCGATATGAGGGCAGGAATGGAAGATACCAAGGTCACAGTGCTAGTGTTGGTCGATTTTTCAAATGCCTTTAATACCGTCAGTCACGATATCCTATTAGCCATTCTGTCCTATGTCATGGTCTCTCCCGAAGCACTGAAATGGTTCAGCTCTTATCTTCAGGAACGTCAGCAGTCGGTTCGTTTAGAAGATTCTGCCTCGCGTTGGTGTGGTTGGAAACTGGCGTTCCTCAAGGCGGCATTCTCTCTCCTGTTCTTTTCTCAATTTTTATTAATCTTATTACTTCCGAACTTCAGTGTGCGTATCATCTGTATGCAGATGACCTGCAGTTATACTGTCAAGGCAGGGTTGATGAAATAGCCGACACTATCAGCAAATTCAATAATGATTTGATAGCCATTAAAACCTGGTCCGATAGATTTGGTGTTGCAGTGAACCCGAATAAGTGTCAGGCGATCATCACTGGGAGTCCTCGTATCGTCAGTCGGGTGGACGTCACAACGTTGCCGCCGATTCTTTTCGACGGTGCGACTGTTCCTTTCAGCACTGCTGTAAAGGATCTGGGCCTGCACATCGATACGACCCTAAACTGGCGTACGCAAGTTACTAGTGTCAGCCGGAAGGTTACTGGAACGCTGCGGGCTCTGTATCGGCTGAAAAAAATTTTACCATCGAAGACGAAAGCAACGCTTGTGCAGACCTTAATATTTTCCCTATCATCGATTATGGTGATGTGTGCTAATATGACCTGAATGCAGATCTCCTCAATAAACTCGACCGTCTTCTCAATAACTGCATTCGATTTGTTTTCAACCTGCGTAAATATGATCATATCTCTGAACAGCGTTCGCTGCTAAAGTGGTTACCCATTCGCCTTCGTAGAGAACAAAGAGCACTAACCACTCTGTTTTCATTTCTTTACTGTCCTAATTCCCCTAGTTATCTACCTCCTCACTTTCAATACATCTGTGCCAACCACAATAAAAACCTTCGCTCATCGTATAACCGTCTTCTCCTATGTCCCACTCACCGTACTGACTTTGTTCATAGTTCTTTTTTTGTGCAGTCTGTTTCTCTGTGGAACGCTCTCCCTCAGGAAATCAGGATGGCAACCAACCGTTTTTCTTTTAAGGTTAAAGTTCGCGATCATATTCGTAAGAAGTTGGCAGTAGTATCTTCACAGCGCTAATGTTTTCTTTTCTTTCTATCTCTTCGTAGTTTAATTTATTTTATATATTATATTTATAGTGTACATGTTTATGTACACACATCAAAAGTGTCTAGGGATCAACATATATTTTTGCAATAACTTTTCTCCTGATTGATATTAATTAAAATTTTCTTTAAGAATTCATCAAATAAAGTGTTTTCGTTTGTCACAGTAACGATAAACCAAGTCACCTTTGCATTAATAAAGAAATTTGCCATTTTCCTAATAAAGGGATTTTTGACATTTGAACCACTAACATTAAAGTTCGAAAAAAAGACTGAAATAACAGTTTTCTTTAAAATTTTATTGGGTCACTTAAACAATTAATAATCCGTGTTTCTACCGCGAACACTAACAACACAAGAACATCGGTTTGGCATACTCAAAATGAGTTCATCCAAATCACGCTGTGGAATGGCCGCCCATGTTCGTTGCAACAACAAAAAAAGGTCTTCTTGCGACTGGATACCCTCCATATTCGGCAGAGCTCTTCTCTGTAGCATATCCCATGCATGCTCAATCGGGTTCAAGTCTGGCGACTGAGCAGGCCAGGGCAGGACATTGATGTTAGCTGCGGCGAGAGTCTGTCTTACAACTCTTGCGGTGTGCGGTGGTGCATTATCATGCATTAACTGAAAAAAGGGACCGATTTGCACTTGTAGAGGAACGATGACGTCTGATACAATCGTCTATATATAGCAGATTGTTTAAAAAAAAATTACACAAGTGGTTGTGATAGTTTTTTTTTATAATTTAAAAGAATTTATGGATCAGAAATGTTAGTGTAATACAAAAAGCTTTACATTTTTGGTCCAAACCTCAAATTTTTGCATGCTACGTTGTAACCTAGCTGAACATGTTTGTACTTTATTTTATGTTTAACACCATTTCATACCATGTTTTACGCAAACAAATGATTTATTATTATTATTTCGTATATTCATTTAAAATTCTTATAAATTACATTTTTAAATATTAATATAAAAATAAAAACATTTAAAAATATAAAAAATAGTAGGCCACCGACGGCGGGAGCAGGGTCCAAGCTATCGGTGGTTAGGGTCTCAGAGACAGGAACCTTCCCACAATGCGAGCCGTATCGAGGAGTACTGCCTTCTGTATCAGGCCTTTGACCCAACCGCGTATTTTTATTATTATTATTATTATCGTATACAGGTCTGACGACTAAGTAAGTACCTAAACAGTCATCTCTATGGACACGCAAGAGTTGAAAGTTTTCGTCAACTTTTCCGAGAAACATTGGAAAAAAACTCATGAATAATTACAATGCTGGGTGTTCTAAAATTACATAAATAAATATATTCCACAACTTTTCACACAACGGCATTTAGTCCCAAGTTAAGCTTGAGAGCTTGTATTATGGGTACTAAACAGCTGATATACATACTTATATATTTCTAAATACATACATATTATAGATAAATTAAACCTAAACACAGAACAAATGATCGTGCTCATCACATAAACATTTGTCCTGAGTGGGAATCGAACCCACGACCTTCGGCATAGCAGTCAGGGTCATTTACTACTAGACCAACAGGCCAGTCGATAAAGAACTCATAGTATCAGGATAGGCGACGATACCCATTACACTCTGTATGAAACAAGTAAATATTTCAAGAACCATATATTTTATTATTGTTTATAATTTCTAATAAATATTAGTTAAATAACTGAACGTAAAGTAATTGTGCTCAAAACAAGACAGTTGCTATTACTCACAAAGAATATTACATTACAATGCCCAACATTCAACAAATAAAAACGGGCAGCGTTACTTTGCAAATGAATGTTAAATTAAAAATGTTTTATTCAGATATTTCCGTTGCAACTTGCTTCGTTAGTAATTGTCTAGAAGAAGGCTAATTGAGGGTTGTATTCGATGCTACTGAGGTGAGCAGATCGAACAATATACACAAATTAAGCACATATTTAGGTACCACGTTCCATTTACAAACAATACTCTATTTTTATTTAATTTTTTTCCTTATGAGTAACGTTCCGTAGAAAGGTACCTGACCTTTATAAAGAACATTACTAATAAGTCATGCGTAATACGCGCGTAAGACCAAATGCAGTAACGTAAAAGAACTACGTAAAGATACGTACGCAAATGGCGTTCCGTTGATTTTACCTATCCACATAAAAGGCGTAACTTTATGTTTGTATGAAAAGTATTTTTAACAAAATATCTTCAGATAAGAAACAAAACAAGAAACATGTCAAGAAACTGTTGAAGCTTACCTACCTAATTATATTCATAATAATAATTTCCTCTATCCTAGGAACACTCTACAGCTAAAAGCTTTGTGGATGAACGACTCTTAAATTTATAATGAACCTATCAGATGCACAAGGAGCGGCCATTAGATAAGCTGTATTAGTAATATTCACTATAGAACGTTTTGCAAATGGAATTCCTTTATAGTTCTAAAATACGATGTAATTGGGCTGTAAAATCGGTCCTTGCCAAGGTTTTATACCTAGCCAACAGTCTTTTTATAGATTATATATGTTGATTTTTGATATTAAAATAGGATTAAGTAAGTAAAAAATCTTGATGAATATTGAATTAAAAGTTATAGAATTTATTTGACATTAAAATATTTACTTCATATTTTATTTGAGAATCGTTATATTAGTATATGTGACTTTCTTAAATATAAATTGCTCTATTTTACACATATGCTACGTAGTTAAAAATACTTAGCTGCATACAATCCTTATGTGTTCAACAAAAAACATCTGATTTATTATAAAATACAAAAAAACTACGTAGTATGTATGTGTTTCTCACAATTTAATTGTAACTCATTGGTAATGATTATTGGCTGATTCTTGTCCCATACGAGATATTTACAATAGTTCACCACATAATACAGTTACATCGAAGTACGTAAATTACACCACAGCAACAAAATAAATTATTCGGCAAAAGTAATGGAACTACAAATTAGTTTATCTACACGAACCGTTTAGCTTCGCCCTAAGTCGTTTGGGACATATTATTGTGAATTGAAAACGGACTAATGTTCTTTACTGTCATTGGTTTAAGCTTTTTTTATACTTTATTAATATAGTTAATTTAGAAATAAAATAGGTAGTAAGTATATGGGTAAGTAATAAGATAATCAACAAAGTTGAAAATTCTGAATCGTTTTGTCCGCATGATGAGGCCTCTACGCAATCGTAGCAAGGTGCTACGACGTAGCTGCGTAGCGCGCCGTAGCTAGGCAATCGTGCTAGAATGGTATTAATGAAAATTATTAAATAAAATGGGCCTAAAATGTACTACAACTAGCAAAACTACTACTAGCTAGATTTTCCGAATAACCGTGTCAGAATATTTTTGTTCATTTTTTTCATTTAAATCGGAACCTCCAATTGGATTGTCCATGTCGGTTGATACTAAAATATACATACAGCAATTTTAACATTTCTATTTCATGTTACAACCTAAAAAATAGAATGCTAAAACATTGGTTTATTATTAATAATTGTAGACAGCACAAAATGGCAGCGATTGACTAAAATAAAAATGTTCAATTTTAAATCCCCGTTAGGTTTTGTCTGCCAGTTTGTTTAACAAAGGTGACGCTAACACCATTGGTCTCTTTTTCCCTTTAACCTGCTTTTCAGTTGTTATTTTATCACGGTTGGGTGACTACTATTCAGGATTACATCCCTTGGCGGTACTTTAAAGAACAAACAAAGGATAAGAGACAACCGATAAAGTAGTTCACTTAACAATAAAAATCACCAGTGTGTCAAGTGTTAAGACGAATTTTTGATAGATTATGGTTAAATATTAGGCAAATATTGAATTGAGGAGTTATTCGGAACATTTTTAAAAGGCGTTTTAAGGCGGCCCTAGACTTACAATAACATTATACAATACAATTTATTATAAAATAAGATTGATTGGCACTTTGAATAGCACAGTAATACGAACTTCACAATGTTTCCCTATCCAGTCGAAGAATAGTGTTATGCTACTATGTTTGCGTGCGCGGGTTTTCTCCTCGTTAATATAAAACACAGACGACACAGACACAGTAAAAAAATATTGTGCCATACTGGCTCTACACGATGCGATGGAAAAATACGGTGCAACAAAATTTAAAGTTGGTAAACTTTCGTTAAACCATTGCGTAATCTTCAACATTAACACAATACCGCAAATAATTTCACTTTTCTTAATATTATTTACAGTAGCAGTGATAGCCTAGGGGTGTGACCGGCGGATTGCCAAATCATAGGTCTGGAGTTCGAACCCAAGGCACGCACCTCTGACTTTTCGGATTTATGTGCGTATTGTATAATTATCACTTGCTTCAAAAACGGTGAAGGAAAACATCGTGAGGAAACCGGCATGCCTGAGAGATATTTCTCGACGGAATGTGATGCCAAGTCGGAGGTCCATGGGGGCATTAAAACTTTGACACCAGGTTAGTTACTAACCACACGATAAGAGAGAGAATATTATTGATTGTCTAGGGGGCGCCTAACGCGCAAGATGGCCGGAGTCAGAAAGAAAGAAATAGATAATATTATAATTTATATTATATTATTTATTTCTCATAAACTTTTGAGACATGGATGTGACGTATATTGACGTAAGTTTATTCTACATCATTTACAAGTGCACTTAATTTCTGCCCGAGTTAACCAACTTTATTAAGTTGAATTAAAAACGAAATATTTTAACCCGGAATAAAAGTAAAACAATCAGTCGTGCACTACATTGAATTTTGAAAAATTATCGTTGAGACCCTCACCGCAAAATCGGTTCGTAAATTCATTCAGACAGAACAGAATATTTTCATCAATAATTCCGTAACTCAGAAAATTATTCTAATTAGGTTCGGAATGCTCACCAGTTGCCACAAAAAAAAAGATTGAGAAGGTGAGCTTCATACAACTACCGGAAATAAACGCATACTCACGTAGAGATGAATACTTGAGGTGAAATCAAACTATTTGAAAATGGTAGTCGAACAGCTTTTAAAGTCACAAAAATGGCTAGGAAAACGTGCAAAAGTAGTATTTTAATAAAATCACTGCTTCAAAATGTAGGTGAAGTGAAGGCAAATTGTCATTAAGCTTTCATTCCTTACTAATGCTAGGAATTGACAGTTCACATCACTCAAGTTTTCACTGACCGGCTGATACACTGACAGACTTGCACCAAATTCAAGGTCTGGTTATACTGTCTTGTATTTTTTTCTTTTCCTTTTAAACATGTAATTAGAAATATAGTGTGCATATTTATCAGCTTTAAACACCCATAACATAAGCTATACTTCGCTAGAAACTAGATGGCATTGTGTGAAATATTATGTGAAATTTATTTATTTTATAAATTGTTGTAAATAGACACTTCTGGCAGTACGCGTCAGTTTTTAGTCGTTGTTCAGAACCGGCCTTCTGTACCTATCTTGTACGTTTGAGACACCAACGTCAGGTCAGTTAGTAGAATATTTTCGTCTGTTCCTTTATTCAAATTTTTATTACGAACTCCTATTTAACTTGTTCGCTAGTTCGTTATTAATTAAATATAATGAGCGTAGTGGTGGCTCAATATTTATTTTGATTACTGTAGCGTTAATTGGTTAAAAATACAGACTCGGTCGTAAAGGAAAGCAAGATTTAAATATACAAATTTCAAGCTGTGTTTGATCGTAAAATAAAAATAGTGTTTTGCTCTTGGAAACAGTAGCGTACTTACACTACAAAGATAACAATGGTTTTCAAACTGACTCGCAGAATAAATCACATTTTAAAGCCTCGTATCATGGAATTTTTTTTTTTAGCCACAACATGGTTGCATATTATTCATGTTGCGGGAAACACTCCTGTTGCAGAGTTGGTCACGCCATGTTGCAGAGTTGATGCCCAACGAGCAAATACATCAGTTTATCAACAAAATGTTGACGTGTGTGGATATGTTTGCAACTGTTTATAAACATGGAGGCAATGTGGTGCAACGATAAAATTATCGGGCAACATTTTAACGCAGACTGGCGGACTGGCTCTGGTTGGACTAACAACCCATATTGATTTAAACAAAGTTTCCAGCAGCATTCTCGCCATTTATAAACAACGTTAATTTACTGTTGCCAAACAAATGTTTACCATGAATACGAGGCTTTAATGGAAACATCACCAGATTTTAACAACACAACGGAAATTTGAATGAATCTGTCATCCTAAACCCTCTTGCTAACCCTAGGTGTATCCAAACCGGCAATAGGACTCCCCATCTGTCACGTCAAGCAATAACTACCGGAGATACACCCCGTACTCGGCATACATCAAGATGACTGACACCAGATTAGATATCTCCATATTCGCTACCCGGCAAGGGAATAAACTTGTCTGACTCGACCCGTTTAAATGGAGATATAGATGGGAATTATTTAAATAATTATAATTAATACTATTTTAATTTAATTTAGATGGGAGTTTTGATCACTCTTGTCCAAGCTATTGAATATGAAAACCAAAGTAGTGTAGAATAGAATAAAATACTTTTTATTGTACACTATAAAAACTTACAAATAATAACTTTAAGGGTGTAGATGCAAATTTTAAATATCTAGTGCCACTGTAATTCGTATTTGATTTTAAAAGTACTTGTTGTACTTATTGTTAACGACGATGTTGATTTTTAATGATGATTGATGATTATTTGTTTCAATTCAATTCAACCAATCATCAAATCATAAATATCATTAAATTCATTAAATTTTGAATGATGTATTCGTTGTTTTTTCTATATCTTTATTAATATTACAAAGAGGAATGATTTTTATGTTTGTAACGAGTAATTTTGAAAACTGCGGGACATATTAAAAAAAAAATATCGATGGAAAGCTACACTATTCCAGGGTGATGTGGGAATTTTTTTATCCCTACTTATTCACGGGTTCGGAAATTACGCGGGTAAAACCACGTGACGTCCGCTAGTAAAAAATAAAATAATGCATCATCTAAAATTGTGTCACACAAAGATATGAATCGGTTCGGTTGCCAATATTTGTAATTCTTTCATATTTACAATATTGGCGAACCGAATCGAGATATACTTAGATACTATTTTTTATTATTATTTTACCTATGAAAATAGAGCAACAGCACAAAAAATGTAAGTACCCATCTTGCATTTCAGTAGATGATCGAAGTATCTCAGACTAATGCTTATAACTTGGTTTCTATAAAACCTTCAACCTCAATTTTATCGTATTATCGTCTTAGCAAATTGAAACACAATAGAGTATTCTAATATATTTTCAGTAGAACTGTTCGTTTACTCAATGTCTATTGACTTAAAAAGGTTATTTGTCGTGCATAGGCACATCTTTTGTTGTCATTTGTATCGTAACTCGGTATTTGCCTTATCGTGTTTCGAGATGTATGTGAAAATGTGCTTTGGAACGTGCGGCGAATCCTGGAGCGTGGACCAGCTTATCGTATTACATGTCGGGAACAAGGTTCTCACCAAACGACGTGGATTCTCAGGGATACCGAATCGATACGATCGGTCGAATCGGTTCTCGTTGCAATCGAATTAACAAAATCTCTGCTAAAGTGGAAAGTTGATGATGTTCATTTTATACTGTCTCGCTCGTTCAATATTTGGTCTCACCTAGACTTTCACTGCTTTTATGTCTGGTCTAGTGACGACTATAGACCAAAGAGTTAGGGGAAGGTGTACCTATATTAAAACAAACATTTAGTTAATTATGTAATAGAAGCAAACCTATTGCCATCAACCGGCCACAAAACAAAACCGGGCTGTAGCGAAGAAATTCCAGACGGGAAAACTAAATAACACTTTAACTGATTTTAAATGTTTTTAGTTAGGTACTTAACAAATAAGCTGTGCACGGATGTATTACATGTACTATTTAATTTTTATTTAAAACATCCAGCAGCACAAAACAATCGATTGAAAACATCGACTCAACAATGCTATCAGCGCATCACTACATGTTTTCAGCGGAGCTTGTTCACGTTCAACGTTGTACAGGAATATACGTTTCTATCTGTTTACAATTTTGATCAATACATGAGATTAAATTCGCCTTTGTCTGCATTCCGTCCCGGAACTCTGCAATCACCGTTATTATGAAACTTTTAACTTGCGGACGATGCTTAGTATGCTATTGAGTCTGTTAGGTAACTTTGTAAAGAGTATTTTTATTATTTTTTGCACGAATTGGTTGGATGTTGTTCTTTCTTAGAGAATGTTGGACTGTTCTCTTGGTCAATTGTTTGTGTTGGGATTTTGTAGCTATTATAGTTTCAGTACGCATTACATGTTTTTTGGTAATGCCCATTTTATTCAACACATTTACGGTTATCTGCTAGTACAATTATAATCTTCAGTAGTAAGTTTGGTTAGTCATGACATACAAAATATGTTTATTTAAATAATGTAGTTTTTTTTTGTATTTTTATTCAGTCGAGTGAGTTTCTTTCTCTTCAAACATAATATTCAATAAATATAGATTTAAATATTTCTAAAGGTGCTTAGTGAGTCAAAAAAATGAATTGGTAGCTAAAGGCTATTGGGATTCTATACATTTCTAATGAAGTCTTTCATTTAGTTTTCTTACAAACTACGCAGACGTTTCTTAGTTTAAGATTTTACCATGTATATTTTATAAAACAACGTACAACCTTTTTTTTCTGTCTGGCATTATCGCTGAAATGAACCTTTTGGCGCAGCCGTGAGACATGCCATTTTTGTGTCTCTTTTTTTTGTTGTAATTTTACTGTGCGTGTATCCAGCTGATGCCAATAAATGTATTTTCTTTCTTTTCTTTCTTCATAAAGGTGAAGAAAAATATAGGGAGGTATGCTAGGTCTTCGGCATAGAAGACATACAATATAACATCCACTGACCAGCACTGGGCCCGCACGGATGATTATAGCTAATGAGGTTCAATGTAAACTAGAGCAGCTATTACAAACAAAAACGGGTTCCGCTTATGTGAAATGTGACAACCGCGAGGTATGCGCTGGCGAGAGAGCTTTCATAGAATAGTTTAAAGATAGCAGATGCGACAGTCTACTAAATACCTATTGTATGTGCCTACATGTACTGTACAGGTGCTGTTTCATCCAAATACCCTCTATTCTTCAGCTGTAGAATTAGTTTTATTCTTTAAAAGTGTTTAAAAACATAACTATGGGTCTAAGTTCTATATTTATTTTACGTACATTGAATTCATCTTTACCATTTTCATGGCTTACTTACCATTTGTAGGTTTTTTACCTTAAAATAATGTGAGGACGTATTTCAAAAACTGACGCAGACCATTTTTTGTTCATATTTTACATTTATTTTTTATATAATTTAAGACTGTTTTGCATAAAGACGGCCGACAGAAAAAAAATGTATGTCATTAGGTAGCGTACATAGGTAATTATGGTTATGTCATGTCTGTTCGGTTTAATTTGCTTAATCTATGAATAATTTGGAACGAAAAATGCCAATAGCCTAACGTTGTTCATTTTGAAATGTGTTTCAAATGAGTAATTTATGGGTGAGTTGAGTATTATTTGATTAATCGAGTGATTTGATGAATTTGATTACCAACTAATTTAATACGTCCATTATCCACGCAACAGGGTGAATATTTTTATGCTACTACGACCTACGTACAGACTAAACTGTCATTCCATACTAATACTAAAAAGCAACTATATTCCATAGTGACTAATGCTAGGCATTGACAGTTCACTTCACTCAACTTAGCACGGGATTCTTACCATAGATATAGAGAATGAACCCGTACTAAACTGACCAGTCCCTGGAAAAAGACAGAGGGACTGCGCGGCAAATACCAGTCTCTTTATTCCTTTTTTAAACAGAATTCTAGAAAGAGTTAACTATTGACCGCACGTTCGCTTTTTCTCTCTCACACTATCTTACCAGTAGTTACTTCACAGCTGCTTAGGGAACACTCAATCCTTTCTCTTTGTCTATGTGACTTACTAAATCGACCGGAAAGTAAAGGGTTTAAATGATGACTTTTTCAAATTATTGTCGATGAAGTAAAACGTCAGAGATCCAGACTTATGATGAATGTGTCTAAGTTTGAAATTGCTAGTGGAGATTACCAACAAACAAATAGGTTGTTAAAATAGTTGTAATAATTTTAAACATGAGCATTTGTGATTGGATGTCAGGCTTTTATTTTGTTTGTTTTTAGTAGCTGTAAGTCTTCCACGTACTAAATAAATAAATAGATATGACACAAATAAACGTTTTTTTGCTAGTTACTGGTTAGTTACTACCTCTGATACCTGGTGGCAATAAAAAATAAGTGTATATAAAGCCAAGCACAAGTATTGTAACGTACAATTTCAAACCAATATGTATTTCAGCTAACTTTTCGTCGACTGCAGGCGTCGTCTACTCATAAAAATAATCTTTAGAACTTGACACCTGCCAAATATATTTTCTATTTTCAGACACTGAATTCTATTGGAAAATTTGAGGAATTTCAAATTAAATATAGCAGATTGTAAGCAAAAGGTAATCCAGGTAAACTGCCCGCCTTTTAGGACTTTCTAATAAGAACCGCAATTGTAGGAAAGGTTCGGAGGAAATAAGGATTTAGACAATTGTCGAACGTCTATAGCAAGTAGTATTACATCGGGCTAATTACACCTATTAAAGACAAGATTTGAAAATACAGGACAAATTTTCACAATCAGTTAATGGAAATAATGCGCTTTTTCGATATAATAAAACGTCTGAATTTTAACATAACCTGTCTATTTAGTAAAATACTCCCACGAAAAGTAAGTTGATGTGAATTATTCATGAGATGACAGCTCACTTTGTCTTCACTTCACCTAAATTTAGATCCTAGAAGGAAAGAAAATGAAAATTAACTTGACAATAAAGTTATTTCAACCACTATACCGTACAATAAATATTTGTCCTATGAATAGGCCATTAAATCATTCAGTAGCATTAAAAGGTCGCACACAGAGGAGTCTGGCGGTGTGGGGCGATATTGTAAAGAACCCATTATAATACGACAGGGTGGTGCTGCAATATTATAATGGGATCCCCACGTTTTATACTCAACGTCTATTACAGACCTATTTTAAATTAAAAAGGTACGCAGCATCTCTGAGTAAATAATTTGCCTTTGTCATACCAGTGTGGTTGGTTTTTAAAATGTCAATGCTACTTAGTTATTAAACATTGTTTGCATGGCAACATATTCTAAACAGGGTGTATTTTTGACCGTGCTACAAACTTCCACAGGCTGGTCTACTCTTGAATATGAACAACTTTCGCTATAGAACCAACTCTGAAATCGCGAAATAAAATCAGCTATTGCATACAAAAGTTTGATATCTATTCGACGAAAATGAATGAAACAGCTGATTTTTTTTTTCGCGATTATCGATTTGGGTCCGAAACAAAAGTTGTTCAGATTCAATAGTAGAACAGCCTGTGGATGTTTGTCCCACGGTCAAAAAGACACCCTGTATAAAATATATTCACGTAATGATGACACTGGAGTTAGGCATCCGAGCAAGTACCTATCAATGTAGTCACATTGACACATTATGAGTTAAACCTGGACTTAGAGTTAATATAAGTCTGGAATTGTCGATCCGCTTTGAGCAAGCGTGGTCATCAGTATGAGCATCGATCACCACCAGCCTAAACTTAATTAGGTAAGAAACACGATACAATACAAAAATACACCTGATGTTTTTCGCGTAATTATTGAAATTCGCTTAATGTTACACGCGGTGCACTCCATCTGCTTTTTTTCTACGGTCAAAAGCAATTAGGGCCGAGGGCAAAATATTATTTTTTTCTTTTTCGTGTTACGAGTTTCATGGAAATTAAAGTTGATTGCTTTTTAATATCTTTCGTTTGCTGGAAACATGTCGGTAATCTGCCATCATCGCTCCTCTGATTTCAACTGTAATTGGCTCAAAAATACTTGTACAGATGTAAGCTGGCGAATGTTCCTCCAAATGTTACCACTGGGTCGTTTTTCAGAGATGGAAATGTTTTTACTTTCAATACAAAAGTGCTTGTGTATTGAAAACGCTGTACAAATTGTCGGGAAAGATCCCAAGGGCATATTGAAAGCGTGTTTCGCAGATACATGTTACCTGGCGTCTTACCACCGAATAAACGTTCACTTAGAGTGGTTTGTCAATACGACTCGGAAAGCTTTTACTTTGCGCTCCCTGCAAAATACGTAAATATTTTAGGCTATTGTATGTGTAGAAGTACTCAGTATTTCAACGCGGTTTTTATTCCCCCGAGTGGCAATTGCCAAATTGACGTCTCAATCACAATCTTGCTAGCTGTTGTGTGAACGATTGCTGTCTAGTAGGAATCCGTGTCACAATAACATTGTATGTTACTTGTACTTATTATGCCTTACTTATAAAGAAAAGTACCTACTGTATCTAGTCGTTTTAAGTAAATTCGGAAAATTATAACATTAAATTATTCTTATTCTTATATTGATCAATAAATCATTTCTAATAATACGTTTTAACTCCGGAGGTCATCCACCCTAATTTATAATATTTTCCTCAGGGTGTCTTCGACAAGGAAAATTATAGGTATATGAGTGTAATTTCTAAAGTGTCTACCGTCGGTTGGGTACCTACCTAGAAGTCAGCTAAATTGACTTCTAGGTAGGTACAATATATGTTTTGGAAACATACAAAAGTGTCGCATTCTTCTTTATCGTATCACAATTAATAAACTAACGCTGTATTAACGTGCAAAAAACTGCCTACATATCATGTTCCAATAAATATTAAAAAACCTAATGGATATAAAAAATAATGGTTAAAAGCCTGGTCTTAAGTAATATAATACTTTACTTTTTTCCTTTTGATCGTTTTTATACTTTGTCTTTTATCCTTCTTTGTCAAGGATATCTAAATGTTATCTGAGATCCGTTTTCGCAATAATACCACCCGCTGTTACTCTAGATTTTTAAAAGTTCTTATGTACAGACGCCAGCACATCAATCTAACCCAATATATAATTGTTTTGAAAGTTTTAATTTTATCACGAATAGAATAAGGTTCTTTTTCAATTGGAAAATTTTTACAGTTTGACCTTTTTGTTGTCAACAACATTTGACCGCCTCGTTGGTCTAGTGGTCGCATGTAATAGTGTTGGATTAAGCCCTGGGTTCGATTCCCGGGTCGGGCCAATGTTAGTGGGTTTTCCATGTGGAACTTTGTAGTAGCAGACAAAGGTCTGTATTTGTGCTCAGGTGCCCCTATTACTTAAAAATAACTGACGAAGTCACCTTTGCCTAACTCATTGGAAATTAAAGACGGAATGAGGTTATGCCTATCTTGTCTTATAAAAGTTAGTCTTGTACGACGAGTTAAGTAAGCACAAGCCTTTTCTACGTACACTACACATATTGTTATGTATGCAAAGTAGTGTAGTATAGTCTACGATAGATTCGAACTCGTTAAAACTTTGCCTTCGACGCGATACAACAAAGTATCTCTTGGAAAGCTACGTTGATCCCTGTTTTATACGTTTTCGATTATTATGGTTGCCATAGAGATCCCCGATTGAACGTTAACAGTGTTTTAGGTGTAAGACATTGTAAAAATCGATGTAAAAATGAATTGCGACTCTTTTCTTGGTCGTGCTAGTAGTAAAATAATAATACCAGTCCTTTATTGTTCTACTCAGGGCAAAGGCTTCTTCATATACAAAGAAGGTACGAGTATTGATCATCGCGCTAGCTCATGGCCGGTTGGCGATTTCAGACTTATTATATAGTAATTATAAGTCCAGATATCCTCACGGTGTATTTTATGACTGCTTAAATGACCTCCACTTCCTATTTGAGTGTACGACTAAACGCCGACAGACTGAACACCGACAAGACTTTACTTCGACGGCACTCTTCGCCGACAAGACACTTCGCCGACAGGGCTCATCAGCGACGCAATTTATTTCCGATAATCAGTTGGGTGTAGCGTTCGCCGGCCGCTGTCGGCGAAGAGTCCCGTCGAAGTAAAGTCTTGTCGGTGTTCAGTCTGTCGGCGTAGTGCCTGTCGGCGTTTAGTCGTACACTGTCCTATTTACTGTTAGTAAGAATACTGAATCACCCACACAGACACTCACCCTTACATTGTTCTTTGTTATGAGTAGTTGTTAGACTTGCAGAATTCTAACTACTTGTAGCGACATTCTAAGATCTACAAATGACAGATGGAACTTTACTGTAAATACTTTATTATGTTAAAGACCAGGGCTTGACCGCAATCCCACCTGATGGTAAGTGATGCAATCAGTGATGGTGAAGCGCACTAGTTTATTAAGAGCTTTCT
The DNA here is from genome assembly GCA_921972225.1 of Euplexia lucipara. NCBI lineage: Eukaryota > Metazoa > Arthropoda > Insecta > Lepidoptera > Noctuidae > Euplexia > Euplexia lucipara. The sequence continues at coordinate 13,972,319 of OV179152.1, read as the reverse complement.
AGCTTTTGGTGCTTCCCGAGGCAACGAGGATCTTTTTACGTAGAATCCTTCAAGCGTCTTTCAGCCGGCCAGTACAATGTCATCATATCGAAAACTTAATTTTTCGATTGTACAATTTCCATAACCAAACGGTAAGACAAGGTAATCTTTCTTTTTTGACAAATTCTTCCGCCGTTTCAAAAACTGTCTCATTATAAATTGGTGTACCAAGCAGGACCATTTAATTCTTAATCTAAGGAAAGTCCTAACTACGAAACAGAACTTCTTAAATAACTAGAAACTTTTAGTTAGGGACTTAGCTTAATAAGTTTTTAGAAGTTGTTAAGCAAACTTAGGGTGGGTAAAGCAAAGTGCAGAATCTAAACTTAAATTTGGTCTAAGACATACTCTATAGGTAAACTGAGATGAACCTAATTAATTAAGAAAAACAGAAGTTGGTTTTGAGGGCTGAAATTAGTTTTTCGGTTCTTTTTAGGTCAGCTAATTTTGTTAATTATATTGGATTGGTTCCTGTGATCTTTCTTGATGGAAAATAAGTTTACTACTTACGAAGGGTGGGCCGTTTTTGGGGGACTGTCTTTATGTATTTTTTTGACGTTCAAAAAGTGCTGATTCTCAGCCTAGTTTGAATAAAGACTTTTGATTTTGATTTTGACTGCTTTTGGTCAGTGCTGCCTATCTACTTATATTATATTTGAGCGCAAGACAGTTACATTATTTTCAGCTTAAGGTTAATAGCAGTAACCGAAGCGACCCATAAAAGAAGATGTCGTTTTGTTCTATTTAATTATTTATTAAAACTTTATTATTCAAAATTAAAAAAGCAGTCCCTTAACTTTTGAAAACACGTGATCTAACAAATGTACTCTGAATGATGAATAAGACTGTTTTGCAAAACGAACATGTTCGTTACACTCCCCTTGAGCTGGTATAACATAGTCCGATTACACTTATTTTGTTTCCATTGACATACGGCCTACCTCAATCTCCACATATGACCGGAAGAAATCCACCAAATATTTCATGACCAAGACATTAGCTTTCTCATATTACATAAATAGACTGCAATCTATAAACACGTGTCCACTGAAATTGTACTAAATTGGAACACGACCCCAAACGTTCAGTATTTCCACTCAATTAAATGACTCGATGGGACAGAAATGCGGGTACAGACAGATTTAATCGCAAGACATTTTGGTTTGCCTTTCATGTGTAATTTCCCACGGGTTGGGTTTGGACCCACCCTTTGATTATTTCCTCTTCAATAGTCCTTATATTTTTATTCCTATCTTTTGTTTTGTCCCAGTTCTGAGGTCATTATGTTTTGGTACAGTCGCGTCGTTGGCTCTTCGTTCGAGGGTGCTTATAGCGGTATGTTTCAAGTGTTTGGTATTTTGGTCTCGTCTGTTGCTTATCCTAACGATTTTATTAGATTGGTTTGCTTGTACCTTATAGGTTTTTATATTATTTTGAGTATTACTATTTTTGAATGTGCGTCGAGTAAACAAAATATAATAACATTTATTTTTACTCGAATACCTGTATTTAACTCTGCTTTTTTAAGTGAAACGTTTTACTTCATAATAAGGTAAAAAGTCTGTGTCTTAGGCAAAATGTATATTACATAAACTTTAAGTAATTATATAGCAATCGCAATGCTCGTAAAAAATTAACATTATCAAAAAACAAAAAAAAACTACTGTAAATCTCGTTAGAAAAATTGTAAATACTTCAACATTAAGGTATTTTTTTCACCAAAAACTAACCGTCATAACTTTCTCTAGATAGTCATAAAACAGCTAAAATTTTCAGATTATCTGAGAAAAATACTTCAAGCGTTTATCTTTGAGTTTTGAGATCATCAATCACTTCTTGAGTCGCTCCATTTTACGAGTGTCTCCTCGGCATTTTTAACTGGCCGAACAGCTGCGTCGGATTCTTTGTTACCTTCGCTTATTAGACAGAAACATATCTGTGAACGTCTGATGAAGAGAACTGCACAGACATGTTTTAGTTTGGACAGTATTTCTAAGGAATAGATATAGGGTAAGATATTTTCGAGTTAACAAGATTTATATGTGAACGCTATTCTTTATTCTATGTTCATTAGTGTCCAATGCGAGATATAAAACTTTACAAACAGAAACAACAGAACTTTTATTATAGCTACTAATTAGCCATTAGCGTAGTTTTGCACTGAGTATTTTCTTATACAAACGGGTAAGAGCTGCACGTTGGGTCCGGTAGCAAGTATATCTCTCTTATATTAAAACAGTTTACAGACTTTAACACGTCATACATACACAGTTTGGCCCCTGAACTTGACTTGATTAATTTTGCGTCAACTGCAGTAAAAGCCTAACAACAAACAAAGGCACTAGAACTGCGATCGCAGACGTGCACACACACATGCGTACGACACATACGCCCGCCAGTCTTCACTAGCAACTACGCGACACCTCAATGTACGAGTAATGCATACTAATGAATATACTGTATCAGTTTCATATCAGACATATCACAAACAAGGCAATGAAGTTTCACCACCGACTCTCCCATGCGATAGGCTTTGACAACTCTTATATATTCCAACAACCTTGACAGAACGAGCTTAACCTTAACTTGCACAGACCAAAACAAAATTGATTTCTAAGCTTTCAAGTTATCTATTATGTGACAAAATAAATAAATAATAAAATAAACCTTTATTTTAGTGGGTAAGTAAACTGATATGTATATATCAGATTGACTATGTTGGTAAAATAAAGCATAATATTATTACAAAAAAGTAAAACAGAGTTTATGCCCTGAGCAAACTGCTTACGGTTGACATTACTTAACTCAATGTTGTTTTGCTTGATACTAGTGTAAACGGAGACGAAATCAAAACAATCTCAAACCCATTTGTTTAATACGATTAGGACCATGTAAGTCAGTGCTTGAATATTTTGTTCTTACTCTTTATCTTCCGAATCCGTTACGCTGATTGCTTGAAAATCTCAAGAAAGCTTCGAAAATGTACCTTACAAGATATAGGTCTGTAATTACACATTTATAACGCTACTTTCCACTTCCTTTCCTCTAGAAATTCCATTTTCATTACACAGTACTTACAAGTAATGAACTGCATCCGTATGCTAACTACTTAATGATCAGACTTTATTAAATTGAACCTTAACTTGAAACCGTCAAAGCCGACATTCGCTTGAAATTTTAATTTGAAAAGAGTAACCGGAGTTTTTTTTATCAAAAGCCGTTTTATCCAGCGTGATCTTTATTTCAGTCTGGAAATGGTTGAGTAGAACAAGAATATTTATTGTTATATGAGATTAGAGATAATTTTAAGTGGTGTGTAATCTTTTTTTTAGATTGTAACATAAAGATTTGTGACTTTATTAAGGTTACTGTAATGAAAGTGGTTTGTAGAGGTACTTGCATTTAGTTAGGTACTAAAGTTAAAGCTGCTAGCTAGTTGAAAGTAATTTATACCCATAACATCATGCCTGTATTTTCTGATGGGTTAGGCAATACCTCCTAAATAGTACATACACATTTCGCAAGTGATGTTTAAGTCCCGTGCAATAGGGGCGCGCTTATTGTCTTCAATTGGGTACAACACCCAGACTTTGGTCTGCTACTAAAGAATTCCTTATGGACAAACTCAACAACGCTCATGTAATCCTCAAGTGATCATGCAATCCAGAAGCGCTTGTGACTGCTAGACCAACGAAGTACTCGAGTAACAAAATCTGGGCACTTTTAATGTTCTTAGAACTTCAGTTTGTACGTAATCTACACGGTCAAGATTATGTTAAAGCAGTGTAAAGCGATATAGTATGTGTAAACAATTTAACAATTCTAGCCACCCGTGTGGTCAGCCGACGCGTAAATAATATGACGCTTACTTAACTATAATTATGTACCTATATACTCATGGGTATAAAGCAACCTCATGAGAGGCAATGATTCAGACACTAAGCCATAATTTTGTTGTCAAAATGACGCAAAGCCTCCTAACAAAAATCCATCATCCTTCCATTAGGTACCTCGTCGTATGACATTTTCCCCATAAAACATATTCTCCACTCAAATAACTTTTACATTATAAAGACGCGTACTCTTAAGAAGGAGTATCAAAGGAAGTTTGCTTTCACGTCACTTTAGCATTTCTACACTATATTAGCATGTAGATACAACCATCCAATTTATATTGATCTCCCTTCCTTTCTTCAATCCTTCGAAATCAGTGAATTATGGCTTGGATGAGGATCCGGCTGGGCTCCAGTATTCCTGGTCGGTCGTTACTAGTTGTTCGTTAGCCAGGGATCGGCATCCGGTTTCCTTATCATGGCACATCCGGCTCCAGAGCCGTTTTGTTTCTTTGAGAGTATACCGGATGCCCGGGAGCACGACGACGGCCGATTGTAAACGCTGGGTCGTATGTGGAATGAGCTTGTATTGTTTAATGAAACTGTCTGTATTGAAATTTAATTATGTATACTACGAGTATTTAAATGTTATTAAAATATCTGTGGACTTTTGTCCAGCTGTGGAAATTCTACCATAATAAAAATATCTTTGTTAAAAAGAACATTGATTTAACACATAACATTAATTTAATCCATAATTTCAGGTCTGAAGATTTCCGAAAGAGTTTAATTTTTGTATTTTTTGATAATGAGTAGAAATGGCTATTTTGAGAATTTTAATTTAGATAAAGTTCCATTACACTAAACCATTAACAGTCTAAGATTTTGACCATTTTGTTGCACGATTTAGCCAAACATGAGAGCTTGTAGTCTATTTATAAGTTCGTTACAATGTGTTTTTGTGTATGTAACCATAATTAATTAATGCAATACTATCCTAATTACTCTGAAACGATGTTAATTTATTGCATTGAGCCTATTATTAAATACATAATATGCGAAAAGTATGAAAGAGATACCGACGCACAAACTGAGTCCATGAATTCACTATATGATTCTGGAATTGGGCGTTGAAATCTTTTATCGGTTTTAATATTTCTTTTGATAATATGTTACAACTTTTCTCTCGGTTGCTAGATATTTTTTATGGAGTGATTTCGTGAAAAGGGACGGGCAACGTGAGAAATGAGAAGGCGCGCACCTTTCGTTTTGAGTCGTTGGTAAAATCAAATAGCGCGTGGCCGAGCGGTGGTGGAGAGATGGCTGTGAGATAGTATTTTGTTAACCGACTTCTTTAGATCCAAGTCGTCTATAATGTGTTTTATTTTATGGCGGCTTACATTTTTTTAATGTTAACTGTATTCCTAAACAATGTGATTTGTTCAAAGGCTTGATTTTTTTAAGTATTTTTAATTTTGAATAATTTTTTGAGAATAGAAACGATGAGTCTTTCATGTCTTTTTAAGAATTGTAAGGAAAAAGACACGAAGAAACTTAAAAATGAGGAAACCCATTTAGTAAGCGAAACTTCCAAAATACAAGAGGTGTCGTAAGACATATAGACACCTCTACACGACACTTCTTGTCTTTTACTTTTAATAAGCATTCATCATCAATAGTGTAACCATAATTTCTTATTTAAGTGGATGTCCTCTAAATGATATAGAGAACTCTATAACTCTAGCCTCCAGTTCATTAGATAACCCCATGACTGTAGGACGATGTTACTAACGCGTTTAGCGTGTCCGCACGCCACTATGGAATGGCGGCTTTACACGATAACAAGCAGAACATGTGACGTAATATTCACAAAATGACAACCCGTATAATTCACCTGAAACACCCTACTTCAAACCTTGTGGTGAAGGAAATAGGAACTTTTTTATCTGCTTTGTAGTTTGTAATTTTAGTGGGTGTTGTTGATAATTCCGCTACGTATCATCTTGGGGATAACATTAATACAGCTTTAGTTATGAGGCTTTTAAGATGAGACCTGTCTAACGATGTTTCTCTAAACATTACGTTCATATTTTGTTTTAGATAAAATTATCATAAAGCATTTCAGAGTCATTGTTTAACTTTTGTTCATGAAAATAAACAAAATAATTAGATAAGACTGAATCAAGTAAGATATCGTATTTTTTTAAGAGCAGTATCTCGTGGCGTTGGCGTGTATAATAATAAATAGTACCTACTTCTTGAAATATTTCTTTAAATTCTGACCCCCTTATAAAAAAAAGCATAATAAACTGCCAACCATTCATTTTTGAAGAATTTAGTTGGGCATAAATTTACCCCACGTTTATAAAAGTCAGTTTTATAATATTTAGATAAGTTACTTTTATTTAAAGGAAATTACAGTTTGACAGCTTTTGTTTGAAACATAATAGTTTATAATTAGTACTAGTACAAAAAAAAGTAAGTAAATAAACTTATTTTTTCTTTGACAATTCGCCACCGTTACATAATGAAGTCGAAGTCAGGCCATCAGACTCAAGACTCCAGGACTCAAGAGCACTCGGCGACTACTTAGTTATGTAGTCTCAGACACAATTTATTTTCTAGGTTAGTTTCTAGTCTGGTTTTTAGGGTTCCCTACTAAGAGGGTGGCTGGTGTAGTTTTGTATACAGGGTGGAAAGGATATCTTTGCACACACCGATATCATGAGTTCTGTACATAACTTTAGAATTTTTTCTTTGTATAAAACTGTTAAGTTGCATACATTACATTCCTTTTAAATGAGGTCGACGATGGAACGCGCTTACCCAAAAGAAGCCTATTAACTCGCGACTTAAACAGATTGGGGTCATATGAACTCGGGAACACTGATGCAGGCAAGGAATTCCACTCCTTGGCTGTGCGCATAATGAAGGAACAGGCAAAGCGCTTCGTGCGAATCTGTGGAACATCTACAAAGAATGGGTGATAACCTGCAGTACGTCTGGATTCCCTATGTAAGAAAGGAGATGGACCGACAGACATGCAACTTGGGCCAGGGTATGAAGCTTGGTACCCACGAGCTTTTCGTCACCAATGAGCCTCTAGGCTCTGCGCTCTACTGAGTCGAGTGTGTCTAGTTGGTATTTGGCTGAGCCATCCCAAAGGTGACAACTATGCTCTATGCTGGACCGCACTTAAGCTTTATAAAGAACTAAAAGCTGGTCAGCTTTGAAGTACTGCTTAACCTTATTTAGAATGTGCTACGATGTCACTTTTATCTTGTACAACATAACATACCTCATTCGTCCTCGTCCGTTTGTCGTTCGATGTCCGTTCCACCCTATTCAGAGCTGTCACTGGGGAGTTTGTTACGCTATTTGGTCTTCCCAGCACAAACACTAGTGAGTGGCAAAGCTTGGGCGCTTTGTGGGACGTTCTTACGTTTTTTGACCTTCAATGTGTTATAAACCTGAGGATTTTGTTGAAAGAAACATTCACAAAAAGAACCAGCTAAGTGCAGTGCAGTAAAAAAATATTTTTCAGACAACACAAACATAACAAAATTCCAACTATCTACCTATCACCCGGTTCACGAGATATAGCCCGCTGACAGATAAACGAACAGATCGACAGTCGAGGCTTAGTAATAGGATCTCGATGCCACCTTTTAGGTATGAAACCCTATAAATACGAGTGCGACTCACACTTGGCTAGTTTTATATACCAAGCATTAAGTACAGGCCGTCATTCGAAGCTCGGTACCAGGGAGATAGGCTCCGAAGGATCTGTGATTTATGTCCCTATCGGACGTGAAATTTCGGCGAATGATATTACGGGTAGTTGAGGACATTTACTTGTTTTCGATCTAACAGCGTTGTTAGTAAATTGGAGAAACTTTGTTACTCTATTGCCTGTTATAATATCACGCCTATAGTCTAGGTACTCACAGCCAGGTCCTTTGTAACAAGGGTAAGCCTATTGCCATTAACTGATCCGCAAATCCAGCGTACAGGCTGCTTATAAAACACATTGTCTAACCCGAAGATTTGACTTAGGATGCTCAGTATTTGCGCTAATGACAGGCCAATAATACAGTATTTGCTGTTACTTTTAAAAATGGTTACTTTATGATCTGTTTCTGGATTTTGTGGAGTTAATTTAGAATGATGTACGTTGGAAGACTTAAAGTTAAAATCTCTGTTCTTTTACACTAAAGATAGAAAAGTTACTTAGCGGGACAAGCAGATATGGTGCTAGTGATTTTGAATAGGTATTAGAACGCTATAATAGGGAATATTATGACCGATGGGGTCGAAAGGTTCTCGAATGGAGGCCACGTATCGGCAAGCGCAGCGTAGGACGTCCACCCACAAGGTGGACAGACGACCTCATTAAGGCCGCGGGAACGCGTTGGATGTGAGCCGCTTCCAACCGGTCTTATTGGAGATCTATAGGGGAGGCCTATGTCCAGCAGTGGACTTCCTATGGCTGAAATGATGATGATGAATAGGGCATCGTTTTGCAACGCTTACAAATCTATACGGTCAACTTTACAGTACTGAGTACGTAGTAGTTTCTAGTACTAGACTGCTGACCTACTCCTATATAACTTCAATTCTGATATCTTAAAAATCAATTTATAGTCCACATGTAACGCATATTATTCATGTAAAGCCCTTAAATCCATACTGTTACCAAAATATACTTACCTCAGCTGTCTGCAACAGACTAAATGTAGACCACTGCAGTAGAAACTGTGCTGAGTGGACCTATTATTAGATTCAGGCACAAAGCGAAACGTCACTAGATGGAGTGTTACTAGCCGACCTACAAAAAAATATAACTTTGATTTTAATATTTCTAAACAACTGTGTTTAGAGTCCACATTTAGCGCAATACATATCATTATCATTATCTTTTGCCTGCTGCGGTCTTCCCGTCCGATTGTAATTTAGGTGTCTTCAAGGCTAGAATAAATAGGCTCCTAATAAATTAGTGCGCTTCACCATCATTGATTGCATCACTACTTACCATCAGATGGAATTGCAGTCAAGCACTAGTTTACAAAATTAAATTAAAAAAAAAACATGTAATGCTCACTAATCCATACACATAACATCGCGCCTGTAATCCTCGAAGGGTAAGGCAGAGGTGTACGTAGGTACACCTCTGCCTAAATAAAAAGAAAGAAAATAAAAAAATAAATAAAAAGGACTGCCTAAGAAAAAATAAAGTAAATAAATGTGGGTGTTCTATAGAGAACACCCACATTTTGCCAGTTTTATTTAAGTCCCATGTAACAGCAGGCGAGCCTATTGCCGTTACATAGGGTACGACTTCAGTCACCGGGCTGCTACTGAAAAAATCCAGATGGAAAAACTCTTTACACGACCCGGGAATCGAACCCAGATCCTCAAGCTCACCAGTAGCTCTTGCGACCACTAGACCAACGAGGATTTGTCCTGGGTGGGAATCGAAACCACGACCTCCGGCATAGCAGTCAGGGTCACTAACTATTAGACCAACAGACCAGTCAACACGCGCGTACTTATTGTTGTAAAGCCGAAAAATAATAAATAAATAAATATTAGAGTAGAATATTGATTATTCTAGAGTATATTGTATGTGGTAATGTGCGATGCGTGTTTTTTTTTTTTCTTTATGATAAATTGTATTAAACGGTTACTTATAAAAATTACAATCTAGACCAATAGGCTAATAAGTAATTTAAATCTAACTTAATTTGCTAAAAACAGACAAAGTTAAGAATGTGTCCATTGACACTTTTCTTATTGTCACTCTTTTATAATTAAAACGACACTTTATTCTTATGTTCATTAAAAAAAACACTCACTGCACTACTTAACACTATCATCACTAAACTAACTCATATGGCTTAGTTATTTTTAGTAGTTTAAAGTGGTGGTGGTAGTATTGGTAAAATTTGATCAGCAAGTAAGTAAATAGTGGGACTAATAATCTTGTATGTGACGGGCGTACAGCACCACGTCTCAGTAAAATTTTCTCCTTGATTTGACCTATTACGGTTTGGAAATTCAATTAAATGTTAGCCCAGCTTATACTGGATTGGTTTCCAATGACACGTGTCCATGTCGTGGGTACGTAGATGTATACAACGTGTTTTTTTTATATCCCATAACTCTAGGGTATGATTGAGACCACATCAAAGAATCTACTGGCATATGAATTATGTTTCAATCATCCTTTTTTTTTACTGTCATACAAAATAATTCGACAAAGTCACGTTGATTAATATAAAACACCCTTACGTGAAAGAAAAGTGACGTTAGAAAGAAGATTCGTCATACTGGTGACAAGTTTTGAACGAATTAGGTAATAAAAATAATATTAATAATACTTAATAATAATATTCCACGACTATTCATACAACGCCATCTAGTCCCAAGCTAAGCAGAGCTTGTGTTACGGGTACTAAACAACTGATAATTTAATTATGATTGATGATATCTCCGAAACTATGCATTTTTGGACCATCTATTCTAGAAGTTTTAGTTATTTTCACCTACAGAATATAACCCTTGAGCTATGGGATATAAAAAAAAAACACTTTGTATAATAAAGTATCTTCATTTAGGTTATTATTTTAAAATGAATTCACAAAAACATGGATTTAAAAAGCAATAAGCGAATTGAGTTATAGTGTTTAATACTCTTTATTGTACACGATACAAAATTACAAATTATATCTTTAAGGGCTGCATAGGGTGTTACAATGGGCGGCCTGTATTTTATCATGTAATCTAACTAACTACTTCCTCATAAATTTTGATGAAAGTTATCATTGTTTTATTGTAATTTGATATATGTATTGTTCGTTTTTGTTGCCACAGTGTACCGAACAATGACAATAAAAATTTATTTATTTATTTATTTATTTATTGAGGTAAACCAACAGCTTCTGTATACAGCATTACATTAGAATAATAGTAAAAAGTATCAGACATATACAGTTAAAAAATATAATTAACGATAATTGCCAAGGCTATCATGACTTGTTAGTGTTTAATTGAAGGCAAAATAATAATTGTCAATACAACGCTGATGGTGTGTTATTAAGCAAGGGCCTATAGTTATCAGCCGTACATATGTAAAATAAATAAAGCTAAAATGTTGGATTCATTTTTCACAATATTGCGCATACGGAGGCGTATGAGATTTGGCATAGTTAAAGTATAATGTATAGAGAAAGTATACAAAGCTAAAATAGTCACATTTTAACTTCTAGAATCAATAAATAAATTAATTAATTTTCAACTTTTAATCGTACGAATTGGCTACTCGGCACACTGACCAACTTGACAATTTCTGTGACCTGACGTCACTGGCAAAGCAAAAAACTGAACTTGGGTGAGACCGGAATATTATACAAATTCTGAGATGGACCATAATTTGAATGAGGCCGTCATTCAAGTGTCGGGCGAAACACAGGTAGGCACTCATCTGCTCATAAATAATTAAGGCGAATGTACAGACGCCAGCACATCAAGTTACCCCAATGTGTCAAATTTTCCCAATTGAATATGAACCTTACTTTGTATGACATAAAGTTGAAAAACGATCAAAGAAATTTGACACATTGGGGTAACTTGACGTGCTGGCGTCTGTACATGGCGAAGGTCTCTTGTATTGTGTATATAATGACTATGGTGTGTATTCTGCGCCTCTCGTTATCACATTGCTGCTTGCATGCTATACAGCCAAGTTTTTAGAAGCCCCAGGGACATAAGCGTATATTTGTCAATTGTTCGATGTTAAAAGAGTACTGTTGGAATATAACACGAGAAAAGACTATTTTGCAAATTCAAACAAAATTGCTTTTATCCAGCACTCGTTATTTATTACTGATTTTAGCAGTTGAGTGTTCCAAAACGTTTTTTTGACAATTTATTTATGAAAAGGGAATTTCACCTTTGAAACTCCAGGTATTTCAGTTTTGTTCCATTTACAATAACATATTTACAGCTATACTAATGCTCGATGTATTTTGACTATCCCCGGCTGATGGCAATAGGCTCGCCACCTACCTACCCTACACGAGACTCAGACATAATATAATATTTGGGCGAAATGTGGGTGTCCTAACTAACCTAACTCCTCTGGCGTTTTTTTAGCCCAACATCCAGCAGTAGGCTGTTTTGATTAAAACACAGCCCTTACAATATAATCTGTCAACAAAATCTGAAATCTCATTTATAGAAAAATATATTACAAGCAAAATAATCCAAGAAATAGACAAAACAGATAGAAAGATAAAGTAACCGAGGTGAAGATTCGGAATATCTAAATGTGGTCGTAAGGTGTGGGCGGCAGTCGCCATCTTGTTTAGCCAGGCACAATAAATAGACCGAGGTAAAAAAAAAATAACATCGTTAAAACGTATTTCTGAGAAATGTTGCCATTTTTGAAAATCGCTGAGCTATCGACATCTGAACGAAACACGTTTTCGAATTATGATTATTCAGCGATATTCTGAGGGTATTTTCTGTTACGCTGAACCTTTATTGGTTTGGTATAGTGTTGACGGGCGTTTTTATTAATACCTATCGTTTTTTTGTTAGGTTCCATCGAAATGTAAGATTGCTGTTGAAATTGGAAATCGAAAGGTTTATGATTTGAATGTTGTGGTGGCTCAGTAGTTACGTTCTCGCTTGTCATGCCCAATTTAGCAACTTGGGACATTAAATCTACAGTATGTATTATCTAAGTTTATCTTGGACATTACTAAAATTTTGAGAGATAGGAGAAATCCTATAATGAGTTTTCGACTAATAATAGTAATTTAAGTCTGAAATCAATAAATCGCCGACTTGCATCGAGCAAGCGTGATGCCAACTTTGAAGGCATAAACCCCGTAGTGGGGTAGTAATGAGCGTGGTAGCTTAAAGCTAAATTAAGCTTAAACATTAGTCATTTTCATAGGTTGACATTAATGTGTCTGGTTGTTTTATTTCATTCCTTTTATTAGTTTTGATAGTTAAAACAATTCAAACAATTTTTAGTTCCTCAAAGGCCAAATTTGCATCCAACATCGTCACGCCGAACACATCAACTTCCATAAATCCAACCTAATCTGAACATGTACACGCGAATCTAAACGTTTAACATAATCTTTTCGACAAAATAAGTTTCCGTGTGTAAATCGCTGCGTTGCTCCGACGTGACAGCAGTCAGATGATATCACTCTGTATTAGACCCTGTCTGATGCCTCGTGAGGCAACCTGCATTTAAATGAACCTCGACACTCTGTCTTAACTTGTACAGTCAACAAATCAAGAAGTTTAGTAACTAGATAAGAAAAAGCTAGCTTTTCATTTCGTAGGATTATTGGGGCATATTGTAACAGTCACACAGGTCGATCAAAGGTTGCAGATCGATCCGTGGATGAGTCACTATCATGTACATATACTAGGTATGCGTTTCAAATGAGAATAGGAACGTCAATGACCTCTATCTGTCAAATGTCACTTTAAAAGTACGGTCCACCAGACGAATTAATTTAAGACGTTTTTTCATTTTGAATAACTGCGACACGGTAAAACAAAAAAATAAAAATAATTGATTCGCGAATAAGGGTTTCTTTGCAGACAGTACTTTTCAATTGACATCTGACAGTTAGAGGTCATTGACGTTCCTATTCTCATTTGAAACGTATAGTACATTCTTCTCCGTGCCTCTGAAAGCACGTTAAGCCATTGGTCTCAGATGTCATATAAATACCTTTAAAAGTTGCTACCAGTAGTTTGAAGCTCTGAAGTCTCACTACTAGTTTATGCAAGGGGTATCGTGTTGTCCGGCCACTGGGTTTGTGTGGTCAGAAAGGCAGTCGCTGCATGTAAAACACTGGTATTTCAGCTATATGAATATCCGTTTACTGCCGACCGTAATAAAGTTGAAAAAAGATAGACAGATGATTGTTGAGGGTTATTATGAGATATTTTTATGTAATATTTCTGGCATTTTCTACCAGTCTAGGTGATGCAGAGACAGAACATGGTAGGCGCAAGAAGATAACAAAAACCAGAAAGTCAAATCAACAATAATTTAGAATAAATCTATGTATTTATACAATAAACAACAACAATTAACAATAATTTAAAATAAATTTATGTATTTATTCTAAATTATTGTTGACTTATATACATACATATAAATCAACAATTCCCGCCTTTGTACAGTGTCTTTAACTAGTGCATAAAGTTTTAATAAATAAATATTTTGCTGGAAATATCAAGCGATATCTTTATTATGATTCGAAGGTCGTTATTATTGTTCGCACATACTGTGTTGCATTTTTAAACAATTGACACGCAAACGACGGAAGAACACTAAAAAACATGGAAAAGTATTGTAGGCACTAGGCATATACACTTATCTCCTTTGTTGACTGTACACATACACAGAATCCAGAAAACGTTGGCGCAACAAAAAATAAATCAATGGAATGAGTTTTGTACAGCAGTTGGTACATTTTAGTGTATTTTTTAGTTGTATTGGATTTTGGTTGTAGCGATGCGGTGTTTGTCGGTTTATGTTTGATTTCATTTCATTGTTTTTATTTGGTTTCGTTGGAATGTCTTTTGCCTAGTCAAAATGCAATCAACATTTGCTTCATCATTTATCAACTCAAAATATTTTTTTCGCCTTTAATCCTATGAAATAACATTCATTTTATACTTAAACGATCCCTAAAAGAAAATAATAAACGAAACAAACCCACAAAGTACGAAATCAAGCGAGAAAAGTATTTTCCGATAACAGAAGTAATACCCACTGGAGATATTAGACGCTAAAGGCCATGTTCACGACAATTCGTACATTCTCATAATGTCTAAACAAAAGCCATCGAAACGGTTCGAGCCATGAACAACTGAAACAAGGAGTTTAGCTGTTAGCCAACGGACTTATCGAAAAAGTTTCACCACTTCCTAACTATATAGGTACTGTAATAAAATATTTATTGAAACTCCTAGGAACTGTGGTGTAACGTCATGGTTTGTTTGGTTTTATTGGTTGCAGAATTTGTTCTGAGTCAGGTTGTTTTTCATTTTATGGTTTTTAAATACAAGGTGGAAGGGATATACTGATGCCATATTGAGTTGTGTAGATGATACTGAACCCCCCAGGCGTTGAAATTTTTCGTCAGAGTTTGCCAAATTTTTACGTTGTTATTTTTGCTTATAGAAAGAAAGAACAAGAAAGAAAAATGCATTTATTGGCATTACAACCAAAATAAGTACCTTAAAACTATAAAATACAAAAGCATATAACGCCAAAAGGGCCTCAGCTCAGAATAATTTCAGATACAAACGCATGGTGTACTATCTGATACTGATTTTCAGCGGGTTGAAAACTGTAAATATCCATGAAAACATGAACATTACCATATAACCCTATGAGATTTTTCGTTAAAATGTCACTTAATTAACTTGAAATCAAATTAAAACTAAAGTGATTTCAAGTTACATAAGTCATATTACAACGAAAAATCTCAGCAGGCGTAGCCATATTACAAATTCTATTTCTCTTCTATTTATATTATAGAATATAAATAGAAATAAATATAATATATATAATATAATAGAATATAAATATATATTTTTTCATGTCAGGACTTGAAAAGAGACGATGATCCCGAGTTTGTTTCGGAGTAGAATTTGTAATATGGCTGAAAATGAAAAACACTTGACAGTTGACGAACAGCTGATTCCATATACGGCATTTTCTTTCTATTGTCGCTTTATCGATTACGATAGTAGAAATAGAATTTGTAATATGGCTAGGCCTGCAGGACAGAAATCACTAGAGGCCGACAAAAAAATAATAGACTAGGGGTACAGGGGGTACTACATTTATAAAATGATTTCATATCTAAGGACCAGCTAGTCTATCCTGCAAAAATCACTTGTGAAAATGTAGGTGAAGTGAAAACAAAATCACTTGCAAATCCCTAGCATTAGTATGGGATAATAGCTCAAAAAACCTACATTTTCACATGTTAATTGTCACAGAATAGTACCGACTGAAGAATTCGTTGTTTCTCAGTAAATAATATTACCTACTATTTTTTTATGCATCGATGTTCTTAGTGCATTGAAACTTGTCATCTGCGTTTCAACAGAATTCCATGGAATGGGTTTACGATGTCACTGAACTACAGGGAGCAAGTTACGTAGGTAGTTTTTATGGGAAGAAACGAAACTTATTTATTGGTACCAAAAGTACCATTAAATACTTTGTAACTGAGCCTATAAACGCGTTACAATAAACTATTACTATAGTCGTTATTTACAACAGGATAATGAGCAGCCAATAGATCTCTTATAATTTTCTCAAATCGTTATACCAGTTAATTCAACAAAGTCACGCATACATAAACGTTTGCGTGCCACGAAAAGTAAATGGCTGGTTTATCAATAAACAACCCTAATTTAGTTAAAGAACATACAAAACTGGGGAAACCGAAAATGTTAGTACACAGTTTTGAATAATAACCATTTAAACTTTTCATACTGGGCCATATTGGTTCCCATAAAATTCAAAGATAAACTTAGGTACTTGTTATATAATATTCTTAATGAATAAATTATTACGGATATTTTTTTAACTGACTTCAAAAAAGTAGGAAGTTCTCAATTCGTATCTACGTTTTTTTTTTCTCATAACTACTAACTTCACAATGATCAACTAAAATTTGAATGCATGGTTTCTTAGGCATAATGGGAGGTTCGCGGTTACGTAATTTCAGACGTATCGGTCGGTCCGCAGATGGGTGACGATCCATTACCATCGCATGTGAAGCTGTTGATGGCATCCATCATTTGTAGATCGGTTGTCAAAAACCCAAATAAAATGGAACCAGTCAACCAGTCTTACCAAGGGGCATCGAGTTACCCTATAACTGAGCTGCCGACAGCAGATAGTCACTTGTAAAATATCTACCGATATTCAAATGCGTCATGTCAGGCAAGATGGCGACCAGAACAAAGTAGGAAAAAGCTCGGATGCAGATGATTCTTAGGCAGTATTAGATATTTTAATGATTTTTCTCAGATTTTCTTTTCCCGTAACTACTGTTGATAAAATGATTTACTACCCATAGGCATTAAAATAATTTTCATAACATGTACAAAATATACATCATGTTCGTTGAAAAAAAACACGAGTACTTAATAAATATAAAAACTTTGAGCCGGATGCATTAAAAGCTTATCTCTTAATGCGTCTGGCACGGCATTATAGGTACATTTATTTCTTGTACTACTCGTATTTTAATTTGTAACAACAAAATATTTCATTTTTTTTAAAGTTATTTCGCGTTTCCAGAGCTGAGTCTATGGAACTTCGCTTGTCTGACCCTACTTATGTACAGACACCAGCACATCAAGTTACCCCAATGTGTCAAATTTGCCCAATTGAATATGAACCTTATTCTGTTTGACATAAAGTTGTAAAACGATCAAAGAAATTTGACACATTGGGGTAACTTGATGTGCTGGCGTCTGTATATAGATTTTAAAGGAACTGACACCAAGGGAATGCAGTAAGTTCAGATCGCTTGCTTTGAGCGAGCAAAGCAAGCAAACCAAGTGATGGTAGGAGCACCAGCCATCTCTCTCTGAACTAATCTGACCTTATCATGGTGCCTACCTAAACATTGCATCATGAAATGTCGTTTGGCAAAGCCAAACCAGCTATTAAGAAAGTAAAGTACGTATCAATCTTTGTACACAGTTCATAATTCAAAATAATTGCCAAGTTATTAAACGTAATTCTCCTTACAATATATTAAACAATAAAAGGCAATATAAAGACTCCGCTTGTGGTTTGAAAATATAAAATAGGAAACAAATTTTCAATTTTTCGATTTTCTTCCAGTATTTCAGTTTTGCCGTATATCAAAGGATAACAGTCAAAGAAAACGGTCTCATGTCAGTTCTATAAAGGAATCCTAAGCTATGAGACTTGTCAGTGTACTTTAAAATGACTAGTATCGACATATAAGCCGCCGCGCGCCGTGCTTTCTCCGGAATGTTAAAAGCCTCCGGCGAAACTGCGCTCTTGATGTTCCTTTCATATCGCATTTCCACAGTTCGAACGAGTAAGCTAATGTTTGTTCACAGTACAACAGTTGCCATGTAAAATGGATGGATTTAAGTGGAATTTTAGCGGTTACATAAACATCGTTGAGCGTTTTGTTAGCTTAATATGTTAGGAATTATCGGATAACACGAAAATATGTTTCGAAGAACAAGAGAAGGATGTGCCGACGGCTTAAGTTATCTTGGGGAATGTTATGAGGGCTGTAATAACTTACTAGAGTTTAGCGTAAGAAAATATACGAATTTAGCGCAAGAAAATATACCTCGAAAATAATTATTCAATGTACAGACGCCAGCACATTAACCTACCCCAAACTGTCTAATTTTGCCAATTGAACATGAACCTTATTGAGATTAGAATAAAGTAGAAAACCTATCAAAGAAATTTGACACATTTGGGTAGTTTGATGTGCTGGCGTCTGTACCTTCTCTCGTTTATAGTTAAATTCTTGTTAACGTTTATTTTTAGTTCAAAGGTTCTTAGAAGCAATCAGTTTCAGGCACAACGAAGCAATTAGTAGTTTATTTAACTAGTCAGAGTCTACAAATTTATTCCAGGAATCGATTTCAAACTCGAATAATCAGAATCAAAATAGTAATCGCTCGTTTTCCGTAACCTCTGTCCGTTTGAGAGACACCTCGAATCCGAATTTCGAAAGGTACGTTTGGGGTTTACGTGTTATTTTTTCCAGTTCGATATTCGTATCTCCGCAAGTCGACAGCTCGCCAAACAAATATTTCGCCTTGTTTTCTCATGGATTACCCACATTGACAGCCTCTTTGTGTGCTTTACTTACTTTGTACCGAACATCGTCGTTGTGTGGAAATATTTTGTAACGTTAACAAATATTGTTACGAATTTTGTACGGGATAATCTGAACGTTATTACATTGAGCACATTGTTTTACTACCCAATTAAGTTTTATAATCCAGTATGGCAGAGTAAGTTTATAGGAAATTTTATAACAATGTCATTATGTACGTAGGTTCATTTATTTTGAGAAAGTACATAAAGCAACGTATTTTACACGTAGAAATAGTAAATAGGTTACTGTTTGTCTACCGTTTAATCAAACAGAAACACTAGATCACGACTAATTAATAATAGTTAACGATTTTCCCAAATAATGTCCCAAAATGTTGGGGAACGCCTCATCAATACGAGGTCATACATCATTCTGTCTCTATGAGAGTGGAAGATTGATGGCCCAACTTACTAATTGAACTTCATTAACGACCATAATTAATAAACCATAGCAAAAACACTAATTACGCACCTTTGAGACTGGCGTGAATTTATTACTCATACAACTAAATGCCAGCGCTAACGCAACTTCATAGAAACACATATAGCTTTTTGGTTATAGTACATACTTACGCCGCGTCTGGCGTGAAATAGCATCATGATATTCTAGCAAAGGCTTTTGTATCTCTACATAGCAACAGTTGTTTATCTGATTATCTAATTCAACTACTTAGCAAATATAGGTTACGCTTTTGTGTTCTATAAACCCCTTTGAGCGCTGTGATTGATTTAAAACGTTAACGAGCCAATTTAAACATGAGACGGTGCCCTTTACGTAATGGTCTATTTATAAGGGATAACACAATGTAGGTGGTATTGACTCTATAATTATCTCATGACGTTGGACCTTGCTATTTCTGCCAAACAAATATAGAATGTTAAGGCAAAGTTTGCGTCTGCCTATATTCAGAACGGAGTGCTCCGCTTCTTTATTTAGGGCGTATGGTTCAACCTTTCAAATGGCTTAGATAGGATAGTACACTAAAGAGAAAATAAACATGAAAAGCGTTTGCTTCGTCTTAAACTAGCTTAGGTTTCAAGCGGGGAATCGTGAGTACAAAATAACTATGAGTGGTTGGCACTTCAACTAGATAGATAGATAAAATATTTATTTAGTACACACAAAAGACACAGACAAACACACAAAACAAAATCTAAAGTGATAAAACAATGAGCGACGATTGATACAGTGTGAGGTGTGCGTCTCAAGGCTGCACCAAATGGGAGTCCAGCTCAGCATGTGCCAGGCAAATGTAGGTACCCAGAAATGTAAAGTTTCTAAGCATAAAATGATACTAGTCTGTTTACCTTGCCGACACAAGCACTTTTACATTTTTAATTATGATATGTTCTTGGTTAAGTATCCCGAAAAGAATGTGAGTGTGAGTAAATATCTGACAGAAACAGATTACAAAATTTAATCCCACAAAGGGAAAGGTTTTGGAAGCTTAAAGATCTTTTGTCAAAATATATAGCAGAAAAATTTGCATGAAATCCGATTTATATTATTATTTTATTTGAAATATCTAAGAAAGGATTCCTAGAAATGCTTTTGTACAAGCTTATATTTTATATGGCATACATGTGTATTACAATTTTAAATACTCAGTGTTTAGTTTTCTATGCATGTAGTAAGTGTATTGAGTGTAACTATTGTTCACGTAAGCTCGACTCGCCTTGCTCCTTTCCTTCTTATCTACTAATGCGATCTTTGAACGTTCCAGCAGTATGTAGTTTTAAGCTGGGCTCATATAAACATGGCAATACGCGAAACCCTTAAACAGAAAAGAATATAAACGACTCATTATACCTACATAAGGCTTAATTAAATAGTGTGTGGGTTTCCTTAGATACTCCCAATGTAGATTATTATTTACACGGCCTCCGTGGGGGTCTTATATTCAAATTTAATAACTTGGCTCAAATTAAGGTCTCGCATGCCCTTCCTTGTTAACGTTAATAAGGTGCGTGTTGTAAGCATAAGTTTAGGCCCCTTCTGACGTCATAAATGCGGACTTTGTGCCGCATGCAACGGAGCTAAACGACGTAACGTTAGAATACAAAGAGGCAGGCTTGTATCTAAGCCCGGAAGATATCCAGGTTTGAATAATATTCCTAGAAATTTTATTTAGAATTTTTGAACTGAAATCTGTTTGTGTCTGAAATATAAGCAAGAGATGTTTACCTTACAAAGCTTTAACATATTCTGTTTTATGAAAAAAATCTAACTTATAAATATTACATTTACCTTGACTATATGAACATGGGGCATGAATATTTAATCAACGGGAGAATTTGTATGTAACATAATATTATATGTATATCTACGTGGCAGTTGCGCATAAGTCTGCATATTAGAACTTCATCTGAATATTTCTGGATAAATTGTAACGGAAAATTCTCGGATTGTCGCCAAAACGGGAAGGCTCGTGTGTTTTTTTCTCACATTTTGCAGAGCTCAGTTTTTATTTAACCCATAGCTGAATGCGCGCAATACAAAGGCGTGTCAAGCCGCGTACCTACGTGTCATTGACGTAGCATATAAACTGGAAGAGACATTGACGAATTGGTGAATGTTATTTTACAGTATAAACATGCTATATCCCTTTTACTGGCCACGGCTTTTTTTACTTTTTTTGACTGGCCTGTTGGTCTAGTAGTTAGTGACCCTGACTGCTAAGCCGGAGGTCGTGGGTTCGATTCCCACCCAGGCCAAATGTTAGTGTGATGAGCACGATCATTTGTTCTGTGTCTGGGTGTCATTTATCTATTATAAGTATGTATTTAAAAATATATAAGTATGTTCATCAGCTGTTTAGTACCCATAATGCAAGCTCCCAAGCTTAACTTGGGACTAAATGGTGTTGTGTGAAAAGTTGTGGAATATTTATTATGTGACTGACCCTTTGCGTAATTACATGCGTGCTGAATTGTTGTGTTATTTTACAGTTTTATGAAGGAATCATAATGTGTACAAGTTAATGAAGGGTCTTCGTCCGGTCTATAAATATTCCTAATACTACTGGTATTGCATCAGTTTGATCAAGCAGCGATACAAGTACATTTTTAAACGTTATTCCTTCAAACAGCCTTTTATGTATTTCTTCTTATTCAATTTGTTTTCCTGGTATTACTATGTAGATTTGTAAGAAAATGATTTTACAAAAACATAATTTCGACAATGATTGTTGAGATCAGAATATGTTTTGTACACAAAATCCTTTGTAAAAATTATGTGTATGCAAATAATTTGAATAAATCATTTCAACAAAGATAGGTATATTCTGCTGAGGAAACAAGGTTGAAACACGAAAAACAAGTTTCTAATGCCTTATGTGAAAAATTTTGCGGACTTCAGAATATTTCCACATGTCACACTATTCGCGCAATAGTTGACATTTTAAAGTTAGTCCTTCTTCCCTCGTGTAGTGAGTTGTAAAGATACTAGTACCACGTAGCCTAGAGGGTTATAAAGTTGGGGAAATTTCGTAGCGAGTCCGTGTCGGGGGACCTTTAGTTCTGAACTGACAACTCCGCAAGAATACGAGGTACCTCGTCAAACATAAGTATACACGTTATAGTTCTTTGTTGGGCGGGTAGGTAATTTAAATTAGCTATGATGTAACAAACTTTTACAAGTTTACTTGAAAAAAGTAGGACGCTTGTTTGGTAAGTAGTTATTTTCAAAACACAAATATGACACAACTAACTTTTTGCTCACCTCGTCCTCGTATCAATCTCTCAATCAATTAGTCGATTTTCTTGCTTGTTTTATAATGTCCTACCTACAATTAACTTGGTACAAAACCACACTATTAATTTGATTTCCAGTGATACCAGCCTAAACACCGAAACTAACCGAAACTTAATATAATATGAAAACACAATATTACCACTAAAATACGAACTTAATATTCAAAACCACGCCAACATAATTTTCCAACGCCGCACATAGCACTCACCGCAGAATTCCATTCTCCAAGACACACGATCTTACATCCTTGGCGTTTCCAGTTATTTTTTTATACACACAGGCACGTATGAGTACGTATGTATGGTGTAATCATGGTTTCATCAAAAGAGCGGCACACTGGTGCACGCTCCCGCAGCCATCACGGCTCGTCACGACGCCATTCATTCGGCTCCGTTGATGGTGGTTGCAATTATGTCAAGCTATGAATGTACACATACTTTCACTGTATTTAGCTTTTCAACTTTCATACAAAAGCTTGTTTTGTTCCTAATGATTTCCCTTTTTCGTTCGGGTATCACGTTTTGTGGCTATTTGTCAGTGAAATTGTGTTTTTGAAGGGTCTATCTAGAAAGCGCGCGAACCGCGAAATGTTCCTGAATTTTAATATCACGTAGCGTTACAATTTGTTACTTGAGCTTTATTATAACAAGATTCATGGACCTTCAGTTTTATGTAAGATACTTGTTCACGTCCCCATAGTTAAGTATCCATTCACAGAATGTTCAGGCTCATGTGCAAGTACTTTTATGTATTATGAGCAACGTTACCGTACATAATGAAATAAAATTAATGGCAGAATATTGCCTACGTATCTGCCTATTAAAAGGAACAATAATTAATCTTAAGCTACTTTTCATTTTACTAAAATTTGTAAGACAATACAAGTAATTTTCACAATTTTCTCCTGCTTTAATTAAATTATTAATAAAAATCTTTAGTCCTCGCCCATTTTGAAGCTTGATTTATAATAAATATCTTAAAATTTTACCCTTCTGAGTGCTCTCAAAAATAATTTTAATCGTCTAATTGGATTTTAATCCAAATTGTTCATATCAAATGTTCTCGCGAGATAATTTGCAGATGTCTTAGAAGTATTGAAATATGATTCTTGCTAAATTGAATATTATATGGACTCAAAATTAATTAATTTCTGCAGGTACACACATTTGAACTATAAGTGAAATCTAAGGAATTTCATCACAAATTGCTTTATTATTAATTTATCATACTATGGTATAGGTAGCAATATCAGTACACTGATGAATTTCTCTTTGGTTGATTAAATGTTGGTATTTTATTATTGATATGACATTTATCTAATTACCCGCTTGTATACCTGTTTCGTCTATATAATTCAACAAGGTCGATACCTAATCCATTATTAAGATGTAAAGTGAAAACTTTGAATACTCTTAGCATATTACGCACAGTGAGAAATTTATAAAGAAAAGAAGTTTGAAAAGGGAAAGTGACCTAGGAGAAGAAAAATGAGTTTCTAATTAATTTAAAACAAAAACAAAATGACATACCATCACGATTGCTAGTAGGTAATCATAAATTCATGTCGTGATGGCCCAGAAGTTGAGACGCCTACCTATTATGCACGGGGTTCGAATCCGGGCAAGCACTAATGAGACTTTTTCAATTCATATGTACTTTCTTTTAATTTTATCTTATACATTTCATCGCTGAAGGAAAACATAGTGAGGAAACCTGGACTTATCTATACTAATATTATAAAGAGGTAAAATTTGTAAGTTTGTAAATTTGTATGTAGGGGGGTAATCTCTGGAACTCATAATCCAATTCTACAATTTTTTTAACTGGCAGAAAGCTACATTATTCCTGAGTGCTATAGGCTATAAATTGTTTCTATAACATGTATATTAACCGAGCTATCACGACTTTTGTCTAGCAAGTCGGAAAAAAATACCTCATAAAACAGAATTATTTGCGTGCGCTGCCTAAACAGTTGCTTAAAATTAAAAACAATGTATAGCTACTTGGTTCGTCTTAATTATTTCTACAAAAAACTCCGCGATACCATATCTCTATCTTTTATATTTTATCTTTTATTCTTCTTTTATTGCATTAAAAAAACTTTTTTTCGGCATACTTACGTTTGGTTGATTATTCGAGCAACAAAATATTAATTCTTATGACAATAAATTATTTCAGTATCACAAGAACATCATACAGATAAGATTGCCATTTACAGTATATCAATTGGTCATACAGTTTCGGAGATAATATAAAATTACTAAAACGCAAAATGCCCCTAGCATAACTTTCATTGTGCAGACGTTTTACCTATTTGCCCATAGATGGCGTTCTGCAATTACGTAATTTTTCTGAATCGCGGTGTTAAGACTTTCCGTGGATTGATGAACGTCTGGAATTATAATAATAATAAATAATAATAATAATCATTTAATTCAAGAAATGCCCACGTTGTAGTAATGTCGTTAGTTGGAGTTCTAAATATTACATGTCAATCAGTTGCTTATTGGTTTCGGTTGTTTCGTTCGTATGGTTGTTGTTGTTGATAGATACCTCATAATCGAAAATATCGAAATTTCGTCGTACGTTTGTTTTGTATGTTCGTAGTTTCGTACTTCGTTCTGTCGTAATAATCGAAACGATTATCAATCGATACGAGTTATTCGATATTACGATAGTTTTGTTTTGTAAAGGCTAAAGGCGGACGGTGTTCGAGTCGCTCTCCCTCTGTTCATAATTGTTTTCAAGTCTGTGCGTAGTTTGTTGAGAGCATGCCTAAAAGGATATCTCAACTGTCCCGGCAGACATCACAGACAAGAGCCGCTCGAGTACGCCGTACGGAACAATCTGCCCCTGAAAATGAGCAGCGCCTCTCGAGAAATAGAGAATATATTTCGCAAGCACGCGCTAGAGTAGATTCTCTAGCGCGTGCTTGCGAAATATATTCTCTCCGCTCCGAGCGCTCACAGCACCTCGCTAGCCAAAATGTGTGGACGTCGCGGGCCCGTGCTCGTGAAACTAGCGCTGAACGTGCGCACCGTCTAGCTGAGTTAAGGCAGCATGTCTCTGAGACAAGGGATAGGGAGACTAGCGCTGAGCGCTCGCTGCGGCTTGGTAGGCAAAATGCCATAACATCGCAGGCCCGTGCTCGAGAAACTAGCGCTGAACGTGCGCACCGTCTATCTGAGTTAAGGCAGCATGTCTCTGAGACAAGGGATAGGGAGACTAGCGCTGAGCGCTCGCAGCGGCTTGGTAGGCAAAATGTCATAACATCGCAGGCCCGTGCTCGAGAAACTAGCGCTGAACGTGCGTACCGTCTATCTGAGTTAAGGAAGCATGTCTCTGAGACAAGGGATAGGGAGACTAGCGCTGAGCGCTCGCTGCGGCTCGCTAGGCAAAATGCCATAACATTCGGTAATCTTTGAAGTTACTGATCTGATTCCAAAAATATTTTACTAATAAAATTAAATACAGTAATATCAATCGAGTGTAATCTTATATTAAAACAAGAAATTTTCCGCGGACGAAGTCGCGGGCAGAAGCTAGTAGATAATATAACTTTGAAATCGCCAAACCGCCTTGAGCTAGCGTAGTGATCAATGCTCGTGCCTTCTCTGTATAAAAAGAGGCCTTTGCTCTGCAGTGGGACGGCAACAGGCTGGTATTATAGTCATAACTTTGTGAATTTATTATAATACCTAGACTTTATTAGTACCAAATTTGATTTAGCAGTACCAAATCAGTACTACTAGTACCAGATCAGTTAAACTTCTTCAGGTCAGCGGTCTACCGCTGGTGCCGTGCTCCGTTTGCCATTCCGCGGTCTTCATTCAAATAAGGTGTCTGCTTCAACAGCAATCGTTTCTGAGCAGTCGTGAATAAATTATCTGTATTTGCAATGGCATCCATGACCATCGCAAAATCGTTTCGAGCGTTTAACAGTAATAAAGCACCAAAAGGGCGTTAAACTGTGCCAAACACCGCCCATCGTGTATACGAACCATTACACCATGTAACGTTTTACTTTGCATACGATAAACGGCATTGGATTCATAAGTTCGCGGGCTTAAAAATTATGACGTCATTGCAGTGGCGTGTGCACGTTGCACATCGAAACTGACTTAAGGGTTGGTAATTGCATAATATACACGCTAGTAGGGTCTAGCCTTTATAAATTGCGACGCGAGCTTTCACAGTACTTGGAAAACTGCTCATGTTTATCAAAGTAAGCGATTTTCTTGGTATTTTATAATGATGGCTTTTTTCCTGAAATCCTATTAGTTCTGCTTCGCATGAAATACGCTTCCGATAACAGTGAAATGAAAAAAGCAATATGATGATGATTTATTTATGTTGTTATAATAAATGTAGATCAAAGAGAATGAACTAACCAGAGAGATCATTTATTCTATTAACTTAATACGCCAATCAAATAATTAAGAAGAATAAAACATAGAAAATAAAACCAAGAATTATCATTACTAAACATAACAGTAAATTATTACAAAAAAAAACAAAAAGTATCATCCGCAATACTGGGCATCACCATGTTAAATCGCATTGTGTTATCTTTCGACAAAGTAGAGACTACATCTTGGGTCACGGAAAGCGTCAACTACCTCTTTGAACAAACCTAAAACCCATTTTCTCGTAGGTTCGGCAAACCGAAACTTGGCAAGTCAAAGTCCAAGTTCCAAGAGTTTACCATAGTTCTAGATAGCCAGGTTACAATATGCAGGAACCAACTTGGTTATTAGTATCCATCTTTAGGTATATAGCAGCAGTAGGTAGTTATTGGACATTCTATGCCACTGTCGGCAAGTAGCTCGGCCAGTGCGCCTCGCTATGCGCCAGTGGCATAGTATGCCCAATATTGAACGATCGACTCGACCGCGTAGTATATTTCTGTACTCACCTGCAGATCATGTGAGTTATACCACTGGTTGCTAGTAGCTGGGCGAGTTTAATTCGCTGTGGGCGATGATAAGGATCGTTTTGACATGCGTTTCGTTGTAAGAAAGGACTTGATGATTAGTATTATGTGCTTCAGCAATAGAAACGACTTGTTGAATTTAGCAAGTTCAGTATTAAAATCGACTGGTGTTACTATACTCATACAAATATCATGCGAGTTATACGACTGGCCGCCAGTAGCTAGGCGAGTTTGCTTCGCTTTGGACAGTGCTGACAACTAAGCGCACGATCAATGATTAAGATTTAATTTAGTCATTCTGAAATACGTTTCGTGGTTAGAAACAACTTTATGATTTTTGATATGCGCTTCAACGGTGGAAACGACTTGCTGATTTGGTCATACATTTCAGTATTAGAAACGACTTGGTTTTGTAATGCGCTTCATTAGAAACGACTTGTTGTTTTTGACATGCATTTCAGTATTAGAAACGACTTGGTTTGTAATGCGCTTCGTTAGAAACGACTTGTTGTTTTGACATGCATTTCAGTATTAGAAACGACTTGGTTTGTAATGCGCTTCGTGAGAAACGACTTGGTGTTTTTGACATGCATTTCAGTATTAGAAACGACTTGGTTTGTAATGCGCTTCGTGAGAAACGACTTGGTGTTTTTGACATGCATTTCAGTATTAGAAACGACTTGGTTTGTAATGCGCTTCGTTAGAAACGACTTGTTGTTTTGACATGCATTTCAGTATTAGAAACGACTTGGTTTGTAATGCGCTTCGTGAGAAACGACTTGGTGTTTTTGACATGCATTTCAGTATTAGAAATGACTTGGTTTGTAATGCGCTTCGTGAGAAACGACTTGGTAATTTTGACATGCATTTCAGTATTAGAAACGACTTGGTTTGTAATGCGCTTCGTGAGAAACGACTTGGTAATTTTGACATGCATTTCAGTATTAGAAACGACTTGGTTTGTAATGCGCTTCGTGAGAAACGACTTGGTGATTTTGACATGCATTTCAGTATTAGAAACGACTTGGTTTGTAATGCGCTTCGTGAGAAACGACTTGGTGGTTTTGACATGCATTTCAGTATTAGAAACGACTTGGTTTGTAATGCGCTTCGTGAGAAACGACTTGGTGATTTTGACATGCGTTTCAGTATTAGAAACGACTTGGTTTGTAATGCGCTTCGTAAGAAACGACTTGGTGTTTTTGACATGCATTTCAGTATTAGAAACGACTTGGTTTGTAATGCGCTTCGTGAGAAACGACTTGGTGGTTTTGACATGCATTTCAGTTTTGAAATGACTTGTTAACTCTCTGCTTTGAAGTGGATCTGCATAATAAACAAGGTACACATTATAATTGGTTTAATTTTCGTAAAACATTGGTTTTTCTAGAAATAAATGATCTACCGAGCGCATGAACTCTTGTAGTTTACGCCACTGAGTTGAATCCGCGTCGGTCTGGAACTTGAGTCGCACAAGCGCCTTCTTCCACAGCTCTAGGGAGTCGGTGTGGCGTGCGTCGTTAGCCTTGAACACCTTGCAGTCGATGTAGTACTCTCCGTTGAGGCTCGTTGCGCGCCGCTCACAGCCGTTAGCGATTCGGTTAACGAAGAATGATGATAGACTTGAATCGTCTTTTGACACGGTGGCAGACCCGTTGTTGTTACTAATACCGAATACATCATTATCAGTATTGGTTTTTTTACTGAAACAACAACAAAAGCTTCTATTAGTTCACCATAAACACACAGGGTACATTTACCGTTAAGATACATACAGGGAAAACAAACACACTCCGTCAAAATAGATACTTTCAGAACATGAGAGACGTACTAATAAAAAATGACTGAGGATTTTAAACTAGTATGGGAAACGAAATTATTAAATAGTTTGTTTACCTCGTACGAATTGAATTCGTTGATGGTGGGTGCGACTTGCGTTTCTTATTGTTGTCTGCAGACGGTTTGCGGTCGGGTTTGGTTTTCTGATCGGTGTTTGAAGCTTGTTGAAAGTACTCGGACTCAGACTCAGACCTGAAATAAAGATACAACAATATAATTTTCAAACATAATTATTACAATTAGTACATCGGGTCAGATCTCTGAACTATGTACTGGGTGGAATGTTTTATACTTACATTTTCCAATTATGTCCAATCGATATGGCAGGCTGGCAGGCGTAAGACTGACGGCAGCAGGCAGCGGTTACTTATCAACACTGATATTGATAGGATAACGCAGCAGGATTGCAGAACACTTCTTGAAGATTACTTCCACACTTGTAGACTTCAGTTAACTTGTACCGAGTACTTCAAAACATGTAGCTTATAAATTGGAAAACGAAGGATAATCCACTATGTTAAAAATGACTGCAACCGTTCATATAATGTAGTGTAAAACAACTTTTTTACTTAGATGGATAATACTTGATGTTGGAATCCCAACACTAAAATACTACTTACTAAAAAGGCATCACTAGCGTAAGCTCGCGCAGCCATCTTTGCTAGAATGCCCTTTTTTCTCACACTTCCTTCTACGATCGGGCCGCGACAGGTCGAACTAGCAACGTGCTCCTGCCTGACGGATTGATGGTGTGAATTGGTTGTTGGTGAGAATTAAACCACATTATTCAGAACCAGCTGTTTCCTTGCTACATTCCTCTTACACATATTTCTCTATGGTCCTTCGTGCTTCAAGAACTACACTTCTACAGCATCATCCGTCGATCGTCAGGCGGGCACGTTTTTCCGTAAGTTACAATACTCCATCGCGCGCTATAAAACCCGTAACTACCCCTCGTCAGCAGTGCAGTCGAGATACGAGTCACGAGGAAGTGCAATCCGTCGGCCGGCAGTGCAGGCAGACGCAGCAAACAAGTGAATAAGTTCAGCATACCTAGCTACCTACTCTCAGTCGGCAGTGCAGACTATAAGAGAAGGGAGTGTAGTGTAGGTACATACAGAAAAACTTAGGGCATTTGGTGCCTATCCAGTCTTCCCGTCGGCGCGGCAGTGCAGCGCAGACATAAAGGAAGACAAAATAATCTAGTGCATATTGCATAAAAATCACGTCGGCAGTGCAGACGTAATACGGAATACAGACCTACATCTAGCATCCCTCAATACCTAAACATTGCATCAACGCATCGGGCTTCAGGCCGCACGGGACACGGTGCGAGCGACGCGTGTACCGGTCGAAGTGGGCGGGGCCAGCCAGCGGTCTGCGGTCGCCATTTTGGTTGCAGCGCAAGCGGCTCTCCGCGCAGCTTGCCCTCGCAGCTCGCAGTTCATAGTTGTGTCGTCGAGTGCGTCTGAGTTGTGCGTAAATACGTAAAATACGTGCTGTTTTTGTGAAAAACATTAATAGTGATCGGCAAAGCAGTGTTTTTAATAATAATTTTAGTTTAAGCTATACGTAGTGTCATAATATTGTAAATATGGAGCTGAAAGATCTAGTCGCTGCACGTGGCTACCTAAAAGGTACGATTACAAGGCTACAATCTGCTTGTTCCGAATCACTAGTTAGCATTTCCCAAGAAAGTTTAGTAACTAAACGTCAAAGGTTAATAGATACGTTTACCAATTATGAATCTCACAATATAAAAATCTTATCACTCCATCCAGAGGACAAGGAGGACATTGAGCAAGTAGAAAACAATTATTATTTCATCATCACGGCAATTGATGAGGAACTCAATCGCCGTAAAAGTGTTATTGCTAGCGACAGTCATTCAGCTCCTAAGTCAGTGCCTAAAGTTAACTTACCTCCGATTGACATCCAAATATTTAGTGGTAAGTTTACCGAATTTGTACCATTTATCAACCTGTTTAACTCGTTAATTGATAACAATAAGTGCCTTGATAATGTTCAGAAACTTTATTATTTACGCTCGTACATAAAAAACGAGCCCTATGACTTAATTAAAAATTTACCTTTGACAGGTGAAAGTTATGTAAAGGCCTTGCAAATAATAGATAAGAGATATAATAATAGGCATAGATTAATAAATGAGCACATAAATTTGTTATTAGATATTAAGCCGCTATCAAAGTCAACGGCATCTAACTTAAGAGAATTTGTGTCAAATGTAAAACAAATACTTGCCGCCCTCAGTAACTTGGAGCCTAACGTAAAACTTTGGGATGCTATAATTTTGTGTATTCTGTACCGAAAATTAGATGTGTACACCTCCCGTGCATTTCAACTCGAGAGGAACGCTGATGAAGAGCCGACTATAGAAGCCTTCTTAGACTACATGGACAAACGGGCGCTGGCGCTTGAAAATGCTGATCCGGGGATCTCCCACGGGCACCTACGCCAGTTGCCTAAAGAGTCAGGCCAAGCCGCTGGTAGGCTAGTGGCCAACGCAGCTGCTCAGGAGCGTTCATGCTTATACTGTATGTTGAAACATAAACTTCATTCTTGTAACAGTTTTAAATTACTGAATGTAGATCAACGAGTAAAGTTTGCCATTGAAAAAGGCCTGTGCAATCTTTGTTTATGTGCCCACACTGGAAAGTGCAGATATCATTTCCGGTGTGCAAAGTGCAAGGAGGCACACAATACCCTGCTACATTGTAGCACAGATAAAAATATGTGCGATACACAAACTACTGGCTCAACGTCAACTGCATCATTAGCGGCAAGCAATAACAATAATAATGATGTCCTTTTACCCACAGCTAAGGTGAAACTTGTTGCTCGGGATGGCGCTGAAGTCCATCTTAAAGCCCTGCTTGACAGTGGGTCCCAGCTGACTTTTATTACACAAAAGGCATTACAGCTGCT
The DNA here is from genome assembly GCA_921972225.1 of Euplexia lucipara. Classification (NCBI taxonomy): domain Eukaryota; kingdom Metazoa; phylum Arthropoda; class Insecta; order Lepidoptera; family Noctuidae; genus Euplexia; species Euplexia lucipara. Next base: position 13,940,028 of record OV179152.1, on the reverse strand, counting down.
TGATTTGGAACCTACTCGTAGTAATGTCAATGTAATTGGTATCACTAATTCAAAAACGAGGTTGAAGCATTGCTTACCTCTAGAAATCCATTCTCTAACCAACCCCTATAAGGTTGCGGCCACATGTCATGTTGTTGACCAAATAACATGTAACTTGCCTCAACATAAATTTAATACCTCAGACATTTTGTTGCCTAAAGGCATTAAACTGGCCGATGATCAGTTTAATGTGCCAGCTGAGATTGATTTACTAATGGGAGCGGACATATTTTTTCAGGTGCTGCTGCCTTCAGAGCTGCCGGTGCTGCGTGAATGCCAGCAGTCTGCTACAGGGGCCAGCAGTCCGCAACCACATCTTGTCAACACTCAGTTTGGATATATTGTAGGAGGTACCCTACCACACACTAATTTATCAAAGGTCTGCAATAAGGTTAGTTTAAAATGTAATACATGTGAGTCGGATATTAATGAAACCTTAACACAGTTTTGGAAAACAGAGGATGTTCCAAAAATCTATGATGAAAGATCATCAGAGCAAGAGCTCTGCGAATACATTTTTAATAACACAGTTCAGTTAAAGGATAATTGTTTTGAAGTCGCGTTACCATTGAAACTACCTATTAGTGAAGTCAATGATTCATTAGGTGACTCCTTTAATCTTGCATTAAAAAGATTCTTAAACTTAGAGCAGAAATTACATAAAGATCCCAAACTTTTCTCTGAGTACCAAAAGTTCATTCATGAATATTTAAATTTACATCACGGTCAGTATGTAGATATTGAGCTGTATGAATTAAACAAAAATGCTATATATTTTTTGCCTCATCATGCAGTCCTGAAGCCTGACAGTAAAACCACTAAGCTGCGTACAGTTTTTGATGGCTCTATGAAAACTAATAAAAAAGTGTCACTTAATGATTTGCTTTTAAATGGACCAATTGTACAAAGAGATTTGTTTGAGATATTGTTATTATTTCGTTGTGGTGATTTTACATTTACCTCTGACATAAAACAAATGTTTAGAAATATACGTGTAAAACCGGAGCATACCTCTTTACAAAATATACTGTGGAGAGATAGCCCCGATGAGCCAATCCGATGCATTAGGCTTGACACTGTCACATACGGGTTGAAGAGTTCAAACTATTTGGCCACCCGTTGTCTTAAAGAACTAGCGGCAAAAAATAAAGACAATTTCCCGCTAGCTTCATTCATTATAGAAAATTGTACATATGTAGATGACATTCTTTATGCAGATAATAACTTGGATACTATCATAGAGGCTAAATCACAGATTCGCCAGCTTTTGAAGTTAGGTAACTTTCATACACATAAGTGGTCATCCAATGATAATAGAATATTGTCTGATGTTCCTTCAGCGGAACAGCATTTTGATGACTTAGAGCTACAAAGTGATGATTATTATTTAAAGACTTTGGGCTTACAATTGATAGTTAAAGACGATAAATTTAAAATGTCCTGTCCAGAAACTTTCAATAATCATAATTTTACAAAGAGAGATATCCTCTCCTATATCGGGAAAATGTTTGATCCCATGGGCTTTGTTAGTCCCATTATCGTACAAGCAAAAGCTATAATGCAACGGCTATGGTCTTCCAAGACTGAATGGGATTCCATCCCTGATGATGATATCAGGAAAGCGTGGAATGACTTTTCTTCCAGTCTAGCTGAAATGAAGCCAATATTCATTAATAGAAATATACATATAACTGAATTAAGTAAACTTGAATTAATAGGATTCTCAGATGCATCCAGCACTACGGCATATGGATGCTGCGTATACCTGCGAATTACAAATCAAAATGGTAAAGTTAAAATGTACCTGTTGTGTTCAAAATCGCGCATAAATCCGCTTCAAAATAAAAACAAAACAGTACCGCGCTTAGAACTTAACGCTGCTCTGCTTCTCTCCATACTTATAGCAAAGGTTTATTGCACGCTAAAACTAAAGTATAATATAGGCAATGTCTACTTATTTACTGATTCACAAATTGTTCTTGCATGGTTGCACACAGAACCCATGAAACTTAACGCTTATGTTGCAAATAGGGTAAGGGCAATAGCTAAAAATATGCCTAACTGTCAGTGGCTTTATGTAAACACTGAAAATAACCCTGCTGACTATATCAGTAGGGGTGTTACGCCAAGTGAGCTTCATGCCTGCAGCCTGTGGTGGAATGGCCCTGAATTTTTGCATGACAGTGAATATAAATTTAATTTTAAAATAGATTTACCTGCGAATTTGCCTGAAGTAAAAACCGGGTCAGCATTCTCCGCCAGCCAAGTGTCTTCAGTTACGAGCGATGTATTCGATCAAATACGTAAATTTTCTAGCATTCACAAAATGGTACGTACATTGGCTTATGTAATGCGTTTTATTAATAACATAAAGGGTGGCAAAACAAGTTACAAATATCTCTTAAGTTCTGAATTGAATAATGCTTTAATGTTGCTTATTAAGAATGGACAAGAAATATATTTTAAAGACGAAATTAAATGTTTACAAAATAATAAAAGTATAAAGGGTCCTTTACAAAGCTTATGTCCTTTTATAGATAGTTTAGGTATCCTGCGTGTAGGTGGCAGGCTACACCACTCTAATATTCCATATGCTCATAAACATCAGATTATTTTACCCAAAGAATCACATGTTACTAATTGTATTATAAGATCTGAACATGAAAAGCTTTTACATGCAGGTCCGAAATTATTACTGTGTAATTTAAATCAAAAATATTGGATAACTAATGGACTAATGTATGTCAAAAAGTTAATTCATAAATGTATAATATGTTTCAGACAGAAGGCAAAGGCCTCCAAACAGCTGATGGGTTCCTTGCCAGTTGACAGAGTGACTGCTATGAGTCGCCCTTTTGAAAAAGTCGGTGTAGATTTCGCTGGGCCTATTGATATTAAACTATCGCGCGTGAGACGTTCCGTGGTAGGAAAAGGGTACATTTGTATATTTGTGTGTTTCGCTACAAAGGCAGTTCACCTCGAACTCACATCAGATCTTACTTCAGATGCTTACCTCGCTTGCCTTAGAAGATTTATTTCTAGACGAGGATTGCCTAAAGAAATCTACTCTGACAATGCTAGTACCTTCAAAGGCGCAAGGAACCAATTAACTGAGCTTTATCAATTACACTCTTCACAAAATCACCAAAGACAAGTATGTCAATTTGCAGCCCAAAGAGGCATTAATTTTCACTTTATACCAGCATATTCCCCAACCTTTGGCGGTCTGTGGGAGTCTGCTGTGAAAAGTACTAAATATTTTCTAAGAAGAGTATTACAAAAGCAATTGTTAACCTATGAACAAATAAACACTGTATTAATAGAGATAGAATGCATATTGAACTCCAGACCTCTGATTCCTATGTCATCTGATGTAAATGATTTTAGCTACCTAACACCAGGTCACTTTTTAATAGGAAATTCACTAACAATGTATCCTGAAAATGACGTAACTACTGTTCCTCAAAATAGACTCAAGTTTTGGCAATTATGTAATCAAATTAAACAATCCTTCTGGAAGATGTGGTATAAACAATATCTTAATACATTACAAAATAGACCTAAGTGGTTAGATGTCTTGCCTAATATTAAGATAGGCACAATTGTTATTTTAAAGGAAGATAATCTACCCATAATGTCATGGCCTATGGCCCGAGTTACTAAAATATTTCCTGGCCATGATGGTCATGTAAGAGCAGTAGAGGTCACAAATTCGAAGGGAAATACCCATGTGCGATCTGTTACAAAACTTTGTATCTTACCTATAGAAGATAATGTTTATTGATATTTTTATGTTTACTAGCTTAATGTAGCTAAAAACTAGCTGATTATTGTTTCTCTTGTTCCTCTCGTAGGGCCGGAGCATGTTGGAATCCCAACACTAAAATACTACTTACTAAAAAGGCATCACTAGCGTAAGCTCGCGCAGCCATCTTTGCTAGAATGCCCTTTTTTCTCACACTTCCTTCTACGATCGGGCCGCGACAGGTCGAACTAGCAACGTGCTCCTGCCTGACGGATTGATGGTGTGAATTGGTTGTTGGTGAGAATTAAACCACATTATTCAGAACCAGCTGTTTCCTTGCTACATTCCTCTTACACATATTTCTCTACTTGATCAAAAAGTGCATACTAAGGATGTTTCAGGTAGCATCGATTGACAACACTGCGAAACGACTTAGGGTTGACAAAACGTTAACCAGTAGATAAGTTAAGAACAACGCTATACGCGGAATATTCTTGCAAGTAATTTAATTATTTGTCAATCTAGACACAATCATAAGAATAGAATTATCGTGCTATATATCTAAGTTTTACATGTTGTGTTACTTTTATGGTCAAGTAAAGTGTACTTTTAATGGTAACAAACTTTAAAAGAACTTAATTTTTAATTATTTTCTTAAGTTTAGATACCTATATACTTACTACATTTATTTTATTTCGTGATTGTGTACCTAGTTTCTGATAGTTATTCATAACCTAATATGTATGCGTAGCAACCTTGACTAAAATAGCTTACTGTTGCGAATGCAACTTAGCTGACGAGAAAAAAGAAACAAGGTTACACGTGTAATATTTTACGCAATAACAATTATTTCAACCAAATATTATTTTATTGATATTTCGGGAATTGATTGTATAGGCAGTCAATAACGAATACTTCGACAGTTAGTAACGTTTACAAGTTAAAAAACTAAAAAATAATTTTAACATTATCATTAATGGCCGAAGCAGCTAGTAGTACCTGAAGTTCAGTATTGTGATCTGAATACACCCTCACTTTTGAACTGCATAAAGTTGGAACATTTATGTACAACATTAAGTAATTTGCAATTCAAGAAGGTAAATATTGATTATGTCTCGTATTTTCGTTAAAATGTTGTTGATTTTCACTAAAAATAGGTACCTACTAACCGATCTTTCTTTTTCTCAGAAACTCATTGATACCTGACCAGATTTGATACTAAACTTGACAACGTATGCAGAGCAGACCTGGTCCAGTTTAAACAATTTAATAATTCGGACACACATACACTTACTTCGATTGTTCATTTACTTACATAAAATTGGGACATTTATGTATGTACAACATTAAGTAATTTGCAAGAAGGTAATTATTGAATATTTTGTTTCGTATTTTCGTTTAAAATGCTGTTGATTTTCACTAAAATTAAGTACTAACCGATCTTTCTTTATTTCAGAAACACATTGATACCTAACCAGATTTGATACCAAATTATTGAATCAAACTTGAAGACGTATGCAGACCTGGTCCAGATTAAACAACTTACTTCGATTGTTCATTAGTCAGTATACGTGGGTAAGATCGTTTCATTGCGTGTTTAGCGTCTTTATAGGGAGATAGTTAATTTGAATTGGTAAAATAATGCCTCACTGTTCGGTTTGCAACTTATTTGTAGATAATCGTCATTGGTCAGGCCATTTACGTAGTAATGTGCATAAAAATAATAGTGCGAGCACTGTTTTTGACAATGTGGCAATTATTAATTCTGCGTTTAAAAAACGAATAATTAGTTACAAGATCTCAGCAACTGGCGAACAAATAAATAATTTTCCTGAAATGTTTCTCATTAATATTAGTGAACAAGTTAAAACTCTAATAAACCAATCATTATTGAAACATGCAGCTGTAAAAATAAATTTTGAACTATTTTCTTTTTTTCTTTTGTTTAAAAATGATCAAAAAGAAATAAAATCCTTTGCTACAAAAAACATTATTATTAATTTTAATTACGATTTTGATTCAATTTATAAAGCAACGGTTGATTTACTGTTAAAGAAAATTGAAGAGTTTCAGGAGAGAGATAGTGGTTGGACATTTTTGAGCAATTCCCATGTAGAAATAAACATTAATAAATATCAACCTCTCGGCGGATCTAAATTTATAACCTTACCAAAATGTATAAAAAATAAAAAAGCTTGTTTGAATATCCGTAACAATGATGAGTATTGCTTTTTATGGTGCGTAGTAGCAGGTCTGTACCCCACCAACCAACATCCCGACAGAGTTTCATCTTATCCCTACTTTCAGGATGTTTTAAATGTTGATGGTTTGACATTTCCGATAACATTTTCGGACATAGCTGTCTTTGAAAAGAATAATTCATTTTTGAACATTTACGTCTATGGTTTAAAAAATGATAAAACTATCATTGGGCCTTTGTATTCAACATCGAATCGTAAATCTAAGAGCATCCATCTATTGTTTTTAGAAAATAATACTAATACTCATTATTGTCTTATCAATGATTTGCCTCGTCTAGTCAGAAATCAAATAACCAAACATCATGGCAAACTGTACTTTTGCGAGACGTGCTTATTGTTTTTTCCAACGCGCAGCCGAATTGAATCTCATCTGTGTGGAGGGATTGCTACAGTATTACCAGAAAAAGGAACATTTTTAAAATTCAAAAATTATGATAGAAAACAAAACATTCCTTTCGTCATTTATGCCGATTTCGAAACTTTACTCGAACCGATTTCCGGCGATGAATTTAACACCGCTAACACGTCATATTCACATCGTCACGTGGCGGCCGCGTTCGCCTATAATGTAGTGTCATCATTTAACGATAGGGCTGGCGGCTATAGAAGTTATCGCGGAAAAGATTGTGTTTCAAAATTTATACATTTATTGACTGAAGATGCTAAAGCAATACACAAAATTCTAACTAAAAGCGAGCCTATGATATTTACAGAACTAGATGCTCTTGATTTCAAACGTGCTGTTAAGTGCTACCTTTGTGAAAATTTATTGTTGACCGATAGAGTAAGGGATCACTGTCATATTACAGGCCGGTACCGAGGTGCAGCACATCGACACTGCAACCTACAACACAAAGTACCAAAATTCATCCCAGTATTTTTTCATAACTTATCCGGATACGATTGTCATTTATTTATTAAAAAGTTAGGCGAAATTCCAGGACAAATTAAAATAATACCCAAGACAAAGGAAAAATATATAGCGTTTACAAAGTTTATTCCTATTGCTGATAACGAGTTTATACAAATAAGGTTTTTAGATTCCTTCAACTTTTTAGGGGCTAGTTTAGACAAACTTGCGAAAACATTGCAAGTAGACGATTATGTCAACCTTAAATCATTTGTAATTAATGAAACACAATTTAGTTTGCTGACACGTAAAGGTGTATACCCGTATGATTATATGAAAGATTGGAAATGTTATGATCAAAAGTCATTACCATCTAAATATTATTTCCATAATTCTTTAACTAACGAAGGTATTAGCGATGAAGATTATAATCATGCTCAGAATGTTTGGACTGAATTCAATATTAATGACCTAGGCGAGTATACAGATCTATACTTAAAAACAGACGTGCTTTTGTTGACAGACATATTTCAAAAGTTTCGGAAAACATGTAAACAATATTACAAACTCGATCCTGCCTTTTACATAACTGCACCTAGTTTATCGTTCGACGCAATGTTGCTAAAAACAGGTGTTCAGTTAGAATTGATTTCGGATTTAGCTATCGTCAGAATGATTCAAAGCGGTATACGAGGGGGTTTGTGCATGTGTTCCCATCGGTATGCTAAAGCAAATCACAAATACATGCCGGAACATAATGCATCACAGCCTCAGAGTTTCATAGTATATCTAGACTGTAATAACCTATACGGCTTTAGCATGTGTCAGTATTTACCATATTCTAGTTTCAGATTTCTTAATGATAATGAATTAACTAAGTTTCGTGTTGAAAATGTCGAAGATAACTCTGAGTGGGGCTTTATATTAGAAGTCGATCTTTTTTATCCTGAACATTTACACAAACACCACAACGATTTACCATTTTGTCCTGAGAAATGTATACCTCCAGGAGGTAAAACAAAGAAACTAGTTGCAAATTTGCACAATAAGTACAACTACGTAATACATTACGTTCATTTAAAAAAGTGTTTAGAACATGGTTTAATATTACGTAAAGTTCATAAAGCTATTACTTTCAGACAAAGTCCCTATTTAAAGCAGTACATAGAATTAAACACTCGATTAAGGCAAAAGGCAAAAAGTTCTTTCGAACAAGACTTTTTTAAGTTGTTAAACAACAGTGTTTTTGGTAAGACATTAGAAAATACTGAAAATAGAGTAACCGTTCATTTAGTTAATCAATGGTGCGATCAATCTAACCGAACTAAGAAATTTATATCCTCCGAGAGACTTATAGCCAACCCCTATTTCCATAGCGCTTCTATTTTAACTGAAAACTTAGTGGCAATACAAATGAAACCTGACCAAATTATTTTAGATAAGCCTATTTATATTGGATTCACTGTATTAGAACTTTCTAAGACACACATGTATGACTTTCATTACAATATTGTAAAACCTTTTTATGAAGACCGAGTGCAGCTGTGTTATACAGATACCGATTCGTTTGTCTATAAAATATTAACGTATGATTTTTATCGTGACTTGAAGTATAATTTTTTGCAATACTTTGACACGAGTAACTATGATGATAAAAATGATTTTAACATACCAATTATGAACAAAAAAGTTCCGGGTTTGTTTAAAGACGAAATGGGAGGAAAATATATTTCAGATTTTGTTGGTTTGAGATCAAAACTTTACTCAATAAAAACAGTCGATAAAGTCATCAAAAAAGCAAAAGGAGTAAAATCATGTGTAGTAAGAGACTTAAATATAACAGATTATGAAAGTATTTTATTAGATGGAGGAATTATTCGTAGAAAAAATATTATGTTTAAATCTATTAAGCACGAAATTTTTACTAAGAGCGTCAACAAAATTGCCTTATCTCGAAATGATGATAAACGGTCAATATCTGTTGATGGAATATCAACGCGAGCTTGGGGTCACTCACTTATTCTAAAGAGCGAAAATGAGTTTTATGATTAAGCTAATTAGTAATAGAGTTCGATTATAATTTATGTAACCTATGAAATTTAATATTAATATAGTTCTTAAAAATATACCTAGGTAACTTTTTAATGTATGATAAATGTAATTCATAGTTTTTAAAACTTAAGTTAATGTAAAAAATGTAAATAAAATGTGAATCATTATGAATACTTGTTTCATTTATATTTTAAAACATTATCCTCCTTTTTTTGTTGTTGGTTAAATAAAATGAAACCCGATCAAGATTCAATTTTCAACATGAAGTTCATGTTAAAACATGAATCGTTCATTTGTCAGAGGTAAAATGTATTTTGTACGTAATACAATAAGACTGATTATACAAATTTCGAAGAGCCTGCTTCAATTTCATAACGCTGATTGTACAAACACACAACAGTGCATTGCCCTAACAAATGCTTAGTTAACATTATAATAATAAACAAACGTTTCATTAAATTGTTGCGATGGTTTTATAATTTTTTACCATTTACGAAATAATAGTCATCTTGAGTACTTGTACTAAGCATACAGCGTCGTACTTTTTGCGGACATGTCATCGGTAAGTTTCCAAATTTATTTAATATTGTTTTTTAACTAGCAATTGAATTCGCAGCAATTTTGGTTACAGATAATATTTTTAACCCGCATACAATTCGTTTATGCGTCACTATATCAACTTCTACGTTTTAGTTTAAACTTAATGAGTGTCTATTTTTGTTTCAGATTACAGAATCAGATATTATATTTAGCCAGTACGCTCAAAATCCTTACGAAGGATTCTCCGAAACGCTTAACAATGAACCCGAGCACAGCAAACAAGTGACGAAAGAAAAGAAGTCAAAACAACGATGCAGGGAAAAGTCGAAGAAGAATAATCCAACTAAATCTTTTGTGATGAGCCGATTACAGCGACGAGGGATCAAATTAATTAAAATATCAGTGGTAGATCTGTGCAATAACAATCCACAGACCAGTGACAGTGACAGTGACAGTGAGAACGTCATTATAAGTGCTCAATACATTGTTAAAGATGCTATCGACAATGTTATGGACGAAACTGAATCTTTAGTTAAAAAGATATCTAAATCTTTAATAGATAGTGATTATTAGTACCTAACTGTTTGCGTAAGCAGTTGTTTAGGTAAATTCGTAGTACTTATTACGTTGTTTTATTTGAAGATGTGTTGGGTGTTTAACAAAATAAAAGCAGTTTTACTATACAAATTATTTTTTATTTATGAAACCTTATAAGTAGGTACACATTTATAACTCTAAATACTTTCTTATACATAACACATTTTTAAGAGCACAATGCTTTAAATGTTTATTACAATTTAAATTAGTTCTTCCATCACAGTATCTTTTATGTAAACTAAAGAAGTTAGGACATTTTTCGGTACCAAGATCTGATACTTTACAGTTCTCACAAAGTTCCTTTATCCACTTTACTTTCTCCAAACCATGAACAACGATTTCCTTATTTTCTAGATACGGAACGATTATACGACGAAATTCTCTATAGTCGATATAACCTTCGTTCCAATAAAGACCTCTGTTTCTTTCCAGCCATTTAACTTGCCTCTTTTCATCATTTGTTAAGTGTTTAAACAAGTATGGCGGTTTTACTAAAAATGTTTGGGTATAATCACGGGAAGCAAAAGCTAACTCTTTTATTATAAAATTATTGTACAGGTTTTTAAATCCTTGAACATCTACTATGACAGTATTCGGATTCATGATATTTTCCTCACAGTATTACTTAAAGGTTTATATTCAATAATACAGTCGTTCAATATAAGACAATACGCAGAAGTTTGATCTGGTATTTCCGAATCACTCTCAATTTCCACTCTTACGTCCACAACAGGTCCTGTCTTTACATTATCAGCTTGTCTAGAGCAATCAATGACAAATAGTGGTGCCAAATCTTTAAATTGTTTTTCACTTAATAAGGGCTCCGGTCGACGCCCGTAATAAGACTGTTGAAATCTGACGTATTGCTCGTATAATAAAGCGATTCTGTTATTCGCGAAACTTACATTTAGGTTTTCATACGGGAAGTAAGTAGAGTTGAGATAAACTCTAACATCACGAACATGACAATGATCGAACTGAGACATATCAGAACTGCCATTGTTTTTTCTATTTGTCTGTAGTCCCATAATAATGTATCTTGGTTTCTCTATTTGCGAGGATGTTTTGATTGACCAGGTATGTTTTGTAGTTTTAGGTAAAGCCGGATATTCGTACAGATCCCAATTTCTGAATATCATCTGGAGTGGTCGATCTTTTTCTAATAGTTTCAGCAAATTTATTTTCTCTTTGTCAGATACTTTAACGTGCGGTACGCGCCAAATTATTTTATTTATCTGAACGTCTTCTACAATTTCACCGGTGTTAAGTTTTACAGCATTCAAGTTAGTATTACTTCGTAGCAATATCAGTTCGTGCCTGCTATTTATCACGACTTTCCTGAAATCCTCTGCGAAACCGATGATGTTACAGAGTGGTATAGAAGCAGAAAAATTACCTCCGTTAATGTTTTTTGTACCATCGATATTCCAGCCCCATGAATTCGATGTCTTTGATTCATTCTCATTCATTGATATTAACGATTTCATGGTGGTAGTTACGCCAGCATTTTTTATTCTATCAATTTCCACTCCATTTAGCTCGTACCTTATGTCTTGAAATAAGTAGAGTAGAGCATTATTCGTGAATTGAACACTAGTGACTTTATCTTTCATGTCCTTTTTGCTAACGATAACGGATCCTTCCAAATACAAGGTACTTGCTGATGGAAGGATGTACAAGTCCTGTTGGTTAATAGGTATGCGAATTTCATCGTTTCTATTGAAACTAGTTACATAGGGCTTGTAAGAATGAAATTCAATTCCTTCAACCGTAGTATCATAAGTCGGAGCGGATAAAACGTCTAAGATATTCATTTTAGCAAACCGATCACTTTGAGAAATGCTTTGTTGTCTTTGGTTAATTTTATTTTCTTCTTACGGTGAGCTCTTATTTGGTTGGATGCTTGAGCAGGACTGACATTTTGAATTTGTTGGTGCACATATTTATTGTAATCAATCATTTTTTTCTTCTAAGATGCAAATACAGCTGCACTTCTTCACCACGTAGATTTATTATGCGGTTATTTATATCTATCAACCGGATATGTATGCAGCTTATGTCGTTTTGGTTGATTGGAAAGTATATTGCGTTTTTTGGAATTTCTATAATCCTATAGCCAGGAGGCACGTTAAGTGCAAATTCGTGAATTATGTGACTTGGTTTACCGTTTGTGTACGAGCCGCTTACGATATCACATTCGATCCTGATCACTGCCGTAGGTAAAATGTTGACTGGAAACTGAGACACATGCCATTTATTTGGTTCCAAGATCTGTTTATTAAAACCTAATAAATTTCTGATAGTATCTTCTTTACTAAAATTTATGTGTTTTGTACAGAATACAGCAGTTTTTAATGTATTGTTATTGCACTGCAGTTTGATTGATGCATCTTTAATTTTAGATTTTAAGTAATCACTAATATCTTGCAATTCGTAGGTGCCTTCTGGTATTTCAATAACTTCGTTAGAGCCATAATAGAACTTATTGTTCGTTTTGTCAATGTTTGGAATAGAATTAAATGTTGAGAAATGCAATAAAGCACACTCATACTGTTCATTTAGTTGCAGAGTGTTAGGATAGTACGTAGATAAAGTTGATGAGTTTCCAGTTATTGACAATGTGAGTGACATCTTGCAAATGGTTGAAATAAAAGTAAATCATATTTTTTATACGTTTTTATTCCAAAAAGTCCTTAGATATTCTAAACATAAGTGTCCACAGTTTACTGTATTAAATTTCTGATATCTAGTATAGTTATAAAAAACATTACATTTCTTAAAATATCGCAATAGTTCCAATGGAGGTTTCAAATCCCCAAAGCTATCAAAATATTCACAATAGTTGTTAACTTTAACATAAGCTACCCAATGTGTCCCAGTATTCTTATAATTATCCAAGTTAACAACACCACATTCAATCCGTTTTGGTATCCTTGGTAATTGATCCTTCATGTAGACTCCTCGAAAGTAGGGAATGTTACGTGCATTTTTTTGGATATCTACATTAGTTAAAGGACGATTAGGTAGCTTATTTCTTAGTTTTTTGAAGATTTTATAAATAAACCTTTACCATTTTTATGTGACTTAATGTATAAACCCCTGCCTAACTTTAAAGACTCCATGGCCTTATTGTGTCTTACTGTTTCTTGCAAATTTTGCTGACCAGCTTTGTAATCGTTAACAGTTTTCGCAATACCCGCAGCACCACCAGCTAAAGTACCTAAAGCCGATAAACCAGCAAAAATCGGAATCAAAGGTAAAATTCCTCCAGTCTTTGGTAACGGTATCACTCGCGGCACTCGAATTTTTGAGATTTTTGGAAATATTTTTTTTGCCGCTGCGTAAGCAACGTTGATTAATGTTTTGCTATCGCTTGGGTTCAGTTTCTTGATCGTTGATCTTATTTTTGACACGAAGCTTTTAAACGTTTTCACGCCAGAACCAGATTTCAGTTTAGCTTTCATAACTTTGCTCACTATCCATGAACTCAGTTTTTCACCTTTTCCAGCATCTTTCGACTTAAGTCTTTGTTTAGCCATATTTAGTAGTTGTAAATCGGCTTTGTGGCGATTGGGTAAGTCTGTACTGTTTGCATAGGCAATATCGTGATGCATACAAGCTTCGTCTAGCTTATTTACACCGCGATCACCTCGCTGTAATCGTTTCTCTAGTTTAGTTCCTGGTCCGCAATAATTATAACCAGGTAAATGAAGTTCGAACGGTAGATTATTAATTAATGTATTAACCAGTTCACCACCTTGCATTGTCCGAAATGTAATGATGGAAATAGTGCAAAAGTAATGTTTATATTAATATTATTTTAACCTACGATTGCAGTTTTGTCAATCCAACTGTTTTCTTCATTGTTTAGACCCAACCATTTCACATAAACTTTTGATCCTTTTCTTTTTAAAACTTTTTCTATCAAATAAACACCAGGATATTTCGATTTTTGAAGTTCTTGCTCGTAAAAAGTTCCTAATATAGCTTGCTTTCGCTGATCTTCTAAATGATATGTTACAGGAATGGTAAAATTAATCTTTTTTATGACAAATATTTCAGTTGACCAATTAGGTGTATACCCTTTCTCAAACTGGTGTTTGTATTTACTGATCCGAACAAAATCACCCAACTTAAACTTAGGTTTTCTACAAATAGATGCATGTCTAAATGATTTTTTTATATTTTCTTTAATAACTGACACATTGGCATTATTAACTTCGTTTGGTTTAACTCTAATTGTTCGATGTTTTGTGTTGTTATATATCTTTAATGTTTCTTGTAACGGTAAATCTAACCATTTATAGTTTCCATTCAGACTAAAATATTTATATAATTTATTTTTAATAGTTTTAATCAGCCGTTCAACAATCGAAGCTTTTTTGGTAGAAAATGATGAGTAATGGTTAATATTGCATGACTTCATAAGCATCTGAAATGAGTTGTTATAAAACTCTTTTCCCATATCCGTTTGTAAATTATCAGGTTTACGTTTGCTGTTAATCAATATTTGTTGAAATGCACGAGTAACATCCAGTTTATTTTTTGTTTTTAATGGCTCTGTCCAAGCATACTTTGAGAAGCAGTCAATCACCACTAAAATGTAATTGTAACCTTTATTATATTTCTTTAGGTTTTGCATGTCCATCAGATCAGCTTGCCACAAGTCATCGATTCCCTTTAGAATGACAGGACGTCTAAGGAAATTTCTTCTTGCTGCTTTGTGTATTTCATTAACAATTTGCTGTTTTGCCATTACTGAGTTTTTTGAAGTAATTTATCAACCTCTGCTTTAGTATAAAATTTATCTTGCAAATGACTGACAATCGCAGGTATCTTGGCTTTTAAAGAAACCTGAACTGTTTCCCGTGTGTCTATAATACTTTGTGAGCGCAATGTACCAATAAGTGTATTAAATTCCTTTATCATATTAGCACTCCATTGATCTACATAATCCTTGTTCACTGCATCGGTAGCTTCTACTGGATTTTTAATTCCTGTCAGTCTTGATGTTTTTAAATCAAAATCTCCGTTTTCTGATTTTAATAATGTATTTTCATTGATCTCAAATAACTCTGATAATCGCATTCTTTTATGGATATAATGTCCGAATTTATCTACGTTCATGTTTAAGGTCTATTGTCTTGTGAGGTTTATAATAAAATGAACACCAAATACGCAGGTGTTTATTTATTTATAATTTTACTTTCACGTAATTCTTCAATTATGGATACAATTTCATTATCTAGCCCTGTGTTACCAGCATCTCGAGATGCAATTAATAATTTTAACCTATCCACCAGTTCATTTGGATCGTCCCAATATACAAAATCAACCTTTTTCTTCCACATTTTTCTCAAGGGTAGCCCTTTTCCCTTAGATTGAGGGGTCTGTATTTTACTTTGTAGTTTGAAAATAGGCTTAATAACTTGCATATACTTTTGACCTTTATTACTTTTTATTGGTTTATCCGACTCATAGTCTCGGCGATGTGCGTTTGTATCAAGTAACATTGACTTATAATGCTGCATGTCACTGTCTGTAACCATGCTTAAATCTACGTTCTTCTTCAGTAACAACTGTTTCAAACCAGACGTATTTCGGTATTTGCGTCCAGCTACAGTGATATACTCATCGCTGATTGTTATACGAGCAGAGCCTAGCATCAATTTCCCGTTTTCTACTCTGACACCGAATGGGATATCTGACAGTGCTTCTGAGGATACTGACCAGGATGACGTGTCACGATCTGGTTTGTTTTCAACTAATGATTTATATGAAGAGTCACTTTCGATATCAGATTCATATTCGTCTGTATTGTCTTTGTTATCATTGATTTTTTCATTCTGCAAAGTTTTATCAATAAACGGAAGTTCTTCATTTTTTGTAGGACACAGGAAAGAAGTCTGTTTACTGACTCTAGCAATCTGGTTGAGTGGTTCTGTTACAGGCTTGAAAACTGATTCCAATGTTTGCTGATTGTTAATCTCAACATCTCTCATTTTTCGTACTTTTTTCTTAACAGCGTCGACAGCAACTACTATTTGTCTTTTTAGCGACTTTTCCATTGCAGAAAAATAAACCGATAGTGATTGATTAAGCGATGTCAGAAGAATAATAATATTACAAAGGTAATGGACTTAAATATCAATATTCTTAATCAAAGACTACAAAAGTGTCAAATTTGTTTCTATAACATCCATTATTTTTTAAACAATCTTTATTAATTACTACATAACTGAAAGGCTCATTCCATATTTTGGAACACATTTCACGAAATTCAGTCCATGTCATATCAGTGTTGACATGTTCTTCATAAATATGACGCAAATTAATGTCATCTTGTTTAAAAAGTATGATTAAGTTCGCGTTGTCTCTTACTAACTGCTTAGGAATTTTACTGTAAGTTTGATTTAGATAAAAACAATCGATGAACTTGTGTCTTCCCATTGCGAAAAAATCACGCATGCTATCTTGATTTTCGCAAGCAACGTCATCAAATATTATCACAGAGTTAGGTTTAGCGTCTTGAACTCGTAAGATTTCCTCATTTCCATGATATTTCTGGAGTGAAATACCTGGCACTCGTTGTAAAACTTTTTCTAAGAACATGTATTTGGGTTGGTAAAGAGTTTTCGAATAAACATAAACATTTTCAAATCTTAACCCATTTTCGTGTATGAGAAGACCAATCAATAAATTCGTTTTTCCACAATTGGATGGTCCGCAAATGATACATCGAACTGAGTTAGGTAACAATTCTCCATGACGAAAATTAGTCTTGCGAACATCTTCGCAGATTGTATTAACTTGCAGTGATTGTGGTTGCTTCACAAACTTCATGATTACACTTGGAAACAAACTGATTGACAATGAGTAAATGTGTTTCTTACGTTAATATTTATAAACTGAAAAAGTACCGCAGTCTTTTTCGCGATAGAGTGATCGATAGAGCGATTACGGACTCCAAAGATAATTGTAAGTGTAGTGTAGCGGAACGCCATTTAATATTTCAAATAGAGAAAAGTAAAATTTATTATGTCACTTAGATTTTTCCTGTTGTCACGTTTTCTGTTTTATATGTTAATTTTATTTCTATCGTGGCTCGCTTAAATAAGCTGATTATAATGTTACTTGTACTTATGTAAATAAAAGTGTATATATCTCAACTGTTCTTCTGTCCGCTGATTTCTCCTTCTATTTTATAAAAGTATTTTCCAAGAGTGTGGATACTCACTCTACCCAATAACTTCTACACTGGTGACCCCTGAAGGACACTATGACTCAGCAACAAGGACAAGAAGCTAAAAGTGAGACGAAACCTTACAGTGACGCCCTGAGCTACGATGTTTTTCGCGTTGGCGTGCGTGTACCACCGTTTTATC
The DNA here is from genome assembly GCA_921972225.1 of Euplexia lucipara. Taxonomy (NCBI): domain Eukaryota; kingdom Metazoa; phylum Arthropoda; class Insecta; order Lepidoptera; family Noctuidae; genus Euplexia; species Euplexia lucipara. The sequence continues at coordinate 13,922,559 of OV179152.1, read as the reverse complement.
CCGAAAAACCGGCGTTGTGGTTCGCGCAGCTGGAAAGTCAGTTTGTACTCGCAAACATCACTACTGACTCCACCAAATTTCACCACGCTATTGGAAGTCTGGACCCGACATATGCATCAGAGGTTGAAGATATAATCATAGCTCCACCAGCACCGGACAAATATGCGAGGCTCAAAACCGAACTGGTAAAGAGGTTATCGGCGTCCAGAGAGAAAAAGGTACAGCAACTTTTAACTCATGAAGAGCTTGGTGACCGCAAGCCCACGCAGTTTTTACGACATTTGCGCCACCTGGCGGGACCGACTGTACCAGAGGAGTTTCTGCGTACAATCTGGACCAGCCGCCTACCTAGCAGTACGCAGACCATCATCGCGTCTCAAGCTAATGTGACCCTGGAAGAGGTAGCTGAATTAGCTGATAGGATCCACGATGTGGTGCCAGCTAGCCCGCAAATAGCAGTGATGACAGCCCCGATGACGTCGCCGTGTAGCAGCGTTGACCAGATGACCAGTCAAATAGCGGAACTCACAAGACAAATGCAAACGCTCACTTCACATGTCAACAGACTCTCGCGGCCTAGAGAGAAGTCCAACAGTCGCGGTCGATCGACTTCCAGACGGTCCAACTCCAACTATAGGAAGTTTCCAACATGTTGGTACCATTACAAGTTTGGCGACAGAGCAACGAAGTGCATTAAGCCTTGTGACCAGTCGGGAAACGAGACGGGCAGTCGGTAGAGGCGACCGACGACTGTCGTAGCAATGGTCGCTTATTTGTGACTGACCAAAACACGAAGATGCAATTTCTCGTCGACACCGGTAGCGACGTCTGCGTCTTCCCAAGGTCAACACTCAAAGAGCGCCGTAATAAAAGTACCTTCGAACTTTGTGCGGCTAACGGCAGTGTAATAAATACATACGGTTACGCTTACTTAAAATTAAATATAGGTTTACGCCGTGACTTTCCTTGGAGATTTATAGTAGCAGATGTAACAAAACCAATAATAGGAGTTGATTTATTGTCTTATTATAACTTGATTGTAGATGTTAGAATGCAGCGCCTAATCGATGCAAATACTACGCTTGTGACCCCTGCTTCGCCTGCTCGTTCTTTTGATGCGGTTTCTTCGGTAAAGGTAAGAATTGGTGACACCACATACCACGACATCCTCCGGGAGTTTATAGATATAACCCGGCCGTCGGGTATACATTGTGCACCTAAACACAACACCTTACACTACATACGTACAACACCGGGACCTCCCGTGTCTTGCACACCGCGTCGGTTGGCCCCAGATAAACTAAAAATTGCTAAAGAGGAGTTTGAATCTATGCTCACGTGTGGCACAGCCAGACCCTCTGACTCACCCTGGGCTTCACCCTTGCACCTGGCACCTAAGAAAGATAATGGGTGGCGACCGTGTGGCGATTTTAGGATGCTAAACGCACGAACTATACCAGATCGGTACCCTATTCGTCACATACATGACTTCGCCCACAATCTTTCTGGATGTCAAGTATTCTCAACAATCGATTTGGTAAAAGCATATAACCAAATACGCGTCAATCCAGATGATATACCAAAAACAGCCATAACCACACCCTTTGGACTCTATGAATTCCCGTTCATGACGTTTGGATTACGCAATGCAGGGCAAACATTCCAACGGTTTGTCGATGAAATGCTACGAGGTCTTGACTTTTGTTTTGGTTACTTAGATGACTTCCTGGTCTATTCTAAAGATCAAAAAGAACACGAAGACCACCTGCGACAGCTGTTTACAAGATTGCGAGAATATGGGATGGTGATAAACACGTCAAAATGCGTATTTGGAGCCAAAGAGGTAACATTTTTAGGTTACTTAATAACATCGAGCGGCACTAAACCATTACCAGAAAAGGTAGAAGCCATCAACAGCTACCCACCCCCGAAGACTGTGCGGGAACTAAAGAGGTTTTTAGGGATGGTAAACTTTTATAGGAGGTTTATCCCAGAGGCAGCTCAACAACACGCGCCGCTCAACAAGCTTTTAGAAGGCTCGGTAAAAGGCTCACACCCTGTCAATTTCACAGCAGAGGAACATGATGCATTTATGGCCAGCAAAAGAGGTCTATGCGAGGCAACAATGCTCGCACACCCCTTTTGCGGAGCAAAGCTAGCTCTGGTGACAGACGCCTCGGATGTCGCAGTGGGAGCAGTGCTTCAACAACTGAAGGATGGGGAATGGCAACCCCTAGCTTTCTTTTCTCGTAAACTAACCACAAGTCAGCGAAAGTACTCACCGTATGACCGTGAATTGCTCGCGATATATGAAGCGATTAAATATTTCAGACACATGGTCGAGGCTAGAGAGTTTGTAATATACACCGATCACAAACCCATCTGTTACGCATTCCAATCACGTAAGGAAAACTGCTCACCACGACAGTTTAGACATCTAGATTTAATCTCACAGTTTTCCACAGACATCAGACACATCTCGGGTAAAAACAACGTTGTCGCCGATGCCCTGTCAAGAGTAGAGGAGATTGTCCAACCCATCGACTTGAACGTGCTAGCTAAGTCCCAGAGTTGCGATACAGAACTCAAAAAGCTTCTCGACGGAACAACATCGATGCGTCTTATAAAAATCAAACTACCGGGTACAATGTCTGAATTATATTGCGATGATAGTGGTAAGATACCGAGACCATATGTCTCGAAGGAATATCGCCGTCAAGTCTTTGACTCCCTGCACTCTTTGAGCCACCCAGGAGCCAACGCCAGTGCCAAGTTGGTAGCAGAGCGTTACGTGTGGCCCGAAGTAAGGAAAGACTGCAGAGAATGGACGCGAAATTGCTTGGCATGCCAGCGTGCAAAAATCACTCGCCATGTCAGCGCACCTCTAGGCAACTTCAAACTACCACGATCACGTTTTATGCACATCCATATTGACATGATTGGACCACTTCCAATCTCACACGGTTTCCGGTATTGTCTCACCGCTGTAGATCGTTTTACGCGATGGCCTGAGGCAATACCAATTAAAGATATCACAGCCGAAACAGTGGCAAATGCCCTTCTGTATGGATGGATCGCACGTTTTGGCTGTCCCATAAAAATTGTGACGGATCGCGGCAGACAGTTTGAGTCGACTCTCTTCAAGCGTCTATCGGAGATAGCTGGATTTGAGCACAGAAAGACAACTGCTTACCACCCTGCCTGTAACGGTATGGTTGAGCGGTTCCACAGACAGTTGAAAACAGCAATAACCTGCCACAGTAATAACAACTGGGTAGAATCTCTACCCCTAGTTCTTCTAGGAATACGAAGTGCTCAAAAGGAAGATTTACAGGCTACGCCGGCTGAATTAGTTTACGGTGAGACACTGCGCCTGCCAGGAGATTTCTTCGATCCAGAAGCGACTTGCGATACAGACGTTACCGACTACATAGCAAGATTACGCATGTTCGCCAAAAACATACAATCGGCTGAAGCATCGCGGCATTCAAATAGTCGGGCAATATTTGTGTTCAAGGACCTTGCCACAGCGACGCATGTCTTTCTACGGGATAACGCATCATCCGGTTCATTCAAGCCCGCTTACACAGGTCCGCATAAAGTACTAGAGAGGGGTGATAAAGCATTCAAACTTCTCCACAATGGTAAAATAGTCTCAGTATCGGTAGACCGACTGAAACCGGCTTACATACTGCAAGACTCACACACCACAACATCACACAACAACATAACCACTCACACACCAGTCATCAATTCAACGCCAACGGCCGAAGACAGCAGCATCAAAAGAACGCAGTCAGGCCGTAGGGTGCGTTTTCCTGACTACTATCGCCCTTGACGGTCTCAAGAGGGGGGTTGTGTAGCGGAACGCCATTTAATATTTCAAATAGAGAAAAGTAAAATTTATTATGTCACTTAGATTTTTCCTGTTGTCACGTTTTCTGTTTTATATGTTAATTTTATTTCTATCGTGGCTCGCTTAAATAAGCTGATTATAATGTTACTTGTACTTATGTAAATAAAAGTGTATATATCTCAACTGTTCTTCTGTCCGCTGATTTCTCCTTCTATTTTATAAAAGTATTTTCCAAGAGTGTGGATACTCACTCTACCCAATAACTTCTACAGTAGTAATAGGTATGGAGGCGATCGTTCATTATTCGGTTTTCTACGAACTTACTGGCCCAGCTACTGGCGAGCAGTGGTATAACTCACATGATCTGCAGGTGAGTACAGTAATATACTACGCGGTCCTGGCCCAGCTACTGGCGAGCAGTGGTATAACTCACATGATCTGCAGGTGAGTACAGTAATATACTACGCGGTCGAGTCGAACGTTCAATATTGGGCATACTATGCCACTGGCGCGTAGCGAGGCGCACTGGCCGAGCTACTTGCCGACAGTGGCATAGAATGCCCAATAACTACCTACTAGCAGCAATAACAAGAATCTTAAATAATAAACAGAAAAAGCTTTATAATAAATTCGCTATATTAAAAACGGTCTGTGGGTCAACACACACATACACAGAAAAACATTACACGGACAAAACTGTTCGCTTTCAGTATTGCCCCAGAATCCTCATACAGCTTATATTTTAGGCGAGACAGTACGCACGTGGAATAAACAAAAACCCGCAAAAACTAAGAAAAATCTTCTGCAATAATCTCGGCAAGGCTTCGTGCAGTCATAAGGTTCACCCGAGACATGAATATTAACGGAGAAATTTCTTTCCGTTCATTCACGTTTCAAACAATTTGCCATCAGTTGCCATAAAATGGTCCGGCAAATGGGGGACAATTTCTTTCACCACCTGCGCCTTTCTATAGACATTTCTGCTCGAAATTGCTGTTGCATGAGTCCGTAGATAATTTGCAACCTTTATTGTCACGTTGATGGCGAAATAATCAATAGAAATTGGCGAAGTTTCGAGAAATTATGTTGTACCCGCTCTAATACCTATTGGATGGGAATTTTGTACGGCCATTTTCATTTATCTGCGGCGTTTCGAGGATATACGCAATATCTCGTGTAAATGGCGGAGATTATCGGTAACGAGTTTGGACTAACTGATACGGTTTCACTGATTTTTTTTATATTGATGAATGAGTCAAAAATTTTGCTGCCGAAATAGTTTTGTATTTTTAACAAAGTGAGTTCAAAACCAATTTTTAATAGACTTTTTTTATAACACGTTTTCCATCTGTGCCTTTTATAATATTCGTTTATTTTCAAAATGAAACAAAAACTAAAATGGTAGCAACAGCTTATAAATATCAAAGTGGGTTAAAGTGGTTTCTTTGTTCATGTAAGTTTATCCAGTTTGTAAGATTTTTCTTACATTTTCGTGATAAGATCTTAGTTTTTAGTGAAATTGGGTTTTGTTTTATAAAAAGCATATGTAAATATACATACATAGTTTGTTAAACCAGTTGCTTTGTTTTCAAATATGTAACAGAGGGGAGTAGCTGAGTTTCTTATTTTACAAAATGCTCCCATTTTTTTAAACTTTATTACTTATTTTCTCCCTTAAAACAAGTTTACAAAAAATCAGTACAAAATTAGAAGACAGCTAAAACTTGTGTCTTTGGTCTCTTGGCGCCAACTGGAGATGTTAAAAGCTATTTAATAAATAAATCGGAAGGATGTAAATAATTTGTAAATATACGGGAGTGAACTGTCTGTGACAAGTCCCGCGTGTGTTTGTGTGTGTGTGTTTGTGTAAGTGTCTGTGTGGGTGAGTGTGTGTAAGTGTTCTATAAAATAAATAGCAAAAGTTATTTATTCAAATTAGGCTGAGGATCAGCACTTTTTGAACATCAATAATTACATAAGATAGTCCCCCAAAACGCCCGCCCTTCGCCACTTCCGAGTGTTTTTGCTGGAAAGAAGAAGTGGCGGAACAAACTGCCCAGCAACACGTCTGTCTGATATGTTAGAAAAACAAATATAACAAAACTTTCTTATGGTTATGGATATTTTAACATTTAATTGAACGAAATATTTCCAATACCGGTAAAGGCAATGTCATAACAAAATCAATATAGGTATTGTTTTTGCTCTCGGTATATTTTATTTTTTTTCTTTACTTCCAAAGCCTTAAAGATCTCTGAGAATAAACCATACAGTGATAAAATATTCAGTTTCCCCAGACAATAGTTTCGTAGAAAGCAAATACGAATTTCAATGTGGCAGTTCAACAAAGGGTTGGCGGCCTCTATCCGATAGAATTATCAATTAATATCAAAACTATCCCGTGGCTTTGACTTGTGTTGAATGTAATCGGAAGCGATTATTAATGACGAAATATAAATAGAATATGAGGTGTCATTTTAGGAGCCGTGTCTTCAACAAAGGTTTGTAATTTATAGAAATTGTCCATTTCAGAAGATCGATTTTAGCAATAGGCTTCTTCCCTATCTAAGAATAAATATGGTGGTTTGACATATCATCCATAGAAAAGCAATCAAACCGCCCTTTTTTATTTATCCGTTTACAAATATTTCTCCATGAAAAAATTTACCTTTAAAGAATTATTTAATACTTTATATAACACGTTGGTCACCGGTGAGCCGCGAACACTTGAATGTAGCCTGCCTGGCAGTCAACGTGGAACGTTATTAAAGGGTTGTCTCGAAAAGTAATTTGTTTAGGTACATCTCTTTGTCTACCAATATAATATTTCAATCTACCGGTCAGTTCTATTATAGGTCCCCTCTATTCGTGTACCGTTTCCGAACCGCCCCCGTCTTCTCGTTATCGAATATTTCGAAATAATCCTTTCACTCGGATTTCGTTTGATATCTCGATGAAATGAAAAGCAAGTTTCAGCCGGATTTCTGTTGTATTTAAGTTTATGGAATTGTATTGTTCGGTTACCGTTTATTTCAGAAAGGTTTCCTTTATATTTTTGGTTGTAAATTTAAAAGATATTGAGTCCTTGGAGTACCTATAAAAACTAGTGACTATGTAAGTATGTATATGGGTACCAGTTAGTACCGTTCTATATGAATCTCCCCATTTCACATAAAAAAAAACGAAACAAAAATAAAGCGCAAGCGTTATTTTTTTCGATTTATGGAATGACTGATTAAGTCATTCCATAGTTATTCCTTCACTTAAGTTTTCGTCGAAAGATTTTTATAGTAATGACCGGCTGCATACAAAAATACTAAAAATCTGTGAGCTATCTACATAATGTACTAAAGAGGTAAAGTTTGTGAGTTAGTGACGTTGTAGGGGGTAATATACTGAACTAATTTTGAAAATTCTTTTACCAATAGACAGCCACAAAATTTGTAACTGACAAAGGTTATATTTTATTTTCAAAACTAAGAAGAGGTGGAGGGATGTTGAATTACGGAATGCACGCGTATGAAGTAGCGAGCAAAGTGCTGGTTTAAAATAAAACAAAACATATAGGGTGTTTGGTAATTAGTGACCGATACCTAAACACGTGATTGTATTCGTAATTTCAATAAACTTTCCCAAATAAACTTTTTTTTTTACACAATGACTTATAACACAATGAAATACTTAACAAAAACGCTCTTTGAAATTCCCGCGCACGTGCCTGTGATCGATCACAGGAGGCACGAATCGGCACAAACTAACAGCCGATAGTGTGACCGGGCAAAATCTACTAGTAGTAGTAGCGTCACACGCTCCCCCGCCACCCCCACCGATCCCGTTGTGCGGTACTGACATAATTGAATTAATTGAAAGTTAATGAGTATAAAAAAAGTTTCTTTAGGAAAGTTATTCATATTCATGAGTACAATCACGTGTTTAAGTATCGGTCACTAATTACCAGTCACCCTATAAAATTCCAATATTAGCTTTATTCAAACTTAAGCTTCAACTTGTTCTACAAAACCACAACTTTTGTGTTTGGTTAGTGACGAATCAAAAAATAAAATATTAGCCCGGTGTCATAGTGTTCAAATGATAAAATGATTAATTATTTCTGACTTGGCTTGGCAAGTCGTCAAGAAATATCTCTCAGGCAAGCCATTTTCTACCGATGTTTTCCATCGCCATTTTTAAAATAAGTGATAGGTAATTACAATATACACAAGAATCGGAAACGTCAGAAGAGCATGCGAGTTGTCACACAACTAGATTTTTGCTGCTATTACTTATTATAAATCTAGCAACCACATCCAATCCTAATAGAAACAAAGTCGGCAAAGAAAATTCCTTTTCGATTACGCCAACAAACTAATAGCAACTAATTAATTCCGCTCCAACCAGCCAATGAGCGCGCTTTATCATTATTTTTATTTATGAGGAATGTGGATGTAAAAAATGAGTGCCAGTCACTGACTCGTACGGGCCCGTTCGTGAGGTTTAGTGATTAAGGAGTACGCCTTCCCCTCAAACCACAGCGAACTCGGCTTGCAGATAAAAGAGTTATTAGCTCCAAAATGCCGTGTACCAGTAATTGATTTGCTTTTGTTATTTCAAACGACTTCTGAAGACTTCTGTGTCGGTTTTTTTTTGGTTACCGAGTTTTCTTTTTCTTCAATTAAATTTTTTAGAACTCCTAGTTAAACTGTGAGAAGGAACTTGTTGTAGGTCATTATTTATAGGGTTCTCTGGTTTGGGACAAAAGGATTTCGTGTTTTTTTTATTAACAAACACTGTTTGTAGCGATATACTTATTATATGTTAAGCCTAATGGTTGATAGTGTTATCTTTATAAAAACACGTGCATGATTAAATAAGTAAAACCTTTTAATACAATTTTACGCTTACCTTTAACCCCGTTAAAAATAAGTAAGTAAACCTCAATATAATCAAGTCGAAAAACATTCACCTGTTTATATGAATGAACCCAAAAACGACCACGAACTTCGAACGACTGAATACGCACCGACACACACAGACACATCATGCTACCTAAAGTTGACATTTTTTTTCAATTAAACATGAACTTTATGCTGTTTGTTATAAAATTGAAAACTATTTAATAATAATAATAATAACCCAACCACCTCCACCATAGCCTCAAACTAATAGATCTGAAAGACTCAACTTACATAACTCTTCAAAAAGCCGCAATCTTAAACACCTGCAGAATAGTGAGAAAGTTCATGCAAATCCAGGAAAATGAAATTTCTTCTCATAATTTCCATTCCTCATCTTAATTTTACCCATTACACGCTACATTGACTTGGCTTGGCCCGTTAATGTAGCTCAAAACTAGCCAAGAGCTAAGGAAAACGTCATGTTTTAACACAAAATAATAATAATAAGTTTATTTGGACTAAATAATTAAGCCTAATACAAAAGAAACATTATTAAGAACATTTTACACATTGGGGTAGCTTGATGCGCTTCCTGTGTAACCAAAAACATGTAGGTTTTAAAATATAATTTAAACACCATTATTACTAACAATAAAAATTTACGCCTCTTTCCCATGGAGGTAGGTAAAAACTAAAGAATGCTAACTGCTACGATCCTCCCATAGTTCTCGTTGTTTTGTTTTAGGTACACGCCTCACCTCCTACGCACGTGACCTTTCTGAAAGGCATCACCAAAAAGTCAATGTCAGTGTATGTCCTTCTAGGGCATCTTTTTCCATTGTTAGGTACTGGCATCTACCTGGCCTTTGTTTATTCACCTTGAATTCTAGAAATCAACATAAGTATAAATAGAATAGACGATAACTTTAACAATACATTGCAGTACAATTGACGAAAAACCCTGTAATGGAGATAAAAAACTAGGTTTGAAAACCATGTCCTACGCCTTAAATTAAATAGTACAATAGGTACTAACAGATAACATAGTTAGCTTTATGGAACTAAAATTGCACACAATATATAATTTTAGAACTCGAATAACTTAATTTAGGTAGTTCATATTTCCAACACCTATTGAATAATAATTAACATAAAATGAAAATAATATTAACTCTGTTCGCATGAAATATTAGGTTGTGCGCATAAATTCGGTGCCTTGAATACATTAATGAAAGGATAAGCCGCGACTGTAAGCCCTGGTTTTAGCATGTTAGTACTGGGGTGCTACCAAAACCTTTTTTATGACAAAATAATAATATAGAGGATGGAAAATTGTAGCGGTCGCTAAAGTAAAAGAGCCCTATATACATATATTGATGCTACCAATTAGCCTCAAAAAATACCTAGATTCTATGTGATTCAAAATAAGATCCACCTTTATTTAATTTGCATAATATAAATAATGATTGGGTTTTAATATTTAGTTCGACGGTACTGTTCGATTACCACACGGAACAAAGGCTAGGTAGATTATTATTTTTTCCTTAAGTTGAAGATGTTTGTGGGAGAGACTTTATCAGGATAAAATCTTTCATTGTTATAATTTTTCATCTGAGTTTGTTCGATTGCCCTTTCGTAGAAGCGATTTGAAAAATATATTGTGTGCAGTTGAATTTAAAAACAACAAGAAATAATGCCCATTACTGTTCAACTATAGGGTAAAGGCCTTTTTTCATACAGAAAAAGAAGAGAGCAGTAGTCTCAAAATACTGTCACGTTTTACGGCTTTAACTCAAATCGATTTGCTTTTTCGTTTAGCCACCTTTTAGTTTTAGGACAGTATATTAGTATTTTCACGAATTTGAACCAATAGCAAGGGGAACCTTAACCACGAGGCCATCATGCTTGTACCTATATAACTATACATTTTAGTCATTAAGGCGTTTTAACATCGCAAAAACACCTGACCTGTTTACCAGGACATGCAGATTTAGAAAAGATGAGCCTACAAGAACCTTAGAACAAGCAACCCCTTCTTATTTCCACTTGTATTGTGATACTAAGAGATTACAAAGTAAAAGCGTCCTTATCTCACGTCTATCATAAGAATAGACACGGGAAGCACGAGGATGAAGAGGCACTTCCAAATGCAGTAGGCACTTTACACGTGGCTTCATAAAATGATTTGCAGAATCAGCCCTTCATACTCCAACCTGTAAAGGGGATATGAACAAAAGACGTACGATAGCGTAGGTATACGAGTAACAAATTATATTAGTCAGACGTTGGTACAGTCAGGGAAATTAATTGTTTAGTACCTTGAGAGTGTTACTTGCACGTCATAAAATGGCAATTAATGTGACAGTTAAACAGTTTAAAGCTTAGTGAAGTTTCAATTTACGTGGAATTATTATTAAAGGTGGTATACCAATTAAGTTTGCTGACTTTACATGGAGTTATAGAAAGATATGGTTATTTTGCTATCGTTCGATGTCATCGCCAGAAAAAACGCTATACAAAACCGAACTAAAACAAGTCATATAAAAAACACTATTTATAAATTTTGTTAAAACAGAGAATAATTTTATTAATTTAACTGTGCAACAAACAATTTAGTTTTTGTTGTATAAGCATAGACTTTTAAGGGTAAACAACGGTAGCATTAGAGAAGCAAACCAAAGGCTTCTACTAGCATTTTGCTTTTGTTGAAAATAATACTTATGTAAATTAGGTAGGTTGTCCATTTTAAACAAACAATGTTCATGTTCCGGCCTTCTTCTGCTTTTTAAATTATTCTCTTTTACGTCGATAATACGTTTAATAAGGCATGAAAGCCATGTTTAGTGTAGATATGGACCTTTATATCAGTATTATTGAGTAGTCGTCGGCTTTTCGGGCAAGTATTAACGTGACATTTTCAATTCATATGGGCTTTCAAAGTTTATCTAAGACTAATGACATTCGAAAAAAATCGCAACAAAACCTGGAGTTATGGTTAATATGAGTCCGAAATCGCCAATCCGTCTTGAGCAAACGTGGTGATCAATGCTGGTGCCAACTATACATTATGAAGATGGCAGAAGGTCAGTAAAGTTTGCTATTCATAAACATCAGTATTTCGCTTGTCCCAGTTGAATGAATTATAGCCACTAACATATACACATAATTACCAAGCCGAAATAACTCTGAACGAGTAATAAATACAGACGGAATTAATATAAGAGCAAATAAACATACATAATATTCTGTGAGCATACATATTGCATGAGCGGTACATTCGTCTCTGATTGCTCAATGAAGACGCCAATTTCACCCTTGACAGGAATTCCAATTACTTCCATTTAATGTGAAATAGCAATATCACGAGCTATATTGCTCATAGATGTCGTATTGCACTGCACTTATAGATAAATGATACTTAAGACGCAGAGTGATATTGCGTCGTATAGAAATATTGTGAATGAATTGTACCAGTAGGTAAGCTGTCTTCATAAAATTCACCAATAATGTTTTATTGGAAATGAAAATCTGTAATACCAAAGTTTAAAGTCCTTTGTATCGGTGAACATAACATTTAACATAATATTAACACACCTGTAAACTGAAACGTTAGGCAAAGGTGCCAATAGTGACAATTCAACATTAAGTTTTAAGTCCTAAATAATTAGGAGCATGCCTATTAACCGGGCACATGTATAGACTCCAGGCTGTGAGAAAATTTATTTTGGGAAACCCGTTTACCATTATGGTGTCCAAGCTAATTGGTCCCACTTTGTTACCACTGTACTATCGAAGCTCATTCTAATAAACGTAAAGGTGAATGTCAATCTAACATCAGGGGCCGGGATCTCAGTAATGACATTGTAATAAGACAAAATCTTAACGTTAAAAACCCATCAAAAACAAATTTCTAAAACTCATAAAACTCGTTAAATTGCGTTTAAAAATGCAGGCATACGGTAAATGTCTTTTAATATTAGGGCGTAATGCAAAAGCTGTTACAGCAATTACAAACACGGCTACCGCATGCATTTTACATGAGCTCTCGTAACCAGCTGGAAAAATCTGATAAAAGCCAGCGATGTAGCACATGGCTGCTCGTGATGATACTACAAGTTTCCTCCAGAACGACGATTTATCACGTAAGCGGTGAGCTATAACCTAAATGTAAGAGCGATTGGATGCAGGTTCCGTCTGAATGATGCATGAGCCGCGGCCAATGTCGCACATGTGCGCGCTGTGCACAGATGCCAACTGTACCAATATCAAGCTATCCCCTGATACGTCTAATTTAATACGCTGCAACATGTGCCAACTAACGCGGAAACACATAACTCGCACTATACGTGTCACGTGCAAATGGAATGGTTATGCACGGATTATCGACACCCATAGCCCGTACGGATGGCACGACACTGGGTGATAAAAATTTGCGAGCATCCAATGTTCGACGCGACTCGAGTTCGGCTCATAATCGTTGTTCGAAACGTCTAAAAATCCGTCGAAGTTCTACTAGTGCGCTATTTGCGTCGCCTCTTACATTTTATAATAACGACAAAGTTAGACAGGAGTATGCTTCTTAAAAGTTTGTAGTCGAGGCCCGGATAACGTTGCATCCCGTGGTGCTTGGCATCATTCCAGAGGACATCGTAGTCAGGACGTCGTCGTTCTAAATTATTTTATTATTTCATGACGTTAGTAAAAATATTTAAGTGGTTCGCGTGCGTCGGTTTTTATGCAAGCGCGGTTATTTATTCGACGTCATACGTTGTGAATACAATGTCCGGATATCGTGGAGTGGAATGCTCTTTGCTCCTGTCGTAATTCAAACATACGAGTCAGTTACTGCCACGTACATTATAAACTATGTTTTGAACCACTCATATCCGCGTCATAACTTTCCCTTGTTTGTATAACGGAGTTCGTGCTATATGACACGTAAGGATTAATTCTCGATTTCGTCGAAGTTTTGGTTTATGTTTTATTCATAATAGTCGTAAGTTCCAGACGATCCTGCCGGTGTAGGTACAATTTCACACGAACTTTTGGTAGGTCGTTAGTATCTGGTTACACTGCTATAGGGTACTCTATTTTTACTTATGAGATAAGAAACCTTTAGATTTAGAATCTATCTTAAAGTATTCTCAAGTATAATTCTCATGCCAATACTTACTAAGTCTTCACCCAATTCAAATAATCGGACACAGTCGATTCATTATTATGGTTCCATATCAAAATAGTAAAAAAAACCTATTGATGCCTGTCGACCGGCCTGTCGCAGTTTTGTATTTTAAAAGCTACTTTAAATACTTGACTTAGAATAGTTATGGACTGCGTTAGTCCACTGTGTAAAAAATTAAAACAAAATACTTATTTTCATCACAATAACTGTCAAAATGGGGCTTTAAAATGTTAAAATCAGGTAACGTGGGCAAAAGAGGTAGTATCTATCATATGAAAGACTGTACAGCAATAATCATTTTATAAATTTGATTCGTAAATGGTAAAAAATACCGTTAAAAATACCATACTACCCATTCGGTATTTGTAAATTTTGCAAAGAGGAAAATCTAACTAATGCCTCCAAAAAATTAAAAAAAATACTGATTTTGTATCCCAGAAAAATACAAAATAAATTTGACACTAAAAACTGTACTAGTTAGTGACGTCGCTCACTTAGTCTTTCAGTAACAAACATAGGATTGCGGTCGAAAAATAAACTATTTTCTACAAAGATATGGAACTATCGGCGGTTTTCAATCAAAGCATGTAACGCCTTCTGTACAACATTTTATAGTTCCGTTCACGAAGAGAATAAATACCATATTAGCATAATAGTACACTTTTCAGCAACATTTTGGCTGAAACATCCAATATGTTGTGACATTAATCTAGACGAACGGCTAAACGTACTGTCTGGGACCTTTCCAGCGTATTGCGGTATACTTTATCAGACAGCAGACGTCTACTAAACATGGGTCACATAAATAGGTACCTACAATGAAATATTTTTACTGGGATAATTCTGTAACCTTTAGGCGTGGAAAAGTAGTTAACTATTGTATTACTTTCTGTGAACATTATTAGAAAGTAGGTTTCAGAAATAATTATGTTAATAAAAAAAAGAGCTACAACTTTAAATAAATTGAGGTAAAGGCAGGAAGATGCTAGATGATGTTTTTAACCGATTTACAAAAAAGGAAGAGGTCCCCAATTCAATTGTATTTTTTTATGTGGTTTTACTTCTAATCAAGTAGTTATTGGAACGATTTCCAAAATACTTATTTTTAAGATCCCTCCTTTTCAAGAACGTTCCCTTAAATTTGACCGTCGTGACTATAAGAGAGTCATTGAAGTCGGTTTAGTAGTTCGATTGTAATATCAAAATAAAGGGAAAAAATCAAAATCATCTACTTAAACAAAAGAATACTACCGAATTCATGATAGAGAACACTAACAGGGTTAAAATAACTTTAGTTTTGCGTTATTGGCCACTAACTTCCGAAACAAGAGTAATTTTAAACCTATTAGTGTTTCTTAAAAGTTTTTTTTATATTATTCAGGTATATACAGGTTTTAAAGTTCGCACATTCTTCCTCCACCATTCTAAGCCAAACACAACATTAGCCTCTATCTTACAGTGAGAATAACATGAATGTTAATAAAACTGCCCCAAAACAATTCTTAGAGCTTATTGGGTAGTAACGATCAATTGCATAGTCCCCAAGTTGTCGCGTAGAGTGCACTGCGCAATTGAATTTGCATAGTGCGATAACAGTTCCAATATCCGCTAGGGATAAGCCAGTCGGTTATGTACAGTGCACACTAGAGTACGTTTTAGATTATTAGCCATTATATGTATGATAATGTGGAAACTTGTGTGGCAAGATGTACGCGTTGTTTGTGCGAAAGATTTTTCTAGTACAATGTAATTGTGCAGGTTGAGAAAACTCGACTAACACTTCTCATCTGACAAACCTTTTCTTAACTGTATTTAAGTAGTCTCTATACTGATGAATACCAGTATGATCAAGCGCAGTTACCCGTGGCGCCACTCTGTCTACTATGTACTTGCGTACAGTTGTATAGGGTGAAACAATTTAAAGGAAAAATTGAGACTTTACTTAAAAAATAAAAAAAATAATTTCATTGAATTTACGTTCTTTAAGTGAAACCAAACCACCAGTTTCAAGGATAACGGTGTTCACACTAACACCCTGTATAAAGCATTTGCCTATCTGACCTCCACAAACCGGTGATTCAGTATCACGATACCCTAAGTTGGGCTGGTTGTCTGATTTTCGGGGTTCTGACTAGGTATTCGTAACGACTGTCAAAGATCAACAAAAGACAGCCGAAACCAAATGGCTTAATGTGCTTACCGAGACACGGTGAGGTATATTAAATGATCACCTAACCAAAGACCGATCTCGGTAAGTGCAGCTTAACCTTAGATCGACTAGAGCGGCTGTTTGAAATTTTGTCCTAATGAGGTATTTGACAAAATTTTAGTTTTTAGTCCCTCATCTAGACTGCAAGAAAATATTCGACACATATTTATTCTTT
Organism: Euplexia lucipara; assembly: GCA_921972225.1. Taxonomy (NCBI): domain Eukaryota; kingdom Metazoa; phylum Arthropoda; class Insecta; order Lepidoptera; family Noctuidae; genus Euplexia; species Euplexia lucipara. The sequence continues at coordinate 13,906,242 of OV179152.1, read as the reverse complement.
TTTCGGCGATACATCGAGGCAAAATGTCGCATGACTTCACTAGCCAGTGCAGTTTATACTAGATAATGACGTTACAAGCCCCCTATCCTCAACTTTAATGCGCTTAATCTAAGCAGTTTTCCATCAATTACAAAAAGAAAAAATTACGTGTCGAATATTTTCTTGTAATCTAGATGACTGACTAAAAACTAACATTTTGTCAAATACCCGATTAAGCCACAACCACTTGACCACCTCTTCTCCTTTAGAAAGGCAAAAATAATAACTGTTAGCCTTTCTTTCAATACCAAGGCCGCCAATCTCACGTACGTAGGTACCTTCCTGTGCTACCGAAGTACCTAGTTAGCCGTGTGCAGGGTGGGAAGGACATCACAATATGATACCAAGAGTTTAGATTTAACAGTTTAAAAAAAAAACAGAAAAATGTCGTAAAAATTAAGACTACTAAGAGAATCTCACACGATTCTAAAGATCCGCGCGTTTGCTAGGTACGCTATTGCCGAATGTTAAACTTATAATATGTAAGATTTGTTTGATGTGAATGAAGTCACTAACAGAATCTAGTGCCTAAATAAAAGCGGACTATTTTTGGCCAGTACAAATAGTGCAAACGTTTTTTTGCATAACAAATTGAAGTTGCAAGTATACCAACAGGTTAACTGAATCTGTACTGAATTATTATGAAACTCTAAACTGCTAAATATACAGTGTATATTCGAATGTACCAAAGCTATGTACTACATAACATTTCCCCATTTACTTCTAATACCGCCAACACATAACTGCGCCTACTATGGATAATCACACTCATGTGCGCAAACACTTATTTGTGGTAAATTTAATGCTTCGTCAGGCAGGGCAGTAATTATCGACGTCAGTAAAACTAAATGACCTCTGATTTAATTCACCCGCATCCAGTTAACGATCGCTAGTTTAATAAAAATATTCACAAACCGTTGCCTGAAGTTAATTGCGAGCTTTATAGCCATTAAAAGGTATATTACTGCGCAATATTTACTTTTACAAATGTTAATTTGCATTTTGATTACTATGTGTATTTTCTAGTGTTGTGACACCATGGAGTATTTTTTCATTAAAATAATGCGTTCGTGTTCAAATAAACATGAAATTATGATGGATTAAAATATGCAAAAAGACTATGTTATAACATGTTACACATTTATTATTCGACGTGAATTCGAGGATTTTATGTCAAAAAAGAACATCCATTCATGTGAATTGCATTCGAACATGTGCGGATACACGAGTAGTTTTCAAATATCAAGCAACCCAATACCGTGAGTACCAAATATTTTTCCGATCAATTGATCTCACATACGAGCAATTCCACTAATGTTCGGAATTACATCCAGAGCACTCTGTACAACGGATAATTTGAGAGATCGTCCAGAGCGCTGGAATTCTCTTGGCCTAGGACGTGATTCGCATTCTACTCCGTAGGGAATTCTAGGCAATGAGCCTTCGCAGTTCCACACTCGGTCTGCACCTCGGCCACGCTCGAGGAAATTTGCCAAAACATTTTGAGCATCCTCAGCTTTTTAATTTGGCTCGAGACCGGAGCTTAACGCAAGATGGTCCAAGTTTAATCTACGGCCTAAGAAATTAAAAGCTGAAGCATTACGACTATTACGCGCCGGCATTATCCCGCTGTATTAATTACTATTGTCGTTAATTTGTAGTTTGGTGTTGTAAATGTCACTGTTAAATGTTTGGAATGTCCACAATATATAATTTACTACTACTAACTTTTACTTACAACAATTTAGTAATAACGGGAAATAGTGTCATTCGAAATACTCTTTTTTAACCTGATGTATTTTTATTTCGCGAAGTACAAAATCAGGTGATTTATTATGACTGAGCATGTTTTAGACGTTCTTTGCGTGTACATGTCTGATTTAGTCTACGATAAACTGACAAGACAAACTTGAGGGAATGGTTTCACTAATTCAAACCGTCTAAATATTTCGTGCCAGCTGTCTTGAATAAAGTACTAGTTTCCTTTGTTGCTGGACGTATCTATGGTTTACAGGCTTCTACACGGCAGATACGCTTACATATTTCATGGCTCCATCCTTTTACCGCCAAACAATACGTCTAAAAGCCTTAAATAAAGGAAATGCTTTTGTTCTATGGTACCAGGCGATCAGGAGTGCGGAACGGTCACGTGGCTGGTGTACACCGCCGGGACTATTCGGACGGCCGGCGTCGGTCCCTCGCGGCCATTGTACTCCCGGTACGTGACGTGTATCGCAATCCGATGGCTTATATTAAAAAGGATGCCGCTGATGAAGACATTTAAGTATAGGTGCTTTAGTTTAAGTGCAGTTTATATAAGTAGTAAAAAACGTTTATTGGCTAGGAACATACACAATTAAAAGGAAAATTAGCTTTGCTATTCATTGTGACAAGAGCAGTCATTGGGCGCTTTTCTTTGGTCAATTTTGTGATGCCTTAATTGTAAGGCAAAACAGGAGAAAAGGTAGGAGAAGAATTATTTTCTCTTTCCTTTTTAAGTATGCTCATAATAGTTTTAAGTGCAAGAAAAGAAATCTCTTTGCTAAGTGTCTTGTATGTTTACATAATTATGGATAATTTTCTTCGTTGTCATGACTTTCAAAACAGCACAGCTACGAGTATGTGTATTCTTATTTCAAAAGTACCTATCATATACCATATTCAGTCGCTGCATGACTATTTAAGGTAGTTTGGTATGGTTTTCTAATGCCTAAGGCATTAAGTTCGACTTTGTACGATTATTATACCCGTGTGTAAAAATTGAATAATAGCACGACCTAATTTGTACCTAATCTTGATCCTGTAGAATAAGTGGGCATGACACTGCATAAATCTACAGCAATAATTCACTGTCTTATTCAAATTAAAGATGTCCTCCACAAAAGTGTTGCGTTGTACTGCATAAATTCAGTCAGCAGATAGAACTACAAACTCGTGGTTAAGTATGCGTAGTATATCAATAAATAAAATTGTATTTTTATGATTTCGTTGTAGATCTTAGCCAGCAGAAGTTTCTCTGGATCTTGTCGAGTTTCATTGCTTCGACATTTTTCTGATGGTCACCAGAGTTGATTCTGGTTTTTAAGATTTGCAGTGGTTGAGAAATTATAGTGTTGCTAGTTTGCTAGTAGAGGCATGTAAAGGTCTCGGTATGGAATAGGAGATCACCCATCTCGCTATGGACTCACTGCAGCTAACATCGCTTAACTTTGATAACCCGCGTGGTTATTATAATTTAACCATGAGCCCCTCTTTGCCAGCGCTTAGATTACTAGATTATAATCCGGCTTTAAAGAAACATAAACCACAATATGCGATCTGGGCTACATCGTTTGCTCCTGTTGAATTACATTTTGGTATTACTTTTTATTATGTAATATAAAACAGGATTCTGTGTAATATTGAAAAAAGGAAGGTAATTTCGTAACGTGAATAAAGTGTTTTGAAATTATCTTTATACACATAAAAGTTATTAAAAGATTCATTGTCAGATTCGTTAATATTTACTTAATTTATTTAGAAGAAAAATAAAGATTTATTGGTGAAAGGTTCATAAAATAAATAATAAAAACAAAAGTAAAGATTTCGTTTCAAAAACAATAGTAAAAAAAAAATAAGAAAAATAAACAGTTAGTCCATGCGGCTGCGCATAACAGGTCTTGTTCAGCAAAAACGCCAGACAATTAGGTTTTCAACAACCTGAGGTTGTATGTGTTTTTCGTTGAATATTTTTGACAAGTGTGATATCAAAATTACGTGTGCCTGCGCACTACTGATTGTTCTCTCCACAAAAGCCCCATGAATGATAGGCAACCCTTTTCCGGGGGTACCAAAATATAAACAGAATAACAATTCGCTTTATAGCGCGGATATCTACGAGATTTTAAGCGCATCCGACACAACTCTTATTAAAATCGCTGTCCCAACTCTTGATTACATCGTAAAGTCAAACTTTACATACAAACCGTCATAAATCTCGTACATTCGTATACCATCGTGCGACAATAAAACTTGAATCTATTAAACACATAAAATAGCTCCTCTAAACTCCATACAAGAACAAAGGAGGTAAAGTAAAGTAAAGTAACGCAGGACGTAACAGTAACCCTTTTTACGTTTTTGGCTCAACAACCGTAAAAGTATCGAATGTCGTAAAATTGATCCCGGTAATAAAATTACATACCGTGAAGGGCGAAAATGAAATATAGTGGCGGCATTACTTAGAAAAGTATTTCATGTGTGGTTATGCGACATTTTTTTTAGTTCAGAATTTTTCGGGTCTGAAAATACGTATATAATGTGCCTCAGAGGTTATTGATCCACATCCATTTTTGGTCAAAAGATTTGTATTCACATACTCAAGTAAAGCCTACTAAGCTAAAATTACAGTAATCACATAGATTGTTAAATACTAAAAAAAAAGAACATTTTACGCCTGTAATTCACATTTTACCAGTCAGCCTATTGCCATGAAACGGACACAATTCCAGACTCCAGGCCGCTATTTAAAAAATGTAGATGGAAAAACTCAATAAAGTTTTACCCGACCCAGGGATCAAACCCGAGACCTCGTACTCAGCAGTAACACTTGCATCCACCAACGAGGCAGTAAAAAAAAATCTTCTTAAATTTGTTATTTGCTTTCATATTCCAACGAAAAGCGATATAGGAATATAAATAAATAAATATTCCACAACTTTTTTACACAATAAATAAATAAATATTCCACAACTTTTTTACACAACGCCATCTAGTCCCAAGCTAAGCTAAGAGCTTGTGTTATGGGTACAAAACAGCTGATAAATGTTGGAACCTCTTTACTGTAGATACTAATCAAAGTACTGGCCAGTTTTGTATGTTTTATTAATTATGAATATTTTTACAAAGCTGTCACCTATAATATTTTTCTCTTCTTTTATTACACTGTTTTTCTCCTCCAACACACATATTTTTATTATTAATTTCTTGCTTAGTCTACCTACCTCTCTCACAGGTTATGGGCGCAGGCCACGTCCAGGCAAAAATATAATAAAGTAGTGTCTGTATTGTCGTAAAAGTACGACTATATAAAAATGGATGGAGACCAGTCGTCGCTGCCATTAGCGTCCCCTAACTCGGCAGCCGTCAGCAGTGCTAACATTAGCTTTACAAAGCTACAAGGAAGTTCGAACTATGCGACATGGAGCTTTGCTATGGAGATGTTATTGGTTGACTACGAGCTATGGGATGTAATCATCAACCCTGCGGAAGGACCTCCTACCGAAGAGTTTGGTCGTAAAGATGCTAAAGCAAGAAGCAAGATATGCTTAAGTTTAAGCGAGCATCTATACCCCGTGGTCATGACAGCTAAAACATCGAAGGAAACCTGGAAGCGACTTCGTGAAGCTTACGCAGATAGCGGACTTACACGACGCTTAAAACTAATAAAGAAACTGCTGAATATTAAACTTGAAATGTACTCAAACATAGAAGCCTACGTGAATGACATACGTCAAGTACAACATCAGCTCGTCGCCATCGAAGCTGGCCTACCGGATGAACTTGTTGGTGTTATAATGCTGGCAGGTCTCAGCGAAACATACAACCCGATGGTGATGGCAGTTGAACACTCCGGCACCTCAATTACGATGGACTCGGTGGCATCTATTCTTTTAAAGGAACAAAATCGTGATGTGCCTACTACAGCTACTGCTTTATGTAGTGTAAATAGTGTGTCTGTAAATAATAAATCTAAGGTGTCGTGTACATTTTGCAAGAAGTCAGGCCATGTGGTGTCTCAATGTTGGAAACGCAAAAATCTTAACAAGAAGTGTCCCTCACTATCATCATCATCGTCATCATCGTCATCATCTCATAAATGTAATACAACTGAGATAACACTTTCATCTTGTTTTAATTCAATTCTTGCAGATTCCACTACTTCGTCACTTTCTGCCGATTGGTACGTTGATTCTGGTGCTACTACTCATATGACTAATAGGAGTGATTGGTTCTTGGATCTCAAACAGGAGTCTAAACCGAAACCAATTGTTGTGGCTAACGGTCAACAAATAAAAAGTGATGGCAAAGGTACAGTTTCTTTAAATATTTCAGATCAGGTTAAGCAAATTTCAGATGTTTTGTATGTACCTGACCTAAACATTAGTTTACTTTCAGTTAATAGCTTAGTTCAAAAAGGGCTTGTAGTGGTTTTTTCTCAAAAAGGTGCCTCAATTATTCTTTTAAAGAAAGGATGCAAAGTGACAGGTTCAGTCGTGGCGACAGCGTCAAATCATAAAGGCATGTTCAGGTTGGATACGTCACAAAATAGTGCCTATTTTACACAATCAAAGGAGTCTGCCTTACTATGGCATAGACGTCTTGGCCACTTACATTATAAAGCTCTTACGATTTTAAAAAATCGTGCGCTAGGTGTAGACTTTACAAGTTTATCTTTTGATGATTTGAATAAAACCTGCGTGCCATGCCTACAAGGTAAAATGTCAATGAGACCTTTTAAAAATTCGCAAAGTAGGTCCAATAATAAATTGGAATTGATTGATACAGACCTCTGTGGACCAATGAGTACGCATTCATGGGAAGGAGCACTTTACCTACTTACATTTACAGACGACTTCACGCGTAAGACCTTCGGCTACTTGCTCAGATCGAAAAGCGAAGTTTACACAAAATTCGTCGAATTTAAACACCTTGTAGAGAATCAAACCGGTCTCAAAATTAAAACTTTACGCTCTGACAATGGTTAGGAGTACGTAAACCATGATATGATTCGTTTCCTAAAGGAAAATGGAATTATTCACCAAACTACAGTTCCATATACACCGCAACAAAACGGAGTATCAGAACGAGTCAATAGAACTGTGGTCGAAAAAGCTAGATCTATGCTCCAAGATTCCGGCTTACCACGACCTTACTGGGGTGAAGCTGTTTCTACAGCTATTTACCTTAAAAATCTCTCGCCAACTCATGCATTAAATAACAGAATCCCTGAAGAGATGTGGACTGGAAAAAAGGTGAGTTTGGGTCAATCTCCAAAACGGGCGTATTCGTGTGATCGCTCAGGTCCTTTTCAGATATTGATATATAATGGTAATTATGTATCTGACTCTCGCCGCAGCTAACATCAATGTCCTGCCCTGGCCTTCTCAGTCGCCAGACTTGAACCCGATTGAGCATGCATGGGATATGCTACAGAGAAGTGCTCTGCCGAATATGGAGGGTATCCAGTCGCAAGAAGACCTTTTTTTGTTGTTGCAACGAACATGGGCGGCCATTCCACAGCGTGATTTGGATGAACTCATTTTGAGTATGCCAAACTGATGTTCTTGTGTTATTAGTGTTCGCGGTAGAAACACGGATTATTAATTGTTTAAGTTACCCAATAAAATTTTAAAGAAAACTGTTATTTGAGTCTTTTTTTCGAACTTTAATGTTAGTGGTTCAAATGTCAAAAATCCCTTTATTAGGAAAATGGCAAATTTCTTTATTAATGCAAAGGTGACTTGGTTTATCGTTACTGTGACAAACGAAAACACTTTATTTGATGAATCCTTAAAGAAAATTTTAATTAATATCAATCAGGAGAAAAGTTATTGCAAAAATATATGTTGATCCCTAGACACTTTTGATGTGTGTATTTGTTATGTAATGTAAATAAGTTGTTTCATATGAACCTTCTTATTAAAATGTTAGAGAATATTTTATTCATTCAATCGGGAGTCGGGTCAACCCAGAGCGATCATAATTTTAGGGTTTAAGATTTTTTTTTAAATGTTTTAAATAAACTTATTCATAATATTAGTCTTGTACCATGTAGATTGAACACCAAACTGTATATTAAAAAATATTTTTAAAACGTTTTTCGATTTTAAAGTGGGTTTATCCAGCCCGACACGAAAAAAAATGCCTCTGGAGATCTACCCGTTTACATCACCTGCGAGTTTTCGGCTGCGAAGCACATGTTCTGATTCCAAAAGAGAAACGGAACAAACTCGACTGCAAGACTCAAACCTGTATCTTCGTTGGCTATTCAGCAGATACTAAAGGATTTCGTCTTGTTGACCCTCAGAATCCACGAAAAATCATTGTTGCGAGAGATGTTGTTTTCATCGAAGACAAATTACCAACTATAAAAGCTGGTGAAGAAATAAAAAAATTTCTGATGAACCTCAACCTTTTAATCAAGAAGTCATTATTCCCATAGCTCCAGGTTCCTCACTTGCACCTAACCGTCAGCCTACACAAGTAGAAACTCCATGTGAGATCTTACTTACACCGGAACCAATGGTGCAAGAACCTTCTGTTTCTCAGTCGCAACCTGAAGTCTTCTCTGATGCTCAAGATGTTCTTATTCCGTTAGAGACTTCAGAAGGTATCACTACTCGAAGATACCCTCTTCGAGAACGACGAGCTCCAGATAGGTACATGGAAAATGTTAACTCAGTCAGTATAGACATTGAACCAGAAACATACAAACAAGCCCTAGCAGACTATAACAGCCGAGAATGGCTGAATGCTATGGAAGCTGAATATATGTCACTAAACAAACATGGAACGTGGATACTTGTAGATAGACCTGCAGATAGGAAAATTATTAAAAATAAATGGGTACCTATACAAAGTGAAGAGGAATACCGATGGAGTAATTGTTAAGTATAAGGCAAGATTTGTAGCCAAAGGATTCACTCAAGTCTATGGAGTTGACTACAGTGAAACTTTTTCTCCGGTTGCAAGACTATCCTCAATTCGTTTGTTATTAGCGTTTGCTGCTAAACTTAATTTAGAAATCGACCACCTTGACGTTGAAACAGCATTTCTTAACGGCGATCTTGAGGAGGAAATTTACATGGAGCAACCAGAAGGTTTTTCTAAAGACAATACTAAAGTTTGCCAACTGAAAAAGTCTCTCTACGGACTTAAACAAGCTCCACTACAATGGAATAAAAAGGTTTGTGAATTAATGGACAGACTGTCATTTAAACGTTCCGAAAAAGAACATTGTATCTACCACAAGCACGAAGACTCTAAAATGCTAATTGTAGCCGTGTTTGTCGATGATTTCTTCATCTTCAGTAACGACAAGAAGATGAAAGATGGTTTTAAAGAAGAATTAAAAAAGTCCTTAATAATCAAAGACTTAGGTCCTCTAAAAGATTGCTTGGGTATGAGAGTTACAAGAAAAGATGGCTGCATTTCAATCGATCAAACGAAATATATCGAGCAAGTGATTGATAAGTTTGGATTGACAGATGCTATTCCTGTCTCAACCCCTATGGAGACTGGTACAAAACTCGTTTTACCGGACACCTCGGAAGATCAACCTGACTTACCATACCAGCAGCTCATTGGATCTTTAATGTACATTGCAATTGGAACTAGAATACGATATTACCGAGAGGACACCGGGGTCCTCGTGTTGACAACCTCAGTCAATCCCCGAGAGGACCCCGGGGTCCTCTCCATTGTAGACCATAATTCCGATACTTAGAGACTACTTTTGTATGAACAAGTTTGGTTACTTACGTTCTTGGATAAATTTCCTACAAATTGAACGCATCATTTTTATAATCTATGCTCTAAATATTTTTTTTTTCGACTTGACATTTACTGGTGCGCCAAAAATTTCTGTGGGTGATATTTTTTTATTATGTGTGTGTTTTTACCAGAATTTACTCAAGTAAGTGTTGTTTGTTATTATACAGTTATTATTTAGCTTCTAATGATTCTATTTAGAGTATAATTTGCATGAAATACGTTGTCATAACTAATAAATAAAGCCGTTATAGTTTGTGAACATGTCTTCCGATTTCCGTGTAAATTATGATGATGTTTATCGGTAAATGTAATGAAACTATTGTAAAAAGTAATTACAATAGTTGATACAACGATACAATAACATAGAATAACGTTTCTGTTCAATTTTAGTCATAAAAAATCTTAACAAAAAAGCGAGTACGTAACGGTCGTGTTGCCTTTCAAAAACCAACAAGCCATTTTGGACCTTATATGTATCACGCTAAGGACGAAGTTGGTTTCCCTAGTTGTTTTTATGGTTAGTCGGGTCGAATTTCAAGTGGTGTTATTGTAAACATCTCAAGCTCTTTCGTCAAATTGTTTACATAATTAGATAACACAGGCCCTTGTTATTCGGATTTTGTTGATGTGTTTATTATATTTCTTGAAATTTACTCGACAGCCTGGTTTCTAAATTTTGAACTTGTAGAGCAAATATCCTGCATCGATGATCACTTGATTATGATGCCTGTTAGATAAAAAATATATCACTTAGTAATATCTAGTTTACAGAATAATAAAATATCGTTTATTAATACAGTTATTATTTTTTTGTTAAAAGTAATATTTTTTCCGCCATTTTGTTTTATGGTTTTATGGCCTCAATGACTTTTTTGATGACCTGTCACGATTGTTGAGAGGTTAATTATGAATATTTTTACAAAGCTGTCACCTATAATATTTTTCTCTTCTTTTATTACACTGTTTTTCTCCTCCAACACACATATTTTTATTATTAATTTCTTGCTTAGTCTACCTACCTCTCTCACAATAAACATACCCATATATTTCTAAATACATGCATAATTATTATTATAAATAAATTATACGCAATATGAAACTGCAATCGACCGCAGTTGTTACCTTATAAGGCAAAATTACTAGAAATTATTTGGCGGACAGGAAAAGTTTTCATGTCAATGTACCGAGTTGACAAAGCTAAACAAAATCAATAAGCCAGCAAAGATAAGTGATCGGTCCCCGCAGATTAGGATTGTGAGGATAGTGAAATATTTACTTATCTCATATCTTTATAGGATGCGTTCCCATCCTTTAAAGATATGAGATAAGTAAAGCTTCATAAAAGAGGTTTGTTCATATTTAAATAAAACAAAAAAAAAAAAAAAAGTTCTCCTGACAACTTGTATGAGCTTTCAGCACTCATTCTCTTTATTATACTAATTAGTATAGAGCTAAGATTACCAGACGCCAATAGAATGGTTTTTTGACTAAGGTAAGGAATATTATATCGTCATAAAATATTCCTTACCTGTGGTCTCATTCCCCCATTTAATTCATTGATGAGGCAGAGTCTATAGTCCTTTCATAGTACTAGGTAACCAGATCATATTATCCACTCCTAACCCATAGCTCAATACATTTGTTGCTTTAGTCTGCAATAGTCCTGCACTGGTCGTAGGTTTTCTTTGGGTGCATTTGCATAATGCATACAGGGAAAATCTGTGATTGGTGCCTCACTTCATTAAAAACGACAATGGGCCTCTGCGAGTTAGTTTCGGCCCCTTGTACGGCTTCCTAAGTTCCGGAACCCAAGAGTACCGAGAAATAAAAACCTGGAGTAAAGCTACTCCAATCTTAATCCTTAAAAAATGTATGGTAGATCCAGAGATCATACTTGTACCAACTTTACTCCACGTTTAATAATAACACCTTTATTGTTCAAAAAACTTTTTCAACATAGCTGTGCCTAAAGTTCCTTGACTACACGTAGTCACACCAGATTATCGCACCAGTATGACAAACACGATTTTTTTCGTCGTTTGTCGTACCTCTGATATTACCAAACTATTTTGTTCCTAACTAGTGTCACAGTATAAATATTAATGCAGTAGGACGGCGCCTTTAACCTCTGCAAAAATACCGACAACGTCTACACGCGTTAGCCCTGAATCATACCTCCCGCACTACGAACATCGTATTGTTCTCAGTTCGGAAGCGGCCGTTCCGCGTCTCGCCCCTCACACCCCGCATGATTGCCCTGTCTAGACGGTTTCGTCGGACGACTGTAGGTTTTTAGACTGTGCTAGTGTGGTGTGGTTATACTGCTTGGTAAAATTAAAAAAAAAACCTTCAAAATAATTACGTATTAGCTTATATTTTTAACGCAATATTTCAAGGAAATGGCCCAATGATATTAATCTGTTGTGACTAGACAAGTTGACAAGGCAAAGTCAAAGTCAAATCGTTTATTTCAATTAGACCCATAACAGGCACTTTTGAACCTTAACTTACAAATAAAATAAATGAAGAGAACGATTCTACACACATCAAAAGTGTCTAGGGATCAACATATATTTTTGCAATAACTTTTCTCCTGATTGATATTAATTAAAATTTTCTTCAAGGATTCATCAAATAAAGTGTTTTCGTTTGTCACAGTAACGATAAACCAAGTCACCTTTGCATTAATAAAGAAATTTGCCATTTTCCTAATAAAGGGATTTTTGACATTTGAACCACTAACATTAAAGTTCGAAAAAAAGACTGAAATAACAGTTTTCTTTAAAATTTTATTGGGTAACTTAAACAATTAATAATCCGTGTTTCAACCGCGAACACTAACAACACAAGAACATCGGTTTGGCATACTCAAAATGAGTTCATCCAAATCACGCTGTGGAATGGCCGCCCATGTTCGTTGCAACAACAAAAAAAGGTCTTCTTGCGACTGGATACCCTCCATATTCGGCAGAGCTCTTCTCTGTAGCATATCTCATGCATGCTCAATCGGGTTCAAGTCTGGCGACTGAGCAGGCCAGGGCAGGACATTGATGTTAGCTGCGGCGAGAGTCTGTCTTACAACTCGTGAGGCTTCATCACTCTTCAGGGAACTTAATTAGCGACCAAACAGTCAGAAACCGCTTGCATGAAGTGAACCTTCATTCCCGAAGACCGCTACGGGTACCACCTATAGCAATGCACAATCGTAGGATTCGATATCAATGGGCTCTTGAACACAGAAATTGGGCAGAAGAACAATGGCGTTTCGTGTGCTTTTCTGATGAGTCTCGTTTTGGTATGAGACCGGATACAAGACGTATACGACACTGGAGAACCTCTGGACGCCAACAGCGATTAAAATCCTGCCAGGAAGTCCATCCTTATAGTGGTGGAACCATCATGGTATGGGCGGGTATTTGGATCGGCGGAAGAACTGAGTTGATTTGGATCAGAGGCAACCTCAACGCTCAAATTTATGCTGAGACGATTGTATCAGACGTCATCGTTCCTCTACAAGTGCAAATCGGTCCCTTATTTCAGTTAATGCATGATAATGCACGACCGCACACCGCAAGAGTTGTAAGAGACTCTCGCCGCAGCTAACATCAATGTCCTGCCCTGGCCTGCTCAGTCGCCAGACTTGAACCCGATTGAGCATGCATGGGATATGCTACAGAGAAGAGCTCTGCCGAATATGGAGGGTATCCAGTCGCAAGAAGACCTTTTTTTGTTGTTGCAACGAACATGGGCGGCCATTCCACAGCGTGATTTGGATGAACTCATTTTGAGTATGCCAAACCGATGTTCTTGTGTTGTTAGTGTTCGCGGTAGAAACACGGATTATTAATTGTTTAAGTTACCCAATAAAATTTTAAAGAAAACTGTATATCAGTCTTTTTTTCGAACTTTAATGTTAGTGGTTCAAATGTCAAAAATCCCTTTATTAGGAAAAAGGCAAATTTCTTTATTAATGCAAAGGTGACTTGGTTTATCGTTACTGTGACAAACGAAAACACTTTATTTGATGAATCCTTAAAGAAAATTTTAATTAATATCAATCAGGAGAAAAGTTATTGCAAAAATATATGTTGATCCCTAGACACTTTTGATGTGTGTAGTTGCACATTTCAAATGGTAGTTTCGTTTGGAGAAGAATGTGCAAGAAACTCCATACTAACTCTTTTAAAATAGGATTACAATACTTCGTATGCAACAATCAGATTTTATGTGAGGACGATGCACCTAGAGTAATAGGAACTACTGAGATAGGTTTATAAAAAAAATAAGCAATCGACACGATAAAAATTTCACACTTCTCCGTGCGCGCAGTACTTAGTCTTAAAAAGTGATTCAAAGTTTAAGCTTATCCTTAGTCTTAAAAAGTGATCCAAAGTTTAAGCTTATCGTATGTGTGTGCTCGGTACAGTTGTAAATTTATTTTCAATGAAAGTTTCATAATTATTTTAAATTATACTATAGCTGCTTTTGAAAACTTCGTGTCGCCTTAGAATCAATTTCTTATTTTATTTCATTTTTTTTAGTTAACGTCCTATTCTTAGGCGTACTGAATGTACACATAAAATTTCACAAGAATCGGTCAAGCCATTCCGGAGGAGTCGTGTTACAAACACTATGATACGACAATTTTATAAATTAGAGAAGTAAATAAAAAATCAAGAACAATCGTAGTTTATATTCTGGAGTAATTTCAGCCTTTGTTATTAGCAGCCAGACGCAATACCTGAATCGATTATCAAAACTAACACATTTTTGGATGCGTTTCTACGTATTTTCAGGTTTGGCAAAAAAATCCTGTTGCTGCCAAATATGAAAAATAAAACACAGGCTAGTTGAAATATAGGTATGAAAAAATATATTGCGAACACGAGTAGGATTGGAGCGCAGGGATTGTGGCAAACGTCAACAAGACCAGCCATCATAACACTGTACTGGGTTTTTATTTTCTATTTAAAACAGCGCACATAGTTATATTACTTTATATTTCTAGTATTTAATAGTTAAATGTTAAAATTGTTTAATACAATTAGTTTTTCCAGTTTTTATTCCTAGTGTTGCAACTTAAATTTTTTATTTTTATTTTGGATTCATTTACACAAAACAGGCGCAATAAACATGCTACGGCTGCAATGCTACGGCTTGCTACGCAGCTAGCTACGGCGTAGCAGTGTTAAAGTTGCGTAGAGTTTAAGAGTAATAACGAAAATTGAATTAGTTAGTTACTATACTTGTTTATTGTAATAAATAATGTACTAATAAATGCGTACCATACCAGCCGAATTCACGAGATCTCTGATGCTTCCCATAAGCACATGAATTATTCTCGTTAGATATTTAAAAACGTAAAAATGAGAGACTAAAACTTACACTCCAATTTTATGACTACTACGAAAATACAAAGCTACGTGCATGTATAAATACTTACGTCTATGTAGATATGATACATAGTCACATAGCCACTTTTATAGTACTTCATCCAAAGCCACGCTTTGTTCCCGAATGTTTTGTATTATTGTCGTCCTGTTCAGTGCTCACATTTTTCTCTGCGCAAACCATTATGTAGATTTCAATTCCATTCAGGGTAGATTTATAATTTACAAGATTTCCATTTCGTAGGATTTTACTTTTGTTTATTGACGTGCCATATTTTTCTCAGCCGCTTGTTTTTTTTCTAAATCTGGTTCTATTTTCAGAAAATCATGGATTATAATTCACACTGTAGCACTGGATTTTATTGCCTCGATTCTATGAAAAATTGTTTTGTTCTTTACAAATAAAACTTGGTTTGATTGCAAAATGAAACAACATTATCATCCATAATATTGCCTTATAGTTTATTTTGAGAATTCGTCAGCAATAGTTAGATATAAATTGCTTCGGTCAAAAACTGAAATTTTAATTGCCTTTTTACAAGTTCCTATATTGTTATTCAGTTACCAACACACACACACATACACACATACTGAATTGAACAGCTGATTTTTTTTCGTGATTTCAGAGTCGGTCCCATAGTGAAAGTTGTTCATATTCATGGGTAGAACACCCAGTGAAAATTTGGCCGGTCATTGAAAAATAACCCTGTATACAATTTGTACCTACATAGTTGGATTGTTCCCCATAGCCTTAACTTGATTTTTTTTTCATGACGCGGCATTTAATCTGAAGCTAATAAAAACCCCAAAAGTTTTTTCATAATGTTTCATACGTAACAATTTATTGCTTTTACTCATACATCACATAATTCTCCCTGTTGTTTAACTTTAGTCTCGAATAAAAACGAAAACCTCTTCATCCGTTATGGCGAAATTTATCCTTAAGACGAATAAAGAGTCTGAAATGAAGCCGGATATCCGGATTTAAGAGCCAAGGAAACATGGCCGGGAATGTGGATAGCTTTAAGTACTTTAAGTTGATTTTCATTTATGTTTTATTTCTCATTTTTAACACTATGTTTGATTTGAGTCTAGTCTGACTGTTCCTGCATGGAATATTCTCACACATTGATTATTTATTATTGGTTCAGTGCAAATGAAATACGTGTTTTAACAATTTTTTTATTGCGGTGAACGCAGTGGCATCAATTAATTAGCTTTGTGGACATATTGCTGCAGAATATTGCGGTCTGTTTTGTATTCAATTGGATTGGTAATAATATGCGCTAATTTTGTGACACTTAATATTGACAAATGATTTAATATAATATAAGTAATAATTTGTTGGTGTTTGAACACTTGTATCACACTGTATACCAAACTTAGAACTTTTAACTTAAAGTGCTACATAGTGGCTGGATATTTTTTTAAGAAAATGCGTGTGACATTTGGCATAGCGAAAGTCTATGTGGGGGTAATGTGCAGAAACCTTCGATCAATAAGGCAGAAACCTAATATTTTTAAGCATTTATGTTAGAAATAGATAAAATAACATTTTCATTGTTTACGTAAATTTTATAAGTCTAGCATCAAGTTTATAACGTGATCAACCTTTTGGAGAAAAACAAAAATATGACAGCATGTATGCCAGTTGACAGAGACAAGGAAATGCAAGGCGAAAACATAGTTGTAATTTTCTATAACCAAAGACATTCAATACCTATAGACCGGACATCACGGTGTCCTGCTGGATACAAGTCTATGAGTATTTTGTAGTACGCTCCGCTGCCGCTCCAATATTCATACATTATTCTAGATGGCGTTACTGAGACATGGGGTCAAAGTTTTTCTATGACATTTGCTTGACATGCCCGCTCTATAGTATTTTAAATCTCTTAGTCTATAACCCACGATAAAATTATTTCTTATAATCCTATAAGTTATAACCGTACAAAAAAAACTAATTAAAATAAATGAAACATATTAATGCGGTTGAATTTCGACCACTAGGCGATCACTAGTGCCAATAAATTCAATTAGAACCAAAAAAAAAAAAATTAAGTTGTCTGATACTACAAATTATAAAGTTTCTCCCAAGTTCTGTACTACTTACGAAATATTTCAATTATCCGAGGCCTCAGCGTTTCAATTTGTGCAAGTTTCTCCAGATACGTACAGTATTAAAGCAAGATTCGCCCGGTCCTCACATAAAACTGGTTGTAATGTGAGTGAGTTCGCGACGGCCCGCTCCGCCGCAGCTGCTCCGAGTAATGTCCCTTACTCTTATACTATCCGGTTTATCTGCAGACCTTCTGCGACACGCCTCGACCCTGATTTATATATGAAAAGTCTCAATTTATTGCATACCCAGTTTCGGTAGTTAATAGCTCAGGACATTCTGGGGCTAGCCACGCGGTCAAATTAATGAGTGTGGGACAAACAGCCAAATGTGAGTGCTTTGTTTTTGTCCGTTTCGGATCAATTGATTCACAAAACAATTTGAAACTTAGTATGTGGCAATAAGATTCATTATGCTTTAGAGGCCTCTCAGTTGCTTGGTATCTAAAAAAAAAGGAGAAAGAATTTATTAGTTTTAATTATCCATAAAACACGCTTATCTCTTTTACTTTAATTTACTTTTCACTCCTTTTACATGACTTGTGAAAACTAATTAACACTTATTTCAGAAAAGGAACACTAATAAAGGCGGGAGAAACTTACTTTGCATTTTAAACAAAATTTAAATGTCTGAGACATTTTATATATTCTTTCAAGCTGGGCTTGAACTAATGAAGCTTGAATAACGATCAACTTCAACTTCAACCGTGATTAATCCGTCAATAATAATCTTTTTAAACTAGTCGCAGTTTCTCTTTTGATCTTCATAATTCTTTTTTTTTGAATTCTCTATCTTTCATTAACATATTATTTTATCAATTGTAATTTAGTATACTTTTTGGAAAGACGAAAGAAGACGTGTTGTCTTATACCTAATACAATTTTCCTATTTCACGCTTGCGCAAACAATACGTTAGACACAAAAACATGACAGATATTATTTTATCTGATGCGTAGATAAGACACAAACCAATAAGAAGTGCGGTGTCCGAGCGAAATTTCAATTTGCACCGCGGTTGGACTTGTGATTCGAGTCGGAAGGAATGAAATATTATACGGCTCAAATTCGGGGCCCTGACCCATGTCAAATCAGCATTCGCAGGTATGCCACGAATTATTTACGGCCAACTCACTGCTATGAAAATTTTTATCGCAACGATAAATCTTTATTAGCCAAGTTGGAGGAATTTTTCCGGGTGTCGGACGAGCCTATTTATTTTTGGCCTGGATTTTATTTTCTGTTAGGTTTTTATTTGATATTTACTTTGTCGAACTTAGCTCACTACAAAGTTTTGCCGATCTGTTATACGAAGAATATGTATGACGTAAGTTCTTCGAAGGAATATTGATTTTGTGTTCAAGTACGGTCGGTTGTCGAGTGCTCTTATCGGATGAAAGGGTCTATGGGACGAAACGAAGTTGAGTACCATAAAAGATAAATCAAAATACCATCATGCTGTCCTCTGCGGTAGGAGTGGAGACATTTAATTGCGTGCTTGACATTCAACGACGTATCCAATTCATGGTTGACGTGACAGGCAATCTATTCCCCAATAAACGAATTCCCTATTCCTCTATTATGTTGAGACATGGATCCCCTATAATCTGTTCTACTATGTCATTCAAGATGCGGAGTGATATCTAACATAAGCAATTATGGACCTGACTATGATTGAGGCCAGTCCTGGCTATTTTACCCACTTATTTTAGCGGTCTCTAAGATAATCATATGACTGTTGGACAGTAACAAACAGTCTTAGCACATATGATCATATTAGGTACCAGTAGCACCCTGTCACCTAGTGCCATAATCTTTAGTTTTATTTTAAGTTGGAACAAAAAATATAAAACTTCAACTGCGTTTTCATTAGACCTGCTACTTGAAAATCATAGGTTTTCTTAGATGTTCAGTTTGACATAAGTTTTACATTCGTGCATTTGGGGTCTTAAGTAAGATCTACAATTTGATAACGTTACTTGTTTGTTTAATGTTTGACGTTTTCGGCCTAAACGCTGGTGTTTGGATTGTTCCTACAAATTGAGTTAGGCAGGCAGGCCGGCTACGCTGCAAATACCTCATATCTGTCAGTTTCAGTGTAATAAGCGTCAGACATACGACGACAGATAAGTATACTAGATAGAATACAATTTCCACTGTGTCTCGCGTAGAATATCGTTTGGGTATACAACGGGTTTTTACTCGACGAACAGTTTCCTAGTGTTTCCAGTGCAATAAAAAAATCCTGCACGGCAAAGGCCTGGAAAAGTATCATCATTGATTGCTTGCTCTTTGCGTTTTGGCGATTTCAAAACATTTAAAAAGAGTTTATTAATTTGCTCAATTGTAGCTACATTTGAATGGAAGCTTTAGCTATATATTAAAATTGTTAGTTCTTGTTCTTTTTATGTCTCAAAAGAGAGAAAAAACGGAAAGAAAAATTAAGGTTTGCATGTGAACAACGTTTTAGTTTAGTTTGGAAAGAAGGCCATCAAAGCCAAAATTCCCGTCGTCAGCCACCTTTAAGCTTGTTCAGTCAAGGGTTACACGATCGCCCATCTACCGCCCACTACAAAGGATCTCCATAACTTCAGAGTCGACACTTCTGTACACAGATCACTAACGTGTTGTCCCCCCAACTTAAGATACATCTGTGCTGTTTGTAGAACACGGGACATGCCGGCCAAATTGCCGCATTCTCGGCGCATGAATATTGTATGAGTAGTCCGCATAGTGCGATCACTTCATCATAACACTTGAGGGATGGGCAACGCATGCTCCATCCTATTTATCTAGGAGGGGTTATTGGCTGCCTGAATATGCATAGCAAGCCTTTCAGCTTCGGATAGGATCAACGCTTGTCTCGTTATTTGAACACTATAATCTTGGGGTTTGTTTGTGTTCATTAATGCTGGAATATAGTTTCTGAGTTTGTGTATAGATATACAGGATGGTAAAATACCGATCACATAGCTGATAACTACACATTCTGTACATATAATAAAGTAACTTTAACCAAAAAATATTGCTGGGTTAATACTTTTTTATCCATCTTTAAAAAAGAGATGCTATTTATTGCGCGCAATGAAAGCGCGACAATGCAACTTTCGATCAGCTTTGCGTACGGCCGGCTGCGGACACTAGCGCTTGGTTGTTGACCCGACCGCCCGTGTTTAGTATCTATTGCTTTTTTGTAACTTCAAATGCGTAATTTGTTTTGAAAAATCAATAATTTTGATATTTTTTGTTCGGAAGAAAGTTTACTAATGATACTTAGAATACGATTTTGAAAAAATACGAAAAAAAATATTGCACTTTGACCTTCAAAGTCTCCAAAACCAGTGATTTCCCAGGTATGTTCTAGAAGAAAAAAACTATCCCAGTGATGGGTAGAATATGTAGTTTTCGTTTACGTTAAGGGTTTTTTTACATCCTGTAGGTATATGGAGTGAAAGCTTCTTTATTATAAAAGCAATTTATAAATACATAAGTGTGAAGATAAACTGTTTCTAGTAAAAGTAAGCACGAAAATATATGTAAGACTATTTCAGACTAGTATGACCAGCGTACTACCAACTCTTAGGTCTCTAGTTCAAACCCAAGGCACGCATCTCTGATTTTTCTGATTCACGTGCGTATTGTATTTAAAATACTACTATCACTTGCGTCAAAAGTTATGAAGGATAACATTGTGAGGAAACAATGAAAAAAACATGTTTGACAAATATATTATCTCGGGGGCATGTGAAGCCAAGACCGCGTGGCGTAAAAGCTCTGGCATCAAAATTTACTCGTGACAATGTAGGTGAAGTGAAGGCGAAATAAGCTGTTTGGTAAAAATTTGTTTGTTAAATATTCCACACCTTTTACACAACGCCATCTAGTCCCAAGCTAAGCAGAGCTTGTGTTATAGGTACTAAACAGCTGAGAAACATACTTATATATACTTTTAAACTTATACATATTATAGATAAATTAAACCCAGATACAGAACAAATGATCATGCTCATCGCACATCATTTGTCCTGGGAGGGACCCATGACCTTCGGCATTGCAGTCAGGGTCACTAACTACTAGGCCAACTGGCCCGTCATCCCTTACTTTACCTAATTTCTCTCGGAAAGTATTCCACTGAATCCAATACCAGCTGGTTTTGTATTCTATTGAAACTCGGTACTACACTTAGGTCAGCTCAGTATTCGCGTTGACGTACGGTCATATCTACGCTAGTAAAACTTTTACTGGTGTAAAAATAAGTCTCAATCGACTAAAACAAACTACCTATGTGTGTCTTAAGTCTATATTTATTTAAGCATATTGACCATTTCTCGCAACTTAGTTCTCGTTTTTCTTTTGTACCGAACTCACTAGTTTTACCAACATTAAACTTAATTGACGTGTATTATTAGTGTTTAAAATACCCAATTTCCAGAGCGATCATTAATTATTTTATATTTTAGCCACTTTTGTGCTACAGCAGGGCGAAAAGACTTTTTTTGTTATATCTGCAGATTTCAAAACAGGTTTCCATTTATTTTATTTTTTATGGTTGTCTTGGTAACCAAATATTAATTACTAGCAGACGTCCCGCGCTTTCACTCGCGTAGATCCTGTTCCCGTGGTAATACAGGGATAAAAAGTATCCTTTGTGTTAATCCAGGACGTCAGCTAACTCCACACAAAATTGTATTTAAATCTATTCAGTAGTTTTTATCTATCCATCCATCCATCCATCCATCGATACATCCATCCATCTATCTATTCATACTCACAAACTTTCGCGTTTATAATATTAGCAGGATTACATAATAATAATACTTATATATTACTGCCCTAATGCAGGCCAAAGGTCTCTCGGGTATATTAATCACCACACTTGCCCAATGTTTGCTGGCCATTTTAGATTAATTTCAAATATAATACCTACTAGATTCCCTCACGGAAGAGTCAGTGATGTCCAAGATGAACATAGCAAATTGAAAAAATCACATCGGTACTTACCACCAAACCCCTGGGTAACAATACCATTAATAATGTAAGAAAGTAGATCCCCAAATTTGCAGACAAAGTTTAGACCAAAAAACCTCAAACCTCATTACAAACACCTAATTGGTAACATTACAGAATCTTTCTTATTATATCTCTTTTCAATCTAAAACAATATCGAGCTGCCTGATCAATCAGAAATGTGGATAACAAAGTCAATCAAAAACAACAAAACATCGAGTTGCTTCTAATTTTCTATTTAACTTTCGTAGGTACGAAACAAACAATACGTATAGCGAAGGTTGTGTTATTCTGAATAATAATGTTCATGTCAAAACGTTACTGTCGTGATATTGAGTGATGTTATCAGAATCTATCCTTACTCCATTGAAGATTGTTGAAGTCTTTCGGAATTATTTGAAGAGAATAATATGGGTGCTTTTTGTATCAATTTACGAAATTAGTGGTGTTGATACTTATGAAAAAGTAAAGTTGAAATAAGTAGTGTCTTAATGGAAATAAATTCTTTCTTACCCTTTCAAAGGAATAATAAACTACGTAATTTTTTGATGAGACCATAAAGGAACTAGTCCTCATCAAACTAAAAAAGAATCACGTAAATCGGTACATAAATCTTAGCGTAATCGGTGAACATACGTACAAAAAAATGTTCACAAATGAATTATATTTTCATAAAACTGTTCATAAAATGAAAACTACCGGGTCAAACTATGTTATATTTTTATGGGACCAAATGGCAGCTATTCCGCATCGAATTAAAAAGAATCACGTAAATCGGATCATTAATCTCAGAGTAATCGGTGTACATACATAAAAAAAAAAAACCGATCGAATTGACAACCTCCTCCTGAAGTCGGTTAAAAAGGGACGTAATTATCGGCCCCAGCGACTTTAAATATTCTAATACATTGAAGAAAGAGCGTTTTAAAAACTATCTGTTGTAGATAGTACCTATTTGTTGATGTTCAAATTCACTTCATTTACTTCGAATAACCTGTCAAGTCTGTAATGTCTGAGTTTTAAGTTAAATTAGTTCATATGTGGTGTTGAACTTTAAGTAAATAGTAGTAAGTTTTATTGTTCTTTTTAAAGCTGTTTGTGTAAACAATAGCTGATAGACCAAATAAATAAATAAATAATCAACTGCCTAGCTCTATGCAGCAATTGCCCATATGACCTCTTTAATACAGCCACTGGGTAACACGATACCCCTTGGTATAACAATTTTCAGACTATCAGGGTTTCGAGTACTGTAACGTCTGTTAAACAATTACAAATGACAGCCAGAACCAACGGTTTAACGTTCTTTCCGAAGCACGGACGGGTTTTGTTATGAAATCAATGGTAATCTATCTACAGACCGCCCTCGGCAAGTGAAACTTAACCATTGATCGTGTCGTGCGGCTGTTAATATTAAGCCACAAACGCATCCAAGACTTAAATATACAGAAGAATATTGATAGGTAAAATAGAATAGAATAACTCTACACCACTAATTTTTAATTAGTACCAATACTTAAAGGGCTTATTCTAGATGGTCTTCTCATTATATTGATAAAGTATCAATTAATAATATTCATAAACAGCAACGTTATTAGCGTTCATGACGTAGTAGTATTCATTAATCGTCGTCTCTCGCTCACGTTCGCGTGATCTCGCTCAAGCATGCCCCGCCTCCAACAGCTGTTTTCGTTATTTAAGTTTTAATAAATAGTGGCATATTTAAAAATTGAACTTCGTTTTTTTTTACTTTTGATTACGCAAATATGATCAGTAACAGGTACGGATACAGCCCAATTTTTTTTTACTAATTAAAGAAAAGGGTTGTGTACTCTTTATTGTACACCATAAAAACTTACAAACTGCAACTTAGGTTTAATTAGTTTAACATAAAGTGTGAGTTTTTATTGTGAAACAAATTTCCCCAGGATGTTCTTCCTATGAGTATGAACCACAGACCACACCACAAACAGAACAATCAGCTGTTTCATACATTTTGCTCGAGTATGTATCTAACTTTTGTATGCAACAGCTGATATTTTTTCGCAATATACAACACTCTGTGAATGTTTGTCCCATGATGAAAAAAAATACTCTGCAGCTACAATATGTAAATGCTGCATGGCTTATGCAAATAGGTAATAAAGTTTACCATAATTTAAAACACAATCACATTTAAACACGAGCAATTTCAATTCAAAATCCGAAAAAACGAGTCTTTGTCTGATTGACGATAGGCTTCACAAATAGGGTTTTCATTCTGACGGAACCATAAAAAACCTAATACAATCTCGTATAGGCACATACTTATTGTCGGTAAAGTACAGTCACAAAGATAAATTGCGTCATGTCGATACTGATCGAAAAGCAAAAAGGCTTTTGTGACAACATTTCGCTTTTGCCGATAACTGTATCAAAATATATTGTATTGAGCATGTTCTAATGTTGGAATTGTATGATTTGAAGGAAGAATATAAAAGGGGTAACCCATCTGTTGTGTGAACAGTGATACCCAGTTTAGTGGTATGACCGGCGCACTCCTACGACATAAGTCTCGATTCAAACCTAAGTCACGCACTTCTGACTTCACGGATTCATATGCGTATTATAATTATCGCTTGCAAAAATACACCTCAGAGGTATTTCCTAACGGCGTGTGAAACCAATTCAGAGGGTTGGGCGACATATAAGTAACGTTTATTAGCGGTTTGCTGCCTATAACACAAGCTTTGCTTGGCTTGGGACTAGATGGTGTTGTGAAAGTTGTGGTATTTTTTATTTTTTTTATTTGTATACTCTGACAAATAGTTAGTCACCAACAGACACGAAAAAAAGATTTTTGTGTGTCGAGTTCTAGAACTTTGCCAGAATATTCATGTATAGTTTTCGTAGTTTGATTAGACGTCGTTTTAAAATCTAAAAAGTGACGAATTTCAATTTGATATTTACATTTGACTGGCCTCAGGCAGTCAGACTCTGACTGCTATGCCAGAGGTTATGGGTTCGATTCCCACCAAGAACAAATGTTTGAGTGATGAGCACGATCATTTGTTCTGTATCTGGGTGTAATTTATGTAGGTATAATGCGTATGTATTTAGAAATATACAATAAGTATGATTATCAGCTGTTTAGTACCCATAACACAAGCTCTCAAGCTTAACTTGGGACTAAATAGCGTTGTGTCAAAAAGTTGTGGAAATTTTTATTCGTTTTCGTTATTTACATTACCACATCATGAGGTTATAAATAATGATTGAAAAATATTAATAATACTCAATTACTTACACCGGTGCATATGTACTAAATATTACAGCCAAAATAATGCCTATTCTATTTCTAAAAGTAGGTATTAGGCAGAAATCGCCTTTTCATAAACTTATTATCAATATAATGTTCTTACGAGACAAGAAAGCTAATATGCGTAGTAAATATATAATATCTGAAGTATAATAACGTCGTACAATACTTGTAATATATTCAACACACACCAAGTTTAGCTGTAATGGGTTATTGATCCGTATTACATTACACTTTTTTCTTTAGGACACTGTTATACAATCCACTTTTACAGGCGGTTGGGCGCTGTCCACTTTTATACTTCATAGATTACGTTTTAATATTCTTTCTAGAACGTTTTTAAGAATATTTTATTAGTTCTGAAGAGTTTTATATTGACGGCCCTTTTGTGAAGTTTGAAAAAAATCCAATAAATATTCTTAAGCTGCTGTGTAACATGGTAATTTAAATTTCTTTGAATCGTGCAATATTTTTGATCGTTTGTTTTCGGGTTGGTTTTGACGTTTGAAAAAGTTTTTGCTATGGTTTCAATTATTTTATATAGTTTTTGCTGCAAATTTGCCACTAACTCTGGCTTAAAATGATTCTACTATTCAGTGTAATTTAAGAACTGCAATGATTTATAATTATCGTTTTCTTTTTATGAGCAAACAAGTCCAGACCTGGGATACTATCCACGAGCTCAATCCCTATATATTTTCACACAGTATAAGTTAACTGTTGCGCACTCTTGTTATTAAAAATGTTCAAAATGAAGTTGCTATCTCATCTCAGCGACAAACTTGTCAAGTGTAGTGTGATTAGACGTATTTTTGACAGATTAACATTGACATTAGAATTGGAACGTTCAAAATACATGAATTACCCCTCAGATAGTTAGTTTGAGTCTACAATGAGTCAATTACATTGTGCAATATAAATATTTCGTATACTAATAGTGAGTGTAGATGCTTTCTCACATATCAAATTGATGTACCAGTGCAGTCAAATTCAGTGTAATCTCGCCTCACCAGCTCCTAGTAATAGTTTCTTCATAAGATATTGTTACAAGTTAAACTCGTATATTTTCTGCGCTATAACTTGTTCCAATGTAATTAAAAGTTTCTCCTCGCTAATAGTTATTTGTTCGTGTTTTGAAAAATCTTCTACTGCACATTTTGCATTTAGTTTATTGCAAAACAAATAACTAAGACTCGTAGAAGACGATAAAGTAAGTTGAAACGTCACTACTGTAAATTTGCAGACAAAGTTTAGACCAAAAAACCTCAAACCTCATTACAAACACCTAATTGGTAACATTACAGAATCTTTCTTATTATATCTCTTTTCAATCTAAAACAATATCGAGCTGCCTGATCAATCAGAAATGTGGATAACAAAGTCAATCAAAAACAACAAAACATCGAGTTGCTTCTAATTTTCTATTTAACTTTCGTAGGTACGAAACAAACAATACGTATAGCGAAGGTTGTGTTATTCTGAATAATAATGTTCATGTCAAAACGTTACTGTCGTGATATTGAGTGATGTTATCAGAATCTATCCTTACTCCATTGAAGATTGTTGAAGTCTTTCGGAATTATTTGAAGAGAATAATATGGGTGCTTTTTGTATCAATTTACGAAATCAGTGGTGTTGATACTTATGAAAAAGTAAAGTTGAAATAAGTAGTGTCTTAATGGAAATAAATTCTTTCTTACCCTTTCAAAGGAATAATAAACTACGTAATTTTTTGATGAGACCATAAAGGAACTAGTCCTCATCAAACTAAAAAAGAATCACGTAAATCGGTACATAAATCTTAGCGTAATCGGTGAACATACGTACAAAAAAATGTTCACAAATGAATTATATTTTCATAAAACTGTTCATAAAATGAAAACTACCGGGTCAAACTATGTTATATTTTTATGGGACCAAATGGCAGCTATTCCGCATCGAATTAAAAAGAATCACGTAAATCGGATCATTAATCTCAGAGTAATCGGTGTACATACATAAAAAAAAAAAACCGATCGAATTGACAACCTCCTCCTGAAGTCGGTTAAAAAGGGACGTAATTATCGGCCCCAGCGACTTTAAATATTCTAATACATTGAAGAAAGAGCGTTTTAAAAACTATCTGTTGTAGATAGTACCTATTTGTTGATGTTCAAATTCACTTCATTTACTTCGAATAACCTGTCAAGTCTGTAATGTCTGAGTTTTAAGTTAAATTAGTTCATATGTGGTGTTGAACTTTAAGTAAATAGTAGTAAGTTTTATTGTTCTTTTTAAAGCTGTTTGTGTAAACAATAGCTGATAGACCAAATAAATAAATAAATAATCAACTGCCTAGCTCTATGCAGCAATTGCCCATATGACCTCTTTAATACAGCCACTGGGTAACACGATACCCCTTGGTATAACAATTTTCAGACTATCAGGGTTTCGAGTACTGTAACGTCTGTTAAACAATTACAAATGACAGCCAGAACCAACGGTTTAACGTTCTTTCCGAAGCACGGACGGGTTTTGTTATGAAATCAATGGTAATCTATCTACAGACCGCCCTCGGCAAGTGAAACTTAACCATTGATCGTGTCGTGCGGCTGTTAATATTAAGCCACAAACGCATCCAAGACTTAAATATACAGAAGAATATTGATAGGTAAAATAGAATAGAATAACTCTACACCACTAATTTTTAATTAGTACCAATACTTAAAGGGCTTATTCTAGATGGTCTTCTCATTATATTGATAAAGTATCAATTAATAATATTCATAAACAGCAACGTTATTAGCGTTCATGACGTAGTAGTATTCATTAATCGTCGTCTCTCGCTCACGTTCGCGTGATCTCGCTCAAGCATGCCCCGCCTCCAACAGCTGTTTTCGTTATTTAAGTTTTAATAAATAGTGGCATATTTAAAAATTGAACTTCGTTTTTTTTTACTTTTGATTACGCAAATATGATCAGTAACAGGTACGGATACAGCCCAATTTTTTTTTACTAATTAAAGAAAAGGGTTGTGTACTCTTTATTGTACACCATAAAAACTTACAAACTGCAACTTAGGTTTAATTAGTTTAACATAAAGTGTGAGTTTTTATTGTGAAACAAATTTCCCCAGGATGTTCTTCCTATGAGTATG
Organism: Euplexia lucipara; assembly: GCA_921972225.1. Classification (NCBI taxonomy): domain Eukaryota; kingdom Metazoa; phylum Arthropoda; class Insecta; order Lepidoptera; family Noctuidae; genus Euplexia; species Euplexia lucipara. Next base: position 13,877,722 of record OV179152.1, on the reverse strand, counting down.
AACCACAGACCACACCACAAACAGAACAATCAGCTGTTTCATACATTTTGCTCGAGTATGTATCTAACTTTTGTATGCAACAGCTGATATTTTTTCGCAATATACAACACTCTGTGAATGTTTGTCCCATGATGAAAAAAAATACTCTGCAGCTACAATATGTAAATGCTGCATGGCTTATGCAAATAGGTAATAAAGTTTACCATAATTTAAAACACAATCACATTTAAACACGAGCAATTTCAATTCAAAATCCGAAAAAACGAGTCTTTGTCTGATTGACGATAGGCTTCACAAATAGGGTTTTCATTCTGACGGAACCATAAAAAACCTAATACAATCTCGTATAGGCACATACTTATTGTCGGTAAAGTACAGTCACAAAGATAAATTGCGTCATGTCGATACTGATCGAAAAGCAAAAAGGCTTTTGTGACAACATTTCGCTTTTGCCGATAACTGTATCAAAATATATTGTATTGAGCATGTTCTAATGTTGGAATTGTATGATTTGAAGGAAGAATATAAAAGGGGTAACCCATCTGTTGTGTGAACAGTGATACCCAGTTTAGTGGTATGACCGGCGCACTCCTACGACATAAGTCTCGATTCAAACCTAAGTCACGCACTTCTGACTTCACGGATTCATATGCGTATTATAATTATCGCTTGCAAAAATACACCTCAGAGGTATTTCCTAACGGCGTGTGAAACCAATTCAGAGGGTTGGGCGACATATAAGTAACGTTTATTAGCGGTTTGCTGCCTATAACACAAGCTTTGCTTGGCTTGGGACTAGATGGTGTTGTGAAAGTTGTGGTATTTTTTATTTTTTTTATTTGTATACTCTGACAAATAGTTAGTCACCAACAGACACGAAAAAAAGATTTTTGTGTGTCGAGTTCTAGAACTTTGCCAGAATATTCATGTATAGTTTTCGTAGTTTGATTAGACGTCGTTTTAAAATCTAAAAAGTGACGAATTTCAATTTGATATTTACATTTGACTGGCCTCAGGCAGTCAGACTCTGACTGCTATGCCAGAGGTTATGGGTTCGATTCCCACCAAGAACAAATGTTTGAGTGATGAGCACGATCATTTGTTCTGTATCTGGGTGTAATTTATGTAGGTATAATGCGTATGTATTTAGAAATATACAATAAGTATGATTATCAGCTGTTTAGTACCCATAACACAAGCTCTCAAGCTTAACTTGGGACTAAATAGCGTTGTGTCAAAAAGTTGTGGAAATTTTTATTCGTTTTCGTTATTTACATTACCACATCATGAGGTTATAAATAATGATTGAAAAATATTAATAATACTCAATTACTTACACCGGTGCATATGTACTAAATATTACAGCCAAAATAATGCCTATTCTATTTCTAAAAGTAGGTATTAGGCAGAAATCGCCTTTTCATAAACTTATTATCAATATAATGTTCTTACGAGACAAGAAAGCTAATATGCGTAGTAAATATATAATATCTGAAGTATAATAACGTCGTACAATACTTGTAATATATTCAACACACACCAAGTTTAGCTGTAATGGGTTATTGATCCGTATTACATTACACTTTTTTCTTTAGGACACTGTTATACAATCCACTTTTACAGGCGGTTGGGCGCTGTCCACTTTTATACTTCATAGATTACGTTTTAATATTCTTTCTAGAACGTTTTTAAGAATATTTTATTAGTTCTGAAGAGTTTTATATTGACGGCCCTTTTGTGAAGTTTGAAAAAAATCCAATAAATATTCTTAAGCTGCTGTGTAACATGGTAATTTAAATTTCTTTGAATCGTGCAATATTTTTGATCGTTTGTTTTCGGGTTGGTTTTGACGTTTGAAAAAGTTTTTGCTATGGTTTCAATTATTTTATATAGTTTTTGCTGCAAATTTGCCACTAACTCTGGCTTAAAATGATTCTACTATTCAGTGTAATTTAAGAACTGCAATGATTTATAATTATCGTTTTCTTTTTATGAGCAAACAAGTCCAGACCTGGGATACTATCCACGAGCTCAATCCCTATATATTTTCACACAGTATAAGTTAACTGTTGCGCACTCTTGTTATTAAAAATGTTCAAAATGAAGTTGCTATCTCATCTCAGCGACAAACTTGTCAAGTGTAGTGTGATTAGACGTATTTTTGACAGATTAACATTGACATTAGAATTGGAACGTTCAAAATACATGAATTACCCCTCAGATAGTTAGTTTGAGTCTACAATGAGTCAATTACATTGTGCAATATAAATATTTCGTATACTAATAGTGAGTGTAGATGCTTTCTCACATATCAAATTGATGTACCAGTGCAGTCAAATTCAGTGTAATCTCGCCTCACCAGCTCCTAGTAATAGTTTCTTCATAAGATATTGTTACAAGTTAAACTCGTATATTTTCTGCGCTATAACTTGTTCCAATGTAATTAAAAGTTTCTCCTCGCTAATAGTTATTTGTTCGTGTTTTGAAAAATCTTCTACTGCACATTTTGCATTTAGTTTATTGCAAAACAAATAACTAAGACTCGTAGAAGACGATAAAGTAAGTTGAAACGTCACTACTGTACATTTTCTTTTAATTTTTCACGTAGATAAAAATTACTTGACAGAAACAAAATATTTGATTACAACAGATAACTCACTTGTTATACCACGGTACCACAGAGGTATCGCCGACGATGCATTAACCCCATTTCCACCCAACAACATATTGCATCAGCCACCGGGGACGGTCCACGAGATGCTGCCTTCGCGTTTCGCGACTATGCATTAACCTTGAACACGGGGCCGGGCCACGAGATGCTGCCTCTGCGCAACGTGCCAACGATCAAGCCACCATTTCTAGGGCGGCTTCACCGCCACTTCGGTTCCAACCTCGAACGTAGTCGCAATCTTTAGTCATAGTTATAAATTCATGTAATTTCTTTTCTATTAATTAAATTAATTTTAAGCAAATTGGCTTTCTTTGAATACTCCGCCTGTAGCCTCCGTAATTGGCGCAGTCGGTAGGATACTCGAGGCAGTACGCGGCGCGAAAAGGGACTCCAAAATCGATCCTGTCGGCTCCGCATAGCCGCTGTCTGAGCTCTCAAGCCTTCATCGAGTATCCAGAACCACGGAAAGCTGCGGCCGGTGCATCCAGACTTCGATGCTGATTCAGAGAAACCAAGAAATGAAACTGTGAGTACACTTGAATCGCTCTTGTGTTGCCTCCTTATAGTTGTAACTTTTCCTTTTCCCAGTCCTACGTTAATCTTTCAAGATTTTTCATCCTAGGCAATCTGGTTCTTGTACCCCTAGGGTCGTAAGACAAAGTAGGTTAGATCAAGCTAGAGATTTAAGTGACATAGTAGAAGACACATCCACAATGGCTCAAGGAGACCAAATTGACGCCATATTTAAGTCCCTTCGATTACTCCCAGAGTTCGACGTGAACCCAAATACATTAACTAGGTTTATTAATTTAAGCGATCAATTAGTAAAGAGGTATCTCAATCCCAATCCAGGAAATGAGCTGGAAAACCAGGCCTTGCTTAACGGAATTTTAAATAGAGTTACGGGTTCAGCCGCTCGATTTATTAATTCTAACGGTATCCCGACTGACTGGAATGGCATTCGTACAGCATTAGTTAACAACTTCGCGGATCAACGCGACGAAACTGCACTTTATAACGACCTTTCATCGTTAACACAAGGTCAGACCACGCCACAAGAGTTTTATGAAAACTGTCAAAACCTATTTAGCACTATTATGACATATGTGACCTTGCACGAGAATCTGTCCACCACCGTAGAAGCAAAGCGTGAACTTTATAAAAAGCTTACGTTGCAGTCCTACTTACGCGGATTGAAAGAACCGCTAGGTTCGCGTATTCGTTGCATGCGACCCGTATCTATAGAGAATGCATTGCAGTACGTACAAGAAGAAACTAACATATTATATCTGCAACAACGGAACAATAGCTTCATAGATAGTAAAAAACAACCGAATAACTCAGCGGGCTCGCAATTTAGACCCCCAATTATTAATCAACCGTTCCCCATGACACCAAACCATTTTAACACGCCGGGCCCCTCACGCCATCCACCCATGCAGCCATGGAGACCTAATAGTAATAATAATTCACCTCAACCTTACCGGGGGCCGTCGCGAACTCAGCAAATATTTAGGGCTTTACCACCAAATTATAATGAACGAAGTAATGTATTTAGGATGATTCCACGTGACGTATTCGGAAATACGCAAAGCGGACCCGGTCCTCAGCGGCCTACACCTATGAGTGGCGTAAGTCATTTTGTCAGCAGACCCATGCCTGCTAATGGACACGACTGGACCAAATCAGGCAATCCACCACCGAGCAACTACTTTAAGGCTCGCGAATTAAACTTCAATGAATGTCCGTACTATGCATACGGTCCCTACTACGATGGCTCTGAGTATTATTATGTCGAGTCCGAATGTAATGATAATTTTACGTGTACTGACGATTACCATGACAATAAATTGATTTCTGTTGATGTACCATATGGGACTGGCGAATCATTAACAGAGTCTAAGCCATCCACTAGCAACGAGGATTTTCGGCCGGGATCGAAGTCCGACAAACAAAAATAGAAATTAATATTCAGACACAGAGACAACTTCCTTACATACAAATTTCAAACCCCCCCTTAAAGTTACTTATAGACACAGGTGCTAATCAGTCCTTTATTAGCCCCGAGGCCATGCGGAAGTATTTTCCGTTTACGCCGCTAAATTATGAACCTTTTGAGGTCGTGAATGTCCACGCGACGAGTAGAAATAATAACTCGGTCATATTGCCGTGTTTTGCGGAATTCGATGAGTCAGATAGTATAAAATTATTCGTATACAAGTTTCATAATTATTTCGATGGCTTAATAGGGTCAGATTTATTAAGTAAATGGGAATCGAATATAGACTATAAAAACATGTGCTTAAACACCAGGCACGCAACTAATCCAATTCAGGTATATGATTCCCGTAACGTCAATCTTTATGAAGATATTATACCCGCTCGTTCTTCTAAACTGATCAGACTACCAATTAATATACAAAATGGAAATGCGTATATCCCGGAACAAGTCATTTGTAACTGCATTATAGGTGAATGTATTACGTCAGTCAGCCGTAATCGAGGCATTTTAGAAGTTTCAAACCCTACTCAAAATGATTTAATATTTTCTGTCGACCGTCAAGTTAGTGCCGAGGTATGTAATGTTGAGTGCACGCGTACTAAACAACTGTCACCGCGCGCTCGAGACGTAGTTTCAAAATTACGTACCAGTCATTTAAACCCGGAAGAACGTGCAAATCTGGAATCACTGTGCGCACAATACGCGGACGTATTCTATATAGAGGGTGAACCGTTGTCATTTACCAACCAAATTAAACATTCGATAAAAACCACCGATGAAGTACCCGTTTACACAAAAAGCTACCGATATCCGTACGTGCATAGGGAGGAAGTTAGAAATCAAATCGGGAAGATGTTAGACCAGGGTATAATTAGGCCTTCCCAATCAGCCTGGAGTTCTCCTATCTGGGTAGTACCTAAAAAGACAGATGCTTCCGGCAAAACGAAATGGCGAATTGTCGTAGACTTCAGAAAATTGAACGAGAAGACTATCGATGAAAAGTATCCGATACCAAACATCGCAGATATATTAGATAAGTTAGGCAACTGTCAAAACTTCACCACCCTCGATCTCGCAAGTGGATTCTACCAGGTTGAGATGAACACAGAGGATATACCGAAAACGGCGTTCAATGTTGAGCACGGTCATTTCGAATTTTTAAGAATGCCTATGGGTCTTAAGAACTCGCCGTCCACGTTCCAAAGAGTCATGGACAACGTGCTCAGAGGCCTTCAAAACGTCATATGTCTCGTGTACCTCGACGATGTAGTTGTGTTTAGCACCTCCTTGCAAGAACACATGAATAACCTCGAGAAAGTCTTCCAGAGACTACGGGAATCAAATTTTAAAATCCAGTTAGATAAAAGCGAATTTTTGAAATTAGAGACAGCTTATTTAGGCCATATTATCGGTAAAGATGGCATTAAACCGAACCCCGATAAGATATCAGCCATACAAAATTATCCGTTGCCGAAAACCACTACCGAAATAAAACGCTTCCTTGGTTTACTTGGGTACTATCGTAAGTTCATTCCTGATTTCGCTCGATTAGCAAAACCTCTTACTCAGTGTCTTAAGAAAGGATCAAAAATTACTCTCGATACAAATTACACAAATTGTTTTGAAAAATGTAAAACTCTTTTAACTAATGACCCCATTCTTCAATACCCCGATTTCAATAGGGAATTTGTCCTGACTACAGATGCATCCAATTTAGCGATTGATGCTGTACTTTCTCAAGGCCCGATAGGCCAAGATAAGCCTATAGCTTACGCCTCACGAACATTAAATTCCAGTGAGATTAATTACAGCACAATCGAAAAAGAGTTGCTGGCCATAGTATGGGCCACTAGGTATTTCCGTCCTTATTTATTTGGTCGCAAATTTAAAATCATCACGGACCATAAGCCGCTCCAGTGGGTGATGAATCTCAAAGAGCCAAATTCTCGATTAACGAGATGGCGATTGAAATTAAGCGAGTACAATTTTACAGTCATTTATAAGCAAGGAAAATCAAACACTAATGCCGATGCATTATCTAGGGTAGAAATATGCAATGAGGAAACAAGTTCCGTAATAGCTAACCCTTCCGTTCATCCGCCAACGCTAGACGAATCCAGGACCATTACAGCTCACACTGACGCAGAAAAGCCTATACTGGAAGTACCGATATCAGACGACCCGCTCAATAAATTCAATAGACAAATTCATTTTTCGATTGTAGGTGATTTTAAAGGTAGAACAGTTGTAACAAAACCATTTGACACCCATACCCGTACGGCTATACAAATATCTAAATCTAACCTTGAAACAGATGTTGTGAACGCGATCAAAGAATTCGTTAACGCTAAAGTAAGAACAGGAAATAACTTCGCAGTTAAATCAGCATATAAGTTTAAGCAAGGATTGGATGTTACAGCATTCAAAAGTCTTAAGTAGTATTGTCGAAAATCAGAAAAATATATCCCAAATAGTTAAAGTAATGATAAATACCACCCAAGTTACTAATATAGATCTTCTTAATTATGCCCATCTCTCACAGTTACTCCTAATTTTGGGAGATCATATAGAAAACCTGTCGGAAGAGTAAGGCAGAATAGAGAATCTACTAGCTTTTATTCACGCAAAGAGTACGCATCATTCAATGCTCGGTATAAACGTTTTAAGAAATATGATAGCTAAAATACGTAGTATATATAATAAGGAAGAAATACTAGATATAAGCATAAGGGAATATTACGATACAATTAAATTAGGTTCATATTACAGTAGCAATAACTTAGTTAGAGTGTTCAAGATACCGATTGCATTGCCCAGCACCTATGAGCTATATAAACTTTCCATAGTACCTAATAAAGATCATGAAATCCTAATACCACCCTCTCCTTATATCGCAATACACGAGGACGAATTCATGTACATGGAGACAGAATGTCCGAAGGCAAACACTTGGTATCTCTGCGAGATGAAACCCAGCTTCAAGCCTCGAGATCAAGTGGACTGCATTCAACAACTGATTACAACGCAGAAAATTGACTCTTCCTGCAACCATACCCCTGTCAAACTCACCAGAGGGGCACTGGAGCAACTAGATGACAAGCATTACATCGTCACGTTTCCAAAAGCTACCAAGGTCCAGACGTCCTGTGGAAGAAATGAATACAAGAATCTACAAGGGAGCCTCTTAGTTGTCCTACCTCATAACTGTTTCCTGCGGACTCCTGAATTCACCATCATTAATAACAATGATCATGCAAAAGGACAAGTCATCAAGATCACAGACTTACCTGCACGGGATCCCAATTTGACATTATCAACGCTACCAGTCCTAACCCTAAACTCAATCATCATCTGCCTAGCCTTTTCCCAACTATGTTGGGGTCGGCTTCCAGTTTAACCGAATGCAGCTGAATACCAGTGTTTTACATGGAGCGACTGCCTGTCTGACCTCCACAACCCAGTAACTGGGTAACATGATACCCCTTGGTTAAACTGGTTGTCAGACTTTCGCTAACCCTAAACTCAATAAACCTGGAAAATCTACACGCAAGCAATGCAAAGATATCGCTACAGTCACCGATTACAATAAAGAAGCCCCAAGATACAACCTTATATCATACCACCATACCGTTGTACACTTTCCTACTAGGTGCAACTGCATTAAGTAGTTACGTCATCGTCCGAAGACTCTTAGCAAAACGGCGATCAAACGAACCACCAGAGACAGAAATGAAGCGACCCACGTGCCAGGATGCCAACGTCGAAACTCAAAACGTGAATCAACCTGACCCGCAAGATCACTGCTCAACATTATTTTCGACGAAAGTCCTCTAATAACTGCTGAACTACGGTGGGAGGTGTTATACCACGGTACCACAGAGGTATCGCCGACGATGCATTAACCCCATTTCCACCCAACAACATATTGCATCAGCCACCGGGGACGGTCCACGAGATGCTGCCTTCGCGTTTCGCGACTATGCATTAACCTTGAACACGGGGCCGGGCCACGAGATGCTGCCTCTGCGCAACGTGCCAACGATCAAGCCACCATTTCTAGGGCGGCTTCACCGCCACTTCGGTTCCAACCTCGAACGTAGTCGCAATCTTTAGTCATAGTTATAAATTCATGTAATTTCTTTTCTATTAATTAAATTAATTTTAAGCAAATTGGCTTTCTTTGAATACTCCGCCTGTAGCCTCCGTAATTCACTGAAGACACTAAATTACATTTACCATGACAGTATTTCATAGTCAGTACTTTTTATAATTCAAAACGATCGCGTACAAACCCATCAACAATGTTAATAGCCACTTCGTGTCACGGTATAAAAAAAAATCACAAACGTAATGTGAAAACATGGATTACCGTGAAAACCGGCATTATGTGTTGTCATGCAACGGACTTGGAAAGCCAGGTATCAAAATAAGCCGGTTTTTCAACGGAACCTCATAAATAACCTGACATTCATCTTCTTGACACTTGAATAACACGGTCGGCCCCGCGCCCATTAGCCTTTAAACAAAACAATGGGTGTAGGTGAAGAGCGGACTCCCATGTCTCCATGTCCATTATGTAAAGTTCACCACCGATGATGATTAGGTCGTTGACCGAGTTTTTGGATGAGGTCGGGTGACAGGGCATATTAATTTGCATTATTATCGCCATTCTAAATGAGCTGGAAATATGTTTATTCAAAATAATATAATACTGTTTCATTTTCCTCATATCATGGGCAAAGCTCCAAAATTTTACAAACACTAGAAATAAAACACCACAGCTTGAAGCTACGTATGGAATTAATGCTAGGATAAAAATGTCACACCGTGCATATTATAGTGTTTAGCTTCACGTTTCGAAGCTTGGTACAAAATATTTTAGGGCACAAGTGTGGTTTTCAAATTTTCACTGGCTAGTGGTCATAGCAGGAGGAAAATATTGCAATAAGATAGATTATTTAGGAGAAACAAATATTTCAAAATTGAGTTTTAGAATTATGTAGAATTATGTCGATGCTAAATATTAACTTTGCACTAGCGCCATTGACAAATAAAAAAAAACCTTCGTAAAGCTAGTAGGAGAAGAGAGTACCTACTTACCTAGTTTTTTAGAACACGTACTTTCTTTAATGAGACCCATCTAATCTTTTATATTACAAGCTGCTGTTTTTATGTAGGTGTCTATAGAACATATAAAATACATTGATGTACAGTGTTGTGCAATGGTTTTGAAAAAAAATGTGTAGATAGATGAAATAATGATGAGATAAGAAATCTATTAAAAAAAAATTCGAAGTATAGCGGTTCTCAGATTTAATAAAGCAAAGACGACTAAATCACTTTCTAATGTCGACAAGAACTTTTTCTTCTTTACTTTATTTCTGAAAAAAAAAACAAGCTGGATTCCCTGGCATTCTATTTTATGCAAATGATAGGGTCTTCATGACTTTGTTGCTTATCTCTCAGAAAAGAGACAGTAATAAAACTAAAAATAAACATTCCAGATAATAATATACAGAACCGCAATGTGAAAAAAACCCCTAAGAAAATTCAGTAAATTATTCAAATTTTACTGTCGTCTGAATGACAGAACCATTTGGTACATTCGACCTAAACCTTTCTTTATTTCGTGCAATTTATCAAGACAAACCTTTGAAAGGGTTTTTCTTTATGCTATCATTTCAATATTTTTGATAAAAACTGTCTTTTATAAGACCTACCTGTGCTAAGAAGCTTTTTGTGATACCAGGAGATGATATCTCAAAACAAAAATAATGTTTGTATTTTATTTTGTACTGGGTTCTAGACCAGTAATCTGTGATAATCTCCCCGTGAAAATTTAGGCGAAGTGAAGGGATTGACGTTTCACTTCTTACAAGGTCAAGTAACGTTTCTTAGAGAAACGTTACCAGCACATCAACCTACCCTAATGTGTCAAATTTCTTTGATAGGTTTTCAACTTTATTCTAAACACAATAAGGTTCATGTTCAATTGGGAAGCTTTGAAAGTTTCGGGTAGGTTGATGTGCTAGCGTCTGTTCATATACTACTCAAGTGGAGTTTCCGTAAATTACATTTACCAGTAGCAAAATAATAAAATTTGAGCCTGTGTATTTAATTCTACCCAGCTGATTTACAATAGACGAATTTTACCTCTGTTTTTCCTTTCATAACTGTAGAAGCATGAAAAAGGATTTGTTTGCTTTGAAATTAAAACGCCTTTGAGTTTTTCACTTGTAGCTCAAGGCTGTTGAGTTGTTATGCTATGATGGTCTTGAAGCCTTTCGTTCTTTACCTACTTCATTGGGTAAGTACAAGCACATTAAAAAAAAATACTGATAGGTATAAATTTTATATTTTTATGAAATTAATTTAGTTTAGTTTAGCACTAGAAAGCTGAAATTTGGTACCAATATGTGTATCAATCACGCCGACAAAGTGGTAAAATAAAAATTGGAAAAAAATGCTTTATTAGGGTAGCCCCCCTATATCTACTCATTTGTGGTCAATGGCCGACACAACAGTAAGACAATAGACAAAAATCTCCTCCTCCTCTCTCCTGGAGATCTATCGGCAGATGGGGGGATGTAAAGTGGGAAGTGTTTTTTTTTTAATTTTAGCATATGGCGCTCTGTAGTTTCTGCCTACCCTTATGGGAAAAAGGCGTGAGTTTATGTATGTATGTATGTATGTATGTATGTATGTATGTATGTATGTATGTATGTAATTTAGTTTCATTTCCTCTTGCTGAGCAAGAGGTCTGAGTACAGGATTGCGTAAAGTGTTTCTTGATGTGTCCTTCTAGGATTTTACAGTACAAGCCTAGCACGCACGGTTGATGGCTTGCTCGGCCATTATTGCGTGGTGCATAAACATAACAAGCGACATATGGGAAACTAGCAGACGCCCACAGTTGCACCCGCGTAGGTCCCGTTTCCGTGGGAATACAGGGACAAAAAGTAGCTTATGTGTTAATCTAGGGTCGCGGCTAACTCCATACCAAATATTTTTAAAATCCATTCAGTAGTTTTTACGTGAAAGAGTAAAAACATCCTCACAAACTTTCGCGTTTATAATATTAAGTAGGACCTCTGATAATTCAGCTAAAGAAGTACACGCGTGATTTTAATGCACTTTAGTTTTGTCCCAAGTAAGTTTTTTTATACACACCAGTCTTGAATAATAACACAAAAACATTGTACATTTCTTCATAGCGTCTACCTACCTATGTATCTTAAATTCATTCTCACTGTCTATTAAGATAAAATACGAAGCTTTCCACCTACCAAAGATTATCATCGTATTTGCTAGCATTTTTTCACGTCCGCAGACAATCCAGTTCACATGGAGCTTATCACGTATAGTACGCGGTTTTTGCAGTCTCCATGTTTAATGGCGTGGAAACTGTGATAAATTACGCCTTAATGCCCTTTTTCTCTAGAGCGGGCCTATCGCTAAGTGGACCTTGTTTTATTGTCGGTAATGCATGCGTGCTTTAAGTTTTTTTAAAAATGTTTGAAGAGGAGCTTTGAAAATTTAATATGCGGAAGATTATCTTTAATGTGTGATGAACACGTTTTTAGGTGGTGCGGTTCAGTTAGTATGTGGATAAGTTTAGAATGGTGAGTAGTAAGCGGATTTTGACTTCTGACGTGCCTGTTGGTCTAGTACCTAGTTAGCGCCCCTGACTGCTATGCCGGAGGTCATGGATTCGATTCCCACCCAGGACAAAATTAATGTTTGTGTGATGAGCTCGATCATTTGTTCTGTGTCCGGGTGTAATTTATCTATAATATGATATGTATTTTGAATATACAAGTATGATTATCAGCTGTTTAGTACCAACAACACAAGTTCTGCGTAGCCTGGGACTAGATGGCGTTGTGCGAAAGTTGTAGAATAATTATTTATATTTATTTATTTTGACGTTTAGAGTTTGGACATACATTTTTCCATATTCTACACTAAAGTAAGTCGTATGAATATCCGGATACAGCTTCAAAATATAGACCCTTTTTACCCAAAGTAATGAGATTTCCCCCTTCACATATTATGTATGTACATTGACAACACTCAATGCCTGCATCAGCAGAGGGGACTTAATGTTGCCAATTTTTCAGAATTTTAACAACGAATAGCAGTACATTTTTTAACAGAATGAACACTTCGTTATGTTCATAACAGTAACATGTATATTCATAAAAGCGAACATAATGTAAAATTAAGGCCATTATGAAGTTTACACCAGCGTGTCGCACCGGAAGAAATCTATAGTTCCATTACATCGGATTTATGACACAGGCACACCGGCATAACAGGAACCTTTTACCAAGGCGCGGTATTCGTTGCGTACTTTCCATAAACATCAATATTCAAATACGTGGTTTCTAAAAACTCATATGGTCCAGGTTTTTATGACGGGATATTTTTCATCGCCTGAATATTAAAGTGGAAATCCCGCGCGGATCGTAGCTCCAATTGAGCCATATTTTCACAGGCCGACCTTTGAATATTCTATTGAGGTTGAAAGGCTTCTGACCGAACTGTTTGAGCAACAGCAAAGCAAACTTACAGTACGATGAACACGCGCCGACATTGCTTGAATCCGACATTACCTACAAAAAGTCGATACATAAGCTAATTTGTTCGACCAGAAAACGCTTTATTGTAGGAATTTGCTATTAGGGTTTCTACGATCATTTTTTTTCCTTTTCCGCTCAACTAGTTTCTAAAAGGCCCTTCACTGTTTCTCAGAGTCAGCCTATAATATATCTTTCCGAAAGATTTTCCGTTGAACCCGAATTTGCGTTGGTACCTATACATTAAAATTTTAAAACGTAAGCCACCAGAGCGAGCTTTAATTTATTGTCTCCTTTTGAAATATGATATAAGGGGTATGATTACTTTCATGAGTAATTTTGACGAGCATCATATATCCGTTATTATATCCGTTGAAGATTAAACTGTTGACGCGGAGTAGGTAATTTATTTCAATTAATTCAGCGACGTGACGCCCCGACAGATTCACTGAATCATTTTTCTCCTCGGCAAAGCGAAGACGTTGACAAATGAGCAAATTATTCGGTCACTTCACTACATGTCACTGCGTAAAAAGCAGCCCAGAAAAAAGGAGGTTGTATTTTCTGTTGTGTTTCGATTCTCCGCTTTTTTTTCGGACGTGGAAAAATTGTGTTTATTAACAGTCTCTTCGCTGTGCGGCCCTAGAGATATGGGGACTGAAACCGCTAATATTTCAGTCTGAAAAATCACAGTCGATTTACTGCAGTGAAACGTTATAGATAAAAATTGACCGTTCTCAGCGATTCTGCTTCTCTCCGATGCTATATTTCAAGGCGGGTCCACGATACTCGAAGCTTACGAAGATGTTAATTTTTAAACCCTCGTCTTATGTGAACGGTGAAAAAGTGTGCTGTGAGCGTGAAAATTGAGGCAAAAAAACTTTGTTATGCAGTTAACGTAGTTGTAGTTAAGTAGTCGGTAGTTACTAACGTATTTACTAGTAGGTACAGACGCCAGCACATCAACCTACTTTAATGTGTCAAATTTCTTTGATAGGTTTTCAACTTTATTCTTAACACAACAAAGTTCATGTTCAATTGGAAAAAAATTGACAGTTTGGGGTAAGTTGATGTGCTGGCGTCTGTACCTAGTATAGAACAATGTTGAGATAAGTACATTGTTAAGTATTCAATTTGATTACTTGGAAAACATCACTTGACTGGTCTGTTGATCTAGCGGCTAGTGGCCCTGACTGCTATGCCGGAGGGTTTGATTTTACCCAAAGCAAATGTTTGAATGTTGAGCACGATCATTTTTGTTCTGTGTCTGGGTGTAATTTGTATATAATTAGTATGTATTTAGAATAAATAACTAAAGTATAGTCCAGACTTAGTTGTCTAGTACTCGTAGCACAAGCTCTGTTTAGTTTGGGATTAAATAGCGTTCTGTAAAAGTTGTATAATATTAATATTATCAAAATCTGTTAACAAATCTTTTCTTCGACTCTCTGTGTTATCCCATAAAAATTGAGTCAGTCTAAAGTTTCTGTAGAAACATAATAAAAAAATCCAAGGCACAAAGAACAGATATTGCACGTAGTTATTATGATAAATAATGGTCTTTAGGTAAAACAGCAATATTGAAAGTAATAATGAGCTCAGTGGACGGGCGAGTAATGAAAACAGATGAGGTTAGGGGAAGAAAATTTTCCAAACAAATGAAATTACGCACCCAGCAGAAGTCGTGCTTATCTGTCTGCCGGACTTTTATGTTTTATGATAGACAATTATGGTTTTTGTTTATAACGCGTTTAAGTTTATAATTCCGTACTCTACATATAATTTAGGTGTAGCTGTTGGTTTTATGCATATCATTGTGTTTATGTTTAACTACAATATTGAGGGAATTGGCTACTTTTTAAACTAACAGTTTTAGCTAGTTTCTGCCCGCAACTTTGTCTGTGGTGAACGTATCTTGTGGGACGTGGGTGGCACTTTAATAATGCTTTGTATCGTTAGCGTTCATACAACTAATCATACACGCACGCCGGTTGCAAATATTGCGCACCCAACCTTCGATAATAATAATCTAAACGAATAATAATGAAGAAAAAAAAATGGAAATAATAAATACACAATGAAGATTAATAAGTAGTTACTAGGTAGTAGTTTTTTTAAACTTTATTACAAACAATTCTGTTTAGTGTTCAATGAAAAAAAAAGAACAGTTTAGGGTACCTTGATATACTGGCGTCTGTACATTTATCTGTCAATGTTTTCAAAATACACGCACGCAATTCATAACGCTGTCTTTCATAGTCGATGTATTTAATAAATCTACAACGGGCAATATTAAAGTGTACAATATAGGGGTAGCTGTACAGACAAGGTTATAACTTTTATTACGACAAAGCCAGGAGACAGGAACAAGGCGGATACTGTCTCATAGCTCTTAAAAGGGTGCGTTTGAAAATTTTCTAAGATACGGATAATGATGGGGGGCGGGAAAACTCAATTTAAGGCCTGTTCTAAGGATTTAAGGTCAAGCTTTTATTGTTAAATACCAGTGTTCCTTTTATTTGCTGAATCTTACAAAGCCAGTGTAATTAAACTAAGTTTGTTATTGGTTTTTTGGGCCTCTTTTTAAAGTTTCTTTTTTCTATTCAGTGGTCTGTTTTATCGTTAAAAGTTCGGTTCTAGTGGAAAGTAAAAAAAACTTGTTGATTAATTACAAGCTTTATAATATAACGTCGTGTCTATATTATCCGAAGGGTTATGCAGGTTTTACCTATAATGCTCCCACATTTTGCTAGTTACGTTTAAGTACCAACACAGTACAGTACAGTACAACCAGTACAGGTATTGCGAACAACCGAGCACGAATGCAGACTTGGAAACTGAAAAGTTTACTCAACCAAGGAATTACAAGTACCCAGAACCCCATGTTGTTACAGGCTTTGTCTCGATTTAAAAATAGAACAAATCTTATGGTATAAACCAACGAAGCTTTAAAAATCAACGATTGATTGCCTGGTTCGATGTTTAATATTTAATTGTATTACATTTTTCTTATTTAGTATTCAGTAAAACACACACTACAAAAAATATCTACGTCTACCTTTATTTAACGGTTCATGACATACAGTCTGTAATAGGCAAATAGATGGACAGACAGTGAAGGCTAAGTAATGGGGTTCTCTTGACTGAAACCCTAACAAAGAAAAAAAAGGGAACTCTAAAAAGACACGTGTTTATAGTGTTAATTTTCGCAAATACTTTTCTTCTATTTGCATCTCTGTTTTTTTTTTTACAAGAGAAACATAACATTTACGTCAGTGATTTAGTGGCACAATCTGAACCGTAAATATGAATCTCATAATTCGCAATTTGCAAAGTTACGAGCCTTGAAAGTCATTTGCAATTTCTTCTCGTAACTTTTTAAACCAATAAAAATTATTATGAATAAAGATTTAACATTCCTCCACTGATTACGGATTTAAAGAAACACAGTGTTTATTTATATAGATCGTTTTATGGGCAGAATTGGAATTGTTTTAAATGAAAATAAAGTCAAGATAAAGCCAGCCTGATTAGTTTATCTCGATTGTATGTGAAATCAAAATTAAAAGTCTTTATTTAAACTAGGCGGAGAATCAGCTTTTTGATAAACACACACATGAAAAAAATACAAAACACAGTGCCCCAAAACGCCCACCTTTCTCGGAGTATTCCCGTTTGAGCACCTATTTATTGAGCACCTATGCATTAAACTATGGGAAATGGGAATACCTTTGGTGCGAAATGCATAGGTGCTCAAAAAATAGGTGCTCAAACGGGAATACTCCCCTTTCTCCACTTCCTAGTGTTTTTGCTGGCCAGAAGAAGTTGCGGAACAAACTCCCCAGCAACAGATCTGTCTGATTCGTTTGAAGAACTTTATTCTGTACAATGAAATGCTCAATAAATAGCATTCTACAGGGTGTCTCATTCAAATCGGTCAGTATAGGAAAGTCTGAAACTATAAGACATACGAAGATCTGTTCTGAGGAACCATGTCATCGATTTTCATAACAAGAAAAACTGCATTCATACATGTTAAAAAACATCTGTACTCCGTTTGGGAATCGAACCCGGTTATTTTGGAAAAAAAACCTACTTACACTATTTCTATTTAGATATCGATTGTGTAGGTCTTAAGCAGTAAATGTCTGTATGAAGCATGATGTCTAAAATGAATAAAATGCATTGTTTCCACATACTTTAATTTATTTTAGTAGGTACTTGAAGTGACCACGGCCTTTTTCAAAAGTATGAATGCAGTTTTTCTTGTTATTAAAATCGATGACATGGTTCCTCAGAACAGATCTTTATATGTCTTATAGTTTCAGACTTTCCCATACTGACCGATTTGAATGAGACATCCTGTATAAATTATGTGTTGTTTGTGCTTTTGGCTAAAAATGGCTGCTCAGGTCGTTCAAAGGTGAAGTTACACTTGCCAAGGTCATTCCGTGTATGGGTGACCATTCATTAAATATCAAGACGTGCCTCGGAAAGCACGTTAAGCCATTGGTCTCGGACGCCATTTCTCGATCCTTGACAATCGTTACGAGTTGTCAAAAGTCTGACAACCAGCATAACCAAGGGGTATCGAGTTACTCCATCATTTGCTTTTGAACATAAAATAGGCAGTCTCTCCAAAACACTGGTATTCAGCTGCATCCTGTTAGGCTAGAAGCCGACTCCAACAAAGTTGAGAAGCAGATAGGTTGGCCGACAGCTAAGGATGTAAAGAAAGAAAGAAAATACATTTATTTCCAACAGCTGGATACACGCACAGTAAAAACACATAATAACAAAAAAAGAGACACTTAAATGGCATGTCTCACGGCTGCACCAAAAGATTCATTTCAGCGATAATGCCAGACAGATGCTGAGATGCTGCCTGACGCTGTCAAATAAACCTTTGGGGACAAGGTGACAAATGAGTAACATTTATACTTAATTAATAAATAATATTTTACGTAAATAAATAGAATGTAGCAATGAATGTGAATGTATTGTTGTAAATCTGTGATTTACTGTCATTTTGGTTTATTATTAGCGATTGTTTAATTACAGTCGTTTCTGGTTTAGATCCCAGGTAATGATAATAGGCTTGTTTCCAATTATTTGGGTCTTTGACTTAAATAGTGAAATTATGCTGTAGGTATCTACTGTTAGTGCTGGAGTTGTTTTGTACTCACAAATTTTGTGTTCATTCAAATATCAGGGGTGAATTAATATAGTTCTACTTAAATAAAGTACGAAGGAAAAACTCATACAGACAAACTACCAGCCATTTTAAATAAAAACCGCCATGAATAATATGAATAAGTATGTGTTGGTGCGACATTAATCACTTTAATTAGTCTGCGGTCGTGACCAGACATTATACAATACAGAGGGATAAAATACTGCTATTATATTAATTATGTCCTATACATGCATACACAGGCATTGGAAGTTAATAACGAGTATCGAATTTAAGTAATTTTGCAGTAATTTAATTGCTAATACTTTAACAGGTAACTAGGGAAGTTGCAAATGCTGAAATAAACTATAATCTTTTAAGCAATGATAGCCTAGTGGTGTGACTGGCGGATTGCCAATTCATAGGTCTCGAGATCGAACCCAAGGCACGCACCTCTCACTTCTCAGATTCATGTGCGTATTGTATAATAATATTCACTTGCTGCAAAAACGGTGAAGAAAACATCGTGAAACTCTCGACGGTATGTGAAGTATGTGAAGCCAATTCAGATATCCATGGGTGGCACAAAAATATTGATAAGTACCAATTCAGTCTCTAACCACACCAAAATAAGAAGACCATGATTATAGTTAAAACGAGATGTTTAAATTAAACTATTTGTTTATACAATGTGTATTTACGATTTTTAATTCATTAAACCCCAAGAGGAAACCGGTGTCCACGCTGTCATTGTGTCTATATTTGACACGATTGAAAGGTTAAGAGCAAGTTCCTGTTACCTTCTTCTTCCACTATTATCTTAAGCTTCTGTCTATCTGAGTTCCGCAACCCAGTAACTAGGTAACATGAAAACTGACATTCAGACTTTTGATTCATTGTAATGACTGTCAAAGCGGCAATTTGTATTTGAAAAAAAAAAAAAAATTTTTACTGTTTTTACCAGGTTGAAATTGTCACGTCTCGATGTATGTATGTATTATGAATAGTTACCTTCCCAGCAAAAGCAGTAAGAAACGGCGATGTTTAGTGGACCGTCTTGTATAGTTTTAACCAAAAAAGTAATGATTCAAAGCCTAATTTCAATAAATTAATTTTGATTGGTTGTTTGCTTCACCAATCAACGAACTGACCAAGTGATCTAGGTACCCGTGCGGCTATTAATATTTACGCTAAAAGCTCATTGAACTGTTTTAAGCTCTATTAGTATTTGTTAACGTTTCAATTTAATATTAAACAATTTCAATAAAGGAGCTTAAGAGGTTAACACTTTCTACGTAATTAATACTACTGAGCTTTTTAATACAATTGTTCGCTCATAAGCATTATTATAATTAACTTTTTCGCAACCTATTCGAAACACGCTAGTGTAAAAACAACCGTATCGGTAAACTTTGACGTTCACTGACCTGTTATATCCGCGTGATGTCATTCACCGTGACAGCCACGTATGTCACGCTGCGAGCGCCAACGCTTTATTACCTACTGCATGTTAGTTGTTGAAGAGAATTTTCAACACCCTTTTAATTAATGAACCTATGTGTTTGTTTATCTTAAATTTCCGTTCCCTTTGAAGAACTTTAGTAGCAGCCTCAGCAAATGTGTTAAGCGTAATAGCACTAATTATTAAAATTAAAGTGATTCTACATCATTCTTGCCTTGGTTTATCTTACATAAACGACAGTGTAATTATCTTCAGGATCAGGTAGCCAACAAGGAGCAAAGCCATAATAACTCCTTTTTACTGGTTGTTTTGGTTTTACTATACTTGTCACGCTACGAGCATCATAAAACAAATTTAAGCATGTTTGAAATTATAAATACGAGTATTCCGAGATATTTAAATAGATACCGATACAATCACATTCAAAATGATATTTGTTGTCGATACAAATCAATAACGATAATGGTCCACTTTGTAAGGTGAAACAGCGTCATAATATCCGTG
Organism: Euplexia lucipara; assembly: GCA_921972225.1. Lineage (NCBI taxonomy): Eukaryota > Metazoa > Arthropoda > Insecta > Lepidoptera > Noctuidae > Euplexia > Euplexia lucipara. Next base: position 13,857,331 of record OV179152.1, on the reverse strand, counting down.
TAATTTCAGTGTTCATAACAATCATGAATGTCACGCTCCTAGCGTTGGCGGTTTATTACACACAAAACCTTTTTGAAAACGTTCACGCTTTTGCATTTGACACTATACTCTTAACAACGTTGTACAAATAGACTTGTTTAATAGAAACTGCGTTTTATACATAAAAGAGGTATTACAAAACTGTAAAGAATGAGTGTGTGGTCACATTTGACTGCAGTTTTATACCTACAATTGTTTTGATTATAACTACTACTCTGTAAAACCCTCGGGCTTTGTTAAAGCTCTCTGCCAATCTAACCTCAAAAGTCTGATTACCACTCTTACCAAGTAGTATTGTGTAACCCAGTCACTGAATTGTGGAGGTCATAAGCAATGCTCCATAAAAATATTGTGGTTTTTCAGATGACTTTTTTTCTGTGGTAGAACTGGAAACTAAACCAAATCACATACTATTCTAAAACATCCAAACTTTTCGTTTTACGTGTTAATATAATTATAAAAATGTAGATGTCCTACTTTTTAACCGACTTCAAAAAAAGGAGGAGGTTCTATGTTCGTATGTATGTATTTTTTTTTTTTATGTATGTTACCTAATTTCTCCGCCATTTGTGGACCGATTCTTGAAATTCTTTTTTTGTTTGAAAGAGTAGACTCCTGAGGTGGTCCCATTTTAATTTGGTGAAGATCTGGTGCTGATCTTCGGAGATATACAACGGAACTCTTCAAAAATAGACGGCAAATCTATCGGGATTGCTGGAATTGCTTGGATGTTTATTGTTTATACAACATCATGACGTATCATATAGCCTGTATGCTCAGAGGGGTAGGCAGATGTGTTCAATATACCTTGATTTCGACAGTTAGGTATGTTAAGTTTCATTTATTAGGGTTAGGTGGATAACCCTATTATATTGACATGTATTGTTAACAATTAACAATATAAAATGAATTAATAGCAAATGTTTGTATGGGAACAACTAAAAATGGAAAAATAAAAAACTTTTTTACTAAAAATAAAACCGACTTCAAAAATAACACTAAACGATGTAAAATAACTCTTAATTCGGAAGTCGGTGGCCCATCAAGAATAAGACAAAAGTACCAAAGCCACAGACTTCCTAATTAAGAGTTATTTTACACCGTTTAGTGTTATTTTTGAAGTCGGTTTTATTTTTTGTAAACAAGTTTTTTTTTGACGTGTAATCAGAAAAAGACAAGACGCAGGACCATGCATTTATCAGTGTTGAATATCGTCGAGTCACTGTTACTCGAGCGTCACGTTTTACGCGTGACAGTGCTTAATTAGTACAGCGAAAAATAAAATCCAACCCAAAACTTTACGTTTGAATAGTTAATTCATACAAGGAAACATTTTCATGATATTTTACGCTTGTCGCGCTTACAGCAAAATACTTTTTAGTTACGTCTGTATTTTACTTTAGTGTGAATTGCTTGCTTACTGTTCAACAGCCAATAATTATTTCTCATGTACCTACACGTCATGTTTATGTTTCTAGAAGAGTCAGGAACCTAGTGGTGTTCTTAAATTACTTTAACATTTTGCCAGACTTCGGTTTGCTACTGAGCAAATCCAGTAGAAAAAACTCAAAAACACTTTGCCTAACTAAACAAGGATACAATTTAAAAACAAAAACTTTTTGTTATACACAATTTTAGATTCAGTCACATTCCACCTTCTTTTTTTACATACAAGGTTCAAGAAAAGAGCTTCTCCACTAACAAAAGGCAACAGCACTTAGTTCCTTAGTTCAAATGATCCTACTTTACTCACAATTTGCTCTTTTAAGCCAATTTGTCACGGAATTCATCACGACTTTTCCGTCACCGACCGACTAAGGCAATTTGCTTCAATGAGCTTCAAGTTCTGCCCGTCTCCTCTTACTTTGAAACTAGAAATTGTTCTTGATGGTTGATATTTACAGAAAGAAAAAAATCAATGAGCCCTGCACTGGTAGCATGATTACTGTAGAAACAGGTTTGGTCGACAGAATAATCTACAAAGTGATAAATAGTATTTAGTAACTAGGGGGTGCAGTATTTATCAAAAACTAACTTATGTGACCGTCATATATGACCGATCACATGATCCAATCATGTCAATCAATTATGGTAACATTACGCTCATTGTAACGTTACGATCGCAGCAAAGGCGCCGCGCGCGTTTTATGACGTTGTCACGTTAAAATATCGTCCGTAAACAGACTTTACAGACAACCAATTGTTTTTTAAAGACAATTAGCATTGTACAAAGTAAGCAATTAATTGTAAAATGTTTTTCACAAAACACATGAAGAAAATAATAATATAGCACTGACCTGACGTTTAAAATTGATGAAGGAACATGAGTAAGACCTAAAATAATACAATTTAGAAGTTAATTGATTTGTCGCCAACCAAATGACAAATGGATCGTTGCTTTCTGCCTCCAAAACTTTATTTCACTTGGTTTTTTAGGTCACAAGCTGCCAATAAGTTTGTATAGACCGTTCACAAGTTGGCCTAGTTCCATAATGTTGGAATTTGTATTGAAAATACTGGTTTAATAATATATCAGTCTGTTATTGACCCCATGCAGGGCAAAGGCCTCTTCTTATATAAAGAAGGAGCAAGCATTAATCATCGTACTTGCTCAAGTTAGTTGGCTGTTAGAAACCTATACTAATTACTCATACATATGTGAAACTCACCTCGCTTTGTATACCTTCATCGATGACATTGAGGTCTGATTGATAAACTTAGTACGTAGATTTGAATTGAAAGGACATAATATCGGTACCGTCTTGACTAGATTTAAACCATCAACCATGCTGAGCGATATCATGTTAGGTTTAATCACTTTATTGTTTTCTATAAATATCGTGGCATCGTGCTGAGATAGGGGCCTTTTTGGCCTCGCACAGGTCTTTTTAACCGACTTCAAAAAAGGAGGAGGTTCTCAATTCGGTTGTATTTTTTTTTTTTTTTTTTAGGGTTTGTTACCTCAGTACTCCGTCATTTATGGACCGATTTTCAAAATTCTTTTTTTGTTTGATAGGGTATACTAACAGATTGGTCCCATTTGTATCAAAACTCATACCTGATGAGGGATCTTCGAGGAATTGAGGAAAATCCTCAAAAAATATAGGCACACATGCACCGATTTCAACATTTTTAGTAACAAATCAAGCATTTTCATTTAGAAAGTATCATTTGGTGAAGAAAAACTGATGAAGAAGACAGGCAACGGAACTCTTCAACGCATAACAGCAAATTATTCGCGATTGCTATAGTCAGATGTCCATGCTGAGCTTTTGTATTTCCACAACATAACATTACGCCATTCTATTTTAAAAGGGGCCGGCAGAGATGTACAGATTAATATTTAGAGATAGAAATTCTTTAACAATTGTTATCCAATTTCAATGATTCTTTCAAGTTTTGAAAGACTTTCTTTACATACAAAGAAACTAAAAATTACAAAATAAAAACTTTTTTACAAAAAAAACAACCGACTTCTTAAAAAAAAACTAACAGGTGAAAAATAACTCCAGTTTCGGAAGTCGGTGGCCAATAACGATCAAAACAAAACCACCAAAGCCACAGACTTCCGAAACTGGAGTTATTTTGCACCTGTTAGTTTTTTTTTAAGAAGTCGGTTGTTTTTTTTTTGTTATTCAATATGTTAGATTTAGTTTTAGTTTTAAACTGGTAAATTCCTGTGTGTGTCCCAAATAAATATGTTTTCTTGCTTTATTTTCTTTCTTTTACTTAATAATTAAAACCAATATAATAAAAAGAAAGTCAGTCTTTAATAACCATTATACAGCACAACTATACCTAAAATCATAAGTTTCCTGTTGACAATATTACTATGCCCTATATCTACAACTGTGGGTAATTCTGTCCTTATTTGTTATGGTTATGACTGGTTACACGCCCCACTAACATATCTCACGCTGATAATATATCGCTACAGGGTATAATTTATATGTGTGTACTACATTATAGTACACGTGTACAATTACTGTACACAAATACATGAAACTGAAAGTGTTGGCATACCTCGAGTATACCAGGTAACATAATATAATATATGAAACTTTACGAATATATTAACGAAACAGAAAACTATCGAAACAAAAACTTGGCTTTATTAGAGATTCACCATACAAGAAACACAAAAGAACAAATATCAGAACATAATATATATATTAACAGTATTTTTTTTGTGCTTATCTGTTGTTATTTTATGTCTAAGCAGCTCCTTAGTAGGAGATAATATAGCTAATTCTTCACCATCTGTCACGATGGTTTTGAATATCATGGCGTTTCAGTCATGCCAACATGGTAGTCAGATCAATGGTATTATAAGTAAAAGGGTTTAGATAGGTTATACTCAGCAAGTGCCACGTTAAAATGTGGTGGCTAAACTACACCTTAGTATGGCGTCGCGCCCCAACGGACGCGTGCGTGCGTTAGTGTACCGTTTTTGAAGATCGAATGTTCTTTAAGTAACCTATCTACCTTTTTACTTATAATATCATTGTGCCAGATCATTTGGATGATTTTATAGCTACGTTTTGTGTTTCTTTCCCGTTAATTCATCCTTCATAATACTTTTTTTTCGGAGCTTCATGGATTTATGTGTTTGTTATAAAGATAGTATAGATGACACACCCTTAGTGATGTTCATTTGTTTTGTATTAATAGTAATGTTTTAAATGACTAAAGAAGGGACTACAAGTTATAAAGTTAACAGTTCAGAAACGCTTGTGCATGCATTACGTTGTGGGTTGCAGTTTGATGTAGGTAATAGCAAAGCAAGTTTTCAATTCATAAGTACTATTTAAGTTTGTCAACATACTGAAACTGAATCACTGACATCAACCAATATCAAGAGAACATGTCGATATTTTTTTTAAATGTGAATTTATGTTAGAAGTCAACCCGCCATGAGCAAGCATGGTGATTATTGTTCGCTCCTTCTTTATGTTAGAATAGAATAGAATAGAATAGAATACTCTTTATTGTACACCATAAAAAAATAATGTACGCTAGCTGCTTAGCTTATGAGCTAGTAGACGAGGAACACTGTGTCTAGACGTGAACGGCTTGAACCGAATGCCAGCATGCTAACCCTACCTTCCGGGTTCCAGGATCACTGCTTGGGTTATCAACGTCTCGCCGTGTTGCCACGAGACCGTACAGTTACCGCCTACCCTCTGTGCTGGGAAAGAAGGGTCTAGTGGGACGCAGCGACTGGCAGCTCCACTTCATCAGCTGCGGCGGTCTAACACCGGGACTGACGTCAGGCCAGTGTCCTCAACCTTTCTTTGTTATATGCCGGAAGTGGAGGAAACAAGATTCGTACCTAAGTAAATTCCTTCTGTTAATAACTTCTTTTAATTCTTCTACCTGCTGACTCCTAAGGGTTACAGTGGCCATGCCATGTTATGTGAGAAGAGATCTTTGCTTTGCAATGCAAATGGATAGTAACAAGCTGATATTTTTATAAGATGTAGGAGACGTGGCGTGTTTTTTTTGTTTACCTAATGTCTAAAACACTATTACCGAGTCAAGCTTTCGTTTTCAATAACCAACCACCAAACCAAGTAAAACATTATACCAGCTTATCTCTGTGTTTGTAGGTATTTTAATTATGTAACTTATTGAAGGTATTGTTTCGCGAATATCTAGGTTTAAGCCCGCGAACAGTCTGTCTGGGTGTTAGGCAAATCCGGCGAGGATCTGTCTAATCTCCATTTAGACAATAGAAGTGCTGGAACATCCAAGTTATAACTTCTTTGTTAATCCACCACTAACTTGTGTATAAATGGATCCCGGTTTGCGGCTAACTCAGACCTCTGACTGTTCATAGTCGCGTTGGCGAACATAATTTAGTTTACTCAATCTGGCGGTTTCGTGAACAATTTATTCGTACACTGAATCAGTTTAAACTTTTGCTAAATTTTGTTTCATCTAATTTTATTCATTCAATTTAAATTTTCATTCAAAACATAGGTATAACTTTGTAGCTTACACACTTAAAATGATGACAAACTAACATAACATAACATTACGCTTGTAACCCCCGAAGGGTAAGGCAGAGGTGTACCTACCACATATTATTTCACCTGTCATGTTCCTAAGTCCCATGTTATAACATGATTAGAAATTGAACAATGAAATTGCAGATGCAAAAACGAAATAACACTTTTCTCGACACGGGAATCGAAACCAGAACCTCATTCTTGGCGGACGCGTTGTTAAAATTGCTCTTCTATTAAAGAAGACCTGTGTTAGTTATTATGAAAGGTATTAATGTTCTAAAGATCTTTTAGTTGTATGCACTTTACTACTACAAAGAATTAATTAATATACCCTGAACATCTATCAAAGGAAAAACTTCTATACAATAGCTACGAACCTTTTTATATTGGATCAAACACAGCCCTACTCAATACCACTTAATTATTCTTCAATCAACTGACTAACGAGAAAAAAAGCCCACCCCACTCTCCTTTTATATAAAAGAAAGCCCTGTCCACTATAATTACGACAAGGGAGTTCTCAAATGCATCGTTACATCATACACAACACAATGTACCCCAGTTATTATTTCGGCGTCGGGCCGTCGTGGTCAGCTGTAAATATATCGTGGGGGTACATTCGACCGCATCCGTGCACATGAATATTTCATGAGCAGCCCTGATCACCGACGCGACATACCGGTGACAGACTTTGTACTTAATTCGGGGACCGCTCAATCTTATGACGTCACTCGCTGTAGCGTTCTTTTGTTTTTGTGTTTTCCACGATGGAATGTCTGCTCCAGTTCTTAGAGGAAATGGACTGAGGAAACGTATAAAAGGATAATGTTTTCCGTGTTCACAAGAGTGATGTTAAAAAATACAACTCATCAATAACTCTATAGGTGAATATTAAAATTATTCATTTTTAGAATTTTAGTGCCTAAAACGGTAAACATGTTATTAAATTTTGAAGAAGCAGCAGGCCTAGCCAAATTACAAATTCTATTATACTATAGTAATCGATAAGGCGACATTAGAAAGAAAATGGCGTATAAAGAATCAGCTGTTTGTCAAGTGTCAAGTGTTAACAAGTAGAATTTGTAGTATGGCTGAAAATGAAATACACTTGACAATATTGACAAACAGCTGATTCCATATACGCCATTTTCTTTCTATAATAGAAATAGATTAGAAATTGAATTTGTAATTTGGCTAGGCCTGTGGTTCCTTCCTTTGTTTTGTTTTGAACGTTTCTATTCATCAGGCATAAAGAAAATAAAACGTTAGGCTAATTAACTTCCTTCACTCAAATGTATTGTAAGTATACAGCTCAAAGACATCAAAGCGTGAATCACAAAAGCAAATCCGCGTTTGAATCACAATTACCAAGTTTTGTATTAATTTTGCCATAAAATTTTCCGTTATAATTTCAAACTAATCAATGCGGAATAGAACGTAGTCGCTAGGGAGACCATACATCTGCGTGTTATGGGGACGAATCTCATTTCACAACCCTCGCGGGGGTAGCAACGCGAACATTGCCCTCTCGAAGCGAAACATTGCAACACAGCCAGACCTGTCATAGCATTTTTGTTGTGCTTTTAGCTGACTAAAATGACGTGTATACTAAATGGGTGGATTGGGAATAGAAAAAGTAAGCACTTCGCTGTGTGTAATACGTTAATACTGTAGCAGTTTCAAATATAACCTAATAGTACTAAGTGCTTTTAAAAAAGTTTTGTTATTTTATTTCATTGAGTTATTTCCCTTGTGAATGGAAGTTTATAGTAACATTAGTAGTTATAAAATATTTATTTGGATTAAAGTTTAATCGATTTAAATTTTTATAGGCTACGGTTTTAGAACGTGACCAATAAATTAATTGCTATCATAAAACCTTTTCAGATTCAGTGGTCAACCCTAGACAATAATAAAGACATTCTCTTTTTTAAAAATGTACATAAGGCCCAAAAGGTTGAATCAAAATCCAGGAGATGTAGACGTGTGAGTAATTGAACGGTTTATTTTGTCTATTTTTCTCATGACAGAGAAACTAAGAAAGAAATCACAAAATCTGTTTTGATTAAGCCTTATTAAAAAAAACATTTAGAATAATTATTTAGCTATTGTAGAATTAAGGTTTATTGCCTACAGTATAATAGTACCTACCTACATACACAAAACTATGATACTGAGAGCAAAATGTTTAAGCATCAGCAACATGCTCAAGGTTTCCAAGCGCAGCTGGTATTTAGCTTCAACCCTCGACTCAACTTTATTTTGATCTATTAAACTAAGCATCACAGATATTTTTCTTATATTAACCAATAAATGTTCGATTTTGATAAAACGTACATTAGGCAAAAATACAGACACTAAAAGAATAAAAAATTATTACAACCTCGCTATGTGAGTTAGGTTTTTAAAAAAATACAAGCAACGCAATAAAATTATTCATATCACAACACCTTTCCAGATTCAGTATTCTAATCCAGACAGCGAAACCAACATTCTCTCTCTCTCTCTAAAAAACTTAATTCAAAACTAATCAATGTTGCAAATGTAGACAGCCGCTAGAGAGTCTATACATCTGGTGGGTTCGCGAGCGAATCTCGTTTGGTGCCCCTCGGGGGACACGACGCGCCGACGAGCAACGTGCCGCGAATACAACCACCGATCCGTGAAACATTGCAATAATGCATCCGTATTGTACTGCGGAACTATGATATCGATATGAAAACTTTTATGCTGATCTGAAGAAGAATAAGCGGCTTATTGTGGTTCCGGTTCCCCGATAGCATTATGTGGAGTTTCTTTAGAATCAAATGTTTTCAAGCTTAGAAAGAAAATGATAAGTTTTGATCCTGTCTCTGACTTCCACAATGCAGTATTGTACAGCTGAGGAGATCTTAGGGAAAATAAACTACTTCCATTTTTCATTGCGTCAATATTTTATATGCTATCTTACATTTTTTGTTCGATGATAATATTTTCTTTGACGTAAGATTATGGTGGAGCTAGGCTTCGTTTATTGGTAATTTCTACATACCTACATAAACTGACGCCTTATCCCATGGAAGTAGGCATAAACTACGGAATGCCACCTGCTACGCTCATCAAATACATCTTTTGCTCTGTTTTCGTTCATAAATCTGGTCATATACGCACGCTGGTTGCGAGTACTATGCACCAGACCTTTCTTAAGCACTTCACCAATAAAATCAGGGTGTCATTCTAGGGCGTTACATCTGCCTGTTTTACTTGTCATTCACCTTTCATTCATTCTCTCAATGTGACCAAGCATACTCTTTTTAGTTCTTGTCACTACATCTAATTTCTACTTCAGAAAACTAATATATACATGAAGGCGCCCACTACGAGACACAGCTGCCTAGCTGGTATCCAATAAATGTCTAGTTATGTAGTTGACTACAGAACATAGCCGTTTATGTGACTGTTCATGGCTCAGCCAGCAGATAGTTACTATTCATTTCATTTAAATTTGGTCTGCCTCGTCTAGCAGTCACAAACAATATTGCTAAGCATAAGGTTATGGATTTGATCCTCGAGTCGAGAATAGTGTTATAAAATTTTCTCAAAACACTGGGAGACTTGCTTATTTAATGTTACTTTTGAAAGGTGCTGATTCTCAGTTTAATTGAAATATGGAATATTATGAATTTTGAATTGATTTCTTATATGGGATTTCTCAGTTTCAGTGCAGTATCCGGATTGGTTCCTGGTTGATTGCATTAGGCTTTACCCCTATCACTTGGGACTTAAACACTACTGCCGAAATGTGAATGTACTGAAGGTGCATCTCTATTTATGTCCTTCTTGTGCGTCCCGGCGTTCCCACTCACATGCCAGTTAGTCGCCTTTCATTCATCCTTTCAACGAGATCAAACCATCCAAGCATACCCTTTTCGATTTTTGTCACTACATCTAGTTTTAAACCACAACGTTGCTTAATTACATAATTCCTCAATCTATCATGCATTGTTACAACACACAACATTTCAATTTAGTTGATGTAAACCTGTAATTCATTACACAATAATGGTGTACTGCATAAAATTAATTCGGGTATACATAATGTAATTCAAAATTATGTTAGAAAACCGATGAGGAGTAAGATGACAGACAAGCAAAGACCACCGAAGATATCGTATGCCAGCACATCAAGTTATCCCAATGTGTCAAATTTTCCCAACTGAATATGAACCTTATTCTGTTTGACATAAACTTGAAAAACTATCAAAGAAATTTGACACACTGGGGGCGTGAATTGACGTGCTGGCGTCTGTATATTAGTAAGAATAATATGATTGACTTCAAAACCGAATGTACTTAATCCTGGATTGTCTGGTATAGGTACCACAAAGTAAACAATAACTTCAAAGTTAAAACTATACATCCATTATTCTATTTTGAAATTATATATTATAAATTGTCTTATATAGTAACCAAATAATTAACTATTTATGGAAAGGTCCTTTGAAATGTGCTACTTTATCGTTAGTAGTTCTGAAATTATAGAACTGTGACAGATCCACAGACGAAGTCACACCATAAGAGTACGTTTTTTACCATTTTGGTACGGATCCTTATTAATCATATATCGAAATGTTATGAGTACTATCTGTCATTCATCATTAGTCACTTACATTATTTGTACTGTTATATTATCTGTGACATTGCTACTTCTTCTAACAAAGGTTTTTAGTCTATTGCAAAATCGCAAAACGTGCAGTTTAATTTAGCAATCCTCAGACACGCAAAAAAACACGAAGTCAAGTCACCATCGTCTAAAGATGGTAAGGTACCGCATGCTCTAGAGATATCTTATTCACACGCTTTCAGAACTCTCGAATATCCCTTCTCAATAAAGTCCTTTCTACAGGAATATTCACACGACGACAAAGCTTTGTAAATAGACGAACAGAGAGATAAAATATCAAGAACCCGAGTCAATGTTTTGGCAACTGAATTTCTGACGGTAACTTAAAGGAAGTGGGGATTATTTTACACAAGCTCTAGACACACACTCCAAAATGCATTGTTCATAGACAGGTAAGCAACCTTATCTGCTCCGATATTTGATATCAGACAGTTATTACCGCTGAGTGGGTTTCGGTAAACAAAAGAACATTCCCCCGGATCACCCCCATCTTTAGCGATTCACTCCAAGGAACAAAGTGGAAATGGAAAAAACGACTTTTAAAAAAATGTGTACCTATAGGAGCATGCAGCTATCATTCCTGTTCTTGTTGAGACTTAACTAAGTGGAAACTATGGTGGTTTTGAAAGTACATTTTGCATGACTTTGACTCACTACTCGCTAACCACTTAGGTGAAACTTTTGTCAATTCTCGATTATGATAGTAAGAATGTAATTTTTTGTCAATCTGTAGCATCAGCAATTCCTGTATTTTTAAAAACGTTCAAATTATAATCTCAGACTCGACAGATATGTCAAAATTACGTCTAATTTCTATTTTCATTTTTTACAAGTGTTTGATATTAGATAAATATTCCACAAATAAATAAATATTTCATAACTTTTCACACAACGCCGTTTAGTACCAAGTTAAGCTTGAGAGCTTGTGTTATGGGTACTAAACAGCTGATAAACATACATTTTTTTGTTGGTAAGATGAAATAGCAAACAGATTTGAACGTTTGTAATTAACGGGAATTATTGGCCTTCTGATACTAAGTCTGCCGGTCGATTCAGTAAAAGTTACGTGAAGCTTGAGTGAAGTGAAATGTCTTTAATTGCATGGCATGACGGCGTAATTCGACTTCACTGCACTAACATTTCCACGGAGTGTTTTTGCAGAATGTGAGTAATTTGTTCTCTAAAAAATCAACTCGTTAAAATTGTAGGTGAATCGAAGACCAAGTAAGCTGTAACCATGTCACTAACTCTATGAATTGACAATAGGGTTTAAGCATGTATTTTTTTTACATTTTTAATTTACTGTTTACAACGTTTTAACATAGTAAAAAATATAAGCATATTCAAAAATTGCTGTAATGAAGCTTAAAAAAATATTTAAAATACAGAATAAATTTGAGCTGTTTAAACGCTGCCATTTTCGCGCGCCATTTCGATTACGTCATTTACTATGATCCCATTACTATTACTATGGGTGTTTTCGTTCTTCTAACCATTTCATCATGAAAAAAGCTCAAAAAGCAGAGTACCGGTATTGCTTGTACCCGAATGCAATAAACATTATCAGATTGTGCTTTTACAAAACCATTTTCAGTAATTTTTCTTATTTTTTTTTTATAACTTCACTATGAAGCTAAAATTAGACTTGAACATTAAATTAGTTCACAACACACACGGCAATAATTATGTTTTCCAATAAAAGTCCATTCCAATACTTAATGTCATACTTACACATTGTATGTTTTGTAGGCGTTGAGTTGTTGTCGTAGTATTTGACGTCAAGTTTCGTTATAACCAATGGTGATGCGTTTCGCAAATTTGAATTTCCCGCGCTTAATTCGCACTTTTATTTTTAATTTTAAATAATTAAGACGCTATTAAAAAGTAAAATAATGATTTAGTTCATATTTTCTGCCATTAAAGATTCGGAAAAAAAATATTCGAACCATATTTAAATTACATGCATATTCCCTATTCACTTCACCTTCCCTTTTGAATTTTACAAAATTAACAGCAACCAGCTGCTGCTGGTGAGAGTCACTGACTACCACCACACAAATTTTTACGGAGATTTTCTCCAGAATAGCAATTGAGCACTATCTTTGTCTATTGTGTTTGATTAATATTTTTAAGACTGCGTATCATCATTTCTGTATTTCAACAAAAGATACACATTAAACATTTATGTTCTTACGCAAATGGGTAGAATTTAATCAAAACTACAATTTACAGCAATCCCATCGACAATGTAACCGCTCGCCAAACATCAGATTGTAGAATTATGATCAGTTAAAACTGAATCATTATTGCATTCCGTTACCGCAACGTGATTGAGAGCATGTTGCCACGTCGATGATATTTACTGATACTTACGTGTGTGTAGTACCAGAGTATTTTTAATTTGTATTTTATTGTTATTGTTTTACTCTAATTTTTTTTTTTTGCTGTGCCCTACAGAGGCCATGGTTGTGCTTAGCTTTAAGCATTATTTTAAAATATTTTTTACATTAAGAATACAAATGAATAATATGAAAGTCTGTAACAAACAAAACGGATTATACTTTACTGCAACATGTAAGTGCTTAATGGACCCATGTCGTGGGTTCGTGGTAATGATAAGTACAATACAAATAAAATAATAAAGCTTAGCTGCACTACTTAAGGTAAATTCCTACGGCATTCAATTTAAATAGACTTAAATGTTAATAAAACAAATTAATGATTGTATTTTTTACCTTTGTCTAAACCTACATTTGAGGTCTAGAGTATCAATTAAAGATGTGTTTTTTTTTTACATTCACTGGCTTTTCATTTCACTTTAGATGGAGGCAGAATGACCAAGATCAGCTCTGTCTTCCATGTCAAGAAATATAACAGAATTTAACATATTTTAGTATCTAACTGATGATACAAATTAAGGTGGTATAAATACCAGGTTTTTATGTAGTGGTATCGATAATAACTAGTGAGTAAGGTACCTACAATTCATATTTAGCCGTCAATCGGACACAAAGAACTTAAGAAAGAGACATAAGTAGATGTGACAGAGACGTAACGCTATACAAATCAAAGTTATTAAAAACCTTGTAGGCAATCTTCTTTGGTCTAAATTGCCCAGTGATTGAATCCTCGCCTCTCATACATGAGGCTTGGGTTCAATGACATGAGTAAAGGCAAACATCATGAGGATACCTATACCTACTTCTATATTAATCATAATAAATCTCAAATTGTTAATCCACTTTGAGCAAACGTGCTGATTAAAGCTCAAGTCTATTTCTTTATGAGGTCTTTAACCTGCAGTGGGGTAGTTAGAACATGGTTTTGTTTATTATTAGTAGTCGTTTTATTACTATTCGCACGAAATTTAGCTTAGCAATAATCTTTTAGTCTCCAAAGAGTTGCACAGAGATGTACCAGTAGCGCAACCACTTTAATTTATACTAGAGAGCCTATTGCCCTGGTCAAGAACAATTCCAGTCTCCGTACTGCTTCTGCCAAATATTATGTGGAAAAATTCAATAACTCCTTGCCAGACCCGATGATTGTCCTTGATACCTCATGCTCAGCAGTAGCACATACAATGACATGACCATCGAGATGGGCCCAAAACAAAAAAAAAACTTGAGAGGTGTCAAGGGACACCCGGCGAAGTTTTTTTTATTATTTACTAGCTGCCCTGGCAAACTTCGTTGTGCCTTAGAGTAAATTTATTGCTCTTATCATTTTTTTTTACATGTCGTATTATTAAACGTATGTATATCTAATACATACCTACGTTTAATAGGACGGCAAAAAATAAATCCAAACCAATAATAACTACTACTACTTTTTATATAGCGAGTCTCTACTGTGATCTTATTTAAACATTTTGTGTTCGATAGAATTAAAATTAAAACATGTATATATATAACCTAACCTAACTGACCATACCTATCCTATAGCTAACCTAACTACCTAACCTAACTACCTTACTAAAATGCATTGATTTAAAAAATACTAAATTCATCATTTTAATCTTAACTATTGCCTCTATGTTACATACAATTTATACCTATAGTTTTGCCGGTCTACTTTAATTAAAGTCCTAACAGTAAAATAAGTTCTATTTGCAAAGAATTATTAAAGTTCGTCTCTGTCGTCATTGTTAATTACGTAAATTGATTTTTGAAATACTTATAAGACTTTTTTATCTATACATATAATAAGACTGTAAAAAAACTGTGTCTGTACATTGAATATATTTAAAAAATAATAATTGAGGGGGGTTGAGAAACAGTAATAGTAGTTTGTCTGTTTGTCTGTTTGTCTGTTTGTCTGTTTGTCTGTTTGTTTGCACACGCTAATCTTCGGAACTACTGGACGGATTTGAATGATTTTTTTTTGTTTTATAGATATTAAGTCTGGGCAACACATAGGCTATAATTTATCTTGGAAACTGGAACACCTGATGCAGAACTGCAACAGACCAGCTAAACTATAGGCGATACAAAAATGGTCACATAGCAAAAATTGTTCCACGTGATGAGCATTTTCTGCTGAGAGAATAAATTTGAAGATCCGGAACACCTGATGCAGAACCGCAACAGACCAGCTAAACTATAGGCGATACAAAAATGGTCCCATAGCAAAAATTGTTCCACGTGATGAGCATTTTCTGCTGAGAGAATAAATTTGAAGATCCGGAACACCTGATGCAGAACCGCAACAGACCAGCTAAACTATAGGAGATACAAAAATGGTCCCATAGCAAAAATTGTTCCACGTGATGAGCATTTTCTGCTGAGAGAATAAATTTGAAGATCCGGAACACCTGATGTGGAACTTCAAGAGCCCAGCTAGACTATAACATATATTGGAATGACGTCTTAGCAAGAGTTGTTCAGCCTTATGAGCACTCGCTGTTGACGTATAAAAATCGAAGATCTGGAACACCTGTTGTGGAACTCCAAGAGCCCAGCCACACCATAACTCAAATAGGAATGACGTCTTAGCAAAAGTTGTTCGGTCTGATAGGCATTTCCTGTTGACTTATAAAAATCGAAGATCAGAAACATTTGATATAGAAATTAAAACTATTACTAATTTCATTGCATAATTATAAAATAACATAAGTAGGAGGTACTACGCGGTGAAGGCGGGAACAGTTCAGGACTGATTTTCGATGACGATGGTATATCGTTGAAAATTAGACTCTACTGGCTAAAACTCCCATTTTTTTTATCGTATGCCTTCGGGCTTATGTTATTTGAGTGTTTAATTTCCTTTTCCATTTATCTTCGTTACACGGTAGCTTACCCGGTAACGCAGGGGAGCAGCCACTTAGATTTTAATTGATCAGGTATCATCACAATAAAACTATAACCATGCCTAGAAAGAGGTCAAATTTTTCCCAATGTTCCAAAGGTGCTAAATGATTAAAGACCATAAGATCCCAACAATCTACCGAAGAGCGTTAGGAGAGACTTGATGCTGTTCGAGAACATGAGGCTGCAACTCGCTCCGTGGAAACTTCTTGGGATCGCGAAGCACGCCTGCATTCTCGGCGTATTTACGCATCTACATCCAGGTCTCTAGAGACCAGTGAAGAATATGTGCGCGACTGACCGCTGATCGTGAACATCATGCACTGTCTCGCGAGTTGGAGACGTCCACGGAAAAAGCATGACGCTTGAGTTTTCAGCGTATATACGCATCGACTCTAGAGATAAGTGGGGGAAGGAGATGCGCGACTGACCGCTGATCGTGAACGTCACGCAACATATTATAGGCTATAATTTATTTTGGAAAATGGAACACCTAAAGTGAAAGAGATATAAAAATGGTGCCATTGCAAAAACTATTCCACGTGAAGAGTGTTTTCTGCTGTGAGACTAAATTTGAAGATCTGGAGCACCTGTAGGGGAACTCCAAAGCCCAGAGACAATATAACATATACATAATAGAAATGGCGTCTTAGCAAAAGTTGTTAAGTCTGATGGCATTTCCTGTTGACCAACAAAAATAAAAAATCTGGAACATCTTGAATCGTCTCGCGCATCCCATTGATTTCCCGTCCCCGGGCTTATAGAATTCGACATCAGATGTTTCAGATCTTCGATTTTGACGACCCCGTTGTCGCTGGCATAAGCAACAGGATCCGCGTACGAAGTCGCGGGCAGAAGCTAGTGCTACATAAAACCTCTTAGTTTAGTAACAAAATAAATTTCAGAACGTAGGTGCGTATTATTAATTGACAACCTTACCTTCTTGGGTTTAGCTTAAGACTTGTCAATTTCAAATTGTCACCTGATAATGAACTGGAAAGTTTGACTCTTGTCATGTCATCGAAGATGGCGCTGCGTTTGAAAAATGTTTGAGACAACCGATATTCTTGAAATTTATTTTTTCGAGGACTTTTCATGTTTTTTATTAATTATTATGCTATATGCTATTCCGGACAAAGACAAATCCAAAAAGACCAAAATCATTCACATTGATCCAGCCGTTCTTGAGTTATAAATGGTGTAACTATCACGACTTTCTTTTATATATATAGATCATGTACAAAAACCTGCATATACTCAACAAAAATAATCATCGCGACACCACACTGTTCAATGTGAAATAGAAAGACGAAACGAAAATAACCGGCTTGCTTTCAACGAGAGGGAGAGAGAGACAGCTATAGCAAAAAGTGTCGTTACAACTTTCGGTCTTAGTTCCATCTAGCCCCCTTTCGCAACGCGCGTTAAGGAACTTCGTTTCAAAAAAATTGGTACCGTCGATCATAGCTGTTAGTAGCTAGTGTTAGTTCCGGGTTGAAAATTTGGTGTCGGTCGGTCTGCGAGATTTGACTGCAAAAGCACGTACTTCCTTAAGAAAAGAAACCCCAGTATCGAAGGTTTATTGAATCAAAGAAAATAGTTTCTCTGCAGTGTGGAAAGCCATTAAAAGAAAGCTCAATTTGTCGAAGTGTAGATAGTGATCTTGAAAACCAATCTGTTCTAGCTTTATGTGATTTTAACGACTTTTATGTAGGTATAGTCTTTACAGTGGTTTCAAGTCTGGCTGATTGTATTTATCACGTAGTTCAGACGCCAGCACGTCAAGTTACCCCAATGTGTCAAATTTCTTTGACGGTTTTCCACTTTATGTCAAGCAGAATAAGGTTCATTTTCAATTGGGAAAATTTGACACATTGGGGTAACTTGATGTGCTGGCGTCTGTACTTGACTACACTATAGCGCAAATTCTGGAAATTCATGTATCCATCATTCGGGACCACTTAGCGATCAAATATTTCATCGGCTTTCCCTAATTTCCAAGTAGTTGACGATAACGTCACCCTGTAACATCATCACTTACAGACAAAATTTATCAGCTTAAAACAAAAAACGCAAGCTTGTACAGGATTCTGGTTAGATCCGAAAAAGGTAAAGCTATGATGGCTTTACACTCTCCAATATTGTAATTATGTGTGGATTCAAGTAATGTAAATCTTAGAGCTCCATTCCGGACACGCTCTATCAAAACATGTTGCACATCTTACATTTCCAAGTTTCATCTGATGTTTTTTAACTTTAAACTGAATAAAATCGTAACTTATGTCAAAACTAAGGAGTTTTTTTCTTTAATAATAAAATAAGTTACTTGTCTACTTCTAAAGGATAAGTCTTATGGGGTTAGATTGGACTCATGATTTTTACCAACAGTTTTAGCCGAAATAACATCAGAAAAAACCGAAGAAAAATTTCAATGCTTTGAGGTCCAGCCAGAATCATGTACAGAATTCATAGTATTAATGACTATGATCCTTCCACACCATATACTGAAAAGCCTAACAGACCCTATCATTACCAATAACCAATCTTTTTCTCCGTTTTCTGTAGTCAACCATTTTGTATCTATCAAAGGTTAAATGTTTATTCAGTCTACATAATTTTCTGCATCGTTGTTTAACGGGAAAAGTACAATATATGCAGTCGGCATTGCCATGTTGAATGGCAAATAAGGCTGATTTTGTAGCTCAAATAAAGGCCAGTCTTCTAACCACGTGAAGATTTGACCAATGGCGAAAAACTAAATGAGCAAACGGACCTGCACTGTCTAATCGTTTCAACCCCAAACGGCCCAAATATAACTTTCAATAAGTAAATAAATAAATATTCCACAACTTTTACATAACGCTACCTAGTCCCAAGCTAAGCTAAGAGCTTGTGTTATGGGTAACAGCTGATAAAAATACTAATAGAATTCCAAATACTTTATGATAAATATTATAATTATTTTTTTATTACATAGTTTTAGATAAAGTTTTTATATTTTTATATAAAGTTTTTATATTTTCGCTCTTGTGATATTCCAGCATCCGAAAACTATTTTATTATAGGTAGTATATAGATTCATTCTTCACCCAGCGTGCACTAAACTCTATGCCAAATAAAATGTTCCTACATGCTTATTTATTCACGACCATTACCAGCACATTGTACGTACATAGGTTTTCATAACCGACAATTTATTGCCGATATAAAAGTACCGTTTTATTTCCACCGGTGTTCCGCTCCTCTCGGCTGCAGTCGGCTCCACTCGGCTTCGCTCGGCACCCCTCGCTTGCTCGTTGCCATGGTTTTAGTTTAACATTGATGGAGGCTCTCGACCAACTGTCACTCGCAATTTATTCCCATACGTTATTGATGTAGGTTTTTATATTGCTTATTGACTTTTTGAGTTATAGGCTTATCGTATCCGTGAGAGAATTGGGTTCGAATAATCCATGACTAAATTAAAACACCAGTGAATATTTTTAGTACAATATTTAAAAAAAAAGCTTATAGGTATAAATATTTTAGGAAAAAAATGTACTCATATCTGAAACTTCCAGACGTTTTGCAAAATGTTTTTTTCAATTTTGTTATCTCAATTCTTGCGAAAGGCTCTAGGTTTCTTAACATCATGTTACAACGCTTAGCAATGGGTGAAACCGCAAAGCATAGCTAGTGAGTTCTAATTCTAATATATGGAAAATAAAATTAAGAAATTAATGTGAACAAGATATACCTACAATATATTTACTCATGGAATGAATGTAGTTCACCCTTCAATAAATATATCAAAAATGTATTAAAAAATCAATGAACACCACTGCTATTGCCGTAAAGATACCGATCAACGTACGGTTATAATGGGAAAAAAGGCCTATATTGAAGGTTGAGGTAATCAATACCAGCTATCCACCCTTTCAATTAACTTTATGGCTTCTGAGTTCGACGGATTGCTGACTACCGTATAAAATTACGGTATACATATAACTGTTCTTTGTTGTTATTGGTTGGCAGCTAAAACATGGCTCGTCTAATGGTAAGTGGGCTCTGACACCTATACAGGGTGTAACGGAAAGGGTATATACATACGAAGGGCACGGATTCTCTTGGTGATAAGAAACGACATGGCAACGTTTTTATACATATACATACATAATTGTAAAGTTGAGCCCGCCCGCGCCGTCGCGCCTTCGTCGGTTAGGCAGAGCCCGATAGGTCTGTACTAGGCGCGCAGAACCCGAGATAGATATACTTGAACCTTGCCGGACAGGATTATGACCCTCATAGTGCGGTGACACGTTTGTTATGATTTTGCATTTGATAAACTGTCGATATTAAGTAATATCGTGAAGTTTCAAAGTTAGTAGTTGGGAGCTGAAATTTTGAGGAGAGACTCGTTATTAAATACTCTATTCACCCTGTTTGTATGTATATACCCTTTCCGTTACACCCTGTATATTCCACATCTTGTCCGAAACTAAATAGACCTAGTCCTATGAGTACTAGATCAATAATAACATAACGTCACGCCTGTAATCCCCGAAGGGCTAGGCAGAGGTGTACTTGGTAGTACAACCCACATTTCGCCAGTTATGTTTAAGTCCCATGTAATAGGGGGCGAGCCTATTGCCATCAATCGGACACAAATCCATACTCCGGGCTGCAACTGAGAAATCCCAGATTGAAAAACCCAATAACTATTTGCCCGACCCGGGAACCCGGGACCTCATGCTCAGCAGTAGCGCTTGCGACCACTAGACCAACGAGGCAGTCAAATCAATAATAACGTACTTATATAATTCTATATACATACATATTATAGATAAATAACACCCAGACCCAGGACGAAAGATCGTGCTCATTGTACAAACACTTTTCTTGGGAGGGAATCCAACCCACGACCTACGGCATAGCAATCAACGCCACTTACCACTAAAACAAACAAGCCAGTCAGTATTAATGTGGGAACAGTATTATCAAATTATTACTATCTACAACACTGGCGAGGGGTCAATATTCATAAGAGGGAAGCCAATAAAAAAACTTAGTGTTGATATTACTATTGGCTGTCTATCTTGGAGATGTTGGCGACAGATCTGGTAACCCCGTTGCTAGGGGCTAGTTGTTCTGTTGTTTGGCTAGCGACGGGGCGGCCTCAGAATACAGAAAGAAAAGGGGCGGCAATGCTTTTTCTATTCTAATTTTCTGATCGAATTATTATTTGATGATTGAGATTTGGTGTCTACTAACATTTGAAGTCATCGGTCTACCTACCACCCTTTATACCTTTTTTGTAAAAACCTGGCAATACTAGAGTCTGGCTTCCCGGAGGATCAAGTTGTATGGACTCTTCGTCACTGGTATACAGCCGGTCGATTCACTAAAACTCACTCCGTAAGAACTTGTGTAAAGTGAACTGCCAATGCCTAGTAGTATGAAATAACAGCTCACTTCGTCTTCACTTCACCTACATTTTCATAGGGTATTTTTTACAGAATACCACTGCTTATCACTTTTCTGTACGTTTGCACTGCTAATCTATAGACAATGCCTGTGTACTGGATAGGTACAGACGCCAGCACGTCAAGTTACCCTAATGTGTCATTTTTTTCCAATTGAATATGAACCCTATTCTGTTTGACATATAGTTGAAAAACGATGAAAGAAATTTGACACATTGGGGTAACTTGATGTGCTGGCGTCTGTACCATGTGTCAAATTCCCAATTAAACATGAAGTCTTTGAAATAAAGTTGAAAACTATCAAAGATAATTTAGACATTCCTTGCACACAGCTTGATGTGCTAGTCTCAGTACATCCCAAAGACGAAATTCAAAATTTCTGATGAGTTTGTATTGCATACAAACTTTTTTTTTAGCTTTATTTTTTAATCTATCTGTATTGTTGTTCTTTTGTTTTATGTTTTGTGCATCTAAATATAAAGTACTTTCTTTCTTTCTTTTCAAACATTGAATTCCATACGCACCCTGGTATTATATGTATACAGAGATTGGCGAGGAAGCTAAGTTGCCAATACATAAACACAGGAAATGGTAATGTAAATATAAAACACTAGTACTTCCCTTGCAGCTTCCCTCGTCAGCGTGAATTTTGTACTTTTCCCTTCGAACACAACATCCTCTACATCACCTCGTGATTTTCAAAATAAAATATAATCTATATGTGAAAATATAGCTTTCTAATTAGTAATGAATGAATTTTAAGATCGAATTTGGTAGTTTTTAAGTTAAAGATTAAAGATACTGGGCTGGTATCCGCAACTCCACGTCAAAGCGCGTGTTTTGCGTTTGGGTGGTTTTTAAGTTAAATCCCATCAAACAAACAACAATGCTAACAATCAAATCTTTCCTCTTTCCTCTTAGCCTTATAATATTAGTAGACTTATAGGTGGGACTCGAGATACGCCACGCACGCTTTCATATCTCACATTCCTAGAAGGTATCTCCCGCAAACATCGCTTAGCTTTTTTCAAATAGGGTTGTGCAAGACATGAAAAAAGTACTACGCCCATCAGTTATCACCAGTGATCGGAATTTGGGTGCTTTTACTATCAATAATATGGATATGACCTGTAATTCCCGGGAATCACTACTTTGTTCAAAATTTTCCCGGTATTTGAAATCTGAATGATTCTTGGGAATTATACTTTTTTTTAAATTTAATTGATGTTAAATTTTACGCAATAAAACGTAAATGTAAATTATCACAATTACCAGAATCAATTTACTTAAAATCCCGGGAGTATCGTAATATTCATATTAGTGATATAGTCTCAAATAGCACCCAAATTCCGATCATTGGATATCTCACTCAACCATCTCTTCACATTCCCACGTACTCGTATCTCTAGTGGAAATGCACCCAGATTGGTTTGTTCTATACTATATTCACTTCTCCAGGTGACTTGAAAAACACAGAGCTTAACGACTACTGAAATGTATTAATTGTATTACAATAAAGCCAAGAAGTACAAGCTCGAGAGGTTTTTCAGAGGCTGCCTGAATGCAAATCTACATACTTCGATCAATAAATCTGTCAAATAATATGTTCTACAGAAGTTTAAGTGTGCTAATTTATTCACTTATGAATGTATTTAACGGCTTCCTTGGAAAGAAGCTTTCAGATGGAAAACTTGGTTGAATTAAATTAGCTGCCTCTAATAGAATATACTGAACCTTTAAAATGTTACTTATCCGTTAAATCAAGTGTAAAAATTAAGAGGGTATAAAATATTGGATTAATTATGTTGTAAATAAAATTACCAGCTCGTTGTTAAAGTACAGGTTTTTAATATAAGCTGCAGTTAACAACTCTTAACAACATGAAGTTTCCAAGAAACTTTAATGTTTTCGTGTTTATTAATGTTTCATTAAATTTATTTACACTTACTTAAAATAAATGCTAACATATTGATTACATTTTGCCTTTGTTATTGATGATACACACTTCTTTGAAGTAGGCATCACATGGTTAAACCGCAGTACAGCGAGCGGGCTTGCTTACTATTCACAGTTACTGTTTACAAACAATAAGTTATTACCCTAATTTTTTACATGATAAAATAGTTTTATAAAAATTTTATACAAGCAGTATTCGTATTTAGAATCTACTACTTCATCTTAACTTAACGATATAAAAGAAATGAAGATTCGAAAACTATGATTGAGTTCAGATGTTATCGTAGCGGAGAAGTCAGTCTTTACCTCGCTAAATTAAGTATAGAGAGTGTAACTAAACTTGACTGTGTGCCAGTGTGTGAAAATTGCGTGTCAGTGTGTTGGTATCGTACGTGTTGGGCCAGTCTGGTAGATTTGACAGAGACAGAGACTTAACATTTGATGCCACGAACGATTCCGGTGGAGCAATAAATATTTCATTCATTTGTTTCGGTTCATCAGCTAATACAAAATCTTTCAGCATAAAAAGCAATTTCGTCCAGAAATATTCTTCATCCCATTTAAGCGTCCTTCTAACATCACGCTGTTCTTCCAGAAAGGCATATATTGAGTTCTCCGGACCGATATCGGCGAAGACGTAAACAGTATTTTCCGCTTTCAACATTTCGCTGTGTATTTTCTTGATGTCAACGTGACCATAACGTTGTGTTAAGTAGTTAGATGAGAACACGACGATTCTGGCTCGTGGTTTAACATCTTTGACGTAACGTTTAAAATTTGCTGACTTCCTATATTTTGAGTTTATGTAATCTGTATCCTTATAAGGAGGCATGAGACTTTTCAAACATTCAGTATTATTCATGACAGGCAAAATTTCTCTGGTTACAAATTCTTCATCTTTAATACAGAAATCCAGGTTTATTCTGTGACCCTTATCCTTTTTTGGTGTTAATGAATGAAAAGTGTTTAATTTTTTCTTTACAATTGAATTAATTTGCTTTCTGTAGATTA
This sequence comes from Euplexia lucipara, assembly GCA_921972225.1. Lineage (NCBI taxonomy): Eukaryota > Metazoa > Arthropoda > Insecta > Lepidoptera > Noctuidae > Euplexia > Euplexia lucipara. Next base: position 13,832,883 of record OV179152.1, on the reverse strand, counting down.
TGAAAACTATTAAAATAATCGTGTATAATGATATAACGATGGTCATTAACGTTATTAGAATAGTGAATCTCATGTAACAGGCTTCCTTGGCCCAAAGTGGACACCGCACATGTGTTAAGTCGACAATCTGGAACAATTAAGTGAGCTTTAGTTCTCTTCTGCTTTTGATATATTATTTTAATATAATTTTCGGAACGTGACATTATCTTAAATCTATAACCCACCTTGGTTTTTGTATATTCTAGTAAATAATCGATGAATAAATAATTCTCGCATCCACAGATGAGTGGATTTTTAGAAATCCATACGTGCTTCATTGATTTTTTCATAACATTTCGGTAATTTTTTAAAGCCTTCTCATCAGTCTGCAATAGAACACGTTAAAATAAATTATTTAATGAGGTTTGACAGGCAGTCTAAAACAAAAACAACTCTAGTGTTTGAATTGCTTAAAACACTTACCCAGAGGATTTGTATATTGTTGTGACTAATATCTAAATTCTCATGACCATTCACCCACCAGTCGTCAAAAGCCACTTTAAATTCGTTGTGACTTATATTCAATAGCTTCAAATTATAAGTGTGGGCAAAAGGCGAGACCCTTTTCACCATCCAAGAATTGTTCGTCAACTCTTTGTCTTCAAAATCAAGTTTATTGTAAGCCAGAGATATTGACATTCTCTGTTTATTGTTACTGAACAAATACGACGAAATCGTTTTCAAATTATTGTGCTCCATTTCCAAGTATATTAGGCTAAGTAGAGACGAAAAGGTTTGGCTGTAATAAAAAGTAAATTACGTCACATACCCGATAATCGAATGAAAGGATATTGAGCCTATACGAATTTTACTTACCCAGATATTTCCACAAGTGAGTTATGACATAATTTAAGCCTTTCCAATCTCACTAAAGATGAAAACAATTTAGGCTTTAGCTCGCTCAATTGATTGTAACTCAAGTCCAGTTCGAGAAGATTTATTTGATCGTTAAAAATGGGTTCCGGTAGGGTTGTAAGGTCATTGTATGCTAATGATATGTTCGTAATTAGCGGTGAATTGGCGAAAACGTCGTACGGTACGGACTCTAGACTACTTCTCTGAATATATATTTCCTTCAAGTTTGGCAAATCCCCAAAAAGGTATTTAGGTAGCTCCCTTAGTTTAACATCATTGTTTAGTATCACCACTGTTTCGAGTTCTGCATTATTTCTGAATAAATTTTGTGGTAATGATGAAAATTTGTTGGAGAATAAAGTCAGTTTCTTCAATTTCTTTAAGGGCTTAAATATTGACCCAGGAAGTTCATTAAGACCATTAGAACTGAGATCTAATTCTTCAAGAACGTCGACGCCTGTGAAAAGATCTTTAGAAAACCAGGTGACGTTGCTCTGCCACAGAGAAAGTTTTCTTAAGAAAGATAAATGGGAAAATAAATTCGAAGAAATATTGGTCATGTGATTGTGACTAATTTCTAGAGTTTCTAGCTTTTCTAGTGGCTTAAATAACTCTTCTGAAAGGTTTATAGTATTTGATCTTATGTTGAGCCATGTTAACTTATTGATATCCATAAACAAATTGTCTGGAAGATGAGTTATCCCATTTATCGATAGAAGTAACTTTGTTAAGTCTTGTAATCCTGCGAAGTGTTTCCTGTCAAAGTATCCTGACAGGTTCTTTGCATTCTGGAATATCAGTGCCATGGTCTTCGATACTCCCATGCTAGTCAGTACATCTTTGAATGAGGACGCTGGCAATGGACAATCTTTAAAACTGACAGATTTAAATGAACTCATGTTGTTGGCACATTTTGGTAACTTGCTATAATCGAGACTCGATGCGTTCTCACATTTAATATTTATGTAGATGTTCGGCAGTAAATTTATTTTTACTGTTCGACCTGAAAAGTTTATTTTACGTTAGTAAAAATACCGCTGAAATATACGACACTTATAACGCGACTTTAAAACCGAACACGACGTAATCCGCTTACGGTGACGTAACAGAAAGTGGGGAAGGAAGTTTGTGTGAAGAAAAATTGAAATCACTCTGCAAAACTTGTGACTCGGCTTTAAAAGGCATTCGTAAGCGTCGACATTTAAGTGCACTCACCATCGATGTTGCAATTGAGTTCAACGGCGAGCGTGCCACCGCAAACGCAGTTAGGGTCACTCGGACACATCAACCGCGCTGCACCAATTATTTGTAGTGTCAGCACGGCCACCGCTGCATATATTACTTTGCGATACATGGCTAAAACCTCGCTGTCACTAACAACATTTACTTCATCCGCTGTTTCATCATGAAGTGCAGTTGTATCAATTTGTATATCCTTGTCCAACCCATGTTTTCCTTTTCATCGCATCTGCGAACAATTAGAAAGAAACATAAAATGATTGCTTTTTCGTGTATATGTGTATTCGTTTTCATTTGGTTTCGAGTGCCGGCTGCGGAATTGATTCTGCTATTCATAGTTTACATGAATCGCTAACAAAAAGCGCTGGGAAATAAATTTCCGATCAGGAAATATAATGGAACTGTCTGTGCGATAGCCAGTTATCTCGGTACAACGCACACGGATATTATCGATTATTATTCGATTATAAAACCCATCACAAGATAATTAGTATGATATCATTTTTATTCATTGATGTATGACATTTTATTAATTTGCAAAATAATATAGGTATTTACATAATAATGTTATGGTGATGCTCATTAACTCTGAATAAAGAATACCACTCTGTAATTTGAATAATAATTATTTAAATAATTGAAATTAATAATTAAAATCAACAGAATAACAAAATTATTTTAATGGACCTACAATATTTTTCATGACATGTAAATTAAATTTAAATCTGCGGAAGCGTCAATGCCACTTATTTCAATAATTGGTAATTATGTAGGTACTTTCTAAGTATATCTAGAACATCATTGACATCGATGAAATTAATATTGAGAAGACCTGAACCAAGTTTAAGCTTATACCTTAACCTTGGAAGTTACTGAAATATTCAATGTGATAAATTGTTCAATTTAAAAAAAAAACATCTCTAGGCATTTTAGCTTTGTTATATTGCGCTACGATTACCAACAGCCCATGGGACAGTTTCCGACTAAGGTGACTATAACATCATCAATGGTAACCTAATAGTCGGAATTTACCATTTTAGTTCTTTGCACTAATCTCTAAAGTATTTTAACATACCAAATCTCACACACTGCCGTGCGCGCAATTTTCTTAAAAAGAGATCTTAAGTTTTTGCTTAGCGTATGAATATAATGATGATGATAAAAAAATATAAACATCAGTATGAGTTGTTTATTTTAATGTTACGAGTTTAGCACGTTTTGGTGACTATGCTATCTACGTAATTCTGTAATTCTAGCATTGTTAATGCATATTGCCATTTTTAATGCCATCTTTGAGAATATAAACTATCATCTGTCAGTGAAACTGGATACATCACCAGATAAACACTAGTGTTTTACTGTGCTATGCTATCATTAATTGAATTATTATTATTATTATTAACTGTTTTGCAACTATGTATAATTATCTTGTTTTCATGTATAATTTCATTCAAATTTTAGTTTTCTACGACTTAGATTTTATTTAATTGCTAAGTATTTAACAATATTTTGCTGTGCCCTTACAGGATCTACAACGGTTCTTAGCTCTAAGCCCTCTGTTAACATCTTGTTTACCTAGTGGAACGCCAATAAATGAATTTGAATATGAACATAGAGCGATTGCCATCTGACCTGTACAAACCAGGGACTATATAACTAAGCTCCTATTATTATTTAATGATAGCATACAATAGAGTAGATGAACTAACCAAGCAACAGGGAAGACAATCAAAGGTTATGTAAGTGACTTTTAAACAAGATGGCAGCAACCGCACCACACCGCACTGTTGGCCGCCGCCCGGCATCGTCCGACATCGTCCGATTCCGCACGACTTCGCCCGACACTGCACGACTCCACCCAACACGCCACCAGACCGTTATCACAATTTCCGCAATAGGATTAGGTTTGTTTTAATGAACCGTTTTTGGTTGGACATGTTTTTTCAACGGATAACGCATTGCCTTTGTTTTTACGCGTACCTACGGATTTTTACGTATAACTAATTTATAAAACATTGTTCGCTAAATTTGATCAAAGCACGTTGCGGTTGGAAATGTAGTTTTTTTATGGTAAAAATCAGATTTTCCTCAAAAATCTGTAAAATATCCATTGAATATTTCAAAGTTTTCTTTCGGAAATTATGTATTTACTTAATTCGGTCAACTCAATTAAAATTAAAATCTATTGCGATCAATACCAATGTACAGCAAGTGAAAGTTTACTTCAAGATTAAGCAACAAAAGATATTTCTAAAGTGTCTATGCTGTACAATAATCCCAAATGCGAAGCTTCAAGCTATCAGATAATACAAGCAGACAGTCCAGTTGTAAGACTCAGACTTGAATTTATCGAGTAGGGAAATATCTGGCGTTCCGAGAGCGACCCGAAGACAATCGAAATTGGATGGAGGATATATTGTATCTTATGTCACAGCACTACGGTCTAGATAAGTTAGATATCGATATTATAGATAGGTATTTTATTTGAAAGAAGAAAGATGGGAGTGTTTTCTTTATTGGTTTGAGTATGAAGCGATCGATAATATTATATAGCTTTGGTACTGCTTAAGATGACAGTTAGTGTGATAGATGCCCAATTTTATTAGTTGGTCTAAAAAATTGTTTGTCGACCTTAATGTGAATGAGACACTTTACAAATGTGTACTATTTTTTTACTTTAAATTTCCTTATTCCCTTTTCAGGTGTTAATACTATTTTCCCTGTTTTTTTTTCTCGTTCGGTAAATAACTCTTTAATGCACACAGCACTCTAGAGATAATCTTGACAAATTAAACTTATATCAAAGTCAAATCATTTATTTCAATTTGACTATTTAAAAGGCACTTTTGAAAGTCAAACTTGCAGGTTAAAAAAAATGTAATGATTCTAGGTAGTTACGCCTTCCAAAAGGTAGTTTCTTATGGTTCTCTTCAAGTACAGACGCCAGCACATCAATCTACCTCAGCGTGTCAAATTTTGTTGATTATTTTTCAACTTTATTAAAGACAGAATAAGGTTCATGTTCTATTGGGAAAATTTTACGTCTGAACATTATGAACTATCATCATCAAGATATTTCCAGGGCCGTTGTACTTTAAATACCCAGAAAACATGAATTTCATGGTTTAAGGCTTGCCACTTATTGCAACTATTTAATTGATTATGTCAGTTTTAGTTTAAGTAGAAAATCTTTTAAATTTACTTCATGCAACTTTTACACATAAGATAAGGGTTATATTGTTTGAAAGCTGACAAAAGTCTGTGTCCATCGTGTAATCCGTGATTATTGACGCAATTTATAGTAATTGTTTTAAAAAATAGTTCTATTTTGTTTACTCGCTGCAAACTACCTATATAAAACGAGTTTTTTGGGGATTTATTGCCATTATCTGTTGATTATGAAAATCTCACCTAGCAAATTCAATACAAACTGTTTACTCGTATTTAATTTGTTAGGTTAGATTTTAATTCCTAGAGATAAAAAGGGGTTATGTTGTATACGAGTAGTTATTTAAGTAGGTAGGTACCTACTTCCTGGAGTGAATTAATTCTCCTATTGTAAAAGGTTGTTTCTCGCTTCAAACCTCATTAACGAACATACAAATTACGAACCCAAACATAAATTAAGATTATGAGTTCATTCTCATAATCTTAATTTGTGTCTTGTGTACGACAAAACAATCCGAGATGATGTTACCTACACATGTACAATAACAACGTCTCAGATTGAAATATTAAGTACTTCACAAATTAAATTATATTGTTAACCCAGCGACTACAGGCGAAGTAAGCAGCTTTTCTCGGAGTAGCAACAAAAGTAGAATTATGAAAAGCTTAGTATTATACCTCTTTATGTAAAAAGGAAGGATAAAACGTAACTTTGCAAATAAAAGAAAGAACAAACAAGATAAAAAATATGAAATTATTTTGGGTCTATACGTAAGTACAGATAGCAATTTAGGATAGCCCGAACTTGTTTATCGAGGTAAACAATTTATAGAAAAAAGGTAAATCGAATTTGCGAAGCGACGGTTAATATCCAAGTTCCTTTTGATAGTTTCTCCAGGGATTGGGAACATGGAAGAGGTGGAAATTTAGTTTGCATAAACAAGGTACCCTTTGTACACTGTTGATCACTTGTTTGCCCATTCTTTTGCATACAAAAGTACCTTTAGGAGGGGGCACTAGAATATTTTTTAAAAAATTTTCTTCGTTAACTAGGCATTGTTAATTTAATGTTCATTAATCTATTTAGATTAATGAACATTACATTAACTTTCCTTACGCAAAATACGCGCTTTGACGTGGAGTTGCGGATACCAGCCCGGTATCTTTAATCTTTTATCTTACATTAACTTTGAATATATTTGACTATAATTATAATATACAAGGGGTTCTGTACTCAAATTATACTAACAGTACCCAATAGGGTTTATCTTTAGGAACTTTAGTAATAACTTAGGTTCCGCTGTCCATCTATCTGTCTTCACATTACATTTTTGGTATTTGTATTTTTAATTGTAGTTGTATTTTTTACAACTGTCTACCTGTGACGGTGGAAAAAGGCAATTATAATTAAATAAATATAGAAAAAATATTATTTGTTACCCACAAAAGGTTAGGCAGAAATTAAAACAAAAAAAAATAAGAAAATAAAACGACCTTAACAATTGCTGTAGGTATCTGTGAGCTTGTTCGATGGTCCATAACCCTTCATGAGCTAGTATTATTGGCACTTGGTCCATTTTTTTGCTTATATTTGAACGAGTATTGCCCTCGGCAATCCCAACATAAATCCTTTTTATTTTTTAAGATGTCGCGTATCAGAAATTTCTTATTGTGTTTTCTAACATTTCAAATTACGTAAATACTTAAACAGCGAGACCCGGAATAACTACTTGTAGATCACACAAATATTTTTGCTGGCGAGAATCAAACCCGGGACAAGCAGCGCAGTAGCCAATCGATATCGATGAAAAATTTGAAGACACGGTTAGCGCTATTCATGCGGCTATTTATTTAAATACAGACGTACCAAAATAAAACATTTTAACCAATACTACAAAATAAAAACCTACCAATAGATACATGTGGCCAAACTTGCATAAATCCGATTATCATGGCCGCGCATGACAGATATGGAGCAAATACAAAATACGATGCTACGGGCAGACACCGCGGCATATGCGGCTGGCGTTCGAGATAAATGACCACTGCATTACACAACTTTTTCAGGGAAAACTAACTTGCTAAGTGACTAAGTAGCGTAACAACAGTTTTTGTTTAGTTGTTATACTTTTTTTTTCACTATAATAATATAAGTTTTTTTCTTTATTTATGGTTTGTTTTTCTACCTTAAGCTGGCTTTGGATTTTGGTGTGAAAGATGTATTATTGAACGCGGTGTAATTGTTTGATTAATCATACATTGTCGAGGGTTAGGTTTTGTCAAAATTTGTACCCGCCGTTAAGTAAATAGGTATTAAACCTACATTTCCCTGTAATGAAATAAAAAAAATATTTAGGTACAGACGCCAGCACATCAAGTTACCCTAATGTGACAAATTTTCCCAGTTGAATATGAACCTTATTCTGTTTGACATAAAGTTGAGGAACGATCAAAGAAATTTGACACATTGGGGTAACTTGATGTGCTGGCGTCTGTACATACGCCAGCACATCAAGTTACCCCAATGTGTCAAATTTTCCCAATTGAATATGAACCTTATTCTGTTTGATTTAGTGTTGGAAAACGATCAAAGAAATTTGAGACATTGGGGTAACTTGATGTGCTGGCGTCTGTACATTAAGATGGATAGGTTGTAGAAATAATCTAAAGTTTGTAACGTAGTACAGTTCTAAGCTACTTATCTAGAAATGAAAGACAATACACCTATGCAACCAAAATCATACGTAAGTAAAATGAGTACCTAAGTATTATTTAATTTTATAACTTTAAACCTCCTTTTTTAAACTACCTCCTTTTCCAACAAAATATTCAAAAGAAGCACCAACTGGATTGCACACTTAACTCTAGGTTATATAAAAAGTTAACTGCGATGAGAAGTAATTATGAACAAGATCCTACAAACACTTAAAAGTTGCTTAAAAAATTTACCAACAGTAGAGTTGCCCCATGTTCGAGTTTACTTCACTCGCTCTCACTTCCATGGTGGTTAATAATAGTAGTTTTATAAAAATGCCTATTACTTATCATAGTTTAGTGTGCAAATCAGTATTTTTGTTATACATCAGATATTTTAGTGGAGGCACTAATAATGATAATAATTTGTGCCTTATTTCACAAAGCGACAGTGGGCTTTTGCGAGTCGGTTTCGGCCCCTCGTACGTCATTCTAAGCTCCAGGATCCTGGAGTTCCGAGAAGTTTTGAATAATATGTTTTTTGTGACTAAATAAATAAATAAATAATTATATTCCACAGCTTTCACACAACGCTATACTTCGTTTGCTTAAATAGTGAATAGATATGCAATTTGTGACTGCCTCGTTGGTCTAGTGGTCGCAAGCGCTACTGCTGAGCATGAAGTCCCGGGTTCGATCCCCAGGTTGGACAAGGTGTTAAGTATTGAGTTTTTCTAACTGGAATTTCTCAGTGGCAGCCCGGAATCTGGATTTGTACCCGATTGATGGCAATAGGCTCGCCACCTATTACATGGGACTTAAACATAACTGGCGAAATGTGGGTGTAATACCGGGTCCCCCTTTGCCTAGCCTTTTGAGGATTACAGGCGTGACGTTATGTTATGTTATGTTATGTTTTATGAAATTAAAAATTCCCCAACTAAAATAGGTTGTTCAACAGCGGTCTACTGGTGGATTTTAAAACAAAACTTTTTCTACTGGCTGCAACATCCACACACATTCGTTAGTAAACTTTTCGTATTGATCGGATACAGCATATGTAGGCATTTTACTAACTCACGTCGTTCACTCACAATCGTTCGTCCATGGTACCAATTTGACTTTTTCATCCATATTATTTTAGAGCAGCAGTGGTGTATTTTGTTGTTTAAGTATTTCTGCCGCACATAGGTTTAAAGAATTTTATTCTCAAAAGAACAATTATTACAGTTCACTTAAAATGAGATACAAATTAGCTTATTATGTATTATATTATTCACATTCTGGTGTGTTGGCGTCGTCATAGGTTGTAAACATGTTTTTTTTTTTTAATTTAGATTTAAACATTTTAATATTTTCACATTTCTTTAATTCTTCGGGTAAATCGTTAAACAGCCGTGCTCCTTCAAACAGGTTTTTATTTGCCGTAAAAACGCACACGAACTTGTGCGTGCAGTCATTAGTTGAAACTTGTTTTTACTTCTAGTATTATACGAGTATAATATGTTGTTATCACATTTGGTTATTATTGTTAAAATAACTGGTAGACTGAAGAAGAAAGTGACGGAAATGACTGATAGTCGTCACAATACTACAGTTCAGCATGCTCTCTGGTTCGAGCTTTTTTTTTATAAATCTCTCTCAGTTCCTATTACTCCAGGTACATCGTCCTCACATATAGTCTGATTGTTATACTTACGAAGAATTGTAAACCTATTTTAAAAGAGTAAGTATGGAGTTTCTTGCACATTCTGTTTAACTGACCTGTTGGTCTAGTAGTAGTGACCCTGACCGCTATGCCGGAGGTCGTGGGTTCGATTTTCACCCAAGACATGTTTGTGTAATAAGCACGATCATTTGTTTTGTGTCTGGGTGTAATTTATCTACAATTTGTATGTATTTAGAAATATATAAGCATGTGTATCAGTTCTGTTGTTTTATAGTACCCATAACACAAGCTCTGCTTAGCATGGGACTAGATGGCGTTATGTGAATAGTCGTGGAATATTATTATTAATATAGAATAAAATATTATTATTAATATTATTTTTATTCTTCTCCATACGAAACTACCATAAGGAATGTGCATGCAACTAGAATCATTCTCATAATTTATTTTATTTGTAAGTATAACGTTCAAAAGTGCCTGTTATGGGTCTAATTGAAATAAACGATTTGACTTTCACTTTGACACACCTAATTAATTTTTTCTTCTAAAATTTCTCAGAAACAACCCCCGTTTCAAGGCAATTTGCGCGCCCTCTTATTACATGTGCCTTGCCATTGGACATAACTGACAAAAGGTCGGCGTACTGCAGTTACACCTTCGCCTAAACCTTCGGGGATTACATGCATGATGTTATGTAGGTATGTCAAAAAAGTCTCTGATCTAAAACTTTTTACAAAAAAAAAACATAAAATATAAAGATCGGTACGTGTGGACTAAAACTCAGATCTGATTATATACCTAGTTCATCAGATCTTAGTTTTGATACAAATGGTACCAAACTGCTAGTATACCCTATCAAATAAAAGAATTTTGAAATTTGTTTCATAAATGACGGAGTCCAGAGGTAACAAGGCCTAAAAAATAAGAAATGGAAAAATACAATCGATTTGAGAACCTCCTTTTTTTCAAAGTCGGTTAAAAAAAGCTATGAAACGTAAAAAAACATTACAATTAATTCGAAAGTAAAAGCAAAGAAATACATACGTACTCGGCTTATTCCGTACACACTGCTGTACGAACATAAATTATCCTTTATAGTGTAAGTAGGATACAAGTAGGCACTCAACAGAAGCTACCGTGGTGGTGGTTCAAGTTTATAAGGAAGCTCTCGACTCGGGAACCGTCAGGCCCTTAATCAAACTGTTAAGCAAGAGCTCAAGAAGTTAGTTCGAGCTCTTCGCGACTAAACCTCACAAAACATAATTGTTACCACTATCTCTATAGAGTTCACTGTTGCATATAAACTAGTATACAGGGAACTAGAACGTCGAGAGCTGTTGAGTGGCACGTAAGGAAAAATGTTTGAGTAAAACTATTTGCCTTATTTGCATTAAAAGAAGAAAAAAAAATCTTGTGGCTTTGGTGGTTTTGTCTTATTCATGATGGGCCACCGACTTCCGAATTTAGAGTTATTTTACACTGGTTAGTGTTTTTTTTAAGTCGGTTTTTATTTTTTGCAAAAAAGATTTTTATTTTTCCATTTTTAGTTGTTCTTATTCAAATATTTGCCATGAATTTATTTTTATATTGTTATTTGTTAACAATACATATGTCATAGTAATAGGGTTATCCACTTATCCCTAATAAATGAAACTTAACATACCTAACTGTCGAAATCTAGGTATGTTGTACACATCTGCGTACCCCTCAGAGCATACAGGCGTGATGATACGTCATGATGTTGTATAAACAATAAATATCCAAGCGATTCCAGCAATCACGACAGATTTGCCGTCTATTTTTGAAGAGTTCCATTGTATATCTCCGAAGATCAGCACCAGATCTTCACCAAATTAAAATGGGACCACCTCGGGAGTATATTCTTTCAAATAAAAAAATAATTTTGAAAATCGGTCCACAAATGAGGGAGAAATCGCGTAACAAACACACAAAAAAAAAAAAAAAAAAAACAAAAAAAACATACCGTCGAATTGAGAACCTCCTCCTGTTTTTGAAGTCGGTTAAAAATAATGCTTATTTGCCACAAAGGATGTTAGTACCGTATTCAGTGGACAAATACAAACTAAAATAATTTCTTTTATTTTAGTTTACTTATTTTTATTTTATTATTTCTATTTTTTATTTTACTTTATTACCACTTACCTTACCTTATTTTTCTTTTTTTTTAAGTTTGCGTTTTGTTTGTTAAGTTTAAAATTATGATAGTGACGACAAAAACGCCTTTTGTTGCTGAAACTCGTACATTAATAGGCCTCACTTCGCATAGTTTGTAGGAAACGTTTGTGCGTTTCAGATTCGTAGATAGAATTTAGTTCTTACAAGAAATAAATTTAAATAATGTTAAAACATGTTAATAAAAGTCAAACAGAAGTGAACAGACGCCAGCACGTCAAGTTACCCCAATGTGTCAAATTTTCCCATTTGAATATGAACCTTATGCTGTTTGACATAAAGTAGAAAAACGATCAAAGAAATTTGACATATTGGGGTAACTTGATGTGCTGGCGTCTGTACCTAATGGTACACTTCTGTTAAACCCTATAGAACACAAGGGAGATTTTAACTAGGGACTTTTAAACTGTCGAAATGTGGGCTTACTATATTAAAAGTAAGCCCACATTTCGCCAGTTTATTATATTTGCCATCAACCAAACCCACATTAAAACCCATAACACTTTACCCGACCCAGGAGTCGAATCCCATGCTCGACAGTAGTACGTCGTGGTACTTATAGAATTAAACAGGTACTCATTTTATAACTAACGCTTTTAGTGCTTTTTTTAGGGCCTACGCCTAAATACGGCAGATGCGTCGTGTGTTTGGTCATTGAGCTCCGGTTTGAGCTACACGATGACTGATGCATGCATGCCGCCTGTCGGGACAATTCAATTCAAAGCTGAATTGAAGTCTACGGACACGCATAACATTTAAAAAAATCTTATGGCTTGCCTTTTGGCATTTTTTAAGGATCAGTTATTTTTGAAATACCGGCGCAATTAAATTTAAAAAAATACACAGAAAAAAAATAGGTATCACAGAATTTCATCATTTCATTTACTTTCATGTCATCATCATCATTTCAGCCATAGGAAGTCCACTGCTGGATATAGGCCTCCCCTATAGATCTCCAATGAGACCGGTTGGAAGCGACTCGCATCCAACGCGTTCCTGCGGCCTTAATGAGGTCGTCTGTCCACCTTGTGGGTGGACGTCCTACGCTGCGCCTGCCGATACATGGCCTCCACTCGAGAACCTTTCGACCCCATCGGTCATCAGTCCTCCGTGCTATGTGCCCTGCCCACTGCCACTTCAACCTGCTAATCCTCTGGGCTATTTTGGTAACCTTGGTTCTTCTACGGATCTCCTCATTTCTGATCTCGCAGAGAGACACCGAGCATAGCCCTCCCCACAGCTCGTTGGGCTACTTTAAGCTTACTCATAACGCCCATAGTGAGGGATCACGTACTTTCATATAGCCTTACTAAAACGTCAGAAAACTTCAATTGTATACTTTAAATATATATCGGTGTGGTCGTTGTAGTGCAAACAAAACTTTTGAGTTCAATAAATAGCTAAGTATGACGCAGAGAGATGGCTGCCCGCATCTGTTAGTAGCATAGCTAGACTATTGAGTAGTGACGTCAGCAGCTATTGCTTGGACCAAGTTTCTTATCTGAAAGTTACACTTGAGGCAATTCTAGAGAGCATAGTCAAAATCCAGTTTAGCATGGTTATCTGGCAAAAACTAAACACTAAAGGCCAATTCCTTTAATTAAAAACGTTTATTTAGTCACAATTTAATCTCAGCGACAGTTAATGTGAAAAACTTGTAGAACATTTTTTTGTCATTTCGCGACTAGAGATTAGAATGTGAACGTTCTTAAAATACGAGAATAGCCCCTCAGGACAACATTTACAAGAAGAAATCCTTTAGTTGACACACGATTCAGACTAGTTGTTGTGTAAGTGAGATAGGAGTATCGAAATAAATTTAAATGTGCCACTAACTTCTAGGACCTGCCACTATGTGTACAGACTGCTACTGGTCGTAAGAGGCACAAATACGGCTGTCGCTCGTGGAGATCCTTAAAGGAACATTTTGTCCAGCAATGGACGTTTTCTAGCTGATATGATGATTGTCATATAATCAGCTCTCAATTTTCGCCTTGTTTTCTAATAATTTTAAGCAAAAATTGCATCAAAAGTAAAAATTTGGAAAAAGCGAACAAATAATCCAATCGCCGGGAGGATGTGAGATTCTCTTTTACCTTGAATAGCTTAACCTTTCGGTAAATCAATAAGCTTACAACTACTTAAAATAATTTAAACGTATATCATTACTTAATTATGTACAAAGTAGGGACCTACATACTTATTGGAAAAACATCGATCAGAATTTCCTCAAAACCGTTTTTATGCCATACATCAAATAATATATTATTAGACTACGGTCTAATGCACTCATATCATTTTTACGCCCACATAATTTGATACCTACTCAATTTCCTCACCGATTGCTACAACCAGCTTTATTTCAGAGACATAAAGTCTGATTTTGTATGACAAAACTTCTGAGAATAAACTCCAGGTATCAGGTGCGGTGAGGTCGTAAGCTCGTCGGATTTAAGGCTTCGCATTCCAGGTGTTACGTTACTGAGGTACACTCTCACAATTAGACGGTTTCAGCAAATTGATGTTGTTTATGAGACACTGGGTAGCATTGGGTAGCACTGGGTAACACTGGGTAGTACTGGGTAATACTGTTACTTTGGTATAATGAGGTTTTTAGCAGTCAGTTGAAATTGGAGTGTTGGTGAGTTATGATTACGTCTCGTTAAGGGAAATTGGCTTGATGTTATATTCCCTTATTTTTTTCTAAGGTTATTCAACGACATACCAAGTTAATAAGCTGTGATTCAAATTAACAAAATTAATTACTAGACACTGTGCCCACTATCATTCTTGTCCATCATTTAACTTTTCAATCTTTTTACTCTGATTGGCTGAATGAAGCTGAATCGTTAAATAACAAAAACAGTTCATTATAAAATTACTTGTCATTTGGGTTTTTTAATTATCTATGTTTTATAATGAAACTCTAAGTTTTAAACACATTATTCATTAAATCAATTGTTTGTTTAAGATAGGTATTATAACAATTCTGAAGTTTACATGTAAACTTCAATTAAGTAATACTGATGATTAATTTGTAGAAGTTCCTAATTTTTATAGTTTAAAAAGTTTGCTTACACGTGGGGATATTTTAGAAGCGCGACTTGGTAAGTAAAAACTGCCAGGCATAATGACTCTAACTTGCACAACTCAAAAAATTGCATTTTTTTCGATCAAGTTAAACATTTCGCCAGACAACCGAACTGATTTTTTTATAATTCTCGCTCGCATTTGACTTCTACCTTAGCTGATGTGAAGCGATGATGTGGTTGACAGTGAAGCACGTCTTGTCTCAGTGACACGTGATGGCCACAATTTTTGGTGAGTTAGTAATGGCACATTTATCAATAAAGATTTACCTAACAAACAGTAGCACTGTTTGTGCATTTTGTAATAAGAAGAGTAGAAATGTAGATTCGTTATTGGGAAGCTTATTGCGCTTTGCTTTCCCAGAAAATAATAATAGGAAGTGGGGAAGGGCTGGCGTTTAGGGGGACTGTTTTTATCGTTCAAAAAATGCTGATTCTCAGCGTAGTTTGAATACCTAGTGAAATAGTTTTCTTTTAAATATTGTATTAAGTCTTTGTACGCCGCGTCAGTCACACGTTGACCGCGAACAATTGAATTTCTATTGTGTCTGGTAATTGGCAGTCAACGTGTTAAATAACAACTGCCAAGACTATCATTAGTAGACATTCCTAGTATCTAAGAGGCACGAATGTCGTCAAAGGCAATTTAACATTTTTCTGTTTCTCGATGAGAATTTAAACACGTGCTTGTCACACCAAGGGGTTTCACACCCTGTTTACCTTTTGTCCCCAGCCATGTAATTATGGTAAAAAGAACAATGACATCTCCCCCTTGCTTTTACGAGTGTTGGACAACAGTGTTTGTACCTACGCTATAAAAGGAGGCTTTTGTGCCACCCTATTTTCTAGGAAAAATGCACAATGAATATAATACTTTTCTACGAAGTTTATAATGCGACATGGGTAAAGTATATTTTCCTAAAATTTGAGGTGGTTCATTAGTCATCATTGTCTGTCTAATTTCCCAACTATTTTGGGGTCGGCTTCCAGTATAAGTGAATGCAGCTGAATATCAGTGTACATGAAGCGACTGGCTATCTGAACACCACAACCCAGTCACCGGGTACTACGACACCCCTTGGTTCTGTTGTTTGTCAGACCTTCAGGCTTCTAACTACTCGTAACGATAGTCAAAAATCTATAAATGTCAGCCGAGATCAATGGCTTAAATTTCGGAGTAATAAAAAGTCACGAATATTTTTTGGAGATTTGAGAATATTATGTTGTATTCACTTTTAAAAGCAACCTGAAACCTGGACCTGGTTGAAAGCATCGGGTCGTCCTCGTACAATAGAATAGAATAGAATACTATTTATTGTAAACCTTAAAAACTTACAAATTCATACAATTAGTTAAATGTGAGTACCATACCTACTTGTACTAGGCACAAGTAGGCAAAGTACAAGCACAAGTAGGCACCCCTGTCAGACCTTTAATAGAATACTGGCATGATGTTATGTATTTCTTATTGCAGTAATTGAAATTCATTTCACTAAAGTTTTTCTTACTTCAAATCAAATTTCGATTTATTTGATTGTAGATATATAATCAAGAAATCAAATCATTTCTAAGGTGACGATCTTATTGCTGTCAATAAATTGACGGCTTATGTAGTATTACAGACATTACATAAACTATCTTCAAGCACAAAAAGATGTGACAATACATAAAAAACTACATAATAGAACAATATTTCACACTGCCTTGAACATTTCTAATAATTCTAGCTACCTTTACCTTAAGACCCCTTCTGTCATCGTCACGTGCCTCTGACACGTATTCTATTATCGCCCTTAGAATTACAAAGAGGCTTTATTTACGACTGTAGAACATGAATCTATGTAACAAACGGTTTTGACGTGATGAAAATTTACTTCGCAATATAACTTAGGAAGGGCTTGACCAATTCTTATGAAATTAGGTTTGAGAATTTGTCGTACTTTTTTTTTTAATAAAGAAGTTTGCCGAGGCAGCTAGTATCTAAATAACTAGCAGGCTTAGCCATATTACAAATTCTATTTCTATTATCGTAATCAATAAGGCGACAAAAGCAAGAAAATGGCGTATATGGAATCAGCTGTTTGTCAACTGTCAAGTGTTAACGAGTAGAATTTCAAATATGGCTGAAAAAGAAATACACTTGACAGTTGACAAACAGCTGATTCCATATACGCCATTTTCTTTCTATAATAGAAATAGAATAGAAATAGAATTTGTAATATGGCTAGGCCTGCAGACTATCTTGTAGTAACAGTTTCACTGCCGCACATTATCACTACGCCTGTTCCATGTGGTTTGGCAAGTTCAGACTTTTTATCTATTAATTTCTTAGTAGGTACCAAAGGTTGCTATAAGCAATCAAATATTATAAAGAGCTCAAAACTTTGTTGGTCGTTACTTCCCGAAATATTAATAATAATATATAATATAATAATAATAATAATATAATAATCTGATTTCTAAAACTCTTTCACTAGGCTTTCGTTGGTAATAAAGCTGGAAAGCTGAATTAAACCTTAAAATACGTTCCTTAAGGTAAGTTCTACGTATTAACAATTGATCGCGATGACAACAACTTTGCGGGCAGAAGGTGGTTAATTAAAAGTTTAGTGGGGTAACTGGACTTATAATGTTGCCTATTACTGTCCTAATACTTTCCGCAAGAAATTCGTGCTTTGGGTGCAGGTTTCCTCACGATTTATTCCTTCACCGATGAATATGAAAAGTCACATCGGCACTTGCCTGTATTTTAACTCACTACCTCGTGAACTACAGGAAATGCCATAACCACTGAGCTCGTAGTTTATTAAAAACTCTAAAGAGATTCAACCAAATAACTTCAGGTACGTACATAATTTTGGATAAATTTAGATTCAAAAGTTTGAAAGTTATCAAAGCTGAGTAAAGTTATTTCTGTAAAGTAATTCAGGACTCGGTCGTTGAAAGAGCGGGACTTATTAAGTTTAAATTCACAGTTTATTTCTGAGCGTAATAACCGTTTTTACTAACACAAGGTGACGACGTGATGTAATAGCTAAACATTTTTAACTAACGCAGTGCGATTTAATTTAAGCATTTCAAAACGCCAGTATAACTCTTCGAAACAAGAAGTATTTCGTAACACAAGACAGTAGACAGCGTGCTTTCTAATGCATCAAGACTTATTTCAACGGCGTGAAAGTTAAACTTTTCACACGTTAACTTCACAACAAAGTGTACGAGGTAAGACTTCTGAAGAATAGTGTTGCTCTTACCCTCCCACCGGTATAAAACATTACAGAAAGATAACTCGAAAAGAACGAAACGTGATACGCCTCTGTACAATAAAATCCTACTTAGGTGATAACACAATAAAAACTAGAAGCAAGCACATGACGTAATTCCATTACAAACATAAAACTCCCATCAGCATTGTTTACAAAAAATTAAATTAAAAATTTAAAAAACCCCCATCGCAAAAAAGAAAAAACATTTAAAAAGTTAAAAATAATACTTTCCTATCGTTGAGCCATGAAATTTTACTTCACGTCGTGGTACCGCTTAAGTAAGGAATGTTCCTAGTACTTGTAGGTAGGTACTTATTTTAACGGTACCCCGACGTTCCGTAAAATTTCATGGCTCAACGATAGGAAAGTATTATTTTTAACTTTTTAAATGTTTTTTCTTTTTTGCGATGGGGGTTTTTTAAATTTTTAATTTAATTTTTATTTTAAAAATTTTAAACTCATTAATTTTGTTTTATAGAGCTTACAGTTATGAGAATGATTCAGTGCATTGTATGTAGAGTCAAATGCTGGTTAAAACGAATCCAAACACGACATATCTGCTAATATTTTGTCAAGAGTCTACCTACTGGTGTGCTGCATAGCCTGCCTGCAGCATCAGCTCATCCTGTTGCCATCAGTTCATTGTGTTTAGAATCAAATGCTGGTTGAAATGAATCCAAACACGACCTATCTGCTATTATTCTGTCAAGAGTCTACCTACTGGTGTGCTGGATAGCCTGGCTGCAGCATCAGCTCATCCTGTTGCCATCAAGGCATTGTGTGCAGAATCAAATGCTGGTTGAATTGAATCCAAACACGACATATCTGCTATTATTTTGTCAAGAGTCTACCTACTGGTGTGCTAGATAGCCTGGCTGCAGCATCAGCTCATCCAGTTGCCATCAGTGCATTGTGTGCAGAATCAAATGCAGGTTAAAAGGAATCCAAACACTATACAGGATGAATTTTTAGTCACCGTCCAAATTTTGATATATTAATCTTTGGCAAAAATCATTGAATACGTGTTTTTTCTTTTAGTATCACTCAATACAAAAATATTGAGATATCACTTCACAAAGTTATCTATAAAAAGTTTATGTTTCTGGACACTGCCGCGCCGTGCGTACGCGCTAGGTGAAGCTACGCGAGCCGGGCCGCCCCGCGCGCCGCGCGCCGCCGGAATTCATTGATAACACAATACAAACAAAGTTGCAAATTTTCCCTTCATACTTTCACGGGCTTAGGACCGTCAATAAGCAAAAGGTTTGTGCTATGTTCACTATGATTAGAATCTAACCCTTAATTAATCAATTAAGTACGTATAAATAAAGTAAAAATCAATTAATTAGATAAGAACTTGAGACCTTAATAAAAGCTGAGCCAAAACGTTTTGCTATTAGGCGTATTTAAAAAAATTGAATCAACTTATGTACAAATAATAAAAATTTAATCAAAATCATCAACAATCAAATTAACAGTACTTTAATAAATGTTCAAAATGCATACCGTTTCTCTCTAAACAGAGTCTTGCACGTTTTTGCACATTGTTTTTAATTTTATTGAGCACTACAGTGTCACTTTTAACTTCGTCGAATGCACGTACAATTTGCTGTTTTAATTGGTCTAGGTTTTGGGCTTCCTCCACATACACTCGTCGTTTTATTTCACCCCACAAAAAAAAGTCACATGGAGTAAGATCTGGTGACCGGGGTGGCCAGACGACGGGCCCCCCGCGACCGATCCAACGATCACCGTGTTCGATGTTTAAATAATTACGAACGGCGGCGGAGTAATGAGGCGGTGCACCGTCCTGTTGAAAATAAAAATCTCGATAGGAGATTACCGGCACGTCATCCATGAAGTCAGCAATTACTGTGCGTAACATATCTAGGTACGTGCCCCCGGTCAACCGTCCCTCAATGAAATATGGCCCCAGTATTTTGTTGCCGACAATTCCAGCCCACACATTTGCACTGAACCGCACTTGGTGATACGTTTCTCGTATCATGTGTGGGTTTCGAAATGACCACCAATGTTCATTATGATGATTATACAGCCCCACTCGAGTAAACAAGGCCTCGTCAGTCCACAAAATGTTAGCATCGGGGTGTGCAATCAGCCACTCACAGAAGGCTCGACGGGGAACTGCATCTGCGTCGTTCAAGGCCTGTGCCTTTTGAAAATGGTACGCGTGCAACCCGGCAGAATGGAGAAGTTTCCACACGGCATATTGGCTTACGCCGAAGCGCCGCGCTGCATCTCGCGTACTGGATCTAGGGCTCCGTTCAAAGAAATCGAAGATATCTTCTTCGATCTCCACTGCGAGTCTCGGCCTGCCCCGTCCTTGAGCGTGTGTAGGTAGGACTATAAATTGGCCATGGTCTAATAGCCTCTGATTTGCGGCCAAAATCGTTTGGCGATTTGGTAATGAGGGATTTATTCCTTGATTGCGAAGGCGAGGAATACTTTCGGTTTCGTACAGTCTCCGGGCACCGTTCAAGCTTTCACCACTCAGTATGTAGGATCGCACCATTTCGTAATACTCGCGGTGGGAATACGACGACATTGTAAATAAATTCACGATACGCACGGGGCGCCGTCGCGCCGGCGCCGGCGGGTTGCGTGGGAACGCCGGGAACACGGAAGTAAGCGCTTGCGTCGCGAAAGGGTGCGCGCGCGAGGCCGACTAACGATAGATGATAGATGTCATAAATGTGTCGCGCAGGTGTAGCGGGGTGGGGGTGAGCGGGGTGAGCGCTGCCTTTTTCATTGAATATTTGCGCGGCAAGTGTAGTATTATTAACGTTTAACTTGTGACCACGCAGAGCGGATAATTTTTTCGAGAAAATGATTTAATATGAAAATTTTATGTATCGATTTTTTTTCAAAAATGGACTAAGTGAATGATACCTAATGCCTAGAAAAAATTTGGACGGTGACTAAAAATTCATCCTGTATATCTGCTGTTATTTTCCCAAGAGTGTATTAGTCTGCTAGATATCCTGGCTGCATCAGACCAAATACACCAGAATGTTGCTTATTAATATTACACACATGGGTGTTCGAAATTTTAAGACACACATATGTTTGTAAGTAAAGTTAATACCCATAGACGTCTAAAATAGCAACGGTAGCTAACACAAAAGAGCTGATAACCTAGAAACGGCTGAACCGATTTTGATAAACTATGTCTAAGAACCATCGCAAGAAACCTTGCTTTCAAATAAAAAAAACCGCATCTAAATCGGTTCACCCGTTTGGGCGCTACGGTGCCACAGACAGACAGACAGACAGACAGACAGACAGACAGACAGACAGACAGACAGACAGACAGACACACACACATAGCGGTGAAACTTATAACACCCCTCTTTTTGCGTCGGGGGTTAAAAAACTGTCGTAATAATTTTATTTCCTTTGCTAGTCTGACGTCACTAGTCTGTATACCTGTTGTTCTTTCTGTTAGCTGATCACTCAAGTGATAACAATGAAGAACAATGGACTATCCGGACGAGTTTAGGGTTGGTATTCGGGCTTTTATTGTTTCAGGGTCATTCATTTAATTAATTTGTCATTTGGAGGCGGTTGAGTGACAAAAGTACGGGCGACCCACCTCGTTTGCTTATCTCAATTTAAATAGTTGGAGTTGTTGTATTGTTGAATGTTTTCATTCAAATTAACGGTCTAAAGGTCGATTGTGGCTTTATCGACTGGTTTGGGGAAATCAACTTAATATCAAATAATGGCTATATTTTATATTTTGTGTGCCTCTTTTTAACCGACTGCAGGAGAAGGTTCTCCATTCGATCAGTTTTTTTTTTTATGTATGTACAGTATACCGATTACTCCGTGACTAATGATCCGATGATTTACGTGATTTTTTCTTAGTTCGAAGCGGAATATTTGCCATTTAGTCCCATAAAAATTTAACATAGTTTGGCCCGGTAGTTTTCATTTTATGAACATTTTTATAAATATTTCATTTATTTTTGATTTTTTTTTGTATGTTGGTATGTGCACCGATTACGCTGTGATTTATGTACCGATTTACGTGATTCTTTTTTAGTTTGAAGCGGAATAGTTGAAATTTAGTCCCATAAAAATTAACATTGTTTGGCCCGGTAGTTTTCATTTTATGAACATTATTATAAATATTTAATTTATTTTTGATTTTTTTTGTATGTAGGTATGTGCACCGATTACGCTGTGATTTATGTACCGATTTACGTGATTCTTTTTTAATTTGATGCAGGATAGTTTCTTTTTGGTCTAATGAAACATTAACATAGTTTGACCTGGCAGTTTTCATTTTATGAACATTTTGGTTCATGAATTCTTCTTTTTGATTTCATCGAAATCTGTTTATTTGTTTGATTGTAATATTAAAAGAAATGGAAAATAATGAATCATACAAATTAAAAACTAAAAATAGTAGTTATTTTTTTTTTACAAAAAATACAACCGATTTCGAAAAAGTTTTTTTATGAAACTTTGATGTATTCAAACTTGTCATATTAACATATTATTTTAGGAAAGCGGGGTTAGAATAAATTCCTCAGGTTTTATTCCTGTAAAATAGATAATTTTAATTTAAAGGTTACTGAAACTCTACGATAAATACTGATAGACTAAAATGTTTCAAATATCCATACTACGAAAGACCGCATTGACTGAAGAGAAATCATAATTGTGATCAGCTGAAAAGGTATATATTATAATTTGATTGAGATCTTCAATAATATAGGTACATTCGTTAAAGAAGAGTGACAAAGAATGAACTTCCATACAAAATGGCCTCAATTCTATACGAAATCGTATCCAAAAGATCGAAAAGCTAAAAAGCAACTAGGTCCTCACATAACGTTCCATTTGAACTGAAAATGGAAAATAGTACAAGCTGCCCATCACCTCGCGAAATTGTAAGAGTCAATCGTCGGAAATGGATCTTTGCGATAGTCACTAGCGATGCGATAGCAATCGATGCCAATAGCGAATGGCGCAGTGGCGGAGATTCGGCCTTCTATGTCGAGCGCAGACCGAGAACCCTGACCCAGAGGTCAGGGCTTTGTTGTTGCATCCAGATAAATATTTGTATGGCCTTGTTAAATTCTAAAAGTGGATGGAATGTGACGTACCTAATGGTGTGAGTGCTTCTAAAAATAGTTTACGTATTCGAAAGCTACCAGCTTTGTACACGGTGTTTTTTTAGTCGTCTGACAAATTTTTCACAGGTTGTTCTACCCATGAATATGAACAACTTTTACTATAGGAGCAACTCGGAAATCACGGAAAAAAACGGCTGATATATACAAAAGTTCGATACCTACTCAACCTTCCAAAAATTGTCAGACGACTAAAAAAACTCCTTTTATTCACCAAAGCTAAGTGACAACCTTGCACAATTCAAGTAGGTTAAATGATAAATGTTATAGTTTTGTTTGTCATGTATCGCTACATAATAGGGTTGTTAAACACGGAACAAATTCACTTTGGGTCCCCGTCCTAGTATAAACTGTATTACGATGGAATAATTGGAGTTTGCCGTAAACCTTGTTTCCTCAACCCACACTTGTCAGTTAGAAGCATTTTTTTACAAAGGTAAAGTTAAAAAGAAATAATAAATCGGGAAGAATATAATTTAATTGACATAACATGATTACCGGTGTCATTACTTTGTATAGTTATTTATTGTTATCTATATGTGTTAAATCTTTAATCACATGGAAATTAATCTGGCAATATAAACAATTTCATTACATTTTGATTTTTAATAGGTAGGTACCAGTGCGCTTTAATCTCACCCCATACAAAACACCCCTTATCAAAAAATGTTCACTTACTTAATCATTTTCAATTGTAACTAAATGAAGATAACCACGTCTAACCAACAAGGTCGATTTAATTAACGTTACTTCTTACTTTCCCTTCCGTAGCGTAACTTGGTAAACACAATTTCTTCCCGAATAAAAAATACATACTAACAGGAAAAGCACCCAAAAGTTTCGTGTACCTAATATTTTGTTACACCACACAAGTCATTGTGTTATATAAAAATACATGTTCCAAGTTAAAGTTGGTAATACGATACATCCCGCAGAATGCCCTGGGGGCAGAGGGTCATACGTCCCTGACATGACTTTTTTATCAAGAAATATCCGACTGAGGCCGGAATAACGAAAAATCTACGAAAACCTATGAAACCTCCTATTCCCTAATGCAATTAAAACGCGTGGATATATAGGAATGTGATTCTTTGAACCTAATGGTATCTACATACTCAATTGTGAAAGATGCAAAAGTGACTCAAATGTTGCTCTAGGCAATGCTGCCAATGAATACTCAATACTCAATATTTATTGCGTTCTACAATGTACATAAATGGTCTTAAGAATATAAAGGTACAGAATCATTATGGACCCTGTCTGGCACAGCAAAAACTTAAAAGAGAGGAGGTCTAATGCAGCAGACGCAGCAGTAACTTAATTTCTAAAATCTCATTTTCTTATTTTAATATAGTAAGCAAGTAATCAACTGGTTTGAACATGTATCTTATTTCGTTTGTTCTAAAGTTGAAAAAATATCTTAGAAATTTGACAAATAGGGGTTGCTTATTGTGCTGGCCTTTGTACAACTTGTATTTGTGCACATGATTTTGAGTGGTAAGATTTATGGGTTATTCATTTGTTACTATCCGGACTTAAATATGGATACACAAATACAACATCATCACCTCTGTATTCCCCGATAGGTTAAGCAGAGATGTACAAAAAGTATCTAGTTAATCCCACATTTCGCAAATTATATTTTAGTCCCTTGATAAAAGGTGAGTCTGTTGTCAGCCACAAGTCCAAACTGCTGACTAATTACAAATGAAAAATCTCAATATTGTATTACCCAAGCTGGAAATTGAACTCAGTACCCTCATGCTCAACAGTAGCGTTTAGAACCAATAGACTACCTATCACTGTTTGTCTCTGCATGACTGAAAGGTTGACTGGCAAAAAATGAATATTATGCCAGTATTATTAAATCCACATATTCTGTACATGTGTGGGCTTAAATGATTAAATAAATATAAAGGGATTAGCCTATTTCTATCAACTTGACACAAATCTATACTGAAAATTAAAAAGGTAGGCCGTGTTAAAGAGAATCTCTAGTACCTATTGTGAATTCGGAGAAAGTTATCAAAACTATGGCGAAAATAAAACAGTACATTCCTTTTCTTGCAAGAATGGCGTGTCTTTCTTTCACAAAGTATACACTGTTTATTACTGTTAACAAGTATGAATAGAACGGTATAAGCGTTCTATTCCTCACTGCCAATAAATTATTACTAGCGTACACTCGTATATCGACGTTTTCAGTCTCACCGCGTTAATACTAAGTAATACATAAGCGCGATTTTAAAAGCCCTGAAGGCGTCTTGGGTCTTGGCGTCTATGTATTTGTGATGTGTTTTTAAAATAAAGTATTCATCTTGCCTGTATTTCTTCAAATGGGTAAAACAAACGTACAGGTACATCTTTGTGGTGAAATATTTAATCTCTTATTGTTAAGATCGATCGAGTTCTAAGTCGGTTGAGTTAACCGACTTGTGACTTTATAAGGGGAACAGAAGTTTAGCGTTATGAATAAAAAATAACAGCCTAGAAGGGTCTGTCACTGCCGTACAATGTCTCTATTAGAGATAAGGCACGAACATTGATCACCTCGCTTGCTCAACGCGGTCAATCCACCACGACCCACGACCTCCTGCATAGTTGTCAGGGCCACTAACCACTGGACTAAGGGCGGGACTCCACCAAAGCGGAGACGAGAGGAGATAACTCGTAATTAACCAATAGGATATTGTATTGTGTTGAGGCTAAGCACTGAGCTGTCAAAATGACGCAAGCTGATTGGTTGTAAGACACAATATCTCTTCTCGTCTCCGCTTTGGTGGAGTCACGCCCTTAGTTCAGTGGTTAGTGGCCCTGACAACTATGCCGGAGGTCGTGGGTCCGAGTCCCACTCAAGATAAATGTTTGTGTGATGAGCACGATCATTTGTTCTATCTTTGTTTGGGTAAAATTAATCTATCATTGTAGATATTTAATTTAATTTAATAAGTAAGTTTGTCAGTTGTTTTGGCAAAAGCTTTGCTTTGTTTGGGACTAGATGGCGCTGTTTGAAAGTTGTGGAATTTTATTATTATGTGTTATTATTGGCGATTTTAGACTTTTGTTAAAAATAGGTTAGTCAAGGTTTCTTTGATGAACCTAAATAATATGAATTGAAAAAGCCACATTGGTCCTTGTGTGGATTTGATCGCGTAGCTCCGTGCTTGAGAGATGAGGTCATACCACTGGGCAACTACAGTAACTCAATTAACGTTACAAAACAACCAACCAACTATCATGTCAAATGTGTGTAAAACAAAACTACAAAATGGATAGGTACTTAATAAACAAAAGTGTAAAATGGTTCGGTGAAGATTACCGTCCGATCACGTTCGAACAAACCGGCAAAGAGCAAGTAAACTCGCATACAGAGAAAGCCTTTCTAGAACAAACATTTAACCATTAACAAAGTGAAAATTTCATTGTTTGCGATCGCTTGTTAAAGTTCGTTTGTAAAGGGTTTAACCTGATACCTATTTTTAAAAAATGTGCTAAAGGAGAAATAGTTTTATTGCTTCTGACAGTTTTTAACATTTAGTTTCATATTCTAGATCTCTTGCTTTTATTGCCATTAGAAATAAAGAGTGAATTCTGGTTTTTGTACCATGTTTCATCATAAGTTAATTATTAAACTATGTGATATCAAAGTCTAAGTTTATTTATTTGTAGGTATAACACTGGTAAAAAGTTACAAACTTTGTGAGATATTAAGTTATATGAGCAACACTATGTTTCATCGTGACTTATTAACTTGTTAATGAAAATATCATAAGTTTAGATGAGAATGGTGATTTTGTATCATGTTTCAGCACCATTTAAAAATACAAAAAAAAACTTAAAAAATACTAAGTAACCGACAAAAAACTTCAATGCTGGGGGTCAAGAATCATATGCAAAACTCATGATATCAGTATGTCAGATGATGACCCCCCCATTCTGAATAATATTTTTATATGTACCTATTTCATTTAACCTCGAAATACCGACAGAGAGACAGACAGAAGATCTCCCTCCATAAGGGTTCCTTTTTAAGGTTTTCGAACCAAACCAAAAATAAAAACGGAAATTAACAAACTTCTCTTTACTTACCTTTATTATTTTAAACGGTATTGTTAGGTTTTAATTACTTTTTAGATAATAGCGAGAGACCTAGAGTCCTATGACTGGCATTAAACTTCGTAAATTTATTAATTAAAATTGTTGGGTCGGTTACATTTTCAAACTTATTTGAAAGTGTAATGATAACATTGTTATCTGTAAAAGAGATTTTTTTTAGATTGCTTTTAATATTGTCTAAACTCCAAAGCTCATTAACCACTTCATATCCCATTACGGGAAAAGTATTTTTAGCCACATGCAGAAAAATAATGTTTTGAACATTGTAATTACGATTTCTCTCTGTACCTACATCATTTAAACATAAAACCAAAAAGCTTAGTTATATTTTTGTTATAAGCAAACCTGAAGCATACAAACTACTTATCATCGTCAGTCGACTTTAAGTTAAAACAAAAAAAAAAAACTTTTTTAAATGCATTTCCTAACTTTTTACAATGATTACCACTGCTTTTCATTAATTGGTATATTCTGAGCCATATCTAATTATATAAATAAAAACCAGAAGCTGAACCTATTTGGCTTTTTATTTTTTTTGTTGCTTTTATCTTTCAAGACAAGGTTTGTATGAAAGAAAATATTTTAAAATGCATATTTGCCCTTGGGTATAACTCAACATTTATTAGTCAAAGGACTAATGTTGCAAACCTGAAAGTGTTTTAACACAGGCTGGTTACTATGCAACTGACTATATACTTTAACGACCGATAAACAGTACACATAAAAATGTTAATTTATTTCAGATTGCAGTTAACTGAATCAATACATTGTATGGGGTAAAATGAGGTAAACAGAAAGTCATGGGTGAAACAAAACAAAACGTTGAATGAGATTTTCACGGTGATTCAATATTATAAATAATGTAACAGAATTGTTAATTTTGTGTTGGTACAAAAATGGAATTGGGCAGGAGAGATAAAGGACAACCTCTTGATTCGTGGTGGACCAGTATGACGAAACTCTTTTTTTGGAAGAGTAATTACCGCCACAAAATTAAGAAGACTCCATTCCATATACAATGGTAATTAACGTAGAAGAAGATAGAATAAAGGCCGTGTATATTAAAAATAACATTTAGGTATAGTGGTAATTGGTGACAATCACTTAAAAAAAACATTCAATACAGTTCTTCATTTCTGTTTACCCCGTTTATGGGTATCCCGGGATCTTACGATTGAAGATTAAATTATAATTCGATTTTTTTTTTAGAATACTCTGAATCGAGATAGAAAAGACTTTCGTGTTTCGTGACAACTATGTAAAGGCACTACAACGATTGTTAATATATTTTTTTAACGTGTTAAAACCGGTTCTCGAGCATCAAAGAAATCGTGAAGTCATACTAACTATCAAAGACTTTTATTTACTCAAAAATCTTTAAAGTCTGTCTAAAGTTTTTTTTTAATTTTGACTATGTGTTATACTATCTAAATGAAATTAACATGGTCACTTATTTTGGTGAATATCCAATAGATAATCATCATATTTGAGTAAACACGAGTATCTAATAGAAGTCTAATGTAGGTAGATTTATTTTGTACTGGCTAAAACATATAAGGGCGAATTTAAAAATGTCCTAACTACAGGCTCAAAAATATTCTCAAACAATCTATCCAATAATCCAAAATGTTAAAGCATTGGTGCAAGAAATTTGACTCAACAATACGGCCAATTTACGAAGAACGAAACATAATATATTTTCAGGGTATAAAGTTTACTTGCGCGTGGAATTTTGAAATATTCTTGTCAGATATCAACATCTGCCCTCGGCCTTATTTGAACGCTCGGTGCAGATGATGAATTCCCTTTTTTTAATTTCACTGAGATGGAACAATGCCAACATAAAAGCATCGAAGAAAAATATTAGGGGAAAACTCCGCTTTGTAAAGTAGAAAGAAAAAATTCGATATTGAAAAATGTTTGATTAATGTTCGATGGAAGTTGGTTTCTCAGTAATCTTTCGGATTAAGGAAAACAAAGATCCTTATCCTTATATTTTGTTTTAGGGCAAATTTAAAAATGTCCTAAGTACAGGCATCAAAACAGTCTCAAACAATCTATCCAACAGATTAACAGGCTTAAGGCAGATTAAAATAAGCTCAATCGCTGTGAGATTATTTAGCTTTATGTTATATTATCTAAATGAGATTACTCATTTAGATAATATAACACAAAGCCAAAATTATGAAAATTATGAACACGTTAAAAACATAATTGAGCAACAAAGAATATAGGTACAAGTCGACATACAGCAAAATTAAAACGGTCAACTAAATGAAGTCAGTAACTTCAAAATTAAAACGAGACAACTATCCCGCATCGAACAAAACAAGAATCACGTAAATTGGATCATTATTCTTGGAGTAATCGGTGCACATACATTAAAAAAAAACCGATCGAAGTGAGAACCTCCCCTTGAAGTCGGTTAAAAATACAAACACCCTCACGAAACACAACATTATGCAATGAATAACGAAAGTACACACGAAGAAATAACCTCATTAAGGCTATACAAACAAACTAAGAGCAGAAAAGGTAGCTAAACAAAAAAAAGCATTCTTCGGTAAAGATCTCACGAGAAACGGAGCGGCTGCCTATGTTGGTATCAAAGGGGCTAATTAATTATCTCGAGCGCTCGTGACGCTATAGAATACGACCCCAGGGTGTAAGCGAGGGTAAGCGCCAAATAGACACTTGTATATCCGTAAAAGGAACGTAATGCGAGCTTATTGTACACATTCCAGTATTCACTTCCAAAATACACCCACTGACTTAGCAAACACACTTATGGTGTACGCAAAAGGAAGGAAGATACTAGACGAAGGCGTTGAGATGGTTATCAAAATAAAGTGTGTCATAAAGCCTCACGCAAAAGGCGTTGACGGCAAGATAAAGCCACAATTGAAAAAGCACCGCTCGTAAAAAAATACACGTCGTTTTTTTATCATAATTATTCAAGCAGTTTTTCTCCCCGCAAACGTATTGTTTCTGGCACCAAGTGGAAGTTTGAAACTAGAACAATTGAGAGAGTTTTTGTACGGTTATTGTTGCCGGCGTTAAGCTCGTATAGCGAGATGAAATATTACTTACGTACACACGAAACACCGTTGCGTTGGCACGATATAAACCCCATTTTTGTTTATGTAAATGTTACGCACCATACTGCGAGATTTCATTACCATAACATTAGCTGGCAGCTTATAATGAAAACGGAAGGAATTTGACGCATTTATAACTATAACTGATTTATAACGCATAATAATCACATCGAAACCAAATGAAAAATATAAGTTGCTCATTTGTGATACAGTAAAAAAAAACATAAAATATAAATAAATATCGTTCCAAAATGACTTACCTGTTGCGATGAGTATTTTCCAAGCACTTATTAACTACCAATTATTTGAACACCAATACTAATTAAACTATTATGAAATACTACTAATGAAACGTCAAACTATAGTTACAATTTCAGATTGTAATTGAGAAAGATGTCTACGCCAATTCTGTCGTAGAGGGAAGCGTAGGCCAGACCGCTACGAGCGCTACGACGCAACTGCCGTGCTACGCCGCGGACAGCCACGGCTGCAAACACCGACTGCAAATAAAGACAGAAGGAGTCGTTCGGCTATCGGCGGAAACGCCCGAACGCTAGCCGAAGAACAAAGTTACTTAAGGGCGTTTACAAAGTAGCTTGATTTTAGTCGCAGATTGTCATGATTATGATATGACTTAACTAGATAAAAATGGGTTGCTGGAGTAATGGCGCTTCTTTAGTATAATTCAAAAGGTTGTCTAAAAAATATTTTTGATGTAAGTAAACAGCAATTTACATATTTTCATCGCTGAACTTTTTACGTCAATGCTTTACTACGAGCTTCAAAATACTCACGTCTACAGAATATTTTATCTTCTAATACATTTATTAATGTTAAGCATTACTTCTTTTATTTTTCTAGACAGGTGTATTCCCTTGCTAAGAATAAACAACCCCACGTCATCCCACGAGTGTCGTGAGTGTAAGGGTACGATAGCATCCACCTGTGCACTGATAACATTGGTACGTACTGCGAATTTGTATTCCTTATGCGTTGCGGGTTCTAATGGCAAGCAAGCCACGTCGCCGGAATTTGATATGACTGAAATAGATGACGTATTCATCAACATGTTCAGGAAACGAAAGAATAAAGTCAATGCATAATCAATGTTACCGTTGAAGTTTATATGGCAGAGAATTTCAATACTCAGTTATATTTTATATAAAGAATAAACATCACAGCCTTTATAAAAGCTAATTTATAAATTGCTATTTTATTCCCCAGATAAAAGTTAACTGTCTATCGGAAAATCGGCCCAATTTATAACAAAAAAAATTAAACCGCCCATAAAATAATAAATCTCTTTTATTTAACCTTTACAACAAATTTTTACCCGACTGCCAAAAAGGGTTAATGTTCGTATGTATTTATTTATTTATACAATAAAACTAATTCAAATAAATTGAATATGTACACTTTTATTTCATTAAGCCCCAAGAGGACACCGGTGTCCGCGCTGTCATTGTTTTCTATTGTGTCAATAATTGACACGATTGAAAGACTACAAACTAAAAAAAAACACAAATAAAATAGTAATAAAAAACCCCAAGTAAAAAACAAATTAAGAACACTCAAGCGTCGAAGTAATCCTCCCCATCACTCTCATCTGGAAACATGCAGCATTGCAGAAAGACTGGCAGCATTGCCACGTTGGATGTGACCTACTACGCGCGAGCCGAGCGAGCGCGGCGAGCGCTCGCGTCAGCGGCCGGCGAGCGATACCTCGTGATCTCATTATGTGGTCATTAATAAATAATATGACGACTGTGACTAATAAAATGCTGTTTAATTAGAAAAACTGCTGTAAATAATATAAAATTGAAGCTATATTTGAAAGAAAAAAGAGTTAACATGTATAATGTGCATTAAGATTTATTAGCTGTGCATTGATGAAAAAGCTTTTGCTTTAGGAAAAAATTTCGCTGTACGCTGCGAAAATAAATTGTAGTGTGTTTATTGATATTTTGAGTTGAATATTTTGCTGTGCAATTAGTAATTTTAATGGGAATTGGAATCTTAATGCATAGAAAAAGGATATTTTTGATTTGCGTAAATACTACAAAATATTTAATATATTTATTGACATATTAAATTTAACATAAAATAGGTTTCATCAATTAACTAGCTCGGTGAAGGTCGTTCTATAGCAGGATCCTATACTATGTTCATTGAAAGTTTTCATTGACGATTTTTCTTTTACTGTTTGTCAAGTAAAATAGATATAAACCGTGCCAATGTGTGATGACCGTCGCTCAAAGACCAGCAGGCCTATTGGCTATCTTATATAGCCAGTGACTAACTGGCGTCCAGGTGAAAACACCAAACTTTGATGTCAACTGAGAATTTACAAAA
The DNA here is from genome assembly GCA_921972225.1 of Euplexia lucipara. Classification (NCBI taxonomy): domain Eukaryota; kingdom Metazoa; phylum Arthropoda; class Insecta; order Lepidoptera; family Noctuidae; genus Euplexia; species Euplexia lucipara. The sequence goes on along the minus strand of OV179152.1, from coordinate 13,799,943 downwards.
AATTGGTATTACACTTTAAGTGGACTTCAAGTTACGGTGACTATCAGACGCGGTACCGTGCGCTTCGTCGCATGTCTGCAAGTACACTTATGCGTCATCCTAGATACACACTGATGATAGCCGTTACGAAACTAGCTGTTTGACAGTTGATCGTTGAACACTTTGATCATCACTGTGAACTTTCAACGGAGATACGTCATAGCCCTGCTTAGTAGTAATAATACCACCCTGTTACTGTCCCGCTTCAGGGCAAATGCCTCTTCTCATACAGAGAAGGCTTGAGCATTGATCACCACGCTTGCTCAAGGCGGATTGGCGATTTCAAACTTATATTAACTATAAGTCCAGGTTTCCTCACTATGTTTTCCTTCACCGATGTCAATGATGTCTAAGATAAACTTAGAAAGTACAAATGAATTGAAAAAGGCTCATTGGTACTTGCCCGGATTTGAACCACAACCTCGTGCATGAGAGGTAGGCGACTTAACCTCTGGGCGATTACGATTTAGTAGTATCGACGGCTTAGTAGTATCACAGTATAAATATTAATAAAGTAGGACGACGCCTTTGATCTCTGGAAAAATGCTGACAACGTCTACACGCGTTAGCCCTGAATAATACCTCCCGAATTACTAACATCGTTTTGTTCGCAGTTTGGGAGTGGCTTTCTCGCGTCTCGCCCCTCACACCCCGCTCGATTGTCCTGTCTAGACGGCTTCGTCGGACGACTGTAGGTTTTTAGACTGTGGTAGTATTTTGTGATGTAGTGTACCTAGTCAGTAACTATCTACAACAACGAAAACTCGCCAGAATGTTATATTTTTATATTCTTAGTTTTATTGTTTTACGAAGTTCTCGTGATTATTAGTTACGATACACAATACTTATTTGAAATTATATTATAACACAAAATTCAATTGATTTAAAACAAAATACTGGCTATCAGTGTCGCCATTGCAAAAAGTACATTTGTCAATACTGCGTTTGCCGATACTGTGTTCTATAATGATAAGGAATTTAACTTGACACGATATATACTAATTAAATTCAATTGAAGCAACTTTTATAACAATGGTGATTTACTTTATCACTCGTTCACGGTCACTTAATTAATGAATGGGTTATTAACCTGTTCATAAATTAAGGATCATAGGACAACCTTAAACATCACGCCTGCAATCCCCGAAGGGCTAGGCAGAGGTGTACCTGGTAGTATACCCACATTTCGCCAGTTATGTTTAAGTCCCATGTAATAGGGGGCGAGCCTATTGCCATCAATCGGACACAAATCCAGACTGCGGGCTGCTACTGAGAATTTTTTGATAGAAAAACTCAAAAACACTTCGCCCGACCTGGGGATCGAACCCGGGACCTCATGCTCAGCAGTAGCGTTTGCGAACACTAGACCAACGAGGCAGTCACACTGTTGGCACTGTTGGCTGTTGACAGTGGCACTGTTTTTTGTTTTTTTATATAATATTTTATACATATAACAAGCAACAGCCATATTCAACCAGAAGACATGCAAATGTACATACACATAGTACATAAACAGTCAAACACAAACATACATTAAAAATTAACTAACTATAACTACCTACAATTAAAATATGAAGACAAAATGACAAACATATTTTTTGCTGCAGACAACTGATTTTGTATCAAAATGAAATGAAATACATTATATTGTCCTATCTGTCGTGATGGCCCGGAGGTTAAGGCGCCTACCTATCATGCACGAGGTTGTGGTTCAAATCCGGGTAAGTACCAAAGTGACTTGTGACTTTCTAAGTTTATCTAAGACATCATTGACATCGGTGAAGGAAAACATCGTGAGGCAACCTAGACTTATCTATTCTATATCTTCTATTACTTTTCTAAACTATTAAACTAAACTATTCTAAATCTGTAGCAGTAAAATTTCTGTACATTGAAAATATCAAAAAAATAAATAGCAGGGGGTGTTACTAGACCGACACCGAACCCAAAAATATGATTAAAAAAATTTTTGTCTGTCTGTCTGTCTGTCTGTCTGTTTGTATGTTCAGGTATCACGCAAAAACTACCGGTTCGATTACGATGACACTTGGTGTACTTATTCTTTAATATCCTGGGCACCACACTGGGTACTTTTTATCCCGTAAAAGTATAATACAATAAAAAACAAACTTAATTTTGCGGTTCGATCTCTAGACCCGACTACTGTAACAACCGCAAATAAAAAGTTTGTCGTAGATTACGTCACCCGCAGTGTGGGGTTCACCAAGGGGCGCTGCACACGGCTAAGATAGTATAATATTTGATCTTAAAATACTATATCGCTCGCCATACAATTCAATGGACTATCACACACTACAAAGATAATTATGTACATAGATTAAATATTCAAAATTAATATTGGAGGATGATTGGTGATCGATACTGATGCCAAAAATGCAATCAGTAAATGGTTTGTCTGTCTGTGTCTCTGTCTGTATGTGCACGCATAATTCAAAAACTATTATAGGGATTTTAACCAAAATTGGTACTGTTGTAATCAATACGCCTGGGCAGGTTGATCTTAGTCTCAGTTGTTTTACACATGATAAGTTGTACGGCGCTCTTTCCTGGCTCAGTAGTTCCAGAAATCTTTATGCATACATACCGGAAGGATCAACTTTGAAAGTAGTCTATCCGGAAGTATTATGCTAAAATTATTACGTTTATATATCAACGCTCAGCCTAAACCGCTGGTATTAGAGACATTTAACTTAAAGGGGTGTTCTGAGTGATGTAAGTATCCTAAAAAACGATTTTTGGAAATTCAACCCTTAATGGGAAAACATAGGGGACGGAAGTTTGACATCCACGCGGGCGAAGCCGCGGGCAAAAGCTAGTAGTTAATATAAGTTTGAAATCGCCAATCCGCCTTGCGCAAGCGTGGTTTCCAATGCTCGAGCGTTCTCTGTATAAGAAGAGGCCTTTGCCTTGCAGTGGGACAGTAACGGTCTGGATTTATTATTATATATCGTCATATTTATTTATCTAAATTATTATCATATTATAAACAGTAATCAATATCCCCTTTTCCATAAAAAATCCGTCATACAAAAATCTATTCATACTTTTAATAAGATGACTTCAAATAGTCTATACGAAACATCAGTAAAGTCTAACCAAAAGCTACTAACTACTTTTTAACAGTGCTCTTGTCTAAGCCTTTTATCTATACTAATATTATAAAGAAGAAAAGTTTGAATGTTTGTTTGTTTGCATTAAATAGGCTCCGAAACTACTGAATCGATTTGAAAAATTCGTTCACCGTTGTGAAGCTACACTATCCCCGGGTGACATAGGTTACTTTTTATCCCTGTATTCCCACGGGACCGAGAACTACGCAGGTGAAACCGCGTGACGTCTGCTAGTGTAAGATAAAATTAGAAAAACCATAATATATATATAACCGAACCTAACTCATCATACCTATCCTATAGCAAACCTAAGTACCGAACCTAACTACCTTACTGAAATGCATTGATTTTAAAAGATGTTAATTACATAATTTTAAAGTGACCTAATGTTCTGCGTGTCTCGATGGTGTTTACAATGCCAAAGTAAGTATTAGTACTTGAAATAGTAGTAGTAGGAGGTAATAACTTAGGGCCATTATTGTGGCTTCACAGTCTATTGGCGACACACGCGACGCTATGTATTGTGTGTGACTGACGTGTGCAGCAGCAGCGCGTTTGTTTCTAATCCTGCAAACCAACTGGATGTTCTTGGGCGCGATCGTGACGTGCTTCACGTGAATAGCGCACAGGTCTTCGAAGTGACTGACGAGGGTAAGCTTTGCTGGTTTCCTGCAGAGCAATGACGACAGAGCTCAGGAAACAGATAATACATACGAGTATAATAAAAACGTTTTGTCTGCTAAAATGTTTTGGAGATATTATTATTAAGAAAAGTGTGTACTAATTTAGTTACTTTTATATTACTTTTACCAATTCATAATGACTACAAAGGTGTTTTTATGACACTCAATTGTTTAATGCATTCTAATATTTCCGTTTGGTGGTCAGTACTATCATAGAGGGATAGCAATTTTTTTATAAAATAAGTCCCGTCGAGTCTATGTGATAAACAGGCCGTTCTTTCTATACCTGTGATGTCAATCCTCATGTCTATCATTTGCTTCTTCTATGTGCATCACTTGTCTAAATTTTCCTCTGCAAGTGGGTCCTTTTAATTTTAAACATTTAAACTGGTTATACCATCTATCAGAATGCGATAGAATCTTAAATAAATCCTTATTATTATTATTGCCGCTTATTTTTTGTACATACATATAAATTATATTTTTAAATATTGATACCAAAAAGATATAAAAACATTTAAAAATACAAAAAATAGTAGACCACCGATGGCGGAGCAGGGTCCAAGCTACCGGTGGTTAGGGTCTCAGAGACAGGAACCTCCTCACAATGCGAGCCGTATCGAGGAGTACCTGTCTTCTGTATCAGGCCTTTATTATTATTATTTATTTATCTATCAACTTCGGAACATACATTTTTACAAAATACATAAAACATTTTAATCAAAATTACAATTAAAATTAAAACCATAATCAAACACAATTTAAGAATCAAAATTTAAATTTAAATCAAAAACAATATAAAATCAAAATGTTTTATTATGTCTTTTTGTTTTTGAGACCAGCGAGATCTGGCTGGTCGGTTTGTGGACGACGGTTTTATGACACAAATGTGTACAAATCTAAACTGTGATGTGCGAAAATAAGAGCGTGCATTTAAAATTGAAGAGATGTATGAGAATTCAGGAAAACGTGTACGAAAAGAATTAATAACAGAACATGGCATCACATCTTTATTCCCCTAAGGGTGCGTCAGAGGTACCTATACCTATAGTACACTCAAATTTCACCAATAATTTTTAATTCCCATGTAATAGGGACAAACTTATAGCCACCAGGCACGAATCCTGACTACGTGCTGCTACTGAAGAAACCCAGATGAAAAATTCAACAACACTACACCTGACCTTAAAATTCAACCCAAGACCACATGTTCAGCAATAGCGCTTGTGACCTCCGGACCAACGAAAAATGTTTAAGTTCCATGTCATATTGACAAACTTAACCACCAGGCACGAATCCAGACTCCGTGCTGCTACTGAAGAACCCCAGATAGAAAATTCAACAACACTACACCCGACCTTAAAATTCAACCCCAAACCACATGTTCAGCAATAGCACTTGTGACCTCTGGACCAACGAAAAATGTTTAAGTCCCATGTAATAGGGACAAACTTAACCACCAGGCACGAATCCAGACTCCGTGCTGCTACTGAAGAACCCCAGATAGAAAATTCAACAACACTACAACCGACCTTAAAATTCAACCCAAGACCACATGTTCAGCAATAGCGCTTGTGACCTCTGGACCAACGAAAAATGTTTAAGTCCCATGTAATAGGGACAAACTTAACCACCAGGCACGAATCCAGACTCCGTGCTGCTACTGAAGAACCCCAGATAGAAAATTCAACAACACTACACCCGACCTTAAAATTCAACCCCAAACCACATGTTCAGCAATAGCACTTGTGACCTATGGACCAACGAAAAATGTTTAAGTCCCATGTAATAGGGACAAACTTAACCACCAGGCACGAATCCAGACTCCGTGCTGCTACTGAAGAAACCCAGATGGAAAATTCAACAACACTACATCTGCCCTTAAAGTTCAACCCCAAACCACATGTTCAGCAATAGCGCTTGTGACCTCTGGACCAACGAAAAATGTTTAAGTCCCATGTAATAGGGACAAACTTAACCACCAGGCACGAATCTAGACTCCATGCTGCTACTGAAGAAACCCAGATGGAAAATTCAACAACACTACAACCGACCTTAAAATTCAACCCAAGACCACATGTTCAGCAATAGCGCTTGTGACCTCTGGACCAACGAAAAATGTTTAAGTCCCATGTAATAGAGACAAACTTAACCACCAGGCACGAATCCAGACTCCATGCTGCTACTGAAGAAACCCAGATGGAAAATTCAACAACACTACAACCGACCTTAAAATTCAACCCAAGACCACATGTTCAGCAATAGCGCTTTTGACCTCTGGACCAACGAGATTCCATAAAGAATATGGGGTTGGATTATTATAATTATGTAGTTATAAAAGTATGCGTTAATGCAACTAAAACGAAACACCATCTATGCTTACAAAATCAAAAAAGGGAAAAAAGGGAAATATTCTCGCTAGTCGTTTACTTAAACTGGAGGATTTTTATATCATTAGCAAGGAAAGCACACCAAGGTAATCAATTTTTTTTCCCCAATTTAAAATTAATTAAATTAAGTAATAAAGTTGAAAAACTATCAAAGAAATTATACACAATTTTAAAAAATGCTGTAATTTTTTATGAAAAAGGTAAAGTCTTACTGCTTTTTAGTTTTAGACCCTATTTGTAGTGTCGACTATGTCTATTTTGTCCGATCAAGGCATAAGTGGTCTAGTGCGATTCGGTTTCGTGAAAGATGCAATCGAAAAAATCAAGTATTTTTTTTTGTATTACTGAATTCTCTTTATTTGTTGCTATGACGGTTATAGCACCTATTATATTTTACGCTGGATGCATAAATGTCATGTGTCTACCTTTTACGGTTGGATGTAGCTCGATGACAGGCTGGCGGATGGACAGTATGGGCTTAGTAATAGACGCGGTTTGACGTTGAAATGTGCCTTTTAAATGGCCTAATTGAAGTAAATGTTTTGACTTGGGGAAGGTTCATATCTGACGGAACATGCGTCGCGTATCATCGGTCGCGTAACGCCAGAACAGACAAATGTATAGAAAAACACTTGACGGTTCACACTCAACAGATGATGCGTTAGTGCGTCGAGGTACATTGTCGTAAACGCTCGGCGCATGTTCCATCAGATATGAACCTTCCCTTAGACTTTAGGGTTCAGTTGGCACCCTGAAAATGTGTGCAATGTGTACAATGTGTACATCCTACTAATATTATAAACGCGAAAGTTTGTGACTATGGATGGATGATGGATAGATGTTTATTGCTCTTTCAATTAATAACTGCTGAATGGATTTTAATAAATTTCGTATGGAGTTAGCTAAGACCCTGGATTAACACATAGGCTACTTTTTATCCCTGTATTCCCACGGGAACGTGAAACCGCGGGAAGTCTGCTAGTACCTCATAATTATCCTCCTTTCCTTATTCCAATGAGTTTTGGGTTAGACCAGCATGTCATTTTCTTCCATACATCCTATTGGCCATCATCGTGTAAGTCACCTCCAGCCATATCGTTTTCTGCATAATCCATCCATCGTTTAACTAGAAAAATGGTTATTCCTGTTAATTTTGTATGGCACAAAAAAACAATTTATAACGTAGAAAACAAGATCTCGGAGAAGCCAGTTAACTCTTAACAAAAGCTTGTACGTACTTAACGTACACTTACTTGTACAACGTTGCTTCCACTTCATCTGCTTTGAACATCAGAATTCAGGGAAATTGTTTTATATTAAGTATAAAATAATAATGCTACTTCTTCTCACTTTGTTATATTTTTTGAGTTTTTAATCTTGATGTAATGTTTTGTTTGTAGGTACTTTTATGGAAGGCTCTTTATTGTTCACAATAGAAACTGTAGTGAGGTACACGTATTTCACAAACACACATTTACACGCCCATTTCTATTGGAGTGGAGCAGATCAACACAATCTATAGGTCCCACATGAATTGACGCGTCTGTATGTAATGCCAAAACAGTTTTTTAATGGAGGAGGTGGCTTCTTCATCATCGAACATTATTCGTGTGCGTGCCTGTTCACCGCCAAAAGGAGCCCGTTCACCATGGCTCCTGCTTTTCAGAATGTATCCTTGGAGTGCACCGACCGCCTTCAGCTCTTGGGAGTGGAAATCTCCTCAAACCAAAACTTTGGGCGGTTCATTGAGTCCAAAGCCAAGGTTGCTGCTAGGAAACTCGGCGTTCTTGCAAAGGTCCGGCGGTACTTCACACCTGGTCAGCTTCTTATGTTATACAAAGCACAGGTCCGTGTTCGTGTTCGCGTTCGTGTGTGGAGTACTGCAGTCACATATGGGCTGGTGCTGCCAGATGTCATCTAGCAGCTTTGGACTCAGTGGAGAGGCGTGCGAAGAGGCTTATTGGTGACCCAGATTTGGTTAGAACCAATCTGCAAAGCCTTGAGCATAGGCGTAGGATAGCTGGCCTTTCGGTCTTCTATAGGATACATTTTGGAGAGTGTGCACGGGAATTACATGACTTGATTCCGCCATCACCATTCTACCATCGGACAACCCGGCGTACGGCGAGTGTCCACCCTTACATCGTTGGCACTCCCACGATTAGGACAAAGCGTTTCGCTTCGTCGTTTATACCGCGTACATCGAAGGACTGGAACAACTTGCCTGCTGCGGTCTTCCCGTCCGATTATAATTTAGGTGTCTTCAAGGCTAGAGTGAATAGGCTCTTAACAAACTAGTGCGCTTCACCATCTCTGATTGCATCACTGCTTATCATCAGGTGGGATTGCAGTCAAGCACTAGTTTGTAATATTAAAAAAAAAAAAAAAAAAAATTAGTCAGGGCGTTATAGGTAACAACGAAGAAATTAATTGACTGGCCTATTGCTCTAGTAGTCACAGGCCCTGGCTGCTATGCCGGAGGTCTTGGGTTCGATTCCCGTCCAGGACAAATGTTTGTGTGTTGTGCACGATAATTTGTTCTGTGTCTGGGTGTAATTTATCTATACATATAATAAGACTGTAAAAAAACTGTGTCTGTACATTGAATATATTTAAAAAATAATAATTGAGGGGGGTTTAGAAACAGTAATAGAGCACGAATCCAAAAAAAAAGTCCGTCTGTTTGTCTGTTTGTCTGTTTGTCTGTTTGTCTGTTTGTCTGTTTGTCTGTTTGTCTGTTTGTCTGTTTGTCTGTTTGTCTGTTTGTCTGTTTGTTTGCACACGCTAATCTTCGGAACTACTAGACGGATTTGAATGTTTTTTTTTTGTTGTATAGATATTAAGTCTGGGCAACACATAGGCTATAATTTATCTTGGAAACTGGAATACCTGATGCAGAACCGCAACAGACCAGCTAAACTATAGCCGATACAAAAATGGTCCCATAGCAAAAAATGTTCCACGTGATGAGCATTTTCTGCTGAGAGAATAAATTTGAAGATCCGGAACACCTGATGCAGAACCGCAACAGACCAGCTAAACTATAGGAGATACAAAAATGGTCCCATAGCAAAAATTGTTCCACGTGATGAGCATTTTCTGCTGAGAGAATAAATTTGAAGATCCGGAACACCTGATGCAGAACCGCAACAGACCATCTAAACTATAGGAGATACAAAAATGGTACCATAGCAAAAATTGTTCCACGTTATGAGCATTTTCTGCTGAGAGTATAAATTTGAAGATCCGGAACACCTGATGTGGAACTTCAAGAGCCCAGCTACACTATAACATATATTGGAATGCCGTCTTAACAAGAGTTGTTCAGCCTTATGAGCACTCGCTGTTGACGTATATAAATCGAAGATCTGGAACACCTGTTGTGGAACTCCAAGAGCCCAGCTACACCATAACTCAAATAGGAATGACGTCTTAGCAAAAGTTGTTCGGTCTGATAGGCATTTCCTGTTGACTTATAAAAATCGAAGATCAGAAACATTTGATATAGAAATTAAAACTATCACTAATTTCATTGCATAATTATAAAATAACATAAGTAGGAGGTACTACGCGGTGAAGGCGGGAACAGTTCAGGACTGATTTTTGATGACGATGGTATATCGTTGAAAATTAGACTCTACTGGCTAAAACTCCCATTTTTTTTATCGTATGCCTTCGGGCTTATGTCAATTGAGTGTTTAATTTCCTTTTCCATTTATCTTCGTTACACGGTAGCTTACCCGGTAACGCAGGCCCAGGGGAGCAGCCACTTAGATTTTAATTGATCAGGTACCATCACAATAAAACTATAACCATGCCTAGAAAGAGGTCAAATTTTTCCCAATGTTACAAAGGTGCTAAATGATTAAAGACCATAAGATCCCAACAATCTACCGCAGAGCGTTAGGAGAGACTTGATGCTGTTCGAGAACATGAGGCTGCAACTCGCTCCGTGGAAACATCCAGGTCTCTAGAGACCAGTGAAGAATATGTGCGCGACTGACCGCTGATCGTGAATATCATGCACTGTCTCGCGAGTTGGAGACGTTCACGGAAAAAGCATGACGCTTGAGTTTTCAGCGTATATACGCATCGACTCTAGAGACAAGTGGGGGAAGGAAATGCGCGACTGACCGCTGATCGTGAACGTCACGCAACATATTATAGGCTATAATTTATTTTGGAAAATGGAACACCTAAAGTGAAAGAGATATAAAAATGGTGCCATTGCAAAAACTATTCCACGTGAAGAGTGTTTTCTGCTGTGAGACTAAATTTGAAGATCTGGAGCACCTGTAGGGGAACTCCAAAGCCCAGAGACAATATAACATATACATAATAGAAATGGCGTCTTAGCAAAAGTTGTTAAGTCTGATGGCATTTCCTGTTGACCAACAAAAATAAAAAATCTGGAACATCTTGAATCGTCTCGCGCATCCCTTTGATTTCCCGTCCCCGGGCTTATAGAATTCGACATCAGATGTTTCAGATCTTCGATTTTGACGACCCCGTTGTCGCTGGCATAAGCAACAGGATCCGCGTACGAAGTCGCGGGCAGAAGCTAGTCTATAATATGTATGTATTTAGAAATACACAAGTATGTTTATCAGTTGTTTAGTACCACATAACACAAGCTCTCAAGTTTAGCTTGGGACTAAATGGACTTGGCATTGTGTGAAAAAGTTGTGGAATGTATTATTATCGAGACAGTGCAGTGTCGCCATCACTCAAAACTCGTATTGCGCTTCGTTTTATTAACTTCATACTATTGACCTTCTCCTACACATATATTATTATATAAAAGATAATTAAAAGTTAGTTCCAAGCAAAACAATATATGTTTAAATTACGCGCAGATAAAGTTGCGGGAAACACCTAGTCATATACAAAAATCTGCACGTTCTTATCCGTCGAGCCTTTAGCTTATTTTATTTTTATGAATTGACTGCAGTATACAACTGAAAGAAGAAAGTCCTAATACTTTTGTGAGGGTAGTAGCGACAATCGACTTATCTGTATTATGTGTAAAAGTACCCCCACAAATCATTTGAAAGCTTCATGTCAATTTTTAAAGACTTGTTTGTCGGTCCCGGTAGTTAGTACAGTTTTGCGCGCTGCTGTAAACTCGTGATGTTGGATTTACCACGATTAAAATATAAATTGTCTAGTCACTTTTGAGTATAGATTTCTTGTATTCATGTGATTTATTTGTGTGGGTACAACTTTAGTTGGGTAATAAATGAAGTGTATCAAACGAAGTGTGCGGTTATAGTGTGAAACCTACTTTGCTGCTCAATGATGACTGATTGTGACGGCATAGAACGTGATCAATGAACAGGTAAGTTATTTTAATTTATTACAGTTGCTTTGTATAATGTTTTACGTTTTAGATATTTTCCTTCGAGAAATTTGTAAGCCAGTGCCAGAAGAAACAAAGATGTTCCTAAAATTAGTGTTCACACTGTCGTCTGTCAAGGGATTCGAACATCGCCCAACTATAAACCGATTGTTCGGTATAACTGGGATTTCGATAATCTGTTTTTGCCCCGCGATCCGCCCTAACAGATCGGGGCAACTATAAATCATTTTCGTATGTTTTGCGGTTTTATGTGGATATTTTGCGACGGCTCGGTTTATCTTGTTGCGATTTAGGATTCAGACACAATTCTCGTTCGAATATTGTGATTTATAGCTCTGAAACAATGTAGTTTATGATACCATTCACTGTGTAGTGTTTAATTCACTTCACGTTCTTGCAGATTTATGCTGGATATAACTAAGGATCGGTGGGTTGTTTGTAATTCTGATCTGGTAAGATAGGGCGAGTTTAGGTCTGCGATAATGTTGCGAATGAATTTAATTTGCAACTCCCTGTACTTTAAGACGTGGTTACTGTTTGGTTAATAAAGTAGGTACACAGGCTAGCACATCAAGCTACCCTTATCTGTCTAATTCTGTGTTATTTGATACTTTTCTTAACTTTCTTACAATACAATAAGCTTTTTCTGCTTATGTTTTTTTTGTCTTGCCTGTTGTTTGACTGGCCTGTTGGTTTAGTAGTTAGTGACCGTGACTGCTATGCTGGAGGTCGTGGGTTTGATTCCCACCCCGGAAAAATGTTTGTGTGATGAGCACGATCATTTGTAATATATGTATTTAGAAATATATAAGTATGTTTATCAGCTGTTTAGTACCCATAACACAAGCTCTCAAGCTTAACTTGGGACTAAAATGGCGTTGTGTGAAAAGTTGTGGAATATTAATATTTATTTATTTATTTATGTTTGTACAGACGCCAGCACATCAAGTTACCCCAATGTGTCAAATTTTCCCAATTGAATATGAACCTTATTCTGTTTACATAACACACATAACATAACATAACGTCACGCCTGTAATCCCCGAAGGGCTAGGCAGAGGTGTACCTGGTAGTACACCCACAATTCACCAGTTATGTTTAAGTCCCATGTAATAGGGGGTGAGCCTATTGCCATCAATCGGGCACAAATCCAGACTCCGGGCTGCTTCTGAGAAATTCCAGATAGAAAAACCCAATAATACTTTGCCCTACCCGGGGATCGAACCCGGGACCTCATTATTCTGCGGCAGTATTCTGTTTACAATAAAGTTGAAAAACGATCAAAGAAATTTGACACATTGGGTTAACTTTACGTGCTGGCGTCTGTACATTAATCTGTATCAATATAACCTAGCCAATGCTTTCGGTTAAATAATATTGGGTATATTTTGGTCACTTTAGTGAGTGTATGGGTTTAAATTCGGACGCCCAGTCAATTGATAATGTCCATTGCTTTTCATCGTACAGACGCCAGCACATCGAGTTACCCCAATGTGTCAAATTTCTTTGATGGTTTTTCTACTTTATGTCAAACAGAATAAGGTTCATATTCAATTGGGAAAATTTGACACATTGGGGTAACTTGATGTGCTGGCGTCTGTACAACAAGCTCGGATTTATGACACATTTATAAACATAAACTTAGTTTATTAAAGACAAAGATTACTTAATACAGAATAAATAAATATAAAGACAGACAGACAGACTTACGGTGAAAGTCATAGTCAAATCATTAACTTCACGGATGGGCAGCGAAGTGATAAGAGTGTCTATTTTTCCTTTTGATGCTCAGAACCCTTAAACGAGTAAAGGAGACTATTAAGAAATAAAGTAAATAAATCTAGATAATATATAGACTTAAAAAACAAGATCAGAAATAGTCAAGCTCTTTAGTTCGTGATAGTCTACTGTATATATTTTCGTAGTTAAGAATATTAATGATTTACGGTGACAGGTATAATTAGAAACTCAACTAACGTAAATATTGTGATAAACTCGAAATTACTAGGCTTATAATCACGTTTTTGTTTGTCTTGAGTAACTTGACGAGAATTTGTAACACGATACTAAAAGTAAATGAGATTTACTTTACATGTCAGTAGGTACTCAAAAATGTATGATATCACAAGTTTAATTAGCTTGATGTGTTCTTGGTTGACTTTGATTGTAATTGACATCAGTGTAATAACATAATATTATCTTCCAAACAAAGTGGCTTTTACAAAAGAAAAAAAATATTTAGGTATTTTGTTACATCTATCTTTTTCCATAATTTTAAAACTGACGATAAATACGATTCTTTGTTTAACTGTCCTGAATATAGAAGCAATTTTGGTATAATTGGTACAAGAAGTTAATTGGCTTACATTATAGATCGGGCCTGTTGGTCTAGTAGTTAGTGACCCTCACTGCTATGCCGGAGGTCATGGGTTCGATTCCCACCCAGGACAAACGTTTGTGTGATCAGCACGTTCTTTTGTTCTGTGTCTGGGTGTAATTTATCTATAATATGTATGTATCTAAAAATATATAAGTATGTTTATCAGCTGTTTAGTACCCTTATCACAAGCTCTCAAGCTTAACTTGGAACTAAATGGCGTTGTGTGAAAAGTTGTGCAATATTTATTATTTATAGATAAAAGCATAATGCCGTAAACTCAGAAGTCTGTCACCAGTATAACTGAGGGGTAGTGTTACCCAGTTACTGGGTTGTGAAGGTCAGACAGGCAGTCATTAGTACTAGTATTCAGCTGCATCCAGTTCAACTGGAAGCCAACTCCAACATAGTTGGGAAAAGTTTAGGCACATGTGGACATGAACAAAAGCACAAGGTACAGACGCCAGCACATCAACCTACCCCAAACTGTCAAATTTTTGCGATTGAACATGAACCTTATTGTGTTTCAAATAAAGTTGAAAACCTATCAAAGAAATTTGACACATTGGGGTAGGTTAATGATCTGGCGTCTGTACATGCGCCTATTTTTATTATAAACAAAATTAGCTGTTTTCATGGACAAAACCGCGAGCCCATCTAGTATCTTTATCTGTCTCACACAGTTAATTGAATTTCGGCATCAAACAATAAAGTTAAGCGTCTGAAGTAAAAGGTCAAGACGGTAAATTAGATTTATAGTAATTTAATTAATTACTTAGGTTTTACACTTCGGGCCTACATAAATTGTGTTTGTTATTTATATTCAGCGGCGACGTGACTAGACAAACAAACGCCAAGTTAAAAGGGTCCCGCTAATGTACTTAGGTTGAAAAAAGGACCTTTCAGTGACACTTGAATAGCATGAGAGAACCCAATATTCTTTTTACCGAATAACCTTTTACCTCGTGTAGCCAAATCTCTCGTTTTTCCCGAGACTGCTCCCAGTTTTATTGAAAAATAAACGTCTATTTAGACAGCCGGTGCCCCATAGTTGCATTGTGCACGATTGGACAGCGGGTAAACGAAACGCTCCGAAACAAATTTAACTTTCAATAAAACTTTCTCATTGTGTGTCCCGAACTGAAATAAAACATAGCAACCCTATGGTTACTATCCGTTTTCCTATTCTGAAACTGTCCAAGCTTGCGGAGCGTCCCGTTAATATTAAACGTAATGGTGACACACCCTTTGGATATAAGTAGGGCTGGTGTGTGAGACGAGCGAGAGCCAAAAATATACCTACACAACGGGTATTCATTACATTATGCGTGTAACGCGACACAAAAAGGACACCTGAGACTTGATGAAACGGCGCCATTTCACTTTTTTCGCACCTACTTTTGTAACATTTAAGTCAAACACAGTACACATTCTAAAACACGGAAACTTACGTATATTTGCATAAGTTATTATGGAACGCGAGCGCGGCATATTGCCGTGAATGTTCAATGCTCTGCAGCGAATACCTTCCCGAAAATATTTCTTTGAACTATCCGAAACACTATTCATGGGGCTACGCTGAGTGAATAAAAAATTTCTCAATAGAAAATGCGTGTTTCATTCCCAGCGAGAGTTTTGTAAGAGGCCTACCTATGTCGAGATGCTTTTAGTGGAATCACTGTATCGCGTGCCCCATGTAATAAACATTACAGGCGGGTGTTATTAATAGTTGTGTACAGTATTACAAATTGTCTGTTCATTACTGAAAACCTTTCAAGTTTCCGCCAAGGTTACATAAATTTCTAAAAGTCGTGGGACCTTAAACTTAATCAGAAACAACCTCGTTTTAATTAAGTATTTTCTAAGGCGATTGTTTCCATTTAATAAAAATGTTAAATTTATTTACTGACAGACAACGCACTGCCTAAATCACTCTTTCTAGAAACATAAAGAAGATTTGTTGAAAATTTATCGTTTACTTGATGAAAGTTTGTATAGATTATTATTTCTGCTAATTAAAATAAACACACCATGGTTAGTCATTACTTTAAATTAAGAAAGTAAGCATTTACCAATAATGATTTTTATAACGATTGATTTGAATAATTGGTTCATACCTAAATACATATAAATCTAACCTTTTTTTATTGATATAATAATTCAAACAATAAAGCTGTAAATACACAATAAGGTACGTCGTATATCCCATAAAAATTCAATTCAGTGAAAACGAGCGAACTAAATTACCTACGAGCCCATTGTACTGTATCGTGGGCATACATCATCTTGATACGAGTACCTGCCCCCGAATTCAGAGGAGGATTTGAATAGATACCCCATATCATTGCGTCGTGAATTGTTCATAAATCTTCCTATATGCCGTCTTTTGTTTAGCCCGCCAGCGTGAATACCCCACGAGGCTTAGGCAAATTTGAGTTCGCCTTTACAGAAATTGGACGGAATGGTACCATAATGTGTACGTATACCACCTTCACATGAAAGCGGATAATGAATCTGCTCTTTAGTTTATTGTTTAACACGGTTCGAGAAATTCCCTGTTCAAAAATCAGTTTAGAGAAGCGCTAGCGAAGCTGTTAGAACATAGTTAAGAGCACAGGATACGCCTCAGCTGCTGCGTTTAACACTTTAGTCTCCCGATACTGTTGTGACTTCCAAGCATCTGTATTTTGTTAACTAATTTAAAGTTTGATATTCCAAACCGAACATTGTTTTGTTTATTTCATTTAATTTTCGTTACTTAACCAAAGTATCCATTACATAATTTGGACGTCTCAAAAACACGATACAAAATTAATTAATTACAAGACATTTCTTGAATATCAATTTGTAGTCCGAAGCATATCTGAGAAGGCGTTAGTAATTAAGCTTCCAGTAAAAGTCTACCTCGTTTTAATTTCAAGAGTAATTTCAAACGATTCAAAGAGTTCAAAGGGTGGAATTGCCAAAATTAATTTCGAGTTTCCGATCAACTTAATCTTTCATTACCTGAATTAATTTTATTCGGAATTCGGAACGGGAGTGCGACAAACCACATGCGCCTACTCCGATACAACGCATAATTTATGAAAGCGCCAAGACGGATGAAGTTAGCATAAAATTATTATCATAATTTCTCACCAAAAACTTCCGAGTGAGTTTGCTCCATGAATATGCAAAGGGAAAGTTCACAGTGTGCCAACTTTTTTATGAGTCCTGTCAGAATACTTGTAATATTGCTGTAATTTGCATTTGTATTTCATATTTAAAAATGTTATAATTAGAATATTTCGGGTGCTAATGCGTGTATTAAAATTTGTGATTTCCATCTTAATTAGCCTGGGTCTAAAGATTTTGTTACATTTTTCGTAACAATGTTTTCATTGTTATGCGAAAAGTTATGAAAAGCGTTGATTTTCTTTGCTCTATTCACGAAGATTGTATCATTTATTTAATCTAAACTGAAATGTTTAGACACGAAATTAGATTACTCTGATAACAATGTATATTTTTATATATGAAATACAAATTAAAGGTCACCTTCATTTTAATTTACTGTGAATGTCTGGGGTATTTTATTTATAATTATGATTTGATATTAACGACCAACGCCAAATACCATTTTTTTTTTATGCTCATCGTATTTTTATTATACTAAGAAAAATCAACACATTTAACTAAAATACAACTTTAAATAGCAAATTTTATAAATTTAAACGAATTCTCGAAATACTTTCTACAGTCCAGGCTTCAGGCATTTCCGAACAAGCTGTTCATTTAAAGCTAGGTTCCTTCCCGGTACTATAACTGCTTTAACACATTTTAGCAAAAGACACGTCGATGTCCCAAGTCTTTTCAACGCTTTCAAACTTATTGAAAGGTGATATAGATCTTTGAAAAGTTCAGAAAATGAAGCGTTTCGTGGAAAAGGTTATTTGAATTGATTTTTTGTACAATTTTTGGGAACGCAAAATGTATTTTATGTTTTAGGGAGTTTAGAAGACTTGGCTTCTGGGAATGTATGTACATTGTAGGTACGTTTCATTTTCATGACATTAATTAGTAATTGAATGTAAGTAAGTATTTACTTGCGATATATTATATTGGCTATAACATAAAAATATGGAGAGGAAATAGTTAATTTATTCCTTACAAGTTGTTTTAAAAGTAAACATGTTCGGTGAATAAATATAATAATTTATTCACAAAACATGTTTACAATTCCATAACAAATAAATCTAATCAGTACGTGTCCCTTATGAACTCACCCAACATACATGTGAATAATAATAATAATAATGATTTATTTCTCACCACAATATGGGTACATTAGTCAGGTTTCAATACAAAACACATAACAGAAACAAATTATACTGTGAAAGACTGGTGCCTAAGCTAGACCGTGAGGTCTGTGTTTCAGGACACCAGGTCTCCACCCCTTGGATAATGCTTACATTCCAATATTATGCACAAAGCAATCATTTATGCGATAAGAATTTACAACAAAACATTATTACAAAAGCATTTTATTAAGCTTTTTACATTAAAGATAAAAATGGAAAAAAAATAGGCCAATGGCATCCGCCGCCATGTTAAGAAAGCCAAGCGCGAGAGTCAGTGGTGCGAGCCCCAGCAGATTGTATATTCTCTTTTTAGAACAAAAGTATTTATTACGATAAATGTCAACAATAGCAAAAACGTAAATTTACCTCGTATTCGACGCACTCTAGAGTGAGATACAATATTGGAAAAAAAGAGCTTGCCAAAGGCGTCTCCGGGGTAAAACTGCCTTTGTCGTATCTTACGACCCACGCATGAGACGAGGCAGCCTTTCCCTAAGTGAAGTGCACACGACATCGTAAAATAAAAAGGTTCTGACATTTGAATGCAAATAAAAAGAAACTTTAATGAGTAATAGAAAAGCCAGTTTTAGATAGATACATAATTAGTTATTTTTACTTAACATTCTGTACCCTAGGATATCAATAGAACCCTTCTACTTATTATTTATTAACTCATATTCGCTATTATCAGCTTCTTCGTTCCATTCATCCGTCTATCCGTTCGTTTGTCTGTCCATCAACGGGCTAAACGTCATGAACTGCAATAGG
The DNA here is from genome assembly GCA_921972225.1 of Euplexia lucipara. Taxonomy (NCBI): domain Eukaryota; kingdom Metazoa; phylum Arthropoda; class Insecta; order Lepidoptera; family Noctuidae; genus Euplexia; species Euplexia lucipara. The sequence goes on along the minus strand of OV179152.1, from coordinate 13,780,856 downwards.
TGAAAAAAATACTAATGCTGCTATTACTAGTGCAACTAGAATCATTCTCTTAATTTATTTTATTTTGTAAGTTAACGTTCAAAAGTGCCTGTTATGGGTCTAATTGAAATAAACGATTTGACTTTGACTTTGACTTTGACCTATTATAACAAAAAAGTGTGTATGTGTGTAAATTTTCTCAATTGAACATGAACCTTAGTCTGTTTGTTATAAAGTTGAAAAACTTTCAAAGAAATGTAACTGTAAACCGATTGTAGCTTGACGTGCTGGCCTCTGTACATACATAGAAGACTGTTCTAATGGGATATTTAAACTTCGTCTCGTAAAATCTGTAATCGAGCTATTCACGAGCATTTCCTTCGTTAACAATCAAAAACCTTTTATTACTTCGTAACCTTACTTGAAAAGTTGAAACATAGTAGGTAGGTAATACGATTTTATATCGTTACAACATACTTTTAAGACTCATATAATTTTGCTTTTAGTAAGTTTTTATTACCCTGAATAAGCTAAGTGGCTAAGTAATAACAGTTGCACGGGTCGATAGGTACCCAAGGTTAAGTGCCGCTTACTTACCGAGTGCGATCTATGGATGGATAACCATCAATAACATACCGAGACACCTCCCGCCCTTTCATCTGTAAATTTTGAATCTTTCAGATGTCAAAAGTATCCTGGAAGTCTAACAGTCATTCCTATCAGGGTGTTCAGTTCCCCAAAAACTAGGTTGTGGATCTCCAACTGATATAAAACACTAGTGTTTATGACTGTGTTGTGTGCGGTTAGACTGGAAACTAACTCCAACGTAACTTCGGCAAAAGACTAGGCAGATGGAGACAACATTTCCTTAATAGACTTCGTAGGCTGATAATGTACACACGTATACTGATCCGAAAATTATTATTTATATCGTGGTAATAAAGCGATATTCTTGAATAAAAAGTTGTGAAGTTGATTAACTTAATACAGAGTCTATTGTGACCAGCGTATGTGTTTTCGGTAATGTCACGTGGACAGAGTCATGCTGGAGTGCGGGAGCTGGGCAGAGCACAGATTAATTTGAGGCACCAACGAAGGCACACATCCAGTACGAAACTGTCAGTTACCTATGTGAGTTATGTTTTGTGATAACGATTGTTAAGTGAGGTTATTACTGAAATGGAGATTGTTATTCTACGTTATGAAGCCGGTACCACGAAACCTCCATCGGTGTCAGCTCATCACTCAACCATCGCTGACGCCAACATGTATAATATCTCTCCACTCTCATAGCATAACCTAGTTTGACTCATAAAATGTACTTACATACGTAAACCATATAGACAGCGTTTACCCTCTTCTATTCCAATATCTATTCCCCAAGCTTGATTTCTTAAAAAAAATACAAAATACCCAACGTGGCACACAAAATTCATTTCAAAACATAAAATAAGTGGTGAACTGTCACCGTAAGGCCAAGTGTGTCACAAAGAAACTAAAATTGAGTGGATCCCGGGCGGCGATGGCGTGCATTGTGGGGCGAGTCCCAACGGTGTGGCTGACAGCAAAGAGTAATGCTCCTCGGATACTTTTGCACTTTGATCTATAGCGGATCTTTGGTGGTGTCCCTACGCTTTCGTCTCACCTGGAATTCAAAAGTGGATTGATTTTGGATAGTGTTGTCCATTATTGAGGACAATTTAGTTTTAATTTAGTTTCAATACTTATTGGCTTTTCACTTTTAGTTTGACAATATTTTATTTGTAAATTAAGTTCATTTTGCTGCAGTGTGCGTGATCCGATACGCTCTTGTCCGGTAATTTTTAATGCGGCCCAGACGACAAACCTATTGATCGTCCATCGGTGACTGCTACAAATTTCAACGTATTAAGAAAGTTAGGATGGTGGTTTGTTTGACAAGTAGCGCAATTTCAGTGGTTTTCTTAATTTAAGAGAAAAAGAAACTGTAGGAGCTTAATCATTTGAGTAAGGCTACTAATACAATTACAGATTTTATTCTGAATTACACTCTAAGCCTGTCCAGACAGTTTGTAAAACAGACCCTTGCTCTTTATGCGAACGTATCTAATACTACCAGACTTTACCATGCCACTATAAAGCAAATGCCTCTCACATAGAGGATTCATGCTTGCTCAAAGTGGATTGGCAATTTCAGACTTATTTAAACGATACGTCCAGGTTTATCTATACTATAATATTATTAAGAGGTAAAAGATCATGACCAACGATGTATGGAAATCCGTCTCAAGTTGAAACATAATAAATGTTTATTTATTATAGACTATGCTTTATATACTATTAAATTAAAGTGTTCATTTTTACATAAATACCCGAGTTTTGAAGTAATCAAACAAATATGGATATACAAGAAAACCTATAAAATGTCTAACCTACTCGCTACTTATAAAATGACCACAGATCACTCATGTTGGTACAAAACAACAATGTTAGTTAAAAACAAAACAAGAGAACAGTTGCTAATTTAAGAATAAAATGTAATAATTCATGCTTTTTATGGCTTAATAGTGGCTTTGCAGAGACCCTATCGGCCGGTCCGTCCGTCTGTCATATGGCTTGACAGTAGTTTTGCATCTGCGTGAGACGAAACACAAAAATAAGTAGTCTTATCGTAAAGATAAAATACATTTAACATACAGTACGTTACAAACGTACGTTATATTACTAATTATTTACTCAATACTCAATACTTTTATTGCATTATTATTATTTATTTAGTTATTTATGAGTTGGGTATAATTTTAGTGTTTTTTGTCTAAAGGTTCATACTTACGTCACTCGTACAAATGAAGAGAACGAAACGTCCATCATGACTTTATACGGAAATGTACCTAGCAATCGTTAATTTACTGTTTATCTCAAAATCATATTACCGAATACGAAAACAAAATTCCCGAAGTAAAAAGCTTGTAAAAAATAAACAATATTGATTTAGTTTTCATACATGCACTGGACAGGGACACTTGGTGTCCAGGACTACTTTTGGTCATTGTCCTTTGTTTGTAACTTTGTATGTAGGGGGTAATCTTAGGAACTGATGATCCAATTTTAAAAATTATTACACTGGTGGAAAGCTACTCTATTTCCGAATGACATAGACTTTTTATCTCTGTAATCTCACGGGAATAGGAACTACACGGGTGAAACCGCGTGACATCTGCTAGTTCATTATATTTTCCTTCACCGATGTCAATGAATTCTAAAGATAAACGTAGAAAGTACGTAGGTACAAATGCAAAAGTCACATCGATACTTGCCCAGATTTAAACCACATCCTTATTCATGATACGAGTAGGTAATAATTATCAACTACACGCAATACTTATTATGTGCCATTGGCTTTATACTTCTTAATGCGCAGACAAAATGTCAGAGAAAAATTAAACAAGCGCCCCTGTATACACTTCAGCCGTCTCAGAATACCACATACTGAGCTACTTAAGCATAGTGCTCGCAAGCCTGTACGCAGCTTAAGCCGTAACAACGTTGTTAGCATTACATAGTTTATACATAGAGTGCCGTATTGCAACAACGAAGGAGATTCAAAAAACTTGCGTTATACTGTTTCGTCATAAACTTTAGTTGTAGGAATATTATAGTAAGTAAGGTATCTACATACATGTTGTAAAATGTTGCTAAATTAAAAAAGAACACAAGAAAGGAGACTTACAATGTCAATAAATAATTGTACTTTTTAAGGAATGTATATTGTTACGACTGGTCATTATTTAATTCAAAAAGCATTATTTTTTAAGTGTTGTCGTTTTATTTGTTTATTTTTTGTTAAATATCACCAAAGACCAACATTGCTAGCTGCAGTTCAGCTTTGAGGTAGATTCCCTTTAGATACAACGTACGACCTAACACCATGAGGTGATTACATACCACCACCATAAGATGATTCTTGATCCTCCAGCGGTAAAGCATTTCGACGGCTTTTTCTGTTTTCCCCATTTATGTCTATTGCGAAAGTATTTTTAGCTCAAACTGTATCAAAATTCGGAACTATTAGTGAAAACTTATTTAGTTGTTAATTGAAATACCATTAGGTTAAAAAATAAAATGTAAATCAAGTAGGTACCTACTGAGCTTATGGTTTCAAATCCGTTGAAGTCTATTTTACCCTGTATATTCTCAACCCAACAATCCGCCATAAAACTCGCATTTAGATTTAATTTCTCAAGCAACTTCTGTACTGCATTATAAAGTTCTTTGATTCGCATGCATGCAGTCGCTCATTTCAGTAATAGAGCCATTAAGTTAAACACAGACGCCAAGGGGCTCCAGCCAATAGTTAAGATGCCTTAATAACGGCAACCGACTGGTAGCAATATGCCATGAATTATTTATGCCACCTCGCGGTAAAGAAGTTGGTGCCACAAAGAAATAGCATTTTATTTTGTACGGTTTTGCTGTAATTAAGTATGAATTTTTAAACGGTTTGTAGGTAGGAGGTATTTAGCCTATTATAGAGCTTGTTTATTATAGCAGCAATTGTGTATCCCTATTAGACTTTAATTGCACTAATTACTTACTTTAATAGTAGTCATGAAATTTTACTTATATAGAGGGTTATTATAAGACTAGGCTGTTTATAAACCATGTGTCTTATCTTATATGTAGTATAGCAAAATAGGTTTACAAAACAGACTCTTATTATCTTGACAATAACACTAAGAGCTTTTAAAATTAAGTATTAAAATCTTATATAATAATGACAATAGTTTATTACCTACTGAAGAAAAACATTTTTGACATACAGTTGGGTAAGTACACAGTTGAACCGCATAATTTTGTCTTCCACCCTTTCTTTCATTTTATTGCAATGTGCAAAGCTATACTAAAAAGCAAAAATATACTAACTTACTTCGGTAAATGGACAACTTTATTTTAAAAATTGACATGACCCTAAAACCAAAATACCGTTTCTTAATTTTTGTATGCTGAGTTTAAATATATATTTTTTATTTTTTTTTATTGCTTTTTTTCTGAAAAAAAAACAAGAAAAACATGCGATGACGTCACTTATACGGTGGAATGAGGTGGTTACCTTTGCGTAAGCAAGCTAAATTTTAAGATGAAAACCATAATGTCAAATAAGACATATCTAATGTCAAAAATGACAAATCTAATGTCAAAAATGACATATCTAATGTCAAACAAGACATATCTAATGTCAAACAAGACATATCAAATGTCAATGAGTGACATTGACAACTGCTAAATGACAGTGACATCAAAGTAACAGTTTTTTTTTACGTATCACAGTAAAGGATGTATCGCCATTCCACCGTATGAATGACGTCATTTGGCGCTTAGGTCTTTTTAGAATGTACATAATTTCGAAAACCAAAAAATATGGGTCCTTAGTTTTGGATTTACTTTTATATAACGTAATAAAACATGCAGGTTAAAAAATTTGAAATGTTGTCAATTATAATTAATTACGCGATCGAAGGTTACGCGCGCATGTATTTTTTATTACTACCTATGCAATTTGTGATTTTGCAAAAAAGTAAAAACATTTGAATTACGCGGTTGAATACCCTGGTACCATCTCCTTATGTAGGAACCAAGGAAAAATCACATTAATGGTTTTATAGTTTGTGGTCAGACAGCGTGATCTTTAATTCTTTCAAATTTTTGTTGAGGTCTTTAAACGTAATCTTCGGGGATTTAGACCCCCTGTACTAATTAAACTAACGGAAGGCGTTGCCGACGTCATACGTACTCCACATAAAACCGAGTGCTATTCTCAAAAAGTTTTTAACGCTGATGAGTTGTAGCTCCAGGCAGCAATTTAAACTTTGAATTTATAATGAATTCCTCAACTAAAGATGTACGGAATTTGCTCTTGTGACGTGTAATTTCGGTAAATTTCCTGAGGCGTCCGTATGAAATAAACATTCGTAGAGCTTGATTCGGAGTTCTTGCATCAGCAAATTGTTTACGTTTATCTACCCAAATATCTGTCTCAATGTTAAACGACCGTAAAATACATATTTTTCTAAATAAATATTTGATTATCCTTGATAGGAATGAATGGTCATCAAATATTCAGCATAGTTTGAACAGTAATGGTCGTTTCTATGTAAATACTGGTGCTTTACAATCTCTATAAATAAAATCGTAGATCTACGAGTAGTAAGCACCGATTCATGTCGATATGAAATCTGAATAAACCGATAAGTACTTTTACTAATGTTATTCGAATCTAGGTTGCCGCGGAAAACATGACCGTTTAAATTGAAATAAATATAGAGATATAGTACACGGGTAAGTTCTTACGTTATTATGTTTAACCGATATAATAGTGATCTATTATAGATGTTCTTCTTTTTGTGCGGTTAGTGACTAAGCTAGTACATACATAACGTCACGCCTGTAATCCTTGAAGGGTTAAGCAGAGGTGTACCTGCAGTGCTATTCTGTAAATGGTACCTAAATCACTTCGAAAGTAATTTCGCAAATCATCTCGAAAGTCATACTTACTACGCTTCTCATGTCGCCAGTACAAGTTTCGGTATTCACATGTCATCGTCAAAATACTCACCCGTTTTAGGTCGTCTCATTTTGATCATCACTTGGTGGCGCCAGTGTCGAAATCACTACATTTAAGAATACGATATTTTAATTTCACATATCACTGCGGATTCAGAAGTGATTTAGCAAATAAACTTTTCAGAATAGCACTGCTGGTAGTAGACCTACATTTTTTAGTCCCATGTTATAGGAGGCGACACTATTGCCATCGATCGGGCACAAATCCAGACTCCAGGCTGCTACTAAGAAATTCCAAATGGAAAAACTCAATAATACTTTTCCCGAGTTGGGAAGCAAACCCGAGACCTCACGCTCAGTAGTAACGCCTGCGACCACTACACCAAAGATACAATTACTAGACAAACGAGGCAGTGTTAGAGTTTTTATGACACCAATAGGCCTCATACTTAGCTTCACGTGCCATCGAGAAAACAAATCTCGCAGGCACGCCGATTTTGCTCACGATGATTTCTTTCACCGTTTTTGAAGCAAGTGATAGGCACATGAATTCGAAAAGTCAGAAGTGCGAGACTTGGCTGGACGCCGGTCACACCAATAGACTGTCAATGCAATAAAGATGTTGCAGATTGTACTTTATAGCGTTGACTTAAGCTACATAATAAATCGACGACATGACGCCGCAACTTGTTTTGTTAAATCAATACATATTATCTCTTAATTACCTACTATCAGAGGCTTAAATCTATTAGCTAAGCTAAGGCATTAAACGATTATTATCCCAGCAACATCCTACAATATTGAGATATTAGATACAACCCAAGAACATTAAGGTTGAGTGATTTAAGTACTGTATTTGCTTGCTCATTACAGATTTTTGTAATGTATGTGCTGGCTATGCTTTCAGAATGAAACATTTAAATGACTTAGATAATTTATTGACAGTTCGATGTTTCGACATTCAACAAAAATGACCGAAGTTCTTTGTTCTCCAAAGATCTTTTATTTAACGAATAAGACCAACAAACAATACTTACATAAGAAAAGATTTTACGTAACAATAATGCCAGTGACAATGATTGCGTCACACGTATAAATATTTGATTTTACAATAATCGTTATATTATCCTGTACTAATAATTTTAAAATAAATAGGTTATCTTAGTCGTTAACATCTATCTAACGATTATTTTCCTGAGGAAACAAATGCCTGTAGATACAGAAGTAAAGCGTAATGATTTTTATATTACGTCAATAAAAATAAAATTGCTTTCAGAATGCGGCCTAATGTAAGATAAATCTACTTTAGACTTAAACAACGTGATCTTAAAAAGTAAGGCGATTAAGGGATTTGAGTTCAGATACCCGACATCAAAATATCATTATAAAGGACCGAACAAGGTTTAGTCAAATCCTGGATTTTATATTCTTTTACCCGTATTATTCGCAAAAAAGGGTAATCTGACAATAGATTATAGTTTTCCTGGAGACTAATCTTTGCAGAATTTCTATTTCGATTTTATTCGTCGAATTTTGTACGCATATTATATAAAAGTCGTTGCCTCACTAATAAACCCACCAACACACATTCTGTAAAATGAAAAATCAATTTAAAAAATTGAGACAAATACAAATACTATAATAGTATAGGTAACATACTGTGGCGTTGTGTGAAAAAGTTGTAAAATATTTATTTTATTTTATTTATATAAACTCGTAATACTGGAAGAAAAAACGTTTTACTATCGTAGAATCGAATGCACTGTGTAAATCAAACAGTTATCGTAGAAAAACTTTCAGCAACATAAAACACGAAATCTAATCTTACAATAAATAATAATTCATTAAAAAAGCTTCAACATATTCGTTACATTACTAATTGAGCCAATTTGTAAACACTCTTATCTAGCTCAGTTATTATAAAACAAACGCCGCAAAAAAACACAATGTGTAAAGTAATAACCAAGTATAGATTTGGATCTATAGCTATAGTTATTTTGTTTGGTATTCATTTTTTGCTACCGACCTGAATTTATACTTACTTAGTTATTATTTTAAACTTTTTTGTGTTTTTTGCGGTTCAATTTTATTATAAAGAGTTTTACTTATTGATTTTTAATTGAGAAAGTAAATAAAGATAGCACAAACATGAGTGAGCTACTGTAAACCGTTGGAGCAAATCCTCGACTGTCTTCCACATCATCAGATCTTCCCAATCAGGTCTCCATTATGTGTTTCAAGTATCAACAAAACCGCAGGTGCAGATTCAGTAGGTGAAAAAACAATCATTTCCTGTATTTCTACTTTAGGGTTGGATTTTTAACCACATTTATATGAGACCACCTTTGATATACTTATAATTAAAAAAGTATCAAAATCGGACATCTCTGTAATAATGTATGCGGCATCCATAATAAAAAAAAATATACGCGCCGACTTGAGAACCTTCTCCTTTTTTTCCATCGTTAAAAATTAGGTACACTAATTTACTTAATATAAATACAACAAAAAATTACATATTTAACCTAAAGACATGCAAGAGTACAAAATACACCGTACAAAATAGGTAAACAATGACAAAGTAAAAATTAATTAACTTTAATTACAATTAAAATATGAAAGCAAATGAAAAACATAATCTCTCTGCAGTCAACTCCTTTTTATTTTTAATAAAATGAAATTAACAGTGTTGTCATAGTTTTCTTAATCTAATTATATAAAAAATAACAAAAAAATCCCCTTATCCATTGAAAATTTCGTCGCACAAAAACTTAATTTACACAACGCTATCTAGTCTGAGCTAAATAAAGCTTGTGTTATGGCCTACTTAACAGCTGACGATGACTACGAATAGTCTCACGAGTAGTCCATAACAATAAGTTTCACCTGCATACTTCTACCACTACTATTTTATTAATAAGCGAGTCTCCAATGTGCTCTCATCTTAGATAGAATTACAATGACGATATATGTATATATGTATAACCTAACCTAACTCATCATACCTATTCTATAGCGAACCTAACTACCTAACCTAACTACCTTAATAAAATTCATTGATTTTGAAAGATACTCATCACATAATTTTAAAGTGACTTGCTGTGCTGTGTGTCTCGATGGCGCTTACAATACTAAAGAAGGAAGTTGTATTTGAAATAGTAGCAGTAAGACGTAAATTTATTGCCACCGACTTCCGAATTTTTACTTAGTTATTTTTTATACTTTTTAGTGCTTTTGTGGGTGGTTGTATTTTTTGTACAACGCGAAGTTCTATTTTTTTTATTTTTAGTTTAGTAAGTAAATTAAGATAGCACAGCACGACTTAGCTGCTGTAAACCGTTGAAAAATTTCCTCTACTGTCTTCTGTCTGCAACACTAGATTTACTTCATGTCATGTGTCACCTCGTTGTGTCACCTCACTTAAACTACATTATAGGGTTCACAGGTAAAAATTCAGTAGGCGAAAAATCATCATACCCTGTTTTCCCTACCTTAGGGTTAAATTATATGGAACGACCTTCAAGGTATACCCTTTTTAATAAAAAGAATAATCAAATCGGATTACTATGAAAAAAGATAATGTGGTCAACTGGTCATACACAAAAAATACACGTTGACTTGAAAAAATATCAGAAAAGATTTTTAACCTTGTTTTTATCGTCAGTTAAAAATCTTTTCTGATATTTTTTAACTTGAAATACTTTAGCAACCAATGAAACCATTCAATCGGAAATAGTATTCAAGTATTCAAGTATTTATTGCAATCCATAATGAACATACAGGTGGAAGGTTAAACAGATTCGAGTAACAATTATGGACCCTGTCGGGCACAGCAACATCAAAATTAAGATGAGTAGGAGAGAGGAAGAGCGCATTTTTAAACATTTTTTTAAAAATCATAAATATTTATAGAATATTACTCAATTAAATTATTACCTAGTTATTATACTGATATCTTGTACCATATATTATATTTATTATAGTATTTATTTATATTCAATTATAATTATACAAAATTATACATTTATATATTTATTAGTCAAATCAATTTGTCAAATTATCTGTTAGAAATTCTTCTAAGGTGTAGTAGGCTTTGTTAATTAAGAGAAGTTTCAATTTTCTTAAAAATGAGTTGGTTTTTTCTATTTCCTTTAGGTTTTCTGGCAATTTATTATAAACTTTTATGGACATTGAATATGTACTAGAAGAGTGCATTTTAAGATGGGAACGAGGCAGATTCAACCTGTTTTTATGACGCAAAGAAAGAGTTGGTTGTATATCTCCTCGTGTTGTATAAGAATCAGGGAACCCACGGACCAGTTTACATAATTCCAAAATATAGATACTGGTTAAAGTGAGAATTTTATGTTTCTTAAAATACGGTCTGCAGCTATCTGTTTGTTCTATATTTGTAATTATTCTTATTAGTTTTTTTTGTAAAATAAATAAGGAAGGGGTGTCTGTGCTATTTCCCCATAGAACGATACCATAGGTGAACCAAGAATGAGCATATGCATAATAAGTGACTATTGAGGTTTGTAGGTTGGTAGACTTTTTTATTTCGCTGAGAGCATAAGAAAACGTTGAAATTTTTGATTTAAGTTTCTGTATGTGTGGTTTCCAGGTGATATGTGTGTCTATTGTTAAACCTAAGAGGTTAAATTCGTTAACTGTTTCTAATTTGTTTTGGAGAAATGTAAAGTTCATATTAATCTTTGATTTTTGCCGGGGATGAAAAGTTATCAGTTTGGTTTTAGTAAAATTTACGTCAAGATTATGTTCACTCATCCAGTTTATTATTTTATTAAGTATGTTATTGAGTTTTTCGTTGAGATTAGAATTTGTTCGGCATGAGGTGAGAATTGAGATATCATCCGCAAATAATACGCATGGTTCTTCTATGGTTTTGGGCAGGTCGTTAATGTAAATGAGGAATAGGAGGCATCCTATAACGCTTCCCTGGGGGATGGAGGCTTGTATTGGTCGGACATCAGATCTTATCAGCTGTATTTCTTTTGTTTTTTTGTTGTGGTATTCAACCTCGACTAATTGCTCTCTACCTTTTAAATATGATGAAAACCAGTCGTGAGCTTTCCCACGTACTCCTATTTCGTGAAGCTTATTTAGTAATATTGGAAATTGAACTTTGTCATAAGCCTTGGTCATATCAAGTAATATTCCTATTGCATATTGTTTATTATTTATAATATTTAAAGCTTCTTGGATGAACTTATACACTGCTAACGTTGTAGATCTGTTTTTACGAAATCCGTGTTGACTTTCATCAAATATCTTATATTTTTCGCAAAAGGAATATACACGATCGCACATCGCCCTTTCAAAGACTTTGGATGCAGTAGGCAAAAGGGCAATTGGTCTATAATTATTTGGGTCCGTTTTTGCGTTCTTTTTATAGACTGGCTTTATTACAGACTTTTTCAATAGTTCAGGGAAAGTGCCTACCTCAAAAGATTGATTTATCAATTTGTAAAAAGGCAAAGTAAGCTCGTCCGCACACTGTCTGAAAAGAGTAGGTGGGAGTTCGTCTATGCCGTGACTACTTTTATTTTTTAGGTTTTTTATATAAGATTCTATTTACTTCATATCCATCAACTGGACTTAGAAACATCGTGTTAAGAGTGGAGTTTATTACTGGCGCATAGGTTTGTTTACAGCCAGTTTTTTGGGAGGTGTCTTCCCCAATTGATGCGAAAAAATCATTAAAATAGTCGGCTACTTGTTTAGGGTCACTTACTAAATTAGTTGTTTTGTAATGTAATATTTTGTTTGTCCTTTCTAGTTTTCTTGTTTGTTCAATAAGGTAATAAGGTTGTTAAATAAGGGTAAGTGACAACGTCAGGACGCTCTACTTCCCAGCTAAACCCTCCACTACATTTATAAAACTAGTTGTTGCTCGTGACTTCACCACCTTGTTTTGTGCGCAATTCTAATTATTATTAACCGACTTTCAAAAAAGGATGAGGTTCTATGTTCGTGTATTTTTTTTTTTTTTATGTATGTTACCTGATTTCTCCCCCATTTGTGGACCGATTCTCAAAATTCTTTTTTTATTTGAAAGAGTATACTCCTGAGGTGGTCCCATTTTAATTTGGTGAAGATCTGGTGCTGATCTTCGGAGATATACAACGGAACTCTTCAAAAATAAACGGCAAATCTGTCGTGATTGCTGGAATCGCTTGGATGTTTATTGTTTATACAACATAATGACGTATCATCACGCCTGTATGCTCTGAAGGGTACGCAGGTGGGTACAATATACCTAGACTTCGTCAGTTAGGTATGTTAATTTTAATTTAGGATTAGTGGAAAACCCTATTATGATGACATGTATTGTTAACAATTAACAATATAAAATAAATTCATGGCAAATATTTTTATGGTAACAACTAAAAATGGAAAAATAAAAACTTTTTTCACCGACTTCCGAATTTAGAGTTATTTTACACCGGTTAGTGTTTTTTTTGAAGTCAGTTTTATTTTTTGCAAAAAAGTTTTTTTCTAAAAAATCTTCATCATCATGATTTAAGCCGAAAGAATAGAATACAATAGAGTAGAATAATCCTTATTGTACACCATTAAAACTTTACTTTACACGGTGATACAATAGGCGGCCTTATCGCTAAAAGCGATCTCTTACAGACAACCTTTGGATGGACTTGATAGTGGAAGAAAAGATGAGCAGGCAGTTTGTGGTGTAGGTACTATTTACATAAATATATACCATACATGACTATTTGAATAGACATATAAAACAAGTATAAATAAGAAGAAAAAAAATACAATAGATAAATACTGATCAATTATAGAGTAACGAACAGTTATATTAGGAGAGAGACAGGGGTTAAATAAGACATGTTCGGAGAAAAGTAATAATTTCGAAAAGACGTCAACTGCTAGACTTAGGCCTGCGACAAGTACCGCCACAACGACCCGTCCCGTGCTTCTCGTATTCATCAGATTCCCGCGACCCTTAACCAAGTTGTCAGTCCTCTTAAAAAATAGTACTCAAATTGTAACTATAATATCTTCCTAGTTAACTTTGAGTCCCATGTATTGGTTAAGTCCATGAACGAGCCTATTGCCATCAATCGGGCACAAATCCAGATTTCGTGCTGCTACTGATATTACCGGCAGATATCAGGAACACATCTTCTTTTAACGTATTCAAAACTAAACTCAAGCAGTACGTCATTGACAACACAAAATTATTGACCAAACGTTCTATACCTACCTTAATATATTATTAAGCTATATAGTCTCTCAAACCAACATGTCAACATCATACCTACCTACATTAAGATAACAAAACTGTTAACTACTGGACAACATGTTACCCTTGTAATGTATTTATTCGTTAAGTGAACAATGTATGTTCTTTTAGAAAAAATAAAGAATCTTTGTGAGTATAACTACCAGTTTTAAAGCATTAAATAGAATTTAAAAAAATATTTTGACTTTACAAACAGACATTACAATGTCATTTTATTTGCATGTATAGAATATAATATCATCAGACTAGGTCAGCCAGAATTATATTATCAATGACCTTATTTTTAACAAAAACAAGCTCGGAATAAACAAACCGTGACTCACTTTGTGAAAGGAGGCTTAAGTGCAAATTGAAAAGAATTAGGAACATTTATGGGAAAGCGAAGTGTATCTGATTTAAACCCTTATTATGGAAGGTATTACAACAAATAATGTAAAAGAAAGACATTTATACAAAGGCGAATTTGTAGGTTGGTTCATAATTATGTAGGTATTTGTGTCTTGTAAGACAGTGATATGAAATAATTTTTAGTGATCAAATACTAATTGTTAAGTCTTAAACTTCATGAAAGTCAAGAGCACTAAAATATTCAAATGATAAAACATTAAATTTTAATCACCAAACAATTTTTGCATCCAATTTATAAAGTATTTAATCTGTGTATTACTTTAAAAAACAGTTTATAAATACGGTACTTTACAGAATATGAACATCAAAATGTAATTAGTCCATTAGTTAGATTATAAAAACAAAAGATTTTTTTTTCTTTTTCAAATTGATGGAAACTGCTTAGATTAAGCGCATTAAAGTTGAAGAGAGGGGGCTTGTAACGTCATTATCTAGCATAACTGTAGGTACTTGTTAGTGACGTCATGCGACATTATGACTCGAAGTATCGCCGTTATTTTTTGATTACGTGAAAAAAGAAAAAAAATATGTGTCGAATATTTTCTTGTTTTCTAGATGAGGGACTAAAAACTAAATTTTTGTATAGCCCATTGAGTTAGGAACATTAACACATATTTTTTCTTATTATTTTTCTGTAAACTAAATCACGAAACTAAATATTAAATTCCGCTCACGGGAAAACCACGATAAATAATAAAGGGATGACATCGAAAAGCGGCCGTTTATCATAATTCATATCCCAGATCCTTATAAAAAGAGAATTTACCTAAAGTTGGATAATGTTATAGAAAATGTTTGGCCATATTGGTGGCGACCCACTGGAAATCGACTACACGGAAGTAAAATACATATTCATATTATCTTGTTTTAAAATGCTAAATAAGAAATGGGTTATTTGACAAAATTATAGTTCTTAGGCCCTCATCTAGATTACAAGAAAATATTCGACGAATATTTTTTCTTTTTTCAAATTGATGGAAAACTGCTTAGATTAAGCGCATTTAAGTTGAGGAGAGGGGGCTTGTAATGTCATTATCTAGTATAAACTGTACTGGCTAGTGACGTCAAGCGTAGATCAGGGACTAAAAACTTAAATTTCGTTAAATAGCCCATGGTGGAACCATCAATACTGAGTACGTTATTTAACTTTGAATTCTACTTTCAAACGACCCGTGCGTCTGAAATAAGTAATGTCTGGCAATATTAAAAATTAAAAATAATAATGGAAAAAGCTTATATTTCCTGCAAGAATAAAATGTTTAGCAACCTTTAGTGAAGTTGATGTGGAATCTGTGTTTTATTGTTTTATAAGTCTTCTGGTAGTTCTCTTTTATATAAGAATTTATAGCTTCGTCTCTCGGAGTTTTATTGTGATTCATGTATTTGATTATCAAGCAAACGACTCAACAAAGAACCGTTTCAGCACTGTAACGATGTCATTAATATTCTTTATGTCAATAAAATACTATTCCAATATTTTTTTCGTGATATCAATCTACTCAAATCAGGCGTTTGTAGGGCAGTTATTAAATTTAAGTTGACTTGATAAGGTATTGAAAGCAGAAAAAAACACTTTTACAAAAATTTAATTAAAATTATTCTATTAAATGCAAAAAAAAAAATTTTAAATGTGTGTTTTATTCTATGCTAGCTTTATTTATTTATTTATTTATTTATTTATAATAACCAACTTGAATTTACAGTATAAAACCACACATACAAGTTATTGGTCCGTACGAAAGAACAAAAATCATTAAAAAAGAACAAATTAAACATACTGCAAAACTAAATATATAAACAGAACAATAGAAATAAAAGTAATCATTATGTCACAGAGAAATTATTATGCATGCACATTAAAAATGGTATAATAATACAATAATAAAAAAATAAAATAAGATAACAATAATCAACTGTATAAAACAAGAAAATAAACAAAAAATATTGCAATCAAGGTTATTAAAAAATTAACACAATTAAAGTGGAATTGTACTAGAGGCAACAATAGACTCCAGGTAACGAGTAGCAGTGCTAAGGAATGTCAGCTCAGCAGTCGCAAAGATATCCAATGTGTCATCAAATGATAAAATGCTGTTTATGAGGGTGAGTGCAACGTATAATGGACTGGTCTTGAGGGATTTGGATGTTTGGGGCACAGAGAATAAAGGACGTGGCCGAGGGCGAAGAGTCCTACGGATAGGTAGAGGGATATTGAATGAAACATACTGTAATAGCGAAGAGTTGAAGTGGAAACCACGAATAAGGCGGATGAAATATTTAACCGTGGCAAGATTTCTCCTGACCTCCAAATATTGGTAGGTTACCATACCTAGCACAAATGGTGTAGGATACAGGTACGGATAATACCCATACAGTTTTAAATAAAGATAGCGTATAAAAGACTTTTGGACCTTCTCAATGACTAATGTGTAGGTTTTCTCATGCGGGTTCCAGATTACACTATTGGTTTCAAGTATACTACGAATGTATGAGTTGTATAAGAGGGTTATTGCTTGTCTATTGCTGAAAATTTTAGCCTGACGCAAAACAAAACCTAAGTTTTTGCGAGATTTGTTACATGTCTGAAGTATGTGTTGGTTGAAAGTTAGGTGTGGATCAAAATTTGTACCTAGGTCACGTATGGTTGTAACACGTTTTAAGGGCTCGTTATTTAAGGTGTAGGTGCAGTTTATGGGTTGTGTGGATTTTGAGAACGTCATGATAGCGCATTTACTAATATTAAGATTGAGGTTGTTCACCATACTCCAAGCGTGAATATTATCGATGTCAAGCTGAAGTATGGCTGTATCACTAGGGCTAACTATTGGAAAAGCTACTTTGAGATCATCAGCGTACATTAAAACGGTGGAATGTTTTATATATGTAGGTAGGTCATTAATAACTATTAGAAATAGTAGAGGTCCGAGATTAGTGCCCTGTCCTATGCCAGAAGTGACCGAGTAGTGCTCGGAATTGGCATTTTGATATGTTACATATTGCTTGCGTCCATTTAGGTAATTAGCAAAAAAATTAAGCAGTGATGCGGAGAAACCCGCCAGTGCTAATTTATTTAGAAGAATGTCGTTATCAACCCGGTCAAAAGCCTTCTGGAAGTCAAAATAGGCTACATCAATTTGCTTTTTGCGACAAACATTTTCTGCTAATAGTGTAGTTATATTGAGCAAATTGGACGTGGTTGAACGATTTGGCAGAAATCCATGCTGCTCGTCGACGAACCACCGTCGAAGTTGTTTATATATTTTTTTGTAAAGGACTGACTCAAATATTTTACCGAATATGGATAATACTGCTATTGGTCTGTAATTTTTTATTTCACTTTTAGGACCGCTTTTATGAACTGGGATTACTCTAGATGTTTTCCACTCAGTTGGATAAATATTGGAAGAAATAGATAGGTTGAAAATAAATATTAAAGGTTGTTTAAAGATTTCGCACCCATCCTTAACTATAAACTGAGGTATACCGTCCGGTCCTTGAGTTGATTTGGGGGGTAGCCGAGCTATAACACCACGCACATCTGATTCCAGTATATGTTCCAGATTTACCTGCTGAGATGGACAGTTAAGAGATTCATTTGCCGCCGCAAGAGCGACTTCGGGATCTAATGATGGTAAATTAGGCAAGAAAACACTGCTAAAATATTTTGAAAATGCGTCTGCTACTTGCGTCGGCGACATGTCACCAAAAGTAGCCTGCTCATTGTTCTGTCTATTATTTTTTACGAACGTCCAAAAAGTTTCCGGATCGCGCTTGATGTTGGATTGGATGCGATCAGTATAAGAGGCATAATCTGCTTCCGTACTTCTCTTTAATAAACGTCTGTAATAGGAAAAAAACGCGTAATTTAATTGGTTTTTATTATTTTGTTTGTAAAGTTTGTGATAATGATTTTTTAGGTTATTTAGTTTAATAGAGGCAGGTGTAAACCATTTTGGGTAGTGCAATCTTACTGCTTTGTTCTGTTTAAGAGGGACGTTTCGACAGATAACATTATTAATTAAACCATAAAAGGTTTCAACAGCGATATTTACGTCAACACAAGAGCGCACTGGCTCCCAGTCTATAGCAGCTAGTTCTGTGTATAACGATACAAAGTCTGCCTTACGAAAGTTTCGTATTAATCTTGTATTAGTGGTTGAATTATTTAAACTGTGGGTGTGGGTGTCATAGTTGGTCGGACTGGCATAAGGTGTGTTTATATTAATGGATATATCTAAAGGTTTGTGATGTACTTCAGGTGACACAATGCCGGAACATACTGTAACTGAGACTCCCGCCACACATGAGTTAACCAATATAAGGTCTAACATTCTACTAAGGTCATTCAAAATTGTGTTTTGTTGCAATAAATTACACTCCGAAAGAAATAATTCAAAATCATTATTTACAGTTATACTAGCTGAGCAAAGATTAAAATCACCTAATATTATTAGAGGTAGTTTGTTTATGTTACTTATAATAGTTCTTATACAATTGAATATAGAATAATATCTAGAATCAGGTACATTGGGAGGTAAGTAGACAACACAACAGACGAAACGTAAACGACCTGTGGTAACTATTGCACTTATTATTTCGTCGCACTGTTCCGATTTGCAGTCCAAGCATGTGAGTGAGTAAGGCGAGCGCGCGGCCAGCAGCACGCCACCGCCGCCCCGCCCCACCCGGTCACATCGCAGGACGGCATATTCTTGCGGGAACACCTCGGAGTCAAAAACGCTATCATCAAGTCTAGTTTCTGTTAAAGCGAGTAGGTTACTTGGGAAAGTGTGTAATACATTCTTAGTTTCAGAACGCCTCGATTTCAATCCCCGGACGTTTTGGTAGAAAATCATATCAAGCTTTTTAGTTTTCCTCACGAAAAAATGATTTATTCGTTTCGGTGGATTGCGTTTTCTTCTTCGCATTCCTGTATGTGAACCATTCTTGAAGTGATGTATTTAAGGGCCAGTTGTCAGGTGATAGGTAATAATCAAACAGGTGCGTTGGGACACCCAGTATGAAGCAGTTATGTCTGGAGTGCTCGGGGTCAGGCTTTTTGATGGAGAAAGTGCAGTTTGGGTGCCTTCTCTGAACATAAGACTTAATGGTCTCCTCTGATACATCTGGATGAAAGTTCCAAGCATGAATGTACTTGACAGGTTCCAGCGTTTTTAAATCCGTATCAGGTGCACCGGTCGCGCGAATTACAGATCGACGAGAAGAACGAGGTTGAGTTTTCCCCATTGAAAATAGCTAGTGAAGTGTGTAAGAATCGTCGCAGATGGCGATCTGTAGTTTCTGCCTTTTTGAGTTATTGGAAATCCCATACACTAGTTACACAATACTTTCAATTTTGTCCGATTATTTAAATGTATCTGTCCCTAAAAATCTATTCCAACTATTACACAAAAAAATGTCGGATCGGTCAAGCCGTTCTCAAAAGAAACGTTTTAACGAATACATACATTGTTTTTACTTTTATATTTATTTGAGAAATCAAAGAAAAAAAGAAAAAAATAGAAGAAATTGTTAATTTAGAATATCACATGGTTAAATCAACCATTTGATTATCCGAGCGGCAAATTTTTAGTGGGTTAGTATGTCGTGTTTATTATTTTGAAAACAATTTACTGCTGTAAGTTTTAATCTAAGGCGTATAAATTTGACTGTGTAAATAAATACTCAAAGTAGGTACCTACTACAGAAAAAAATGTTTAATTGTTTTATATTGCCGAATTCCTAAACCCATCGTAGGCTCGGAATTCGGAAGGGAAGTGTTGGGTCAAAGCTAATATTCTACAAACAAAAGTATTCCACTATTTGATACCCACGAAAAGGGAAAAAAACTTTGAGAAGGGTGTGTAACTGTGTAGAAAACGTAATCGATGGGGTTCGGTGCTCTCTTTCTGAAAAGCCTTAAGGGCTGGTCACAGCAATGTATGGAAAATGTATGGTCGGTGCTAACGCTTGAACGACCTACATATTATGTATTTTTTTTGTATGTCCTTCAGAAAGGTAAAGTGCGTATTACTCTCAACTCATCTGATTGTGAGGCCAAATTGTATGAACGAAAAAAAACAAAAGAAGTTTGTAAGATTCGTAGCAGGTGGCGTTCTATAGTTTCTGCCTACCCCCATAGGAAAAAGGCATCAGTTTAGTTATACGAAAGAATGAAATTAAAGATTCAGTTATTACAAGGTCCTATCCTAGCAGGATATTTTATTTTAACTTCAACGTGGTTTTGTGATGTTAAGAAGAACTATTTGAACACATTTTAAACAGTGATTTAACTTCATCTGTACATTTATTTTTCTAGTGAATAATGTTTAATTTGTTCGATTTCAATGCAAAAAAACAGTTTACCATTAGGTAACAATGCAGTCAAACACTGGGTTTATATCAAAGACATTCAATACCTATAGGTAGACCAGACATCACGAACAAAATTTTCGTCCGAAAAAGTGTGTCCTGCTGGATACAAGTCTATGAGTTTTTTGTAGTACGCTCCAATATTCATATATTATTCAAGATGGCGTTACTGAGACATGGGATCAAAGTTTTTCTATGACATTTCCTTGACATGCCCGCTCTATAGTATTTTAAATCTCTTTGGTTTATATCAATATTTTTTTTTTACTAAAAATACAGTAGTAGCAACCTAGCCTTAAGGAGAAGACACCAATACTCACTCCATTTGTGTTCCAAGATTGAAATACCGTCGCAGCTCAAGTTCAAGGAAAGCTTCTTAAGCAGGCGTACGTAAGCACGTTCGCCCCAAAAGTTCTTCAGTTGGCATGGAAGCTCGACTGCATTTATCAATCTCACCTTAGCTGTTTCGTTTTGAGCGAATTACTTCGATAAAAGCGTCGGCACCGCGACAACGAATAATTCAGACGGAATAAAGCGACACCCACCTTTTTAGGCAGGCGTCTGAATTTCCAAATTCATTGCGTCGTAAACAAAAGGACAATTTTTAAAGCTTCGACGTGAGAGTTTTGCTGGGACGTGTATTTTTTTGTCATATTTCACTTTAGTGGCCTTTGTGATCGATTCGGCCTTGCTCAGTTCGTTTGATCTATTTGGATCACAGGTTCGTGACAACGCTTTTATTAATTTCGGTATAGCCCTGGAAAGCAAAAACGAAAAAACTGTGAAACAAACCCTTTTTACATTGCAAAGAATCATAAAATTCACGTAGAAACAATCGTTCTCAAGTTAAAAGGCTGTGCCGGCCGTTTGATCTAGTACACTATCAGCCAATGGTCAAGTACGTGGTACCGAAGTTAGGTTCAAGGCAATGAAATTCAATACTTTACCGGACCTCACGAACAAAATTTTCATCCAAAACTTCTGCCCTAGTGGACCCAAGTATATGAGTTTTTGTAGTACGCTCCGCTGCCGCTCCAATATTCATATTTAGGTAATATCATCTAGCAGACGTCCCACGGTTTCACCCACGTAGGTCCCGTTCCCGTAGGAATACCGGGATAAAAAGTAGCCTATGTGTTAATTTAGGGTGTCAGCTAACTCCGTACCAAATTTTATTAAAATCTATTCAGTACTTTTTACGTGAAAGAGTAACAAACATCCTCAAAAACTTTCGCGTTTATAATATTAGTAGGATTCTAGATGGCGTTACTGAGACATGGGCTCAAAGTTTTTCTATGACATTTCCTTGACAAGCCCGCTCTATAGTAGCTATATTAAATCTCATTGGTTCAAGGGTACCAATAAAAAGGCAAGCGATACCACGGTGTGATTTTTTTTATTTTGTTTTGAAGGTACAAGCGTCGGTAGCTTAGCATGAGGTCAGTAACAATATTTATGATAACTGTGTCAAAATATTGACCGATGACTCGTGCGAAGGCTTAGAAAAATTTGTGCAAATTGTTCTTAGCCTTTGTTATGCTGGGAATGTAGATCCACGCGAGACACAATTGCATTTTAATTGTTTCTATCATTACGAGTGGTTAAAGGTACTTTGTAGCTTTTGGAAGCAATGTGTTTATGCTTAGAAAAAACTGTATAGGTATGCTTACGTTATGTGTTATGTCTCAAAACCTATGTTTGACGCTTAAAATTAACGAGCCGGGAATAAAAGATACTTTAAATTGCTTAAAAAAGTGTTAAATACTGAAATTACCCGTCTGACTTAATAATTAGTCAAATATGAAAATTAGACAGAAAAAAAAAATTAGGAAGAAGGAGATCGTTTATTTGTTTGCCACATGTTTATAAATAGATTATTAGAATCAAAATAGGTAAATAATGCACCAACATGTCCTGCCATCATAGGTGTAAATAAAATATAATTTATATCCCGATTCCCGGCCCCTCCTGTCATTTGTAGATCTTTTACAGTCGTTACGAGTAGTCAATAGGCAAAAGTCTTTAACTAATCAAAAAATTGGTCCTAAATACATATTATGCAAGTAGGTGCATCTCGTCAAAAATTTCTTTATTTAAAACTAGCTGCCCCGGCAAACTTCGTTGTGCCTTAGATTTAATATATTGCTCTTATCAATTTTTTTTATATTAGATAAACATACGTTTACATACGACGACAACAAATAAATCCAAACCAATAATAACTAAGTACTACTACTTTTATGTAGCGAGTCTCTACTGTGATCTTATTTAAACATTTTGTGTTCGATAGAATTAAAATTACAACATGTATATATAACCTAACCTAACTGACCATACCTATTCTATAGCAAACCTAACTACCTAACCTAACTACCTTACTAAAATGCATTGATTTAAAAAATACTAAATTCATAATTTTAATCTGAACTATTGTCTCTATGTTACATAAGTACAATTTATACTTATAGTTTTCCCGGTCTACTTTAATTAAAGTCTTAACAGTAGAATAAGTTCTATTTGCAAAGAATTATTAAAGTTTGTCTCTCTTGTCATTGTTAATTACGTAAATTGATTTCTGAAATATAAGACTTTTTTATGCCACATAAAACCTCTAAGTTTAGTAACAAAATAAATTTCAGAACGTAGGTACGTTTATATTGACAACCTTACCATCTTTGGTTTAGCTAAAGACTTGTCAATGTCAAATTGTCACCTGATAATCAAAGACATTCAATACCTATAGACCGGACATCACGAAGAAAATTTTCATCCAAAACTTGTGTCCTCTTGGACACAAGTCTATGAGGTTTTTTTAGTACGCTCTGCTGCCGCTCCAATATTCATATATTATTCTAGATGGCGTTACTGAGACATGGGATCAAAGTTTTTGTATGAAATTTCCTCGCTTGTCCGCTCTATAGTATTTTAAATCTCTTTGCTGATAATGAACTGGGAAGTTTGACTCCTGTCATGTCATCCAAGATGGCGCTGCGTTTAAAAAATGTTTGAGACAACGAATATTCTTAATATTTATTTTTTCGAGGACTTTTCATGTTTTTTATTAATTATTATGCTATTCCGGACAAAGAGAAATCCAAAAAGACCAAAATCATTCAAATTGATCCAGCCGTTCTTGAGTTATAAGTGGTGTAACTAACACGACTTTCTTTTATATATATATATAATACGCAGGAGACACTTTACACGGAATGTATTATAGTATATAACTGTTTTTAAAGAAATATGACAGTCAATTATATTTATTTTGCAATAGGCTATTTCTATGCAAATGTTGAGACATCTTTACTAGGTTTACTTTCGCAGACAGTGTCTGGTTTTCCTGTCTGGCAAGTATTGATAAGTCAAGAATTAATGACCTTTGCAAGGCTGGTCTTCTACAAACAAAAAAAAAGTAATTATGATAACAAAGATTTACTAATTCGGGTCTGCCTTTTCTGTATGAGAAAAGGTCTTTGCCTTGCAGTGGGATGTTACTGTCCCTTTGCAGCGAAAATACCTTTTATGACTGGTATTCTTTTATTCATACTAATTCGGTAGATAACACAAATCTATTTGATTATTGCTTTTTTAAAGGCTTACTAGCAATGTGGGTTGCTCGTTACTAATATTCCTGTTAACCCTTCCAACTAAGCTAAGTATGCTTGTGTCTGGAGTGGGTTCACGTCAATAGTGCAATGTGTGGTTATCAAACTCAAGACCTCTCGATTGCTAGCCGACGCCTTAGCATATCAGACTTATTACCGCTTTAATTGTTGTATAACTTACTCTAATAATTAACATTCTAGGATCATGAAATGCACTTCCCTTAGAATAAAACAGTTATGCGCAGCGTTTTCTAAAAAAAATATGTCGACTCTTAATTGATTAAAAACAGTATTGTAGTCTTCTTTTTTAACTTAGATTTACTGCGGGCTTGCAATTTATATGCGTTTGACTCACAAAAAGAAACGACTGATTTTATTCCATTTATCTTTCATATCCAGACTATTGCACTCTTGTGTCCACGCCAAAGTTTAATTAATATCGAAGAGAAATAGCTTTATTTTTTTATTTCGCGCGTTCTTCTTCATTATCAGTGACTATTATTTACAAATAAAATACAAATATTGGATACCCATTTCACCGCTCTAGTTGCCTACTTAAAGTTGGGACGGCCGTCAAACTGTCCAACTCATAGCGCAGGTACTAACTTCAAGACCATTTTTTATTTGCAACCCTCTTCACTCTTATTACTTTGTACTATGGATGATTTTTCTATGTTTTTCAATGTGTTAACTTGTGGAATTGAGTCGATGTTATTGCCTACGTGTCCGTTTGTCGGTCGAGACACCGAGTGACGCGTGACACGCTCTTTATTGAACTTGCAACGTCTGCTCCCAATGATGTGAAAACAAAGTTGGCGTGTTCAAGCGTTTTAAAAGAGTTTTATTTTCTGTGTTATTTTTTGCCAAAAACGTTATTGCGTTACCTACGTGACTGCAGGTGTTATTACTTATTTCGATTTTGTGTTTATGAAGAAGAAACACATATTTCACTATATCGAGTTAAAGGTAACCCATTAAAACATAAACGTGAAAATGTTTGGCAAGTTCAATATTAATAATATGCGTGTTTAGACAAAAGCATTGGATCTAAATAGTGGACAAGATCTGTAGATACTGCTAAAAATATTAATAAAAACATACAACAATCAGAAATAAGTAAAAATTATAATTTTTAGAATGAATTACGTAAAGTTGATAACTTAAGATAAAATTAGGCTCTAAATTTGTCTACGCTAGCTTACACATACAAGTTAGCATACATCAACTTATATGAAGAATATAAGTAAAGTTGTGCAAGTTACTCTTAATGTATACATTAAATTTACTATCGATCTATTATAACACATTTAGGCGCAAATAAATAAAATCGCACAGAAGATATAAATCATATACATACCTACAGCAATAATAACGGAGCGATTATGTCAATAAAGTGAGGAACATGGTTGATAAGTGTCAAGGATAGCGATAACTTCACGACACGACTCCGTGTCGTAACGTAAAATATAAAAGTTTCCAGCTTTGATACTGACGTCGAGGAGGAGCTAGAGAATGGAGGAAAAACGTGTAAAATGTGATTGAAATCAAGCTTACGCACATTATGTACTGAACTGGAATGAAATTATTTATTATGCAAGTAGGATATGCAAATCACTTTCACACGTATTTTTTTCCTTTAAAGCTAGTTGAAGTCGGCATTTCCTAACTGACTACCTCTGAGAAGAAAAGCCAAAACAAACTCGGGGATCATCGTCTCTTTTCAAGTCCAGACATTAAAAATATTGTAAAAAATTTCGTGTAAAAAAACCATGCAGACCAGTGTCCGGATTATCCTTTTGAGGAAAGTGCCAGAAACAATCTGGGTAAGCAGCATGTGTGTGCCAGCCACCGTGAGCTCAACTTTATGGTTGAGGAGCTCCACTGTGATTACCATCAAGATTATTACCGTTCAGAAATGCCCTTTGTGACGTCAGTTGCATAGAGTGAGATTAACTACATTTATTTTTTGTGTGCACAGTGACCAACCTGGAGTCTGAGTATCATTTTGAAGCAAGTGATCGGAACACAAAACGCACAAGAATCTGAAAAGTCAGAGATTCGTGCCTTCGGTTTGAATTCGAATTTGGTTTCGATTTTGTTATATTTTTTAATGTCGCAGCTAATGCTGAGATAGGCGCCTTTTTGGTCTCGCACAGGTCTTTTTTCTTTTTTTTTGTCTTAAGTTTTCTGATCTTTGCTTGTTTTTTTTATTATCTGAATTGCTGTTCTTTTGTTTTATGATCTGTGCGTCCAAATAAAATATTATTTTTCTGTCTTTTAAGTCCGCCGCTCACACCAATAGGCTATTGCTATATACTTATGTTTTACGAACTCTCCATTTATACATGACTCCGTGACGAACGTGCGACCTCGCTTACATTAACTGGCACCACGGTGTAAAAGTCTGCAAAACAACTCGGAGCAATATTTATTCAAAGTTACGTCACCCGTCATTTAAGTAATGGCTTAATTGGAAAGTTTCGTTGAGTCGGTCAATTTTCGTGGCCGTAAAGTGGCACAAACCGAGGACTTTCTCGCGTGCCGCCATGTTTTACGCTCGCGGAAAATAACTTTGATTTTTCAAAGCATGACTAATTGCGTCCGTGTACTTTCAGAGTAATTACTGGTAATGATAATGTACTGGAATAAAGCGCGCTAAGTAACTTTGTATTTTTTTTAAATAAATGTTACCTGCAGTGTGCTATTCTGTATTAATCACTCCATGAAAATGTAGGTGAAGTGAAGACAAATTGAGCTGTCATTTCATATTAATGCTGGGCATTGATAGTTCAGTTTACTCAAGTTTTCACCGGTTTATTGTTGAGCCATTTTCGTTAAGACTACCGCAGCTGGTGGGGTATATCTAACAGTTCCAAGCATACTTTATAAAATGACACAAATGATGAGTAAAGGTGTTTCTATGAACATAATTACAGAAGTAAATATAATTTATCACTATTTACCTGTAATACTTCATTTTTAACCGACTTCAAAAAAGGAGGAGGTTCTATGTTCGTGTGTATGTATTTTTTTTTTTTTTATGTATGTTACCTGATTTCTCCGCCATTTGTGGACCGGTTCTCAAAATTCTTTTTTTATTTGAAAGAGTAAACTTCTGAGGTGGTCCCATTTTAATTTGGTGAAGATCTGGTGCTGATCTTCGGAGATATAGAATGGAACTCTTCAAAAACAGACGGCAAATCTGTCGTGATTGCTGGAATTGCTTGGATGTTTATTGTTTAAACAACATCATGACGTATCATCACGACTGTATGCTCTGAGGGGTAAGCAGATGTGTACAATATTCCTTGATTTCGAGAGTTAGGTATGTTAAGTTTCATTTATTAGGGGTAAGTGGATAACCCTATTATCTTAACATGTATTGTTAACAATTAACAATGTAACGTAAATTCATGGTAAATATTTTTATGGGAACAACTAAAAATGGAAAAATAAAAAACTTTTTTGCGAAAAATAAAACCGACTTAAAAAAAACACTAAACGGTGTAAAATAACTCTAAATTCGGAAGTCGGTGGCCCGTCATAAATAAAACAAAGCCACCAAAGACACAGACTTCCGAATTAAGAGTTATTTTACACCGTTTAGTGTTTTTTTTAAGTCGGTTTTATTTCTCGCAAAAAAGTTTTTTTTATAATCAGATTTTGTTCCTAAATAATCAAAGTGCACACTCCAATAACAACTATACATAATAGGTAGATAGGTTACGCATCGTATAACAGCTATCAAACTTTACAATAAATGCAGTCGTGAACACAATTTACTCATGTCACAAATAAAATAAACCCGCCGACAGCAACAGTAGCGTGACTTCGAACGACAAAACTTATCAGTACAGCGAAACACGTAACGTTTCACAAATTCTCTCACACGCTCAACAGACTTAACACCTTCGAAAAGTGCCATGAAATAAATTAAAATAAAACCGAAATTGTGTGGAAATGTTAGCGCGATACCGGAGACAAACTCCACTTCTTAATTAATTAATATCGATCGAGTTGAAACTTGGGTAATTAATAGAAACGTGGTCCCCAAAACTTAGATAACCCTTTGAGAAGTTCACGTATTAATCCAGGGAAGACACAATGTAGACTCACTTCGAACGAAACTTTGATACTCGTCTATGGAGCAAGCGTTGATAAAGTTAGGTATTTGTGTCTCATGGAATTTCCATTGTAATTGGGTGCGTTGCAATTAGCGTTTTGTTAATTACCTCAATTTATTTGTTTCGAGGTACAAATAATAGTGAAATATTAAATATTAACTATAAAGCTGTCACAAACAGCGATGTTTATAAATTATTTGTTGCATTTTAAATATGTTATTAAACAACTATGTAGGTACTTAGCTGTTATCTGTGAATCCACCCATTTGGAATTTAACGTTTATTTTCTGCGTGGGACCAATTATTATTTCATAATGAAAGCTTACATTAATTCATTATAATATCAACTATCTGCCAGTAAAATCCCGTCAAAATCCGTACAGCCGGTTCGGAGATTAGCTCAAACAGACAGAAATAAAAGTATGTACCTAAATTGCAAAAATCTCAATCAAATGTTTCTTTGTGAAAGACAAAAAAGTAAGTGATCTCATAAATAATTATCCGTTTTTCCTTTATGGTTTGACCCAAAAAATCAGCGATGTGCGAGTTACGTTTCTGTTCCACAGGTTCTGTCGAACTTGGTAACTGAAAGTGCATTTTGTTTACATTTTATTTAATTGCTAAGACATGAGTGAATATAGTTTCACTTATAATGTTATAATAAAAAAGTAACTTCTTGGAACAAGAAGTGACAAGAAGACAAGAAGTGGTGAAAGCCTAGTGGTGTGATCGGTCGACTACCAAATCATAAGTGTCCAGTTCGAAACCAAAGCACGCACCTCTCTCTTTTATTTATGTTCGTATTGTACAGTCGCCAGCACATCAAGTTACCCCAAAGTGTCAAATTTTCCCAATTGAATATGAACTTTATTCTGTTTGACATAAAGTTGTAAAACGATCAAAGAAATTTGACACATTGGGGTAACTTGATGTGCTGGCGTCTGTACTTGACTTGCTTCACTTGCTTCAAAAACGATATAGGAAAATGTCGTAGAAAGACCGGTCATGTCTGTGAGATCACTAATCACACTATAAAAAAGAAAACTCGTCCAAGTCGGTAAAGTTCATTAAAAGTACACAAATTGTTGTAAAATTACCCCATGCAACAACACATTAAATACCGCACCTCTAGAAACCCATTGGCTCTTGCCGATATGAACTTTTGTAACGTATCTAGATCTGAATATTTTTTAAGTTAACGGTTTCTCTGCACGCGAAAGCTAAATTACGTTATGCATATCCTCAACGTTTTACTGACTGTTTATAAATATTTATTTATGCTGTGGCTGAGATTAGTCCAACATTTATCCTGCACTAGGGAATTATCGTGGGCGCTATTTTATGCAACGGTGGGTATTCATCAAATGCGGCGAAATTTTAAATTGAAAGAGTTTAGGTGGCTGAGTATTGAGAGGCTAAGTTATAAAAGCCGCAATGGTCGATTAAACGTTTACCTATACAGGTTGATTTGTAAAACACCAATTCTCCATACATATATCCGAACAGTTGATCGAGTTTTGTATGGAGAGTTGATTTTTTTTGTCTGTTTTTGAAAAAGTCGTAGTAGAACAAATGTTTTTGTTTATGATGTTAGTAATCTACTCCTGCGAGGTTGTTGGTGTTTTACAAATAACCCTGTATATGCTGAAGTCAGTACCTATTTGCTGACCATTCATTACATAATATCAATACCTACGGCCTCCATGTCGTGGTAACTAAGTAAAGTAGACACTTGGATCCCCATTGTCTATTCCAGTTTTGCCAGCCGATCATCATCATCCACAACCTGACTTCACCCACTATTGGATACAGGCCTTTCTTTTCTGATACCAAGCTTCACGTCCTTGAACAGGCCTCATCCAGAATATCCACGCAATCTACCCAACTTGCAAGTCGTTACAAGTAATCAAAAACCCTACAACCATCGGAGAATTTTGTCCCACCAAGGGATACTACTACTTCTTACTACATACCCACTTAAATTACTACATAACTAACTGGGTTGTGGAAGTAAGATAAGCAGTCGCTTTATGTAAAATACCGGTATTTAGTTTCAGTCAGTAATATTGGAAACTGACCCCGACATAGTTGGAAAAATTCTAGACAGATTACAACAAAGAGTTGGATATAATGTTGGATCGTTCACATTGTTTTTAAGTAAGTGATCTCATAAATTAGTAAAATATTGTATTGCTTTTGAAATAAATTTCTTGGAAAGTTGCGTAAACGTTTTTGCTATTCATTGTGTTTATTCAGACTACTTATTCTTTCAACAAAGGTACAGTGTTACTTTTAACACATCGCTCTAAGTAACATTTCAAAACAGTAGATAAATCTTAGGAAGGAAGCACCAGTCTTCTTCAGAACACGGTAAACAAAGTAAACTAAAATTTACTCCTTAAACGCGTTCAAAGATTTCAGTTCGCCACACAGTCTAAATGAGTGTCTCGGGCATGTAATCCCAAGCGTCTAGTTTAACGAAGCGTTGTAAAACTTTTTCGTCTTTGTACACGTAAACAAGCGCATTAACCTCTAAACTAAACTCTGCTTTATCCCTTCGAAATAGAAGTTATTTTAGAGAAACTTCTTCCAGTGTCTACTTTTGCGCCCTGTTTGCGGATTTTGATGTACTTTTTGGATACCCTCGTTAGTCTCAGTACGTCTTCAATTATTATGTAGTTTTCATTCTTTTCAAAGTTAACGAACTCCGCAATATTTTGTGTATCATAATTAGTGTTCCTTGATATATTTTCTTTGGGTTGTTGCGCAGCAAAAGCGCCTTTGATTGCACTACAAAAAGTATACTGTTGGTATTTTCTATACAGCAAAATGCAACTGCAATTCTTATCCAGCATGTTTACAAAGTAAACAGAGAAACTAATACCTACGATATTTTTATACTTATAAAACTGCAAATACAGAACATTAATTAAACTTCCCTCTTTCACAGAATCACAAAATTAAATCTTGGACGGATAAAATGTTGTGATTAAGGGGGATACGCAAGAGTAGCCTAACAACATTCAAATTATCTCACTTTTTTGCAAATTGCAGCTTAGTATCGCTCCTGTGAAACTCTTAAGGTTTTTTTTTTCTTTTATTTGTTTTTTTTTAAACTTTGTCACACACTACGAATTTCATCTATATTTTTGTGTGCGGCCGTGTATACCTAATATGAACATTGACCGATAGATTCTGAGGTGGTGTCAGTAGTGGTATGATAAGCATTGAAAGGCTTCCTACCAAGTGAACTAACAATCTGATAAGACTTTGGAAGTAGAAAACACAGAACCGATCGAATTGGCGATCCTAGGGGAGGCTTCTGTTTAGCACAAGATGTCTTTCAAATGAGTTGACAATGATGAATATGAATAAGGCCTTGTGCTAATTATGACATCACGCCTGCAACCCCGAAGGGTTTGGTTAAAGGTAAGCCTTTAGTATCACATATTTAGCCAGTTATTTTTTAAGCCCCATGTTATTACGGGTGTGTAATGTTTGGCATAATAACAAATGCTCTAATTTCACTTGAACTAACGTTCACATGACATAATTTTCATATGACATAATATCAAATGACATAAATTCATATGACCTAATGTTTCACATCATATAATATTCATTTAACATAATAACATTTAGTATAACGTTCATTTTGTATAATTTTCAATATGTATAATATTCTTTTAATATAACGTTCAGTTGACCTAATTTTCATATTTACTCATTTTCTGCCCAAACTATGTAGTGAATAAGTAAATATCAGAAAACATCATACTGTAATAACCTCATCTAACCTAAATGATTCACCAACAATAGAAGGGATCTGGCGCTCAGCGGCCGCTGCCGCGGCACGCTCGCTTCGCTCGCCCGCCTTCGCGCGCTAATGGTCATGGTTCTAACCTAACCTAACCAACATGATTCACCAACAATAGAAGCCATCTGGCGCTTGGCGGCCGCTGCCGCAGCACGCTCGCTTCGCTCGCTCGCCTTCGCGCGCTAATGGTCATGGTTCTAACCTAACCTAACCAACATGATTCACCAACAATAGAAGTCATCTGGCGCTTGGCGGCCGCTGCCGCGGCACGCTCGCTTCACTCGCTCGCCTTCGCGCGCTAATGGTCATGGTTCTAACCTAACCTTACCCACATGATTCTCCAACGATAGAAGGGATCTGGCGCTTGGCCGCCGCTGCAGCGGCACACTCGCTTCGCCTGCTCGCCTTCGCGCGTTATAGTTACTTAGAGATTATGAATATTATAGTAAATGAATAATATGCTAAATGAATATTATGTGAAATGTGCATTACAGGAAATGTTCATTATGTCATATGAAATTAGGTAAAATGAAATTATATCAACAATTCATTATGTCAACTGATCGTTATGTTAAACAAAATTATGTTAACTGAAATTATGTCAAATGAACGTTAGATATTTTGTCATTATGACAATCGTTACACACCCTGTTATTACATACACCCACATGTTTCCCGTTATTTTGTTATTGCATAGGGCTTAGAAGTGACTGGCAGAATGTGGGTGGCAAACCTTTTGCGATCAGGTATAAATCCAGACTATGGTATACGACTGAGAACTCCCAAACGAAAATACTAACAACATCAATATTAAAAATTAAAATCTTGCGATAAATAAATTTCGTTTCAGTCCCAAACAATATTAAGCTGGAGCGTTCACCTTAAGTGGAAAGGAGTGAGCTACCACGTCAATCAAGTGCCTTGGGTGTATGAAAATTATTTACGGGCGATGAAAAACGGCAGAGTATCGTATCGCAGCTCATATGGATTTAATTAAAACCTCAGTTGATTAATTGCGCTCTAGGGCTTCAAAATATTGACCAGCCTCTGTGAAGCATTCATAAAATATACACGCGATTTTTCCTATAAAATTGCCGATGGAAAAATGTTTACAGGCAATATGGAGAGTATGTAGATCTATGGATTAATAGATGTATCGCTATGGAAAATGGGATACAGTTTTATTAATTAGTCTATCAAAGATTTCTCGCCCACTGTTTCATAGGACCAAAACAAAACTTGCAAAAATAATGTGGTGTACAGACGCTAGCACATCTAGTTACCCCAATGTGTCAAATTTCTTTGATCGTGTTTCAACTTTATGTCAAACAGAATAAGGTTTATATTCAATTGGGAAAATTTGACACATTGGGGTAACTTGAAGTGCTGGCGTCTGTACATGGTAGCGTTTGATAGGCTTGTGGCTAAACAATAACTGTCATTCGGGCCGATCCGAGGCTAAGCTAAGCTTGCCGAGGTCGAGATTGATTATAAATAACTAAGTATTGAAATTTTATTCACTTGCATATTCATATTATGACCAATTTATATTTTAATTTAATACAATTTTTTTTTTCTCTGTAAATCATTTGTATGTCAATTGGCAAAACATAGCGCACTACCTAATTTTTAAGATCTTGTCTGTAATTATCACCAATGTTTACGAATACTTAAATGATTCTGATTCTGATTCTGATTCTGATCCGTTGATGGGTGACCATTCATTACATATCAAAAGCCCTCCGTGACTCAGAATGCTCGTTAAGATAGAATTCTTGGCAGTCATTTGCCGTATGGGTATGTAGAGTCCCAAAAAGTCTGATAACCAGTTTAACCAAGGGGTGTTACCCATCGACTGTTTTGTAGGTTTTAGAGGTTATTAAAATTGTGTAACGTACCTACTTGTCTACTGCTAGTTAAATATGGAATGCTGTTGCGTGTAGATTTTAAGGGAAATCAAAAGTAAACCACACATGGCACTATCTCTTGTGTGATCACGTCCTTGGTGCTAATGTGATTATTATTTATTTCTGGAAGTTTAATGTAATACTGCAAGATTTAGGACTAAAGTTACTGTTATAATTAATAACAAAACAATTATCTGTAAAAATCCCAAAAAACGCTGAAGTATGTCTTAAAAAAACATGAACCTTGGTTAGTTAAAATTAGTGATAGGATGTAACACGCTAAAATTTAGTTTTTTGCCTTTTATACCTACACAACAGTTTACTCCAGTGTATTTTTTTTCTGAAAGATAATGAGCTATACTGTACACAAAAAAAAACTCCATTCAATAGAATATGAGATGGTCTTGTAAACTGTTTGTAAAATATTGTGACAGTACTTTTTCTTACGTACAATTTTTCACGGATTGGCTCAGAAGTTTGAAGTGATTTCATGCTTGTTTAAACTATAAGTAAGCTGATTCTAGTTAAAATAAGACTAATACAAAGTAAAGACAAAACAAAATATCTCATTCTATCTCTATGACAATCTTTACTTAAAGGAATTCTGTTCCATTTTAATACTACTCAAAGTGCTTTTAACTTAATCTACCTGGCATTATTCAACCTAATATTCGACGCCCAAACTCAATGTTCCCCAGTATTAATAATTCCAAGATTAATTATCGCTTTATTAACAATTAGCCGGCGCCATATTTGATGGGAATGTAATTTAAATTAACGATATTGAGCTCGATGCACGGCGCTCAAGTGCTGAGCATATTTGCTCAATATTTTCATTATGTAATTTATAATGTGTGCTGTACCATCATTTTCGACGGGATCGGGGAAAAGCGGAAACAGCATAATAAACGGGTACCTAGTTTGTACTGAACTGTTGAATTTATAGTTGAATTCTTAAATGCTTTATTTTCGCAGTATTTTTTACTTTACTACGGTGTAAAAACCATATCATTAAACTATTTCATAGAAAATTCAGCTCTGTCATTTTCTAACGTATAAACAGCACACCACCAACACCTAAGATTGTAAAGTAATTACAAGGAGAACTATACCGGCAGCAGATAAATTAATCAATAAGCAGCTGGCACACCAGTTTCAGACGTATTTCGGCTAATTAAAATTGGTTACTTACTCGTATAACTTACCGAGGCACAAACCCAGAACTATTAAGAAAATTTGCTAGAAATTTCAACTACTGAAGCCCTATTCTCATAATAACTTAAAAGTTGTCGTAATCTCATGACAACGACAATCAATGTAAAAACTTGTCAAAAAATTATGTAAACTAGAGGAGCAAGTCTCATTTTTTTATGAAAGTTTACAGTCTCAATCTGTCTGAAATAAATAATATTAATTTTTGGCAAGTTTTTGACATTTATTGTTTTCAATTACAGCAAATAGGCTTTCATGTCTGATGCAGAAAGTCATGTAAAGAACAAACCTAAACAAGATTGCAGTTCATTTTGGAAACAAACTGTCAGCTTTAAACAATGTAGGCAGTATTAACTGCGACCAAATAGTTTTATTTCGTTAAGACAGAAACGCTGGAGCCTGGCTAATTATTTAAGACAGGCAGACAATGCAAGACATTATTAAAATGCCTTGTTCCGTCTTCAAATGCAGACGCTGAACAGAAACGTTTGTTCTGTCTTTTTATTTCAATCAAGAAACTCGTGTAAAAGATAATTGTTTTTAAGTGAACATTCACGGTAATAAAAATGCAAAGCTTAAGACAAAAATGTACTTTTAAAACTTTAAGGTATGCAGCTGCAATGTGACGCTAGTCGTTTTATTCTACATAGTATTCTCATAGTGTTCTCTGATTGCATCACTGCTTACCATCAGGTGGGATTGCAGTCAAGCACTAGTTTGTAATATTAAAAAAAAAAAAAAAGTATTATACAAATTATTTTTACCAGAAAAATTGATATTTGAAATTTATCAGTTAAAAGAGAAAAAAACTATAGGAATAGGGTCAACATTCCATTCTGGTAGGCTACTGTGTGTGATAGGTGATTGTAGTCCTGTTTTCTAGGTAAATCTGGAACCTCAATCTAGGATACTTCAGTTGAATTCGTTTGTAGGTGAATGTACGTCGTTAGTACCTAGGTAAAAGAAAAAGCAATAATTAAATTTATTTTATTACTCTTGAAAACAGCGGTTTGACGTCTATCTCCTTAGAGGACACACTAAAATGAACTACCCTCCAAGGACTTCTTGAAACATGTTCATAATATTTTAAATCATTTATAGTTTTGGAGCTGAGAAACTAAAAGTCTAGAACAAATTTTAATTTAAGTTACGTTTCAGCCACTTGAAGTGATGATTAGATAAACGGTATCTTAATACATACTAGACCACAAGTATTTATTGACAAAAAAATATGAAACCTTATTTTTTTTTAAATAAACTCAAACTCTCTAACTCTTAAACTAAAGAAACTCTAAACACACAAAGCTAAGGGTTAATTCGTGGAGCTTTTAGAAAAAGGTTTAAAGAAACATGCTGGACACCGTGTAATGGTAGACCTTTTATTACAAATAATGATTTTAGTTTTTCAAGTCCGTGATGAAACTTTAACGAAAAAAGTTCGCTCAAAATGAGGCAGTTACGTAGTATGAAATATGCATGGTGTGGCTTTATGAAAAGCTTCAGGAATACGGAGCACTTTATAAAAATACTAATTGTAATCTATGTCGTTCATCACATACAACATTTCATAATAAATACCCAATCGAAATTTGATATCTATGACTTTTTTGTGTCATACAGACGGAAAAAAAATTGTTTATTGGGTCTCAAACGTTTTCATTTACAAATTTGAATGAAACAGCCCCAGAAAGTAATTAATAAAAATAAATTAATAAAAACAAAACACTAACCGGTGTAAAATAACTCTAAATTAGGAAGTCTGTGGCTTTGGTGGTTTTGTCTCATTCATGATTGGCCACCGACTTCCGAATTCAGAGTTATTTTACACCGGTTAGTATTTTTTGAAGTCGGTTGTATTTTTTGTAAAAAAGTTTTTATTTAACAATTTTTAGTTTTTATTTTTACACACTTAGATAATAAATTGTTATCCCTTTCTACAACACATATTTACATATTACAATCATACAAATAAACAACAACTGTTCGCGATGAAATCAAAAAGTAAAATTCATGAACAAAAATGTTCATAAAATGAAAACTACCAGACCAAACTATGTAATTTTTGAATGAGACCAAAAAGAAACTAGTCCGCATCAAACTAAAAAAGAATCACGTAAATCGGTACATAAATCTCAGCGTAAACGGTAAACATACATACAAAAAAGGGTTCAAAAATAAATTAAATTTTCATAAAATGGTTCATAAAATGAAAACTACCGGGTCAAAGTATGTTATATTTTTATGGGACCAAATGGCAGCTATTCCGCATCAAACTCAAAAAGAATCACGTAAATCGGATCACTAATCTCGGAGTAATCGGTGTACATACATAAAAAAAAAAAAAAACCGATCGAATTGAGAACCTCCTCCTGAAGTCGGTTAAAAAAACAGCGTGAACAATGTTATAACAATGTCTATGTTGTTTAAGTCATGACATGTTCTAGATTTAGGCCTTTTGACCGCTGACACTGTTGCCTACATCATCCCACTGCTAGGCAAAAGGTTCTCCCTATGACTTCCAGTGTTTTCAATCCAGGGCTAAGTTGGACCACTGGCCGTTTGTTTTGTCCAGCTCATCTCGGTTTCTTGCTTGTAGGTTTAAAACAAAGTAAGAATAATGTGTAAGGCTGTGTGCATAAATGATAAATTTAACCTTCTACGGTGTCTGCCGCTATGTTTTCTATCTGTACCACGTGCTGGTTACTTCGGCCCACAGCTCCCAATCTTTTTTTTGCTATGCCATGCCAATTTTTGATGTTATTTGTATTTTTATTGTAAGTGACAGTAATTACTGTTGGTGTGCTCATTATAAATAAATAACTAATCTTCTAGTTGGATGTACCAGGTACCTATTACTTAACTAATCATAACTGCGTTGTTGGTCGAGTGGTCACAAGTTCCAAGGAATGCTGAGCAAGAAGTCCCGGGGTAGATCTCTGTTTTTTTCTGGAATTTCTCAGTAGTAACCCAGAGTCTGGATTTTTTGCCATAACCTTGCCCTTATTACGTAGCTGGGACTTAAATATAACTGGCAAAATAATAGCACTATAACAGATACCTTTAGTCCTTCGAGAATATAATGTTGTGTTACTAATTTTGAGAAACAAACGGCCGTATTCTACATAATTCTGTTTATTTGAGAATAAATCCTCTTAAGTGAAGTTTCTGAGTCTCGTGTTCCTCCAAAAGTTATACCCATGAAAGTTTTGAGTGAAAAATTGCAGTAATAATTTTCGTAGAACTGTGAACGTCTTGGCGAACGTCTTTGAAATTAGATCCCCGACTGAACTCCAGTTTCCTACGGTCGTTTTCTTAATAGCTTTGTTAAGAACTTATTTTAATCATTCAGATCTTCGTACCTAACCTTCTCTGTAACCGAAATTCTTTTACGATTAAACATAATTACTCTAACTTTAATGTTTTAATTATGTACATTCTACAACCTTAATGTAGAAAACTTGGGGGAAGTGAAAACTTCATCTGCGGTACGCCTTCTTTTTTACATTTCCATAATTAACATTCTTTGATATTCCTTCTTAATTCACTTGGAAAACATCTGGTTGTTAATTAGTGTTACTACACTAATTATTTTAGGTTCTAATGAAATGGGAAAATTTATTAACAGTTGAAAATTCTTGTCTACCGAGTTCCCGGTTATCTTGGCAATAAATTCAACGATCCGACTACATGATGGCAGATTAATGAGTGAAACTCGTAAGAAAAACAAACTAAAAGTTTATTTTATTAGTTGTCTGCCTAATCTGCTTTGAAATTGTATTAAAGTTGGCAAAGTAAAAACTTGATTAACTACATCCAACCAACATTTATCTTAGATCAATCTTATTCAATTTACTTTTAGATGTTTACGAAAATGTGTGTGCCGAAAATAAGATACGTGTTTGGAATTCAATGAATATTTTTTGATCAACATCCAAATGAAATGCAAACAATGTAGGTATGTCTTATTTGGTTTTGTGATTAACAAAGTTTGCCTCAGGGCACCATTTTAGTCAACATTACTGCTACTGTCATGCGTTATAGCAGTGATAGCTTCGTCATGTGACCGGCAGGATACCAAGTCATAAGACTTGAGTAGGAACTCAATACACACCTCTCACTTTTCAAATCATTACTTGCTTCAAAAACGTCGCGGACACTGGCATGCCTAAAAGATATTTCTCGAGGGCATGTGGAGATATATCAGAGGGCTGTGGAGGACGGCAGGGCTCCTCGGACTCTGATACCAGGTTCACTAACCACTCTTAAAGAAGAAGAAGAATGTCATGGCTTACGTAAGTGGAGAGAAGAACAAAAGAAAGAAAATACATTTATTGGCAAAAAGAGCAAGGAAATGAGAAAAGTGCCATAGTCTACCTGTCCCAAAATTGGAATTGTTTTACTACCTTCTTCTTCACTACCTAATACCTATACAGTTAATAAACAGGCATGTTCAACGCCACATCGACAATTCAAGTTCTTCCTTAACCTAACCAATCAGAGAGACGTGTTGCTGGAAATTTGTTCCACCACTTATTCTTTCCATCAAAAATACTACGAAGTGATGAAGGGCGGGCGTTTTGCGGGACTGTTTTATACATTTTTGTCGTTCAGAAAGTGCTGTTTCTCAGCCTCATTTGAATAATTGACTTTTATTTTATAACTATTTAGTTTTGACAGACACTTTCTATTGTAACAGCGTGACTGCCATCGAGGGCCTGTCTGTATGTATATTGTTATCAGCAGACTGTTGAAAGAGCTGCTCAAGTGCTCACTTGCTCAGCCTCTTGACAGACACACATATCTCAGATATTCTGTCTGAAAGTTCAAAAACATCAACGCATCGAATATTTTGGTCACGTCCCCACTGATCACAGAATTCAATTTGGTACCTACGTACAAAATAATACAATTTCACGTCGACGATCCCTGTATCGATTTAAGCAGGAAATTTGATTGTAACCTGCTTTAAATCAATTAACATCGCCATGACACGAAATATGTACGCGGGATTATCAAGACCCGGGATTTTTCATGCAACGTTCCTGGCTTAAAAATAACGGTTCTTTTTTCAAACTTCGGGCTTAAATTATAGAGATGCGAATAAACCAAGTAAATATTAGTAATTGGATTCTTTTCTAAACCCCGACTCAAAAAGAGGGGTGTTATAAGTATGACCGCTATGTGTACGTGTGTGTATGTGTCTGTGGCACCTAAAGACTTAAACGAGTGCACTGATTTGGAGAGGCCGTACACGAAATCCAAACGGACTGAATTAGGTATTTGACTCGCTCACGCACACACGCGGGAGCGCTCGGTCGCATGTGTGTGTGAAGCCGGAGTCGTTGATGGCCAGTACGGCAATTAAACGTTTTTGATCCTTTGAAATTTTTTCATGTCTTTTACTCGGTATCGGGACACTTGCGCGAAAGACATTTGCGCTAAAGACACTTGCGCGAATTCACTTGCGCGAATTCACTTGCGCGAAAAGACAGATGCGCGCATGGACTTTTGCGCGAATGGATAGATGCGGGAATAGACACTTGCGCGCCAAGAAACTTGGGCGTATGGACTTTTACGTGACTTAATGGCCACTGAGGTTTACTCAGAGTAAACCTAACATCACGCTTGCTATTTGAAGGTGGAAATATTTTTGGTTTTATCGTCATCGGTGTCGTTTTCATGGTTTTCGGGGTCGCTGATTATGAAAATAAGGTCAAAATGAAAATCCAAGATGGCACCGAGGAAATTTTTTGGTTTTTCTAACATGGGTGTCGTTTT
Organism: Euplexia lucipara; assembly: GCA_921972225.1. NCBI lineage: Eukaryota > Metazoa > Arthropoda > Insecta > Lepidoptera > Noctuidae > Euplexia > Euplexia lucipara. The sequence goes on along the minus strand of OV179152.1, from coordinate 13,739,823 downwards.
CTTGGTTTTCGGGGTCGCTGATTAGGTCAAAATAAAAATTCAAGATGGCGACGAAGAAAATTTTTGGTTTTTCCGTCATGGATGTCGTTTTCTTGGTTATCGGGGTCGCTGATTACAAAACTTAGGTCAAAATAAAAATTCAAGATGGCGACGAAGAAAATTTTTGGTTTTTCCGTCATGGGTGTCATTTTCATGGTTTTCGGGGTCGCTAATTACGAAAATTAGGTCAAAATGAAAATCCAAGATGGCGCCGACGATTTTATTTGTTTTTCCTTCATGAGTGTCGTTTTCATGGTTTTCTGGGTCGCTAATTACGAAAATTAGGTCAAAATGAAAATCCAAGATGTCGCCGACGATTTTATTGGTTTTTCCTTCATGGGTGTCGTTTTCATGGTTTTCGGGGTCGCTAATTACGAAAATTAGGTCAAAATGAAAATCCAAGATGGCGCCGACGATTTTATTTGTTTTTCCTTCATGGGTGTCGTTTTCATGGTTCTCGGAGTCGTTGATTACGAAAATTAGGTCAAAATAAAAATACAAGATGGCGACGAATAAAATTTATGGTTTTTCCGTCATGAGTGTCGTTTTCATGGTTTTTGGGGTCGCTGATTACGAAAATTAGACTGAGACCCAGAAAACCGTGAAAACGAGACCCATGACGGAAAAACCAAAAATTTTAAATTGACCGCCATGTTGAATTTTTATTTTGACCTAATTTTCGTAATCAGCGACACTGAAAACCACCAAAATTACACCCATGACGTAGCTAAATACTTACCAAAAATTTTCGTCGGCGCCATCTTTGATTTTCATTTTAACCTAATTTTCGTAATCAGCGACCCCGAAAACCGTGAAAATGACACCAATGACGTACCTAAATACTTACTAAAAATTTTCGTCGGCGCCATCTTGGATTTTCATTTTAACCTTATTTTCGTAATCAGCGACCCCGAAAACCGTGAAAACGACACCCATGACGGAAAAACCAAACTTTCTTCGTCGCCATCTTGGACTTTTATGTTGACATAATTTTCGTAATCAGCGATACCGAAAACTACGAAAACGACACCTATGACGCAAAAACCAAAAATTTTCCTCGGCGCCATCTTGGATTTTCATTTTGAGTTCTATTTCGTAATTAGCGATACCGAAAACTTTGGAAACGACACCCATGACGGAAAAATCAAAAATTTTCTTCGTCGCCATCTTAAATTTTTATTTTCACTTAATTTTCGTAATCAGCGACCCCGAAAACCATGAAAACGACACCCATGACGGAAAAAACAAAAAATTCCTTTGGCGCCATTTTGGATTTTTATTTTGAGCTCTATTTCGTAATTAGCGATACCGATAACTTCGAAAACGACACCCATGACTGAAAAATCAAAAACTTTCTTCGTCGCCATCTTGGATTTTTATTTTGACCTAATTTTCGTAATTAGCGACCCCGAAAACCATGAAAATGACACCCATGACGGAAAAACCAAAAATTTTCTTCGTCGCCATCTTGAATTTTTATTTTGACCTAATCAGTGACCCCGAAAACCAAGAAAACGACACCCATGTTAGAAAAACCAAAAAAATTCCTCGGTGCCATCTTGGATTTTCATTTTGACCTCAATTTCATAATCAGCGACCCCGAAAACCATGAAAACGACACCCATGACGGAAAAATCAAAAACTTTCTTCGTCGCCATCTTGGATTTTTATTTTCACCTAATTTTCGTAATCATCGACCCCGAAAACCATGAAAACGACACCCATGACGGGAAAACCAAAAATTTCCCTCGCGCCATCTTGGATTTTCATTTTGGGCTCATTTTCGTAATGAGCGATACTGAAAACTTCGAAAATGGCACCCATGACGTAAATACCTAAAATTTCCTTCGTCGCCATCTTGGATTTTTATTTTGACTTAATTTTCGTAATCAGCGACCCCGAAAACCATGAAAACGACACCCATGACGGGAATACCAAAAATTTCCCTCGCGCCATCTTGGATTTTCATTTTGGGCTCATTTTCGTAATGAGCGATACTGAAAACTACGAAAATGACACCCATGACGTAAATACCTAAAATTTCCTTCGTCGCCATCTTGGATTTTTATTTTGACCTTATTTTCGTAATCAACGACCCCGAAAACCATGAAAACGACACCCATGACGGGAAAACCAAAAATTTCCTCGCGCCATCTTGGATTTCCATTTTGGGCTCATTTTCGTAATGAGCGATACTGAAAACTACGAAAATGACACCCATGACGTAAATACCTAAAATTTCCTTCGTCGCCATCTTGGATTTTTATTTTGACCTAATTTTCGTAATCAGCGACCCCGAAAACCATGAAAACGACACCCATGACGGGAATACCAAAAATTTCCCTCGCGCCATCTTGGATTTTCATTTTGGGCTCATTTTCGTAATGAGCGATACTGAAAACTACGAAAATGACACCCATGACGTAAATACCTAAAATTTCCTTCGTCGCCATCTTGGATTTTTATTTTGACCTTATTTTCGTAATCAACGACCCCGAAAACCATGAAAACGACACCCATGACGGGAAAACCAAAAATTTCCTCGCGCCATCTTGGATTTTCATTTTGGGCTCATTTTCGTAATGAGCGATACTGAAAACTACGAAAATGACACCCATGACGTAAATACCTAAAATTTCCTTCGTCGCCATCTTGGATTTTTATTTTGACCTAATTTTCGTAATCAACGACCCCGAGAACCATGAAAACGATACCCATGACGGAAAAATCAAAAACTTTCTTCGTCGCCATCTTGGATTTTCATTTTGACCTCAATTTCATAATCAGCGACCCCGAAAACCATGAAAACGACACCCATGACGGAAAAATCAAAAACTTTCTTCGTCGCCATCTTGGATTTTTATTTTCACCTAATTTTCGTAATCATCGACCCCGAAAACCATGAAAACGACACCCATGACGGGAAAACCAAAAATTTCCCTCGCGCCATCTTGGATTTTCATTTTGGGCTCATTTTCGTAATGAGCGATACTGAAAACTACGAAAATGACACCCATGACGTAAATACCTAAAATTTCCTTCGTCGCCATCTTGGATTTTTATTTTGACCTAATTTTCGTAATCAACGACCCCGAGAACCATGAAAACGATACCCATGACGGAAAAATCAAAAACTTTCTTCGTCGCCATCTTGGATTTTCATTTTGACCTCAATTTCATAATCAGCGACCCCGAAAACCATGAAAACGACACCCATGACGGAAAAATCAAAAACTTTCTTCGTCGCCATCTTGGATTTTTATTTTCACCTAATTTTCGTAATCAACGACCCCGAAAACCATGAAAACGACACCCATGACGGGAAAACCAAAAATTTCCCTCGCGCCATCTTGGATTTTCATTTTGGGCTCATTTTCGTAATGAGCGATACTGAAAACTACGAAAATGACACCCATGACGTAAATACCTAAAATTTCCTTCGTCGCCATCTTGGATTTTTATATTGACCTAATTTTCGTAATCAACGACCCCGAGAACCATGAAAACGACACCCATAACGGAAAAAACAAAAATTTCCTTTGGCGCCATCTTGGATTTTTATTTTGAGCTCTATTTCGTAATTAGCGATACCGATAACTTAGAAAACGACACCCATGACGGAAAAATCAAAAACTTTCTTCGTCGCCATCTTGGATTTTTATTTTCACCTAATTTTCGTAATCAGCGACCCCGAAAACCATGAAAACGACACCCATGACGGAAAAACCAAAAATTTCCCTCGCGCCATCTTGGATTTTCATTTTGGGCTCATTTTCGTAATGAGCGATACTGAAAACTACGAAAATGACACCCATGACGTAAATACCTAAAATTTTCTTCGTCGCCATCTTGGATTTTTATTTTGACCTAATTTTCGTAATCAACGACCCCGAGAACCATGAAAGCGACACCCATGATGAAAAAACCAAAAAATTTCCTCGCGCGCCATCTTGGATTTTCATTTTGACCTCAATTTCATAATCAGCGACCCCGAAAACCATGAAAACGACACCCATGACGAAAACCCCAAAAAAAATCTTCCTATAAGTAATAGCAAGCGTGATGTTATGTTTACTTTAGGGAGTAGATCCCTTTGTAATTGTTTACATAACTTCGAAACGGGGTGGCACCTAAAAAAAGGTATTGTATTTTAAACGCATGTATAAATCATGACAAAATATTTAATAATAATAAATTACCAAAGTATCGAAAACTCACGTCGCGCTATATTCGTCTGTAGACATCAGCGCCGGCGCGTCGTGTTTCGTGTTGACTCGGTGCGATTTTTGGAGCGCAGAGCGATACGTCCACTCCCTGGAAGCGCTCGGCGCGGACTGCTGACTCCAGACTTGAGTCGAGTATTATATCGCGAGATTTGGGTTGTTTTAAAAGATTTTTTATTGCCAAATTTATTTATTTTTTTGCGTTTTTTTTCGGGAGTAGATTGCTTTTTTTCTAAAGTTTATTTATGTATTTTTTTATTTTATGAACGAGAGTTATAAGTACCCGAAATCATAAGCAATTCGTTACCCATTTTCTCAAAAATTTCATTTAGTTCAATATTTTTTTACTCAACATTTTTATACAAAAGTGGTTAAAAGTGATCCATACATTTTATAGATGACTTTCACAACAATATATTGTGTTTTTTCCATACCGTTTCATCGTCAAAACAATTCGTTAATATGTCATATTCTAAACCACTTACAGCTAAATTTCACATCACATTAGCCGGTTTGAGGTCGATAAATCAAAATTACATAATAAAAGTAAAAAAGTAGCTCACACATTAGGTCATGATTGAAATGATCATTCATACTGTGCATTAAAAATTATAGAAATACAGTATTTTATTTGTAAAATCACGTCCGTAAAATCACGTAAATCAGCAAAATCGGTAAAATTTCGTGTACGGCGTCTTAATCTCAATTCTGTGACAATACTTTTAATTTTTTTAAGAATTGTTATTTTTAATTACAGCAATACATTATTTACTTACACATTAAACATTCTTTTAAACATTATTTCTTACTATTATTTTTTTTTATATATTTTTTTTCACTAATTCTTTTTATAAAGTTAAACGAAACATTTAACAATGCAACCTATTTTAATTATTTAAAGACCTGTTTCACTATTCTTTTTTCCTATATTAAGTAACAACGTAAAACACTTCCTCAAGTGAATGAACTAAAATCGATCAATGTTTTTTCAACCATAGCTGTCGGCTCGTGACTTTTTCAGGCGGCCTCCTAAATTGGGGAAGCAAACGTTTAAATCACTCAGCCTTTAGAAAAAGGGATGGTGTAACTTCTTGTACTCAGATTCACGACTTCCAACATATTGGGGTTACGAAAAGGCTGAAAGGAAAAGAAAGAGAATGATAAACGTACTTTTACAAATTGAGGAATATTCACTGGATTTTTTCCCCCTGTTTCTAGAAATAATGAGAATAAATGATTGTCATTTTGCTGTAAACTTTTCATACGATAATTTATCTCTGGGGAGAAGGTACTCTTCAAACATAAGGAACGAGGGGACAAAAGCTTGAATAAAATTTACTTTTTGACAACAGTAAAACAACAGTCGTTTAACTTTTCGTATTAGCGTTGATTCTGTAGCCTTTGTTTTCGAATATCGCTTGTGTTTGCTAAATTCTACGAGACAGGGAACTATTCCCGCTGACGTTGCCTTTCTGTTAGCATCTACAATTTTCACATCCATTTCTCAAGAAGATATATGGCTTAGATATTGTCTTTATTTTATTTGATAGCCTCAAGATGAAACGACGCTGACATTTTTATTGAGTAGTCTTGGTACAAATGTTCAATTTTGATGATGGTTTCGAACCTGTCTTTGGCGGTAATGAATATAAAATGATATATTTATAATATTTCGCAACTTTCACACGACACCATCTAGTCCCAAACTAAGCAAAGCTTGAGCTATGAGTAGGTACTAGTTAACTGATAAACATGTTTGGCGAACGATATTCAAAAATAAGAAGTTGTGAAGTTGGTTACATTAGTACAGAGTCTGTGGTAAACGCCGTGACGTCAGCTGTCATTGCAAATGGTGCAAACGATGTCACGTGAATAGAGTCGTGTTGGGAAGTGGAAGCTAGGCAGAGCTGAGTTGGATTTGAGACACCAACGAAGACACTAGTCCAGTGCGAAACTGTCTGTTTACCTATCTGAGTTAAGTAATGTGATTACTTTTATTAAAGTGAGGTTATTATTGCAATGAAGATTATTATTCAACGTTATGTACCTGGTACCACAAAACCCCTAACGTCGGCCCGTATACCGCTCAGCCATCGCTGACGGCGACAAACATATTAATGTAGGTATTACTAGATAAGCACATAGTATAGATAAATTACACACAGATAGAGATCAAATGATCGTGCGCATCACAACATTTGTCTTGGCTGGGAATTGCACCCACGACCTCCGGCATAGCGGTTAGGGCCACTAGCCACCAAACCAGCCAGTCAATATTGTAGTACGCAAGTATAAGTATTATTTTGTAAAAGTCTAAGTTCTGGTCTATCAACGTTGCAATTTTAATGCGCTCGCTGTCCCTCATAAATGTTATGAACTCAGCGGGAACGCTAGATTATACCAAAAAGTTAAATCGAAACATTTTTATCTCTCTATAAACTGAAGGCGGGAAATGCGCTATAAACAGGACCAGTATACAACTTTTCAGTTATGAAACCATAATATTCTTCGCGAGAAATTTCCAGACAGAGTACGAATAATCCTACTTGGAGAACTTTCTAATAACGCTCTGCTCTTTAGATTCATTGCACCTTGCAGAAAAATTTCAAAACTTTTCCCGGGGACTTAAGAGATGTTTGTGGAACTTTTAGAATGACATTAATCTTAGTAATTTCTCACCAGATTTGAAAGCGTTAGCTTAACACTTTGCGTTTTTGGATTAAAAGTTTTAATCAGTAGATAGAGTTGAGATAAGTGAGTTCGCTTAGCATGTTTGCTCGGTTTTTCAAATGAAGTTTCTGTCAGGAAATCCCATTAGATGGGTCCATTTATCAGCTTTGCAAGTATTTTGTACACATAATATCTATCTACCTACCTATTTACATTTGCTCGAGGTTTCTTTTATTATTTTATTTTAAAGTTCACAGACAAGGTTAATAGGTCTGTAGACAATGAAATATAAAATTCAGTTTGCGTTTTAGTTTCAAATAAAAGAAAATGTTCATACCCAGAGGGCTCATTTGTTTATTCATTTTGAAACGAAATAATTTTAGTTTAAAAAAAAAGCTTTCTAAAGCCCAATTTCATAAGTTTTAAAATATCAGCCTACTTTCGACGCTGTATAATATTTACTGCTAGGTTTAGTGAGGATGTTTTATTGTTATTTTAGACGTACAAATGATGGGTGTGTGTGCGTGTGTGTTACGATGTTTAATATAAATTACAAATACCTAAATAAAGAGCAGCAGTAATTTATTTCATCACCACTGCTCGCAAAAACGGTGAAGGAAAACATTGTGAGGAAATAGGCATGTCCTAGTACCAATTCGAAGACATGTGACATCTACCAATTCGCACTGGGCCCGCGTGGTAGGTTATGGCCCATACGCAAAATACGCGCTTTGACGTGGAGTTGCGGATACCAGACCGGATCTTTATCTTTGTCTTTTATACTTAAATAAATCTTAATTATACTTTATGTTCGCTTAAAAGTTCAGTATTTCCTACGCGGGACATCAACCCTCAACACTCTTAATTAACTTATAATTAAGAACTTCATTTTGAAAGAAATACGCTTAAAAAAAGATGGCATCTTGAGTATAATTTCAGTTAAAATTCGTTGATCCATAATGAAGCAGAATTACATTTTATTCACATTCTAAGAAATTTGATTTAGAATGGAATTTAGAAAATAGAAACTGTGCTTGGCCTTGCCTTTCGGACTGGAATTGTTTCGTGGAATTCAATAATTTGAATTTAACATTTCGTCAGTCTTAAAACATTTAAGACAAACAATTACGAGTAAATTTTTATCAAAATTAAAGCCTTTTAATTTTTATTATTATTTTCAAAGAAAAATGGAGAGATCATTGGTAAAATCTGTTATTGTTATATTAGTTTTGGTAGGTAATTCCTTGTGATAAATAATCGGTTTACTTTTACATGCGAATAAACTTTGATGATCAATTTATCATTCTGCTGTTGTAATCTCAATTAATTTGGAGTTTTAAGTTATTTCATCATTTGTTAACACTGGTAAAAAATTGTTGTTATAAAAAAATACTAGCGCGCTATGTGATACCCAAAGGTGTACAATTATTTATAGAGGTCATTGACATTCAAATTGATAATATAATTAAATTTAATTCAATATAGAATGCCTTTTTATTCCGTCATCTCTAATTTAATGGCGCTTTCTCTTGGCCATATTATTTCAGACGCCAGCAAATCAAGTTACCCCAATGTGTCAAATTGTCCCTATTTAATATGAACCTTATTGTGTTATACAAACTAACAGTGCAACATAAATGCATAGAGTAGCAAGAATATAAGACAGCAGTTGTTACTTCTTTGTTTCTCTGCTTATTCCCCAAGAGGAAAGGCGTCGTGCTTTCCAACTCGCTCCATAAAAAGCTTTAAAAAGACAAGAAGGTACAAAACCAAACTAAAGTAGATGCAAAATAACAAAGACACTCTTACTATGTATTAGAGGTTTAAAAAACTTACATTCTTTTGTAAATAAACATACTTTGTTGCTTTCTTTCTTCTCAGTGAACTTTAAAAATAAAACCCTGGGGAACAAAATGCTTTGAATTTGCAAATAATCTGTTGTTACATCACGTATGTCGTCAAATAATAGGTAATTCAATGCATATTCTAGTTTAATAACACTTATAAAGAACGCATTCGTCAAAATCGGACCAGTAGTTAAGGAGCTGCGATGAAATGCATGCTGTGTCTATCGGATCACAGTGTACACTATGCTAGTGTAAATTTATTGTACTATGAAGTGTTACAATTGTAGACAGGCCAATAAATAAATAAATACTCTTTATCCAAACATACATAATTACGAACTGTCAAAATCTAGCATTAGTACAGGATTAACGGCTCACTTTGCCTTCATTTCATTGACATACTTACGGGGAGATCGTCACAAAATAATAGGTAATGCAGTTTGCAAAAATATTTAAAATATGTTTTTCTAAAATATTTAAACAAGCTCTGCACTTTAATTTGATGTATCGGTGATCAATGTTTCATGCATTAATCTCACGCTAACTTATACTCGACTTTGCACTTATCGCTAAAAGGAATACAAGGGTGGCGAAAACTATTTTGAAAGAAAACTAGAAACTCAACGCTATTTACTTTGCCTAGATTAAGTTAGAACGGCAATACATATCGGAGAATTCAAATTTTCATTTAAGTAACCTTTTACGTCGAGGTCACGCCCACCACTACTTCTTTCACACAACGCCATTTAGTCCCAAACTAAGCAAAGCACAGCTTGTGCTATAAGTACTCATAATAATTGATAAACATATTTTATAATTTAAATTACACCCAGATACAGGACAAATGATCGTGCTCAACATTTGTCTTGCGTGGGAACTGAGCCCACGAGCTCCTTCATAGCGGTCAGGGCGACTAACCACTAGATCAAGAGGCTAGTGAAAAACGAGTAACCTATTTATGTTTATACAGCTCAGTAAAAGTCGATTTAAAAAGGTGCTATTTATTTAATTCTATAAGGACAATTATAGTGTACGTACTGAGGCAGCCCAGCAATATGCAATAGACATTTCTAGTAGTCGTTATCCAGAAACAAACAGTAGGCAGCTGCAATGTTGAAAACAAAATAATGCAAAAATATTATGTATAAAAGTTTTTGAGCACAGATTACACACAAACGTTAACATACTTCTGTTCACTAGGCAAAGTGGTCAACGATTGACTGTTAAAAAGCTAGTTTCGTATCAATTTGGCTATCATTAGTGAGTATCTAGGATGACGTGGTGCGCACTCGCAGAGATGTGACGAAGTGCACAACACCTCGTCTGATAGTCGCTGTAACTTGAAGTCCACTTAAAGTGTCTACTACTAAAGTGTCTACTACTAAATCCACAATACCAATTTTATGTACCATTTGCTCAAAAAAGTGACATTCTATGCCACAAAAAGCGAACATAACAATAGTCATTTTAAATCTGTTAAAAACAGGGAAAGAAACTGTACTGAATTACATTCATCCTCTAGGGGGAGAATGTGATTTAAATTTGGAATACTTACCAAAATGTATACTGAACTACCTACATCATTCTGTGTTTACACCATTGAGTTTATAGATAAAGCATTATAATCTTTTTAAAAAAGGAATACGCATTTATTATGCAATGATTATTAAATAAAATATCGAAAACCGACGAGGCCGTATGAGCTATGCCTTTGCTTTTCCGACAAAAAATGCTTATCTCATATTATTATTGTGTTAATTTTTTCGCAAATGGTACGAAAAGTAGAGTATTTTCCTCGGTGATAAAGCTGTCTTAGTCTTGGGTGAACTTAAATCCCTCGCTACACTCAGGACTCGTCTTAAATCCCTCGCTTCGCTCGCGATTTAAGTTTTTAACACCCTCGCTACGCTCGGGAGTAAACATCGAGTCCTTCGTTACGCTCGCGATTTAAATCGTCACCCGCGACAGAAGACACTGCTTTATTTTTTGTAGCGCGTCAGGGATGTTCGTGGATGCCGGCGTCGACGGGTTCGCCGCGATCATGCGGAAGCGATGCGCTTCCATGTTGGCGCGCTTGCGCTCCTCCTCCAATGGCATCCTGAATGTGTTTTCAGACCGGTGGGACTCACCTCTCTTGCGTAATTGGGTTAGTGTTCAGATACGCTTTTCCAAATAATGCAGTGTTGTTTGTTGTTGTACTTAAAAAAATAATTAAATCTAACATTAGGCTAAGTTATATTATTATTAGGTACTAACAAAATATGGATCTGTGGTCTGAAATAAAATGTTTGAATTTGAATTTATCCCCTTGGTTAATAATCTATTATTTTGTCATCTATGTTCCTTGAGCAAGTCAAAGCCAGTTAGTCACTGGTAATGAAAAGATAGCCAAAAGCCTTGCTGAACGGATTTAGATGAGACTAAATGAGACTTTGTTATATTATAGGTTATACTTCCGACATTCATGTCCTGCCCAGTCTCATTAAGGTTGAGCAGCCATTCGTGCACAGCCGACTATTTCTGTTTTTGACACCCAGAATACTGCGCTCCATTGCTATGGAGCGCAGTATTCTGCGTGTCAAACATCATGAACGAGCTACCTAGAATTGGAGCCTTACAGTGACACGGGCCGCGGCAGACCACGAAGGAGATGGCGGGACGACCTGGATGTCGTCCTTGAGAATTGGAGAGAGGTGGCGCAGAATTGTGACAGACGGAAGGAATTAAGGGAGGCCTTTGCCCAGCAGTGGGACAATTCGGGTTAAATAATAATAAACTAGCACCAGCCGTAGGTTTTGGGTGAACCTGTGTAGTGCATACAGGGAAAATTTGCGGTTGGTGCCCCATATCATTAAGATGACAATGGGCCTCTGCGAGTTGGCTTCGGCCCCTCGTACGCCTTCCATAGGTCTGGAACCCAAAGCTTCCCAGAAATAAAAACTACAAATAAAATAATAATAATACTTCCGAAACACATTATAGGCAAATAACAAAATTAATTAATAATAATAGATCTCAACCGAAGTCGAGGGTGGCTGCTAGTAGTTACATTAAACTTATGTATACCATCACAAAATCAACCGCCAGTTAACCTTTACAGCAGATTGGATGGAGTGCGGTCTAGTAAGGTGAAGTTGAAATATAAAGGCGGTTTCAAATAGATACCGGTTCGCTCCAAACCAGTGTTGCCCAAAGTGAATACCGTACTCGAGGGACGATTAATCTGGTCGGCATTTGATAATTAATTCCATGGGCATTTAATGTATACTACTATACTCAATGATATATTATAAGTAAAAAGGTGTAGATAGATTACTTAATTCGTTAAACAACATTCGATCTTCAAAGTCAAAGTCAAAGTTAAACCATTTATTTCAATTAGGCCTCTATAAGGCACTTTTGAACTTCGAACAAAAATTAACTTAAAAAATGATTCTAGTTGCCCCTTCCAAAAAGTAGATTTGTATGGAGAAGAATGGGCAAGAAACTCCATACTTACTCTTTTAAAATAGATTTTACAAAACTTTGTATACATTAATAAGATTACATGTGAGGACGATGCACCTAGAATAAAAAGTACTATACTAAGATAGGATTAACTGGATCAAAAACCGTACACTAACGCACGCACGCGTTCGTTGGATCATGACGCCACACTGAGGTGAAGTTAGCCACATTTTAACGTGTCACTTGCTGAGCGCGTATAACCTATGTACACCTTTTTACTTATAATATCATTGACTATGCTAATACTAGCTGCCCCGGCAAACTTCGTTGTGCCTTAGAGTCAATTTATTGCTCTAACCTTTTTTTTTTACATGTCGTCTTATTAAACGTACCTTTCTATATCTAATACTTACATACGTTTAATAAGACGACAAAAAATAAATCCAAACCAATAATAACTACTACTACTTTTTATGTAGCGAGTCTCTACTGTGATCTTTTTAAACATTTTGTGTTCGATAGAAATAAAATTACAACATGTATATATAACCTAACCTAACTGACCATACCTATCCTATAGCTAACCTAACTACCTAACCTAACTACCTTACTAAAATGCATTGATTTAAAAAATACTAAATTCATAATTTTAATCTGAACTATTGCCTGTATGTTACTTAAAATTTATACTTATAGTTTTTCCGGTCTACTTTAATTAAAGTCTTAACAGTAGAATAAGTTCTATTTGCAAAGAATTATTAAAGTTTGTCTCTGTCGTCATTGTTAATTACGTAAATTGATTTCTGAAATATAAGACGTTTTTATGCTAAATAAAACCTCAAAGTTTAGTAACAAAATAAATTTCAGAACGTAGACCGGTACGTACAAATTGACAATCTAGCAGCCGAATACTGAAACGCTACTTAAATCTCCTACTCATCTAAAAGCTACTTAAATTTAAGCATCCCTCAAATTTAAATGGTATACACAAACACCACTACCTTCTTAGGTTTAGCTTAAGACTTGTCAATGTCAAATTGTCACCTGATAATGAACTGGGAAGTTTGACTCCTGTCATGTCATCCAAGATGGCGCTGCGTTTGAAAAATGTTTGAGACAACGAATATTCTTGTTGTTTATTTTTTCGAGGACTTTTCTTGTTTTTTATTCATTATTATGCTATTTCGGACAAAGAGAAATCCAAAAGGACCAAAATCATTCAAATTGATCCAGCCGTTCTTGAGTTATAAGTGGTGTAACTAACACGACTTTCTTTTATATTATATATAGATTATACAGCAGAAAGATTTGATTGTTCTTTTTTTATATTGAATAAGCTCCAAAACTACCGGACCAATTTAAAAAATTCTTTTAACGTTGGGAAGCTACACTATCTGTGGGTGACATAGGCTACTTTTTATCTCTATATTTCCACGGGAACGGAAACTACGCGTGTGAAACCGCGGGTCGACTGCTAGTAAAAGATATTTCAGTAACATTTAATATCCTTACTGACACACTCACGCCTTTAGCCCATGGAAGTAAACGAAACTACAGGACTACGAATGCTAAGATTTTTGTATTTGTATACTTCTTTGACTTCGTTTACGATCATACATTTGGTCATAAACGCACGTCAGTAGCGAGTACTTTTTACGCACGTCAAGTATGTAGGTTTTTAAATACTTCTTAGGCGTCTTTTTCGGTCTTCTGGCGTTATCCATCCTAATCATTTATTGTTTTCAAACCTTTGTCATTATGTCTTCTTTTAAACCACAACATTGTACGTTGTCGTTTGAAATCTTTGAATAAAAGCTAAATGTCTAATTTAAACTTTTATGTGTTATTTCGAATTATTTTTAGTGTAATTTTGACTTGAGGCAGGGAACTTTATTATGTGTTTATGTAAATTAATTTTGAAAAGTTTCTATTTAATTGCATTATAATTTTGCAGTATTAAACAAATTAAATGGTTATACGTGCATAATCTTGAATACATTAGCAAAAATTAACTTTAAGATGTTCTTTGGTCTTACGGGTAGAGGATATTGACTGGTATTCGACTGCGGTTCATTATGGTACACAACCAAATATTATACCGATACTGCTAGCTGCATCATCCCATGCACTGCAGGGCAAAGGGCTCCTCCTTCCATTCCTTCCATCTGTCACGTTTCTGCGCCACCTTTCTCCAATTCTCAAGGAAGACATCCAGGTCGTCCCGCCATCTCTTTCGTGATCTGCCGCGGCCCGTGTCACCGTAGGGCACCAATTCTAGGTAGCTCGTTCATGATGTTTGCCACTAGTCGTTAAATATGTCCAAGTCGTCCCGCCATCTTCTAACCAAATATTTTTTCTAGAGATTGGTCAGTTTGGACTTGACCTTTTGGTTGGTAATATTGACAAAAAAAAATCCTGAGTCTTACAGAAATAAACATGTCATCTTATTTAGTTTAATTTCATCATTAAACTTCGTTTGTAATCCCTAACTTTGAGAAATACAGCCCTTCACTGTCCTTCATTTACTAAACATTGCCTTTTAATCAGTCACTATCATTTGTAAGTCTGTTTTCATTGTAAATTCAGCAAAAGGCATGCGCTAACCGGAATTAATTCTGCAAGTGGATGTTGGTGTGGCCCACTTTTGAATAGACAAGTACTTGTAGGCAAATTGCAAGTAAATTTAAAGTAGGTAAATTCATTAATTCATTATATATAAGGAGAGTCTTAATTGTTTTTGGTTCCAGATCGAATACTAAACAGAATGTTTTACTTTTATTTTTATAGGAATAATAACAGCGATACATTTGCCGTTAAATAGACTACTTGGTGCTGAATCATCTTACTACTGTACTGAGTCAGAATTTCTTAACATTTAAAGTCATTCAGCACTTATATATAGTGAATTGGAATTTTCGCTATTTTTCC
Organism: Euplexia lucipara; assembly: GCA_921972225.1. Taxonomy (NCBI): domain Eukaryota; kingdom Metazoa; phylum Arthropoda; class Insecta; order Lepidoptera; family Noctuidae; genus Euplexia; species Euplexia lucipara. The sequence goes on along the minus strand of OV179152.1, from coordinate 13,724,669 downwards.
ATTCCTTTGCGGTTCTTTTTAGAATATTTTGTTGCTAGATCCAGGGCACTTTTCGGGACTCAACATAATTATTTTCTGATGGTTTTCCCTGTTGATTTTTGCGTTTAGGACTTGCAGTAATTTGCAAATAGTGTAGTGAGAGAGGTCTAGTAAAAAAGCAATGTATTATTTTTTGCTACCTACGATTGTAAACGAACATTTTGAGAATAGCTTTTAAAAGCAATTATTTATCTATTAATCTAATAAAAAATCTTTTATATTTCTATTCTGCAGTCATAGTTTCTGACAAAACCATTAGCAATTAAAAAGTTGAAGCTTTTTGACACTTTTCATCGCAAAAATATTAGGCTCAAACACACCAAAAGTTTTGCACAAACTAAATATCAAAAGTAGTTTTGACATCTAGTTTTCGAATTCAAAATTGAGTTCCAAATGTTTCGTCCCGAAGGAATGACGCACATGAACAACCAACTTTAAATTGAAACGTCATCCATAATATTTGTATACAGTTGCCTGCAGATTATGTAAATGTTTGTTTCCATAATGAAGACCCGGAACTAAGTAATTAAGTAGGAGACGCGGAGAACTGACGCCGCTGTCTCTCCTACGAAACTGTAACACAAGTCTGATGTTAATCGTAGTGAATGTAAAGGGATAAATCGTATACCAAGATACTGGAATTGGCAAAGGACCCTCGAAAAAAAGGTACCCGGGAAACAAATAGAGCGTAAAACGTCATATCGTAAATCCCACTTACTTTGCCGCTATCCAACGATTTAGAACTAACTCGCAGTTATAAATTTACGGATACGCTACCGAAAATAGCTCTGCGGCGAAGGCCTGGTGTGCAGCCAAACAGATGAAATGTAGCCCGTCGACGGTCCATTAGGAATTAATGGGCCGATTCGAGAAATGTCATCTTCCGGTAAATACTGGTCATAATTCATTTTGTAGTTGACGGGCACAGGGTTTCGGTTCCGGGCGAGATCCTTCAACAAAAACAACGGCCAACCTGCGAATGAAAGTGATTCATTCCGCAAATTAACTGTTGAAAAAGGTAATTTTATTTGCACAGATCTCCTCTCAAGGCTGGGCGCGTGGAGATATTTTCAGAGGCAGGAAGAAGCTTGCTTTTAATAAATTCAAGTCTGTGTTTTTCTTTTAGTGTGTTTGCGCGTAGTTATATTAAGGTACAAAAATGATTTGCCAGTTTTTCTGCTTATTTTAGGTTGGTATATTATTATCAAGCGGCTTCAATCTTTAACAGTCGGTACGGGCAGTCAGAAGCCAAGAACTTTGACAACCAATCTTACACGGGGCTATTGTGATATCCAGTCAGTAGGTTGTGAAGGTCAGATAAACACACACCATGTAAAATACTTGGTATTCTGCTGGATCTGCTTAGACTGGAAACAGTGTTACACATAACTAGGAAAAGTCTAAATAATATAATAATAATATATAATACTAGCTGTACCCTGCCACGCTTCGCTGTGGCACATTGTGATTGAATGGTTAAATAAAAAAAAAAGTGTGGCACTCGGAGACTGCCGCGGAAAATGATAAAATTATGAAAATTACTATTAAAAAGCAAGGGTCGGTGATAAAAAAGTTCAAATTTAGATTTGTATGTATTTTTTGATGCCCCATAATAAAAAAATAAAAAAATAATCGAAAAAATAAAAAAATAAAATTTGGGGTGAACACCCCTTACCACTTAGAGGTTAGAAAAATAGATAGTAGCCGATTCTCACGCTTACTGAATATGCATAAAAAATTTCATGAGAATCGGTCAAGCCGTTTCGGAGGAGTATGGGAACGAACATTGTGACACGAGAATTTTACACAACTACTTTTCTCACAACGCCATCTAATCCCAAGCTAAGCAGAGCTTGTGTTGTGGGTACTAAACAGCTGATAAACATGCTTATATACTTCTAAATACATACATATTATAGATATATTACACCCTGACACAGAACAAATGATCGTGCTCATCACACACACATTTGTCCTGGGCGGGAATCGAACCCACGACCTCCGGCTTAGCAGTCAGAGCCACTAACTACTAGACCAACAAGCCAGTTACTTGGTGGATGATGATGATGATAGCTATGTCATGAAACCAGCCGTTAAGACGTTGCCTCCAATCCCTCTTAAAACGATGTCATTGACCTTACACAACGCAGCAATACAAATTCACGATAACCTATACCATACGCACATTGAACAAGCTCAAATAATTTATGGCACCCAATACATCGCCGGCAATATCGTAATTATTGGTGCAAATATAATCTCCATGTATATTATGTGCGTACAGTCAAAAGCTAATGTGGCATTCGTGTTTAGACTAGGTTTGATTAATAGTCGATAATTGGTCGGGACAAGCGTTGGTGGTACAGGCCACCTCGTAGTTGATCTATCGCTCTAAGATTGAATGTGACTTGCACGTCATAATCGACTCTTTATCAATGGAACGGGTGGATTTAAGTTTTTTTTTTTGTAATTATATTATTTATTATGATTTTTGTAAACCTTGACTTGTACGAAATGTTTGGAAAATTATTATTATTAAATCAAATCAAATCAAATTTATTAATTAGTTTACACAATATACCAAGTTGCATTTATAGGCCACAAAATAAATCTTAAATAAATAATTATTCTAGTACTTAACAAATAACTACATTTATTTATTTATTTATTTATTTATATGTGTATATTAACCAAATTAACATTCAGGACTTATGGAAAATTTATTTTAAACCGCGACTTTCCTGAACTAGGTTAATAAAACCCATGTTTCAGGCCATCACTTAACAAGACTAATTATTACGAGTGCATGTTACATTACATAATTATAGAATAACAACTTACGAACTAAACCTTACAATCATACTAGAACTTCCAATAGTTTCTCTGTGTCGGATATTTATCTATGACTATAATTATAATGAATGTAACGAAAATATTTTTCGCGTTTATTATAAAGAATCTTTTTGGCCATCAATTATTGTTTTGCATAAAGTATTGCTTTTCGAGTAAATACTCTGTGACATATATTATTATTCAATTATATTTTGAACGCCATTGTGGCAAAACACGACTGTGACTCAACTTTATGTAACATCCTGCATTTATGTGTATACTTAAGTTTTGGTAAAATAAATCATAATCTTGTGTTTGTAAATTTTAATTTATTGGGAGTTGTTATCACAAGCGGCCAAAGGATTTAAGGTCGAATATACAAGTAATCTGTGTAACGCTAATATTAACCGTGCCAAAGGGAACTCGGCCAATACAACAATATTAGATTTACGGTCGGTGCACAGGTAACGGTTCCGTCAACATTAATCTATTAGTGGGTAGGCTTGAATGTATTATTGGGATAGTTTCGACGTAGCGTAGTGTTAGTACCTTTGTAGTTTGCTATAGGGAGTAAGCAGTGCGAAGTTAGTAGTAGGTACCTATGTTGCAGGTAGTAAGCAGTAAGTAAGAACTAGTTCTTACTGCTTAAGGCGTTCGGGCGCATCGGAAGCCGTCACGCGTCGTGACATACCAATGTTTCAAATAAAAAACGTGGATCCAGCCATTCTTCGAACATCTAACTTTTGTACAGCAGCGCGTTTCCCCACATTAATAACCTTTAACATTCCGTCAACAGTTTTATGGTATTTGTATCTAGGTACTCTATTAATAACGAAATGGCTGCCCATTTTGTCATAGGGCTGTAACTATTTAACCATAATAGGAAGCCAATATAATTAACACAGTTAATAAAAAAACGAAAATTAACCTAAACAGAGACTGGCATATAAACACTGCCAGTGTGACGTTATGACGTCACACTGGCAATTCTCGTAAGGTTAGCAGAGGTGTACCCACTGTGCACTCACGTTTTGTGACAGTTTGATGCAACGGGGACACTACTTCCCATGGGCTCTGCCAGAAATAATAGAATGCCACCTCGGTCAACTATCTGGCCGTGGACACATTCCGTTGTGAGCACCAATTGGTGACCAATCGGTACTCACGTCGACAGGAGACGCCATGAGATATGATACCGGGCTTGTATCCGCAACTCCACGTCAAAGCGCGTAATTTTCGTATGGGCCATTATAATCTACCTCGCGGGCCTAGTGCGAATTGGTAGATGTCGCATGTCTTCGATTTTTTGGTTCTAGGACATGCCGGTTTCCTCACGATGTTTTCCTTTACCGTTTTTGAGAGCAGTGGTGATGAAATAAATTACACAAAGTAATACGCCTACCTGGGTTCGAACCCACGACTTGCTGTTCGTAAGTCTCTTATAATTTAATCATACTTTGACCTATTTAGATCAATGTTTATTTACGGCGTCTCCTTTCGACGTTTCCCTTTATATTTGCAAATAAATAGTACACAAAACGCAAAGTATTGAGAAAATAAAAACACTACCTATTAAATTCTCAGCACTAACATCAAACCAATGCTGTGGGTACAAATTAAAAGTGCAGTGCATTTGTTGATACCGTGTGATGTCAAACTTGAATTTCCTTCTTTGACTCATGGTCAGTAAGCTAATCATGAACTCAATCACACAAAAAATTTAAATAAACGTTTCTTTTAGTAGACTTACTTTAAATTCTGGAATTTACAGTACCACATCATTTACCTATTCCTGTATAAATCCATATTTCCGATTGATGCTATTTCTACTTAACATATTTATACTATGAACTTTGTTTTGTAGTGTAAGTTGATTTCACAATGACTGAAGATAAATTGAAATACCATAAAACTCTAGGTACTATAAGTGTGGGTTTTAAAGTTATTTTTCCAAAAACTATCCACGTTAGATATCTGCTGAGAAGTAGTCTTGATTTAGATTTCCCCACGATTAATTACTCTCTGTGTATGTACACAATACGGTACCTTTGGTTATAACATGCCACACTTGTAATATGCATATATGCAATGCGTAATATAGCATATGTAATATGTACCTCTGGACTGTTATCACCCCATTGTGCCTGCCAAGTGCAAAGTTATGATATTATGCCCTCCGGACGCCAACGTTATGCAATTGTCCTAATGTTGTCTATACTCACATATCAGAGAAAGATGCGGTAGTCGTCCTCGTCATCTTAATGTTATGAATTCATAATACTAATTATTTATAACCAAGTATTCCTTATCTTAACATATTATAATTACTATCTAATACATAAGACCATCTAGAGCATGTAAAATAGAATCTCAAAAAATCACCCACATCGCTGTTAACGTGAAAAGTGCCTCAAACTGACTAACAAAGCGGGCGATATGACTAGCTAAATAGAAATACGGATTACTTTCCGAAAAAATAAGTGTCTGACTGCTTAGTGCATCAAAATTCGTCTACATCGCTGAAAAGTGCCTCAAACTGACAAACAAAGACGTGCAGCATAACTAATCAAATGGAAATACTGATTCTTTCCCAAAAAACAAGTCTCGGACTGCCTTATATAGTTAATTTACTTATAGTGGTATAAGACGACATTGATATAATAAATATCACATAGTTTATGTTGATAGACGTAGTAACAACTGCAGAATCAAAATACTTGTGCTTTATTTGAAATTGTGATTGTGTTTCTTTCACGAAAATACAAGTCAGTGAGTGGCTATAATATACGTGATACACTACCACTGTTAGGCTCCATTAGCATATTACGAGTATCAAATAATATTTCAATAGAAATAACAATAGGTATAACTACAACATCTTAATACTTGTGCTTGACTTAAAAGAGTGGTCGTATTTAAACACAAATTACTGTTCAAAAGATTTATTGCAGCAATTTTCAAAACGCAATGAGAAATTACATAATAATCCACTGTACGTTCTGCATTGCTAACACGAAACAGCGCGCACCGTAATCCAATAGATCTTGAAAAAGACGGAAACGTGGTGCGAATCCAATATCAAAACTAAAGGTTTGTAGAACAAAAGGTTGATGCGCGGATAAAAGGATGGGATGGAGTCGCGTTTCGAGCTGTGAAACATTGGCGTGCCACGCCGCGTGACGGGGCTGACGACGCCGCGACACGCTCCTATATCAATTTCACGGATTAAACTTCACGTGGATGTATCTTCACGTCTTTATTACACACATTGAACGTGATAAATGTATTACTATCTGTTTCTGCAATATACCCAGTTAACGAAGGTGTACTCGCAAGCTACGTAGTTCCCTTCCACAAGATTTTTTTTTCTAAACTGCGTTCGAGATTTAAAATAAAATAATGTATGGGCAAATTTAAACAGCTTTCTTTGGAACTAGTAACTATTCATTAGTTACATTTTTAGCTAAGCGTCAACAAACTCAACTCACTCAACTCAACTCAACTCATTTTAAGAATGTTTTACATGTTGCTTAATTTTTAATAACTGGTATTGCGTCCTCGGATTCTGACTACAGCTTCGAGCTGGTTTGACATATTGAACACGAGATTTCGAAGCCGATGTTGGGTAATATTCTTTTAGTAAGTTAGTCTAATTTTTAAAGTAGTGATACTTAGTTTTGCATGCCAGTGTTCACAGTGCCAGTGTTCATATGCCAGTCTCTGTTTAGGTTAATTTTCGTTTTTTTGTTAACTGTGTTAATTACATTGGCTTCCTCTTACGGTTAAATAGTTACAGCCCTGTGACAAATGGGCAGCCAAATACCATAAAACTGTTATTTATGTGGGCAAACGCGGTGCTGTACAAAAGTTAGATGTTCGAAGAATGGATGGATCCACGTTTTTTATTTGAAACATTGGTATGTCACGACGCGTGACGGCTTCCGATGCGCCCGAACGCCGAACTCTGATATCAATTTCACGGATTATACTTCGCACGCGCGAATTTTGTATTTTTTATATCACTATACAATACACAGTAAACTTGATTGGTAATATTATGCAATTTAAATTCATTTTATGGCTCTTTGGCCATTAAGTACCACTCACAGGATAATAAATTCGTAATGAAATGGGTATTAAAATCAACTTCCGAACTCTGTGTCAATTTCATGGATTCTATGGAACATGCGGGAATTTTGTATTTTCATACCGTTATGGTTAAGGATCTTGTCATTGGTGCCAACAGTGCCCTTGAGCTCGATGGCTCCAAAACTCTCACTGTGGACGAGTGACAAAGAAAATGGTTAAAAAAATATGAAAAGTCTAATAATACAAAATGTCTTACAATGGACTTCACTATTCAAGAACGCTTAATAAATTTGAATGTAAATTATATCTGTATGCCAGTTTTTATTGATTGAGACGTAGGTACTTTGATTGAAAAAAATAAACCTTTGAGAAATTATTTTTTACTGTTAATTTCGATCTCATGTCAATGTTATAAAAGTCGCAACATACGTGTTAGCTGTGACGACTTTACTCACAGTACATATTATGGTACCATGCCAAAATATTACAATACAAAACCCATTCTATTAACTACAACTAGGAACAACACATATTCTCAGCATTTGTATAAGATATACGAAACAACACCCTCTAACAACGTTACTAATCGTAAACATAAATACAAGGGGGGATTCAACTGGTGGTAGGGAAAGATACACAGCTCTTGTAACAATAATATCAATTATTTCATACCCTGTTTCTGGCCTAAATGATGGCAGTCACGAATGTACAACCTGTACCTTCAAGCTGACGTAGTGACGTGATGCCAATTCTAGACGAACGCGTTTTCACGTCATATATTTTTGCACAAACGTAGAAAGTGTCAATTTAATATCATGACAGCTTTTAAGCGTGAACATGGCGTATTAAAATGAACCGCGTGACATAAACATGTGGGGTAAGTATTACTGGCGGTTTTATATCCGACGCCAGAAAAATCCGTCACGCAAAATGTATTCCAATTGTTTATTTATTATTGGAGATACTACCGCTCGTAAAAATGTCTTTTCTAAATTTGATTGCAATCATATACTTTTTGATCCCATTGAGAAACAAAGCTATCATTGTTATTTAAATTAATTTTGTCAATCCTTTAATGAGCCATTTAAGAACTTTGCCAAATCTTACAGCGCAATAAAATCTCAACGATTCTTGCAAACAAACTTTGTGAGCGAGTATAAATTAATTAGAAAATTGAGTTTGAGTTGACGCATCAGGCAGCCGCCGTAACAAGTTTTGTTGCCCAAATTTCGGGCCCCCGCAATATGGATTAGGTCAATTTAAAATCATTACCATAATTTCTTATCAAAAACTTTCAACTGGGTTTCGTTCATGAATATTCCTCCCTTATTTGGCTGTTCATTCTACGTTGTATTATGTTTATTAAAGTCTTCACAACGTTCGCTGTCAAGAATACTGCTATTAAAATATACTGCAGGAACTCTCGGCGAGTCCACTTCAATAACAAACAGGAACTTTAAAATATTATGTATCGATCGTTCCAATATTCAGGCATTATTATTTATTGCTGAGCAGTACGCGGAAAGTTTGCCGGCGCTGGCTGGTATAAAATTTGTTGTAACACATCGGGGCCTCGATAGCCGGGGGTTACTTCGGGGGAACTTTTCCATTTGCCAGCAACGTCGGAGAGAGTAGTGGAACACGCCAGTAGCACGCGCTACTCGATAAATCGTCGGCCAACGAACGATCGGAATCATGCTCAGTACTCACGTCCAGCTCCAGACAATTTGGCACAGCGCTAAACTTTGTAAACCATCAAAACTTACACAATTTAATCTCTTATAAATTCTTGAACAACAATTAAATTCATTATTAAATTCCTTATCTCGAATCCACGAAAGTTTTCTTTAAAAATAAATTTCCTTTAGTACACGAAGTTTGTAACCGCGACGACAAAAACATAATTGTAAAACTTGGGTTAAGTCAGCGCCAAATTGCCTGTTTTAATTAAAAAACCGTGCGCCGAGGGCCCCGTCGCAGATAACAATTTAATGTAATGGCGATATTCAAAGAACTCCTTTATGGACGATTCAAGGAAACCTGCATAATGAATTAGGCTCAGTAAATACACCCACCTCTTACGTAGGGATTATTACTGATATAACGCAGACTTTGGCGAGAGAGAAGGCTTCACAAGGAGCTTTGTTTTGATTATTCATAAACCTGTGCCGTAACTTATAAAAAAGTGTTTCTAGTTTCGCCTAACACTCTTTAACAACTGGCAACAATACTTGTATTCATGAAGGTTCTTCAAGACTTTCTTTATGAAAGGTAAAAAAAAAGTAAAAGGGCGGTCTTATTGTGTACCGAGTTACTTATTCAAGGCACACATAACCCGATTTACATAAGTTCCCAAGTTTTTCTTCACTTTTATTTACCTGTACGCCAGTGGTCTCTCAAAGATATAACATGCACGTTTCGGTTGGGGACGCAATGTGGCCAATTTGCGGGGATCAGAATTTGCGTAAACCCTAAGAGAATGGGACAAAGACAAAAGGTCGTCCTGGCTGAGATTTATGAAGATTGCGGTACCATAAAGTTGTGTCAGCGATGTACGTGGAGTGGAGAAAAAAAGCACGATGTTTTGTGCAGCGCTACAGCTAAATGGTCGCAAACGGATTCAGTTCCCAGCTATAACAGTGGATCATTGTCGGATATGAATTATTACTTTGCAACTTTTACTTGCATGCAAGCGGATAAAAGGAACAATATGCAACCCTTTGTGGTCCATTATTTAACTTGATCGTATTCAGATTCTCAAACATTAATCATCTTGATGGAAAGTTTTACTTCGTTTTTAATGTTTTGTAGAAGATATCCTTTGCTCAGTACCTACCTACAATTGTATGGTTCCGGGTCACCTTTCTCGATGAAACGAACGTAGATTTGAAAAAAGATATTTGGTCTCGCAATCTAGATTGCCTTGGAAGTCAGACTTATTCTATTTCGGCTGCCTCTCCGTCTCTAAGCAGCGGAAGCCCTATTTTTTTGCGCCACATTTTCGTTGATAAAAATTCATTACGAGCTAGAAGAAAACGCGAGCGCCACTGAGATTTTGGAGATATTCTTTGAGCTCGGATTTTGAATATAACTCTGGTCTTTTGTTTATATTTATATTCCTAAGCGTCCTTTACAAATCTCTTAATATATTTCTAAAAGCTAAATATAGCAAATTATTTTTAAAAGAACGACGAAAGGTTGGTTTGAGGTATTATTACATTTTGAAACCGTTGTGCAGCAATGTATGAAAACTACATAATAGATTCTATTTGTAAGTTTCTATTTTTTCAACTCAGGACTATAAATAGCACCTTCTTCATTTGTGTCCATTACACGTAGTATGAATAATTAAAATAAGTCTAAATCTGAGAATACTATACAATTTGGTCACAAATTGAAACACCGAAAGAATACATGAACTTTTTTTACACACAAAGTTCAGTCTTTAAGTAAGACTGAAGAAATTCTAATATTTTAACACGTCCCAGAAGAATGTGTGCGTAAAAATTTCGAAATTTACTTTTACCCAAGACCTAGACGTGAAAGTGTTTGCCAGACGCGAAAATCACCTCACATTCTTTTTTCAGTAAAACTTCTAAAGTTTGTCAGGCGAAAAGCGAGATAACGAATATGAAAATCAAAGGCAACGTTGTCAGGTAAGACTCAATTATCGGTGACGCCGTCAGCTATGAATATTGATAGAAATATTTGCATACTACCCGCACCGACCGATATGAAAGAAAAAACAACACTCGTATGTAGATGCAATTGTATTCGGAACTTGCTTTCATAGTTGAATATATATTCAGTTATTCGGCAACCATAGTTAGCGAGTCGAAGCGACTATTTATACTTTTTCATTCGTTAGTTCAAATTACTGTGTCGGATTTGTTTCTGTTAAAAAGTTTATGACGGGTGTCTGAACGGTTTTGGTATGTTTACTGATTCTTTCATTATATCTGACCAAAGAATATACGTTCAGAAGTAAAAATAAAACATCGAACAGATATTGAGGAAGTGGTAAGATTAAAGTTTTTTCGTTCAACAAAGATGTAAATTATAGGTAATTTTTTCTCTTCAGGGAACCTAACAAGGCATATTTTTTTGCTAGGGAATATATTGCACACGCATTGCTACCTAAGGATTGAAACTGAAGAGACTGGTTAAAAATAAGGCTTCTTGTAAAAACGGGAAGCCTCTAGCGAGGTGTTTAACTACATACCAAGCCACACAATAATACTTCTATAAAATTAAAATCATGTTGATAATAAACCTTGTGGCCATGTAGCTTCAGCTACTTCCGATGAGCGTCGTGGTATAAGTAAAAGGAATTATTACAGGAGCGTGTGTGTACACGCAGCGTACGAGTGTAAGCAGCCCAATGGCTCAGGCGTTGGACTGGCGATTGGGAAGTCGTGAGTTTGATTCCCACCCGTTGCACTATTGACGTGAACCCACTCGAGACACAAGCATATTTGGGTTAGTTGAAAGGTTGCGAGACTACTAGTAGGTAATGTGCAACCCACATTGCAAGTAAGCTTTTAAAAACAAACCAAGTCTCATGTAGGTATAGGCGTCGTCGGTTGTGAGTGACGTATTTATTTACTTATGCATAGACGAAAATATAATACGACTTTACTTATTTAAGAGACCGGACGGTATGTCGTTGTTTCCATCGAAGATGGGTAGGCCTTTAGTGTGGGACGCTACTTGTGTCGATACTTTTGCGCCATCCCATCTTTCTAGTTCTTCGTGCTGTGCTGGCGCTGCTGCTGCGGCTGCGGAGACCCTCAAGCAGCAGAAATATAAGAACGTCGTTGGTTATTATATATTCGAGCCGTTTGGGGTTGAAACCCTCGGGTCGTGGGGTCCGAGTGCTCATAGCTTGTACAAAGATCTTTCAAGACGCTTAATTGACACTTCGCGTGACCCAAGGGCTGGTTTTTACCTTGGTCAAAGGATAAGCATTGCCATACAATGTGGCAATGCTGCCAGTATTTTGGGTACACTTCCAGTAGACAGCGATGCGGATGAGTTTTTTGACGCCATATTTTAGATTTAGTAAAAACTAAATCTAAAATATGGCGTCAAAAAACTCATCCGTTTTTTGTTTTTATTTTCATTTCTAGTGTATAAAGTTAGGTATTGTAAATAAATATACATATATTTTTTGTATAAACACAACAACATCATGTTTACAAAATATTAGATAAAACATTTCTAAGAAGCTCCTGTCCAGTTAGGTCACTTACACGCATGTTCATAATTCACAGAGTAATAATTATAGTATGTAAAGCGTCGCTGCAGGTTATCTACTCATATGACCGTACAATAAGCTAGTGAGTCCTTTACTAAATATGTTGTTATTAGAGCACAGGTGGACGCTGGTGCACACACTCTCGAAATAATCCCTTAGTAACAATAACGATGCCCACGGGAAGTTCCTAAAGCAACATGGTGGAAATTACCGATATTAACATTACAACCACGCTCCTGCATGTGCACATTTATTTTGGTACTGGGAGCATTTGAACCTGCTTCAACATGACATGTATACTTTTATGGTATTTCAGTGAAATAAACATTAATAAGTTAAGATTTCAACTGAGTTTTCGTCAGTGTAGATTTCGTACTTTTTCCTCCGAAGCAGCCTTCTAATTCCTTAGTAGTTTTGAAAATAAAATATAGCTTATGTCACTTGTTGACAATTACCATAGCGGAAAGATTGTTTTTTTTTTATATTGGTTTATTGTAGTTTTTGAGTTTATATGCGTAACAAACAAATGTAATTATTTCCTCTTTTTATTATTATTTTAGGTAGCTACATAAAGACTTATGTAAGAACCGTAGCATATGGCGCTCTGTAGTTTTTGCCCACCGCTATGGGAAAAAGGCGTGAGGTTATGTATGTACGTATGTAAATACATTATAGATTTGACGGTGGCTAAAAGGCGCGAGACTTGTTTTTATCAAAGTAGTAGTTATCAGATTAGTAAACAAACTAAGAGAGAGAGAGTAGTAAACAAACTTTGCGAGAACGCAATATCAGACTTAAGTAAATATTAATGTGTTTTCGATTTTAACTTAACTAGTGAATAAACCCGGATTTCTTGCAAGATTTTTTGACAGTTAGTGTCAGCTGGAATATTTTTCCTCTTGCTTGAAAGATTGCGTTCCCTAGCTAACCTCTACAGAAAAAAGGCTGTATTGAAAATAGTTGTGGTGATTTTAAGATTTCCAGCAATAACATTAGGAATTGGTAAATAGCGAGCGTTTTAGAGGACTGTCTTTTATCATTTATTGACGTTCAAATTTTGATACAAGCAATACAAAGAACGCCATGTTTTTTTTTATATTTAATGGGTCTACTCTTGACCTCAATCTTGTTATGTTGCTTCATATTTAAAAAGGATTTTCAATAAATTGATAATACAATAAAATAAAGAGTTTAGTCGAAATGTTAGAAACTATTACAACTGTAACGTTGTACCTTGCTAAATCTAAGAATAGGTTAGAAATTAGAAAATTACAAATATTTACAATAGATTTATTCTTAAAACTATTAATAAAACACCTTTATTATACTAAAAGAAACACAACTTACTACTTACCAATTTAAACTACATTATAATATAATTAATTTCACATAAAAACATACTACGGAACCCAATATTAATTGTTAACACAAAGGTCCTCGTATCTATTGCGCCTACGCATCTCTAAACGAGTTAAAAACTGGTTGTGCCGCGCGCGATCGTTCGGCTCACCTCGGTGGCTCGGGTGCATTCGTAATTATTCGAAAAATTCAACGGACAGACCACTTTAAAGCATCATACGTGACGGCTGTGTCACACGTTCCCCGAACTGCTTTCTAATAACGTACTTCCTATTTAATACTTACTTATTGTTCTAAAACAATTCCTAATCGGAAATCCCGCTGGGGTAAGTTTCCATGCATTGCTTAAGTGTTTCTATTGTAAGGTGTTTCTTCTCTCTAAATTTGTGTCTAGTAGCAGCTGTTTTATTTTTTCTTTGTCTGCTGGGACACTGTGACCTTTGGACCACACAAACTACAAATAAACCATATACGAATAAGGTGTATTCCCAAATATCTTGAGATTTAATATATTTTACTGGCCTGTTGGTCTAGTAGTCAGTGACCCTGACCGCTACGCCGGAGGTCGCGTGGGTTCGATTCCCACCCAGGACAAATGTTTGTGTGATGAGCACGATCATTTGTTCTGTGTCTGAGTGTAATTTATCTATAATTTGTATGTATTTAGAAATATATAAGTATGTTTATCAGCTGTTTAGTACCCATAACACAAGCTCTCAAGCTTAACTTGGGACTAAATGGCGTTGTGTGAAAAGTTGTGGAATATTTATTAATTTGTTATTTATTTATCTAACCACTGTCAACCTATACCCATCTATTACTTACCTCAATTCCAAATTGACCTCACCACTAAAATTAACAACACTAATAGTGCTCTTATTGTCATCGTTGATTTAAATGATTCCCGCTTCCCACATTCCCACTTCCCTATTGTGTGACATAACCGATTCTGTAAGTATATGTAAACACGGAACTGTAAATTACAAACAGATAGGGGGAACAGCTTTTGGTAGTATTTACCGACCCGCATGTGAAATTCATCCGTTCATTATGCCTAGTGACGTTCGACAGAAACAATAAGGATGTCGTCAGGTATTAACGCAGCCATCGCTCAAACTCTTTTGTCAAAGCTCGCTAGTAATCGCTCAAAGAAATCACTGGCTTTAATACTGGAGTGTCAACGTTAAGAATTATTTTAAGCTGAGTGATTGTATTGACGTTTTTAAAAGGAGGTTAGTTTCAGGTTTTGCTTCAAGAAAGATCAGGTGCGTAGTACTTGCAACCGGCGTGTGTGTATGACAACATGCATGAATGTAAACGAAGCAAAAGAAGTATATAAGAATCGTAGCACATGGCGCTCTGTAGTTTCTGCCTACCCCCATGGGAAAAATGCGTGAGTTTATGTATGTATGTATGTACGAAGTATTTTTTATTATTTTAAGTGTATTTACGTATTCTGGACGCTGTTCGAATTTAATAGTAATTGTCTTTGGTTATTATTTTGTAGAATTTTAGCCTTATTTAAGTTTTGCTTAAAAAAAACGTTTGCATTCAAATCTCAATCACAATTTGTCAACGATAGGGAATATTTCAAAAATATTTGACAAGTATTTGATATTGAATCCTGCTGAGACGAAATTTCGACTAAATTTAGAACGTTTTCACTGAAATTCGCCTTCTGGTTTTACATCTCAAATTTAACATCCACCTCAGGTGCTAACTACAAAGTCCACTAATTAATTTATTAATAACTGTCTCCTATGTACATCGTGACCATGTCCTGTATAACACGGTAAACGCATTAGTGCGCTAAACTATAGCGTTAACGCTTAGAACTAAATACAGCGCTACGCTGTCGTAGCAAATACGCTACGTGGCGTAGCAGTGCTACGTACACTACGATTATTTCGTAGAAACGGCTACACGTACAATATTAGCATTATGCAATTCCCTGTAAACTGTCAGTATGAGATAGGAACATTGTTGAAAGCGTCCTATGAATACGCAAAAAATGTCAAATTACGTATTGTCGAATTTAGGATTATCTAGTTATCATTCAAAATACAAAAAGCTACTGTACTGACGCATGTAATTTTAACCTTGGTCCGGTCATCGGACTATCACAATAGGGTATATGCTTGTATTTTTTTTATATTTTTACTTCACTGTTTACAACGTTTTAACATAGTAAAAATATAAACATATTTAAAAATGCAGTAATGAAGCTTAAAAAATATTTAAAATACAGAATAAATTTGAGCTGTTTAAACGCCACCATTTTCGCGCGCCATTACGATTACGTCATTTACTATGATTCTATTACTATTACTTTGGGTGTTTTCGTTTTTCTAACTATTTCACCATGAAAAAAGCTCAAAAACCAGTTTACCGGTATTGCTTGTACCAGAATGCATTAAACATTATCAGATTGTGCTTTTACAATAGGTACCACTTTCAGACATTTTTCTTAAATATTTTATAACCTCAGTATGAAGCTAAAATTACACTTAAACATTAAATTAGTTCACAACACACACGTCAATAATTGTTTTCCAATGAAAGTCCATTCCAATACTGTTTTGTAGGCGTAACTTGTCTTGTTGTCATAGTATTTGACGTCACGTTTCGTTATAACCAATGGTGATGCGTTTCATAAATTAATTTCCCGCGCTTAATTCGCTTTTTTTTTTTATTATAAATAATTATGACGCTAATAAAAAGATAAATAATGATTTAGTTCATATTTTCTGCCATTGAAGATTCGGAAAAAAAATATTCGAACTATATTTAAATTACATGCATATTCCCTATTGTACCACGGACGACGAGCGAATATAATCAGCTCTAATTTATAATTTCTAATAAGCCTAATATTTCTTTAAAACTTTTGTTTGTTTAAACGTAATAAAAAATAATCATCGTTATCATATTTTTATGACTTAACGTAATTTTAAAGATGTAAGTGGATTTTAGTGTAATCATAGACTCTTTGTTATTGACTATGTCTACCAAAATTTTATCAACAGTCAGTGTTCTATCAAGGTTTTAACTACTACCTATGAGTGAAACTAAAGACTTTAGTGTCTTCCATTTAATTTTTTGCCGACAGTCTAACTCGTTATCTATTTTAAATAAATTAATGTAAATATACACATTTGCTGTAAACACTCTACTACCTACATAGATTTATAATACATACGTCATCACAATAACTGCAATGTATAAAGAATTTTTAATATCAACAACTGAAATGCTTCAGCTCGTCCACAAAACCCAATATTTTAGAAATTTAATATCACGAACTCAAGAGAGTGTATAAAATTTCCGTGAAACGTGAACGTTACGACTCGGTCAAGGTTTACGAGTTGAACTGTGTTTACATAAAAATGTACATAATACAGGGTGGATTGAACATGAACGCACATTCGGATAACATGAGTTCAAGCCATGAATCTTTGCTGGTTTGTTCGGTTTAATTTTTATGTTTTTTTCTTTCGTAATTGTTGCTTACAACTGTAAAAAAGCACGGAGAATTATAATCCGGAGCCCTTTCCCAACTATGTTGGGGTCGGCTTTCAGTTTATCTTACATACAACGTCTGCCTGTCAGATTTTCAGAACCGAGATAATGTTTATTATTAAAACAAAAACTCATAATTTGGCAGACTAGCAGACAAAAGGAATGTACACATAAGTTGAAATAAAAATCAAAAACACTATTTAACTTATTCCAATTTTTAAGCCTTCTTCTAGGCAGAAATGGTTGTCTTAATAAATCTTGTGAAAAAATTAAATACAAATAAAACATATCATATTTTTAATTTTTGTATAAGATTTTATTTCCTCTTTAGGTAAGTAAATGTGTGTGTATGTGAGTGTGTGTGTAGTTTTTATGGTGTACTATAAAGAGTATTCTATTCTATTCTATGTGTAAATCTTTTGAGAAATAAATGTCTTAAACAATAAACTTACACCCAATTAAAAACGAATTGCATGGTATACCGTAAAATAGAAACAGCCACTATATAACAAGAAATACTCGCTGTACGTAGTAAACCTTAAAAGAATTACTGTAAGCGAAGTCGGGTCCGATTTTACAATTCTCTGCCACGTGTGGGGTGCTAAACTAGTTAGTACAGTTTGAAATACACAGTAATTTTCTTCCTGACGTGTTTCCTCGATGTCGGTCTTAGGTAGGTACTGTAAATAAAAACGTAGTTACTTTTATTTTCTTGAAAGGATTTAAGTTAGTTTAAGTGAGATATTTTTTTGGCATGTAGTGTAATGGTTATACAATAATAGCCGTACAGGGGGTCGAGTCTGCTATTGCAATCGTATCTCAATGACCGGTCAATGATCGATTTTTGACGTATAAAGTCAAACTTATGACACATTTCCCATAAAAAACTGTCACAGGTGTGAAATATTCGATCAATGACCGGTCACTGAGACACGATTGCAATAGCAGACTCAGCCCCCTGGTCAATTGATGGTTTATTCATACATGTGTACTTTGTGTTATCTTTGACATTTTTCACGAGTAGTCAGAAGCCCGATAATCTGACAACCAGTCTTACCAAAGTGTTTAGTGGTACCCAGTAACTGTGGGTCAGATACGCTCTGGCTCTATGTAAAATACTACTATTTTGATTTTTTTTTTGTTAAGTACACCATGTTTAAACAAATAAAATTTACTTTACTTCACTTTACTTTAAATTAATTCGACAAAAAACACGTCGACAACCTTTGTTGGTTGTCGATGTGTTTTTAGTCGACTTATGAAATTGTCAAAAAATTACTAATAATAATATTTACAAATATTACTTGAGAAATTGAAGGCTAGACTGTATACAATATTTTGCAATGTTTAGGAACTTATCGATTTTTTCTTTGAATTCGTTCGTTGATGAGTTTAAATACTTAAGAAATGGATGAAACGTAAGAGTGCAGAGGTTAAAATAGTCGAATTTTGACTACTAAGCGATCACTCGTATTACTTAGAAATTATGCATTACTAAATTCACATTTGCAATTTCCACTATTCAATTTCAAATGGACACTTGTAACTGAACAGCTATATAATAGTCCTTGCATAACTAATGGTCTGAGAAAACCAACATGTTTGAAACGTCAGCCTGACACAATCGGAATGGCGAATAAGAGCAAATGGACATCTGAATGCGACTAAATCTGTTTCATGGTCACTCTTCGTTTTATGCGTCGTTGATAGACGCTTTAATTAACGTGTTTGTGACGTAATAGCGGCCATTTTGTAACTTTATTGTATGACAATGGTGCCGATTCCTTTGTATACGAGCTAAACTTTATCAATTTTATTTTAATGCCAATGTCAGCTAATATATTTTTGACGTTATTGATGATGTTCTCCAGAAAGGTCAAGTGAGTAGTACTCGCAACCAGCGTGACGTAAACGAAGCTAAGCGAAGAAGTATGTAAGAATCGTAACAGGTGGCATTCTGCATTTCTATTCTATTACAATCACCCAGCGGAAATGTAGATGAAGTAAAGGCGAATTAAGCAGTCATTCCATTCTAGTGCTAGGCATTGACGGTTCACTTCACTCAAGTTTTCACGTGGTACATTTTATTGACTAAACCAGCTGCAGTTTCCACCTACCCCCATATGAAATAGGTATGACTTTATTTTGTACGTTTGTATGTATGACAGTAATTTTGTTTCTTATTTTGTTCATAACATAAAAACGACTACAATTTTCAAGTCGCTTTAAAAAGTATTGTGTTCAAATCTAAGCATAAATCAACACAAAAGTTGGAATATTTGATTATACAACATTGTTGTTCATATGTTGGCCATAAGTTTTCTGATAACAAACAAGAAACACAAATGTTTTAGATCTTTGTACCACAATAAAAGCCCACTAACTTTTCAACATGACCCATAACTTTTTCGCCGTACGTTTTTCTGTGCCTACTATTTTCAAATAAAACTTCCCTGCAATGCGAACTATGTCATCATTTTGCATCAGGACTTGGACCAGCTTCAAAATACTTAACCTCATTCACTCAAGAAATGGATCACAAAATACCACTTATATACTGAGATTCACATTGTCTTCACAAATAAATCAAGTTCCTGCAGGCCTATAGCCATCTTACAAATTCTATTTCTATTGTCGTAATCGATAAGGCGACAATAGAAAGTTAATGGCGTATATGTAATCATCTGTTTGTCAACTGTCAAGTGTTAACGAGTAGAATTTGTAATATTAAAAATGAAATACACAAGACTTGACAGTTGACAAACAGCTGATTCCATATACGCCATTTTCTTTCTATAATTGAAATATAATAGAAATGGAATCTGTAATAGCTAGGCCTGCTGGATATTTATATTGTAAATTTCATTAATAATGTTTCAGCTATTTTAGCAGGACGTATGATCATCCAATTTTTGTAATGCTAACTTGTTAAATGCACAAAAGCTTTTGGTTTAAATCATTTAGACAGTTTCAGGCTGTTATTCAAATCGAAATTGTGTTACGAATAATACTCGTATTTTACTGCCATTTTGCTATTGACCGAACATATTTTTGAAATAAATCTGTTTTGACTGCTATGAAATAATAATGTTATTTTTCACAAAGTTAGTTTTATAAATTATTGAAGCATAATATTTTATGCTGTACGATTTTTTTGTGTATGGCCTTTTTTAGGTATATGGGTAAAACTAATTCCTATTTGGCGATACATTGTGAGACTATATCAATTATGTTTACATACCTATTTCAGGTACTAATAAAATACACAATAAGTATTTTTAAGCGACTTCAAAAAAAGGAGGAGGTTCTCAATTCGGTTGTATATTTTTTTTTTAGGGTTTGTTACCTCAGTACTGCGTCATTTATGGACCGATTTTCAAAAGCATTTTTATTTAGAAAGTATCATTTGGTAAATAAAAACTGATAAAGAAGACAGGCAACGGAACTCTTCAACGCATAACAGCAAATTATTCGCGATTGCTATAGTCAGATGTCTATGCTGAGCTTTTGTTTTTCCATAACATAACATTAAGTACGCCCTTCTATTTTAAAAGCCGGCAGAGATGTACAGATTTATGTTTAGAAAGAACTTCTTTAGCAATTGTTAACAAATTTCAATGATTCTTTAAAGTTTTGAAACACTTTCTTTACATACGAAGAAACTAAAAATTGCAAAATAAAAACTTATTACTAAAAAAACAACCGATTTCTTAAAAAACCACTAACAGGTGAAAAATAACTCCAGTTTCGGAAGTCGATGGTCAAAAATGAACGGAGCAAGAAACCAAAGCCAAAAACAGACTTCCGAAACTGGAGTTTTTTTTCTCCTGTTGTTGTGTTTTTTTAAGAAGTCGGTTGTTTTTTTAGTAAAAAAGTTTTTTCTTACGAAAGCTGTCACACACATTATCCATTATTTTCTATTTATAGTCTATATAGAAGTAAGCACAGGGCATTGACACTTACAATGGCACAATAGTAAGAGTAACGACCGCCCAGAAGTGTTATTTACTACGCAATTGAACGCTGTCGTCGACCTCTTTTAATTTTAGCTTTTTCTCAGGCGCCTTGAGATTCTTCTGTAATACCGACACTTATTTATTTTATTTTGCACGGCTTTTACTTATGCTGCAAAAAAATCAAATTAAAAGTAGCCACTTAAATTCTTTAAACAAGACAGTATTAACGATCGCCAACCCAACAGCATATTTTCTATTTTGGCTGTAAAGACATGGCATTAATCATATAGCATACATACATAAATAAACTAACGCCTCTTTCTCATGAAGGTAGGCAGTAACTGCAGAGCAATATCGGCTACAATTCTAACATACTTCTTTTGCTTTTACGTTCATACACATAATATCACCGGTCGCAAGAACTACGCTCCTGACCTTTCTGAAGAACATCATCAATAAGATCTGTGTATGTCATTTTAGGACATATCCCTTCCTAGCGTTTCCATATAAATATCTGCCGTTTATATCTTCTGTTTATCGACCTTCATTTATCATCTCAACGTGACCCAACCCTCTAAGCATACTCACAATAAGGTTACTTAGCATTTAATTGTATTGATAGATCAAATTTCTTCTAATTAATCAGACAGTTGTATGGAGAGGTTAGTGTCGCCACTTTTTCTTCTATCTAGCTAAACATTAGGAAGTAGTGCAGTACGACTGTTCTGAGGGACTTTCTTTATAATTTTGATGTTCAAAACGTGTTTTTTTACTGCATTTGAACAAATTAATTACGGTATATTTGATTTGATTTTACAAAATTGCATGTGTTAATGTTTTGTAGCATTGAGTCTGCTCTGAGTGCCACCTTTTGTACATAAAGTTTAAATAAATAAATGTCTAGAGATAACAAGCAATTAATTTGGAAGCCAGAACCAATATTGTGAATACATTAGAAAGACGCTCAATTTGTGCTGGCACTTTCTAACAGATCGAACGCCTTAGAACGCAGCACAGTAATGCATTCTAAGACAGGCATCTGCTGGAATTAGGTCACGATCCTCAGACTATGAGCTAGAATTGCAGAAGTAGCATTGTAGATTCTGATTAAAACAATCATATCGGTTGTTCTTGTTTATACAAAGAGTGATATCATCAACTGAAATTAAAAATCTTATCTTAATCTTATCAATATGTTTATGGAATATGATGCATTTGCCCCTATCGTGGTCTTATCCTAAGGTCATAGATTGACCTAGTTGATTATGAATCAATCAAATCCATCAAATCAATCAAAAGAGAATGACAGAAAGTTATTAAAAAATCTTTCAATTCCAGTCGAGCTAGACACGCATTATTGACGTGTGCTACGAATATACACTACACATACACACGTTAAACATATAACACCCCTCTTTTTGGTAGAGAGTTAAAAATAACTTAGAACATAATAATAATAATATACATATTAAGAGAGTATGTTTTCCTAAAGAAACATCAGACCTACAAAATAATCGTTTTATGTTTTAACAATAATACAAAGCAAAATGAAAAACAAACACGACGATCATTTAAATCTGCACCCATTTCATTACGCGATAAAAACCCGCCCGTATCAAATGTAATTCCAGTCGCGTTTCCATTATACCATGATCCGAACACAAGTCGGAAGGGCTTGATACTTTGACGGGCGCGATAACGTTGTTAGCGGTACAGCGATACCACGAGTGTTGGCGTTTTTTTAAATTTAATATCGGATATTATATGACGGTTGACAGTTATGCTGGAGTCAATGAAGAGTTTATACCAGGGTATTTGCTTTTAGTTTTTTATCGTGGTTTTGAAAATTGTAAAACTACGCGTCTTGTGAAATAGGCAGGAAACTTATTACATCTAAGCCCCACTGTACGTCTGTTTGTCCGTTTGTCAGCGGGTTGCATTTCAAACAGTTAAACAAAATTAGTTTTTATATTGCCGCATAAGCAACAAAGAACGAAATAACGGCCTCATGTAAGGAAATAGATTTTTGATCGTGGTGGAAAATCGAGAAAAACGATTGTTATTGCCTACAAATTGTTTGGAAATAATTTATTTTATTAAACTTTCACATTAATGATTAGTTATAAACTAAAACACTAACGTGAAATATGAAGAGTCAGTGAACTGCTCGCTCATACCTAGTACTTAATATTATTTATTTATTTGAAATGAAATACCTCGACAACCGAATACCTATTGCCACGCTATTGTGTAGTTTCGTAGAAGTGTGGATAATTTATGTCGATGTACTTGTCGATACGGGAGTATTGTGTGTTCGTATTGAGAAAAGTCAATAACCTCCGTAGGTATTTCGGAATAGTTGACCCCAAAATTCACAACGCTCCTTTCAACAATATAAAGGATTATAAAATCTACTAAGAGCAATATTTTTTATACACACGGCTACACATTAAGCTATAAGGTAGGTTAGGTTCATTTGAAAATCAGCGTCAGGCAGGATCTCAGCTGCATCTGTCTGGCATTACCGCTGAAATGAACCTTTTGACGCAGCCGTGAAAAATGCCATTTTTGTCTCTTTTTTTGTGTTATCGTGTTTTTGCTGTGCGTGTATCCAGCTTTTGCCAATAAATGTATTTTCTTTCTTTCTTTCTTTTTTTCATCTTTCTTTCTTTCTTTTTTCTTTCTTTCTTTCTTTCTTTCGTTCTTTCTTTCTTTCTTTCTTTCTTTCCATACATTTCCAGCATAAGCTGATCCCGTATTGTATAGGAATCCGTACACAACGAGGTCAGCGTCAACTGGAAATCAATAGCTTGATGTGTAGCCGTGTGTACTATGATTTTTTAAGTACCTACTTTAAAATTATGGAGTTAGTACAGGTTCAATTATTAGGCCAAACTATTTTATTAAGAAGCTCATCCACATTATGATCTTTTCTTGTCGTGCGGTGACTAAACTAGTGTCAGAGTTTTAATGCCAGCCGCATGCCGTCAAGAAATATCTTTATGATAATTATTTTCCTTCACCGTTTTTGAAGCAAGTGATTTTATTACAAAATGCACAAAAAATCGAAAAGCCAGAGGTGACATGGATCCGAACTCGAGACTTATGATTTGTCAATCCACCAATAAGCTATCACTGCATTACATTGTGATAAAAAATTGTTGTTAACTATTAACACAACTTGTTGAAAATTGTGAATTTATATTACAGTGGAAGGCGACAAAGCATTGCGCTTCTATGCCGTTGAATAAATAATATGAAGAAAATCTTGCCTCAACACTCATGTGCAAGTCTGCACTAGGCTTTATGTTTTGAAGCCTTTTTTTATATCTTTTGTCTATGTTTTTATACCTATTGTTTATGTCTTTCTGATTGACTTATTACACTTTTGTTTTCACTACCAAGAACCAGCGCCTTTCATTTCGGTAGTTAATAACGCATACAATGTTTTATCTGTATTCTTAAAGTTAAATAATTATAAAATATAAACTGTAGACGTAGTCTCAGTGTTTAATGAATTATTTATAAATAAGGTTAATAAAAAGCAACAGAACCTATTTCTACCATTTATTTCCTATTGTCTATATTTTGTTCCGAATAAGTATTGTGCATGTCCTATGGTGAGAGCGATTAATTATGAACGATTAATAATAATTATTGAGCCTTTGATTGTTTTATAATGTCTACAACACTTTGTACCTAGGATACATTTTAAGTGTTCAAGAAGAATTTTAATATAGCAACACTGAAAGGTACATGAAATGCCATCTTTAAACTCAAAATTATAGCAATAGATACCATATTTACACGTCGTAAAATTATATAACCCTGAATATTAAAAAAATAAAACTTGACACCGACTCAAAAAAGTGTTTATCTATTTATAAATTGATGCATGGATTACTCTGTAGTATTTTTTTTTATTTTTATATTTTTTTAAATTTTACATATTTGTCAGCGGCTTTTAAAGCTTTTAAATTTCACACGCTTGGGAAAACTTAACACGCTCAATGGACCGACCATTGAGTTTAGGAATCTTAGTAGAAAAGAAAAGAGAAAAATAAACTTCATTGCAACCAACTCGATTGTTCGTATTGGCACGGAGAAATAAACCTTTTTTCTTAAATGGAGACTTAACAGAAATGTTTTTTTTTTTATTTTCAAGCTCGGTCAGATAGCTGGTTTATTTTACAGCTAGCTGTGCCCACGACTTCGTTCGCGTGGAATTTCATGGGTATTTTTTTTATTGTGATGGTTTCTACAATTTATTTAAAATAAAAGTGAGGTAATCCTTCTCTTCTGGTATATACCGCGTACACCAAAGTATAGGAACTTACGGTCTTCCCGTCCTAATATAATTTAGTTATCTTCAAGCCTAGAGTGAATGGGCTCTTAACTAACTAGTGCGCTTAATCATCAATGAATGCATCACCAGTAAGTGGGATTGCAGACTATATAATTTAAAAAAATTACAGTGAAAATCAGTTAAAATTAGTCGAGCCATTTTGTAGTTTAGCCCAAACAAAGAGGCAGTAAAAAATGTTATAAGCACCGTATGTACTTTCATGAATGTATTTAGTAAAAAAACTGTTATTTTGGACATTACAACATACACTTCAACTTTATTTATTTGAACAGGTGCATAGAAAATATTTTATTCCAAAACTATACGAAAATTAGTGTAAATATTAAGTAGGCAATACGTAACGTATGTCCCTGAAACTATTAACAAATTCTATGTAAATGTTCGAAAGTTAGAAATGTTTAAGTAAGGCTTCCTGTTTTCCCATCCCTCATTTCCCGAAAGTTTCAACATTAAGAGAATTCGTAACGACATCGTGTTACATAATATGTTACAATAAACATTTAATCACAGACCATTCCGGCCGAGTTACTGCGTTACAAGGAACCGAAATAAAATATTAAAGCGGACCTACACGAAGGCGGAATCCCGGAAATTTCCCGGATTTTATTATTCTGTCTGAAGGACCACCGGTCTTATGACCCGGGTTTCAACTTCTTTGAAATAAAAACAATGCAATTGTTGTTTGACTACAATAAGAAGTTATACTTTAGTTTTCTTACATAGTAAACCGCTGTTTGTGTGTGTCGTTTTTTTACGGTTATGACATGGTAACATAAAACACGCTCAAAATGAATAGGATAAAAGCTCATGGGAGTATTGTTTGGCGTGTTGAAATGTGTATCAAGTTATCATTTTTGGTATTTTTCCATTTTTTTGGGGTCCGACACACATGACATCTACTACTATAAATATACAGACGTGACTTGACCACAGATGATGACTAACAGAGAGGCTGTTCGTTCGTTTCCATTTATCGTTTCCCTACTCTTTTTAATTTCCATCGGTCCCAGATTAAGAGACCACCATATCTTGTATCATGGGTGTCGTATGAGAAAACTAAACGAAATTAAAACTTAGTGTGTAACATAGGTACCTTGGGACATCTACGCGTTAGCGGATAAAAATCAACAAAAAACCAGACCAGGAACTCAACTCAACTCTAAGATCAGGTTTGTCACTAAGCACACAAAAAGGAGAAAAAGAACAAAAGGACAATATGATTGGTTTGTTATATTTGTTGGTTTATACATTTCTAAGAACGGCATACTGCCGACTGTAAAAACTATGTCTGAATTCAATGTCTAATTTAAATATTAAGTATCTAGAAAGACAGTATGCCAGTATCAGTATCACTTTAAAATATATACTTAGTTGATTTCAGATAAAATATAAAATTGAATAAGTGTAGACAAGAAAAAACACAATAATAAATAAATATTCCACAACTTTTCACACAGCGCCATTTAGTCCCAAGTTAAGCTTGAGATCTTGTGTTATGGGTACTAAACAGCTGATAAACATACTTATATATTTCTAAATACATACATAATATAGATAAATTACACCCAGACACAAGACAAATGATCTTGATCATCACACAAACATTTGTCCTGGGTGGGAATCGAACCCACGACTTTCGGCATAGCAGTCGGGGTCACTAACTACTAGACCAACAGACCAGTCAAAACAAACAATGGCAAAACTTAATCAAAATATCTCAACCTTCCATATTTATTCCACGTTAAAGTCCCAAGGAACATTGGATAAGGAACGAAAGATGATTACTCCGGGCGTTGGGACTAGTTTGACTCAAGTCGGAATGACAGGTCCATATTAGCATCAAACAAGAGTTGATAGGCGGAATGAATTTGTCTTACATCACAACAACATCAATGAATTTGCAAATCTTATTCGTAGAGATGTTTAATCTACATTTTCTGGATAATACTTATATTAACTACATGAATGCCATTCAGACTATAGGTTCAATTTAAAGCTCCTTTGCATCACGAAATTGTGTTGTTTCTAGGAATTTCTATAAAAGGAGTTAATTTCTGGTATCGTTTGTGCGTTTACAAACAGCCATGCATTATCGGAACAATAACCTGAATTCTATATAATAGAAGTATTGTACCGTGTGGAAATCAAATCCACGACACACAATGCAGCAGCCAATCGCCCAGCCAATGCCACAACCATGCCGTTTACAATAAATTAATTAATTTGTCAATATCATAGCTTAATTTCACATAAAATTATACTTATATTATTTTATAATAATATGCGTTTCTTTCATCTGAACTAATGTTAAGTAAAATACCTAAATTAGCTGGACGTCATATTAACATCTGTAAAAACATTGCCACAATAAACCCGTAATATATCGGCTTCCATATAATTACCGCACAAACTGCATTGTACAAAGGAAAATTTTGCATCGCCAAACCATTAAAGTTATCGGGGACATATTAAACCCTCGATTCGCTTTAAAGCTGTATAACAAGTAATTAATGTAACATTTAACGCAACCACTGAGCTATTTCCCGTTAACGTGAGTTAATTCGCTTTCATGCTGGTGCATCGAACGGCAGACAAATGCGAATCGCACCGTGATGTGGCAGGACAAAATCGCAGATTAACGTAACGTCGCATGAATGGACCGGGTTGCAGATTTATTTTTGCTAAAATTTTGGTATCGGATAGATGAAATCTGTACTATTTTATTTATTTTTCGTCTGTAGGGTACATACATACCTGCTATCTAGATATAATAGACAATTACATCACACAATTTATAAAACCCGGAAAATGCGCACGCAAAGTCCTTGACGGTCTGTAGGTCTTCAGGGGTGGGGCAAATAGGACAGTTTAGAACTGTACAATTTCTGGGCCTCTGGGCGTCTTCCGTCTGCCACAATTCTGCGTTGCCTCTTTCCAATTATATAAATAAATATTCCACAACTTTTCACACAACGCCATTTAGTTCCAAGTTAAGCTTGAGAGCTTGTGTTATGGGTACTAAATAGCTGATAAACATACTTATATATTTCTAAATACATACATATTATAGATAAATTACTGCCAGACACAGAACAAATGATCGTGTTCATCACACAAACATTTGTCCTGGGTGGGAATCGAACCTACAACCTCCGGTATAGCAGTCAGGGTCACTAACTACTAGACCAACAGGCCAGTCAAATTCAAATTCTTAAGAAACACACCGAGATACTGTTACACCATCTATCTCGCCTCATACGAACTAACGATTGACATCCTACATCGCGATGTTAAAGTTATCCGCGCGATTGAACGTCACAAGATCCCGACAACAACCGTCGGGCAGTAGTATCCCACCATACACAACACTGGTCTAATCGGAGGATCCTCCATTTTCTATTGGACCTCTAAATGACTAATAATAACATAATGTAGATCTATGAAACCCTGTACCTTATCAGTATTAAATTCGCAAAATACTTAACGCAAAAGTAATTCTCATCCCACCCAAAATTGCTGTTATTTGCAAAAGACAATCAGTCAAGTTAAAATCGTTTGCCTAAACTCTGACTCTACTTACATTTCAAATTAATTATCTTGTCGAACTCAGGATTAAAGCCATTTGTTAATCACATTGAACGAACGTTCATAATTAAGACGGATCGATTTCAAAAACTTCGGAGCTGATATTGCTAAGACGTAAAACAAAGTACCCAAAGACTTTGTTTCAAAGTTACAAGCCTCTACTTGCGATGACTTTGATGTTGTGTAGCCGTCGATAAAGTCAATCAAAGGCCATGTGTATGAGAGCTGCGTAATGTAATTATTAAGGTAGCCTCTACTTCTCAGCACCACAGCATTAGAACGATTTTTTCTTGTTCTTACAAGTATCTCAGGTGGAATGCACATTGACGCACACAATAATGCCAAATTGTGTTCTTTACATATTCAACGCTGGGTGTTGATTAGTTTTGTGGGTTACTGAACACGAGGTATCTGAATGTGTGTTTTTGTTCAGTCCATCCATATAACATATTAGTTTGGTAGTTTGCAGATCTTCTTCTAAGCGTCGTTGATGACAATAATAGGCACTAAAATTAAGCTTAAATTTATCATCTGCATCGTGGTAAAAAGATTAGCCAATCGACAGAAGTCGGTTGTTTAGGGTGCGCCGGACATATGAGAGAATAAGTAGTTCGGAGTGGCTTTTTTTCTGAACCGTAGTTTTCTGCTAAGTTTTCTTTTGATAAAGTATTTAGTATTATAATATTATTTATTTATTTTAGTACCCATAACACAAGCTCTCAAGCTTAGGTTTGGACTAAATGGCGTTGTGTGATAAGTTGTGGAATGTTTTTTTTTATTTATTTGTTTAATAATAATAATAATAATCTTTATTAAGTACAAGTAACATTGACTCATTGTGTTAGTAATAATTTTTCTTATTCTTATTAGTAGTATTATTATTATTCTATGTTAGTATTTCTATTCTAATTACTTAACCTAAAAAAAAAAACCATGAATACATATGAGTCACTGCCACACGCTTATCACAGATGTGGACAGCTTGCAGCAGCGACTCACATACAGACAATCGAGTCTGCTCGCAACACAGCGCAGGATGATGTCGGGGCTGGCCCGCACGCGGCGCACCAGGGAAGCGTATCGCTTCCTCATCGTTGTAAAAAAACAATCGACTCGGGCTTCTGCAAACATGCCTGACGCACTAAAATTAAGGTCTGTTTAGCAAGGTATTCTAGATGTTACTAGCTTAGAAACTTCGATTGAATATTAAGAGGCATTTATTTATTTACTCGTCACAAACAATTAACACTGTGTTTAACATATTAACACTGGATGTGTTAATATAATAATCATTTTCAATAGTATTATATGGATAACCCAATGGCTAAGGCGTCGGCCTGGAGATCCAGGGGTCCTGATTTCGATCCCCACCCATTGCACGGCGTGAATCCACTCCAGACAGAAGCATATTTAGCTTAGTTGGAGGGGTTAACAAGACTACTAGTAATGTACAGACGCCAGCACATCAAGTGTGTCAAATTTCTTTGATCGTTTTTCATCTTTATGTCAAACACTATAAGGTTTATATTCAATTGGGAAAATTTGATACATTGGGCTAACTTGATGTGCTGGCGTCTGTACATGAACAATTGTACAACCCACATTGTTAAAAAATGTCTATTATTATTTTGAATACAACATTTACACAGTTGTAATTCCGTAACACATTTCTAACATAAATAAATAAATAAATAAATATTCCACAACTTTTCACACAACGCCATTTAGTCCCAAGTTAAGCTTGAGAGCTTGTGTTATGGGTACTAAACAGCTGATAAACATACTTATATATTTCTAAATACATACATATAATAGATAAATTACACCCAGACACAGAACAAATGATCGTGCTCATCACACAAACATTTGTCCTGGATGGAACATGAGCGTGTTATAATGATAACTCTGTGGAAATGGAAGCAACTAAAATGATAATTATTCAGATACGAAGAATGGACCGTATGCTAACAGTAACATAAATGAGATTTAATGCCACTTTAAATACCAGGAATGGTGAGGTGTTTCCTAAGTTCAAATTCTAGTAAATGTGGTTCCAGAACGGTGACAGGCAACTGGCATTTGTCTAAACTAAACAAGGTAATGTTGACCCAGTGTTAATCGTAACACAATACTATAATAATCGATGAGATTTAAGATACTTTATAGAGGATATGCGAAGAAATATCATATAAAAATTGATCCCATGTGTCAGCAACGCCATCTAGAATGCATATATGGCAATATTGAAGCGGCAGCGGAGCGTGATAATTCAACTCATAGACTTGTGTCCACTGGACACATGTGATGTATATCTAAAGTAAGTATTCAATACTTACTTTAGATATACATCATGTCTTTGACTATATTATTTATACAGTTGTCAATCTTGTGGTATTCAATGGTCTCAAGCGCTATAGCCAGCGTTGAGTACTTGATTAAGTTTTTAGGGTTCCGTAGTCATCTAGGAACCCTTATAGTTTCGCCATGTCTGTCTGTCCGTCCGTCCTCGCTTAATCTCAGTGACCGTTAGCACTAGAAAGCTGAAATTTGGTACCCAATATGTGAATCAATCACGCCAACAAAGTGGTAAAATAAAAATTGGAAAAAAATGGTTTATTAGGGTTTTATTATTAGCCCGCCTATATGTAAAATGGGAAGTGATTTTTTTTTAAATTTCAACTCTAACGTGTGATATACTGTTGGAAAAGTATTTAAAAATGAATAGGGGTTTACTAAAATCATTTTTTGATAATGTCAATAATTTCGGAAATAATCGCTCCAAAAGTAAAAAACAATGTGTCCCCCCCCCCTCTAACTTTTGAACCATTAGTTTAGAAAATATGAAAAAAAAAAAATTATTTTGAACTTGGATGGAAAAAAAGAGAAAAAGTTGTACGAAATAATTTCTGGACCTAATTTCTTAAGCATTTGACACTTATTGTGACGGACGGGAAACTACGGAACCCTACACTGAGCGTGGCCCAACACGCTCTTGGCCGGTTATTCTATTTAGTATTTGCCCGTACCTACCTGCCCGTAGTCTGGATTATACGGCCCGCTGATGGCAATACTCAATACTCAATATCTTTATTGCTTTCCATATGTATTCTTAGGTGGTAGGTATATAAATGAGATGATTATGGACCCTGTGCCCTAGCACAGCAAAAATGGTAGGAGAGAGTTGTTCTACCCATGAATATGAACAACTTTCACTATGGGACCGACTCTGAAATCACGAAAAAAAAATCAGTTGTTTCATACAAAAGTTCAATACCTACTCGACTAAAATGTATGAAACAGCTGATTTTTTGGTCCCATGAGGAAAGTTGCTCATATTCATGTGAAGACCAGCCTGTGAAAATTTGGCCGGTCAATGAAAAATAACGCTGTATTTATGTATACGTGTATAAATGGTTATTGAGAAGTAAATAAGATCAGAGAGTGAAGGCCTTATTGTTTTGATAAGTTACTTAACTGACAGGAATAAGAGAAAGGTCAAAAAGTTTTGCTATTTTATCTTTTTTTCTGCTGGCGACGACATGAACATTTGCTTTACATCAGCATTTAGTTTGTTGTAAAAGATTTTATTAAAATCACTTTTTGATTATACATATCTTTGCTTTGAAGACAGTATTATATTAAGTACCTTGTTTCAGAAATAAATGAATTCAGCAACAATATAAAATATAGCGAATAATTTCTCTAGGTACTTTTTTTATCATGAATACGGTTTTAGCTCCGACAAAGAAGATTCTTCCCCCTCGTCGCAGAAATGCTTGACTTGCGTGGGAAGATAACCACCTGATATCCTAATGCTCGTTTTAAATAACGTTTTGTTAAATTACAAACACATTTCGTCGAGATGTGTAGGTATAATTACATACATTATCGAGACCCCTCCAAGCCTCAAAAAACACGTTAAATCGTTGGTCTTGACTGTCATTTGTAGATCTTTGATAGTCGTTACGGGTACTCAACCAGTTTTCAGTTATAACTGGGTTGTGGAGATAAGAAACTGTATTTTATGAGACCCCAACATGATTGGAAAAATGACCAGGTAGATAATTGATTGATTTTTTATTTATTTCACATAATAAAATCTTAAAACTAAGTACATTGCCCCACAAAACTGCTTACGCAGTTTAGCTGTGAGATCACTGAGTCTCTCTAACAATAAACTTAACATCATATAGATACATCTATAACCCATACTGACACTAATAATACCTACACTTACATGTTATCTAATAAATGATACAAAAATGTAATGATTATGTACATACGCAGGCCAGCAAATCAAGCTACTACAATCTTTCGCATTTTTTTTGCTAATTTTCCAAATTTATTACTTAAAAATAAGGTTCATGTTCAATTTACATAGTGGGATGACTTGATTTGTTGGTGTCCTAAGTTGTGATATTTTTCGAAATCTCACTCTAACTCTCTTTCAAGAGTCTGTTATTATACTAATAAGTATAATAACAGACTCTTGAAATTACTTACTACTGGTTTGGAATTATTACCCCGTTAAGCCCACGTTAAGGTTAATCTTGATGTAGTAGGCAGATTTCTAAGAGTCTGACAACCAGTTTAAAACAAGGAGGCAGTCGCTCTATGCAAAACACTGACATTCAGCTTCATCCGATAATACTGGAAGCCGCCCCCAAAATATTTTTTTTTTTAAGTGTAAGTCTTTAAGGTAAGGTTTTAAGTTATTCGAGAAAAATGCAATAACATTCTACTCAAGCCTCAAGTAGGAACTATAGATATAGTTATAAAAATATACATTTTAACCATAAGGGTACTTACGTATGCACTAGCGCTTCATATGGTCATAAAACCCGCCATAATGCAATTTTTACTGCTGCTCTGGCGTAAGTTCATAGCTATTCCAATAGTAGCTACCTATGTAGATACCTACTATAAAAATGAAGGCTGTTACTGTACTACATATTCAGTTTAATTTATTTAATGTAAATGTTATTTTAGGAATACATATTGCGACAAGAATAAAAATTAAAATACCAGGAAGCCTAGACAAAGGTCACTCTTGCATTACAGATAACAAATTCGATCAATCCGAAATGTATGGGATTGAGCATTTCGAAAGCTAATGCCAATTTCGGATTTTTCTAAATTTGTAACTTATCGTTATCGACACTTTACTCGAACTTGGAATAGAATTCAAGACCTCATGCTCTACAGTAGCACTTCCACACTCAAGACTAACGAGACAGACACAATATGTTAAAAAATAAACAATTTAAAATAATGACATAATGTTGAATAGCTATCAATATAAAAGTAAAACAGAATACTCTTAACTGTACACCATAAAAACTACATAAATAGTCATAGTCATAGTCATAGTAGGTACTTCTTTGGTTGGTATATATTTATGTAAATAGTACACCACACACTGCCTACTTATCTTTTCTCCTTCACTATCAAGTCCATCCAAAGGTTGTCTGTAAGAGATTGCTTTTAGCGATATGGCCTCCCATTGTAACACCCTATGTACCCCTTAAATTATAATTTGTAAGTTTTTATGGTGTACAATAAAGAGTATACTATTCTATTATATTTATTTATTAAAACTTTAGACACTAGTAAAATACACTGTACAAAGGCGGACTTAATGCCTTAGGCATTTTCTACCAGTCTACCTTATTCCATTCCTTATTCTATTCTCAATATAATAACAAAGTAATTCCCTCGCAAGTTTATATTTGCAGATGGCAGTTAGGCACTCTGTAATCAGGTAAACGGCTATTTAGCGACGTCTCAGCATTAACGTCGGTAATAAATTGATTTATGGCTCTATTCGTCTTTAATGGCAATATAAAGCGCCCTAAAACTACAATTTATTTACCGACCGCTGTGTCCGGATACCGGCACGGACCGAGGAAATAAAAATAAATAAGAAGCAGCAGGCCTCGGTCGGCCGCCATGTTTTCTTGGCAATTTCCGTCCTGCTAGATAGGAGTCAGGAACACGTGAAATCAGAAGTTAACCCTTATATCTATGCGAGACGACAGACTGATTTACTGGCTTAATCGAACCGGGGGTAAGCTTTATTACGCGAGTCTCGGGGGTCCAAAAGTCTCGTCTCGTGATCATGGATTACTCGTACATGCTCGCCAATTGTAAAGAACGAATTAGGATGGTATAATTTATCTGTCACAATGATCTGTGGTGGTGCGGATTCGGTGTTAGTTCGCTGTCAGTGATTTGCGATGACAAAGGGTTATTTAGTAACGCTTGTAAGTACTGATTCTTAAGGGATTGCTGATGTTATCAATAGCTAGTTGTGTTATTTTGACCTTGGCGTGGTCTGTTAATTAACCGTATAAATCTGTATTTGTATTATGAGAATACTTTCTGCCCCTTTACACGCAGATTATGAATACGATGGAGTATGAGATTTCGCTTAGTTAGAGTTAATATGGAGAAAACAAGAAGTCGATCAAAGCCTAGCATTAGTGTGAAATGACGGCTCAATTCGATTTCACTTCACCTACATTTTTATGAAGTGATTTTAATGAATAGCACTGCTGGAAGCTAAAACTGGACTGCGACTATTGGAAACAAGTGTGTAAAAAAATGTCTTACGCTTTACAGCGCTTTGTACAGTTATACGCGACATAATTTATTTATTAAAATCTGTAGACACTACACGTAAAGGTAAAATCTCTTTGTATAAGAATGATGAACGATGGTAAACATTTCTACTAAATTAAAATAAAACGTGGGCTTAGGTACAGACGCCAGCACATCAAGTTACCCCAATGTGTCAAATTTCTTTGATCGTTGTTTCAACTTTATGTCAAACAGAATAAGGTTCATATTCAATTGGGAAAATTTGACACATTGGGGTAACTTGATGTGCTGGCGTCTGTACCTACGCCCACGTTTTACTTTAATTTAGTAAAAATGTTTACCATCGTTCATCATTCACACACAAAGAGATTTAAGATAATAAGGAGGGGACAAGTGAATAAATGTCAAAGAAAAACTGAGATCCCATGTCTCAATAAAGAATGATATGGCAAAATTGGAGCGTCAGCGGAGCGCAGCGGAAAAAAAAACTAAATTTAACTCATAGACTTGTGTCCACTCGGACACAAGTAGCGGATGAAAATTTTGTTCGTGATGTCCCGTCTATAGTACCTAAGTATTGAATGCCTTTGTTCTTACACAAGTGACGTCACAAAGTGACAATGTAGTTAAATTTTCCGTCCGGGCTTTTTTTATTTTACTCGTCTTCAATTACTCACAACAGCACTCTTTCAAATTTTCTGAAGCGAAAGTAACCACACGAAAAAGCTGTTTTTAAAAACATTTGCTCCAAACATTAATTAATATTTAGCTAGGTACATAATCTATATATATAAAAGAAAGTCGTGTTAGTTACACCATTTATAACTCAAGAACGGCTGGATCATTGTGAATTATTTTGGTCTTTTTGGATTTGTCTTTGTCCGGAATAGCATATAGCATAATAATTAATAAAAAACATGAAAAGTCCTCGAAAAAATAAATATTAAGAATATCGGTTGTCTCAAACATTTTTCAAACGCAGCGCCATCTTGGATGACATGACAGGAGTCAAACTTCCCAGTTCATTATCAGGTGACAATTTGAAATTGACAAGTCTTAAGCTAAACCTAAGAAGGTAAGGTTGTCAATTTATACGAACCTATGTTCTGAAATTTATTTGGTTACTACTTAGAGGTTTTATGTAGCATAAAAAAAGTCTTATACTTCAGAAATCAATTTACGTAATTAACAATGACGACAGAGACGAACTTTAATAATTCTATGCAAATAGAACTAATGTTACTGTTAGGACTTTAATTAAAGTAGACCGGGAAAACTATAGGTATAAATAGTATGTAACATAGAGGCAATAGTTCAGTTTAAAATGATGAATTTAGTATTTTTTAAATCAATGCATTTTAGTAAGGTAGTTAGGTTAGGTAGTTAGGTTAGCTATAGGATAGGTATGGTCAGTTAGGTTAGGTTATATATACATGTTGTAATTTTAATTCTATCGAACACAAAATGTTTAGATAAGATCACAGTAGAGACTCGCTACATAAAAAGTAATAGTAGTTATTATTGGTTTGGATCTATTTGTTGTCGTCTTATTAAACGTATGTATATCTAATACAAAAAAAAAGAGCAATAAATTGACTTTTAGGCACAACGAAGTTTGCCGGGGCAGCTAGTAATTTATATTTACAAATGAAACAATAAAAGACTTCCATCTTTATCATAATTATCTGCTTAAAGTACTCTGTTTCTTGGGGTAGGAATTTCCTAGATAAGTTCCGTGACACGTGTTTACTAATACTCAAAGTTTTCTAATTACATATCTTCAAGTCTAGTATAAGTATTTTATAAAGAGCGAATGCTAATCTGACCTCTACACAAACACTAAGACTAAGCATATAGTACAATCCAATCACTAAGCAGCGCCCTTTTGGTATGACGGATTGTCAGACTTTCGGACGACCCGTGACAACCAGGACCAACGGTTCCACGTACTTTCTGAGGCACGAAGAGATTAAGTTATATTATGAACAGTCACCCATTTAGGGAGCAACCCTGACAAGCGTTCCTTAACCTTGAAGTTCGGCTTGTGTGGCTGTTGAAGACTTAGTCACAAGCCTACAACTTCTTTGGTAACACTAAATAAAAATACTTCAACTTCAATATTTTTATTTTGGATCATAGGTTTGTACATAACACAGGTCTTAAATAATTAAATTGATCAGCTACGTCCCGCCCTATTTGACAAAACTTTAGTTTTTAGTCCCTCATCTAGATATCAAGAAAATATTCGACACATATATTTTTTGTTTTTCAAATTGTTGGAAAACTGCTTAGATTAAGCGCATTAAAGTTGGGGAGTGGGGGCTTCTAACGTCATTAGCTAGCATAAACTGTACTGGCTAGTGACTTCATGCGATATTTTGAACTCGATGTATCGCCGTTATTTTATTATTACGTGAAAAGAAGAAAAAATACGTGTCGAATATTTTCTTGTAATCTAGA
Source organism: Euplexia lucipara (assembly GCA_921972225.1). Classification (NCBI taxonomy): domain Eukaryota; kingdom Metazoa; phylum Arthropoda; class Insecta; order Lepidoptera; family Noctuidae; genus Euplexia; species Euplexia lucipara. The sequence continues at coordinate 13,686,607 of OV179152.1, read as the reverse complement.
TGAGGGACTAAAAACTAACATTTTGTCAAATAGACCATTGTCAAGTAGGAATACATCATTTTTATAAATTATTAATATTTCACAACACCTGGTACATTAATTTTTACAAATTATATATTTCACATAAACCCAATGAAATGAAATAAAGTTGGTAGGTACACATCATGACTGTGGAGGGCTATATTGCAGCAATGAAACGAACAATAAAAGTATATTCTATTTTTTTGATAAAAAAAATAAAAGCGTTTTCGTTTTCAATATAATTCTGAAAACCGTCTCTTATTTCTAAATGAACACGCTATCAACTACGGACATACCTACCAACAACATTATCATTGTTTGTAAGAATCTTCAAACAATTAGTGCCCCGTCACAACCTTACCTCGCCATTACTGGGGAGCCACAGAACCCTGTTATTAAGACCACTTAATTCCTTCTTATTGTTATTATTTCCATCTCCCTTGGTAACGTTTACCTGAAATAGTACTTTACTCAATCTTCTTGGTAATAGGTAGGGTTGTCACCGAATTTGGAGGAAAATTTATAATTCCTATGCCTACTTTTGACGAGTGACGAGTTGATGACGGCACGGTTAGAGAAGTGGCTCAGCTCTCTGCTGAGTGTTGCAGAAGAATCGTCCGCCCCCTCGACCCCCCCCCCCCCCCCCCCCCCCCGACGCATATGTGAGACGCAACACTCGGGTAGTTTTAATAAAGTAAGAGATAGATAGATAAAACATTTATTTAGTACCTACACACACAATATTTGTATGGCCTACAGTTAGTTACAATAGATTTTTAAACGCACCCAAGACACAGGAGAAATTCCTAGTGTGGGGAAACGATTTTAATTTTTAAGAATAGGTTAAAATAATGTAAATACCATTAAGATTTCATTTGAGAATTGGAAGAATGTTTATTTGCATACGACAATGATTATTTTAATCATTAGTAAGGAAAGATGATAGGGCATTAAAATATTAAAAATATTCTACCTTTTAATATTTGGCTAAACTGCGTATAGTGCTCCTCATAATAAACATCCTTCAAAATGTCTATACTACACATTAATTTAAGCACAGGCTATTTTTTTTAGAGTTCTGTACCAAAAGTGTACCAACGTTACCCTATTACGAGCCCCGGCTGTCCATAGTGTCCAGCCGTCCGTCTGGCTGTCAGCGCCTGTATCTCAGTAACTATAATAGGATGTCTTCCACAGAGTGTGTTATTTCAATTATATTCTAGCAATATCAACAAATGTTAAAATTAAAATAAAGGCTTCCCTTTTTATTTTAAACCTATGTAACATGTACACAAATACTGAAAACGTAAATTTCGGCGTTTTTACTCGACCTTAACAATCGGTGTAACTCTTAAACCGTAATAGAGCATGAGATTGACACAAAGTTAGTACCTAAAACATTGATGCTAGAACAAAAAAAAATGGTAAATAAAATAAAGTTAACTAAAAAGTACATAGCGTTTAATTTTGTACGGCACCCTTATTCTAAGGCAGAGAAAAAGATCTTTGATCCGAGAAATTTCGAGTTTAAAACACATTTACGACACATTACCGATACCGGTTATCTACAAAACAGATTAAATTAAAAAACAGAGGGTCGTAACGACCCTTTTCAACGTCCGCGAGCAATTTCTTACAACAACGACTCCGGGTTAAGTCACCCATTTACTTCAGCTGACTCTAATAAGCAACAAGAGTTAAATAAATGGAACCCTCCATATTTTGTTTGTTTACAAGAAAATTGAGAGGCTCAGACATATAAATTTATTTCTTACATTTACTTTTGTATTTTTATTGCCCCACTATTACTCGACTATCTTATAAGTTTAGTGTTTGTATACGCAACTAATGAACGTTAGGTTTTGGGTTTGATATCCAGGTTTGGTAGTGTTATTGGGCTTTGCAATTGAAGTTTTTTACTCTGATTTGATTATCTTTGGATGAATTACTTACTAATTTTCCATCTTACGGCTGTATGGTGGCAATAATAGAATAATATGTCCTCTTATCCATGTTTCCTATATTTATTTGTTCAAAATAAATTAACAGACGTATAAAGCCTATCAATAAAATAGGTAGACTCTACTCATTACAAGCGCGATTGCTTAAAATACTTAAAAGAAATACATCAATACGATAAACATGGTGTAAGTGACATCGATTCGACATCTCCATATGAGTAGTGTTTGATTGATAAGGCCTTCTATCATTAACCTTTTAAGCGCTTGGCTAAATATTAGTTGCCGTGCCCCTAGCGCTGCGCGCCGGGCCAAAATTGCTACAAATCAATAGAATAATACCTACAGTAAATAAGGAGAAACAATTGTTGTGTCGATTTTTAGTTTCTTTTACATAAATAATATCTCAAGTTGATAATGGTTTTATTTATACCACACAGTCAGTATTTTGTAATTAGTCTCTGTCGCAGAAATACGACACAAGCGGTAGGGACACGGAAATATGTGTCGCATATATGCGACACAAGCGGTAAAAAGGTTAAAAGTTGTCTTAAATTTTTCCAAAGTTTACTTTGTTTACATGTTTATTTTAGGGAAATCTAGAAACATTCACTGGACTCCTATCGTAGTATCAGTTTTCATTTCTGTAAATTAATTACTTAAACATAACTAGTAAAACTATTCATTTCACCTTACGCTTGCCACAGTCCCCTTAATCACATTACATAACAGACTTCTATTAAATATCATATTACTAGCAGCCCTACTAATAGCCCTTGTCTCACACAGCTCCAAGATAATACCAGCGTACAATATCGTACCGAACGCGGTTATAATTAACTAAGAGCTATGAATTCCCCAGTACACTGTCCTACAACTTCGCACAAGTATGAGCTTGGCATATTACATAAGATTAATCCCGGTATACGGCCTACGTTGTACTCATTCAGGTATTATTTATGAGACAACCCTGAGACTTGAGAATCGTTTTGGTTACTTTTGCAGGACTAAAATCCTTTGAGATGTTAATACCATATGGCTTGGTGTATGAAAATATGAAAGAGAAACGAAATTGGTTTATGGATTACATAAATTTTGATTTATTGATATTGATTCAAATATTACAAAAATACAGATCAAGGATCGTTTCTTGCACAAGGAGAATCAGCATCATATTTAGAACAATAATGACATAACAAAAATTCAAACAGCAGATCTAAACCAACTCAGAATAATATCGATGGGCAAGGTTGTGTTGGACTTTAAGTTCACCCATTTTGTCAACTATGTTTAACTTTTTAGCATATCGATGGTTAACATAGGCACCAAACATAAAGCTTGAATTTGCCATCGTAGTGATAGGTTTAGCTAATCGACAGAAGTTGATTGCCAAATGTCGAGAGAGTAAGCTCTCGGGTAAGCTCCTCTAATGCACTATCATGTAATTGGGGATGAGAATATTACCATCAATCAGTTAAAAATCCAGTCTCCGGGCTACTACTAAGAAATCCAAATAGCGAAACCCAATACAAAACATTGGACGATCTGGAAATTAAATCGAGTACCTCATACACAGCCTAGCATTTCCACTACTAGATTTACGAAACAGTATCAATCAGAACTAAGTCAAGGTCATACAAATATTCAGTTAGATTAGCACCAAATCCTTCAAGGCATTTGACCAGACAGTGTTAATCCTCAAAATCTACTAGATAGTCAGTCTGACGTAGGTTGAAGCAAGTCATAAGCCTCTAATTAAGCATGTACGGGCTTAGTAGCTGTCCATGTCCAACCAAAATTGTGTGTAGTTACCTAATAGTCTACGCTTACATCTCAACGTCTTCTTGTATTCAAGCAAAATGTAGGTAAAATCACTGCGATGTAGTACAGAAGTTTCTGTACTACGTAGTATTCAATCTTGTATAATCCCGCCCAAGTTTCAGTGTTACGGACCATCGCCTTTGTTTCTCTCCAACGTCTATTTGACTTGTGGCTTTAACATCTGTTCTCCTGAAGTCTTGCTCAAGAAATGTTAATGCACTTTCACGTGGAAACTTCCCTTTTACTTTGCTACTATTAAGCTTTTTGCTTTTAAAAAGAAATTATTGTGCATAATCTCTGTTGGACGGAGACTAAGATAGTGTTTAATTTGTATTTGTAGTAGTTTTTTCTTCTGTTCAGGATATTATAGCTTTGTAAAAGGAAAGCGTAGTTTTAGTTTCAATTCGTTTTTTTGCGGAGTACTTGGTTCTTACAATTATTAGTACGGTACTGTTTCATTTGTCTGTCTGTAACAACACAAAAAGAAGGTACACTAAAACTGCTTTTGTATTTGAATAGAAAATGTGCAGAGCTTTTCTTTCAAGTATAAATGTTTCTTGAAAACATGCTGAGTTATTGTTCCAAGGTTCTTTTAAAAATTCAGCGATATCTAGCACAAGCGATCCAATCAGTGCGGTGAACCCCTTGGCAATATGCCCGTTGATAACTTTGCAAAAGTATTTTGTTTTACAGTTTGATACTTTTAAATATACGCTATGATAAGAAATCTTCGATTAAGTATCGGGATGGCAGGTTTCCAAAAGGAACCCACAGTCGGTTTTGCTGTGGCGTATGTTAAGTGTCAAGTTGCTCGTCTTATGTCACTCATCGTAGCATCGTAGCATTTTTTTGTTTTTTTTTTTTTTTTTTTTTTTTTTTTTTTTTAAGTATTAACGTCATGATTATTATTTTTTTTTTTTTTTTAATAATCAACTTTGGATTAAATATTATGTAAATATGTGAGCACCATGTATCTTTCAATACGCTCATACAATTACCAGCCGCGTTGCTTATTTTATATCACCTATCTCAGGATAGCTGTTTTATTTTCTCATGGTACATCGTCCTCGTATATAATCTGATTATGTATACAAATATTGTAAAATCTATTTTAAAAGAGTAAGTATGGAGTTTCTTGCACATTCTTCTCCATACAAAACTACCTTTTGGAATGTGCAACTAGAATCATATTAATTTAATTTATTTGTAAGTATAACGTTCAAAAGTGCCTGTTTTCAGGCCTAATTGAAATAAATGATTTGACTTTGACTTTGACTTTGACATCAGTTTTAAGAATACGCTTACAATCTTCACTTGCTATGACATTTTTATTAAATACTCGTGGCTCAGTAACAACAGCCAAACGGGTTAAGCAATGCTTGCCGAGGTCGGTTCGTGGATCGAGCCATACATTACGAATCGAAACCCCTCCACGACGACGCGCGAGGGTCGTTCTTAAGAAAGCAAGTTAGACCGTTGGTTCCATTTGTCATTTCAAGCTATGCTTATCTGTACGTGTAGTCAGATCCCTGAAGTCTGACGACCTGTACAACCAAGGGGTATCGTGTTTCACAGTCACTAGGTTGTAAAGGTCAGTAAAACTGTCACTTTATGTAATGTACTGGTCTTCAGCAGCATCTATTTGGACTGGAACACGACCCCAACATTGTTAGGATAAGACTAGACTTATGAATCTTGAACTACAGTGAAAAATAGCGTCAAGTTGTCATTTTAAAAACATGCTAAGATGAGATCTTTATTTCTATGTGAGTTTTGTTTAAGTACTTTTAGCTTTTATAGTTAAGCTTATAAGATATTCGTTTTATCTTTCTTTGTTTCTCATACTATCATGGAAATATAAGAACTTAAATAACTAATTCAGTTTAAACACTGCTGTAGGTACGTAAAAACTAAATTGACACCATTTTAGTTTTTATGTACCTACAGCAGTGTTTAAACTAAAATGGTGTGGGAAAAACAGGAGTGACGTAGTGATTTGTAAAGCGGAAAGTGTTGTTCCGGCATTTGAATTTAAAGGAAGCGATTCGTAGCGCGTCAGCCATGTTTGGTTTCAACTCCTGCGCGCTCGACACTATCCGACGGGAATGCTAATACGTTTCCTTAAGGAGGAAACGTTTAGAGTTACAGCGATTTCCAAGGAGCGCTTAAAATACGCAGTATACACGCAGAGGCAGTTATTTTAGTTTAATTTTAGATAAGATGACACCAACACTGCAAAAGATTGTTTTACAAAAGATAGTTGATTTTAGTTATATCTAACTACAGGCCACGAAGAGATGATTACTAAATTAAAGTAACTAACTAAAATAAAGCAAATAAAAGTAATTATAAAGAACATACCTGCTAAAATCAACTATCTTTTGTAAAACAATATTTTTAATGTCCTACGCATAACGCAATAAAAATAAAGTTGTGATATTATGTAAACAGCCATTAATGTCAATACAACTTAATCGAGTGTAACTTCTAAATTTAAGACGTACCTCACCGACGGCACCATACGACTAAAATTCATCGTAAAACAAGCCCTACGTTATTTTAGTTCAATGCAAAACCCGATCAAAATCGCTTACAGTAAAACCACAGCCTAATTGGGTTAAGTAAACGTTAACCGTTTCCTTGCATCAGAAGACGTCAGATAGCGTCAAAGGAGTTTTTATTGTTCGCGACGGACAAGCTTGAGTGAATGCAGAGCCTGTCGCCGTCAGTCGTGCCAGGAACAAAGAGGTTCACGAACTGTGCCGATTAGGGCACTGTACCTAGCTCTCACACGCTCAAACAATAATTCACACCAGAACAAACTAAGTTCAGCTTTGCATGTCGTATAAAGTACGATTTTATCGCATTTATTTCCACAACAACTGTATTTGGTGGGCGTACCCAGGTGTTAAGGGGATTTAAAGTTCATTGCACAGTTAGAAGGCGGGGCCACAACTCATATATCTTAGAAAGCGCTCTGATAACTGCTCCTACAACAATGTGCCCCCAAGGAGACGCTCCTTGGCTTTAATATCTGAAGAAGTTATCAAAGTTTTTGTTTCCACACCTTTTCTAATTAGAAATAATATTCTCGTTAATGGGATTTCTTTGTTCCCATTAGGGACGCTGAAACATTGGTGTTTTAGTTAAGTCAAATACAAAATACTACTATATTCCTTGGATTTGTGCCCAATTGATGGCAATAAGCTCGCCCCCTATTACATGGCTGGCCTGTTGGTCTAGTAGTTAGTGACCCTGACTGCTATGCCGGAGGTCGTGGGTTCGATTCCCACCCAGAACAAATGTTTGTGTGATAAGCACGATCATTTGTTCTGTGTTTGGGTGTAATCATTCTATAATATGTATGTATTTAAAAATTTATAAGTATGTTTATCAGCTGTTTAGTACCCATAACACAAGCTCTCAAGCTTAACTTGGGACTAAATGGCGTTGTGTGGAAAGTTGTGGAATATTTTATTTTATTTATTTATTTAACATAACTGGCGAAATGTGGGTGTAGTACCAGGTACACCTCTGGCTAGCCCTTCGGGGATTACAGGCGTGACGTTATGATATGATATTATTTTAGAATCAACAACAGGACTGAAATGGTTAATCTCCAAGATGTTTCGCCTTAAAATTGAGCACAGTGACAATTGCCTTTACTTAACGAAATTTTTATTTTAAGGACGCCATTACGAGTAAAATGAAAGCAAACGGTACGTGACGAAATTGAAACAGCCGGTCTTACTTACAGAGCCGTGGCTTTTGCATAAGTAGATGCTGTGTTTGTTTAACAATGCAGAAGATATTTTCACGCTTACATTTCCTTTTTGAGATAAACAGCAACTTAAGCTTTTTTTTAGTAGAATTGAGAAAAGTTAATAATATTTTACAAGCTTGATACAAATTTTCAACTAGACTGTCACTTTGGTCTTGTAGTCGCCAGCGCCATGAGGATAGATACGATCCCCGGTTCGGGAAAAAGCATCATTCGGATTTTCTTTCTAGAATTTCTCAGTAGCCCATAGTCTAGATAGTCCCGGAGCCCGATAGATGGAAAAAGGCTCGCTCCCTACTACATGGGACTTAAACATAACTGGCTAAATGTGGGTGTTATACTTTGAACACCTTTGTCTGGCCCTTTGGGTATTAAATAAAAAAAAAAAAAAAAAAACTGACTCAATCGTACATACAAGTTGTTAGTAACAAGAATTTACTTATAACTAATGTTAGTAAAAAAACCCAGATTAAATCATAAAAATAACACAGTAGGCTCACCGGTCTCGCAACACATGGAGTTCAGTGAACCTACTGAGCAGAACAGTATCGGTTCTCTCACCGATCATTCTCAAGACGCTGTTCGGTATTACAGGCCTAATGTTATTTTCAAATTTGCTACGACGTAGCAAGCGTAGCAAGCTACGCATTTTCGTAGTGAATACCCGATTTGCTCTATCGATACGAGCTTTAAAATATGTATTGCTTAGTTTTTATGAATGTAAAAATAACCGCATAGGGGTTTTATTTTACGAGTTTGGTAATAAACTCGTAAAATATTCGATAATATTATTACTGCTACTCATTGGTTTTCTCTGTCATATTAGAAAACGCCAAAATATAAGTAGAAAAAAATAGAAATAAAAGTCAACGAATCCAGGCCAAATCATTTACTTTTAATTTGACAAATCATATGACATACTCAGACGACAAAACATAACAAGGTACTAATAAACCAATTTTAATGTCGATCCACAAAACAGAATACTGCAAAATAACGTTGAACAAAGATCTCTTTCAGGCATTTGAATAACCGTCTTACTACGTACAGTCGAAGTCAGTGGCTATAGACCGATTGTGCTGACGGTGCAATCTCATTAAGCTAACAATGGCACACGGAGCTATAAATCATGGCTTTGTGTGTAACCATTGGAGGCTTGTATGCCGTCGCCTCATTATGGCCTGCCACAATTATGACATATCACTGGCTGTTTCCTTGTAGTACCGTTGCCATTGGACACGAGTGTACGTAAATGTTAGGTGTGATTGTATGTTATGGTGTAAGTTGTAACAGATTAATTTTGAAAGGGACATCGACAAACAAAGTAGTTCAGTACTACATTCTGGACTCCTAAGCTTTTTTTGTCGGTATTTCATATATTTTCTTGTTTTTTTTTTTTTGCTCCTTTAAACTGTAAAACAAAACGTATAAGTAGATTTTGGTAAAGAAATTGATTTATTTACTTTCCAAAATTAATACTTCATTGCTATCTAACTTATTAGACAGATGTGTTGCCGGGGAGTTTGTTCCGCCACTTCTTCTTCCCAGCAAAAACACTAGGAAGTGGCGAAGGGTGCTCTTTTTGGGGGACTGTCTTATGTGATTTCGACGTTCAAAAAGTGCTGATCCTCAGCCTAATTTGAATAAATGACTTTTGATTTTGATTTTGATTGCTTGAGATATATTTTTTTAATGATATAAAATGAAAACATAACAAAACCAGCAAACATTGGGGCTTTTAAATCAGTACTGAACTCAGGTAGTACAGAGGCTACCACACCAAGCTACCACAATGTGTTTCTTTAATAGTTTTTACAACTTTATTTGAAACTGAATAAGGTTCATGTTCAATTAGGAAATGTTGACAGTTTGGGGTAGGTAAATGTGCTGGCGTCTGTACGTCAATGCCCTTTAAAACCAATGATATTATAAATAAAAAGGGGTAGACAGGTTTCAAGCGCTCAGCTAACGACATGGCGAATGTGGCAAACTAGCCACACTTGACCTCAGTGTCACGACGCGCCGTTAACGGTCGCGTGCGTGCGTTAGTGTGCCGTTTTTGAAGATCGAATGTTGTTTAGATAACCTGTCTACACCTTTTTACTTAAAATTTCATTGCTGTAAACTTGTGAAGGGGTGTATACTTTTTGTTAAGTATGTTTTTATAGAATTGAATAGAATACTCTCTAGCACACCATAATAACTTTCAAATATAATACTAATATACCTTTCAATCGTGTCAACTAGAGACACAATAGAAAGACAATGACAGCGCGGACAACGGTGTCCTCTTGGGGTTTAATGAAATAAGAGCTCTTATTTCATTAAACCCCAAGAGGACATCATCATATTGAAACACATATATTGTAGCTACATAGGGTGTTACAATAGAAAGTCTAATCGTTAAAAGTAAACTACCAAATATTAGCCGGATATTACATTTTATCGTAATTTGATCATTAATAGGAGCCATGTCCAAGAGAGAGTGAGAAAGAGATATACAGGTCGAATAGCTCTATCCTTTTTTCGCTACAGAGCAATGATGGCTTTAACATATCACATTACGGTCCCTGGTGGGTAATACCTAATGCTACAAAAGCTCCTCCAGCATCCTTAATGTTCTTCGTTGTTATGATACAAATATGTATACAAATTAAAACATATCAACATAAAATATGACGCCTCTTTGGTCTAGTGGTCGCAAGCCCTAACTGAGCATGAGATCGTTGGTTCGATGCCCAGGTTCAGCAAAGCGTTACTAAGTTCTGGATTTTCTCAGTAGCAGCACGGAGTCTGGGTGCATGCCGATGAAGGCAGTAGGCTCACCCCCCAATAACATGACACTTAAAACTTTACTGACAAAATGTGGGAATACTGGGTATGGGTCAATCTCCAAAACGGGCGTATTCGTGTGATCGCTCTGGTGCTTTTCAGATATTGATATATAATGGTAATTATGTATCTCATTAAAAATAATGATATTCAAATAGTACATTTTTATTATTGGCCTTCAATTTACACAAAAGGTTATGGAAATATTTAAGTTCAAAAAATTTCGCGACCAGAGCAATCATAATTGGTGTAAGAGCGATCATAAATGGTGAAATTAGTGAAACAAAAATGAATAATAATAATAAAATATTATTTATTTAGCCGTTTTAAGTCCTGTTCAGTGTATGTAAGATATGTGTATTATTTTAGAAAAAGGTCAAAGCATATTATCAGTCATAAGTACTTCCATATTAAAAATAAATAACAAATTAGCAAAATTATAAAGTTCAACTTTTGGCTTAGTTTCATTTATTTGGACTTAATTAAACCACTTCTAGGTAAATGAGACAACATTATAAACCTTTTGAAATCCACCAATATTACATACAGTCTTTTATAGTTATTAAATTATTTAGACTCAATCAATATCAGTTTTGAAAAAGTTATTAAAGAAAACTAACGTTTACAAAGAACAAAATAAAATTCTTAAAAATGAACAATTTATAAACGTAACTATTTAATCATAATACTTAATAGAACTTAGAATCATGACCAAAATTAACAGTCTTTTCAAGATATGTAAGTGATTTGTAATGATCACATTTTCCTTAACTAGGTATATCTTTAGTGGAAAGTGAAGAATTAAAAAGAAGAACACAAAGTAAAATGCAACTCAGATGGTCAGATCAGATTAAAGTATTGTTGCAAATTACTTATAATGATACAAATTTTAACATAAAGTAAAAAAATACAATTTTCATAAGGCTTAGTTGATCAGGAAACTAAAAATTAAGGTTTATTTTAAGCTCAGATAATTGTATAGTACTCGGAGTCGGAGTCGGGTAAATCTTTTGCTGCAGCAACCTTTGTCAAGGTGTTATTGTTTACCAACGAAGATAACCTCGGAAATACTTGGAGTCCCTAATTAAATTTTCATAGTCAATAGATCAGTCACTCATTGGTAGTACTGTGCCCCGAGCTTTTTTGTCTTTGGTAACTCTCTCTTGACTTTACAACCCATTGTGCGTCTTAGATATGGATCATATTTTATCTTGGCCATTCTACGGCGCTCAGCCAATTTCTTCCTAAGACGTTTTTCTTCAATACTCGTAGATAATTTATTTCGAGGCATAATTTCAACCTGCAAAAATAGTTGTCATTAAATTTTAGAGAAGAAAGGGTTACAGTTGTGGTTAGTTAAATGCCATTACAAAAATATCATCAAGATTAAATACCTCAATATCTGTTTATGGGTTTAGGTTACCCAAAGAAACCCCCCAGGAATGGTTGTAAATTAAAGGTCATATGTATAGTTCATCGTTTGTCATTGTTACTACTACTTTTAATAGATTTATATCGTACAATTAATGCAAAATATCATTGCTCTGTTCTTTTTGGACAGAGCAATCACAGCCATAGCGATCAGAAAAAGTCACAAAATCATAAACATAACCGAATTTAAAAACAGTAGAAAGTTATGATTACGTCTCATAAAAAACATCACAACGATCACTTAATTCACATAACAGAAACATTCATAAGCTTACTATTTAATTTAAATAACGTGCCATAGCAATCATAAAATTCGAGAACCAAATCCAGAGCAATCATAAACTTACCTTCGTAATGTTGGAGTGCTGGTTCGTGGCACACAGGTTTCCTCCTCGGCGGTTAGACTACTGCCAGGGTTACCCCGCGGGAGGGGAATAGAGTGTCTATAACGCGTAACTAGGGATGAGCGCGATGTTTTACCTCAGCGCAGAGCGATGAAAAATGCCCGGTCACGATTTCAAATTCAAATTGTGGCAAAAGTATTGTTAATATAACTTAAAATAATTTATTACGATGAAGATTAACCATTTCTTATGTAATGTAAACAAATTGTTTTATATGAACCTTCTTATTAAAAAGTTAAAAAATATTTTATTCATTCAATCGGGAGTCGGGTCAACCCAGAGCGATCAGAATTTTAGGGTTTAAGATTTTTTTTTAAATATTTAAAATAAACTTATTCATAATATTAGTCTTGTACCATGTAGATTGGACACCAAACTGTATATTAAAAAATATTTTAAAAACGTTTTTCGATTTTAAAGTGGGTTTATCCAGCCTGACACGAAAAAAAATGCCTCTGGAGATCTACCCGTATACCTCTGTCTAATCCATTTGAGATTACAGGGGAGATGTTATGTTTATATTTTGTAGACATGTTAAGCAAAGAACTATAAATGGGACATACATTTTACCTTCCCAAAACAGTCACAAGTCAAATCAAAATATTTTTTTCAATAAACATCATATGTTGTTCCTTTAAAATTGGCCAGATTCAGGAACGTTACCAAATCCCACGGCACACGCAGCTTTGAGCGGTATTTATGCGCTGTTTGTATCTCCCATAAAGCCATAGCTCACACCATTCCAATACAAATATTCACACAACAGCAGGCAATTTATATGGAAACAGGATTACTATACCATTCGAAAATAAAAAAAAAAGAGGAAAAAGTCTCATAAAACAGGCAATTTCAATGCCTGTTACCAAATCTGCTGTAACTTTGTTATATATAAAAATGTCTACCCGAATAAAAATTTACACAGTAACTCAACAAAAGTATAAATACTTATTTATAAAGCGTTATTCAACACTGTAATTAACAGGTAATCAATTTTCATTCAAACCACGGCCTTCCCCGACAACAATTACCTTCTTTGTCCCATTTTTCTTCGTAATTGAAACCGTATAATAAAAAGGCCTTTAACCTTTTTTATTTCGCAATGAATTTGTTTCAATATTATATTATGCTGACTCAGCTACAGCCAGAAATTCAGTGCCAAATCTGACAGCGGACAGGCCTCTGTCTTTTCCATGTCAAATTTGAGCACCCAATAAGCCGAAATTTCGGCAAAACCAGTTAGGACTTACATACGTCAATCTCAATCTGTAAAATATGGAAAAAAGGAATTTTCTTGGAACTTTTTTTTTCTAAACAAAATAACGTGGGCGGTTTTGAATAATATATAAGACAATATGAAATTGTATCTGTGAGATTTACTTACTTAAAACATGGACAAATATTGCACCTACAGGTTCAAATGTGTGTTTGGTAGAGAGAAAAGAGATTTTGGGAATTTTTACGTTGTTAATGAAAAGAGTAAAATTAAGTCTAGGTACGATGTAAAACAATTTGAAATTTCTAAAACTATTCAGTACGAATACATAGCCAATTACGAGTATAATATGTTTCAGTCCTGACTTTGAGAATACGACACAGAATTACTTATCATGTAACAGCAGAGCTTCCAAAGGAATAACTAGTTTTTATCCATCCATTTTCATCTGAATTCCACCGACTTGCCTCCCAAGCGATTTAATTTTTCTTTTGCAACATTACCAAGTCATATTACAGGCTTTGTTTTATCATATTCGCAACTGCAGACGAAGCGTTATTCACAGATTTTTTACTATTTTGTATCTGAAAGAAAGGAAAATCTCGAAACATTTACTCAACCAAAAACTAAAAAAAGGAATATTTGAAGCTGGTAATAAGTGAATACCATTCGATTATTAACACAATTTATACTTTCAATTCAACCACGTATTTGTAGGAATAGTTAAACAAATTAAATTAACGTTTTAAACAATAAACTACCACATAAATCTCGAACACTTTAGTCTAGAATCCATTATATATGCAGAGGGCATGAAATAGACCAGGCGCCGTCTACGATCTACCTACCTCTTGATTTATTATTTTCATTCCAACTGAAACAACCGCCCTCGTTGGCTTTTCTTTTCAACGAACTAAATGGAGGTAACGAGCATCTTGCTTTAATAATTAAAAATTCAATGGAAAACGGAAAAATTAAAGACTGCATACAGAATAGCGAGAGGAATTGATAAATCAAACTTTTTATCTGCAGTAGAATTGCTTGAGGTGAAATAGAGGGTATTCGTCGACCCGCGCCACGCAACGAATAAAAACGGCCAACGCGAGGTATTTCCATTTCAATTTCCCGCGCATTCGACGCCATCTTTATCTTAATTTAAAGTGAAAATGAAAAGGACGGTTGACGTGCTGGTTATCTTGTTTAGTCTTCTTTTTAAAAAAAATGTTCCAATTATGAAAGGGTTTCTTTTAATTATCTTACGGGAAAAGTTTTAAGATCCTATATAGGTTGGAAAACGTTTGAGGCGATCACGAGTTTTATTTTAAATGTGTTTCAAAATCTATGCATACTTAGATTTTTTTGTAAAAGTATGAGTAGAATATTAGAGATTTTTTATCAGATTGAGACAATTCGAACATTCACGAATTACGGGAATGTATTCTGTTTAATGGTGCAACATTTTGAAAGACCTTTCGAACTATGAACATTAACGGCTTACGAATATGTAGCTAAATTACTTTAACTTTGAAAATCTAGAATGTCTTTGACTTTCACGCTAATCGAAATAGTCCAATATAAATTTGAGGTAATAAAAGCGTACAAATCAAAGAGATTTATGATACTAGACAAGACATGCGAAGAAATGTCATAGAAAAACTGTGATCCCATGACTCAGTAACGCCATCTAGAATAATATACCATTATTTGAGCGGCAGCAGAGCGTACTAAATTACGCTCATAGACATGTGTCCTCTAGGACACAAGTATCGAATGAAAATATTGTTAATCAAAGAGATTTAAGATACTAGAGATATAAACTGTGATTCCATGACTCAGTAACGCCATCTAGAATAATATATTATTATTTGAGCGGCAGCGGAGCGTACTAAATTAAACTCATAGACACGTGTCCACTAGGCTAGGACACAAGTATGAAAATGAAAATTTTGTTAATGATGTCCCGGTCTATGGTAAGTATTGAATGTTTTTGGTACAGATTGTCAAAAACATAAATGTCTTTACAAAAAAAGATTAAAGATACCGGGCTGGTCCGCAACTCCACGTCAAAGCGCGTATTTTGCGTATGGGCTATAATCTACCACGCGGGCTCAGTGCAAATTGGTAGATGTCACATGTCTTGGAATTTTTGGCTCTAGGACATGCCGGTTTCCTCACGATGTTTTCCTTCACCGTTTTTGAGAGCAGTGGTGATGAAATAAATTACACAAAGTAATTCACCTGCCTGGCATCCCTATCCAACATACAAAATAAAGGTGAAGAAAGAACACAGCTGACATTAATTACCTCTCAAGATAACGGGGCCCATGATAACAACAAAATAAGTAACAAAAAGATTGTGCTGAAAACGGTTTTATTTTTCGTAACAAAGCTAATGATCATAAATCTCTTAAAAGGTATTTGTCTATCTCAGCGTACTGACTGAATATAATCAGATTAGAAGAATATTCTAGACACAGAGCTGTGTGATCGAATAAATTTTGATGTAAAAGTATTGGAACGGGCTGTATTTGAATAAAACGTAGAGAAAATATGAAAAGAAAATTGAATCTTTCGCGATGCCGTCTGCTTCTTATAGTTTGTATTATGAGACAATGCGTTTCAATGTTTCGTATTTACTTGGCTTTTGTTTGATTTGTAAGCTACTTTATTTGCTAGTTCGAGTTTATGAAAACTGGGGGAGAAAGTAAACTTGCCTCTTGCCGTATATTGCCAATATGTATTTGTCGAGACGTGTGCTTTTCTTATGATATATCTAAAATGTTATAGAATTTCAAATAAGATTAGATTGTGACTTTTTTTGGCACTACGCAACACTGCAACAGTTTATTAGGGTCTACTATATGTACCTACTCCACTGCCTAACCCTTAGGAAACATAGGCGTGTTGTAATAAACTTAACCTATTTTGTTTTTTACTTCACAAATATTATTTGACTTCAGAAAGTTTAGGTAAAAAGATTAAAGATACCAGGCTGGTATCCGCAACTCCACGTCAAAGCGCGTATTTTGCGTATGGGCCATCTACCACGCGGGCCCAGTGCGAATTGGTAGATGTCACATGTCTTCGAATTTTCTAAGACATGCCGGTTTCCTCACGATGTTTTCCTTCACCGTTTTTGAGAGCAGGGGAGATGATATAAATTACGCAAAGTAATGCGCCTGCCTGGGCTCAAACCCACGACTTACTGTTCGTAAGTCGGGGCCGTCACCACTGGGCCACCGCTGCTCAAAGTTTAGGTATTCATGACTTCAAAATTCATAATTCAAGCTTGCAAAGCCGTAGCGTTTGTGCTAAATCCAGAGCTTGTTAACTAACAATGACGCGGCGTTGGATTGGCAGTCCCTCTCAAATTCGGTAACACAAGTACCCGCATTCAGTCATGGTAGGTAACGACGTCAGCCATTTCTGAATAAACGAATATTTACTAACAAGCAGACCTAAATTTTTTGCCATCAAACATCAATGTATATTATACTGAATTTTGCAATAAGAAAGAAGAATAATCTACTGCTGTAGATAATATTATTGTCTTCCTAAGAATTAAAACAAAATAAGAATTACCTAAATTTATTTAAACACGAAAATAAAGGAATTTACAACTATAAACATCAATCTGTACCTAAGGTAATATGTTTAGGTATGTTTTTATTTACAACTAGCTGTACCCTGCCACGCTTCGCTGTGGCACATTGTGATTGATGGTTAAAAAAGAAAGAAAAAAAAATAATGAAAAACAATCCTTGATGCGGATTATATATCATGCTAAAATTTCAGCTCGATCGGTGCAGAACTTTTTGAGTTTTTGAAGTACACAAACCAACATAACATTTTTGTATGTACTCGTATATAGATTAGGTACGTTTGTTTGGACGATGGTCCTGAAGTTTTTGTTCGCCACGTCGGTCACCGGTGACCGCGAACGATCGAATTTCTATTGTGTCTGGTAGTCTGGCAGCCAGTGTTAAACTAGAATGTTTATGTTGCTACAACACAGATATCCGTGCTACATATAATAACCCTTTGTGTTCGAAAGCACAGAGGCCAGCACATTAAGCTATCCCAATAATAATAATAAATAATAATAATTTTAATCTTTATTTTCTAAATATTACAAACTTTTGATAATTACTGGCTAGAAACAATATTTTTCATAATATAAATTTAATAGCATCCGTTGCCGAACTAGGTTGAGACCTGTATTTCAGCTTTCGGCGCCACTCCCCGTAGGATCAGACTTAGAAATTTAACTAGCTTATTACTATTTGGGACCAAATTAAATAACAGTGAAAACAAAATGTGGAATAAATGGTGTGTGATAGAGCCTCTCTTTGTATATGGTGTGAGTGTACGTGTATGTATGTGAGAGGGTGTGTATTATTTGTAGATCTAATTTATGAATACTTATATAAAATAACAAAGATTGTATCCGGCTTCTAATGTATAGGTACTATATACTTTAGAATATAACAATGTGTCAAAAATGTCTTTGATTGTTTTTTTAACTTTATTACACATAGGCTAAGGTTCATTTTTAATTGGGGAAATATGACAGGGAGAGGTAGCTTGATGTGCTGGCGTCTGTACATTCAACTGAATGTAACAGACAGGCGCCTAAGAATTTTTAATAATCAAATAATCAAAGTAACTTCTAATTTTATGATCATATTTTTGGACTTAAATGCACCAAGTCACTCATCGAAATTTATCTTTTACTTGACTTCCAGCAGTTCGATTCTGGTCAAATCACCGCGTGAAAGTGTAATGAGGGCGAATTGAGCTGTCATTCCATACTAATCCTAGGCATTGACAGTTCACTTCACTCAAGTTTTCACGGTGTGACTTTTACTGAATCGACCGGCTGTAGTCCCATGAATGACTTCACAAATCAATAAAACCACGTTTGTAAACGATGCAACGGTACAAACATATCCGTGGTGCAAACAAATATACACGAAAGCAAGCGAGTTGTCAAACAATAATGTTAACCGTCACGGCATCAACTGTGGAACTTGTTACTCGCCACTAAAAGCATCGCTCAGCCCTTTTGAGCGCTTTACTAAAACAAGCACTTAGTTTCTAAAAAAATCAAATACTTTTTTGAAGCGCGCAAAGTGCCATTTTTGTCATATAAGAGTTCGTTCAAATATGACAAAGGATAATAAAATGAAGATTACATAATAAATACCTAAGTCAAACCCCACAAAATACATAATGTACGAAATTTTGAAGTAATCTCTTCAAAAATCTTTTTTTTATTCTAATGTCTAAATGTTTATTGAAAAGTTTTTATCCAAAACAATAATCTTATCGATTAGTATTATAGTGACATCTATCTCGCTACATACGAACTATAAACTGATATCCTACATCGCGATGTTAAAGTTATCTGCGCGATTGAACTTATACACATGTTCCATTATAGATATCCGCATGTTACCGACAACAATCGTCGCCGCGTCGGGCAGTAGTAGCTCACCAGACATAACACCCTGGTTGGAGGATCCTCCCTCTTCTATGGAGGATTGGAGGATGAGGAACATTACTCCCTGTTTCTCATACCTTTGAAGTAATATAGTAAAATAAAATAGTGAGTGTTCCTTTGTGGATTTTTTAGCTGGTTCGATTTTCGGTTTCGGTATATGCTTGTCATGGAATCTGTGAATACAGATGGATTTCTTTTACTTCTTCTGATTAATTAATTTTAAAATAAATGGCCATGTTCTATCTTTGTAGTTCATAATCATTGTTGTAGCTCTGCGTATCATTGGATTTGTATCTTGAATCAATCCTATGTAATCTCGCCTGTCGGATGGACTAGGCAGGTTCTCAACGTGACATGACAGTGCTTATTAAGATAAGCTTTAAATAACAACTTAATCCACCATGATTTCCCGCAGGGCAAATTAGATTCTGCGTCTTCAGTTACAAAAGGAGAATCAAAACTGTTAATTTGCCACTGACGACATTCGCGCACATGTAAGAAGAACTTAATAGAGTTAATAGATATTTTGAATGATAGTTATACCTTTTATGTGATTCTTATGCTTTTGATTCATACAAAATAAAAAATAACAGTCATTTATCTTATTTTATCCGTATTTACCTAACAACTTTTTATGTTCGCTATTTTCACCAAGCGAAGTCCTTTTAATAAATAATAATAAATATTCCACAACTTTATCACACAACGCCATTCAGTCCAAAGTTAAGCTTGAGAGCTTTGGGTACTAAACAGCTGATAAACATACTTATATATTTCTAAATACATACACATTATACATAAATTACACCCAGACACAGAAAAATGATCATGCTCATCACACAAACATTGTCCTGGGTGGGAATCGAACCCACGACTTCCGGCATAGCCGTCAGGGTCCCTAACTACTAGACTAGTCAAAAATCGTTACTTTTATTAACAATATAAACGAGAAATTAACTCTGCTTATCTGCTGTCATGTCAGCTTGTCACTACTCCACAGCTTCGAAATTTGGCATAGAGATAGACAAAGGACATAGGCTATCTTTTGTCTGAAAAGTAATATGAAGAAAATGCTTTTCTTAAACACTTTTTAAATACAGCGCCATCTTTGAAGACATGACAGACGTTAACAAATGTCTCAATTCTCACTGTACATTAACTGGGGACAATTTGACATTTAAAAAGTCTTAAAGTAAAACTAAGAAGGAACCACAATATAAGTTGATTCTGAGGCGGAACGAGGTTTGCCGGCGCAGCTAGCTTACTAATAAAATGATTCGTAAAACTATAATAATACTAGCAGACGTCCCGCGGTTTTACCCGCATAGGTCCCGTTCCCGTGGGAATACAGGGATAAAAAGTAGCCTAAGTGTTAATTCAAGGTGTCAGCTAACTCCATACCAAATTTTATTAAAATTCATTCAGTAGTTTTCACGTGAAAGAGTAACAAACATCCATCCATCCATCCATACTCACATGCTTTCGCGTTTATAATATTAGTCGGATAAGGGTTTGCACACACTCCAATCTGCTCGAGATATAATTCAATAACACAACGCAACATTCCCGTCACCTACTCTCAATTATAACAAGCCAACGAAATTACAACGTCACAAGATGACGAATTTTAATGAACGCACACGTTTCCTACTGCATAATAACCCGTGGCGGAGTACGGAGTAATGAACAGGAATTGAGCGGCGTCGAGCCTAATCCGATGACGTCACTAATTTGAATATTAGTTAGCCAGACGCGTGATCACAATGAACACTGATCGGTTAGCGGCGCGAGTTTATGTTGACGTTTACGAGCCAACTTCGACTATGTTTCGGTTTGGTATTTCGATTAAAAGGGTTATGTTCTGGCCTATATTGGTACATATTATGTACATGCATGTTTGCTTGCGTAGTTATTTTAATGGCTGTTCGATAGTACCATTCAGCCGGAGTAAATTTATTGCCTGAACGAAAACAAGCTTTTATGAAATTCCCAAAACAAATATTAGTAAGCTGGTCTGAATCAGCTTACCTACTGATATTTAATATTGAATGAGTTCGGTTACAAAATAAATAAATATATAAAATTATTTGCGTAATAAGGTTGTATTGCGCAAATTTTGTTGTGTATATTAATAAGTAGTTGTTTATAATATATATTTACTGCACTTTTTATTGCACTTAATATACTTTTCAGAACAACTGTTTTTTTACGATTCCAGGGTTAGTCTCATAGTAAAAGTTGTTCATTATAAGTTGTAAGTAAAATAAACCCTTTTCGTGTTCAGTAAATACTTACCACAAGTATACAAAAAAAATAGGAACTATTCAGTGAAAAGCGAACGCGAAGTCAAAAGACGGCAGTCTCCTTTGCCTCTGTTTCTTCGTCAGTCTAGTGGTTACAAGGGCTACTACTACTAAGCATGAGGTCATAGGTTCGATCCCGGGCCTGGTAAAGCGTTATTGAGATGTTCAGTATCAGCTCGGATCAAGATTAGTACCCAATTAATGACAAAAAGCTCGCTTCCTCGTGAAATATGAGTCTGCATGTACCTCTTTGCCTGACTATTCAACGATTACAGGCGTGATCCCATGTATGCATTTAAATGCCATGCTTCTAAAGCGGCTAAAACTAAAACCAGTCTATGACTTAAAGAATAAACATGAATAGTAATGAATTAAAAGAGAAAGCAGTGCACGTGCAAGCTCAAATCTTTAGAACAGTCATTAATAAATGGGAGTTACTTTGTCTACTTATTCATAAAAACTTTGTCTCAATAGACAGCACTTGAGTTACTGACGACCTTTTCTTATATTTAGGAACTAGCAGACGTTACGCGGTTTCACCCGCGTATTTCGCGTTTTCGTGGGACTACAGAAATAGAAAGTAAAGCTTATGTCACCCGGGGTTGAAAAAATTGATTGGAAGCTTACTTAATAAGCTTCCAATCAATTTTTTTTTTCAAATTTATCCAGTAGTTTCGGAGCCTATTCAATGCTATCAACGAGATAGTTAAATCTTTCGTCTTTATAATATTAATACATACCTACATACATGAACTCACCTTTTTCCCTTAAGGGTAGGCAGAAACTACAGAGCGCCATATGCTACGATTCTTACATACTTCTATTGCTTCGTTTACATTCATACATGTTGTCATACACACGCCGGTTGCGAGTACTACGCTCCTGACCTATCTGAAGAACCTCACCAATAAGGTCTATGTATGTCCTTCTAGGGCGTCCCCTCCCGGCGTTCCCACTTACATCTGCCTTGTAAATACCTGTCGTTTGCCGCCTTTCATTCATCCTTTCAACGTGACCAAACCATCTAATCATACTCTTTTCAATCAATATTAGTATACATTATATATCTAATTGAATCCATCTACGGTTGCTTTTTGCAGCTATATCGCGCCCCCCTGGGAGTACACATATAGATGAAAAAAATGGTTACATAAGCAATAGAACAAGAGTGTATTCTGTTACAAATGTGTTTTTGTGATAAGATATTTATGAGAATGTCCATTTTAATGGCTCCATTCTATCAATGTATTCAACATGAACCCTAACTTATTCGTAGGTATATTGTTATTTGAAGATAAAATGGCGCAGATTTACGGTTTTACGCTCGGTAAATGGCTGCGATTTGTATTGATTTTCGATTTAGTTCAAGTAACAGTTTAAAAAATACATTTCAGGCAAAATTTCGGAGGTTGGTCAGTTTTTTTTAACAACAAAGTATTGATAATTCTTTTATTTTAAAGTACAAAGTGCTGTAGGTACATTTACAGATTTATGGATAAATGGAAAAAAAAATAGAGTGGTGTTCAAGCCCCTTGAGTGTTCTACCCCGTTTCAACTGTGCACAGTATAACATAAGTAGGAATAACAATAATTTATATACCTAGAATAATTCCATGGTCATATATTGACTGTCTCGTTGGTCCCAAGTTAGCCCAAGGACTCGAGTTCGATCCGCGGGCTGGGCAAATCGTTATTGTTTTTTTTATCTAGAATTTCTTAGTAGCAGCTCGAAGCCTGTATTAAGGTCCGCTTGATAGTAATAGACTCTCCCACAGGACTTTAATATAACAGGCGAAATTTGGGTGTACTTAGAATACTTCCTCCCTAGAATTTCGGGGAGTGATTTTGTAAATAATCGAATATTAATAATATTTTACAAAATCGATAAAAGTTTTGCTACAAATAGACGATTTCCTTTGTCCCGTCAAAGTCTTCTGTTTTAAAAGATTGCTTAGTTTATTTTTGTCTGCGCTAAATGTTACTAAAAAGCATCACAGTCTTTTATTTCCTAGTCTGTATTGGAATAATTGCTAGCCTATCCAAACAGTAAAGACGTGCTTATTAAAGTATAAAAAACTCCTTCATTAAAGTTGTGCCATTAACTTGGAACCGTTCGGACGCTAACTGCAATGTACACAATAAGTAAAATTGCTCAGATCCAGTTCTTGCTTTGAAACTGAAGAGGTGAGAGGGAAGTGAATTTCCCTTTGTAACTTGCTTGCATGGTTACTTTGTAGACAACACAAAGTAGAGCACAATTTACGTTCAACGGACAGCTCAAGATCTAGGACGAGAGAGACTTTTTGACTACCCTGTCTTTCTATGTAAAGGAAAATGTTGTTCGTATAATATTAAAATACTACTTTTGTACTTTTCTCTTCTAACTTTAACGTCCCATTCACCTTCTTTTGGCTTCGAAACCCGGTAGCTACGTTACCCGGTGATTATACATAGGCAGCATTCTAATGGTGATAGAATTTATGAAATCGGCTACGCAGTTTTGTTTTTTTTTTCCTTAAAATATTACTGTATACAATTGCAGTGTTGTTATTTAGCAGTCTGACTATTTGGAACCTGCAATATTCTATACGAAATACCTACCGCATAATAACTTAGCACAAAGTAACTAAAATAAAGCGATCACTAGACGATGTGAGCACCTACATAATACCTACTTAATGATAGGGCAAACAGGGTTTGGGCTACCGTTAATTTAAATAAATACCGAAGTTTTTATCACTTTTCCTATGGTACGCAAATGGATGAAGGTGATTTTGGATGGGATTCTGTACAATAAAGAGATTTCTTCCCAAACTTCACGCATAAAAACGAAATAACTGCCGCCCACCTCCATAGATCTTGTATGTGATAACTTAAGGAATATTTATGCTCAAAACAGCCTTTATGTGTTATCGTCTAAACTCTATTCAATAAACCGAATAAAAGAATATTTTTCTTCACATCTCAAACATTGTAAATAAGGTAAAATACTACAGCTCTATAGCGATTGTAAGATTTAAACGTGTTTGTTACTATTTTAGATCTACAATTTTCCATTGACTGGGTTGTGGAGCTCAGGTCACAATCGCTCTGTGTACTTACTGATTATACTGAAAATCAACCCTCAATGCACAAGCCAAGTAGCTGATGAGTGTAAAGGGTAAATAATCATTTTCATCAGCCCATAGTAGTCCATTACTGACCATAGGTCTTCTCTAATGAGCGCCAAAGCGTCCTGGCATCCAGCATCTGCCACCAGTCTTCAGGTCGGCATCCTACCTAGCCGGACGGGTAAATAATTAAAGTTATTATATTCAAACTAGCCTTCTAGCGCTCTTTGCGGTTGAAGGCTAGTCTATTCTCTCGCGAGACGTATCTTTATGGAATGTTTCAGGATACCTCATGTCGTGGTAATATTCAATTCTACAATAGTGTGAACCAAAGATTTTTTTTTATCTGGAACATATTGCTCGGTTACTGGATATTATTTTTAAGAAGTAATTTCGTGAAAAGGGACAGAAATGTGTTACAGGAAACCAGATAAGTGGGCGCTATTTGATTTTACCAATGAGCGTGCGCGGTGGCGGAAAGATGGCTGTGAATTAATGTCACCGCCATCTCTCCGCCATCGCCACCGCGCCTATCCCTGGGTGCCAACCTATTTTTGATGAGGTTTGAGGTATCAAGTCTTAACTGTCCTTTTATTTTATGGCGACGGATTTACAACGATAACTTGTAAGATGATCTTTAATTTCTTTTCCAGCGCTAGATTACCTTCAATAACATGCCATATATCTACAAATTGCCAGTCAGCATCAGTATCAGCCTTACTGTATGTAAACATTATTTTCTGTGAAGATTCAGTCTAGGCAGAATCTTGCCCTCTCTGCCTTTCTACTACATCTGTGTACCACATACATTTTTATTATATAAGTCTACGCGAGTTTGATTAGAAAAGTTAGATGTGCTAATATCTAGTTGGTGAGTTTCGAAATTATAACGTTGCTCGGGCAGGCTCGGGCTAGAAACTAATGAAAGTGCTGTTTACTTTACCAACATTGTTTATTGGTTTTCGTTTAGTTGTTATTCTGATACTCACTTACTGAACATGAATAAAAGGTACCTTTATAATAAGGTTAGACTTTAGGCAAGTTTGATCAAGTGCTGGCACACAAATGTTTTCCGTCCAATGTTCGCTTGTAACATCTATGTAGCATAGTTCAAGTTCAACTTCAAGTTATTTATTTTAAAACAAAAATACATTTCTGTCGAAATATTTGCACATAGTAGGAACTGTCGACATTACAGACGGTTCATACACAGCCAGTAACATAAAGTCTGGCTGTTAATATAAATAATAATAATTGCAGCCTGTGACTGTCTCACTGCAGGGCAAAGGCCTCTTCTCATACAAAGAATGCACAAGCATTGATCGCCTTGCTTACTCGGAAACGGATTGGCGATTTCAGACTTAAAACTTAACTAGAAGTCAAGGTATCCTCACAGTGTATCCTTTCATGAATATCAAAGATGTCTAAGATAAACTTGGAAAGTAGTATGAATTAAAAAAGTCACATTGTAATTTGCCAGGTTTTGAAATACAACCTCGACAGGCTGTCACGGGAATTTCCGTGTGAATTTTAATGTTAGTTAATGCACTCACGATATAGCAGAAATTCCTAGAGGAGCAACGTTTTTTACAAAATACCTATACCTTAGGTTACATTAAACGCAGCTGTAACACTTACAAACAAGTTGTTAACGACGACAATCGATTCAGTACATTTACAACATGTCAACAACGCACTACAAATCTATCACACAGCTCTGTTCGGCTCTGCTTCACGTATTCTGCTTTGTCCTATCTACACCAAGGCATGCATCAAAATAGCTTGTCTGAGAGACAGGCTCTCAAACCCTTTATCAGCCAAACTGAATAGTCAATCATGTACAGACGCCAGCACATCAAGTTACACCAATGTGTTAAAATTGCCCAATTGATTATTCTGTTTGACATAAAGTTGAAAAACGATCAAATAAATTTGACACATTGGGGTAACTTGACATGCTGCTGGCGTCTGTACCATCGTTTGTTCAGTATACTTAGCAGGAATGGTCAAAAATATAACGCCACTTCAAGCGATTTTTAAATTTCTAAAATACATTAAGTAGTAATAATTACCATCACATCCAAACTAAACTGACATATAATGTCCGATCCGTATCCGATAGCGATATTAAAGTTCGTACGATTGAACATAATTACATATATAATAACAAAAACAGACAGTGCAGAAAAGTCGACTCAGCAGTTAGCCCCTACGCAGCACTACACTTACTCCGACTCACTGGAGCATATGCTGCATCACCCCGACTCACTGGGGCATCACCGCAGACAGTTCCGACTTACGGCTATACAGAATATGGTTCCGACTCACTGAAACTCTTCAATGCCCTGACAAACACATTTAGATGTTTGTATGTCTCAAACTGCTATCGACCATCCGCTTCGGAGGGGGGGAATGTAGCAACATCTATGATAATATCGTTATATACATATCAAATTATAATTCTAGATTGCAATAGTAGATTATACAAATCCGACAACAACCATAGGTGCCTACCAGCACCAACGCCCGGCTACTCGAAGGATCTTCCATTTTCTATGGAGACTGAGAATTTGTGTATACTGAGAATGTATTCCTCCTATTTTATTTATTATTTATTTTATTTATTATATAATTTCGATTTCATTTCGTACATTTATTTATTGCTGTGACTCATTAACTATAATATCTGTAGTCAACACTTATTGTGTTTGCCTTATAAATACCTATTATAAATTATTTTTTACAGAATAGTTGTATATTTGATAATTGTTAAAATTTTTGTTACTATTATTAACATACATTTACTATTATTTATATACTACAAGACTGAAATTGCCAGCCCGCCTTAATTCATTAAATCCCGAGAGGACACCGGTATCCGCGCTGTCATTGTCTTTCTAGTGCGTCTCTAATTCACACGATTGAAAGTGGTGATCAATGCTCGTTCCCTTTCTCTATGAGAAGAGGCATTTCCATGCAGTGGGACAGTTGTTAGATACGGTCCTAAATTTTGATACCGTCAAACGTTCGTGGTAGGCACAATGTTCTAATTAATCGTTTGCCAACACGAGAGATCATCCATTTACCAACGTAATGGCACTAGTACTTAGAGATGCAAGTTCAATACAGATATACGTTTCTAGTCTGAATGTTTGCGTGTTTAATGGCTACCACAGCACGAGAAATCGTATCGTGGACCTACCCGTACAATTTGTAAGGCTCGACCGAAATGGGCTATTCCAGAGATCGTTAGCGATGAACTAGCAATTTGCCATTACACGTAGAGAATTGCGATCTTAATCGTAATGTACGTAGTGGATTTACTGAGTATTGGTAGCAATTAAACTTCTACAAACTTTAAGTAATTTGAATAAAAAATTTTCATCGAAGCTCTGCCTTCTCTGATATGACATTAGGTATAATTAGTGTTAAGTAAAAATAACATCAGAAAAGATTACAATGAAGTGCGTCGATGTCCCTTCTACTCTGTTAACGTGCCTATTGGTGGTATCTAATACAAGAAAAAATATCTATAACACACTCAAAGATTACTGAAATACTTTTAGCACTGTTTCCACACCTTAGCACCTTTAGCACACCTTTGAAAAGAAACGATAAATCTAGCTTCAGTTTACACAAACCAATCAGTATAGAAATAAAATACGCTGTAAAACAGAGTAAGCTTTAATAGAATCAAATCGAATTAAACGTAAACGTAATCAATCCTTTAAACCCAAACCTAAATCAGTAATCGAAAAAGGTATTAAGAGTAAAAACGAGCAAAACCACTTTAAATCAATTTGCAGAAGCTAAAAGCCAATGCAGTATATAAAGGGGTGTGCCTACGTGCGGCTTGCAAGCTTGAACAGTGAACAAGCCGGCGCCCGTTCTCGCTGCGATCCCAAACCGGTGGCAACGCCGGCTCCTGATTAAACTCATAAATTGGCACGCCAGATGGCGCGCGCCGCGCTGTAAATCTGCAACCAATACGACATTTGTCTCTATTCCCCTCGGTACGATTACATCTCGTTATCTGGCCCGTAATCAATTCCGTTATAAAACCCATTCGTCAGTGTTATTGAATAATTCCCACCGAGGCCATGTAGCGAAGCTGAAGCGAAATTACAAAGGTGAGTATTTCCATTTTTTCATTACCGCTACCATTGCTCTTATTGTTTGGTTTGCAATACATTTTTCTGAGAACGAAGCAATGGACTTTGTAATATCAAGTTTCACGTTTCAGATTCCTATGCTAGAATCCAGTTCGCGTCACGCATTCCACCTCGGATAGCTCGTAATAAATCCACATTAATTTATTACAGAATATATTTTCGGATTTTTCGTTTATAATCATGCCTTGTTTACGTAGACGAAACGATCCAGAGATATCTCAGTCGTGCGTGAGAGAAATATATTAAAAGTTATTAATAACTCATGAGCGCGTGTGAAAATATTATTAATGAGTTCGTCTAGTAAAGTAATGTTAGTTGATCGTGTGTATTATGTAAAAAATAAGCAGAAATAATACAAGTTCTAAGTAATAATTTAAAAGTCACTGACCCACAAGACATAGCTGTACCCGCTCTAGCCAGTCCAAAAGCGTAAAAATAACTTGAAATAAATCCCTCAAAGGGGATTAAACAGAGGACGATAAATTGAATGGGTTTAAACACGATGCTCTTTGTGAATCCTTATTGTCATAGCTTCTGATTACACGTAACGACTATCAAAGATCTTTAAATGACGGGACGGTAACACCAACATTTTAACGTGCTTTCGGAAGCACAATGGAGTTTCGAAATATGACCATCCATAGCCCGACCTTAGCAAGGGTAGCCTGTGGCTGGTTTTATTTAGACACGAACTACGTAAACCTTTTTTTCTTTTAATGTGTATGAGTAATCTGGTATCAGAACTTCACATGGCGCGTGACGTCGAGAAATATCTCTTGGTAACGTGTTAAATTTTCTAACACAATTTACTTTAGACGTTCCCGAAATACCTACCAACCTTATAATGCATTAGGTATCCACCATTGTAAATTTACAGTACAAGTCCAGTGTAAAGTTGATAAATTATAAGTAGGTAAGTGGAATTTAATTTACTAAAGGAAACAAGATGAAAAGACAGATAGATAAAATTACGAGTGTTCCACGAAACGAACTTTCCGACTGGAAGTTTATTTGTTCTCCCGATGTACACAAGTAGTATACACTGTAGTATGTACCTACTTACTCAAGTTGTTCCAAGTGAGAAACTTAAACGGGTGCTGTTTTAAACTAAACTGCAGTATTTTATTTATAGCATGTACTTACATAAATCCCATTTGATAAAGGCCCTTTAAAGATTTTAGATAATAACAACCAGATTATGTCTTACTGGAAGGCAAAGGTTTCTTCACACTTCTGGGAAGGTTAGAAATAAACAGTTCGATTGTTTGTATTATTTATTTCTGACATGTTACAAACATACACATTGTACACACATATTACAGAGAATACTTAAATGTGTCATGTCTACGGTATTGTCTTAAAAACAAATCAAGGCTAGATTATAAATACCATATTTTATAAATATTAGATGGCTTATCATACCAGCCTGTTTCTGTTCCACTGCCCTCTTCTCATACAAAGAAAGCGCGAACGTTGATCACCACGCTTGTTCAAGGCGAACAGGCTATTTCAAACTTATATTAACCCTTAGCCCAGTTTTCCTCAAGATGTTTTCCTTCACCGATTTCAATGATGTCTACGATAAACTAGGATCATCTATTTGTACATGTAAAAATTTAAAAGTTCAATATTTGTCGTGGCGAACGATATTCAGAAATAAGAAGTTGTGAAGTTGATTACTTTAGTACAGACTCTATTGTAAACGCTGTGACGTCAGTTGTCATTTTAAATGGCGCGAAAGATATCACGTGGTTGGAGTCGTGTTGGGAAGTGGAAGCTGGGTAGAGCTTGGACTTGAGACACCAATGAAGACGCTCAGTATGAACCTGTCGGTTTACCTATTTGAGTTAAGTTTTGTGATTACTATTAATATTGAATAGAATATTGTTCTACGTTATGAACCTGGTTACCTGGTACCACGAAACCCCTGAGGTTTGGCCCTACCGCTCAGCCATTGATGACGCCGACATATTTATGTTTTTCATATATTTTGCTAACTAATTAAAGAAAGTAATAAATTATATGACGGGCCCTATAATCAGTTGGCACGGTATTACCAGACAAGTTTACAATATTATAACACGATATAATGTTAAAGTTAGCCTGCAATAGCTCCGCACTAAAAGTCAGTATATCATAATAAAGTCTAACGTGTTTAATGCTGTAAAAACACCGATAACCCGTCATGCGCTAGGCGTATTTTCTCGCCATAAAATGAATGTCATATTGCTGCCACTATGACGTCATAAAACCCCTAGGTACGTTCATTATTCAGATTACTATGACATAGTGAATATTTAGTTTTATTATCAGGGATTTCACCGTTTTGTCTTGTAAATTAGGTGATGAATCCTATCCATTGTTTACTAGCTGGTGCCCACGACTTCACAGGATTCGTCGCACAGAATTAATATTTTGAGTAGCTTTTTTTCAAGTATCTCTAAGTAGGTATAAACCATGCGTTACAAATAAATAATCATTTTTTACTGTATTTACAGTTCACTATTTTGGCGACACTGGCTTAAACATAAAAGACAGACATATGTTGTTGCAGATTTTTTTTTTAGAACTTTTAATGGGGAACAATTCTGTCATACATCATTTTTACGAAACTTTAACCGTTTACCCAGCGCACGCTAGAATAGCTCGGAGACAGCGGAATTGAATATTACCTACTTACTTGACACTTATCGTTATATTTTTAACAACTAACACAATATCTTTACAAATTGCCTATGTCCTATTCTGATGAATAAACTTTATTATTGTAAAGTTTCATTAAAACTCATTCAGTAGGTTTTGCGTAAAAGAGTAACAAACACCAACACAAACATTCGCATTTATAAAATTACTATAGTAGGATTTATTATTCTAAAACTTCTAAAGATATCTATTTTTACATGATCTAGATATATCGCTCGAAGAACTCTTAGCTTATTCATTCTTTCAGAAAAAAAACACCTATTAGGTAACAATTTTCTTCTCTAACTTAGTACATTTCCACTTTTACTTCGAAACTTGAGCAAAAAAAACAAGATGTTTGTAAATGTCTTGTTTTTCTAGATTTGCTTCAGGCATGTTTACAACAAAGGATGTACGTATAATTAACCATCCAATTGTAACTATTTTGGTTCCAAAAAAATATCAACTTTGTTTCATGTTATTTTTTTTAAGCCCGTTTTGTAGGATAAACTTAAAAATGTGTATTCTGGGTTTGAAAATTAAAAAGGTTTTTGATTTTGTCTAAATAGTTAAACACCCGGAACCGCTGCGTTATTACCTACCTTGTAAATAAAAACTTCATCTGTATTCAAGATCTAAACCAGTTTATCTCTGAATCTCAACACTTTTTTACGATTTCATTATTATATTTACAGAAATTACTTATTTATTCGTTTGTACAAATTCATCCCTTATATTCATATGCACAATTCTATAAAAATTTCTCCATTCAAATTACATTTTTAATAATCTCGTAGAGTCGCATATATAAAGATCGGCGATGTGTGAGTACCAAGTCCTCCTTGGAGACTGGAAGTGATAACAATGGGAGGGCATTTCAATGAAATTTGCATTAGAATGCGTAGAGTGGTGCAACGAAGCCTTTGTGATGAGGCTTTGAACGTGCCCTGCGAGAGCAAGTTTAGTTTTAAAATGTAAAAAAAGGATCCTTTTTATCACGGAGCAAGTATTGTTTCGATTTTTGAAAGATATTTTATGAAAGAATTTTATTTTAAAACACTGATTTATAAGCTGCCATCCATTAAACCGCAAGACGTACCTACGTACCATTGCATCCATTATTTTCATATAATAATACTCAAAACAGATACATAAAAAACCAACAAATATGAGAATACAAGGGTAGGTGCTGGTACCGCTTAAATAACTATGTTATTTATTTGGAAATAAAATTGAATAAAATAGACGTCCTCATGTATCCAGCTAACTCAACAGTTTTGCGAATACACTAAATTGTGATTCAACGTTTAAAAAAAGTTATTCAAAATACAAAGCAGAAAACTCTTGTAAATACAACATACTACAACAGACAACGTGAAACAAAACTAACATTTTTAACCGACTTCAGGAGGATATGTCATATTTTTTTTTTTTTTTTTATTTATGTACACCGATTACTCCGAGATAAATGATCCGATTTACGTGATTCTTTTTGAGTTCGATGCGAGATAGCTGCCATTTGGTCCCATAAAAATATGACATAGTTTGACCCGGTAGTTTTCATTTTATGAACAATTTTATGAAAATTTAATTTATTTTTGAACAACTTTTTTGTATGTATGTTCACCGATTACGCTGAGATTTATGTACCGATTTACGTGATTCTTTTTTAGTTTGATGCGGACTAGTTTATTTTTGGTCTCATTAAAAAATTACATAGTTTGGTCTGGTAGTTTTCATTTTATGATAATTTTTGTTCATGAATTTTACTTTTTGATTTCATCGCGAACAGTTGTTGTTTATTTATTTGATTGTAATATGTAAATATATGTTGTAGAAATGGATAGTAATTTATCATCTTGGTATATAAAAATAAAAACTAAAAATTGTTAAATAAAAACTTTTTTACAAAAAATACAACCGACTTCAAAAAACACTAACCGGTATAAAATAACTCTAATTTCGGAAGTCGGTGGCCAATCATGAATGAGACAAAACCACCAAAGCCACAGACTTCCTAATTTAGAGTTATTTTACACCGGTTAGTGTTTTTTGAAGTCGGTTGTATTTTTTGTAAATAAGTTTTTGTATCACATAATTATTCAGTTCCCTAGTAGAACTCACTAAAGCTTTTAAAAACAAATTCTTAATTTTAGTTAACAGAATAAACAATTCGGTTTGCAGAAATAGAAACATTGCAAACAAAAGAAGATTGTAATAATCATGGTATTATAAGAACCCACGAATATAACAGTAGTACTCGGTAACTTACACTTACATTCAGAGTTCTCACTTTACACCTAACGAAATAAGAATACTTATTTTTCTTTTCTGGTAGACGTCGTTTCTAGATTAAGTATAGAGGATATTTTATTTCTATGATCACTTTAACCCACTAATTTGAACTTGGTCAGTTCTATAATGTGGACTTCGTCATCATCATCATAATTTATCTGTCTATCCTTATCAAACTATGTATGCTCATAAAAATCGGCTTTTAGTCTTAGAAGAAAGCAATTAGCAAGTTTTTAAACAATATTTTATAAATCATTTGTGGAAGGAGGGAAGGGAACTGCCTAAAGTAGGTTTTTAAGAAACCTGTATATGAGGTCATCTGCCCTTTAAAACACAGTGGAAAACTATCTGTTTCCTTGATGACATTGATATCAGATTTTAAGCTGCATCACTGGACTGATAAGGCGAAAGGTGGGCATTGGCTGGACGTAGCATATCCAAGCGTCCCCACACCAAACCAGCCCCCCTAGCCAAGTTACAAACGATTCGTATCTATTCTCCTTCTACAATCGAGAACGCCTCAAATCCCTTTGTTTTGACCACGTGACTTATTACCTTTCGCTTAGTCACGTGGTCAAAACAAAGGGATTTGAGGCGTTCTCGATTGTAGAAAGAGAATAGATACGAATCGTTTGTAAATTGGCTAGGGGGGCTGTATTTTTCACATCCAGTGAATTCCCGTCCGCCCGTCCGTCATTCTATATTTCTATTTGTTTCTAGTCGTTGATGAAAGAAAAAATAAAATACATTAATTTGGGACACGCACAGAAATAATAAGAAAAACTGAATCTAAAATGTCAAAAAAATAAAAGACTACAAAGGCACTTACCTCAGCACGATGCCACAATATTTAATGAAAGAAACCAAAAAAATGCACGCGTAGCGTGACCACCGTAGAAACGGATTTTGACTTACACACACACTTTACTCATAAACACACTTTCAATACTGCCTTCTAGAAGGCATATCAAATAAAAATAAATGAAAATAATAATCACTTAAAAATAAAATACATTCATAAAATAAAACAACTCTCCAACGCGTCATCTGCGCTCAAGCATCATTCACCGCTCACTTAGTCTGTGGTTAATATGACGAATCAAAGGACGCGGATGCAACCGGAGATTTAGAGAGCCACCCGCGCCGGCTGTCAACAATTCCTTAAATTACTATGATTAATTAAAATACCTACCTAAATGAAATAGTAACACTTCTGACAAGTAAAGAGTACTCAAATGAGCCTACTAGAATAGTGCGAATGTACTGTTACGTATTTGTGTACAACGGTGTAGTTTTTGTGTACCTAAGTAACGTTTATTTCTGTTGGTTGAGGAAGAAAGTAAAACAAAAATAAAGTGTTATGCAGCTGACTCGCATGCTGAGACATCTAAAATTGACTCTGTCACTAATACTAACTGCTTGAAAACCCTGGGTAAGTTTGCTGACCACTTTCCTTTTGAATACGCAGTAGATGTTGTTTGCATTTCATACTATATTGACCAACTGTTCTACCTTCCAACCGAACTACCTTCCAACAGGGCAACATTTATAACGTCAAGACTGTAGGTAATTTAGGTAGGCTGTAGTTTTTTTTTTTTTTTTTTTAATTTTATGATAAAAACAACAAACACGAAACGAATTTCATGTTTGTTGTTTTTATCATAAAATTTTGCGTCTTGACCGCGACGTGAAAAAAACAAAGACTGGCCCTCAGTGCCAAGTTACGAATTATTTCTTTTAATTCGTCATGCAATCGTGACGCGTGACGTACTGGGCTTATTTTGTTATCTATGACTGTGGCAGATAATTCCATCATTTTATTAAGTTTGTGTCTAGGTTTTCACACACACAACACTTGCATACTTACCACTTTGCTTTAAGTTTTTCCAACTGTAATGGGAACGGCTTTTAGTTATACCGGATGCCGCTGAATACCAGTATATTACATGGAGTGACTGCCTGTCTAACTTCCACAACCCAATAACTGGGTAACACGATACCCCTTGGTTAAACTGGTTGTCAGACTTCAGGCTTTTGAATACCGGTACCTAACGACTGTCAAAGATCTACAAATGACAGCCGGGATCAACGGCTTAAGGTAAGCGTCCACAGGTCTGCGTCGCACTTATCGGACGCATCGCACGTAATGGATTTTAGTTTGCCTTGTATAAAAACTCATACAACAGCGTCCACTGATCCGCACCGTGCGGACCGCTCATCGGCAATGCCTACATGCGATGTGTACCGATGACGTCATACGGAATGCCGATCAGTGGACGCGCTCCAAAAGTTATGCTTCCTTTTTCTAGTTTTTTTTTCTTGTTCTTCCTCTTCTGCTAGTAAACAAGCAATAACGACTTCTTCATCGCTTTCCTCCGTTCTCACAAACACTTTTCGCACGTACGATCAGTACAGAAATCCCAATGAAGGTGGCATCGGCAATCCGATTGCTGATACTCGCGTCAGCAATCCGATCGTGCGATGCGTCCGATACGTGCGATGCGGACCTGTGGACGCTTACCTTTAACGTGCTTTCCGAGGCACAGAGGAGTCTTGATATGTAATTAATGATGACTCATCCACGGACCAACCTTATTATTTAGCCGCAAAATTGAAAACAAAATCAAGATTAAAATCAAAGTTAAATCTAAAATCAATATAGAAATAATTAAATATTAAAATTAATAACAATAATAAATTTAATATGTTATTAATGAAATATTTAATTGACACAATTTAGTACCCTAAAACGGATTTCAAAGTCAAAATAAGGTTGGTTACCACTGTTCTAAACAAATGCGTTAGTACACGTCTGGCAGCGAAACAGCAAGGAAATGCCCTCATTAGCTGCTTCAGTAAGATCACGTGCTCAGTGGTTTCTCAGACATCTGGCTCCTTGAGACGATCGTCATGAATATTCGCATGGCTAATCCTACTGCTGCAGTGTAGTGACTAAGGCAGTGATCTTCTGTTTAGATTTTTTTTAGTTTTTGCGAATACTATGAAAAGGTGTAATAAAAATAAGTCACACGCTCACAAACACACACACATGAAATACTTGAACACATTCTTATACTTTTACTGATACTTTATTTATTTTTCGTTTAGGGTAGCTATACCATATTTTGTAGCAGTAAAATACTTTGTTGTACAAACGCCAGCACATCAACCTAACCCAATGTGTCAAATTTCTTTGATAGGTTTTCAACTTTATTCTAAACACAATAAGGTTCATGTTCAATTGGGAATATTTGACAGTTTGGGGTAGGTTGATGTGCTGGCGTCTGTAAATCAGCAGAAATTACACTCCTTCATACAATTATACAGTAACCCAGTTAGGAGATCAGAACTGCACCACTACAGTTGTAGCAAGTGTGTAATTTTACCACGTAATAAATTATATATTACATACTGCAATATGTACTTAAAAATTTTGAATTTAGATTTTAATATTATTATTAATGTTACGACACAATTCATTACCGTATTGAAAACTGTCAAAAAGACCTCTTAACAAAGGTAAAGTAAAAGTGACAACCTACTAGCTTCAGTTGTACACACGGCTACATATGAAGCTATATATTTCAAGCTATAAGCTGATCTCGCATCGTATAGGCTTTCCGTACAACGTAATCAGTATCAGTACATTTTCCTAAGTTTAAGTTTGGCATATTACTCATTAAATCACATTACAATAATATCATTTATTAATTAAAGCGTGGATTTTTTTGTTTTGATAGGGTCTATCATTAAACCCTTGCCTTTGATAAACTTATGCCTTTTTTAAGTAGACTGGAACTACACAACTCCATTTGCTACGATTTGATTACATTTATAGTTTGCTAAAATTTAAACCTCTTTGATAATTTTTCTCACATGTAAATAATTATACGCCAAACTACAAAGCACACGTAGGCTTATCCTGAAATAATATTCACAAAATCATTTCAATAACCTCTTTAATCCAACTTTAAATGCACAAAATTGTTGAGGCAATTCAAATGAAAACATTGAAATAATCGGCGTAGGCACGAATAACTGTGATAGCCGACATAATGAGAAACAAATGTTAGCTCATACGGGTTGGTCGGTAAATATTGTATTATCTGTTCTGTACTGAATAATGTTTTACCAACTCGCTCTCTGTAAAATGTCTGTTTACATTGTGACGTGTGCAGGGTTGTTTGACATCAAATCATGGAGTAGGAGACGTGGAAATGCTGGCTGCTTTACATCTTCGCAGCACGGATTTTTAAAATGGATGCCCATTGTTAAGTTTTGGGTTTTGCAACAGTAAACACAGACGGTTTGGCACAATCAAAGGCTTTGCCCAAAACAAAATAAAATGCCACTGTTTTATTAGTAAATACTTTTCCATCACTTGAAACAAAACTGGAATATCTTATTTAACTGGAACATAGTAACACTGCTTGTTGGCAGAAAAAAGTATGATTTTGATAGTTTCCTCAACAACCTCTTCTACAAAGAAGTCTTAAAATAGAAAAGTGTCCCACGCCTAAAGTTGATTTCGTAATTTTATTAGACCACAGTATTATATTCTTCAAAATTGTATCAATATCATGTAAAATGGCTGTATACTTAGCATGTGAAAGAGCATAAGGCTGGCAACAGACTTATAACACACCTTGCGACTCGACGTCAATGAAGTGTTCTCATTGGTTACATTAAGCAACGTTTCAGATTTGACCAATAGAACAGTGTGGAATGGCGTCGGGTGATACAAGTGTGTTGTAAGCTTAATTCTTCTTATTCAAGTCCCTCATTTCTGAGGCTCGTGGTCACAGGACCTTTTTGAGCGAGCAGTCTGCCTCCATCAACTCCGTTCCAAAGTTGCCATCACCATCATCTCCCTTTTCCCAACTATGTTGGGTTCGGCTTCAGGTTAATCAGATGCAGCTTAATACCAGTGTTTTACATGGAGGGACTGCCTGTCGGACGTCCACAACCCAGGGCTTAAAGCTGGGTACATAAATATGGACCCTGTGAGGGCACAGCAAAATAGGAGAGAGAAAGAGGGGTTTTACCTTTCTACAATCGAGAACGCCTCAAATCTCTTTGTTTTGACCACGTGACTTAGCGAAAGGTGATAAGTCACGTGGTCAAAACAAAGGGATATGAGGCGTTCTCGATTGTAGAAAGAGAATAGATACGAATCGTTTGTAACTTGGCTAGGGGGGCATCAGTCTCGATCAAGATATCAGGGTCTCAGATTGACAGAGGAACAAGCCGTCATATTTTCGAAGAGTGAGAATTATAAGGGTTCTGTTTCTGCCAGTTAGCTACAGAAACCAAACTGAACACTATAACAATAGCTGAACATGGAACTGAGCCTGACAGCCCTATGAAGTTATGTAGGTAAGTTAAAGCTTGCTCGGACGAGCCTGGCATTACTACTAACTGTACGAAAATGTTGCGCATATTTGTATATAGCATCGTTGTGATTCGATATGTCACATATAGTTTTTTTGCAACAAGTATTCTTTGGAAAGCCTGTTGTTGTTTTAAAAAATTATTAGATAAAAAGTTAAATATTGATTTAATGTTTAGTCCGATGGCTGCCCAATTGCTTCCCAGTTGTCCATGCGTTACCTACCTGTATTCAGAAAGCTAAATCCCATGATTGAATTCGTTCAAATCGCAGTTACAATAATCTAATATCAGAAACTTGTCAAAAATGAGAATATGAACGTTCTTAAAAGTTCAGGATTGATCATCTAAAATTATGAATTTAAAAAAAACGTGGCGGCAGTATTTAATTTACCCAATTAAGTATACTAAAACCCCAACCTACTGTTTTTACTGTAAGTTTATTTATTTATTTGATGTTATACAATTATATAAAATTATAACGATTTATTTATTTTGATTTCAAATGGCCTTGTTTTGATAAACTATCTAATTATTATGCTGGATTTCTATTCAGTTAAAACACCTTGCAAAAATATAGGTGAAACCAAGGTGAAGTGAGCAGGCTGTGATCCAATACTGATGCTAGTGGTGACATCCAGTACTGTATTGATTTCCTATCGCAAAACGTCGTGTTATGGTAGTACAGCACTATTATTTGAAAAGTAGCGTAAACGTAGAAACAGATGACTCATTAGTCCCCTCGCACAACACTATCAGTTTCCTGTAACTCCGCTTAAAACTTACCCTCGACGTCAGCTTCCTTATGTTTGATTTATAAACTTACTAATGAAGCTTCCTACATCCGCGCCAATGTTGCCACAATGTAGGCAAGTGTAAAACAAGTGACACTTTGATCGATATAAGGATTCTTTGACGAATGGATTCTTTAATTTTCATCAAGGAATTTTAGAGTACGTACCGGGTAAAACGGGGTGGATAGAAACTCGAGGGTGAATAGAAACAAAACTTTGAGACATCTTACTTCACACAACGATCGGAGTTCCTTGCATCTATTGAATCAGAAATTAATATTATTTACAAGGTCGGTTTTCTGTTTTCCATTTTTAGTTAATCCTATACAAATATTTGCCATGAATTTATTTTATATTGCTAATTGTTAACAGGTAATAGGGTTATCCACTTATCCCTAATAAATGAAACTTAACATACCTAACTGTCGAAATCTAGGTATATTGCACACATTTGCGTACCCCTCAGAGCATACAGGCGTGATAATACGTCACGATGTTGTATAAACAATAAACATCCAAGCGATTCCAGCAATCACGACAGATTTGCCATCTATTTTTGAAGAGTTCCGTTGTAGATCTTCATCAAATTAAAATGAGACCACCCCAGAAGTATATTCTTTCAAATAAAAAAAAGAATTTTGAGAATCGGTCCACAAATGGGGGAGAAATCAGGTAACATACATAAAAATAAAAAAAATACATACACACGAACATAGAACCTCTTCCTTTTTTGAAATCGGTTAATAACAACATGATCGTTATCGAACTATACGAAACAAACTTCTTTTATTTCCACGCCATGAAACTTTTAACGCCCCAGTTATTAAATTTCCCATTGACTGAAGCTGATTAAAGATAAAAATATAGAAATGAAACACTTTGCA
Source organism: Euplexia lucipara (assembly GCA_921972225.1). Classification (NCBI taxonomy): domain Eukaryota; kingdom Metazoa; phylum Arthropoda; class Insecta; order Lepidoptera; family Noctuidae; genus Euplexia; species Euplexia lucipara. The sequence goes on along the minus strand of OV179152.1, from coordinate 13,646,015 downwards.
AGTTACTTGATACCTCAGTTCACGCTTGCAACTTTGTGCGCTGTAGCGCTGCACAAAAGGCGACTTCAGTGCTTTCTTTTATTGCAGCTACTTGATTTCCTTTTGGCCTCGCTTGGCTCTTGTTCATGTTTACTCAAATAAAAATGTTACTTTGTATTATATCGAAATATAAGTTATAGAAGCATTTATTATGTTTTTATGTAGTTGACCAGTTTGATTAACAAATCATTGTTATAATTATGATTGCACAAATTACATGATAATAGTTGAATTAAGTTACAAAAATTCAATAATAAAAATAATTTCTTAATTTGATAACATAGGTAAGGAAACACAGATGTTGTTTAGTCGAAACAGCGCTATATTATACCAAGAGGGAAATTAAAGAATATGAATTAAAATTGAGTAAGAAAATAACTCAGTAAGAAATACAGGAACAGTTCTGATAATAAATATTTAGACGCTAATTTGATCTAAATAACGATTTACCCTCGAGATGTTACCACGATGACGAAGTTCCTGCATCGAAACGTCAAAAACTTAATTTATACACAAGAACCATTTTGTTTTGGTAGAAGTAAAACAACAGAGGATCACGAATACTTTCAACCATGAACAGCATTGAACGAACGAGTATCATCTTCATTATAGCGATTCAGAACCAATCCGAAATCCAAGCAGCGCCTGAAAGTTGCGGTATGTATACCTACTTCACTGGAGAGCCCTTGACTATATCCACTATCGCGAGGTAGGCAAGTGCAACATCTACAATTTTCAGTGACCACTAAACTCATCCTTGCCGCGTTTTAATTTTCAATTCAATTTCAACCGTATATCTACTCACGTTCAGTTCAGTTTTGATTAGACGTGTTTAGGGACATATGAGTCAGTTTCTAATAAGGGATGGAAGTCAAGTTGCATGTGAAGAGCAGCGTCGCGCTTCGTTATCCGACTGCGGCGACCCAGGACGATGCTAATTGTACACTCGTCATTACAAAGAGTTTGTATTTGGTTAGGATAATTGTTTAGTTAAATGCGACTTTAATTTGGTAATAACCCAATTTTTTAATACGGAACAAAATATGATGATCAATGTTCAAAGTCGTTAAATGATTTTAGAATTCTTAGAGTCTTTAAAGAATGTGGTGACAATAACATTTTTTTAGGTAACTAAAACTTTCCGCTGACTTTAAAGAGAATCAAAATTTTACTTATTAAAAGAGGTTCTTTTAGATGAGAAGTTATAAAATGACAATTAGATTTACCAAAGCATTTCGGAGGACACGTTATCTGGTTAAATGAATAAATTTCACCCGAAGACAAATCTTTTCGATATTATTATTATAAATTCTATAACAATACAAAAATTCATAATCTTGTGTTAAGAGTTTTTTTCTTTTAACTTTATTTTTTTACAAAAGGGCTAAAAACTTATGGAATATTTTATTTATTTATTGTACGTTTATTTATTAAGAATATGCCTGGGACCCTAATGAAACGCAGCGTATCATCTGTCAGATCGGTAACTAAATTTAGTATCACCTCTAAATATAGTTCACTGCAACTGGTGTGAATTGGTTAAGAGCGTTAATAGCAATTAGTTCACGCCACGCTAATATGATCCTGTTAAATTTGTGCATTAACTATGCTTTAATGCTTATTGTGGTTACTAATTTTGAAGATAATAGCTGCATTTAATTGAAATTTATACTTTTATAAACATTGGTCTATTTAACTATATGTACATTAAATAATATTAATGTCCATTGTTTAATTTAATTTTTAATCATTTATCTTAAAAAATTGATCTGTTTTAAATTTATTTCTTGTATCTATTGCCTTACCAATTTATAAACACCTGACCTATATCATTCACATACTAAACTACCCATAAAAAGCTAACTAAACCTAACAAATTAATAAATAAACTGTCAGCTGGTAAAGTGCCCATAAGACAGGCAATTGAATGGCAATGCTTAGGCTCTCGCTAAAACAGAGGCCCGACTTTGGATCACAGAAAGCGTCAACTAAACATTTTCCGATGACTTTGTAAATAAGACGAGCACTCGGAACCCACGGCCCAAGAGTGATAAGCTAGTGATGTGAACGGCGGATTTCCAAATCATAGGTCTCGAGTTCAAACCCAAGGCACATGTGCGTACAGTATAATTATAATCACTAGCTTTAAAAACGGTGAATGAAAACATCGTGAGGAAACCGGCATGGCTGCGAGACGTTTCTCGAGGGCATGCGTTGCTAAGACAAAGGCCCATGGACAACATTATAACTCAGATACCAGGTACATCAATAACCTCATGATAAGAAGATCCATTGACTAGTTTTTAATGGAAAGTGAGGGACTATCAAAGCTCATCCTATCTTATTCAGAATATATGAAGCACAAAAAGTTATAAAGGGTTACTAAAAATCTCTTCTCACTCCGAATAGATCCCATTTGCCAGATGCTCCGTTTTTAAATTGATCATGGAAAACTTGTCCCACTTAACACTGTGGCAATTTATTCCAGTATTCAGTTTGTGATATCCAAAGCAATCTATACCTATAGACCGGACATCACGAACAAAATTTTCATCCGAAACTTGTGTCCTGCTGGATGTTTAGGAGTTTTTTTAGTACGCTCCGCTGCCGCTCCTATATTCATATATTATTCTAGATGGCGTTACTGAGACATGAGATTAAAGTTTTTCAATGACATATTTTCCTCGCATGTCCGCTCTACATATAGTATAGTATTATAAATCTTTTTGGTGATATTAATTCCACCAAAGAGATTTACGATTGATATTAATTCTTGATTCACGCAATATTGTGAACTTGACTCAAGTAACTACAGACGAACAGTGTAGTAGAACAAAGCATGGGCAATCAAAACCAGCCTTTTAACCGTACACGCTAAGTACCGAAGTCAGAATACAGCCCTTTGTTTTGAAACAATGACTTTTAAGCGAACTATAGCCATAATAACCACGCTGCTTGGGTAGATTGATGAAAACAGAGTTTATTGTTCGTCACATATTGGCAGGAAAATTAATATTTTGTTGGTAAAGAGCTCAGATTGAGAAGGGTTCTACTAGATCTCGCGTTCAGTCTTCTTAATTTTGTGTCAGAGTTTTTATGCCACCCAGCATTAGAATAATAAAACCAAAGCCACCCAGAATAAAACCAGCATAACGTCACATCACCAGCCTGTCATCCTCGAAGGGTTAAGCAAAGATGTACCTACGTGATATAGTACACCCACATTTCGCTAGTTTTGTTAAAGTATCATGTAATAGGGGGGGGAGCCTATTGCCTTCAATCGGGCACGAATCCAGAATCCGAGAGCTATTTGCAAATATAACATCGTACATCACATTTATCTTCTCTACAATATTTGAGGTAACAAACTTCTCTTTAAAAATCTTTCTTTAAAATTTCAACAATAAAAATCCAAGTAGGTACCCATCACAGTGACGTCCCTATACATTTCATCTCGTCTCACAAAACGCAATAATTCTTTACATTTCGTAGAGAAAAGTAATGCGGGGAACGCTACAGCCGCAATGCAAACAGCTGGCCGTCCGCTAGACAATAAGTCGGTAAGCGAAGGAAACGCACACATTAAAAAAAAAGAAGAAAACCCCTCCAGGAATGGAGGCTGCAAAGCTTCGTAGAAAAATGCACAGTAATACCAGAGTACTGTGAAAGAAAATTGTATTATGTGGGAAATTGAAAGAGCACTTCCTTGTTTGATGTTGTGAGCTATTTCGAATCTTAGGTCGTGTTTTGAAAGAAAGAGAGTATTTTTATTGAAAAAAATTCTGAGATTATAATAATTCAATAGTAAAAATGTAATCCTCGAAGAGATAGGCAGAGGTGAATCTGTAGTACGTACACCCACATTATGGCATTTTGGAATCCTATGCAGTTGCATTCGATAGCATTTCGAACTAAAGTGGTAGCAATGTTTACGTACCTTTCAAAATATATTTCTTAATAACAAACTTTCAGCAAAAACTAAACATTCACAGATAGGATCTATGTATGTGTAAGAAAAGAATTAGATGGAACGTTCATGAAACTATTGCTAATCCAAATAAGTGTTTACTAGAATCGTTAATTGCGTTTCGGATATTATTTCACGAGTGCGTGACTCTAAAATGGAACACTCTCCATGCCAATGCCAAATCGCACTACATTGAAATTGGACTATAATTTCACGCCGGTCGAATTCGCCGTGAATTCACACAGTTACACTTTACAAACAACACAGTAAAAACTAAACTTGACTGCACCCACTCGAATGTCAACCCTACTGCTTCCATTTCATTCCATAAAATAAAATGCCAGAAACACAATCAACTTGAAAGCCAAGAAACGTTACACTACTGAGTATATTTTTCCATGTATAAAGCGAGTTGCCGTCTGCAACGGCCGCCTAAGTCAATATTGACTGCAGAAGGAGCATCTCACGACTAATCTTATAGAAACTGTTTGCCTTCACGATTGAAGGTTTGACGCTCTTGTGGAAACTTTCGCATTTCAAATAGAATTTGCATATAGGCTACGGGGCAATATTTCCGTGGCGAACCCCATTTGAATATTGCTGACAAAACGAAGAAATCGAATATCTATCTTGGTCTTTGGTGCGAGTTTTCTTAGTGCGGAAATCTGTTATAAAGTACGTCGATGAGGAAACTTTTAAGTCGTATTTGCTTCAGGAATGTGTTCGTTCGATGTTACGACGTCTTGCTTGCATAACAATGGGTTTCCTGTGTGTATTTTCAATAGAATTTCATTCTTACTCTGGAACTTTTTCATAGAATTTATTTTAATTCTCTCGGTATTTCGATAAAACTGGAATTTTCTTAAATAAAATCAAAAGGATTTCGGGGCAACTAGTTAAAATTAATTCCTTCAACCCCATATTTTATCTCGTAATTAAGTTTAATTCAATTATGATATTATATTGATGACTAAGGTGTGTTATATGTTGATTAGTATATTATGTATCAATATACAATCACAGATGTCGCAATTAGTGGCTAAGGCGAATAATCTCTTAGTGATTCCAAGAAGGCCAATATAGCACGCAACATAGCAGTTAATTTCGTGTTAGCATCTAGCTAACATGAAATTAACTGACAATAAAACAGAGTCACGTAACGCAATCGTTGTTGATGGTACATTGCTTTCATTCAGTAAAGTAGTGACAAAACGTGATGTTAGCAGAAGTGTATAAAATAATCTACTATTTTATAAACACATAAGAGAAAATGAAGTAATGTAAAAAGAATTTTGTGCCAGCAAATAAATAAAAATGTACTGTGCTACATATTCGAATTCACCTGTCGTATTCCATTAGAATTCGGTGTACGGAGACACCAAATATATATGTACACCTAAAACCAGGCGCTAGGCAATAACGCCACATGAAGCTTTTAGTTACGTGAGGGGTCCGAAGATCACGTTTAAACGTGTATGCTAGATGGATTTCCTGCTACCTACACAATAACTTGCATCGAATACAAACTTACTTGCCAAAATAGTAGTAGCAAAGATCTTCTCAAAAACGTTTATCTAGTGAAGAATTGCTCTTACAATCGTTGGTCTCTTGATCACTGAGTTGTACAAGCAGCAATAATTTAGCTAAATAAGCTTAGGCTTAGGTGTCGGCCTGGCGATCGAGAGGTCATGAGTTCGATCCCCCCACCCATTGCACTATTGACGTGAACCGATTCATGAGCAAAGAACACCGGCGAGGGAATTGTTGATGAAATTATTAAGCGTCTACGTATGTCACCGTAATAGATACCAACGAAATAACTTACTAAGTTTTTTCAAATCAATCATTAGGCCCATCAAAGTCTTGAAAAAAAATCTTCATAATTGAGAGCTTGATTGACTAGATTATTGATGAAGTAAATAATCATAGCTCTGTGTTTTTTTCTTTCTGGCTTGACTTCATGGCTTTTGGATTAGCTATACTTTTAATGTTGCCATATAATATAAATCTTAGTCAAGTTGCTTAAAATGATTGGCTTTACATAATGCATTATTAATACTTAGGAAATAATGTCTGCATCAGAATACAAATGTTAAAACAAACACGATTGTTTGTGCTAAGAAACCGCTTGCCTGACCTTTGGGTTCACGTAAACCCAAAATTAAAAATGCCGTAGATTGACCTTTGGGTTCACGTCAACCCAAAAACGACAAAATGGCGGCCAAAAAAAATAGCGAACAAAATATCATCTTTAATTTTCTTTAGTCGATTTGTGCCAAAGGGCCTTGTATCCAGAACGCTTTAGTATTAAATTGCGCTGATGTTGGTATACGACATCACTAGTTTTGTTGTCTGTGGAGTGTGCAATTTATTTTTTTCAATGGCTGACGTCCGCGCGTGAATTGTTTGTTGTTTTTATTGTGTTGTGTTGTAAATCGTTCTAAATTGGAATTTAAAACAAGAATACCCATTGGAAAGTGATATAATCTTATCAGAAATATTATTCTAATAAGAATCTAATAGAAATGTGAAGTGTATGAGTGAACTATGACGTAATTTGTGTATTTTTCGTCAAAAGTGCCGTTTTGAACAAAATTGTTGGCGTCTAATTGTTTGGTAAGTAATTTTCAATACATTATAAAAAATTTTTGAATTCTATTGCCATGATTCTTTTAAATATGATGGAGTATTAGTTATACTTTCTTGAGGTGCCAATATTTTTAATCTAACCTATCAGATTTATGGAAAAAAAAATATTTATTCTAGGCACGTAAACTTTTTTGACGCCGTAATTGTTTTCGCAAGTTTTCGCAATTTGGGATGCTTGTAAATACTAAATATTATACTGTGCAATGTGTTTTTATTCATTTAACATGTTAATAATAAACACACTATTCATTTAAAACCATGAAACATACAGGTAGTTACTTGTTTTCTTCTACTATGGGCATTTCTTTGAAATCTAACCCAAAAAACGACCTTTGTTCTAAGAACCAATTCTATAAATAAACACAATCGTACATTCAAACGAACCATGTGCTATTTCAAAGCCCTGTGACTCACCATTATAAAAACAACTCAAGTGTTTGTGCCGTTCCAAGAAACTCGAGTCGTAAACCGGTTTGTTTAGATTACGGGCGGTCGCCGAGCGCGCGCGCTGATAACGGTAACTTGAGACGCTTGTAAATAATAATTATTGTACTGTGCTAGTGTGGTTTTATTTATTAATTATGTTAGGAATGTAATTACCTTGCATTTAAAACCTTAAAATATATAGGTCATCGATTTACTTTTCGTGCTATACCTAAATTTACCACAATTTTTGGTAAAAAAACCCTTTGCTAAATTTCAACCAATTTTAGAAAAAAAACAAAGCACACAAACACAATAAACTTGAGTTAATAAAATGGCCCTGTTCATCACCTTTAAAAAAAACAATCAAGTCCATAGACCATTCCCAGAAACAAAGCCGTAAACTCAGTTTGTTTACAAAATTCCGACCGCCAAATTCCCGCCAAAAATGTACTCGCCAAGGGTGAGCAATCTACGGCCAGATAACTATTATACCTATTTAAACAAAATGGTCAAGCAAGCGGACATAGCCTATTATATAGTCATAACCTCTAAAACTTAAAAATAAAATATCTTTAATTCCTGACTTCCTATAAAAGTATCACCAAATAAAAAACTGTTCAGAAATTCAAACTCTATACTTTTAGATATTTTTCATAGGCAGACGCAAAAAAAAATGTCAACAAAAATTTGTTTGAGAGTTCGCCGGTATTCTTTAGCTAGTTGCAGCTAACAATACTACTAGTAACAAAGTGATCGTGAGTGACTAGTAGTTAAATGCAACCTACATTGCTAGTAAACATTAAAAAAACCACAATAAAAAGTGGTAGAAACCTATTTATTATATCCCAAGGGGTTTAATGGGAGCCAGTAATATTACAAGCAGATGAAATATCTTTTTCAGTCATCAGCAGTGCTATTTTGTTAAGACCAGCCCTTGAAAATGTGGGTGAAGTGAAGGTGAACTGAGCTGTCTTACTAATGCTAGGGATCGACAATACTTCACTCAAGTCTTTGGGGTGACAGACTGAATCGACCGACAGGTATTGTTGACTAATCAAATGTTGCATTCACACGAAAATCTTCGGTTGGGTCTAACGGTACGTCAAAGCAAATCTTTGCTCCAACAAACATTGGTTAGTCATAAAAGAAGGTACAAGTACGAAAAAATTGGTATCATGACTCCATTTTAACACTGAATACTTAACTGCCACAACAATACAAAGTTTACTCTATAATTTAGTATAAACCACTCGGCAGGTTCGTATCACTCATAATATGATGAATTCATCCGCATGATATTAATGTTATCAGCATCTGTCCGCATCAACGGTTGCACACTATTAAAAGCGATATTTCAGTGAAACACCACAATTTGCATAATATAATGTTGTTGCTTCAACATTATCGTTTCGGCTGTGTATTTCTGACGGCATGTGTATTTTATAATTAACCTTTACAATAATAATTCAATCTGATTAATTACATGGATGATCGAACTTGGTATTTATGATTTTGAAAGGTTGGTTAGTATTTTTGGGTGGGTTAAAGCTTGCAGAACCATGGTGCCATCAGATAGATGACTTTGCCTGAATGCAGAAGATCACTTGACTATTCTATTACTCATAACTATTTCATTCTTGAGTGAGTTTCTTTAATACTGATTTATTGTTTTCTTCTCCTCTTATATCAGCAAGGGTTATTCGTTGGTACATGCTACCAACTAAAAAATAGTTACGTAAACATAATTATTGCTTTTCTTCTTCTCTCATATCAGCAAGAGTTACTCGTCGGTATGTACATGCTACCAACTAAAAAATAGTTAAGTAAACATAAAACTGAAGCCTTATTACTTTATTACAATGTTGTAAAACGGTTTTAAATTATAATCGATAATGAAATAAATGATAACATAGTCACAGTTGCTTACACAGATTCAAGAGTATATTTACTCCCTGAAAGATTGTCATCAATTAAAAGTGACAACGTATAAGAATAATTTAGGCAGTAGGCAAGATGGCATAAAGACCAACTGGCACCACCACCTGCGGCGCGTTAGTCAAACCGGTAGAGACCTACTTTTGCATTTACCTGACATGGATATTTCAATAGTAACGGATATTATGGACGAATGAAACCGAGAACCAGGTATTTCAATGTGTTTGTTAATAAATATTAGGAACAATGTGTAGGTATAAACAATCAATTAATTATCGTACATTTCAACCCAATATTATACAAAAGAAAATTTAACAATTTTGGAATATTGTTTTTCCATTGCTTTGTCAGAAATTCTTGGATTTTCAATCTTTTGTCATATCCATCCTAATTTAATAAGAATCAAGAATGTTGAGACAGCTATACTAAATTGCCCAAATTTTAATGAGTCTGTCTTAACTTATAAATTATCTATTTTATTAAATATTTATTTTTGTAAATTGCTTTTTACGAACATAAAACGTCAAACTAGCGAGGTCGGTGCTTCTCTACCTGACAACTGTGAGACAAAAAAACCGAAAAGAACTCAGAGGTCTCTGTATACATACATATCTAATTATATACATAAACTCACACCTTTTTGATATGAGGGCAGTAACTACAGAACGCCACCTGCTACGATTTCTACACACTACTTTTGCTGCAGGCTCTTTTATATGTAGTTACCAATATTATTAGCTTTCACTGCGTTAACAATAATGCCAGTCATTTCATGTCTAATAAATAAATTATTCAAGAACAATAAATCTTTGAATAATTTTGTTCTTTTTGTTTATTCTTAAGAGAATTAACAAAACACTAAAGTTTAAACAACCTGGTCCCTTGGGAATATTGAGACTTGAAAGACGTAGATCTATCATATTGACACTGAATCAACTTTGAGGTTAAAACGAAGATGAATGCTCGAACCGGCCTACCAAGTTTCACCTCTGTACTCAATTATAAATTCGTTTTTCATTAGAATGAAGAGATGGCTTAAAGACAACAGCCTGAGGCTTTGGAATTAATGAACGTGTTCCCAACAAAGAGATCAGGAGAAAATGTTCATTAGTTATTTCTCTCTTAGTAAAATACTTACTTAATCCCTTGGATGAGATCGCTTCACCCGTTCTTCAATTTGGTATTCAACATTTTATACGTATATCGTATCGTATTATTAATTGAGGGTTTTGTGGCTAATTTATAACAGCCGCACGGTACGATTGAAGGTTAAGCTACCCATGTCTTTATATATATTGTAGCGACATCTATCTCGCCACATACGAACTAATGACTGATATCCTACATCGCGCTATTAAAGTTATCCGCGCAATTCGAACTCACACAAGTTCCCGACAACAGCCGTCGGGCAGTAGTAGCCCACCAGACACAACACCCGTCTGGTCAGAGGATCCTCCCTTTTCTATTAGTGATGAGGACCTTTACAACCTGGTCCTCATACCTTTAAAATATGTAGGCAAGGGTATTCACTATATAGGGTGACTGGTAATTAGTGACCGATACTTAAACACGTGATTGTATACACTTTTTTTATACATAATAACTTATAACACAATAAAATAACAAAAATGCTGTTTGAATTTCCCGCGCGCGCGCCTGTGATCGATCACGGTAGGCACGAATCAGCACGATCTATCAGCTGACAGTCTGACCTCGGGAAGGGCAAAAACTACTAGTAGTAGCGTCACACGCCACCGCTACCGTTGTGCAGTACTGACGTAATTGACTTAATTGAAAGTTAATGAATATAAAAAAGAGTTTCTTTGGGAAAGTTATTCGTATCCAAGTTATTCCTGGCTCTCATTTTTTGATCTTTCAAAGTCGAATCTTGAATCAGATTCTTTAAAGTTCAGTCTAAGTAATGTTAGTAGGTAAGGTCAGATAGGTATTCACTCTATGTAAAGCAAGGGTATTCAGCTGAATCCGATTAGACTACAGACCGACCCCAACATAGTTAGGAAAAGGCTATAGAAAGGTATATCGTATCGTAAATTTAATGTTTGCACTCTGGGGTGACATCCGTAAAAGATTTATGCCTAAAGTCTAGAGCTTTTACACAAAAAAATGTTTTACTCAAAATGTTTCATTACTAATAAAATGGACTTGGCGTACAGCCTGTCTAACATTATGACATCAATTACATAAATACCTGCAGACGATTTATTTTTACACGCTCCATATTTTTCTGGTTTTAAAGGTTTTTTGTAGCTTGCTGGGTAAATCATAAATGTGATTCGTCAATATGATGAGAATAGAATAGAATACTCTAAGAGTATTCTATTTTCTATATAGTATATTAAGAGTACTTACTCTTTATTGTACACCATAAAAACTTACAAATTATAACAGAGACCAGAAAGAGATTTCTTATACCTTTATTATATGAGGTTACCTCTCTGCCGATTACTCTGAGAAAAAACACCAAAACTAACTCAGACGTCGCAAAATCCAATCTTTATCTTTGCAGATTGAACATATAGAGCAATCGGTTCCATTTAATTCGGTGCCTGCGTACTGTTGACAAGGCAAATGCGAAATATGGAAGGTCATGCAGTGTAGTTTTTGTACTAAACTGCATGACCTTCCATATTTCGCATTTATATGTATATTTCGCAAAAATAGCTCTTACATCTTCTAATATACAGGGTGTCTCATTCAAATCGGTCAGTATGGGAAAGGCGGTGGTCACTTCGAGCACCTATTAAAATAAATTGAAGTATGTGGAAACAATGCATTTTATTCTTTTTAGACATCATGTTTCATACAGACATTTACTGCTTAAGACCTACACAATCTATATCTAAATAGAAACAGTGTAGGTTTTTTTTTCAAAATAACCGGGTTCGATTCCCGAACGGAGTATAGATGTTTTTTAAAATGTATGAATGCAGTTTTTCTTGTTATTAAAATCGATGACATGGTTCCTCAGAACAGATCTTCCTATGTCTTATACACACATCAAAAGTGTCTAGGGATCAAGCATTTTTATGCGGATTTCTTGAGATTGAGATGTGGCTTTGTAATAAATTTATGATTTTATAAATTTATATGGATCCTTTTTGGTGCATTTCATAATTTGAATCAGGAACTGTGAATCAAATTCGAGTTAAAGATGAAAATCAGCTGTCAATATTTTCCCTATAAAAACATACAACGCATTGAAGACATTATTAGTGCTACTGTTTCCCTACTACTGATTAAAACCAACGTTATTATGGAGCGGCGACGTCATTTAAGCAGGGAAGAAATGCTCAGAGCCGTGGGAATGATAGAAGCTGGTTACCGGCAACGTACTGTGGCTTTAGCTCTGAATACAAGTCAGAGTGTTATCAGTCGACTTTGGACACGTTACCGAAGCACTGGTACCGTGGCTGAGCGCCATGGAGGACGGTATCGCTGCACCACACGGAGACAAGACCGATACATTCAAATCTTAACTCGAAGAGCTCCAACAATAACCGCCATGATGTTAGCCGTGAGGCTTCATCACTCTTCAGGGAACTTAATTAGCGACCAAACAGTCAGAAACCGCTTGCATGAAGTGAACCTTCATTCCCGAAGACCGCTACGGGTACCACCTATAGCAATGCACAATCGTAGGATTCGATATCAATGGGCTCTTGAACACAGAAATTGGGCAGAAGAACAATGGCGTTTCGTGTGCTTTTCTGATGAGTCTCGTTTTGGTATGAGACCGGATACAAGACGTATACGACACTGGAGAACCCCTGGACGCCAACAGCGAGCAAAATCCTGCCAGGAAGTCCATCCTTATAGTGGTGGAACCATCATGGTATGGGCGGGTATTTGGATCGGCGGAAGAACTGAGTTGATTTGGATCAGAGGCAACCTCAACGCTCAAATTTATGCTGAGACGATTGTATCAGACGTCATCGTTCCTCTACAAGTGCAAATCGGTCCCTTATTTCAGTAAATGCATGATAATACAGCCGACCAGTCATTGTGTGCAGTCAGTAAATATTTCAATTAACATTCGCCCAAAACCCACTAAAACAATGCTGATTATTGCTCAAATTATAACAAACACAAAGTTTACGCAATATGAGCGAACAATTACAAAGCGATAGTCTCGCCAACTGTTGTACGGTTTAATTTACGACAAGTATTTTAGCAAGGCGATATGACAAAGTTAGTTATTGAAATTGTCAGCAGGTATGAGGTCTCGCAGCAACTTCGCGTTGTTGCTTTGATGTTTAAGTTTCACAGTTAATACGAAACTTGGAACTGGGACCCGTATAACTTAGATCGCTACTATACGCACTCGCTTACATATTTACAAACTTTCCAACGTTCGAGATGTGTTTAAGTTTGTTCAGAGCAAATTTACTTCCGGTTAAATGTTAGTAGTCACTGTATTGCGATGTTAATCTTATGGGAATGTTGTCATTATGTGTCTTAGGGATTTTATTTACTTGGTATTTACCTAACTTTTGTCATGAAAACAATATTTACACTCAAACTTTTATCATTCACCAAGAGTTCAGAGGTTGTGCTACCCATATGAATAACTTTCAATATAGGAACAACTACAAAATCACGCAGAAGAGAATCAGCTGCTTCATACATTTTGGTTGGTACATATTGAACTTTTGGATGAAACTGCTGATTTCGTTTCGTGAGTTCCAATTCGATGTCAATACATTAACGAATTAAATCTTATCATCATTATTGAGTATAAAACATACTACCCCACAGTAGGGCTAAGAGAGCCTACCTTTTGACACAAAGGTACGAGCATTAATCGCCGCGCTTATACGGTATCAGTTTCAGTAATATCAAGGACTACAAATAATTATAAAATACAAAACTTACGTTGATTTAGCTGAGATCTGATCTTGAAATGACATGCACGGTACGGGAACCTTTACCACTGGGTCATATGAAAATCATATAAAAAATAAGCCAAGTAAGACGAGTTCTCAACAATATTATTCTTTAATACTTGGGGTGTGCCTACCTTTTATGCACGAGATTGTGTTTGAAATCCGGGCAGGTACCAATGTGACTTTTTCAATTCATATGTACTTTCTAAGTTTCTCTTAGACAACATTGACATCGGTGAAGGAAAACATCGTAAGGAAACCTGGACTTATAGTAAATATAAGTTTCAAATCGCCAATCCGCCTTGAGCAAGCGTGGGATCAATGCTCGAGTCTTCTCTGTATCAGAAGAGGTATTTGCCCTGCCGTGGGACAGTAACAGGCTGGTGTTATGTTACTTGGGGTGCCTAATGCAAAGCCAGTAAGCAGAGCACTATCATGAGTGTATCACGCTTCACTGTAACATATCCACTACTAAATGAACAAACTAGCTCGTACTATAAAAAAACACAAAATAAAATAGTCGTCATTATTTCGTTTCTGCCACTAACCACTGATGCAGCTCCACAGCCCGCGGCGAATGAAAATGTTTTTCGCGTTTTTAAACCGCAATGTAAGTATTCAACAGAATTCCTGCACAAACGGAAAGTTTGAACATCGTCCGGTTTCATAACACTTTGTGGGCTGCTGCGGGAGTGTGCTTAAAGCATTCCACCATCCGCAAAACTGTACGTGTAGCAGCATTTAATTTGGATGTTAAGCTGGGCTTAAATCGGGGCCGACGACGGGCGCCCAGTTTGTTTGACTAGTTACTTCACTGTCCAAGTTGTCTAAGACAAACACGAAACTGCTAAACTTGAAGTTCCCTCCGCAGGGTACCGGATTCCCCTTCACCAAAGACGTTATCTTAAGGCGAGGTTACCCCAATAAACGTCGTCAACAATAGCGTTTTACTCGTACATGGAACGGATTTAAATTTTGAAAAAAATGTATTACATAGTTGACTCTTTGATCATGATATGTCGGGCATGCGATACACGATTACTAACACTTCACTGCATCCAATTAAATCGCAAAGACATGTCCAAATGATGGCTAAATATTCGTTTTACTTGAGTTATATTAGGCTTTGAAAAATAAAACTTATATCATAATAAAGGTCGTAAAAAATGTGTATTATCTCGGGTCACATAATGTGCAATATGAAAATAAATGTATCACAAATTCCAAAGTTAAGTGTATTTCACTAGTTTGCGCTCGCTCCGAGTCCTTTAGTCCCGAGCGGAACGTGTTCGAGGTCGGACGTGCGCCAATTTTTTCCGTCATCCCCGTTATAAAATCGATTTCGATAAATAGTAATACATGTACATACTTTATCATCACTTTAATTTAGTTTTTTAAATAGTTGTAATATTTTTTGTTTTATTAGGTACATTATTAGGATAAATTCGTAGATAAGTAAAATAAATCAAAATGGTCAAGAATAAAAAAAATTCTTCTTTGGCTCTACGAAGACTGAATAGGTAAACAAAAAAGGTAGGAATACTTTGACGATATTTTTTATTTAGGTACCTACCTAAATTATATTTTACCATACAAATAATACCTTAGATGATAAATTGAATCACAAACTTAGGTAGGTACGGATAATACTTTTACAACAAGGACACGGTTGCACGGTTGGCGCAGTGGCTGAGCGATGTGCGCAGCGTGTCGCGGGTTCGATTCCCGCACGGAACAAATATTTGTATGACCTAAAAGTAGTTGTTCGCGGGTCTGGGTGTTTGTGTATGTGAGAATAAATGTTTGTAAACGCACCCACGACACAGGAGAAATTTCTAGAGTAGGGCAACGTTTACAAAAAAAAAATACTAATGCAAATTACAACGATGAGCGCGAAAGTCTTTCATGCTTTATTTTTACCGCGAAACGTATTTACCAACCATACCAAGTGTATCGAACAGTAGTATTTGAACCCTAAGGTGGAGCAAATAAAGTCGCCACGCGCGCAAATGCTATAGTGGTTTATTGTTGCGTGACGTCAAATAGGTAGTTCACCCGTTCAACCTGCTGGGATTTTGTATTTTTTAATAGATTTTGCCTACGAAATCGCCCGCCATTTTTTTTTCTAATTGTTTAGTGATAATAAAATATACGTAACCTAAGGCATAACGTAGCTTTCTAATAGGTAAAAGATTTTTCTCTCAGTATCGAATCAGTAACGCCATGAATTTGCGCATTGAAACAAAAAAAAATACTCGCATCAACATACTCTTGAGCAGTGGTGGCCCAGTGGTGTGTGACATCTATCAACCCGCAGTGGGCTAGCGTGGTGGATTATAGCCCACTCCCTCTCATAGAGAGGAGGGCTGTGTCTCGGCAGTGGGAACATTATAGACTGATGATGATGATGATGAACATTATTGTAGTAAATAGTGAATAAGATGGGATGGTGGTCACACCGTCTACTCATAGGAACTGTCTCCAGTATGAACATCAAACCACCAGCAGCACGTCACGTGAGTATTAGGTAAAACTACCCACAGCTACCACAACACAACAAATAATATTATTATATTTTGTGTCTATGTTTGTGAAGGTCACGTACCACAGCACACTCGTACCACAGTGTAGCAAAGTACAGTATTACATTGCTCATTTCCTACAAGTATGTTTTTATTTTTCGCTAATACAAAACTACGTTATGCCTGAGTTATATAATTTTAATGCCTGAGTTATACGTGTTTTTTTTATATCCCATAACTCTAGGGTATGATTGAGATCATACGATGACGGGCCTGTTGGTCTAGTGACGGGCCTGCTGGTCTAGTAGTTAGTGACCCTGACTGCTATGCCGGAAGTCGTGGGTTCGATTCCCGCCCAGGACAAATGTTAGTGTGATGAGCAAAATCATTTGTTCTGTGTCTGGGTGTTTGGGTGTGTTTGTATTTAGAAATATATAAGTATGTTTATCAGCTGTTTAGTACCCATAACACATAAAGATGGCGACGAAGAAAATTTTTGGTTTTTCCGTCATGGGTGTCGTTTTTGTGGTTTTCGGGGTCGCTGATTACGAAAATTAGGTAAAAATAAAAATCCAAGATGGCGACGAAGAAAATTTTTGGTTTTTCCGTCATGGGTGTCGTTTTCGTGGTTTTCGGGGTAGCTGATTATGAAAATTATGTCAAAATGAAAATCCAAGATGGCGCCTAGGAAAATTTTTAATTTTTCCGTCATGGGTATCGTTTTCATGGTTTTTGGGGTCGCTGACTACGAAAATTAGGTCAAAATAAAAATCCAAGATGGCGACGAAGACAATTTTTGGTTTTTCCGTCATGGGTGTCGTTTTTATGGTTTTCGGGGTCGCTGATTATGAAAATAACGTCAAAATGAAAATCCAAGATGGCGCCGAGGAAAATTTTTGGTTTTTCCGTAATGGGTGTCGTTTTCATGGTTTACGGGGTCGCTGATTACGAAAATTAGGTCAAAATAGAAATCCAAGATGGCGACGAAGAAAATTTTTGGTTTTTCTAACATGGGTGTCATTTTCGTGGTTTCCGGGGTCGCTGATTACGAAAATAAGGTCAAAATGAACATCCAAGATAGCGCCGAGAAAAATTTATGGTTTATCCGTCATGGGTGTCGTTTTCATAGCTTTTGGGGTCGCTGATTACGAAAATTAGGTCAAAATAAAAATCCAAGATGGCGACGAAGAAAATTTTTCAAAAATCAATGAACTCAAAAACCATGACAACGACACGACACCCATGACGGAAAAACCCAAAAGTTTTCCACGGTGCCATTTGGATTTTCATTTTGGGCTCATTTTCATAATTAGCGATACCAAAAACCACGAAAACGACACCCATGACGGAAAAACCAAAAAGTTTCTTTGTCGCCATCTTAGATTTTCATTGACCTCATTTTCCTAATAAGCTACCCCGAAAATTACGAAACCGACACCCATGTTGGAAAAACCAAAAATTTTCCTCGGCGCAATTTTGATTTTAATTTTGACCTTATTTTCATAATCAGCTACCCCGAAAACCATAAAAACGACACCCATGACGGAAAAATCAAAAACTTTCCACGGCGCCATCTTGGATTTTCATTTTGACCTAATTTTCGTAATCAGCGACCCCGAAAACCACGAAAATGACACCCATGTTAGAAAAACCAAAAATTTTCCTCGGCGCCATCTTGGATTTTCATTTGGACCTTATTTTCATAATCAGCGACCCCGAAAACCATGAAAACGACACCGATGACGAAAAACCCAAAAAAATCCACCTTCAAGTAATAGCAAGCGTGATGTTATGTTTACTCCATTGAGTAAACTTCAGTGGCCATTCAGTCGCGCTAAAGTCCAGTCGCGCAAGTGTCCATTCGCGCATCTGTCCTTTCGCGTAAAAGTCCATTCGCGCAAGTTTCTTGGCGCGCAAGTGTCTATTCGCGCAACTGTCCAATCGCGCAAAAGTCCATGCGCGCATCTGTCTTTTCGCGCAAGTGGATTCGCGCAAGTGTCTTTCGCGCAAATGTCTTTCGCGCAAAAGTCCCAGATCCGTACTAAACAACTGATAATTTAATTATGATTGATGATATAATCTCCGAAACTATGCATTTTTGGACCATCTATTCTAGGAGTTTTAGTATTATTTTTACCCACAGAATATAACCCTAGAGTTATGGGATATCAAAAGAAACATCTTGTATATAAACTACGTTATGCCTGCAATTATAATACTTCATTAAAAAAAAATAGTTTCTGTTAATTTCGTTTTTTTTTTGTTGTAAAAACGTATAGCGGTTTCCAAACCACCTCCACCTACCAATTTCCAACTGTGTAGTCCTAACAGTTTCTTAATAAAATGGTTGTGACATACGGACAGACAGACAGACAGATAATTATAAAGAATCTATTAGGTTTTAGTTTTTTGCCATTCAAACCACGTCAACTACGTTTCGACGAATTGTAGCCAAATGTGCATAGTTTAATTTACATATTTTTATTACTTTTATTTCTATACTTTTAATTGATTTTTCCTCCATTTTTACTTTTATCTGGCAATATTTTAGCTAATCTTAATTAAACTGTGATTAACAAATCAATTATTTATTTATTTAACCCATTTTCCCTAAACCCATATTTTCCACGCATACTTATATTCATATTAGGTGGGATACTAAAATTAAATAACCATTCAATGCATCTAAGTATTTTTGAATTACAATATTGATATCGTAGTTCAAGAATTCTATCATATCTAAATTAATAAATTGAAGTTGCTCTACGGCATTACTCTATTCTGTGACGCAACTGTGTACCTACTCGAGTTCGTGAAGTCATGAATGAGCGGTACGACGACAGCGCGCGGCGTTTCTCCGATGCATCGTAGTTTATTACGTAGCGCTATTGGTTGCGGGGCCTGAGGTAAGCGTTAAATGCCTACACGGCTGGGGACACCTCGCCTTAATTAGGTAAGGCTTTCGGCTCGAAAGTTTGGTGACGAATTTATTAAAACTTGTAGTTGTCTGCGACATTTTATTTACGGCCGAGCACTGACAAAGATGACGCTTGTGGCTTCCTGAACATTTTCAATGGACAGAAGTTTGTGAATTGTTATTCATATTGTTCTCAAGTTTTAAGTGCCGCGTAGCACGATAACGACTTGCAGCAAAATCCTGATCTAGGACACCTGCAGTGCAAATACAAACTTGTGTACGTTATGCCCTCAAAAGTATTCGCGAAAGTCAGCATTTGCTATGAAAGAACCGAGCCACTCTGGTTCTTATGAGTTTATTACTTATTTAATTTAAGTTTCAACTTTACTACGTTACAAAGTAACACTGGATTAAGAGGAAATGTAGATTTAAGGTTTCTGTAAAGACGAAGTTTCAGTTTTGGAAAACTGTGAATTTCTGAATAGTTAAATTATTTAATCAAAGTTTGTAAGTAGTAATTCAAGCTGAGTTAAACAAATTATATTAACTACTGCTGCCTGGTTTAATATTGTCTCTTTTTTTATCTGAAGATCAGGTTAAAGAAAGATATTTTCAAAACTGGAAATCGATTATAAAAAAATGTTTGTTTGAAATACTCGACGTCATGTAATTGAATATTTTCGTTAAAAACGTACTTCAAAATGGGAAAATTGGAATGGGAATTATTGTAATATTTTATTGATGTATTAAAAACTACTTACAGTATTTTGTAAGCAGTCATTGTTTCTAAAAGTAAAAAACAAATTTATACTCCTAACGTACCGTTAAGTAAAATTAATAAATCCACTTAACTACCTGCCTACCACAAAAACACTTAATTACTCAATATTTTTTAATTTTTATGGTTGGCCTAGAAATCAGCCACGGGAACTACGCTGACGCAGCGATTGATCCTCACGTGAGCAGAAGGCAGTGCACACAGTGCAAGATAAAAGGTGGGCTATGGTCTGTGGAGAGGTACCACATACGCTCTGAAGGTGGTGCCATCCGCAAAACCTTTCGAGAATTTCTTCGCTGCAGCCAACTTGTGTGCGAAGTCTGTATTTAAAGTTTCCCAAGTCGGCCATGGCAATTAACGATGTCAATAGCATATGTAATAAATTTTCTTAAAAATTGAACTGTATGCAAAAATATATTTTCAAATCTGTCTGGTGGTAGTCAAAACAAGTCTTTAGTTTTTTTTTATATTACCATTTAAAGATATGTTTCTTTAAATGTATCTTAGACTATTTTCCTTCAAATTCTTACAGAACACATGATTAACCTACGTGACGTTTGCGTTAAAACCGCCATAAATGTTGACTACGTCTTATGTAAATGTAGTTAGCACGGTCATGCATACATACGTTTTGTATAAGATTAAGTACCGTATGTAATTTAGATTAGGTTATTGGTGGAATAGTGTTTGCGCTACTGTTTTTAGAGGCAAAGAATGCCTAAAGTGCCCTTTTATTCGTTACCAGCAATAGAAATCATACAAAGAACAAATGAATATGTAATATGTTGAACAAAGCAGCACGTCTGTATGCCGTGAAGGGTTGGGCAGTGTATCCATATACACCCAAATTTTGCCAATTAATTATGTTTAAGTCACAAATGTAATAGGCGGCAAGCCTATTACTACTACCCGGGCGCAAATCCAGACCTGACTCACTCAGTTCTTAACTTTTTAACCAGATTGTTTATAGGCGTCAATTTTCTGTTAATTTCTGTAACCTATAACGTTTTAAAACCACATATATTTTAAACATAATCGACCAAAACTTGCTTAACACTTAGTTCCAGTTAATTTATGATTAAACAATTTAGACACACACATACACATACACATAACGTCACGCCTGTAATCCCCGAAGGGCTAGGCAGAGGTGTACTTAGTAGTACACCAACATTTCGCCAGTTATGTTTAAGTCCCATGTAATAGGGGGCGAGCCTATTGCCATCAATCGGGCACAAATCCAGACTCCGGGCTGCTACTGAGAAATCCCAGATGGAAACTCAATAACACTTTGCCCGACCCGGGGATCGAACCCGAGACCTTGTGCTCAGCAGTAGCGCTTGCGACCACTAGACCAACGAGGCAGTCAAAACAATTTAGACAGTTGATATAAAACTGTCTATCGATATCTTTAACGAATCAATTGTACCTCTCTCTAATTTTATCATGGCTGCGCTTTGAGGATTAGAAGTATATTATTTTGATTTCAATTGGTGAGCACAATGTCAACTAATGGTTGCGCTATGAGGAATAATTCTGTGGCCCTAGTGAAAAGGGGTATAAGTCCAATTTTGTCGAAAATGAGTTAAGTGTACCAAAGTGATCAGAAAAAAATGCTCTATCGTTTGGTGAAGACAGATCTAAGCTATCTCTAAAAATAAGAAAGTTACTTTGTGTAAAAGGGTTCAACTGACACCAAAAAAAAACTGTAAAAGTCGGTTTTCTGATCACTTTGGTACACTTAACTCATTTTCGACAAAATTGTACTTATACCCCTTTTCACTAGGGCCGAAGAATTTAGTTGCGCTCAGATGGTTCCGCTTAGAAATGGATGCGCTTTACTCTATTATCGTTTAGCAAAAACCTACGTATATGATATTCTGTTTACAACCATGAAATTGATAATTAGCACTAGAGTTTTGATAAATGGAAACTTGTTGGGTCATCATAATTCTGTTAAAAGATTCTCACACATCGTTACATCTGCATATTTAGTTCAACACGTCCATATTTTTATAAATCTATCGAAATTATTTAAAAAGGTAAAGTTTGTAAGTTAAGATGTGGAGGCGATCATCTTCAAAACTACTAATAAAATGTCAAAAATAGTTTCGCCACTAGAAAGTACACTGTTACCGAAAGCCATGTTTTATGGCATAGCCGGTTTCCTCACGATGTTTTCCTTCACTGTTTTTGAAGAAAGTGATAATTCTAAATAAAGTACTGCGTCCTGCGTGCCTAAGTCCTTGTTTTATTGTAGATGGCAAGATAGGCATTACCTAAAATAAAGCTTAAATTAGCCGTCGTGGTGAAAGGATTAGCCAATCGATAGAAGTTGATTGCTCAGAGTGTGCTGCATTATCAGAGGTCTGAAAGTACGTCGCTCGAGGAGGCTTCTTTCATGCACTTGCTTACTAATATTAACTCACAAGAAAGTGAAACTACCAACTTATGAACCAGTAACTACCTACCTATACCTAGTGTATTAGTAATTACATTAGAGTAGTACCTATCCAAAATCTTCTACACAAAATTTTCACACATTCAAACACTCACCAAATCCTAACCAACCACCTCGATGTTGAATAATTATTTTACAGGAAACACCTAAATATACTGCGATCTGTTTGGAATCCGCTTAGGCTCTGTTTCCATTGTGCGACGGTACGGCAAGGGATTTTTCGCAATCAAAATGTAAGTGCAAACTAACGTGAATATTCCCAGCTGCCGAGCATGCTGTTTAAATAAAACGTAAATGGAGGGTGATTTTTGTAGTTTTAACCGACTTCGCAAAAAAGAAGGAAATTCTCAAATCATTGTTTTTGGCATTTTAAATAAATATTCCACAACTTTCACACAACGCCGTCTACTCCCAAACTAAGCAGAGCTTCTCCTGCTCCTTGTCTCTGGCTTGCCTTTAATGGCTGGCCAGCGTGAATTCTGGCAAAAAACGGGGATAAGCGGCCAACTAAGGCAAAAAAAAAGGTAGGCTTCACTTTATTAAAAGCGAAAAGGGGCCTCTGCAACTTGGCTTCGGCCCCTCGGCAGCCTTCCTAAGGTCTGGGGGTCCCCATGGTTGATACACAAGAGCAGATGTACCAATAAAAACCATGGAACATCTACATAAATATACTTAGATCATGTGACCCTGTCTCCTTAACTAGATATACGAGTACCTGTATCTTAGGAAGGATCTTATCTAATATTTTAAGTATTTGTACCTACTAATTAAAAATAAGTGGTGTATTTTTTAATTATTATTGTATTATATTTGTAAAGTATCAGTTAATAATATTCATAATCAGCAAAGTTATTAGCGTTTGTTTATATCCCAAAACGTCACCCAATTTATGGAAATATTGTACAGGATATTCATGACATAGTAGTATTCATTAATCGTCATCTCTCGCTCACGTTCGCGTGATCTCGCTCAAGCATGCCCCGCCTCCAACAGCTGTTTTCGTTATTTAAGTTTAACTAAATAGTGCAATATTTAAAAATTGAACTTCTTTTTTTTACTTTTGATTACGCGAATATGATCAGTAACAGGTAAGGATACAGCCCAATTTTTTTTTGTACTATTTAAAAAATATTTCAAATATAGCACCTAATGTCATAAACAAAGACAGGGGGGTAAAATTTCCATCCGATACTTGTATCCATTTAGTACGCTCCGCTGCCACTCCAATATTGCTATATTATTCTAGATGGCTTAACTGAAACATGGGATTAAAGTTATATAGTATTTTAAATCTCTTTGGTCATAAATAATACGTAACCTAAAAATGCCGTGTCTTGCCGTCCGGTCAGTGGACGCCAAGCCTTATTACACCCCCCACCAACCCGCGTCCGGCTTCCGGAGGAAACGGTCCT
The DNA here is from genome assembly GCA_921972225.1 of Euplexia lucipara. Taxonomy (NCBI): domain Eukaryota; kingdom Metazoa; phylum Arthropoda; class Insecta; order Lepidoptera; family Noctuidae; genus Euplexia; species Euplexia lucipara. The sequence goes on along the minus strand of OV179152.1, from coordinate 13,622,005 downwards.
TCGGCGGCAAGGACGGAAGCTTCTGTTTAAGCTGGATCTGATATCTACTGCGCGTTAGTAAACTGCTCGCAATTATCGCTCCGAAGCATTCCTTCCTCTTCTTGAGATAACACGGTTTAGCAGTGTTGTATTTATTTAGTCTGCTTGCAGGTACATAATGTACAGTCGAATTGTTTATACCTTTAGCTGTCCTTAAGTTCTTTCCTTTATCAAATCGGGACACTATAATGTCTTTTGAAAGTACGGCACTGTCAAAATAGCATTCTCAAAAAGAACCTAAAAAAAAACATGTGTTTGATAGACATGATGAGTTTTTCATGTTCTTTTCCAGTTTAACACAAAACTAACATCAGAAAATACGGTCAGAGTCATGTAAAGAACTCATGGTGTCCGGGTGTGCACAAATAAATTTTCCTTAAAAAAGGCACCTCGTTGAAATTCTCATTAAGCTAAATAGTTACCATGGTTGTATACTATAGTAAGTAAAAAAAACCTTAGAAAAAGTCTTATTTGAAAATTAGGACAAGCTGACGAAAATGTTCAACGCTAGGTCCAAGATCATGGTCTGGCCTTATCGTGTTCGAATGTGCAACGACGTCTATTCCACTCTGTATATTTGGACATTATATTGTTTTGAATTAAGGCGAATGCTCCTGGGTAACCCGCGTAATTCAAAAATATCTTGTTTTTTCTGTAATTTGCCATTCAGTTTCAGGTTATAATAATATGTTGATTAATACATTTTCACGTACAGACGCCAGCACGTCAAGTTACCCCAATGCGTCAAATTTTTCCAATTGAATATGAACCTTAACATAAAGTTGAAAAACGATCAAAGAAATTTGACACATTGGGGTAACTTGACTTGCTGGCGTCTGTACATAAAATCTTTAACAACCCTGTGAGTTCATAAAATCCCTTTAAATGCTTATTTTATGAACAAGTAATTTAATGGGATTAAATTAACATAGAGGGTTTTAATTATTATAACTCAAATATCATCACCCACTCACTCATATATAATATATTATGATTCATCGTCAGTCAGGATCTCAGCATCTGTCTTGCATTACCGCTGAAATGAACCTTTTGGCGCAGCCGTGAGACATGCCATTTTTGTCTCTTTTTTTGATGTTATTGTGTTTTTGCTGTGCGTGTATCCAGCTGTTGCCAATAAATGTATTTTCTTTCTTTCTTTCTTAGATAAACCATATTTTTTATGGTAGCGAATCATATTTAAATCAACATACAACCTGACATTGGCAAATTGCAAAAAAGACAAAAATAAATTCCCCGGCACAACGCCCTTAAGTAAAATCTTTTGAAATAAGTGTCCATACAGTTGTCAAACGCCGCGAATTTCTATCTATAAATAACCTTTTCTCCTGTTTTATCAAGTCCATCCAAAGGTCGTCTGTAAGAGATCGCTTTTAACCAATGATATTATAAGTAAAAAGGTGTAGATAGGTTACCTAAACAACATTCGATCTTCAAAAACGGTGCGACTCGACACTGAAGTCAAGTGTGGTTAATTAGCCACTTTTTAACGTGTCGCTTGCTGAGCGCTTATAACCTATCTACACCTTTTACTAATAATATCATTGCTTTTAGCGCTAAGGCCGCCCATAAATTGTAGCAATATAAGTAACTCTAATAAAATTTACGTTTTTATGGTGTACATTAGGAGTATTCTTTTCTATTCTTGTTCACAAAACGTTTATTTTGAAATCGAAAGTTGTTTTTATTTTGCAAATTATGTAGTAAGTAGGTAGGTATATAAAAAGTTAAAGAAATAATTTGAGTGGTTTCCCATTAGAATAAAAACCACTCTGTGGTCCCCGGAACAAGGTATACACGTTTTTACGAAATTAATTTAATCACTTAGCTATAGAAGAACCATTAATTTTTTGTCGGTTCTTTCTAAGTGTTTCCTTTACTTGCTTTGATAAAAGATCAAGCCCTCTCATTTTGACAAAAGGTCATACTAAATTGGATGTATCTACATAATTATATTGTTCAGTCGCCAGCACATCAAGTTACCCCAATATGTCAAATTTTCCCAATTGAATATGAACCATATTCTGTTTGACATAAAGTTGAAAAACGATCAAAGAAATTTGACACATTGGGGTAACTTGACGTGCTGGCGTCCGTACATACATAAATATGAACGCAAAGATTACTAGGTACTTATCTGTTTACATTTTGAAAGACTAGAGATGAATGAGTCGTCTCGCTATGATTTTATCAATATCTTGACTTCAAAAAAATACGTACGTACTACTGTTCAAGATAAGATAAAACAATCCGTAAAAGGTACCTAGATTAATCAAAACCATTTTTTTGTATCGTGGGTTGACAAAGTTTATGTAAAGCGCTCTACACACCAAAGCCGGCGGCATATGATGGCAACATTTTGCCGGCGGGCTAGGTTGGCGGCTTCAATCATTGCAAGTCGTAGAACTTTGCCAGCGGTATGTCGGCGACCATGTCGCAAAAACAAAAATACTAGCACGTTTCTACAGCTCAAATGTCGCCGGGCAACCGAGCGCTTGCGTACGCTAGCCGCCGGCAAGCCGCTGACAGGTCGGCGGGCAACACGCGCTCGCGAAGGTTGCCGACATGCTTCTTTCAACTTAAGCCGGGTTGTGTCGGCGGGCTATGTCGGCAGGTCGGCGGCTTTGGTAAGTAGAGCGCTTTACATAAAATTTGTCAACCCACGATACAAAAAAAAAATGGTTTGAGTAATCTAGGTACCTTTTACGGATTTTTTTACGCTCAACGACCTAAATAAGCTTAATGAAACGTTTAGTCGACAATTAAATATAAAGAACCGAGAGATAGATATAGTTAAAAATCGAGACCTAACAGTCCGGAGTCGGAGCGTGCCCAGTTTACGGCAGCAAGCTCATACATCGTACTTATACAAAATCGATAAAATATAAGTGTACTGTCTACACCTTTGCCTAACCCTTCATGGAATTAGGATATTGCCTAAAATAACACAACGAAAAATACTAAGTACCGACAAAGTAAAAAGAATATAGTGACCACAGCAACAGCAGTATCTAGCAGTCATAAACTCCGATCATAATACCTCAGTACTTAGTCACGATGTCATCGGCTGTAATTTTCATAAAGCGTGGAAGGCAAGACAAACGACGAACATCCTTAATAATAATAATAATAATAATAATAATCTTTAATTCAGGTTATAAAAACCCATATCAAGCAACACAGTAATAATAAATAAAAATAATATTTAAACCACACTAGGTTTAGGTCGTGCTTCATTAAAGCGTCTGAAAACTATTCCAGCCGGCCAAAAGTCAGTACTGAGGAAGACTGCTTTATGCGTCGCAGGAATTTGGAGGATGTAAGACTTGAAGTTTGTAGTCCTACTCGACTTCATCCGCGACAGCTTCAATAATGTTCGTTCCTCGGCACTGACTTGACTTTGGCTTCTCCTGGTGATGTACTGGAGGAGCTTCTCATCCGATGTGTCTTGGTTCAACCGAGAAACATACAGGAGCATAGTGGGCACGGCAGCGCGAATTTAACGCTCAAACCGCCATCATATGCGGCCAGCATCACTGATGCAAAGAAGAATTTATGTGCTCCATCCATATTGCCCTCTGAGGCACCCTGAGTCGCCGCATTTAACATCATATGCCAGATTTATTGTGAAATACAGTTCCCTCGACCCCCCGCCATTTTTCTAGTGAAAATTGACGAGCGTTTTCTTTGACGCCTTCGGTTTTAAACGTGATTGTTGTTCTTACAACAGTTTGCTCCTTCTATTGTTTTAGGCGCCGCATTATATGGGAGTATTGTCTCAAATTGCACAAATACGTTATACAAATTCGCGTAAAAGATAGTAGGCAGAAACTACAGAGCGCCATCTGCTACGATTATTATATACTTATTTTGCTTCATTTACATTCATACATGTTGTCATGCTGCCGTACCTACTTAGCACTTGACAAGCAAGCAAGTTTTAGCTTGGGCTAAAAGCTGGGCAGGGTCGAATTTCGACCGGAGAATTCTAGACTACCGACTGTACTTAATTCTTTTTGCTTTAAAGTTTTATATAGAGAAGGAGTCTCTATAAAATTAGACTATGAAAGATCTCGGACTCACACATGATCAAAATCAAATTACATAGATACTTTTAGCACAAAATATAAATGTATATAGGTACTAATTTTTTCTTTCTAAGTAAGTATACTAAGAAAAAGATAATAATATATATTTCGGTTGAACATTGAAATCTAGTTAATCCAGTCACTAGAATAATATTGGCTAACCTTTAACAGATGTGTATACGCCTGGATGCCCATCACACTAATTACGCGTTAAACACATAGATAATTAGTTATATGTATGCATATTAGGATTCTATTTGCTAGGTGGCAACACGCCATTATTGATGCTTCGACCTTAATTAAGTATTTGTACTAACTAACCTACTGGGTTTGAGTAAATACTTATGAAGTAAGTAGTTCTGTCTTCTATGCGAGTGCAATGAAAATGTTGAAAGATTCGTCATTCGTGATTCGTCATAACGAACGACGAATGACTTATCGTGACTAATCTGTCTAATGAGTGAGACATTCGTCACGATATTAGTTTCTTAACATTTCCACTTAAGTAATCGACCAATTCAAGAACATCAGCAGTACTTTGAAAAGTAGGCTTTTGTACGTTTAGTATATTATCATAATTATCTATTTGTAGATTGTGTAAAAGGCACGTTTGGTGGATCACATTTTGCTTGCAGCATCAGAAATGAAATATTCAAGTTCTTTTTACTATATATACATATGTACTAGGTCATAGATGCTCGGTTATGTTTTATTTTTTGTTTTGTTTTTCAAACTCAAACTCAAACTCAAACTCAAAATGTTTATTGCATTCATGTGTAGTTACATTTGTTGTTACATTTAATTAATCATCATTTGTTGTTATTTTGTTTTATTTTTTGTATTTTTTTGTTTTTATTTTTTTTTTTTTTTATTTTTTTTTTTTAATCTGTCACTTGACGTGCCTAAGTCACTAACACACTTAAATGAATCACCACTTTCATTAATAACTAAATACGATGAGCATGATTCATCCACTGCTATCTATCATTATGCACGTACCTATACTAAATAGTGAAATCATATTATGTTATTTTTTTTACTAATAAAACTATGTAACATAAAAACGGTTGAAGAAAGTACACGTAGGATGTCCTATGTTTAAACTAACTTTTTAAAAAATGGAATCCTGATCATGTGTGCATGTGTAATTATGTTCGTCACCAGTATTTTCAAGCCTCCTATTCAACTGTACGTTTCAAGCATTCGTGGTGGTGGTGGTGGTGGTGGTGTTCATTCACCTTCATTTTCATCGGGATATATCTACAGAACAGCATTGTGGGATAAGATGGAAAATAAATAAATATTCCACAACTTTCACACAAAACCATGTAGTCCCAAACTAAGCAAAGCTTGTGCTATAAATACTAGACACCTGATTATCACACTTACATATTTACTAAATACATACATATTATAGATATAAATTTCACCCTTAAACAGAACAAATGATTGTGCTCATCATACAAACATTTGTTTTGGGTGAGAATTTAACCCACGCAGAATTTAGGGTTAAAAATCTTAATGATCACTCTCTTTGTTGTTTATGACTTAAATAACTTTGGTCTAAATGAAATAGTTTAATTAAAGTTATAAACACAAGGCGTACCTAAAGTTATTTAGTTAACACGTGGCATTTAAGGATTCTAAGAGAAGCGACGCGTCGACGATCGGCTTAACTACTTAGTTCTGCCATGCTTCCACCCGCGTTGACATTCAAGTCACTTAATTATTTAAATTAGATTAAGAGTGCAGTCAAGTTGTTGGTCTAGTGGTTACAAGCGTTTCTTATAAGCATGCAGTTTTGGGCTAAATTGTTATTGGGTTTTTCCACCGGGGATTTCTCAGTAGTGGGAGTCACTTTTAGCTTATTTAATATAATTGCGTATGGCACTCGTGGGTTGCAGCTGAACATCAGCGTCAGATAGATCTTGTTCTCATCTGACATTATGCTGAGCTGAGGCCCTTTTGGCATTATTATCTCTGTATTTTATAGTTTTAAGGTGTATCTTTGTTGTAATGCCAATAAACGCATTTTTCTTTCTTTTCTTTCTTTGCCCGTTGAAATTAGACTCCCCACCTATTACATGGGACCTTAACATACCTAGCTATCACTTATAAGAATGTGGGTGTACTATCAACTTTGCCTAATCCTTCATGGTCTTCACGAATAAAATCTGTAGTATTTTGAGTTAACGTTATGGCTGTTATAAACTGTAGATTACCTCAAATATCAGTTGATATTTATCCCTCACCCCCACACCAACTCTCACGCAGTACTCACATACACACTCATCCACACACATAACACTCATCCCAGCGCGTATTTTGCTTTTATTTTGCTTTTAAAAACTGTAAATCCATCCATCCATCCTTTATTATTATTTATTTTTTTATTTATATAAGTTCTAACCTAATGATAATGTAATAACCTGGGGAAGGGCGGAGCGTCCTAATACAAGCATACTATTTGCTTAAAAGGATTCTCCCAATTGTAACTAGAATGACTAATTTAAGATTAAGCAATAAACATTTTTATTTTTTTATTATTTTGTTATTATTATAAGTATCAGCTCACGGGTCGATCGAAGGTAAAACTACGCTTGACGAGGTTGGTCCGTAGATGGATGAGCATTCATTACAATACAAGACTCTTCTGTACCCCGGAAAGCACGTTAAGTCGATAAAATGGTCAATAGTCCCGGCTTTGCACGTCGTTACTGATAGCCGCCAGAAGCCCGAATTCTGACAACCAGTTTTACCAAAGGGTATCGAAAAAACTGCTCTATGGAAAACATTGGTATTTAACTGCTCCCGTTTAAACTGTAAGCCGACCCCAATATAGTAGGGAAAAAGCTAGACATATGATGTTAACAATGGGTTATTCATAACATCATAGGTAAACAAAAATTCATGGTGATAAGGGTCATTAAAATACGCATGATTACCTTATCTAAATCTGAAGATAAACCTATAGATTGTACAAGTATTTTTCTTACCTTTCTGAATGGAATAGTAGGTACTGTTATCGAGGTACCGATTTATCATTAGAAGGTGTGTAGACATTATTTGCAGAATTTATTCCTTGATGTAACTTTTTTTTGTTTTAATTCGTAGGTAATAAGGTCAGCGTGTCTTCCACATAGATTTTTCTTTTTAACCGACTTCAAAAAAGGAGGAGGTTCTCAATTCGCTTGTTTTTTTCTTTTTTTTTTTCTTTAGGGTTTGTTACCTCAGTACTCCGTCATTTATGGACCGATTTTCAAAATTCTTTTTTTGTTTGATAGGGTATAGTAACAGATTGGTCCCATTTGTATCAAAACTCATACCTGATGAGGGATCTTCGAGGAATTGAGGGAACTCCTCAAAAAATATAGGCACACATGCACCGATTTCAACATTTTTAGTAACAAATCAAGCATTTTCATTTAGAAAGTATCATTTGGTGAAGAAAAACTGATGAAGAAGACAGGCAACGGAACTCTTCAACGCATAACAGCCAATTATTCGCGATTGCTATAGTCAGATGTCTATGCTGTGCTTTTGTATTTCCACAACATAACATTACGCCATTCTATTTTAAAAGGGGCCGGCAGAAATGTACAGATTAATGTTTAGAGATAGAACTTTTTTAGCAATTGTTATCAATTTCAATGATTCTTTCAAGTTTTAAAAGACTTTCTTTACATACAAAGAAACTAAAAATTACAAAACAAAAACTTTTTTACAAAAAAAACAACCGACTTCTTAAAAAAAAACTAACAGGTGAAGAATAACTCCAGTTTCGGAAGTCGGTGGCCAATAATGAACAAAACAAAACCACCAAAGCCACAGATTTCCGAAACTGGAGTTATTCTTCACCTGTTAGTTTTTTTTTAAGAAGTCGGTTGTTTTTTTTTTGTTAAACCATGTGACCAAACTATTTAATCAGGTGTGGCAATTCTCGTATGTTTTAAGCATTTTAAATGACAACTTTCTACGCAATATGGTGACGTTCAAAGTCATTGTAATGAAATTGGTTCTACCATTAATCTTTCGATCAGTAATGTGATCGAAGCATTAAACCATCATAATTATTAGTATGTAAGTAGGTGTTTGTTAGTATTGTGTAAAACTAAAGTAATTGTTATTTCTTGTACGGTACTCCTTTTATATTATTTGAATAAAATTAATTTCCGTCGACGAGTTTCGAGTCATTCATATTGAACCATACGCGTCCCAATAATTATATTATAATTGGACAAAAGGTGTTGTGATATTAATTAGAGTTTATTATTTAATCATTATTCATGACAAACCTGTATTCTGAGAAATATACTTACCTTACCGAAATAATCACTACTGATATAGAAGGAATTACATTTTGTTTTCGAATCTTAAATTTTATCAACATTCTGACAGTATTATTATAAATAACAAAAGATTTCCTTAATTCTTGTCTCGTAGTTTTCTTATAGTTACCATGTATTTATGTGTAGTTGTAAGTCCAACGAGGCTTTGTAATAAAAAGTTTTGTATATTTTTTTTTAACTTTTTCTATTAGAGCGGATTCCCCGGAGTGAGGCGGCGGCCGTTCGCGTGAGAATGAGCAATTTCCTCCCGACCGCCACGATTTCGATCTGACTTCCTGTCTGGGCAGCGATTTTAAAATTTATAGAATCGCTTTACATGAAATTGAAAATAAGAACAAAGGTGGTTCGTGTGTGGAAGACGCGGTGTTTTTAAAGGACGATTCTCGCGATCTGAAATATAAAATCAGTCATTTCATATTTCACAATTTGAAAATATCTACAGTATTACTCATTCGTGAGACTGTTTTTCAGCGTTTTAAGCAACTAGTAGGTGTAGAGTTTTTTGCTCTTTAGTTGTCTTATGTTGTTGTGTTGTCATATTTTTTTTCTGTAAATGATTTGTATGTCAATTGGCAAAACATAGCGCACTACCTAATTTTTAAGATCTTGTCTGTAATTTATCACCTATGTTTACGAATAAATGATTCTGATTCTGATTCTGATGAGATTTCCGTTTTGAAATGGCAACTGGAATATCTCGTCTTTTTATTAGTTGTTCCAAAATGATAACGTCAAAAATGTTCTAACTCAAATAAATTATTTGACTTTGACTTAGCTGACTGTTAAAGATTTAGAACGAAAGAATTGAATTCCAGAACGAACACCGCAGTCGACATTTTTTAAAATTGGAACCCATTCTTCAACATTAAGAAATAGAAGCAATTTTTACAGCAACAGTGGCCTGAGTTGGTGCTTTCTAAAGTCTATAAATCAGGGCGATTGCAGATCGGGGCCGTAAGTCTCTATTGGCTGAACAGTGCGTCACTGGAATAACGAACTCAATTGTGTTAAGTCAGTTGCACCTGAGCGAACCGAGCTTTTTCGTAACGATGCTCTCTTTAGTTTTATTGAATGACGGCTACCGGAGACTGGAGGTAGGTACTATTGTTGGATGAACGTCGACGTTGTATCGATTGTAGAAAATGTCTTGCTTGAATAGAGTAATATGAAATAAAATTTACAAATTTTGCTTGGTTAGTGAGCTCTAAGATAAGATTAAGTTTAATATCAAAACGACTAAGAAGGCTGAAACAAAGTTGTATTTAAAGGTTTTTAAAAAAATCAGAAAATCTCCAAGGACATGGTTAAAATTTCAGCCGTGATCAGAACAGTTTAAAATTAAAAAAAATAATGATGACCTTAGATAGGTAGATCATAATCATGTGCGAAAAACACGTTAGCTCAACTAAGCAACATACTTATTTATACATATATATGTCGTGGAAAACGATATTCTTGAATAATTAGTTGTGAAGTTGATTAACTTAGTACAGAGTCTATGGTGACCAGCGTGACGTTACTTGTCATTTGAAAATGGCGCGAATGTGTTTTCGGTAATGTCACGTGGACAGAGTCGTGCTGGTGCGTGGGAGCTGGGCAGAGCTCAGTTTGATTTGAGACACCGACGAAGACACACATCCAGCACGAACCTGTCAGTTACCTAGATTTGAGTTGTTTTGTGATTAAGATTGTTAAGTGAGGTTATTACTGCAATGAAGATTGCTATTCTACGTTATGAACTCTGTACCACGAAACCCCCATCGGTGTCAGCTCATCGCTCAGCCATCGCTGACGCCGACATCAGAAGTGGCATAAAGAACTTACTTCCAACTTTACTGGCGAGCTTCACCGAGATGTGATAAGATCTTCGTCGTGATGCACCAGAAGAACAAGATGCAGTGATCGAAGTCTGCTTCCTACATCGGGCTCCATCGAGACAGTATGCGAGGTGCAAGATGCGAGGCTCCTGCAGCGCGGGTTGGCAGCGCAGCGGCGCGGCGCGCGGGTAGCAGCGCGGCGGTGCAGCGTGGCGCAACTACAGACGTGCAGTTGTGCACGAAATAACTGGTATTTTCTGGTAGTAACAACAATCCGGTGAGTCGTGTAATTTTTGTTTTGATTTCGGTAGGTACCGGATGTTGTCTTGCTAAGTTGTACTATAGTCGCAATTTTAGAGGTCAATGCGAACGTTTGTGTAAAGGGCATACCTAGGTAGTACCTAGTAGTACCTACAAACATAGACCTAGTACCAAACGAATTATTTACGAAGTTTTAAATAGTAGCAATAGTTTATTTTATATGCGGGTAGCGCGTAAAAAAGATAATTAATCATTTCAAATAGGTGTGTGATGGTAATGATCGTTCGAGAAATGTTTTAAGGAGGGTATCGCAATCAACAAAATGTTTGTTGGTTAATTCGAAACAAAAATGTGTGGTGGATTATGGGTGTTTACCCAATCAGTTCTTTGTTTTAAAAGTGTCGATACCGCGGGTATGTTTAGAGATCCTATATGATTACTTTACGTTATAAATATTGCCATAATTTTAATTAGGTAATGGTTTATCGTGCAGGGGTTGAGTACCCCTTGTGAATTGAGAATTAGACTTTAAACTCAAACCTTATCGTCTATAGGCAAGCTTAAAAACTCAGCCTAGACAAAAGGCAATAAGTAGTGTCAAAGGTCCAGGAAGTATTGGATGCTTACGGCATGCGTCCGTGTCAGCCCTCTATTAAGAAAGCTATTCTTTTAACAAAGCATCTAATAGATAGGCTACTTGAAGTTAAATTAGCAAAGGGCTATTTTAATGCGTTAAATTGACAATAATGCGATCGAGATATTGTTTAGCGTTTTGCCTGGGGTCTGTTTACGTAGCCATATTTTGTTACGTTGTTATACAACAGCGATCGAAGTTGCGACATTTAAAACTCAGTAAATAAATAGACCGAACCGAACCGAGAAAAAGGCTTCAAAACCTGAACCTTAACCTCTGACGTTAACCTTACAGACTAAGTCGGACGAAAGGAAAGTAGTGTGATAGGTACTCAGTTCAAAAAAAAACTATTGTGAGGTACCTACTGTTATTTGCCCTAGTTAATCCCTGTTTCTAAAACCTGCTACTTTAGCAAGGGTTGAAAGGCTGCTGGGTGTATAATAAACGCGGACTAAAGCCGGATTTTCCTTGAACATTTCGAAGTGTTCATTTGTAAAGCGTTATGTAAAGTTTCTAGGCTATGTTATCATAGCAAAGGTGAGCTGAAGCTTAGTTAAACTGCCTTTCTTGATAACATTCACCATGTTAGGCGGTTCATAGGTTTTTCGTATAGGTTTTTGTTTTTTTGATTTACCCTCACTGTTTCTATTGATGACTAGTAAACAATTTGGTCCATATAATTGGAAATTGGGACACTGACAGATAAGATAACAAATCATTTCAATTTTACCGACTATACCTGGTTGATTATTTTCTTATTATGAACTCTTAATTTAAATGAGATTGAAATTCAAACTGATGCAAGTGCGGCGCTATTCCCTTTATCTTGTAAATCGTATGGAAACCTTGTTGATATCACCACGGTATCAGAAAGCTGGTTGTTGGCCTAAATTTAATTTGAGCAAAGCTTAAAATTGGTTTGACCACAATATTAGGACCAGGTTTTTAAATTAGCTTAATGATTGTGTTTTAATTAAAAATGAGGACAGAAGTCAAACTAAATTAGATTCAAGTATGAATGCCCCGATCACCAAGTTCCTTGAGAATTGAATGACACAGTGGTAGTGAAACCACATTTGGTTAAGAATAGCTTGTATACTCGTACTCGAACCTTCGGACCGCACCTCATGAGTAATACGTGGCGATGGGTCTATAAGGAATCGTTGGTGCGATTTCTGTCTGTGTTGGTGCACAAAGCGCTTCATGTGTTGTAGCACATATTGCGTTAGATTTTTGAGAGTCGTTGGTGCGATTCTCTTCGTGTTGGTGCACAGATTTTAATGAGTTTCATGAGTTGAGTATGCATTGCTTATAAATGATGATAAAGAGTAACAGAACTGTTAGAATTACTATGTTGTAACTTATTGGTCGGACCTTTACTAATTACAAGCGCGCAGTGCGCTGTGAACCTAGAATAAACAAGGTAGTGTAGTTATTAGCGGAGTTCAATACTGTGCTTAGACATGCGAAGTACCAATAGGTTATTATCTTGTTTATTAATGACACAAATTCATTTGAATAAACTTAAACTGATGTTTCACCGACTAGACGACTGTCCAAGATAGTCGTGAGCGTCTATTAACTGAATTACAATCGCGATTAACGGGTGGTTTACCATTCACTCTGGTAACTTACAAAAGTTCCAACTCGTACTCGTGTTGTTTATCGCTGTCCTTACCAACTCGATCTTCGCGAAGTAGAGATAGTATCGTACGACTATCCGACAGCGTAGTTCTCGCTTTTCTTACCTGTTTCTTCTTCTCGAAAAGCGTGATGGTTTCGTGTGTCTGTCCGTAGGTTGACAGTCAAATTTAGATAGTAGGTACTTTGGGTAAATTCTCACTATCGTGTAAAGAGATCAAACTTCTTAGGTCAATGGTAATGAAAAACGTTTCTCTAAGTTCCGTTTTGATAGTACCTACTAAAATGAAACTTAAGTGTTAGTAACTTGGTTTACATTAAAAATGAAAAGCCTGCTTAACTAAGCTTGACCCGAAGTGAAGGTTCTTTTAAACGCTTGCGGGCGACCAGTATGTTGTAAAGTCAAGTCGTAAGATGCCAACCTGTGAAGTTCAAACGAGTTAGAAGAAGAAAACAATGTTTCTGAGGGCAAAAGAACCTCAACAGACCTATGATACGCTTGTTGGCTTTCCGGTAAATCCGCATCCATAAGATGCAATCGCAACTGCATACGTTGTCGTTCAGGGCGTGATGAGCGGCTTGTGGTCTAGCGGGGACCTGGGCCTTGAAGGAGACTAGGTATTTGTACGGTCATGTAATGACTTGACAGCCGCGGACTCTAGATGAAAAGTGTTGGTCGTATCACGTGAGGTGATAACGATATGGGTGGCAATACCGAATTGTCAATAGCTGTGGCAGGGCCATGAGTAGTGTGTTTACTTTTGAAATTTGATAATTATGAGGCTTTGAAGAACTTTCCGTGTTTAAGTTCTTAAAATGGCTTAGTTAAAGTTCGTTTAGTTATTGTGAGTACTGAGTAGTCATTACTAATGATTATCTGTAAAGTTTTGGAATACATTTCATCTTACTTAACGTATACTCTATGGATTAAGTGTGAGTGTTTGGTGACCGATCCAGTTGCGCCGGAGCATGTAAGAGGTGCGCGTGGTCTGCTTTTTATGCGCAGGATATCCTTTCCGAGGGGTAGCACTTACGCGGCTGAGATGGTTAGCTTCTGGGGTTGGATCACAAGCCGATGGCCTGTGTGGTAATGACTAGCCTGAGTGGCAATGACTAGCCTGAGTGGCAATGACTAGCCTGAGTGGCAATGACTAGCCTGAGTGGCAATGACTAGCCTGAGTGGCAATGACTAGCCTGAGTGGCAATGACTAGCCTGAGTGGCAATGACTAGCCTGAGTGGCAATGACTAGCCTGGGTGGCAATGAGTAGCCTGTGTGGCATTGACTAGCCTGTGTGGCGATGACTAGCCTGTGTGGCGATGACTAGCCTGTGTGGCGATGACTAGCCTGTGTGGCAATGACTAGCCTGTGTGGCAATGACTAGCCTGTGTGGCAATGACTTGCCTGTGTGGCAATGACTTGCCTGTGTGGCAACAACTAGCCTGTGTGGCAGTGACGAGCCTGTGTGGCAGTGACGAGCCTGTGTGGCAACGACGAGCCTGTGTGGCAACGACGAGCCTGTGTGGCAGCTGTGAGCCTGTGTGGCACCCGTGAGCCTGTGTGGCACCCGTGAGCCTGTGTGGCACCCGTGAGCCTGTGTGGCACCCGTGAGCCTGCGTGGTACCCGTAAGCCCGTGTGGCACTTGTGAGCCTGTGTAGCACCCGTGAGCCTGCGTGGCACCAGTAAGCGTGCGTGGCACCTGTGAGTACCTATGTGTGGCACTCGTGAGCCTGTGTGGTACCTGTTAGCTTTAGCCTGTGTGGTATGTGAAAGTCTGTGTAATACCTACTATGTCGTGCATTTGCATAGCACTATCTTAGTACACTTTCAGTTCTAGTAATGTTATCGGTCTTAGTGACGATTCATTCTGCCTGGATTTGTTTGGATTAGAGGTGTCAAGGTTTGACATACACCCTTGAAAATTTAGTTGTGGTCAGAATGACCGAGTTTTGAAGTATGTGAAAAATGCGTGCATGCGTGTGTATACGTGTTCTGTGTGTGTGTGTGTGTTTATTTTTAGTAGACACGAGGACGTGTGATGGTCATGATGGCCGTGTCGTGGAAAACGATATTCTTGAATAATTAGTTGTGAAGTTGATTAACTTAGTACAGAGTCTATGGTGACCAGCGTGACGTTACTTGTCATTTGAAAATGGCGCGAATGTGTTTTCGGTAATGTCACGTGGACAGAGTCGTGCTGGTGCGTGGGAGCTGGGCAGAGCTCAGTTTGATTTGAGACACCGACGAAGACACACATCCAGCACGAACCTGTCAGTTACCTAGATTTGAGTTGTTTTGTGATTAAGATTGTTAAGTGAGGTTATTACTGCAATGAAGATTGCTATTCTACGTTATGAACTCTGTACCACGAAACCCCCATCGGTGTCAGCTCATCGCTCAGCCATCGCTGACGCCGACATATACATATATTATTTTTCTAAAAAAATGACAGTCACATACATACATACATACATAAACTCACGCCTTTTTCCCATGGGGGTAGACAGAAACTACAGAGCGCCATATGCTACGATTCTTACATACTTCTTTTGCTTCATTTACATTCATACATGTTGTCATACACACACGCCGGTTGCGAGTACTACGCACCTGACCTTTCTGAAGAACCTCACCAATAAGGTCTATGTATGTCCTTCTAGGGCGTCCCCTCCCGGTGTTCCCACATACATCTGACTTGTAAATACCTTTCGTTAGTCGCCTTTCATCCATCCTTTCAACGTGACCAAACCATCTAAGCATACTCTTTTCAATTTTTGTTACTAAATCTTCTTTTAAACCACAACGTTGTTTTATCACATCATTCCTCAATCTGTCATTAATTGTTACACCACACATACTTCGCAAGGGACGCATTTCTACAGCATTTATTCTACTTTCATGCCTCTTTTGCCACGCCCAACATTCACTTCCATACGTTAGTGTAGGCACCAGCACACCATTGTGAACAGCCAGTCGTACCTTTTCGGACATCGACTGGCTGGTCACAACGCCATGTATAGCGCCATTCACTTTATTTCCTGCATTCACTCTCCTTTCCACATCCGCATCAATCTTTCCATCCCTTGTAAACAGACTTCCCAGATATACAAAGTCATTCACTTGTTCTACACGAAAACGATATGAGTGTAGAACAAAAATGACAGTCCTCTAGTACAAAACAAATATAAGATAAGATAACAACGTTAAACTATCGATGACAAAACCATTCATAACTTTCTAGAATAGTTAATATTTGGTTTGTGTCTAACTTTATCTTACACCAGATAGCAATTCTCGATGTCCAAGCTGTCAAAACTATATTAGTTGCTAAGATTGTAAGTCCACGTTCTATCTCCTATAATTTATTAATAAAACAAAACAATAATAACATTCTAAGACATATTTGGCTTAGGGGCAGATTTTTTTAATAGTCAAATAACGGATAACTGAGGGTTACAAATAGCGTATTGACAGCTGTTCAATGGATAATATGGATTGAAATTTCGTGAACATATTCATAAGATGTCGTCTGGTTCATCGCAGAGTTGATCGTTACTCAGATTAGTTTTTTTTCTCTAGGAAAAAAGATAAAGATACCGGGCTGGGATCCGCAACTCCACGTCAAAGCGCGTATTTTGCGTATGGGCTATAATCTACCACGCGGGCCCAGTGCAAATTGGTAGATGTCACATGTCTTTGAATTTTTGGTTCTAGGACATGCCGGTTTTCTCACGATGTTTTCCTTCACCGTTTTTGAGAGAAGTGGTGATGAAATAAATTACACAATGTAATTTGCCTGCCTGGGTTCGAACCCACGACTTACTGTTCGTAAGTCGGAGCTTCGTCGGAGTCGTGCTCTTAGTTTTTCTCTATTAACTTATATTTATTTCTCCAGACTATGTATTACATTATTATTATTTTAAGTATACTTTTTTATGGATCTGTGTATTTATTTTTATGTGTCACAAATTTGTCCTTAATTTTTATCCTGTAACACTTACCTTGTTCCATCTGTGCATCACCTTACGGTAGACTGGTAGAAAATGCCTAAGAAATTAATTCCACCATAAACTGTGCAGTGTTTTTTATTTGTACAGACGCCACCACATCAAGTTACCCCAATGTGTCAAATATTCCCAATTGAATATGAACCTTATTCTACATACATACATACATACATAAACTCACGCCTTTTTCCCATGGGGGTAGGCAGAAACTTCAGAGCGCCATATGCTACGATTCTTACATACTTCTTTTGCTTCGTTTACATTCATACATGTTGTCATACACAGACGCCGGTTGCGAGTACTACGCACCTGACCTTTCTGAAGAACCTCACCAATAAGGTATATGTATGTCCTTCTAGGGCGTCCCCTCCCGAACGCGTCTCTCGTCGAACCTTATTCTGTTTAACATAAAGTTGAAAAACTATCAAATAAATTAGACATATTGGGGTAACTTAATGTGCTGGCGTCTGTAAATAAAGTTTTAATAAATAAATATGTCAAACCGCTTTTTTATTCTTCAGATAAAAGTTATCTGACCATTGAAAAATCTGCCCCACGTTGAGAAGTTCATCATCATCTGCCTAGCCTTTTCCCAACTGTTGGAGTCGGCTTCCACTTCAACTGGATTCAGCTGAATACAAGTGTTTTATATGGAGCGACTGCCTGTCGGACCTTTAGAGCCCAGTTACTGGGTAATACGATACCCCTTGATTAAACTGGTTGTCAGATTTTCGGGCTTCTGACTATCTGTAACGACTGTCATAGAACTACAAATGATAGCCGGGACCAACGGTTTGAAATGCTTTCCGAATCACAAAGGAGTCTTGATATGTAATATGTAATGAATGGTGACCCATCTACGGACCAACCTCGTCAAGCGTTGAGAAGTAAAATAGTTTGAATGTAAACAAATAACTAATTAATAACACATAGGCTGTGTTGCGCTTACCATGTAGACTATAAAATATTCTTAAGGCATTTTGTTCACCTTTGTACAGTTATTTTGACATGTTCATGTTTCTTAAAACTGTTTTTGTTTTACCGTTCTTTATTCTTTAGGATAGATTTTAAATACAAATACAAATGACATAAATCGAAAGTTAAAAGCCAGCTGATGATTCAAACTCGTTCCATTTAGTTGAAACAGCGGCAGATATTTTAAAATGAACCTTATTGGCGAGTTTCAAAATTTCATCAAAGTCCAGAAATGAAAAAGACTTCGCTGATCACAAGTTCGATTCGGAACTTGAACTGCTCCGTTCGAACCGTTCCGTGATTGCACTCCCGTCTTGAAAATTTTGAGCAAATACTTTACAAGCTTTGGTAAAGTTTCGGAACGCACGATGAGACTTTAAATGAAATATTACTTGTGGGTCAGTTCGTCGGTTAGTGAAGCTAGTGTCGTATTGAAATATCAGGTATTTAATATCGATGTTGTTACTGTAGGATATTATAATTGTATTTTATTCAATTTCATTGTTATAACATAACTTAGACCGCTATAGAAATATAAGTTTTATTTATGTAGTGGTTGCGCCAACATTCAAAAATATGATTGACATCCGCTATCCCCTATACCCATCCCTTTCCCGCACATACCTCGCGAGTGAACAAGAAGATTCGCCCCGCCATTTGTCGCAAAATGACTTCCGGATTGAATCGCATCGTGTGCGCAATGGCGTCGGCCCGCTCCGCTTGAAAATATTGATAACTTTGGAATTACCGCATTTTCGCATGTAGTAAGACTTTTAAAACCAGTTTGTGTTTGTGCTTAACGTGTGAGGACAATAGCTTGAAGCCCAACTGCTCCTGAGCCTGGAAACTGTACCGGCGACGACGCGAGCACGTGGCTGGAGTAAAAAGGTTTGTGCTTTCCCTCCCTAATTATCGGGTTGCATTCTGCTGTTCCCACACTCCTCGCAACTCGAAATACCTATCGCCAAAAAGCGTTTGTCAATTGTTTTATTATCGCATCGCAAAATACAGTCCACTAAACATAGCTTACATAGCCCTTCGCGCCACCATTTTCTATGGTCCTACCGAGCCGGATAGTTAGGTATTTGAAATAAGAACATATTTTAGTTGTAGTTACCGTATTAGTATTTATTCCCTAAGGAATAAACGCACCGCACCGCAGGCTTATACCTAACGCAATTCGTTGTTCGTTACGTACGCAGATTGTTCATCTATTAACTGCGTAAGTACGGTACGTAATACCTACATACGTAGCTATAGATCGCTAGTACCTATTAGTTATTCATTCGGAAGTCTAATAGTATTTGTATATCAGAAACAGAGACACAACCTAGTGGGTAAATTAGTATTGATATAAAAGTACCTACAGTTCGTTTTTCTCACTCGCAGTTCGATTATAACTATCTACCCGCTTTAGGTAATTAGATATTATTGTCCGCGTCACTGTTCTTCATAGCTTATTCAACAAAATAACTTAATTAATTGTTTGTTTACCTCATTGATAGTGTGTCATAATTGTTCACGATGCCTCCAAAGGACAACAAAGTTCAATTGAAACTTTTATATGCTAAAAGAGACATGCTATTTTCTCGCGTGCAATCTATTTGTGATAATGCACTTAAAACAGTTGATCTAGCTATTAGAGATTCGTTCTTATGTTCTGTAGAAAACTTAGATAGTTTGCGCGCGGAATTTGAATCCGTAATTCATGATATTAACGTTTTAGAGTTGGAATTAAATCCAGAATACGCTGTGAGTTATCAAGCTTTGGCGTCTTTCGATGATTTGTTCTGTCGCATCAAACGTGTCGCTAGAAGCTTGGAGATGCCGTCTGTTCATCAGAGCCAGGCAAATTACTCTCGCGATCGACCTAGGTTACCGCCCATTCAGATACCTGAATTTAATGGTGACATTCGCAATTGGAATCTGTTTATAGATAGTTTTGAAAACACCATAGATAAGAACGCCTCTTTGACAGATCATGAAAAATTACACTATCTGATTGAAAAGTTAACTGGTAAAGCTAAAAGTGTTTGCAGCGGCATTACTTTTAGTGCCGATAATTATTCATTAATTTTAAAAACATTAAAGTCAAAATACGAAGATAAGAGATTAGTAGGTACCGCATATTTAGATCAGTTATTCGAATTGAAAAATATTACAGTTTGTAGTGAACATAATTTAGAGAAATTTTTAGATACTTTTGCATCATCTGTTCGCGCAATAAATAACCTGAAGGTCGATGACCTCTGCGACTTTTTGTTTTTGTATTTGGGTTTAAAGAAATTAGATAGTGAAACCGTTCGTTTATTTGAAATGAACCATCGCAGTAGCAAACTGCCAAAATTCAATGATTTAGAATGTTTTGTGCGCGATCATATTAAAATATTACAACGCACTTCGTCAAACCATGAAGCTACGAAGAAAGTAGTTACTAAGTCCGACCGTCGAACGGATACGCCTTCGAAGTCACAAAAGTCGACACATTCGTATGTCAATACTGCACCTGCACCTGTACAATCTATTTGTTCTTTGTGTAATAGTCAACATTCGCAATTGTACAAGTGTTCTGGTTTCTTAAAATTTACGCCTTATGAACGTTATAAGTTTGTTCGCGATAACAATTTGTGTTTTAACTGCCTAAGTGACAAGCATCGGGTTACGTCTTGTAATAGTAATCAAAGTTGTCGTAAGTGCCCTTCGAAGCACCACACTTTACTTCACATGGAGAAAAGTTATAATAATGCCGCATCCAATGTGAGCACAGTTAGTTTATCAAGCGGTGACACGTCGTCGCCGTCGCAGACAGTCAGTGCGAACGCGGCGGCCGCTTCGCAGCCGCAGCGCCCGCAGCCAGCACGCGACGTTGCCCGCTCGCCGAACGCGGTAAGCGACGTTACGTTGTGTTCGATGTCCGCAAGCAGTGCGTGTACTACCGTGGTGCTCGCGACCGCTCACGTTGTTGTTAATGATGCTTTAGGTAATCCATGTCTTGTTCGAGCGTTGTTAGATTGCGCTTCGCAGAGTAATTTCTTAACACAAACTTGTTGTCAACGCCTTGGGTATAGTATAGATAACCGGCCAGCCCGCTCAGTAGTTAAGGGGTTCGGTGGTTTAAAATCAACCATTCATGGTTCGATAAAAATTAAATTTGCATCACGATTTAATTCCGATATTTGTTTTGATATGGATTCGCTTGTCGTAGATAAAATTACGGAACAATTGCCTACTGTCCCGGTTGACACGTCTTTATTGACCAAATTTAAAGACCTACCGTTGGCAGATGAATCTTATGGTGTCCCTGGAGACGTCGATATGTTGATCGGCGCATCGATTCTCCCGCACCTCCAGTTATCGCGTAAGGTTCAAGGTCATTCGTCGTACCCCGCACCGCACGCCCTAGAAACAGTTCTAGGTTTTGTTATTGTTGGTTCCGCACCCGCACATTTAGATAGTTACTCGACTGTATCACACTGCTGCACTGTTGAGCCGCCCCTGGAGTCTACCATCCGCAGGTTCTGGGAAATTGAAGAGGTCAATGTCCCGCCTATCCTAAGCCCTGATGATAAGGTGGCTGAGGAGATTTATTGTCGCACGACTACTCGAGGTAATGATGGTCGTTATGTTGTCGCTCTCCCATTCAAGGGGGATATTTTTTCGCTCGGTGACTCCTACGCTTCCGCTGAAAAACGTTTTTCTTGTTTAGAACGTAAGATGCAAGCATCTCCGAAGTTGAAGCAAGCCTATGATGAGGTTGTTATCGAATACCTAGATAAAGGATACATCTCACCTGCGCCTACCGCCGAGACTGACGAGACTCGCGATCATCCATCTTACATCATCCCGCACCACGGAGTTGTTAGAGAAGACAAGCTTACTACTAAGCTTCGCGTGGTTTTGGACGGCAGTGCTAAGACTAGCACTTCTGTATCGCTCAATGATATTTTGTATTGTGGTCAAAACCTTCAAGGTAACTTATTTGACATTATTGTAAATTTCCGCTTGTTTGCTGTCGCGCTTTCCGCCGACATAAGGCAAATGTTTCTTTCGATTGGTATTCGCGAATGCGACCGCAGATTTCAACGTTTTTTGTATAGATTTTCGCCTCAAGAACCTTTGAAGGTTTACGAGTTCAATCGTGTTTGTTTTGGGCTTAAGTCGAGTCCTTTCCATGCCCTTCGCACTATCAAGCAATTGGCTGCTGATGAGGGTGAAAGATTCCCGAAAGCGAAAGAAACTGTTATGACTGGGCTATACATGGACGACTTTGTTTATAGCGTAGCCAGCGAGGCAGAGGCCGTTGAGACCGCCGCTCAAGTAATAAGTCTTATGAAAGCCGGTCAGTTTGATCTTGTGAAGTGGACAAGTAACTCGCAAACCGCTCTAGATTCGATTCCACTATCACATCAATTATCTTCGGTGAAGGAATTTGATGGTAGTGATACGCACAAGGTTCTAGGCTTAAGTTGGTCACCCGCGTCTGACATGTTCAGTCTTAAGGTTAGTTCGACTCCGCAAACTTGTACTAAGCGCATTATCCTGTCGTGTGTAGCACGTATATGGGATGTTATGGGATTTGTAGCTCCCGTCGTTTTATATGCCAAGTTACTTATAAAGGAACTTTGGCTTTCCAATAGTGATTGGGACGACCCCGCGCCCGACAATATTGTTAAATTGTGGGCTCGCTTTCGCAAAGAGCTTCCATTGCTCAATCAAATAAAAATTCCTCGCCATGTTGGTATATTGTCAGACAGTATAGTTACTGTTGTAGGCTTCGCAGACGCCAGTGAAAAGGCTTACGGGGGAGTAGTTTATTTTCACGTTTTGAATGCTGATAAGGTCTCGGTTAGTCTTATAAGCGCTAAGTCCAAAGTTTCCCCTCGCAAGGTCGTTTCTCTAGCGCGCCTGGAACTGTGCGCTATACATTTGTTAGTGCAATTAATCAGCTCTGTTGTCAATGCCTGTAGGCACCGCATTTTTATTGATAGAATTATGGCTTTTTCTGATTCTACTGTAGCTTTGTGTTGGGCACATTCTTCACCCCATCGTTGGGACACATTCGTCGCTAATAGGGTGGCTAAAATTCAGTCCGAATTATCACCACAAAACCTCTTTCACGTCGCTGGCATAGATAATCCCGCCGATTGCCTTTCCCGTGGATTGCTCCCTTCGCAAATTTTAGATCATCCTCTGTGGTTCTGCGCTCCGTCTTGGATTCATAGTGTGCTTGAGGAATGGCCGGTTAAACCCTTTAACCCAGCTGCCGTTTCAGAACCACCCGAGGAGAAGAAACATTCGCTGGTAGTTTCGGTTCCACGTGAAGAGTCGATTATTTTATCTTTGTCTAATCGCGTCTCGTCTTGGCCGAGACTTTTGCGTTGTGTGGTGTATGTCTGTCGTTTTCTAAAACGGTTACCCACACGCTGTAATATAATAGCTGCTGATTTGGATAAAGCTGAGTCAGTCGTACTGCGTGAATTACAGAGATTTTATTTCGCATCAGAATTGAGTAGTTTAGAGTCCAACAAAACTTGTAGTCGTACATTTCAACATTTGAAACCTTTTTTGCAGGATGGTCTCATTCGAGTAGGTGGTCGTTTGAGAAATTCCGATTTAGGATTTGAACAAAAGCATCCAGTAGTTTTACCCCACAAGGACCATATTTTAGATTTGATTGTAGATTATCATCATAAGGTGAATTGTCACGCAGGTCCGGACTTGTTGATGTCTATCCTTAGACAAAGGTATTGGATACTTTCCGCTCGCAATTTGATTCGTGCTAGAGTGCACAAATGTGTGCCCTGTTTTAAGCTTCGCCCGCGTTTTATCGCGCCTGAAATGGCTGATCATCGCTCTTGCCGCGTTGTTCAGTCCGCTAAACCTTTCGTACACACCGGTACAGACTACGCCGGCCCGTTTAGAGTAACTATTTCCCGTGGTCGTGGTATACGCTCCACAAAGGCTTACGTTTGTCTATTCATTTGTATGACAACTCGTGCGGTTCACATAGAATTGACCGGTGATCTAAGTACGCAAAGTTTTATGTCCGCGTTTAAGCGTTTTCTGTCGCGCCGTGGTCCCGTCAAACGTTTATATTCGGACAACGGTACTAATTATGTTGGAGCTCGCCGTAGTATCTCGGAGTTACACGCATTCTTGCGGTCAAAGTATTATCAGAGTGAATTCGCTCATGTTTTGGCTGAAAATCGTATTGAATGGCATTTTAACACGCCCGCTGCTAGTCACTTTGGTGGTAATTGGGAAACTAATATTAAAAGCCTCAAGTCGCATCTGTTTCGTGTCGTAGGCGTACAAATTCTCTCTTATGAGGAGCTGAGTACTGTACTCGCTCAGATAGAGGCAGTGATGAATACTCGTCCACTGTGTCGAACTCTATCCAGTGACCCGTCGGAGTCTTTAGCTTTAACGCCGGCTCACTTCTTAACTACGACTCCTCTTAAGTATTTGCCCGCTATGGATGTTGACGAAGACAGACTGCATCTCCTACAGCGTCACGCTCTTTTGGATAGACTAGTTCAATCATTTTGGAGGCGTTGGAGAACAGATTATTTGCACACGCTGCAGTCGCGTCAAAAATGGAATACTCCATCGAATCCAGTCACCGTTGGTACTGTAGTAGTTTTAATGACCGAGAATGCGCCTCCTCTACACTGGCCTCTAGGTGTAGTTGAGGAAGTTTTCCCTGATTCAAAGGGAGTAACGCGTATAGTAAGAGTTAAAACCGCAACCGGTTCGTATTTACGTCCGGTTATTCGCCTCTGTCCTCTGCCTAATCAGCAGCAGGTTTCAAATTAGTTTAGTAGTTATACATAGTAACGCTTATAGATAGTTTAGGAATAGGTTAGCAATTAGAGGTTACACCAGAATTTAGTTATTTGAACAGTTTCGCTTATTGTTTTGAAGGTAACCCTTCAAACCCGGGGGGAATGGTTGCGCCAACATTCAAAAATATGATTGACATCCGCTATCCCCTATACCCATCCCTTTCCCGCACATACCTCGCGAGTGAACAAGAAGATTCGCCCCGCCATTTGTCGCAAAATGACTTCCGGATTGAATCGCATCGTGTGCGCAATGGCGTCGGCCCGCTCCGCTTGAAAATATTGATAACTTTGGAATTACCGCATTTTCGCATGTAGTAAGACTTTTAAAACCAGTTTGTGTTTGTGCTTAACGTGTGAGGACAATAGCTTGAAGCCCAACTGCTCCTGAGCCTGGAAACTGTACCGGCGACGACGCGAGCACGTGGCTGGAGTAAAAAGGTTTGTGCTTTCCCTCCCTAATTATCGGGTTGCATTCTGCTGTTCCCACACTCCTCGCAACTCGAAATACCTATCGCCAAAAAGCGTTTGTCAATTGTTTTATTATCGCATCGCAAAATACAGTCCACTAAACATAGCTTACATAGCCCTTCGCGCCACCATGTAGTTATGCTACGCAAAATACTTTTGAGTTTTTTTTTAGTAAAAGTTTGGGTGTTGCTGTCCTGGGTTCTGTTTTTTTTTTCTTTTTTTATTAAATTTGGAAATAAGTTTTCACAAACACTTTTACACATCATAAAACACACCTTGAGAATTAGTGAGAACTTTATTAGTGAGGTTTTTCAGAAAAGTTAGGTGCGTAGTACTCACAACTAGCATGTGTGTATGACAAGATGTATGAATGTAAACGAAGCAAAAGAAGATGGGATGAGAATGGGAAAAAGGCGCGCAGAGTTTATGAATGAGTTTGTGTACCTTCAAAATTTAATCGTACTATTTGTTGAAAAAAACAAAATCACGCCTTATATAAAAACCAGGATATCGATAATTCTAGCCATACTATATAGATATATCTGATCATTAACATGTGTATCGGCGAAACGATATTGAGTATCAGTAGATAATGATGTCACTCTTTTCCTCAAGTTGACTAATTAATAAGTTAATTGGTGTATGTATGAGTCACAGGTAATTCGGTAATGATGTAATGACTATAAACACATTTATGTATACATGTACATATTGCGTAGGTGTTAATTAAGACTCGATGATCAGTTTATTTTAGATTTATGCTACACAAACCATTATGAACACCTCATTATAAACATAATTTACTGTATCATTGTAGGTACATTATTTAGGGAGAAGAGCTTATCAAACCTTTAAAAATGTAGGTAAATACTGCTACAACATCTTTATACACTGTCTTGCAGTACGATTCTGTACTTTAATGGTAAAAAAGTAACCCTTATGATTATTTCAGGCATTACAAATGCTAGATAAATTTAGTTTTTGGAACGAAGTTCCTTATAGCGCGTTGCGAATGTAGGCTAGACGGAAAACATTAAGACCAAAAGTTGTAACGACACTTTTTGCTATAGTTGTAAGCCGTGGGGTGTGCGCGTGTTTCTTTGTCTGTCTCTCTCTCTCTCTCTCTCTCTCTCTCTCTCTCTCTCTCATAAAAGCAAACTAGTTATTTTCGTTTCGTCTTTCTATTTCGCATTGAACAGTTTGGTGTCGCGACGATTATTTTTGGTTAAGTGTATACAGTTTTTTGTACATAATAGGTAAATAATGAAAAAAAACTTCATTCCATCCGGGTGTATCTTTACACCTCTCAAGTTTTTTATTTTATTTTGGCTTACGATTGTAACACTATATATTATGTGACCATCATCTGCCTAGACTTTTTCCAAAATAACCCAATGACTGGGAAGCTCCTGCCCTATGTAACTCTTAAACTTATTATTTGTTAGTTTTTTTTGTTTGTTTGTCTTTCTTTTATTTAAAAATATTTATCATATTTATTTTATTTACCTCCGTCCGTGTGTCACTGCGGGGTGCCAACTGAAAACCAGTGCTGGGTGTCTGACGCCCAGCAAATGCTGAGATGGTTACCCTTTCGGCATGGGCACGCTCAGCGCAATTTGTGTAGGTACCTGCTATTTATTACTTCTGTTTTCTTTGTTGCTGTGCGCTTGTGTCTGTGCTGAATAAATATTTTTCTATTCTATTCTATTCTATTCTTGGGTTTAATTATAAATATTTCGTTTTGCTTTTCAATACAGCTTATAATTTTCTAAAAGCCAGTACTACAGCCACTTGAACGCAAACGTAACCCATCTAATAAGCTCCTCGATAAACACAGTTATAGGAACCCAACTCCGCCAAGTCTCTAATTCAAACACTTTAGAACTCAAACTATAAGTCATCCTTAATACCTAAGTAAGTACGTATTTGTCTTTGAATAGAACTACGGGAGCATACGACTATAAAGTTTCCACCAATTAATATTTGCTAAAGGTACTTTGGTAGTTTCAGAACTTAGATGCAGTTCCAAACTGCTGAGAGGCAAACACACGCAGATCTCTAATTAAATGCCTTCGCGATATATTGATGCTAGGGATTGAAAGTTTTGATATTTGTCGTAACATCGCAGATTATGTTATAGATTTGATTAAACATTACTATTTTGGACGAAAGACTTCAAACATGGATAATTTGTTATTAGCAATGCACCCAGATGTCTCTGAAATCGTCAACTATAGAGCTAAAATACTATAGAGCGGGCATGTCAAGGAAATGTCATAGAAAAACTTTGATCCTATGTCTCAGTAACGCCATCTAGAATTATACAGTATGGATACCACTCATATACAATAAATAAAACCACATACTTGTTACCACCTTTTCTGACAATTTTGAAAAAATGAACGAAATCGGTCCAGTAGTTTGGTCAAAAAATGGATTTCTAACTTTGATCAAATTTAAACATTTGTATAATCGAACTACTAGGTCAATGATTCAATGAACTCTTAAAGCGGCGAGGCGTTGCCCTTCCGTGCAAAATATCTGCCTAAACTTATACTAAACATCACATGACCCGCGGCGCGGCGACATCATTGGCTGATTCGGCGAACTTCACGGGCGACTAGGGAGGTACACCTGATATCGACTAATGATCGATAAACAAAGAAATCTGTTTAACTTTAAATAGTGAGAGCGTGGTGTTTTTAGAATTATCATGCTGTTATTATAATTCTATTATTACTATACTGTACCTTTGAAAAGCTACAAGCGTTTTTTGTTCAAATGCGTACCTACTTATTAAATATTAATAAGTCGATTTAGTGATAAAATGAATAAAGTAGGTAGTCAATAAAAACAATTTTACATGTAACGTATAGGATCTTTAAATAAAACCGTTACAACCTTTAAAAAATAAACGTACCTATCTATCTAGTTACCCGTTTGAAAAGTTTATTTTCTTCCTCTGGCGATAGAATAAAATAAAAATAAAATTTTAATTTATCCAATCAATAATTTGTTGATTTGTTTCCATATTAAAACATTCGCATTAAAAAAAGTACTTGCATTTTAATGTCTTGTTTTGGCAGTAAATAAATAAGTGTAAAAAAGTATCGATAAACTGCAATTGCACGGTTAACCCTATTTATTACTTTAATATTTTGCTATTTTTGAGTGTCCTTTGTCAGTGTGCGCGCCGCGCCGTCTCCCGCCGGGACTTACGCGGTGATTTGGTCGAATTAAAATAAAATGATATTTTTTGTTTTAGTTACGGTGAAATGTAAACTTATAAGCTATTAGCAACTTGACTTAGTGTGTGTGCGTAAATTGTGTTTTTCAATTAATTATTATTTATTTTTGTAGAGTTATTACTAACCATTGTGAATGCGCGTGTGTTTTTATCTAATTTATCGGGAGCCGTGAGCATTCCTTGCGAGATGTGGCGGAACTTACGTGTGCCTAACTAGTGTCTAGGGAATGCAATCTCGTACGAGATTTCCGCCTAGCGAGATCTCGCGAGACTCAAAACCCAGTCTCGCGAGATCTCGCAAATTACGGGATCTCGCGAGATTGGAAGAATCTCAATTAAAACATATGCAAATGCTTGTTTTAAGAACTAGTAATTGACATGATATGTAATGAAATAGAAACTGCGTTGCTTAGTTATAAAAATAATGTAAGTTTTGTTTTAAAAAAACTTTTTTACAAAAAATACAACCGACTTCAAAAAACACTAACCGGTGTAAAATAACTCTAAATAAGGAAGTCTGTGGCTTTGGTGGTTTTGTCTCTTTCATGATTGGCCACCGACTTCCGAATTTAGAGTTATTTTACACCGGTTAGTGTTTTTTGAAGTTGGGTGTATTTTTTGTAAAAAAGTTTTTATTTAACAATTTTTAGTTATTATTTTTACATACCTATATGATAAATTATTATCCATTTCTACTACACATATTTACATATTACAATCAAACAAATAAACAACAACTGTTCGCGATGAAATCAAAAATAAAATTCATGAACAAAAATATTCATAAAATGAAAACTACCCGACCAAACTATGTAATTTTTTAATGAGACCAAAAAGAAACTAGTCCGCATCAAACTAAAAAAGAATCACGTAAATCGGTACATAAATCTCAGCGTAATCAGTAAACATACATACAAAAAAGCGTTCAAAAATAAATTAAATTTTCATAAAATTGTTCATAAAATAAAAACTACGGGGTCAAACTATGATATATTTTTATGGGACCAAATGGCAGCTATTCCGCATCGAACTCAAAAAGAATCACGTAAATCGGATCATTAATCTCGGAGTAATCGGTGTACATACATAAAAAAAAAAAAAAAAAAAACCCATCGAATTGAGAACCTCCTCCTGAAGTCGGTTAAAAATCAACAGAGTACTTATTATTTTGTCTCTAACTCTAGTAACATTTGTTTAGGCAACGGCCAGGATTCAGTTCGCGCGCAGCCGCGCTATGAAACACAAACACGAACACGTCGTCACGCTGCATTTGTCGATCTCGTTATCTCGCGAGATCTCGTACAAAATTTGACGAGATACAATCTCGTAAAATATGGCCGGGATCTCGCGAGATCGGGATCTCGGCGAGACGAGATTGCATTCCCTACTAGTGTCTGTACAAACCTGGGAACTGTCCAAAGGTTTAAATACAACCAGTGCAAATTAGGGAAGAAAAACAGCGCTTATCACTAATCAAGGTATCGTTCCGCCTCATATTTCATCTTCTTTTGAACAACGACTGGAACTAACGTGCAACATTGAATTTATTTAGCTCAGTTTAGTTATTGCGAAATGAAAATATGGTGATAAATACAAACTTACTAAGTGAACGTAATTTCATCGCACATTCTCAAATGAATCAAATCTTTGGCGCCGACACGTGACAGTGCTTAGCTAAGTAGCTAACGTCACGTGATGGTAGTACTACCTACATCGTGAATCCGCTTCGCGTGTTTGCCGTTCTTCCCGGGTCAAGGTACGTTTTCTAAACAGAGTGTAGACTTTTACTGAAGTTATTTTGACATTTATTTTGTTCGAAAATTTCACTTTTTTGTTATGCGTTTTATTATAAAATATTTTATGTTTACGTCCTCCTGTAAACTACAATAACTCGTGGTTTTATTTATTGTACATGAGTGGTCTCCATACTGTATATGAATATTGGAGCGGCAGCGGGGCGTACTACAAAAAACTCATGGACTTGTATCCAGCAGGACACACTTTTTCGGACGAAAATTTTCTTCGTATGTCCGGTCTATAGGAATTTCAATACCCCAAAACTCGATATATCTTGGGTAGTCCCATCTACGGACCTTGACAAGCATAACTTAATCTTCGATCAATCAACGCGGTTCTCTTTAACACTAAGTACCTACACAATTTATTGTAATCTAGTAACACTCATCAGGCTATTTAAAAGATAGAAAAAAAATTACAATCATTCATTCTTAGGGAAAATTATGAATTAGCATTAGATACAGCCTTTATCCGTGATGCTATCAAATATATCCGTAAGCGATAAGATAGTATCTTTTATTTTATAAACAACAACATACATACATACATAGCTTTTGGCCGCCAATCCGGAAAACTTAAAAGGTTGAGCTACACGATAACTAATGCCAGACGTCGTGTACGTTTAGCTCAGCCTTTTACATGTTTTTATTTATTATTTTTATTTTCTTTATTAATAACATCTTAAATAATTTGATCACTTTAAAAAAAATCATGAGCCTTGAGTTTCTTTCGGCATTTCTTGTCTGGGATCAGACTATTTCAAAATGCTAGTACCATTTTGTTTTAAAATATTGACGTGTGAAAAGTGTCGGGAATTAGATCTATACTTACAGAAACAAATGTCATGAATACCTCGTCGTCGGTCTAATGGTCGCAAGTGCTATTGCTGAGCATGAAATGCCGGGATTTGATAGAATTGTCAGGTAAAGCTTTACGACCAGTCCAGAGTTTAGATTTGTGCTCCATTGGTGCACAATAGACTCGCCCCGATTGCATGGGATTCTAATATTACTAAGCCTAAACCTTTAGAGATTATAGGCATGGTGCTATATCAAATAAATACAATTTACCTACACACACACCACGCTTCTGCCTTTTCGGATTAATGTGCGTAATTGTCTAATTATCCGGGCATGCCTGAAAATGTATTGCCGCATGGGAAGAAAAGTCATATCCATATGATGCAAAAACTAACATCAGCCGGTCGGTTCAGTGTAAGTCACCCAGTGAAAACTTGAGGATGAGGATGAAAACTTGGGGACTGTTAATGCCTAGCATTAGTATTTTTATTTTATTTTATTTTTTATTTTATTATATGGAATAACAGCTCAGTTCTCCTTCACCTATCTACATTTCCACGCGATGATTTTTGCAGAATAGCACTGCAGGTGACTCACTGACCACAAAAACAGAAGAAGAAGAACATTATCTTACAACATTATTTTTAATATGTTAACTTCCTAATTCAGGCCACCACAGTCCACCACACGAGTTTAGAGGGACAATTTTGTATTTTTAAGAACGTTGGCATTCTAATCTCAGTTTAAATTT
The DNA here is from genome assembly GCA_921972225.1 of Euplexia lucipara. NCBI lineage: Eukaryota > Metazoa > Arthropoda > Insecta > Lepidoptera > Noctuidae > Euplexia > Euplexia lucipara. Next base: position 13,590,268 of record OV179152.1, on the reverse strand, counting down.
GTCAATAATATGAGTACAATTTGTCAATAATACGAGTACGTCTAATTTCCCTACATTGATGTAAAAGTTTTTGACATTGATTCACGCCGAGATTGTGAACGTGTTACAAACGTTTAGAACAAATTGAACTTTAAAAGTGCAGGACTTAGTTGCAGGATGCAGCAGAATACCAGTGTTTTACATGGAGCGACTCCTTGTCGGACCCCACAACCAAGTTACTCTGACAACCAGTTTAGCCAAGGGTTGGCTTGGTTTAACTGGTTGTCAGACTTTATCGTAACGTAACGCGTAACGACTGTTATTTGTCTAGAAATTTAGTTTATTTTTTAATTTATTTATTAAGCCACAAGCTCCTCGCTAGCCCAATGTATATCACAGAAAGGTCATTCTCAGACCCTATCAACACAAAAGTCGGGGATGAGCCACAACTGGGCAGACAATATTGTAGCCCAATTTAGTTGAAATAAAACAGGATACACTAGGTCACGTAGACTACCTATATGAAGCGAATGATTCTAACGATAGCCATTATCTTTACCAATTTATGATAAAAAAAATCTTTTATGATATTTTTAGTACTTACAGAACAATTACTTCCCAGTAATAGAAACAATGTTTACAATATCTTGATAACGCTAACAATGAGTAATACGTAAATAACTTACTAGGTAACCGGTAACACTTAAGTAATAAATTAATAACCGCAGTACAATCAATGATTACTGTGATGGCTTGAAAGGGAGCTCAAGCTCTATTTTGAGTGTCTTTGTTTGCCATTAATACGCTAAGAAAGAAAGAAAATACATTTATTGGCAACAACTGGATACACACACATTAAAAACATAATAACACAAAAATGACATTCTCACGGCTGCGCCAATAAGAAGACGAGCAGGTATACTTTGCAAGGTCTGCACCATTGGTCGTGCAGGTCAATGGTGCATACGGTACAACGAGGCACCACAGGCGCAAATCTAGCCCCCAAAAAATGTTATAGTTAAAGCCAACCAAAAATCAACCAAATGCGAGTATGACTACGGTACGGAGTCGCTTACGCTTGATAAATAGCATTCCTGCATAGGAAACATTTAAAAAACGTATGACGCTCAGGCCAAAACCTTGTACCAGCAGTAGAAAGGTCCACGCGGGAAAAGACGTGGGGCGAACGCTAGTTTTAGCGCTGCGTTTCATATTATGAATGGTAGCTTGTTTTTTATTATTATTTTATGAATACATTGAATATATTATAATAACTTATTTCGATTACAGTTATGGACATGCCCATTTTACCCACAACAATGGATCTACGGTTGATGCACGTAAAGGTTTCTGATTGTAAAATAAACTTAAACCTCAGTATATACGTATCCACCATTTGAATTTAAACCACCGTGATTTACTAAAAAAATATTTACATTAAAGAAATTTGGGAAACTGACGTGCATTCTTGTAGACATCTATGTCAATCAATATTAAACAACTGCTCAGTGCTCGCTGAACGCCAGTGCTAGCAAGGCATCATCTTGAGCCAGTTACATTTAAAAAAAGAACAAACTAAACTCTATGTGAAGCCAAAAAAGTGGGGATATCCGATTACCAAGCCGTACGGAACTGAATTCATAGTAAAATCCAATAATTCCTTGTGATTATAATTTGGTAAATCATAAATCCTCTAGATACCCTGGTGTTATGTTTCTAGTTCAAGCAATCTAGTGTTCCAAAATATTGTATCGATCGGTAAAGATAAATTTCGATAAGCGCTGATAAGTAATGTCGTAGTTCTATTTAGTACAAACTGGCACTACGCTTTAGTCGTGGACAACTGCCAGTCCAGCAATCAGTGATTCGAATAATTTCAAATAAAACAACAAAATGTGGTAAGTTCTCCTTACGTTTAGTTTTTTTGTTTTCCATTAAGTAACACTGTGTTTTGTTTACTGTATAAATTGTGTGAAAAAACGAGCATTAATGACACGGTTCAATGTGTGCACGGTTCAATTAAATACACGCGACACAAATATTTTCTTGCAATTATGTTGTTGGCTGAACGTAAAGTTGTAGGGAAACATATAAAAATCTTACTGTTGTACCTACCTGTATTTAATTGTGCAGTTATTAATGTGTGGAAGTAAATCAGTGTAATAGCATGCACTTTTTTCGTAATTACGACTTCACATTATTAATTTTTTGCCTGCAAATAAACTTCACTTTGACATCAAACGTAACTCTATACCTTTTATGTAAGCATTTAACATTACGTTTTGATATGTAGGTACTAAAATAATCACTTGTGGAGATTAAGATTAGCACAGATATTTTAATTAATTTTTGTGTAATAAATGGTTATCGTCAGACGATCTATTATTATCCGTCTATGCAAGGTATATTGTATCATGGTACTGGCTAGTCAGTTTATTTTCCAATGGTTGGCACATTCGTGACGTAAGCAACGTTGACCAATCAGCTTCATAACGCAACCGCGCATCGACCGCACGTACAGTTACCAACAGAATAATTTCAAGGAAACTTATTGCAATTACTTTGTTTACATTTCTCTTTAAACATTCTTACTTTATTGCCTATAAACTAAATATTTAATTAACCAGCATTTCTAAGAATTCAGTTGTGATACTTGTAATAAACAAAGGCGTTATCTTGTAAAATATACTGTAAAGAAATGTAGTTTTGCTATCCATAAGTATGAAACACACGGATGTCCATATAAGCAAAAGATAACAAAAACTGGGAAATATAAACATTCCAATAAAACATATTACAATCTAATCTTATATCAGTTAAGAGATTATGCTTTGATAATAATTATTAGCCTACATTATTATCATATGTAAAATACTTATAAGCAAAATCATTAATCTGTTATTGTTAATTTTCGAAAAATCTAATACAGAACCAAGAACTAAGCTAAAATATTTGTGTTTATAACTGAATCACGTCGACCTAAGTGAACAGATTTAGATAAAGTAAGGTAGATAAGCGCTTTAAAAACAAACTAAGTAAATCATATCCTAAACATTACAGAGAAATTCACACTTCTCTCGTCTTTCTCAAAAGTATTTCCATATTTGACATAACATATATACCTATGTTATGTCAAAGTCAAATAATTTAGGTTAAGTAAACCGTCAAACTAACAAGGTAAATCTACTCATCATTACGAACAACTTTAACTATAAACCAGGGGGTCGAGTCTGCTATTGCAATTGTGTCTCAATGACCGGTCAATTATCGATTTTTGACGTATAACGTCAAACTTATGACACATTTCCCATATTAAATCTGTCAAAGTTGTCAAATATTCGATGAATGACCGGTCATTGAGACACGATTGCAATAGCAGACTCGAGCCCCTGAAATCACGAAAAAGCAATCAGCCTTACAATAATTATGTTTGCATAACTCGACAAAATGTAGGGAACAGCTGTTTTTATTTCTGTAATATTTTACATAATATACCTAGTGTATAATATTCTCGTGTCACAGTGTTTGTTACCAAACTCCTCCGAAACAGTTAGACAATTCTTAAGAAATATTGTGTGTATATTCAGTGGGTTGGAGATATAGTCGTAAACATTTTTTTTTAAATGCGGAACGAAGATTGCTGAGGAAGCTAGTAGACTAAAAACATTTTAGGGTGTCTCTTCTTAAAAGTAGTGTCTTCAGGAGATAAATTTGCAAACAATTTCATACTTGGATACTCTTTTAAAATGGTTACCCAGTTGGCACTGAATAGTTATGAGAAAGAAATATCACTAAGTATTATGTGCAATGACATTTATTTTTGCTACTGTACTGAAAGCAAGTACTTAATTTATTCGTCGCTGCCAACGACCTCGACTTTCTCATAGTAGGTAGGTAAGTATTCTGCTCTGCTAGCGTTTTCCAAGAGACGACCTTAGAAACAAGCTGCATTCAGATACATTAAAATTTTAGCCCTTTCTATGGAAACTTGGTACCTACTCGGTCTCTTGGAATGTACGTATGGACATTGTGCAATCAATGTGTGTAGAATCGTACTTTGTTATGTATTTCGACGTGCTCGTAAAACACATGTGACTTAGTGTATATAGTGTTAGCATACTTGAATAGTACAGATAGAAATAATTAGAATTACAGTAATACCACTCAGCAGTAATATTAGTTTTATTATAATCGACTAGTCTAAGAAATCGTTCTTAATTAATTATATTATTATGAATATTATCAAAATACACGACGACACTTTTCCGCAAAAATGTAGTCCTTTTCAGCGTCTCGAATGACGTGATAATATTCAAATACAAGCAGACAAAGGTCTTCAACCATTCGGCCCAGAAACAATATTTGGAGTTCTGATGTTAAGCCTTTTTTTAAAAGCGTAGTCTAAACCAGATTTTCCCTGAATTACAGTAATGTTAAGTCACACCACTGTCTATTATCATTGTTTATGTCGTCAAAAAAGTAATCTACCTATTGAAAAAAAACCCATTTTACTTATTACAGATTGTTTATATAAGTTTTTTTTAACTGGACTTCATAAACTGACAGTAGATATAAAATACTACATTTACAAGTAAAAGTTTTTGTAGTCGAGTTTGAATCCGTTTGCATAGGATGCGCTACCTAGTGTATTGACACATGCACAAAATTAGTAGATATATAAATCACCGGAACCTTAACATCTACCCACAATTCTGTTTGAAATAAGTACTTATAAACTGAGCAATGCAAAGCTATCTACGAATGGGTTTCTCCTAAAATTATATTTTAAATGATTAATTTTATTGGCACTCAAAACTACAAGTAATCTTTTATAACCTAGACAATTCAGATAAGACTACAAAAGGAAGGTATATTGAATCATAAAGTTTTACAATACTTTGATGAAGGGTTTTTCTATTGAGTACAATGTAAATAGAAGGACAAAGTTCCACGGGGAGACGACCTTTCTTTAGGAAAGATTATTGTAGCGACATCTATACGGCCATGTTGGAACTTAGACGGTAGGAACTGCTAACTCGGGCCAATCCGACGTAGTGAGAATGTCAAGTTACCACAGAATACGAACAACGCGTCACAGAATTTTTCATCGATATAAAATACTTTTAATCATCAGAAAATACATCTAAAACGATTCTGGTATTTATTTATTTATGAATATATCTTAAACGAAATTTAAAATTTTTATTGTATATTTTATAAAACATAGTACAATGATTAAGATTTATGAATTTTCTATTTTTGTTTTGAAACAAATCAATCTACAACTTTGTGGATTTCAATTGTATTTGGCGCTAGTACTAGGTGTATATACCCATTCAGATCGATTTACTCTAGTTATGAACTTATTACTGTCGTAAAATTCTATATGTGTAGGTAAAGCAGCGGACATAAATCTAGCATTACATTGTTTTACCACATAAAGTGCCAATGGAGTTTCTAATCTTTGAGCAAAAAGACCTATAAGCATACATATTTTATTACGAGAACGAGTAACGAGTAGATTCTAAGTAAAAGACAAAAGGATACATTATGATACAGTTAACATTTATTAATTGATTTTTTTTTTCGAAAATGCTTCTTTTTCGATTCTAATTACCTACTGTTTAATACTTTATTCATGTTTATGGGTGACACTTAATTTTTTTGCTTGCCTTATGAATTTCAGTACAAGTGCATTTTTAATTTTTAAATCTTTTGGATTGGTGCTTGCCGCATAGAGAGCAAATATTTTTTTGCATGTTGTTGACTTATAGACCGCGTTTTGTGGTCGGTCTTTTGACTTCCTCTATTTTCCCTTGTTACCGAATAACATTTAAATACATAAGCCCTTTATATTTCAGTCATGCACAAAAATAATATAATCATTTCAAATGTTATAAGTAGGTACAGCATCTGCCCAATGCTTCTTACTACACTTATGATGGTCTATATAAGGAAAGATAGAATAAGAAATTAATCCATATACGCCACCAGCAATGATCATTTAGCTCTTTTTGGTACATACTTAAAATACTGACGATGCGATAAATTTTACGTCAAACATAAGTTCTTCAGTCTCCATTTATAAGAAAAAGTTGTCCAACCACATCCACGCCACGCGCGCAAGCAGTGTGATTCTATTCAAATCACCGCGCAATCCATGTGTAGGCGTAGTGAGGGTGAATTGAGCTGTCATTCCATACCAATGCTAGGCATTGACAGTTCACTTCACTCAAGTATTCACGGCGTGACTTTTACTGAACCGACCGGCAGTAGTTGTTGTCTGGCTGTTGCGTGTCCTACTTAATCTGAACGATCAGTTTTGCTTGTAGGTAACATAGGTACGTGTGACATCAGAGGGGATATCCCCGAATTTAAGAATGTCCAAATTCTAATCTCAGTCTCAATCTGTCAAAAAAATCTCATTCCCCTAAACTTTTGACAAAAATTTTGGCATTGGATGGTCGCTTAGATTGTGACTAGATTTCGAACGTTTTAATTACTAACCCATAGAAGATCTACACTGAGTTGAACTGTATCAATTGAAGATTTTTATTTTCACTGTTGTTTCTATTTCTCCTTTCACGAAACGCAGGCAGAATAGTCGATATCGGCTTCGTTTGTCATGACAATGAAATAGAACGTTTTAATTTCGGCAATTGGCCTTCTAATGTTATGAATGTCGCCCATTCTTACACCTATTTTGTTTGTTTTTGTTTTTTTTTCAGCTGCTGTGTGTGTAATCTCCTGTGCAAGATCCTCAGTTTGATCCTGACACTACTGTTCATTGTGGCGTTGATCCTTCTCATCCTATGGGGCGTTGGAGTCATATTCGGAAGTACGTACCTAATAATTATTTGTTTCATACAGCATTTGCGGCTCGTTCACGACTTGCCACGACTGCCGCTAGTAAGATTCAAAAGTATGAAAATGAACGAAGCACAGCAAGCTGAGCGGCAATTCGTGACGGTTTCATACTTTGAATCATACCGCTCGCCGCCCCGCGCTTTGCAACCGCTCACAGCGGCAAGATCGTGACCGAGGCGTTAGCTCTTTGATACCCAGTCCATTTGGATCTATAACTAACTAAAGACCAGCTCTCATTTATGTAACGTTTTATACTTTTACCTTTTCTTGAGATATTTAAAACTTAGATTTCCTGTAACCGATGGCACTATCATACATGACAGAAATGGTAGCGATGTTTGATTTACGGAGTCAAAGGCCAACACACTTGGAATACTTGATTCAAATCTGGGGCAGTGCTGCGAAATCAAATTTAAAAACTCTTCAAACTACTCAAAACAAACTAATAAAGTCATTATTCAGATATCATCGACTAACACCAACCGTTAAAATTTACAAAAACACAAAACTATTTAACATAAGACATCTATACATATATCACACATGCACATTTATTCAAAAAATCATTACAAACAGTACACGGTCTCAAATATCATTTAGCAGAAAAAAATATAACTATAACACTAGAAGCAGTAAACTAAACACTTTAGAAGTCTCCATCCCAAGAACAAATTATGGCAGGTATAACATAAGATTTGAGGGAGCCAAATTGCATAATAATTTACCAAACGATATTAAATCATCTAAATCGATAAATGTCTTTAAAATTAAACTAAAAAAATACTTAGAAGAAACAGATTTGGAGAGACAGTAAACATTTTTATTGTGAGTGATATTGGATAAAAATAATTTAAATTGTCATTCTTCCCGATGTTGCACCTTTAGTATTAAGATTTTTATTTTTGTTTCTCTTGTAAGTGAATATTGTAAAATTCTTTGAGAGAAATATATATTCTTGAAACCGAAAGGCCAACATAAGCTTAAATAGTTTTGATAAAAGGGCTTTGACTGAAAGGGATAAATATGAACAAAGTTGTAAATTTAATATTAACTGATACCTTGATCTTCGCCATCTGAGTAGTCGATGCATTTGAAATGTCAATTACAATAGTGCTCTTAGGGAAGTCTTTTGTTTCAATTGAAATTGATAGATAGAAAGTTGGAGTGTGTGTGTGTGTCTGAGAACATGCATAAATGTAAACGAAGCAAAAGACGCTCTGTAGTTTCTGCCTAGTAACTAGAAAGTTAGAGAGAGAAAGAGAGGTAAATGAAGCTTGGCTTGTGGACAAGGAAATCAGGACTAATGTTTACTAATTACTACGCGTGCTGTCGAAGCGATCGGACGTGTATATTGGTTGTGTTAATTCGCTACGTTGTGTTCTCACTAGATGGGTACGAAATGTAACGGCTGCGATGCCGATATATGTGATGAATTGCATATAGAGTGTTCTCAAGAAAAATGTAAGAAACTATACCATTTGAAATGTCTTTCGATGACGACGGAGAAATGTACACAGGAATACAAGAAAAAATGGGTGTGTCCTGAATGTGTCAACTCTATTCCAAAGCGAGGAAATTCCGACACGCCAGTTCGAGGAAGCATCACAATAGATAAAACTTTTACGCACGGGGCGAGCGACTGCTACGTTAACAGTAAGCCGCGCGGTAGTCGTCGCAACCCGAATGAGGTAGAAATTGAACGTGATAATGCACCCGGGGAAGAACTACGACAGTTTCGCTTGGAAATAATAGCACGACTGGATGAACAATTTAAGCAATTTTCGTCGCTTCAAGATAGATTTATCAAAACCGAGACCGAATTGCAAAATTTGCGAAAAATGATGGAGGTAGTTGAACAAAAAGCAAGCAAAGTTGATAAGTTAGAAGCAAAAATTGAAGACTTACTGAGGTCAAACGAACTCTTAAGAGCTAGTCTTACTGTCAAAAACTCAAAACAGGATAGTAAGGAGGGATTTCAAGCACCAAAGAGTCAGTTACCATCATCATCAAAAACTTTTGTGGACATTCTCAAACAAAATCAAAAGGGGGTAACTCAAAATCCCGCAGATATTGTACCGAACAAAAAATGTGTGGCCACGAAATCAATGAGTTTAGTAACGGTTAATAAACCACTACTATCAATAAACAAAGAGAGTGAAAGGAGCACTAGTTTAGGTGAGTTTCATGAAGAAGAGAAGAAGCAACTGGATACAGAAGAAAACTGGACAGTTGTAAATAAGAAGAAAAACCGATATTCTAGTAAAGAAGTGAAAAAAGGAGGAAGTCTTACTATTAATGAGATTCAAGGAACAGAAAAAAGAAAATATTTACACGTCTGGCGTCTACAGAAGGAAACTAAGGAAGAAAACTTGGAAAAATATGTAAGAAACATATGTGGTTTGAAAGAGCCGGTGAAAGTTGAACGACTTAAACATAGAACGGAAAGGGATTACGCATCTTTTATGATTGGAGTACCCGAGAGCAAATATGACATATTGTGTCAATCTGATAATTGGCCTTTGAATGTTGAGTTCTGTGAATGGGTGTGGTTTCGTAGACCATACAATAAGTCAAAAACCTCGGAATAAATCTACGGTAGATATATATTATCAGAACGTAAGAGGTCTGCGAACTAAATTGGAGGAATTTTATATAGGACTATCCAGCTATACCTCGGATTTATTTGGTATCACGGAAACGGGCCTAAACGAATCGATTTGTGATACGGAATTAATCCCACCCGGATACACTATAATGCGATGTGACCGAGCGGATGGCCGTAAACAAGGCGGCGCGTGTCTCGTGGCCACACCGCGTATCGAACTGCGGCGAGTACCTGCACCGAGCGACGTAAACATTGATGACCATGTTTTTGAACTAGTAGGTGCCGCTGTTTACTTACATAATAGGTTTTTGTTTTTAATATGTGTGGTTTATATCCCACCTAATAGTAGTGAAAAGGAGTATGGGTTGTTATTTAGAATCCTTGAAGAATATTGTAATAATTATCGTGAAGTGCTAGTGTTAGGAGATTTTAATTTATATTCGTGTACTACAAGCATTAATTCATATTATGATTTTTTTATGACATACTGTGGATTTACTCAGTGCAACAGAATATGTAATTGCAATGATCGCTGTTTGGATTTAGTATTGAGTACATTTGAGACGGGTGAGTGTGTTAGTGTAGTCGCGGCAGACTCGCCGCTCGTGTCGGTGGACGCTTATCACCCACCGCTAGACGTATCCGTCAGCCTGCATTTATGTAAAAATACCCACTCAGCGCCTAGCTCGGGCTCATCGTCAATAACATCGGAAACGCACACACATGTAAGTTGGAATTTTAACAAAGCTAATTTTTTTTTGTTATATGCAAAAATCGCAGCTGTTGACTGGGCTCCTTTATATAGTTTAGATGTAGATACGAGTTTAAAGTATTTTTATGACACAATTTATTCAATTGTAGATGACTGTGTTCCCAGGAAACAGCGAAGTCGTATACACTCGAGGTACATTTATCCCGAGTGGTATACGGGCGAGATAATTCGCGCCATAAAACTCAAAGCTACACTTCATAAAAAATATAAAAGTAGTGGTTTAAGGAAGGATTACGAGACGTTTGCACAGTGTAGGACACAAATTAAATATAAAATTTCAATAGCACACGAACAATATCGCCTTCGTATGCAAAATCAAATGCGAAGAGACCCTAAATCTTTTTGGGCTTTTGTGAATTCTAAAAGAGGTAGCAGTAGTAACCAAAAGATTATAAAGAACGGCGAGGCCCTGACCAGTGAACAAGCAGTTCAAGAATTCGCTGAATATTTTTATTCGGTGTATAGCGTAAATAAACCTAGATTAGAAGTGAATGCAGCGATAGTGGAAGCGGGCAGCGAGAATGGAGCAGGGTGGGTTCATCTAGATAGACTGGAGTTGGATGATGTGCTACGTTCTCTGCAGCAACTTAAGCCAAAAAAATCATCTGGGCCTGATGGTATTCCACCGTACATCTTTAGAGATTGTCGGATGGGGTTAGCTAAACCACTTTTGTACATCTACAATCTTTGCCTTGAGTCGGCTGTTTTTCCCGAAATGTGGAAAATTACCAGGGTCATACCGGTACCGAAAGGTGGTTCAAGGACTAAAGTTGAAGAGTATAGACCTGTTGCTGTGTTATCAACAGCGGCAAAAATACTAGAATCTGCTATTCATAGTAACATTTATCAGCAGGTTAGCTCGCAACTAACAGATGCTCAGCATGGATTTCGGCCGACTAGGAATACGACGAGTAATTTGCTCAGCTACGTAACGGAAGTATTGCCTATAGTAGACAGTGGGGGGCAAGTCGATGCTGCGTACTTCGACTTTAAAAAAAGCTTTTGACTTAGTGGATAATGACGTGTTATTAAAAAAGTTAGCAGGGGTCGGTTTCACCCCGCATTTACTTAAGTTTTTTGCTAGTTATATGAGAAACAGGCAACAGTATGTCGACTATGCAGGATACCAATCGAAAGCATATTATACTAGATCGGGGGTGAGCCAGGGAAGTAATTTAGGGCCCTTAGAATTTTTGTTAATGATTAACGACCTACCAAATGTTGTGCAGGAGGCTAAGTGCTTACTGTTTGCCGACGACCTCAAGCTTTCTCTCCCCATAAGAAATATCAATGACTGTGAAAGACTGCAGAGAGATATAGACAGAGTTGTCACTTGGAGCAAGAGTAATCTTCTGCAGTTTAATACATCTAAGTGTGTGACTATCAGTTTCTCGCGCGCACACGCACCCATCACACATAATTATATGGTTGACGGGGTGTCGATAGAAAGAGTCATGGCAGTGAGGGACTTGGGAGTTCGTTTCACCACTGGGCTAACGTTTCGTGATCACATAGTTAAAGTATGCAAAAAAGCATATAGAAACCTAGGATTTGTACTTAGAATGGTTAAAGGTTTCACAAATATTAAAGCAATAACTACATTGTACAATGCTTTAGTAAGAAGCCAACTAGAATGTAACGCAGTTATCTGGGCTCCACATGAAACTAAGTATAGTCTCATGTTGGAGCGCGTACAAAACAAGTTTATCAGGTACAAATATATGAGGGACTACGGTGTATATCCTTTTTATCCTTTAATGTATCCAACCCTATTTGTCTTAGGTATGGTCGGATATAATGAACTGAGGGTCAGGAGGCAACTCACACTCGTAACTTATATCTTTAAGATAATTAGGGGAAAGATACACAATGCAGACATATTGCGAAGGGTGGAGCTTGTAGTGCCTGACGGGTATGTGGGTCGTCGTCGACAGCCGCAGCTGCTGGCGGTGCCGCGTGCGCGAACTAACTTGCTGCGCGAGGCACCGCTGACGGGCGCGCTTCGCACTCTTAATCTCATCGCTAATGACGTCGATATATTCTGCTGTACTTTGAGTACATTCACTAGAATAGCTACGGGTAGAATTAGCTACGGTATAAACAGTGGCACTATCTAATTTAAAATAAGAATAATTTTAAGAAAACTACAATATCGCATTGGGTCTAGCCTGTAAGGATATTTGTATGTATATTTAAGAAATAAATAATCGGATTTTATTTTTAATTCAATTTATTTGTTCCCAGATGATGACGATAACGGTGATGTGACCACCACCACCACAGTACCAGCATTGCGATTCAACGAATACACATTAAACAATCCAAAACTGATATAATTCTACGTCAACTGGCTGCTGCGTCTTTTTTTATAATGAACATTCTTTCAACCTATCTCGATGGCAACCGATGATAGGCATAGTGAAAATTTCAAACAATCTCTCTTATTGTTTTAAATTTCCTTATTACTTATTAAACTAATCTATACTCTATTTAACAAATGAAAAATCAAAGAAGAACTACATTAAGCAGGATATAAATTGTGTTTGCCTCCAGCAGGGATTTAACACAATATGATGAGCTAAAATTTGAATATGATAAATTTCTGCCTTATTATCACTTTTGTGTAATGATTTGTTAAATAGAGTATAAGTCTTATTATCTATTATAAATCACACTATTCTCTTTTCTTTCATTCCTTCTCAACTCTACTTTTAATTTCTGTAAATAAGTTAACATTTATTTAGCGTTAAGTTTTATGTAGGTATACAAGAATTATCGCTAGTTAGAAATATATTTCAATATATTGCAAACATAGCGTCTCAAATAATACAACGTGGAAAGGACAGGACAACCATCCGAATACAGTGAGTCTAGTACAATATTTTGGACCCACCAGCGTGACTCAATCAATGAGATGTTAAATGAAAAGTAAATAATTCACTTCTGTCATAAAAACTCTCATTGGGTTAGATAGAAATAATCCAAAAACCTGCATCAGATTTTTTTTAGGAAAACACCACAAATAGCTTGGAGATCTGGAACTATGTTATACTGAACTCACGGTATAAGGTTTTTTGAGATCCCTTCTACCTTGTTTATAATAATTATGTAAAAATCAATGTAAGCCTGTAAAACTGCAATAGCACTCGATCGATTGAGCTTACAGTCCGACACAATAGGTAATAAAAACGTAAGAAAAATGTTTATAAAATCACTGTGAAATGTGGCAGGTTTTCGCTTTGCTTTGTATATTTTATAAGGTTTTGATAGAAAAATACAAATGCCTGCGAAGCCTACAGACAAGATGCCTGGTATAAATGTAATTTTGATAGTGCCTTTATACTGTAACAGTAAGGGCGATTTTCACAGTTCAAGGGTTGCCGAATAATGCCGTACTGAAGTTTGAGGGTTTAAGTTCCTATGAGTATTTGACTTACCTGATCTTGTAACATTCGGTCGCTTGTAGTTTCTCTTCGCAGCGTGTCTTGACGTCTTGGCTGGTGGCAAAGTATGGAACTAAATGTACCAACGCCTACATCGAGCTACTACAATCTGTCAAATTTATTTAAAAACTGTTTTACAAACAATCAGGTTCGTCTTCAATTGGGAAAATTTTACAGTTTGGGTAGTAAATATGCTCATGAAGCCGTCATTGGGAGTGAATTTGAGCTGGCCAAGCGTAGTATTTTCAATCGAATACGAGACCAACTTATGCTGGTGATGTTACCACTGATGTGCACCTGATATGTCTATGACTCAGACGAAGATATTATCAAAAAAATAGTGGATTCGTGGTTTCGCCCAATTTTGCCATCAGTTGACCTGGCTACACTTACATTTAAAAAGTGCTTTTATACGTCAATATCGTGACATAATAAAAAGTACAAACTAAACTCCTTTGGTCTATTATTTTAATCTTAAGCATAAACAATTTATTTTTAGTTCTGTGTGATGGACACTTGTCAAAGTCTTTATTGAGAAGAGATTACGAATCGTCATAACATAAAATATTTTAATTTGATTCGTTCTTGAATTAACAATAGCGTATGACGATAGCAACAGGCGTGTGTTGGGAGTATATTCCTATGTGAAACTAGGCCAAACCCATAAAAATGTGGTAGGTAATCACATTTTACTTGCTGTTTTATTTCCACTGTTTCTTAGTTGGTATTGAGAATCATTTGCCTAGGCTTTTACCTTATGTTGAAGTAGATTCTGATCTGATCGGATGCATCTGAATTCCATTACTCCATTAGCATTAAGCGTCTATCTTTCTAACCTGACTACCTAGCGACCTCCACAACACACTTTCTGAGATTTGAAAATCTATGGGTTAAGGACGACAACAGTCCAAATTGTTACCAAGGCACCGGAATAGGTACCTCAAGATAATAGATGAACACCGATTGTCAGATCAAGATCCACAAGCGTAGCTGAACCTTTAATCGACTGTTGCGGCTGGTATTATTTATTAACGACCCCTCTTAGATACCTACGTATAGTGTGTCCTAAATAACGTGATGACCAGTCTGTACTGTGTGTATCTTCTTATCGTGTTGATGCGATTGTTTTTCGCCTAAATGTTCTGTGCCTATTACGTGGCTACAACAATTGCGGCATAAGTGGCATTGCTTAGGTTGTCCAAGGTGTAGAATGGACGGGTTTTAATTTGTTTTATTTTTTACACTTAAAAGGTTCATTTATCGATAGAATAACACTAAACATGTAATTGGGTCATTGTCATAACCCTAAAAAAAACTGTTCATATGGATCAGTAAAGAAACTTTTAACTTTTTTTTTAATTTAACATCATAATAGTAAAGTAAACAAAACATACTTTATAACCATACCGTAACAGATTTACTATAAATTTATTTATTTTTTACTTTAAATCATCGAAATTCAAGTCCACTTCGGTGGACCGTTCGGGATCTACCTTTTAATAGAATGGAGCCTTTAAAAAATGTGTCTTTTGTTATTTTAAACTAAAATGAATTATTTTCTTAATCTACGTAAGTTATTCTTTTAACTTTATCAGTATTAAAAAAATAGATAGAAAATAAACACACTTTTTCGTAATTGAATCTTGTTACAACATTTTTAGTCTTTCCGGTGGACATTACTTTCGATCTTGACTAAAATAAAAGAAATGTCAAAGGCATATGTAAAGAAGTAAAATTGAACGCTTCCAATATAGCACTATCCCTGTCAGCAGTCATTTTGTCATGAATCGTACACAGAACATGATATTGTTCTATTAAGAACTTTTTTTTGGTGTGTTAAAGTTGAGTTGTCTTTTCGGTTACTGCTGTATTTTGGTAAATAAATCACTAAAAAATATTTAAACATTCTGATTAACTAGTTAACCAATTAAACTCTACAAATATACCTTAGCTTTTAACGTAACCCATTAACGGCGGGAGGTATGAGTGATTTTTTGAAAAAAGTCCATTCGGTGGACATCTTTTCGGTGGAACTTTGGTCCACCGAAACGACAAATGTCCACCGAGTGCAATGTTTTCTTGAATGTTTATATGTAACGACTGGTAAAAGTGCTTCTGATTACTGTTGATTTTATCAGAAAAGGATTAATAACCTATTTTTGTTTAATACTCGCTTGATTTTTATGTATAAAATAATACGAATATGTTGGTCAACATGGTATAGTAAAGCGTTAGGGAAGCAGTTCTCTGTTGCTTTAGGTTAAGACACTAAGATCTAGAAGCATTGGAAAAAGCAAAGAAAGAACTGAGTATATTGTTATCATCGCAAGCCGAAAGGAAAATAAAAACTGCACAAGATTTACCAGATGTGCATAAAAAACTTTTGACGAAGAAATGGATAGAGATAATACAAGACGCTGCAGACAAAAAGTTAAGAAACAAGAAGAAGCTGAAAAGAACATAGTATGCGAAACACCTCCCTCGAGTCTAGTAACTTCAGTATCACCAAGAGCTGAAATTGGTGCCCGTATTGCAGTGAGAAACAGAAGATTAAAAGTAGAGAACAGATTACAGAAAAAAATATGTTGATGGGTTTAGAATGTAAAGTTGCTAATTATAGGATGCGATTACACAGAGCCAATAGTTCTTCAGTTTTATAGGTTGAGTTGTATGAAATGCAGTTCAGATAATACTTGTATAAATTACGGTTTAGGTTGCATAATACTTGGCAAAGCACCATATCCCAGACCACTCTAAAATAATGTCCCTACTCTACCAAGTCCAGTCCGGTCGACTCCTCTGCAAAATCCTACCCGGGTAGGACTTTGCAGAGGAGTCGACATGACTGCATTAAAATAATACCGGAATTATACCAGCTCCCACTAAGAGGATGAATTCACCAAGTCTAATCTTCCATTTCCGAGTGGCTTGATGCAGCAACCACTGAATGTTGGAAAGTGCAGTCCATCACTTCTGATTGGAGATGTTTATAAACGAATACGAGTTTTCGACGTGTATTCTAACAGCGAATATACGTCAACGTCCAAATTTAAAGAGCCAGCAATCCTTATTAATATGAGTGAACGCATTCAACGTCTGGTGGTCTTCTGACGACAAAGACATTTTGTCCACCGAATCGAATTGTCTTTTCGGTAGACAAACACAAAACATTTTTTATTTACTTTTTGATTGCCTATACGAGACCGATTGTTAGTGATTATGTGAATATAGCATTAACACTACTTTTGGTCACGATTTTAATCGCATTTTGTTTTGTATTTTTGACATTATTTAACATTTTAGTCCACTCGGTGGACAAATGAGTCTTTTCGGTTGAACCGAAATATCGTTATTTCCTAACAAATAGCTTTTTTTTCAAATTATTGATCTCTGACTGATACTCATTTTTAATTTTAAGTAAGATAAGAGTAATAATATGGTTTTGAACTTTATAAATCACGCGTTGTTTTTTTTACGAAAAAAATACCCAGGTTTGACAATGACCCATTCACATACTTTTATCGAAACTACTGTTGCAATAAATATTAGACTCTTGCATTTTATCAAAGTATTAGATTCGTGAACATTACGAACTACAATTTTTAATTGGGGACAAGTAACCAGCGCATTGAGATTCCAATACCCATCTGTCAAATTACGTCGATATTTTTTTAGGTTTATTATACTTCATTATATAAAATTGGTTCATGTTCAATTGACAAAATTTGACAGTGTGGGATGGCTTGATGTGTGGTGTCTACAGATGACGTTGATTCATATTTTCTGTTTACGTATTCCTGAGAAATTTATCTAAGCTACACGATCTTGTGCAAAACACATTATAATCTACAGCACACAAGGGCAACACACACATGTATTGTGTTATTTTTGGGAATATAAATACGACAGAACAAGTTCACAGCGAGTCTAATAATAAATAGTAAACAACATTATAGCCAACTGGTCACGGAAGATTCTATTTCAAAATTTTATGCGTTTGTAACGGGGGCTAAGTAATTACTGCCGCACTGGACGTTTTTCAAAGTTTAGTAACGTGGATGGGGATAATGATATATTATGATGCATAATGTTCGAGACCTCTAAGAAGAAACACTAAAAGAAACGCAGAGGTGAGATTCATTCAGAAATCTTGGCCAGATTACGTAAGGACAACGCAGGTTACTTGTCTAAGATGGAGTTAAGGAAAGAACATTCAGATAGAACTGGACCAGTCCAGTCAGGGAACGCTTTTGCCAGTAATCTTGGAGCTCAATCTTACAAACTGACAAGCGTTTGAAAAATGACGAATCACACGATCTGCGAAGTAAATAGTAAATCATCAGCCTTAAGAAATGAAATAAACTTTTCAATTCTTGTTTATACTAGGTTCTACTAAATGTTCAGTGAGTTTAGGGAATCACTATTCCAGTATTTCACTACCACATAACATAACACAAGATTACGCCTGTTTTCTACGAAAGGGCCAGTAGAAATGGGCCTTTAATACCCACATTTGGCCTATTACGTTTAAGTTCCGTGTAATAGGAGTCCAGCCCATTCCCAACAACCGGGCATAAATCCAGATTCCGGTCTATCACTGAGAAATTTCGGTTGGGAATTCCCAATAACCCTGAAATCAAATTAATCAAAACAACAGCAACATATTTGACACATACTTACTTTGATAATTCTCCATTTTAATATTGATGCGTGAGTACAGTATCAAGTTACCCCAATATGTCAATTTTCATAACAATTTTTCAACTTTATTGTACACAGAATATGGTTCATATTCAATTGGGAAAATTTGACAGTTTGGCGTAGGTTCATGTGCTGGCGTCTGTACATTGGTAAAGGGTTTTTTTTTAATTTGTTGTATTACTTTTACAGTTACGTGTGCAAAATCATTTGTCAGTTATCAAGCCTGAGTATGGGTGTTATGACCATTATTTTGGCCATATATTTAGTATACTCGTTAATTGCATGGCTATTGACACGTAAGTATTGATGGTAGACAAATGTAGTCTTCAATCAAGAACAATAGCTTTTTACATACATAAATACAAACCTACAGAGGCCAGCACATCAAGCTTGCCCGATGTGTCAAATTTCTTTGAAAGATTTCCTTTAAAACACATTAGCTGTCCCGGCAAACTTCAATTCGCCTTAGAATCAATTTATAAGTCTTATTTAGTTTTTATTAGTTTACATCCTTTTCACAGACCTACTTAATAAATACAAAAAATTTCATAAGAATCGGTTTAGCCGTTTCGGAGGAGTTTTGTTATAAACACTTCGAAACGAGAATTTAAATGTTATTAGATATACATACGTTTAATAAGATAACAACAAATACCTAGATCCAACCAAGAATAACTACTACTACTTTTTATTTAGAAGGCTCTAATGTGGTCTTATTTAAACATTTTGAGTTTGATAGATAAAATGACAACATGGTATATATATAACCTAACCTAACTTACCTTACCTATCCTATAGCTAACCTAACTACCTAACCTAACTACCTTACTGAAATGCATTGATTTAAAAAATACTAAATTCATCATTTTAAACTGAACTACTGCGCTGCGTGCCTCTATGTTACATACAATTTATATAGTTTTCCCGGTCTACTTTAATTAAAGTCCAAACAGTAAAAAAAGTTCATTTTGCAAAGAATTATTGAAGTTCGTGTCCGTCGTCATAATTAATTACGTAAATTGATTTCTGAAATACTTAAAAGACTTTTTTATGTTACACAAAACCTCTATAAAAGTTAAGTAATAAAATAAATATCAGAACGTACGCATAAATTGACAAACAAAAATAATTCTGTTGATCCGTTGTCCAAGTGACACTATTTTCGTAGTATATCGTTTTTTAATCTAAATACGCTTTAATCCCAATATTTTACATAATTATGTTGTCGATTCAAAATCTTTTCAAATTTAAAGACGTACATCAAATGACAGGTAGGAATAGTTTCTAAGGGAAAGCGAAATTGTTGTTTTTATTATATTATAAGCATTTTTTTCATGTTAACTTACTTTTTAAATCTTTCCTGAACTTCCACAAACATTTCAAAACCGAAATCAAATCAATCGGCCCAGCAGTTCTTGAGTTTTATCGGGACTTACGAATAGCAATTGATTTTCATATATTTCAATTGATTTTATAAGGTTCATGTTCAGTTGGCAAAATTTGGCAGTTTGGTAGCTTGATGTGCTTTTCTCCTAGAGTAGGCAGGAATCACAGAGCGCCATCTGTAACGATTCTAACATTGCGTCATTGTCATACACACACGCAATAGTTTTTTAGTACCGACAAATTTAGTCGATCCAAAATCGATTTTTATTGTACTGATTGTGTAATTCGACTGTGGCGATCTGAGTGCCTAAAGCTAGAGATAATCAGATTCCAATGAATTTCTTCAGACTGACTATTTAATTTGTCAATTATAGATTTACTATAAGGTGTAATAAAAAGACCTGTTAAGCCAGCCTTGAGTCCGTCTCCGACGACAAGCAACAGAGACAGGTGACACCGATGAGTGACACCCATGGTTCCTTTACATTTTATTTAAATTTGTAAAAAGATAAATTCTGCTAGGCGCGGCGACACACCAGTATGACAGTGACGCAAGTTAATCCTACCCCACACCGAGTATTAAGATAGGTGACTGCTGACCATCGAGATGTATTCGGCGTTAAACCGGCCCCTACAATAAGCGACAACGATGGACGACATTGTCGTGCCGACACTGAGGCCTGGACTCTACCAAAGCGGAGACGACACGAGCGGAGAGAAGATTCTGTTGGTTGTTTGAAAAAATTCGCTGCGCTCCTCTCGTGTCCGCTTTGGTGGAGTTCGGGCCTGACGCCCGTCTATGCTTGTCGCCAGTCGTTAAAATAAAATCATTAGTGCAGTCGTTGGAGTGGAATGGTACTATTGCGTTATGTAGTTCATTCACCATACTTAACTACCTTAATCCCAGACACAATTAAATTACCTGTTGTTCTCGGAAGCCGGCTTCCGCTTGGGGCCTGACCAATTAACAGGATGGTCACATTAAATGAAGATGAAGTTGCTTTTAGCTTACACACTGCTGCCAAATAATCCCATTTTTTTTTTTCAGGATGCAAGAATTGTCTTTTAGGACGTAAAAATTAATATCTTTAAAAATTAACTAAGAACTTCTTTAGAATGTAGGCGCACAAGTGATTCTTTATAATTGTAAGGATTTAACTAACTATATGTTTCAAAGCTAAATAAAGATATTATGTAGTCTTAACACAGAGTACGATTTTTATTTTAAATATTCAGATTTTCAATACTCCCTAAATAATTATTTATTGCTTCAGATATGGACTTGGTGGTAAGTTATGTTTGTCTTAAGTATTCACGCTATAGGTACAGCTGTTCTCGTCGAGCCCCAGTGCGTCATGACACTCATGACTGACATTGTAATACATACAACTCCATAGACATGCTAGCTGGACCTACCTTCCTTAACCATTGGATTGTAAATGCCTTTTAATTTTGTTTTTATTTATTTTTTTATTTGGGAAACAAACAACTGTACATTGTATATTATGATTGGATACACAGTATGATATAACTAAATGTACAATCCACTACGTTTCCACATGTTACTATATTAAATTAAATTAGATACAGTTTGGCTAGATTATGACAAAAAAAGGAAAGAAAAGAAAACATAATTCTATGACAATTCAATATTTTGGCTATCTTAAAAAGAAAAACATAAAAAAAAACAAAAAAAAAGTTAAAGTTAACTCCTAGTTATATTCCTACGTAATACATAGGTATTAATTAGTTAACCCTTAATCAAATACTGGGAAATTATTTCCCACTTAGTATGAAATAACAAAATAAATTTTATTTTTTTAATGGCTATTTCAAACAGTGTCAACCATTTAGAAATATAACCCCCCTTTCGCCACCCTTTTCCAAAATTGTATCAAAATTTATGAAATCTACAGACAAAACTTACCTAAAAACAAGTCTCAGTTTTTATTTATCTCTTAAAAATCTCTTAAGAAGCTTTCCGTTTGATTAAGGGTTAAACTCAGCAAGGTGCTTTACAATACATTTATTAAACTTAGTTTTTGGTAGAGCAAATACATCGATATCATTAAACTTAGTATTGTAAACCTGAACCAATCTCCGGAGCGAATTTAATATTGGAATAGTATAAAAGGTTGTAGTAAAGATTAAGTTTAGTATATTATATATTAAAATATATTAAAGTAGATCTACGAGAATACTGCCGAGAAAAACTGCCTTGCAATTTGGATTTATGTTCAACAATATGTATTCAACTCTTGTATTTATAAAAGGTGATTAACGAAGACGGTGAGTACTTGATTAAGTAAATAGAAAAAATCTAAATAATTTTCCAAAAACCTCAACTTATAGGATGATGCGGAATAAGTATGAATTGCGCGCAGACAGAGTCGCTTGCAAAGTGCTAGTGATATTTAAATTAATAAAATCAAAACAGTACAACGAAGCGTATTTAATAATAATAATGTGAATGTAATTACACTTAGGTACCTATATTGAAAACAAGAGATCGCACTATAGCCTAATGAATTTCAAGAGTTTTAGAAGTATCGAATGAAATATACCCAATCAATCTAATACATTAACAATGGATATAAAAGCGTATGTAACAATGACAATGGCTGCTCTATAAAGACTGAGAAAGCAAGGAACATGTTTTACGTAAACGATTTCCGAACATCGAAAAATATGTTATTTTTTTCTAACGTACTTGACGTCGACACGGATATTTCCAAAAGAAATGTGAACAAAAAAGTGTCCCAATACTCACTAGTGGTTGCTGCAAAACCGTTGATACATTTTGCGTCGATATTTGGATCAAAATTGGTTTCATACGAGAAAAATTATGTTGTCAGTACAAAGTTTCTTTGGAAGTTCTATTCGTTGTTTATCATCATAGCTCATCTTATATTACTAGCAGAAGTATCACCACTCAGTTGGCAAGACACGAAATCTGATGTCCCGTTAAACGTCTTGACGAAAACTTATGGCACGTTGAACATAATTGAATCTGTTTATTCAGTTTTATCTACAGCTATTTTTAACACAAAATACTATGTAGAATTGTTTAATAAACTCGATAACATTGATACGCATTTTACCGTGTCTAAAATCGTATTCAGAAGAAGACGTATTATCTCAATCATACTGATCATATTGCCAATCGTGCAAGTACTATCCACATTTTGGTTAAGAAAATTTCACATACAAAATATTGGTGTCCATATTAATTTCTTCTTGGTCATGCTGCAAGGATCGATTTTATACTTCGTTGTTGTGAATATATACTTAAGAATTCTAATGTTGAATACATTGCTGTTGAGAGCAGTTAAGAACACTATGTCGAATCAAAAGAAGATTATATTCGAAGATACAATTTGTGACTTCGTTATTAAGGTAGTAAATTCCATACCATTACCATTATTTTACCATTGTTTATATTAGCATAGTCTGCACTACTGCTGAGCAAAGGCTTCCTTAGGTCTTCCCATGTTTTTTTTTCTGATTTTGTCTATTCCCTTTTGAAATTTCCTCTTGAAAAGAAGATAAAGTAAATCCAAAGTGAGCCTACATGGTAAGAATTGATAGTTCACGTCACGCTCACTTAACTCAACTAAGCGTGGGGATTTTATCTACAGAATAGTAGAGCTGGTGGTCAAGTCACCACGTGTTGACGAACTAGAGGTGTACTACCAGTGCACTTCTGCGAATAGTTACCAATGTGACTTTTGAATTCCTTTGTTCGTTGAAAGTGTATATATAATCTTTGCCTTGCAGTGGGGCAGTAATAGGCTGTTATTATCATCATCATATTCATCTATTTCATTGCAGAAAATTGTCGTTGAACCAAAGGCAATACAAGAAAAGGATTTGCACTGTAGTTGGTTTGAGCTAATGCAAATATATGACAAACTAGCTGACTGTATACATCTTTTTAATTTAATATACTGTGGGCAGGTAATAATGAATCGCATATTTTTGGTATGAATGCATATCGTAAAAAACTTTCCAATCTGTCAAATTCCTTTGTTAGTTTTTTTAACTTTATTAAGTATCAAGTAGTTTTAGTGTAGTTTTAAAAGTATGAAGTTCAATTAAAGTGCTGGTGTTTGTACAGAGGCCAGCACATGAAGCTGCCACAATATATTAAATTTCTTTGATAGTTTTTCAGCTTGATTAAAAACAGAGTAAGGTTCATGTTCAATTGGGATACTTTGACAGGTTGGGGTAGCTTTGTGTGCTATTGTCTGTATATTTTGGCTGCCCCAAGTACAAACCTACTATTTTCAGGTATTTACAATGTACAATACATGGTTGTTATGCACAATGCTGACAATATGTCGATCCCTTTCTCCATCTTTAACGGTAAGTAAAAAAAAACAATTTCATTTAGAGGATATACTGTAGTCAAAATTAAACGAATTGTGCAAAACTTGTTTTTTAGTAATAAAAAGAAAAATAGTTAAATGAAAAATGTATGATCAGTCGAGTTTTTAGCTTTGCATTAGGGTTTAAACGGACAGTAAATACAAATTAATGATGACGAGTTACTATAATCATCGTGATCTTCTTGCAGGTGACACTTGACCACTTTTAAGGTACGCGTCCACAGGTCCGCATCGCACGTATCGGACGCATCGCGCGTAACGGATTAACAAGACTGCGTCCACTGTATCGGCAGCGATCGGATGGCCGACGCGAGTATCAGCAATCGGATTGCCGATGCCGCCTTCATTCGGATTTTTGTAGTGATCGTACGTGCGGAAATTGTTTGTGAGAATGGAGGAAAGCAATGAAGAAGTCGTTATTGCTTGTTTACTAGCAGAAGAAGAAGAACAAGAAAAAAAAAAGGTAGAAAAAGGAAGCATAACTTTTAGAGCGCGTCCACTGATCGGCATTCCGTATGACGTCATCGGTATGCATCGCATGTAGGCATTGCCGATGAGAGGTCCGTACGGTGCAGATCAGTGGACGCTGTTGTATGAGTTTTTATACAAGGCAAACTAAACTCCGTTACGTGCGATGCGTCCGATACGTGCGACGCGGACCTGTGGACTCTTACCTTTATTGTACCTAATTCAGTACAAATTATCAAATTAGAAAATATTAAAAACAATGCATAGTTACTGATCGTTTGTATTTTTAGACAATAAATAATAATACATTTGGGTTTTTTGCAGTATTCCGAAATATTTCTGAGTGACTTATTTCTTTATTCGTGCATTAATTTCCGTCCTATATTTTTGGCGACCGTGTGTGAAATGTTTACAAGGGAAAAGAAGAAAACTTCAGCATTGCTATTGCATGTTTTACAATTAATTGAAGAAGGTAAGATTTTAAGAGGTTTTAAGCGACCTAGAATAAGTAATTTACCCAATAACGGTAAGTATATTCGGTAAATTACCAATTCAAGATCCTATCAATACCAGAAAAGTGTCTAAAACCTGACCCATAAGTGTCTAAAGCATCAAGTACCAGAGAGGGATTCATACGTGAAGGATACATACGAGACCCAATTACTATGCCTCCGCGGTCTATCCGTCTATCTGACAGTGAGCTATATTTTATGAACCATAATAAGATACAGTTGATTTAATAGAGCGTGAATTTCTATTGCCAATATAACAAGAAAAAAGATAAATACCATTTGACCTTATCAATCGCTGTAAAAAAGTGTTGGTTTGACATCACCAGCGCCACAATTCCATCGCCATTAAGTTAAATACGGTGTGTTGTTTTATTCATAAAGGTCTGTATTTTATTATGTTTACTATAAAAACTGTTATTTTCAGATAACCAGCCCTTTAGTCAAGTGAAGACTATGATAACACTCGTTGCTACGCGCAAACTAGATATATCTGCGAACGTGTTTACAATAAATATACGAACCGTCATGAACTTCGCCGGCAGAATCATATCCTACAGTGTTCTTATGATTCAGTATTTTTACAGCCATGTGTTTTTAAAATAAAAATATGAACGTAATCAACATTTAGGTGTTTTGTTTAGCCCTGAGTTTCTTGCAGCATTCCTTCTCAGAAATCAGTCAGTTTAGAAATGATACATTAATTATGTTTTTGAAAATATTGACAAGTAAAGGTACAAGATGGTCCGAGTTGGGCTACAGATCGCAAATTGCAACTGCTAACTGCATCCGACACCAACGTTTCTATGAATCTCGATGAATTTGATAACAAGCGAAAACCTTCCTCATCAGTTTTTATTCACCAAATGATTAGTACTTTTTAAATGAAAATGCTTGATTTACCTATTACTAAAAATGTTAAAATCGGTACGTGTGGTCCTATGTTATATGATACCATCGTCAGATCTGAGTTTTGATACAAATGGAACCAATATGCTAGTATATCCTATCGAATAAAAAAAGAGTTCTGAAAATCGGTTCATAAATGACGGTAACAAACCCTAAAAAATTTGTACAACAGAATTGAGAACCTCCACCTTTTTTTGAAGTCAGTTAAAAATAAACCTATTGAAATTTAATTAATGTTTTTCCATCACAGTTGTTTTCTTACATTTATTAGTTAAGTAGGTACTGATTTATTACTTAGCATTACTGGCAAGATTTGTTCGGTAGAGACATTAAAAAAAAACAAGTTTATGAAACTGAGTGATTCGTTTATTTCTAAATAACAAATATGTATGTACCTACGTATATTGTTTAAAAAAGGTCAAATAACTACATTTTGTAGCTTAATGTGATACGAAACATATTTTACGTACCTACCTAGACACCTACACGGCTACAGTCAGTTGTATCTATTTTGATCTATACAACATAAATTGCAGTAATCTATACTTATAATAAATCTGTAGAAGTAAAATTTCTGTACATTGAAAATATCAAAAAAATAAATAGCAGGGGGTGTTACAAGACCGACACCGAACCCAAAAATATGATTAAAAAAATTTTTGTCTGTCTGTCTGTCTGTCTGTCTGTCTGTCTGTCTGTCTGTATGTTCAGGTATCACACAAAAGTTACCGGTTCGATTACGATGACACTTGGTATACTTATTCTTTAATATCCTGGGCACCACACTGGGTACTTTTTATCCCGGAAAAGTATATACAATAAAAAACAAACTTAATTTTGCGGTTCGATCTCTTGACCCGACTACTGTAACAACCGCAAATAAAAAGTTTGTCGTAGGTTACGTCACCCGCAGTGGGGTTCACCAAGGGGCGCTGCACACGGCTAAGATAGTATAATATTTTATCTTAAGATACAATATCGCTCGCCATACAATTCAATGGACTATCACACACTACGAAGATAATTATGTACATTGAATATATATTCAAAATTAATATTGGAGGATGATTGGTGATCGATACTGATGCCAAAAATGCAATCACTAAATGTTTTGTCTGTCTGTCTGTCTGTCTGTATGTGCACGCATAATTCAAAAACTATTATAGGGATTTTAACCAAACTTGGTATTGTTGTAATCAATACGCCTGGGCAGGTTGATCTTAGTCTCAGTTGTTTTACACATGATCAGTTGTACGGCGCTCTTTCCCGGGTCAGTAGTTCCAGAAATCTTAAAGGAGTCTACACACCAAACCCGCCGACCCGCCGACACAGCCCGGCGGCTTGGTGTCGGCGACTTTGCTTGGACTTTACTTGACGGGTTTGGGTCGCCGACACCAAGCCGCCGGGCTGTGTCGGCGGGTCGGCGGGTTTGGTGTGTAGACTCCTTTATGCATACATACCGGAAGGAACAACTTTGAAAGTAGTCTATCCGGAAGTATTATGGTAAAATTATTACGTTTATATATCAACGCTCAGCCCAAACCGCTGGTATTAGAGACATGTTACTTAAAGGGGTGTTCTTAGTGATGTATAAAGTATCCACTAAAAAACGATTTTTGAAACTTCAACCCTTAATGGGGAAACATAGGGGACGGAAGTTCGACATCCACGCGGGCGAAGCCGCGGGCAAAAGCTAGTTAATATTAATTATATTTATTTGACACATACACATTACAGGTAGGTACAGGATCATTTCTGAGTTTGAAGGCGCTCTTCTGTATGGAAGGCTTACATATTACATTACTAGCTAGGAATTCGATTTCCGTAAGGATTTGAAGCCATTTAACACTTAGAATAATAACTTTAAGTTCGACCCCTTTAATTATTCCAACCAAAACTTTAAGTTACGTACAAAATCCCCAAAAAAAACTACAAATTAAGATTGGTTGATAACGCCATCTAGAAAAAGCTGGTTGAATTATTTGTGAGAGTATCTTGATTCATCCGTGAGCTCCAATTAGGGATAAACACTAAAAAGTTGTTTCCTCAAAGTATAGATGGCGCACTTGTAAGAATTGAAAGGTTTAGGAATTTAATAGGATATAATACTACCTCCTTGGTCTAGTGATTGTAAGCGCTACTGCCAATTATGAGGTCCTGGGTACAATTATACCTTGGTCGGATAAAGTGTTATTGGGTTTTGTATACTGAAATTCTATTAAGTAACATAAACATAACTGGACAAAATAGTTGTGTACCTTATAAAGGTATATTTCTGCGTACCCTATGGGGGAATTGAAGTGTATTATTAAAGAATGTGTATAAAATAGCCCTTATCAGTTTTTTTTTTCAAAAACAGAAAAAAAAACACTAACTGTGCTATTTGCATCTTTATCTGTCTAATTAAATAAGAAAGGGACGCACAGTTATAAGCCGTCCAACGTTGTTGCCACTTTGGGTTGATTTGCTCAAGCAATAAAAATTGCGATTGTAAAACCTTTTATAACTGTAACTTAATTCTTATCCGTCATTTTAATGGGCTATTTGTCAAAATTTTAATTACAAGAAAATTAAAGACACGTATTCTTTTCTTTTTTCACGTAATCAAGAATAACGGCGATACATCGAGTTAAACTGTCACATGACGTCACTAGCCAGTACTATATGCTAGCTAATGACGTTTCAAGACCCCACTCCTCAACTTGAGCTTAATCTATGCAGTTTTGTAAAAACTTAAAATAGGTATGAGATTTAAGGAGATTTCTCTCCGACTGGTCGAAACTTCGCGTGACCAGAGGGCTGGCTTATTCTTTGGCCAAAGAATTAGCATTACCATCCAACGTGGCAATGCTGCCAGTCTTCTGGGCACGTTTCCAGATGACAGCGATGGGGAGAAATACTTTGACGCCTGAGTGTTCCGATTTTAAACCCCCGACGCAAAAAGAGGGGTGTTATAAGTTTCACCGCTATGTGTGTGTGTCTGTCTGTCTGTCTGTCTGTCTGTCTGTCTGTCTGTCTGTCTGTCTGTGGCACCGTAGCGCCCAAACGGGTGAACCGATTTAGATGCGGTTTTTTTTATTTGAAGGCAGGGTTTCTTGCGATGGTTCATCAAAATCGGTTGAGCCGTTTCAAGGTTATCAGCTCTTTTGTGTTAGCTACCGTTGCTATTTTAGACGTTTATGGGTATTAACTTTACTTAAAAACATATATGTGTCTTATAACTTCAAACACCCATGTGTGTAATATTAATAAGCAACATTATGGTGTATTTGGTCTGATGCAGCCAGGATATCTAGCAGACTAATACACTCTTGGGAAAATAACAGCAGATATGTCGTGTTTGGATTCATTTTAACCAGCATTTGATTCTGCACACAATGCCTTGATGGCAACAGTATGAGCTGATGCTGCAGTCAGGCTATCCAGCACACCAGTAGGTAGACTCTTGACAAAATAATAGCAGATATGTCGTGTTTAGATTCATTTCAACCAGCATTTGATTCTAAACACAATGCACTGAAGGCAACAGGATGGGCTGATGCCAAATTAATGCGTTTAAAAATTTAAAAAACCCCCACCGCAAAAAAGTAAAACATTTGAAATGTTAAAAATAACACTTTAGCCATGAAATTTTACTTCACGTTGGGGTACCGCTTAAGTAAGGAATGTTCCTAGTACTTGTAGGTATGTAGGTACTTATTTTAACGGTACCCCGACGTTACGTAAAATTTCACGGCTAAAGTGTTATTTTTAACTTTTTAAATGTTTTACTTTTTTGCGGTGGGGGTTTTTTAAATTTTTAAACGCATTAATTTTGTTTTATAGAGTATACAGTTATGAGAATTTTTCAGTGCATTGTACTTAGAGTCAAATGCTGGTTAAAACGAATCCAAACACGACAAATCTGCTATTATTTTGTCAAGAGTCTACCTACTGGTGTGCTGGATAGCCTGACTGCAGCATCAGCCCATCCTGTTGCCTTCAGTGCATTGTGTTTAGAATCAAATGCTGGTTGAAATGAATCTAAACACGACATATCTGCTATTATTTTGTCAAGAGTCTACCTACTGGTGTGCTGGATAGCCTGACTGCAGCATCAGCTCATACTGTTGCCATCAAGGCATTGTGTGCAGAATCAAATGCTGGTTAAAATGAATCCAAACACGACATATCTGCTGTTATTTTCCCAAGAGTGTATTAGTCTGCTAGATATCCTGGCTGCATCAGACCAAATACACCATAATGTTGCTTATTAATATTACACACATGGGTGTTTGAAGTTATAAGACATATATGTTTTTAAGTAAAGTTAATACCCATAAACGTCTAAAATAGCAACGGTAGCTAACACAAAAGAGCTGATAACCTTGAAACGGCTCAACCGATTTTGATGAACCATCGCAAGAAACCCTGCCTTCAAATAAAAAAAACCGCATCTAAATCGGTTCACCCGTTTGGGCGCTACGGTGCCACAGACAGACAGACAGACAGACAGACAGACAGACAGACAGACAGACAGACAGACAGACACACACACATAGCGGTGAAACTTATAACACCCCTCTTTTTGCGTCGGGGGTTTAAAATCGGAACACTCAGGCGTCAAAGTATTTTCTCCCCATCGCTGTCATCTGGAAACGTGCCCAGAAGACTGGCAGCATTGCCACGTTGGATGGTAATGCTAATTCTTTGGCCAAAGAATAAGCCAGCCCTCTGGTCACGCGAAGTTTCGACCAGTCGGAGAGAAATCTCCTTAAATCTCATACCTATTTTAAGTTTTTACAAAACTGCATAGATTAAGCTCAAGTTGAGGAGTGGGGTCTTGAAACGTCATTAGCTAGCATATAGTACTGGCTAGTGACGTCATGTGACAGTTTAACTCGATGTATCGCCGTTATTCTTGATTACGTGAAAAAAGAAAAGAATACGTGTCTTTAATTTTCTTGTAATTAAAATTTTGACAAATAGCCCATTAAAATGACGGATAAGAATTAAGTTACAGTTATAAAAGGTTTTACAATCGCAATTTTTATTGCTTGAGCAAATCAACCCAAAGTGGCAACAACGTTGGACGGCTTATAACTGTGCGTCCCTTTCTTATTTAATTAGACAGATAAAGATGCAAATAGCACAGTTAGTGTTTTTTTTTCTGTTTTTGAAAAAAAAAACTGATAAGGGCTATTTTATACACATTCTTTAATAATACACTTCAATTCCCCCATAGGGTACGCAGAAATATACCTTTATAAGGTACACAACTATTTTGTCCAGTTATGTTTATGTTACTTAATAGAATTTCAGTATACAAAACCCAATAACACTTTATCCGACCAAGGTATAATTGTACCCAGGACCTCATAATTGGCAGTAGCGCTTACAATCACTAGACCAAGGAGGTAGTATTATATCCTATTAAATTCCTAAACCTTTCAATTCTTACAAGTGCGCCATCTATACTTTGAGGAAACAACTTTTTAGTGTTTATCCCTAATTGGAGCTCACGGATGAATCAAGATACTCTCACAAATAATTCAACCAGCTTTTTCTAGATGGCGTTATCAACCAATCTTAATTTGTAGTTTTTTTGGGGATTTTGTACGTAACTTAAAGTTTTGGTTGGAATAATTAAAGGGGTCGAACTTAAAGTTATTATTCTAAGTGTTAAATGGCTTCAAATCCTTACGGAAATCGAATTCCTAGCTAGTAATGTAATATGTAAGCCTTCCATACAGAAGAGCGCCTTCAAACTCAGAAATGATCCTGTACCTACCTGTAATGTGTATGTGTCAAATAAATATAATTATTATTAATTACTGCAATTTATGTTGTATAGATCAAAATAGATACAACTGACTGTAGCCGTGTAGGTGTCTAGGTAGGTACGTAAAATATGTTTCGTATCACATTAAGCTACAAAATGTAGTTATTTGACCTTTTTTAAACAATATACGTAGGTACATACATATTTGTTATTTAGAAATAAACGAATCACTCAGTTTCATAAACTTGTTTTTTTTTAATGTCTCTACCGAACAAATCTTGCCAGTAATGCTAAGTAATAAATCAGTACCTACTTAACTAATAAATGTAAGAAAACAACTGTGATGGAAAAACATTAATTAAATTTCAATAGGTTTATTTTTAACTGACTTCAAAAAAAGGTGGAGGTTCTCAATTCTGTTGTACAAATTTTTTAGGGTTTGTTACCGTCATTTATGAACCGATTTTCAGAACTCTTTTTTTATTCGATAGGATATACTAGCATATTGGTTCCATTTGTATCAAAACTCAGATCTGACGATGGTATCATATAACATAGGACCACACGTACCGATTTTAACATTTTTAGTAATAGGTAAATCAAGCATTTTCATTTAAAAAGTACTAATCATTTGGTGAATAAAAACTGATGAGGAAGGTTTTCGCTTGTTATCAAATTCATCGAGATTCATAGAAACGTTGGTGTCGGATGCAGTTAGCAGTTGCAATTTGCGATCTGTAGCCCAACTCGGACCATCTTGTACCTTTACTTGTCAATATTTTCAAAAACATAATTAATGTATCATTTCTAAACTGACTGATTTCTGAGAAGGAATGCTGCAAGAAACTCAGGGCTAAACAAAACACCTAAATGTTGATTACGTTCATATTTTTATTTTAAAAACACATGGCTGTAAAAATACTGAATCATAAGAACACTGTAGGATATGATTCTGCCGGCGAAGTTCATGACGGTTCGTATATTTATTGTAAACACGTTCGCAGATATATCTAGTTTGCGCGTAGCAACGAGTGTTATCATAGTCTTCACTTGACTAAAGGGCTGGTTATCTGAAAAGAACAGTTTTTATAGTAAACATAATAAAATACAGACCTTTATGAATAAAACAACACACCGTATTTAACTTAATGGCGATGGAATTGTGGCGCTGGTGATGTCAAACCAACACTTTTTTACAGCGATTGATAAGGTCAAATGGTATTTTACGTAACGTCGGGGTACCGTTAAAATAAGTACCTACATACCTACAAGTACTAGGAACATTCCTTACTTAAGCGGTACCCCAACGTGAAGTAAAATTTCATGGCTAAAGTGTTATTTTTAACATTTCAAATGTTTTACTTTTTTGCGGTGGGGGTTTTTTAAATTTTTAATTTAATTTTTACTATTTTATTTGTAGTTAGTTTAGGTGTACATTTTAATATATTTTAATTAGTTTTATTGTGTTTTCTGTATTTTAGATTACTAAGTATTATATAAATAAATTTAAATGAAAAAAAAAATATAGGTATGTGTCGAATGTTTTCTTGTTTTCTAGATGAGGGACTAAAAACTAAAATTTTGTCAAATATAGCCCATTTGCCATCCTTTTCTGGGTAAGTATAGAACATATGAAGGGATTTGCGGTGAAATTTGACAATTATCTATTTTTAGTTAAGTTTATAAACAGCAAAAAAATTACATAACTGTCCTACTGTTAAGTACCTATTGCGACTATGTAGTTAAGACGTGTGCAGATCTCATTGACTGAACGATTAGGTTGGAGAAGAACATGCACCACGGACTAAAAGCCACTAGAACCGGTTTCTAACTGTTAAGGTTAAGGAGACTGTGTTTCGAAAAGCTTTACATGACATGAATAATAATTATTGTTAACCAACATAGTAGAGGGAAACCCGTCGACTAAGTGTAAACTAGGTTAAGTCTTAGTACCTACGTGATGACACTGCAGAATAATTAAAAAAACGTAAATAGTTTAGTGGGTTACACACGGCTGTCTGCGGGCACCCTAACGGGACACGCTTACTTTATCTGTGAGTTCCCTCCTCTCCCTCCCGCGCCTCTCCGGTACCTCTCCCGCGTCCTTCGCTACTCCGCCATTTTGAATCGACGCTGACACTCCGGCACTCCGGTAGATGCCGCGTCATTCCATTCTATTTATTTTGTTGTTGCGTATTGCCCACCCGTGACCCGGCATTCGGCAGTCGGCTATAGTGCTCGTGTACTGTTTCACGTTGATTCATCCGTTTGTGCTGTGATTACTAAAACATTTCCAACATGTCTGGGTGTAAGTATACTTAATTCGATATTTCTATAATTTTAGAACGTGTAGTTTGTGATATCTTTCTCGTTTTCTCAGGTTATGTTTATTGGCTAACGCTATAGATGCCAAGCAAACACGTTGTCATGTGATTCTGGTGTTAATCCTAAAAGATGCGTGCCGGTTGCACAATATTACATGAGTTTAGTTTTATTAACCAGCATTAGACTTATTCGTTAATTAAAATTTTCCAATAAATGCAGTAGAACGGTGACAATTCTTCCTATCTACGGCAGCTCATTATGGTAGATCTCCATAACGGTATCTACCATTAAACAAGTATCTATCTAGTATCTAGGTAGGTACCTACCTAGCTAATGATATTTTCATTGTCATATTCATAAATGAGATCATTAACAAATTAACGTTCAACGTAATGTACCTACGCTGATACTGGGGGCCAACCTAACGGAGGCATTTTTTAAATACACTTGTGTCAACTTGGGCGGGTCAAATGGACGATGACCTTGAAATCAAACAAAATTCGCACACCTACTAAGAATTGAATTTTATTCTAGTTTAAAATGAACGAGGAATTATGTTGATTGTCTACTTTGTTTATTGTTATTACGTTTATACATCGTTATCTATCTTAGCATTTATTTCGGGATTTGACAGTCGTTAGATAAAAAAATGTAGTCAGAATAATCCTTATCATGCGCTGAAAACGCCCACAAATAAAATACTTACCTAACTTCTTTGCTACGACTTGTTATGATATTTACATAAGAGAAATGCGCATATTTTATAATTAAGTACGTAGTTACTAATTATTATTTCTTCGTTTCCGACGGACATAACAACATAAAAACAAGTAGGATGTAAACCAATTCAGCCATTTCATAGTACAGAAGGTGATACTGAAATGAAGCAACTCATAAGTCACCAATAAGAAACTCATGCCAAGCTGTAGTCAATTTGTGAGATGCAAATTGTTTACTTACATTATTGTACGTACATTTTGCATTTTACAAATTACCTATTGTTTTAGAGAGAAGAGCAAAAAACAAACAATATTACTTAATAACGTAGATAATATTTATTAATGTAGTGAGGGCAAAGTGAAGTTTCATTCCATATTCATGCTTGAAGTTGACATTACACTTCTTGCAGGCCTTCACGGGAAGATTATTACAGAATCGACCGGCAGTTTACATACTAAAAAATTTGATTGGGAATCGCTTTTGTTATATAAAAGTAAATTTTCGTAAATTTTTGAAGTTCGGAAGCAGCTCCCATTACCTGTAAGATAGCGTCTCACGGTCTTAATTTAAAACGTATCCTAAATTTAAAGTTTATTACAAAAAAAACATTAATGACTAATTATGTTATGCTTTATCACTAATGATCTTGCATTTTAATTGAAGGTACAAAGCACATCATGCTTCCCCAATGTGTCAAACTTTTAATAGTTTTTCTTGATGTGCTGTCGTCTGCACATATGTCTACGCTCCTGTTCCGTACACATACTAACTATGTCAAATCTTGTACGCTTCCGTGCGCGCTATTAGATATATTATGCCAAAACAGGAATGGAGTTTGCTCCTCATTTATTTCTGATCCTTTTTTCCAACCTCTCTAGTTTTCTTTGGTTATGAACTCATATCTGTACACTACAGGGAAATTTTATTAGGTATATTCCAAAATACAAGAAATAGGTAATTATTTTGTTACTAGTTTCCTGGTAAACAGAACACTATTTACCGTGTTAGGTAACTAATTTTTGACTAATTTGCTGTGTAGTAAACTTGCCTACTTCATTATTGTTGAAGGAAATGGACAGGAAAAAAATACATTTAGGAAATAAACGCTTATTAAAAGCACTAAGTTTGGATGGAATGTACGCACACCATTACGTTACACCCGTATCGACGCAGGCGAATACTTTCGGCATAGTTTTATATTTGGAACTATGAGATCATTAATGTTTATAAAATTCAACTAGGCGCGTTTGCCCACTCATAGGCTGCTACCAGCCTATGAGAATGAAGCTTCACAGAACTATATAAATGTATTCAAATATGGAATCTACTTATGGATCTGTCCCATATTCGTGATCAAAATCTTTGTTCAGCTGATCATTCGAGCAAACTAGAAGTTTAATTAACTATGTATGAAAATACTATTTGTTACTTACAACTATCAACAGTTATGAGAGATTTCAAGGGTCCGTTTTGCAAAGCCCAAACACTACTTAGTAAGTGAAATCAAAGATGGAGTAGTAAGTAATTTATGCACATCGTTTAGAAACAGGACTTATAGTTACAGGCTAAGTTTCAAACAAATGTTGCGCTCGGTGATCTCTTAACAATATGTTTATACTTTTCAGATCCGTATGGCAATCCTCAGCAATACCCACCCCCACAGGGTCAACAAATTTACCCTCAGATAT
Source organism: Euplexia lucipara (assembly GCA_921972225.1). Lineage (NCBI taxonomy): Eukaryota > Metazoa > Arthropoda > Insecta > Lepidoptera > Noctuidae > Euplexia > Euplexia lucipara. Next base: position 13,553,747 of record OV179152.1, on the reverse strand, counting down.
ACAATCCTGTAAATGCGGGTGCCCCACCTCCAGGACAACCCGGTTTCCCACCACAGTACCAACCACAATATCAGCCTAGTTTCGGGTACCCGTATCAGCCTGGTCAGCCTGGTCAGGCAGGCCAGCCGGGTCAACCTGGACAGCCACCATCGGCGATGTCCTACCCTTCAGCGCCCGCTGGACCAGGTTTTGGTTACGCTCCCGCTCCTGGATACCCTAATGTATCTCCTACTCCTGGTTACGGAGGTAAGTTATTTTATTATTAATTTGACTACTTTAGCTGATGTAATATCCGATATATTTTGGTAAGGAGCTTGTGGCTTAATAATAACAGCCTCACGGGTCGATCAAAGTTTAAGCTACGCTTGACGAGGTTTATCCGTAGACAGGGGACTACCTATTCATTATTATATAATACAGGGTGTAAAAAGACCGATCACATAGCCGATAACCACACATTCTGTACATATAATTAAGTAACTTTAACCAAAAAGTAATGCTGGGAAAATACTTTTATTTTCATCTTTAAAAAAGATATGCTTTTTATTGCGCGCAATGCATAGCGTGACAACGCAACGCAACTTTCAATCAGCTGAGCGTATGGCCACTCGCGCTTGGTCGTTGACCCGACCGGCCTGCTTGTTTAGTATCCATTGCATTTTGTAACTTCAAATGCGTAATTTTTTCGATAAAATCGATAATTTTGATTGTGTTTGTTCGGAAGAAAGTTTACTATTGATACTTGGAATACAATTTTGAAAAAAAAACGAAATAAAATATGGCGCTTTGACCTTCAATGTCTCCAAAACCTGTGAATTTCCAGGTATGTTCTAGAAGAAAATCTATGCCAGTAATGGGTAGAATATGTAGTTTTCGTTTACGTTAAGGGTTTTTTTACACACTGTATATATTATTCACTGTAAGTATATCAAAACACCTCCGTATCTCGGAAAGCACGTTAAGTCGTTGGTCCCGGCTGTCGTTAGCAGATCTTTGACAATCGTTACGTGTAGTTAGAAGCCCTAAAGTCTGACAACAAGTTTAACCAATGGTTATCGTGTTACCCAGTAACTGGGTTGTGGAGGTCAGACAGGCAGTTGCTCCATGTGAAACACTGGTATTCAGATGCATCCGGTTAAACTGGAAGCCGATCTCAACATAGTTAAAGGCTAGGTAGATAATGAATATCCGATCTTTTATTCATGGCAATATCCTCCAAATTGTTTACAACAAGTCTCCCTGACGACCAGCTACAATTCTAAAAATTTCAATGACGCATAGTCACAAAATACTAGCAAAAACTTTCGATATTTTTGGCACCAGCACACGCACTTGTAATTCTAATTCCTGGCTATTGCTTTCAAACGTAAATGTTATCATAGCAATACAATTCGGTAGTATCTAGAATACACAATCATGTACCTATACATACTTTCAATCACGATCCGTAGGATTTTTAAGGGCACTCGTAGTCCAATGCTTCATAATATACAGGTGAAATTGGACGCAAATCCTAAAATCATGTGCTTAAAACATGGAATGAACAACGAATTTTATCGTTAGCAGCATTCTAACTGTCACGTTTATTTCCTAATGTGTGATTTTACTCAAAAACTCATTAGAATAATATGAATGTAAAGCAATGAGTTTTTTTAATGAAATAAATATTGCACTTCTTTCATTGAACATATTTCGAGCATAGCACTCATGATTTTCTACAGTCAGATCAAAAATAGAGGAAATATACAAAGAAATAAGGAAAAATCGATAAATTATATCAATGCTGGTTGGGGCCAAGTATATACAGTATCATATAGTCAAGATTGTGCGTTGAACATTAATTAGCTTTACACCCAGTTATAAAAAAAAATATAATTTTAACAAAAATAATGCAATCAATGTTGTTGCACTGTCCGAATAGATGACATTGTCATGTGTCTTGAACAATTATTCTGCATGTAGTTTAAAGATTGATTAGTGCACTATTTTTTAATATAAAACCGTACTTGTTGAACCTCTCAATTTTACCCGCTGCAAAGAGTCGTAGCGTGCTAAATACACTTCAACAAATGCATCAGCCAGTTCTAATGACTAGCGCGATCAAACAAAAAAAAACTTTGCAGCTTTATTTTATAGCAGTTTTACGACAGTCGACAAGCGAATAAAGTGCTTATGTTCATATGAATAAAAAGTATTTCTCCTTGTTACTAGATACGGCTGATAACCATTTCTTTTAATTTAATTCCAGCCGGAGTGGAATGGCTTGCAACAACTCCTAATGAAGCCCACAGACTCAGCAACCGAGCAGTCGTGGGTGGTTATGAAGGCTACGACGGTAGCCCTCTCTGGGTCATCCGTGCCAGTTTTGAGGGAGACCTCATACCCGGCAAACTGGCCCTGAAACACAATGCAGCTTACGTAGCCTGGGGAGGGGCTGAAAATGCTGTGAGGAATATCGAGGTACGTTTCCATATTTGACTCGGAATTGCTCAACGATGAAAAAGTAACATGGCCACAGCCAGTCTGTTACTCGCTCTGTCCCACTGCTGGGAAAGGCCTATTTTTATACAAAGAAGACGAGATTGATCTACGCACTTGGTCAAGTCGGACTTATATTAACTATAAGTCCAGGTTTTTCCCCAATATGTTACCTTAATCGATGTGAATGACTTCTAAAATAAACTTAGAAACTACGTTATTTATTATAAACTAATAAGTCACATTGGTACTTGGCCGGATTTAAACCACACACTTGTGCAAGTGCATGAGAGGTAGGCGCCTTATTCTATGGGCCATCATGACACCAGGAATAGGGAATGTAAAAAGTTAATATAACGCCTATATTTCCCGAGGAGGCAAATACAGGTTCCTATTTTTTAATCACAAATCCAAACGGTTTCTGAGACATTAGTACTGTACAGGCGTAGGGTAGCAACCGCCCGTACGGTGAGTGTCCACTTTACCATCGTTGGCACTTCCACGATTCGGACAAAGCGTTTCGCTTCGTGGTTTTTTATTTTTTTTAGTATTTCACAACTCACAACGCACTGGTTTATAGTATTAAAAAAAAAACTAAGAAATTTTCATACATACTCAAACTCCCGCCTGTTTCCCATAGGGGTAGGCAGAAACTATTAAACACCACCTGCTACGATCCTTACGTACTCTTTATGCTTCAGTTACGTTCATATACATATGGATATCCAGGGATACATGCACGCGCCGGATGTGACCGCAACGCATCTGACGTTCCTGAAGAACATCCCCAATAAGGTGGATGGCAGAAATATGGTGGTGGTCTCCAGTGTATCTCTTAGGCCTCTAAGAAATAATAATAAGGGAACATCCCAATATGACAGACGTCAAACCTTGTTTCGGGGTCACAAGACGTGCGTAGGACGGTGAATCTCTATAAACTCGAAACAGAAAAACTTGTCGTCCATCTCACTTGTTACGTAACTGCGGCCACCACGAACGTCGTCGGCGGATTATTATGGAAATTATTCAGCATTATCTAAAAACACCGTTGTAGGTATATGCGTAAATGATGGAACATTATTAACGGTCTTAATCATATTGAACGCTCATGTATTTAGTGAGGATTTTTTAATGTTTAGCTGATAATTCTGTTTAACAAATTAATTTACAGAATGTTATCTTTAAACCATTATGTAGAGATAGCAGCCGCATTTCATATGTTACGTTCACCTTACATACAAAAAAACAAAGTCAATGGCTCACGATTCAAACTTTTAAATTGAGTAAACTCTTCATTTCGACAATAAAACCAACTGCAAACTGTATTGTATAGGCTGAATTTGACAAAAATATGAATAAAACCTGCGACTACAGTCGTGCGATATATAGCAACTTATTATATTTTTAAATTAAAAGTAGCCTAAGTTATTCCTTAGAACGGTAGCTATCGCCAATCATATGCCGTCAAGATTTGTGCTACAAAAAAGCAAAGAAACCGAGAGTAAGACATTTTTTTGTAAAATATACTTACGTAAGCATTAGGTAAAACTATTCATTTTTCATTACAAACAGACACTTAAATTGTATGTGTTTATATTTATATAGTTTATTCACACATAAACACACTTCGTGCAAAGCTATTTTAGAGCAGTCGTCATGCTAATCTTTCGGGCGAATGAATTAAATTATTAGAGTTGAGACTCGCTCGTTAGCTCGTTCATACATAGATAAGACATTACAGTATCCTAATACGGTCCTTGTACCAGAGCCTTGCACATTACGATTACCAGAGCATTACGTTTTAGTGACAGCAGTGAGCTTTGGTTACTCATAGACATGGTCAATGGTCATAGATAATAATAAATATAATTTATAATATTTTTTTTATAATTTATTATTTAATTTATTTGCAATAAATAGTGTACATTTGAAGAACATTAGGTAACAAACAAACAGATGGAGACGTTATACAATAATATGTTTGGAGACTCTAGTACCCTTGCTAAGTTGACAAGACAACTTGTATTAAAGGTGCTAGGCCTTACCCTTTCATGGGTTAGATAGATTCATAATGCGATCTCAGTAGGCATCGTCCTTGTGGTGTAGACACAATGGCAATCGTTGATCGCCATTAAATAAAAAAGCCACGAATGCATGACCATGACCTTCGCCCGACTACATCAATTAATTCAGTGCTAAGTTCAATTGGAATATCTCGGAATAATTCTTAGCCAAATATAAATTTTAAACATTAATTGTTAAGCAGATTCTATATAAGTAAGCCGTATTCAACCCATCTCTTACCTTTGATTCTCAAACGACTCGACTAACAATAGGTGTTTGAGAAATGTAAGATCCTAGAAGGACATACACCCATCTTTTTGGATTACTTCTGCAATCTCAGGAGCTTTGATGACCAGATATAAACCTAAACGAAGCAAAAGTAGATCTTAGATAGGAATCAAAAGCCTACGACGCAGGCTGCCTATTGTTTCTGCCTATCCCCACGGGAAAAGCATACATTTGTGTGTTTTTAACAGTGAATCCGCTTTAACAAATTGAACAGACCAGTCATATTGTATAGCGGGTTCAGATAAAAATATTGCTTAGAAAATTTCCTGTGTCCGTAAATGAAATTATTGCCTTTCATTCGTTGACAATCGTTGTGACATCAAGCAATATCTGGCGGGCAATATCTGGCGAGCAAGATCTGCCGGTCTGTTTGGTTCAAACAACCCAGTGACAAGCTGGATGAAGTACGCGTGAAGTTAACTGTCCATCACACAGACAGTCCATGACAGCTCCCTTCCCACTCACTTAACCTACCTTTTAACCGACTTCAGGAGAAGGTACTCAATTCGTGTTTTTTATGTGTGTATACCGATTACTCTGAATTTATGAACCGATTTACATGTTTCTTTTTTAGTCCGATGCGGAAAAGTTGTCATTTGGTTCCATAAAAATATAACATAGTTTGACCCGGTAGTTTTGATTTTATGAACAATTTTATGAAAATTTAACTTATTTTTGAACATTTTTTTGTATGTATGTTCACCGATTACGCTGAGATTTATGTACCGATTTACGTGATTCTTTTTTAGTTTGATGCGGACTAGTTCCTTTTTGGTCTTATAAAAAAAATACATAGTTTGGCTTAGTAGTATTTAATTTATGAAAATTTTTGTTCATGAAATTTACTTTTTGATTTCATCGAACAGTTGTTGCTTATTTGTTTGATTGTAATATATGTAAATATGTGTTATAGAAATGGATAATAATGAATCATCTAGGTATATAAAAATAAAAACTAAAAATTGTTAAATAAAAACTTTTTTACAAAAAATACAACCGACTTCAAAAAAACACTAACCGGTGTAAAATAACTCTAAATTCGGAAGTCGGTGGCCAATCGTAAATGAGACAAACCGCCATAGCCCTATATCAAAATACAACAATAACAAATACTAAATCAATTAAACCATTAGTTTAAGCTGTATTTTATCTATTTTAAATGTGTTTGTGTAAAAAGACACATAAAGATTGTTTACTATATTCAAATACCTAACCACTCGTATATTATAGAAACAATCCAAAAACAAATTGTGTCTCGCAGAGATCTACGTTCCGGCGTACATGACGGGTTAAACAAAACGAGTATAATTACTAAGTGTGTAAATTAGATAAGTAGTCTATATTGATAGTCCGTTTTTGTTGGTGAAAGATACCTATTCTTTAGTTTACCCTATGTATTAATCAGCGCAGTGTCTGTTTGTGACCACGAAACAAATCATCATCATCATCCACAGCCCGACTTCACCCACTGCTGGGTATAGGCCTCTTTTTTTATGTACCAATTTCCACGTCCCTGTGCCAGTCTCATCCACGGTACTCCCGCAATAGCAACAATGTCATCCGCCCATCTCGCCACAGGACGCCCTACACTTCTCCTGCCGTTTCTTGGACGCCACTCGGTCACAGCTTTACTCCACCGGCCATCACCGAATCTAGCTAGGTGTCCTGCCCAACTCCATTTGAGTTCCATAACGCGATTTCCAATATCGATGACCTTAACAAACAATAATGATGATAGTAATGCTAAATTTAAATATCCTGCCGTATGTGAGATTGACTCATTAGTAATGAATATTGTGAAATTGTAGCAGCCCTATTTGTCATAATGTGTGACGAATAATTTGACTCATTGTTTTTTTAATAACCTTTTCATTAGAACATCCGTATCTACGTTCTTACGATATTTAATATAGTTATTGTTTAACCAATGCGCTTGTACGAGTACTTACTTTGTGTAAAATTGAATAATTTATATTTTTATTTCCTTTTCTTATTAATCACCTAAACGATCGATGAACTATTTTCTCGATCGTTTCATGATTGGTGTCATCTTAAATTTTCTGGTTTGCTTGACGATGGTATGACATCATGATGACTTTGTTTGAACTTATAAATAGAAAACACTATCTTACCCATTAGATTTAGATTTAACAGGATTCATTTTATCTAATGTGCTCTTTAAACCTTTTGTGTTTGTGTTGTGATAGAATTAGAATGGCAACATATATACATATAACCTAACCTAGCTTACCATACCTATCATATAGCTAACCTAACTACCTAACCTAACTACCTTACTGAAATGCATTGATTTTGAAAGACACAAAATTCATAATTTTTAACTGAATTAATGCGCTGCGTGTCTATATTGTTACATATAATACTAGAGTAGGTAGTAGTATTTGAAGTAGTGGTAGTAGGAGGTAATCATTTAACTCGATTGGTAGTTATAACATCCGTAGATAAAGTACTACTTTGACTGGACTGTTGGCCAGTTGACATCACGCTGGCGCTGGCTGGCTGGCTGGCTGTTGTTTGTTGTTGGCCTGTTTGAGTGATTAGTGACCCCGACTGCTAGGCTGTAGGTCATAGCTTTGATCCTCACCCAAGACAAATGTTTGATGAGCACAATCATTTGTTCTGTCTGACCTCAATTAGATTTGTAGGCATGTAGATGATGATGATGAATTAAACAACAAAGTAACAGACAGATAATTTTCTTTATTTCCAGGTACTGTGCGCTCGCCCAGAGAGTATCCGGTGGCAGGAGTGTCGCGATGCTATGATACCTCCAAACGCGGTGGTCGGCGGCAACACTGTGAATGGAGAACCTCTGTACGTCGGCAGGGCTAAGGAACAAGGGTCATTGACCCCTGGCAAGGTAAATTTCAGATTTTGTCATTTTGTCAGCTCAGCAAGCGTAACATGATTAAAATAGAAACAGATTAAGTTGATGATAGATGAGAGGATGCGTTGCGAAGCTGTGAAATGTGTCGACGGAGGTGCGGTTTCTCTATTTTGCGCACTTCTATTTCCAACAAACTCCGTCTATGGACTGGCTGGTACAGCATGCGCAAACCTCGCAACAACACACAATACACATTCCTCGCAACACATCCCTCGCACACATCCCTCGCTTGTTTTGTATGCGCAAATATCTAGCTCCACTGAGCCGTTTCCACCAGAGCTGTGCTGACCGAGGCGAGGTAAACGAAGCGATACTATTGGTTCTTCACAAATGCATCCCTCGCTACGCATCCTCGCACATCTCTGGTGGAAACGCAGCCTAAGCGGGGAATAAATGTTTTGTGTTTACTATCTGTGACGTTAACGATTCTTCCATCGACAAAATCCACTGTGATCATGCTACGCGTGCAAAGGAAAACTTTAATTGCGTAATTTTTAGCAGTTGTTTAACAAACTTGACCACAACATACCAAGACGTGATAAATTCTTAAGAGTAGATAGCCCATGTAAGTGCACCTCTAAAGCCTTATAGGCTTAGTAGAAACTTTAATTTTGTATTCAAATACTAATAAGTAATTGATAATAAGACCAGTGTTTCTTGTAGCAAGACTTAATACACAGGTGGTGCACTTAGCAAGTATTTGATTAATATAACAGGGCTTGCCTTGGGTGGGACGCCTTAAGTTTTATGAGGGCATCCAGGATGGTCTGGTTAAGCTGTCTACAACTTCCTAGATTGACCTGCGAGATGCCACTATAAAAAAGAGTGTGTGCATAAGACTGCATGGCAGAAGTGAAAACGCACTAACCTCACAATGTAATGTAAACCAAATATATGTTGAAATAATTATTATTGCATATTAATAATAATTAATACAACAATAATTAGGTAATTATTATAAATTTAATCATTAATATTAAATTAATTAAGATAATTAACGTCAAGATGATGACAACGATGACAACGTATGAATTGAATATACTAAACATAGCCACACAACAGCGAAAATTAGCTGACTGTATCTTTTCGCTCGGGTGCACTCAGCGGTCCCAAGTTCACCCGATGGAGCCTTTTACCTTAGAGCGTGACGGAAAATCTATGTGCGGTGCGCCAAAAGAAATGTTCACTTCAAAATGGTTTGGAAAGTTGCGGATCTGGTGTTGTGGCACAGCTTGGAAGAGACTTAAATTATTTCCAGCAGTGGAGCGTGATAGCTTTGTTGATCAAAATCAAAATCAAATTAAAATCTAAAGTCATTTATTCAAATTAGGCTGAGGATCAGCACTTTTTCAACGTCGAAATGACATAAAACAGTTCCCCAAAAAGCCCGCCCTTCGCCACTTCCTAGTGTTTTTGCTGGGAAAAAGAAGTGGCGGAACAAACTCCCCAGCAACACGTCTGTCTGCTATGTTAGAAGAACTGAAACAACATTGATTGAAGATAAAAATTCAATGATTTACTAAAATCTCTCTCTTCCTTCTTCCAGGTTCATCCTAGCCACCAAACGCTGTACGTCTCGTTTGGAGGAAAAGAAATACCCCACAAAGTGTACGAAATATTGTGCACAGTGTAAATGTGCTTATTACAACGTCTTCAATTTCTGTCTAAGATTTTTAAATAATAATTGTCATACATGTTTGTACTAGATTTTAAAGAACAATGTGCATACAAGGACTAAGACTGCTTTGTCGAAAGACAATAAAAAAGTCTAATGTTTCCCAAGGAACGCAATGGATGTATTTTATAATGCTTACGAATGTTAAAAGATCTTTAGGAATCTATAGCAGGAGTCTCAAATATTCTGGTTTTGTTATATTTTTATACGTTTGAATATTCTAATGTTTTGGAAATATATTATTGGAACTTTTACGTCATATGTTTGTAATTAGTGTATACCTACTCTTAACAATTATTATATTCGAAATGAGTATGGAATAAATTCATGTTTCTAGAAGTTGTGAGGCTTTAAGTTTTATTGCAAACAACCAATCCAAGAAATCTGTGTATTAAGAACTTTTTCCGTGATTTTATATTTCTTACTTTTTCTTTCATTTTCTTATATCTCTCGGATATTTCTAAGAACTTCAATAATAATAATAAATATGGCCACATCTCGATGCATGGAGATGTGGTCAAGGTGGACAAGGAGAACTGGCGCACAAGGCGAACCTGTAGGGCTCGACACTAACGATCACAGAGAAGTAGGTATAACCAAAGCAAAGAGCTTCGCAGACCCTTCTTCCGGGCCCTTTATGGGCCTGATGTAGATCTAGTAGCGACCATGTCGTGGTTGTATTTACGCACTCTAAACAGTCAGAGACTGATCAATTCTGATATTCGGCGACGAATTTCGATTAATAATTAGCCACAATTTGTTTTTGTTATCAAAAATTAAATCCCTGATCCCCCATCCCTAAAAAGTGTTAGTCACACGGGAAAAAGCTATGCAGGCAATATAAATACTTCTATCTAGACTGTAGCCAATGACACCCACGTAATGGTTTGCTTCGAAAACCTTTCAAGCAAAATACTTTAATTAACTGAGAAATAAAAACAAGGCAGTTAAAAATATATCTTTATTTTCATCAAATAAGTACTCACACATAAGGATAACATCTACGTATATCTATTAATTATATCTATAAATCATTGACAACATTTCACATTTTTATGGCCATTTTTAATTACACTGGGTTAAGTCAAAATTAATTTAATGGTACAATTATGTCATTAAGTTGTTTTTTTCGTGGAAACGCGCTGAACTCATGAAAGTCATACTTTAAAAATATTATTGCATTTGGTAACCTAATTCTTGTGGCAGGTTATCGACAATTTAAACCGCGGAGCACATCGACAATTTAAACAGCGTGCCTTTGCTTAGATACCTAACTTAGGTATCTAAGCAAAGGCACGCTGTTGAATTTTCAATAGTCTCCTGATCCTGAGTGCTGTTACTTCAAAATCCGACAGTAATACGAGTATTATAGTTATTATGGTTTGATTTTGTTGCCTTGTGTTAGTAAATGACATTGATATTTTATTATCCAGCATGGTCGATTTACCTATGGCCCATTCCTCAGAAAAGACTTCCCCAGCAGTAGGAACATAAAAGGCTGATTGTTGATATTTCAAATTAAATTTAATCTAAGAATAAGACATCCGTACATTTTGTTAGTGTCATACAAAAACAAAAGTTTGACATTTGTTCTATTCCACACAAACGTGAAGGTAAACATCTATGTAACGATCGTGTATTTGACGACAGTAATTCCAAAACCTTGGGACTTAGGCAAAGTCACATCTTCATTGACGATAACGAAGTTCGATAAATCCAAAATGTATAGAATTCAGAACTTTCGTGCATTTCGAAATTTTCAAACTTCTTTATCGTTAATGTAAATATGACTTATTCTGTGTCCCTTGTAACTTTAGTGATAATTATAATACAGTCAAACAATATATTACTTTTTTTTGGAAGCATATGCAATGACACGTTAATCACTTTCATTATTTTACTCAAAACGATATGAGGATGATATATTTGAATTAGGATATAAAAATCTGGTATTATTACTTTAAGGACCCATCAATTTGAAATGTTGTCAATTGCCCATTTTCACTAAGGTAACGCAACAACTGTTAGGTAACGCCAAACGTTACCAGTTTCCCAAGCAACTATTTCTACGTTGGTTTCACAATGGGAATCTCATAAGCATCTATTTCCCCATTATAGACGCTTGTCTCAGAAAATCGAAAATCGAACATCTTTTGTTAGCCAACCTGTTACAGCTGTTTCAGTATTACGCATCTAATAGTCAAATCGGAATATCTACAAACCTGTTGATAACTTATACCTAGCAGCTGTATAAGTATTACACATCTCCTTGTAATTGGTAAAATGGTTTGATGCGAGTAGAGTAAATGCTTAAATGTCTACTCAATACATCTAACGTCAGAGTGAAAACGGGCTCAATTTCACTTCATTGGGTATGCAAAAGTTTGTGTTGCGTTTTAGTCACACATAAACTAAACCCCGAATTTTGTTAGGAAGTTCAAGCATATGTCAACATTTTTTTTAAACGTTCAATTCAATGAAAATGTACAAAATAAATAGTAAGTCATTTTAAACCCGTAGGTACCTTTATCTTGGTCTGGTTCTGCAAATTATGACAGATACAGATTTAAATCGGTTGACATGACAGTCTTTAAAATTGATTTATAGAAAAGCCATTTTTTTACAATCTTCTCGTTATTAAATAGTCAATCAAATAATATAACTCGCATTGTGGTACATATATTATTTTCCCCAAACATTACAGAAATGCAGTTTACAGCAGTATGGAAGGAACATAAAAAATTGTCTGCGGCTGCAAATCTTTATATGTAACATTTATAGACCGCTTCATTCTCTGAAGCGCTCAATGCCCACTTAACAATAACCTGCATTCATCTTAATATTGGTAAAATGTTCTCTATATACTGCATTAAAATGTTTCGAAGAAGATAATTATGTTTACCTCAAATATTTTGTCATTAGTAACGTCCTAATATTCTCTTCAGTAAAAGAAAGTACTTCCGTGCACCTAAAATGGCTAATTTGAATCATTGAGGGCCTACGTACGGTACGGTAATTTAGGGCAAGATACATGACATTGCTTTGCTTTGCGTTTCTTACGAATTACACCTAAGATGCTACAGAAAAAGTGCATTAAAACGATATCTTTACTACAAATCTTGTCCATACGCAAAGTGACTACAAGTTGAATTCCTATTTCTTTCTCGTATTAAAAATGCAAGAGCCAAGTACTACATAAAAGGAGTGGACTCATAATAAGTGCAGAGATATTAAAAACAAATTGACTCATAATCCTTGCGCTATACACTCTTATGATTGCTTCACGATGATTTCTATTAAGCATCTTTAAATTCATAATTTATTTAACTTTGTTTATAAAAGTTTCTATTCCCATTAAATTATTAACAGTCTAGGCACGTGTCTTATCCTAAGCTAGTGTTGTACCTTACTATTGTTTACGATACTTTCTATGAATCCTATTTCTATTTGTGATTGTGTGACAATATCATTTCTGTCATCAGTTGTGTTTGTCTTTTTCTCAATTTCATCAGTCTCGTACGCTTTGTTTTCCATGCCTATCTTCTCTGTATTGGCTTTACTTTCAGCTTCTTTGTCCAAATTTGCTTGAATGTGCTTTTTATTCGCCAGCCATAACCACCTGTAACATTATCATTACATAGTCAAATTAGAAGTCTTAATTTTTTTATAGCGTTGGCTTAATATACTCATCGCTCACGGCATAGGATAATAAATTAGTTAAAATAGTGTTCTTATATGCAGTGACAGATAAAATGACTTACAAGAATATAACAACAGCTGGCATTGTCAAACCACCTCCAAGAAGGAAGAACGCTCCAGGGAAAGTTTTGATAGTTTTAGTATATAACGTAGTATACATGGGCGCGTAGATTAGCGGCATCATCGCCTCAGCCACCCCAAAGAACGAGTTTACTTTACCTGGAAAAAAAGAATACATACTGTGACTCTGTTATATCATTTTATACTACTGAAATGTAGAAAGAGCCATTTTTAAATGAATTCATAACATCTACAAAGTAATTTACCTCGAATTTACTTCAATATTTATCGAATAAAAGCTCACCAAATAAAAAATTTGCCTACTTTTATTGGCTACTAGCTGAGTATGATTAAGAGTTTAGATAGATGGCGCTAAACTCAAGTTATTCTTACCCAATTCATGCCTGTCTACCAATTTGGAGACCATTGACCTCATTGCTATGAACGATGTTCCGTTGAATATTTCTATCAATGGAGCTGCAATTTAAAAAAATAAGAAGATTAATATACTTCTGTCAGTTGAAGCAAGCAAAGCCGAACTATATTATCATCGTACGTCGTCGTTGGCCGAAAGAAACAAACAAATTACATTAGGCGTAGGTACGTCGCATGGGTATTTGTGCATGCAGGAACGGTTGTGTATGATGTGCAGTAGCAAACGAACTAAAAAGTTGCATTCTAAATGTACACACGAAGCGACAACGAACACTGTTTGTCGTAAAACCCGTAATTTGATTTTTGAATTTCTATACCAATATACACCACTAATTTTTAATTAATACAAATACCTAAAGGGCTTATTCTAGACGGTCTTCTCATTATATTTATAAGTATAAATAAATAATATTTATAAACAGCAAAGTTATTAGCATTTGCTTATAACCCAAAAAGTCACCCAATTTATGGAAATATTGTACAGGCTATTCATGATATAGTAGTATTAATATAAAATTAATCGTCATCTCTCGCTCACGTTTGCATAATCCGCCTCCATAAACTGTTTTCGTTATTTTAAGATTAACTAAACAGTGGCTAAATTCCAAAATCAAATTACGGATTTCCGACGAAAATGTGTTTAAACGCTAGAACTGAATTCTAGCGTTTAAAATGAGGATTGAGGAAGAGTTTATCTACGCTCATATCGTACAAGTTTATTAATCTAATATTTTAACTTCATATGATATCCTTATTTACATGAGTATACTATTTGTAAAATTACTGATTGAATAGGTACAGAAGCTACGCTGTTTCTTTTTTTTTTATTACAAATCAACGTGTTCAACAGAAATAATTCTCAAAAATTTTAACTCCAACAGGCTTAAATCTATATTTGTTAATTATACTACATATTAATACAAATACATGCCTATGTAAATGTGCCACGTCTTTGTGGCAAATGCGTACATGATTCCTGCCAATATCTTACTGGTACAAGATATAACACCGATTATCGCATCGTCAAACTTTAGTAGGTGACTGAATACACCCACCGAAAACAAAGTACCTGAAAATCACAAAAAAAAAGATTAATAACAATAATAATAATGTACCTATTTATTGATACACATAAGTTAGATAACGTGCAATAATAAACATGAAAAATAGAACAAAAGCGTTTGTTCACATGAAAAGGACACCGTTATGACGGGTAGTAATCGCATTTAGAATGGCCGCTTTACCTGCTGCTGCTGCTGCAGCGGCAGCAGCAGCAGCAGGTAAAGCGACCTGACTTCAAATCATATGAAATTGATTCGAGACTCTTTACGGTCGTCTTTTGGTATCTAATAACCATCATTATGATCTCACGTCTCCTTGTAAAGTTAATAGCAGTTGTAAACTACTTCTTTTGTCTATGAATATAAGTAGGTAAGTGATCGACCTTCATAAGACTGAAACCTTTGTGCAGTGGTTTTATAACTAACATGGTGTGATCACGACACGCTAACGAGATGGATTACCTACAAAATATCTATATAGTCCAGTTAAATTATACATTCGGAGGTGCATAAAATCAGTAAAATAAGAAAATATAATAATAGTACCTAAATATAATCAAACCCACAAAACAGACGTATCGCTAGTAATAACCCAAAAATAACACGAAACAAAAATCGCAGTGTCTAGAAGCATGTTTTGCACTAAAGTTCCGTAAATACGCAACAAAAATGAGCACTAAGGAACGATTTTTGACAATTCACTCCCCAAAAAGTTTAAGGAATAGCAAAAGTTCGTCAAATTTGCTGATGGGAAATCCCATCGCGCACACGGCTTCACAATCAATAATTACCTACTAATGAAGTACACATGGCGTAAGTAGAGAACATGCTGAAGTCGACCTCGTTCCAGTTGAACCGGTATCTCGTGAAGAGGTACAGCACTGACATTTCACCTGAGGATGGAAAAATTGGTTAATACAATTGAAACCTATGTCAACACTCCGGATTTTCAAAGTCAACCCTTTGCTTAAGTACTGTTTTTTGAGTATTACCGATTGAGAACCTATTTTTTGTGCACCTGTACATTGAACACTAAATGAAAAGGATATTAAATAAATATTCTACAACTTTCACACAACGCCATGTAGTCCCAAACTAAGCAGAGCTTGTATGTACAGACGCCAGCACATCATTTACCCCAATGTGTCAAATTTTCCCAATTGAATATGAACTTTATTCTGTTTGTCCTAAAGGTGAAAAATGATCAAAGAAATCTGACGCATTGGGGTAACTTGATGTGCTGGCGTCTGTACTATAAGATAGTACTCATAGCTGTCTAGTGACAGCTGATGAACGCACTTATATACCCAGACACAGAACAAAAGATCGTGCTCATCACACAAACATTTATGTTGGGTGGGAATCGGACCCACGACCTCCGGCATAGCAGACAGGATCACTAACTACTAGACCAACAGGTGCAATGCATAGGTGCTCAATCGGAAATAATTGTTTTCTTAATGTGGTTACTGACAATGGTGGCGAATCTGCTGTTAGAGTTAAACACCACTAATTTTAATTGGTACAAATACTAAAAGGGCTTATTCCAGACGGTCTTCTCAATATATTTGTAAAGTATACATTATTAATATTCATAAACAGCAAAGTTATTAGCGTTTGTTTATTTCCCAAAAAAAGTCACCCAATTTATGGAAATATTGTATATATGTCCTAGTAGTATTCATTAATCGTCATCTCTCGCTCACGTTCGTGTAATCTCGCTCAAGCATGCCCCGCCTCCAACAGCTGTTTTCGTTATTTAAGTTTAACTAATGAACTTCGTTTTTTTTTACTTTATATTACGCAAATATGATCAGTAACAGGTACAGATACAGCCCAATTTTTTATTTGTACTAATTAAAAAATAGGGGTGTATATACCGCCCATAGGCCTCTGAAAATATCTTTTAATTGTGCCGGTTTCCTCACGATGTTCTCCTTCACCGTTTTTAAAGCAAGTGATAATTATACAATCCGCACATAAATCCGGAAAGACATAGATGCGTGCATTAAGTTCTAAATCGAGATCTATGACTTAGCAATTAACCGATCACACTACTAGCCTGTCTCTGCTTTGCTTACTAGCTGGCTGAGATATTAATCAACCGAAAGTATCATAAATGACAAGTGCCTTTTAAGTCCCAGAGTGGATTAAGTTGTTTATTTTCTTAATATATTTACACACATTTCAAAGGATAAAAATAGCACAACCTACGTAGTACTGTCGTCATATCGTGGTATTTGTTCTATTTTCCCATATCTGGAAAGGTCGGTAGAGTAAGAGGAAAAATCCAAAGTATACCTACTTACAGGTACAGTCAACAAAAAAAATAAACGTGTAACAAGTTTCAGAAGTCGTTAACAGCAATAACAAAAAAAGTCGCTAAACAACCTTGCCCACACAATACACGAACTAATTTCACCTTATTTATTTATTTCGTATTTTCATATATAAATAGTATTAAATAATACATTAATTCATTTTAGGTAAATAACACCCATTGCCACGTAAAACAAACAATAAACAAAAACACAAAAAAAAACATGAATTATAGCCAACTAAAATTAAATAAAATAAAAATAAATTCAATCAAATTTAAGTCAGTAAATAAAACATTAACACGAACACAATTTTAATCAGAAAACGAAATTAATACCATGTGTATTAGTCAAGAGCACCTTTCTTAGAAAATAATAAACTGCAACTCACCCACTCCCACTCACAGAATTGACCACCACGCATATATTATACTGCTAAAAACCTCCACAAAACTTATTCCCTTCTCACCTTCCCCCCTAGCCAAGTTACAAACGATTCGTATCTATTCTCTTTCTACAATCGAGAACGCCTCAAATCCCTTTGTTTTGACCACGTGACTTATCACCTTTCGCTAAATCACGTGGTCATAACAAAGGGATTTGGGGCGTTCTCGATTGTAGAAAGAGAATAGATACGAATCGTTTGTAACTTGGCTAGGGGGGCTTATCGGTAATTATGAGAACTTGTATCACTACATAGTATAAAACAAAGTCGCTCCCGCTGTCTGTCTCTCCCTAATGCTGAGACCATTAAAACTACGCAACGTATTTTAAGGGGTTCTTATAAATCACTATCACTATATCACTACATAAAGCAAGTCTCTCCCGCTGTCTGTCTGACCCTATATATGCCTAGACCTTTAACACTACGCAACGGATCTTTATGGGTTTTTTTAAATCACTATCACTACATAGTACACAGTATAAAGCAAAGTCTCTCCCGCTGTCTGTCTGACCCTATATATGCCTAGACCTTTAACACTACGCAACGGATCTTTATGGGTTTTTTTAAATCACTATCACTACATAGTACACAGTATAAAGCAAAGTCTCTCCCGCTGTCTGTCTGACCCTATATATGCCTAGACCTTTAACACTACGCAACGGATCTTTATGGGTTTTTTTAAATCACTATCACTACATAGTACACAGTATAAAGCAAAGTCTCTCCCGCTGTCTGTCTGACCCTATATATGCCAAGACCTTTAACACTACGCAACGGATCTTTATGGGTTTTTTTAAATCACTATCACTACATAGTACACAGTATAAAGCAAAGTCTCTCCCGCTGTCTGTCTGACCCTATATATGCCTAGACCTTTAACACTACGCAACGGATCTTTATGGGTTTTTTTAAATCACTATCACTACATAGTACACAGTATAAAGCAAAGTCTCTCCCGCTGTCTGTCTGACCCTATATATGCCTAGACCTTTAACACTACGCAACGGATCTTTATGGGTTTTTTAAATCACTATCACTACATAGTACACAGTATAAAGCAAAGTCTCTCCCGCTGTCTGTCTAACCCTATATATGCCTAGACCTTTAACACTACGCAACGGATCTTTATGGGTTTTTTTAAATCACTATCACTACATAGTACACAGTATAAAGCAAAGTCTCTCCCGCTGTCTGTCTGACCCTATATATGCCTAGACCTTTAACACTACGCAACGGATCTTTATGGGTTTTTTTAAATCACTATCACTACATAGTACTCAGTATAAAGCAAAGTCTCTCCCGCTGTCTGTCTGACCCTATATATGCCTAGACCGTTAACACTACGCAACGGATCTTTATGGGTTTTTTTAAATCACTATCACTACATAGTACACAGTATAAAGCAAAGTCTCTCCCGCTGTCTGTCTGACCCTATATATGCCTAGACCTTTAACACTACGCAACGGATCTTTATGGGTTTTTTTAAATCACTATCACTACATATTACACAGTATAAAGCAAAGTCTCTCCCGCTGTCTGTCTGACCCTATATATGCCTAGACCTTTAACACTACGCAACGGATCTTTATGGGTTTTTTTAAATCACTATCACTACATAGTACACAGTATAAAGCAAAGTCTCTCCCGCTGTCTGTCTGACCCTATATATGCCTAGACCTTTAACACTACGCAACGGATCTTTATGGGTTTTTTTAAATCACTATCACTACATAGTACACAGTATAAAGCAAAGTCTCTCCCGTTGTCTGTCTGACCCTATATATGCCTAGACCTTTAACACTACGCAACGGATCTTTATGGGTTTTTTAAAATCACTATCACTACATAGTACACAGTATAAAGCAAAGTCTCTCCCGCTGTCTTTCTGACCCTATATATGCCTAGACCTTTAACACTACGCAACGGATCTTTATGGGTTTTTTTAAATCACTATCACTACATAGTACACAGTATAAAGCAAAGTCTCTCCCGCTGTCTTTCTGACCCTATATATGCCTAGACCTTTAACACTACGCAACGCATTTTTATGGGTTTTTTTAAATCACTATCACTACATCGCTACATAGCATAAAACAAAGTCGCTCCCGCTGTCTGTCTGTCTGTCCATATATATGCCTAGACTTTTAAAACTCTGCAACGGATTATGATGGGGTTTTTTCAATAAATAGAGTGATTCAAGAGGAAGGGTTTTAAGTATAATACATGCATAGAAAAACACTGATCATTTTGAAGGATTCTAAGATGATGTCGAAATTTAAACATCTACAATTTCCAGTAAAGACATTAGTTGCAATGATTATTAATAAATCGCAGGGTCAAACATTCAACCTTCCAGTCTTAGATTTGAGCGTTGAGTATAATCATATGGCCAATTATACGTCGCTCTAACAAGAGTAATCTCTAAAGGCAACATGTTCGTATTGTCTTATGACAAAAAAGCTGTGAAAGTTTTAAATACAGACATTCTGTATATAGTATATTTCGTATTAGCATTGCACCTATGCGAATCAGGGGCGGGACACTAGTTGTAAATAAATAAAAACGATAGGATGTATTCCATAAATGTCTCCAAGAACACCTGGACTCACAGTTAATATGAAGTTTCAAATCACCAATTCGCCTTGAGGAAGCGTGGTGATCTATACTCGTGCCTTCTCTGTAGGTATGAGAAGAGACCTTTACTTCGTAGTGAGACAACAACAGGCTGGTATTATTATTGTCTTTGTGTATATTACCTAATGTATTACATAGCTCTTAGGATCGGCTATTCAGGTATGTGTGAGCTTAATTAACTAAGATAATCAATGCAACTTTGATGATTACTTGAAAACATTAACGTCGCTGTATTGCAATTGCAATGAAAGGAATGTTCTTAATTATAGTATTACCTACATTAAATCAGAAGATTGTTGTTATCATACCTTGTTATTACCTACTAGTGAGGAGCTTGTGGCTTAAATTATAACAGCCTTACGGATTGATCGAAGGTAACGGTTGATGGTATTGATCCGTGGGTGAGTGGCCATTCATTACATTATCGAGACTCCTTCGTACTTCGGAAAGCAGGTTAAGCAGTTGTTGGTCCCGGCTGTCATTTGTAGATCTTAGACAGTGGTTAGGGGTAGTCAGCAACCCGAAAGGCAACAACCGGTTTAACCCCAAGGAGTCTCGTGTTGCACTGGGTTGTGGACCTCCACAACCCAGTTACTGGGTAACACGAGACTCCTTCACAGACAATCGTTAAATGTCAAACACTTGTATTCACCTGCATTAGGGTAAACTAGAAGCCTACTAGCCTATTATATTTTTTTATTTTTGTCTTTAGTTTTTTAATTTTTCTTTTTTTATCTGTATTGCTGTTCTTTTGTTTTATGTTCTGTGCGTCAAAATAAAATATTTTTTTTCTTTTCTTTCTTTCTTTCTTTTACCCCAATTTTAAAATGAAGCTGGGTAAAGGTTTGGTAGATGATGTTATTATTACTAGCGGTCGCCTGGTGGTCCAATGGGCTATTTGACAAAAAAATAATTTTTAGTCCGCCATCTGGATTACAAGAAAATATTCGACGCGTATTTTTTCTTTTTCAAATTGATGGAAAACTGCTTAGATTAAGCGCATTAAAGTTGAGGAGAGGGGGCTAATAACGTCATTGCCTAGTATAAACTGTACTGGCTAGTGACGTCATGCGAAATTTTGACTCGATGTACTTTTTTTTTGATTACGTGTGAAAACAAAAAATATGTGTCGAATATCTTCTTCTAATCCAGATGAGGGACTAAAAACTAAAATTTTGACTTGGTTTTCTATTATATTAGTGTAGGGTCAGTCTTTCTAATTCAATGGGCCAGCCTTATGCCCGGTCAACGGAGTTCGAACGAATAGAACGAATTGGATTTTAGCAACAACCGAAAATTAAACAGTTTAAACTGCACGTCATCTTCTCGGTTCTGTTTTCTCGTCAC
The DNA here is from genome assembly GCA_921972225.1 of Euplexia lucipara. NCBI lineage: Eukaryota > Metazoa > Arthropoda > Insecta > Lepidoptera > Noctuidae > Euplexia > Euplexia lucipara. The sequence continues at coordinate 13,532,335 of OV179152.1, read as the reverse complement.
GACTGTCAAAGACAGACAGATTATGATGGTTAAAAAACTAATTTGCTTTAGGAGAATTTCAAAGAACAACATTGTCAAACTATAAATTGTTATTCTAAATAAAAATACCTTGGATAAATGTAGGTGAAATGAAGACAAATAAGCTAGTGGACTAAATTTTAGTTTTGAATACCTCATCTAGTTACCTACTTGAAAAGATTCGACACAAATTATTGTTAAGTAAAAACGGCGATATTTTGAGTCAACACATCACTATCCCGTATAGTTTGAATAATGACGCCACAAGCGTCCCCAATTTTAATGCACTTACGTAGTTTTTCATCAATTTAAAAAAGCAATACAAATACTTGTCTTGTGAATTATTTTTAACCCCCGACGCAAAAACAGGGGTGTTATAAGTTTCACCGCTATGTGTGTGTGTCTGTCTGTCTGTCTGTCTGTCTGTGGCACCGTAGCGCCCAAACGGGTGAACCGATTTAGATGCGGTTTTTTTTTTATTTGAAAGCAGGGTTTCTTGCGATGGTTCTTAGACATAATTCATCAAAATCGGTACAGCCGTTTTGAGGTTATCAGCTCTTTTGTGTTAGCTACCGTTGCTATTTTAGACGTCTATGGGTATTAACATTACTTAAAAAATTAAATTAAAAATTTAAAAATCCCCCACCGCAAAAACTAAAACATTTAAAAAGTTAAAAATAACTCTTTAGCCATGAAATTTTATTTCACTTCGGGGTACCGCTTAAGTAAGGAATGTTCCTAGTACTTGTAGGTATGTAGGTACTTATTTTAACGGTACCCCGACGTTACGTAAAATTTAATGGCTAAAGTGTTATTGTTAACTTTTTAAATGTTTTAGTTTTTGCGGTGGGGGTTTTTTAAATTTTTAATTTATTTTTTTATTATTTATAATCTAACTGATGTACTAATATTTTTTTAATATTCATACGCCCGCCGTACACACATGCCTAATAAACGGTCATTCCATACTAATTCTAGAGTTTCACAGTTCACTTTACTCAAGTTTTCACGCGGTGGTTTTAAAATAAGATAATAATTCATCCAGCAGGACACATGACTCATGCAAAAATGTTTTTTTCAGATAGTCCACAATCTAATCAGTGTTTCACTTATTCCGATTTAACATAAATTATACCTTGACTTGTCGATAGTACTGCCAGCTCTATAGAAAGCGAAACTAAGAGAAAGTAGTGGCGTAACTAACCTGTAACTGCGACCAATGGAAACTTCAGTTCATTGCCAAGGGCGTACTGTATCGGCTAGATAATGCCAAGTGAAGCCGGTCTCAGGATATGGCCTGCCACTTTCACTGATCACCCCGATAAGTTAGATAGTTCGCAGATAGCTATCGAGGTAACTAGTGTTGATAGTTGTTAGCTTAGCAGGCTATAACCTAGGTATAATAGACCTAAATACTAAACAAACCTAAATTGCAATTATTTTCGTTGTAACTGTTGCGCAGTGCAATATAACAGTGCACTTAAATTGCAATGGAGAAATATGCATAAAACTTTAACTTAACCATTCAAAATAAACGATCATAAACTAACAGATCAGTCTTATGCTCAAATTTTAAAGAGTAATATTTTATAGATATCATGTACTCAATTTTTTTACTGTTATGCCCAAGAATTCCTTAGAATTAATCATACGAAATATTTAGATCGTATAGTTGTGATTTAGGGTTCTGTTCTTTAATGAAGATCACACGAAACATTGATGGGAAAACGCGGTCAAGCTCTGCGTTCAGATCAGTTTCAAGCGCCTTAAGTGTGGAATATAGAAAAATATTTTTCTAACAACAAACTTTAGTTTGTTCTTAAATCTCACTAAATCTTTTCGTCACAGTAATGTTTGCTGCTTGTATAATTTATAAACTTCCGCAGTTAATGTAAATTAAAATCGATTTTGTGCGGAACCAGATACGCGAATCAGGCTTGTACCTACTTGTCTAGTTTTAATTTTTATTGAAGTCTAACATTAGCTATGACTATTAGAATTGATTTAATCTGATATCATTTTAGTCATAATTTAGGTCAATGCTAATACTTCTAAATGGTCGAAACAAATTACTAAATTGCAATCTCAAAAGGTACACAAATTGATAAAAGATAATTTGAAGCATCGATTAAAATCGAAGTTCTGATTATGCAACCGTAACTTGTTTATTGCGAATAATAAAAACCGTAATACCAACCTAGATATCCAGTCCATTTTAGACACCCAAGCCTATTCTAGTCCAGTACTTTTGTTTCCATAGTCCGCAATATTCCTACACCAACAGCAGGTTTTCCTTGGGTTCACTTGTCTAGGCATACAGGCAAAATCTGCAGTTGGAGCCTCATTTCATTAAAGACGACAATGAAATTTTGCGAGTTGGCTTCGGCCCTTTGTACGCCTTTACAAGGTTCAGAACTCAAGGGTTCGGGTTCCAAAAAATAAAACCATACTAATACAATCCCGATATACTGTCCCACTACAGGGCAAAGGTCTCATACATAAATGATACGAGGATAGATTGACACTATTGCTCAAGGCGGATTGGCGTTTTCAGACTTTAATTAAAGTATAGGTTTCCTCACGATGTTTTCCTTCATTTATGTCAATGATTTCTATTTACGTATGGCCTAGGTGTTCCGGGTCTAGCTATTTATTCAAGTTTAAATAAATGTTAACGCCCCCACGATACAGGAGGAATTCCTAGCGCGAGATAAGATTTAAAAAAACTGGCGCAGGATTAGGCTAGTTCGTACTCTCTTTACCTGGGACACCGAGTCTCCTTAGGCAGTGAGGCATTGACCAAAAAATTATGTCTAATCGTATGCCAAATAATGGATAGACTGACCTTCGTCATTTCAAATGGTTAATAAACACATCACACAACACACGGGCCCAGAAAGTTAATACAATAAAGTAATACTTACCATAAATCGGTCCTATTATAACACACATGACTATAACCAGCATGATGACCCTCAGTCTTCTGTTGTTTGGTCCTTGTTTGAACGCCACCATTAGAGTCTCCTTCACGTAACGAGTATCAAAGAAGGTTCGCAGCCATTCGCAGCAGTTTGCCGGCGGAGTCTGAAAAATCAATGTTATTATTTTATTAAAAACCTACTATACTTCGTATCAATAGATATCATCAGGATATCGGTTTATAAAAATATAGCCAGCTATGATCGTTATAAAACTACAAATTGTAGGGTTTAACAAAACTAGCTAGCTGCCAGTGATTTCGTTTGTGTGTGTATGTACTTGTATAAATTACAGCCTACGTATTATTTTTAAGTAAGTACAGACGCCAGCACGCCAAGTTACCCCAATGTGTCAAATTTTCCCAATTGAATATGAACCTTATTCTGTTTAACATAAAGTTGAAAAACGATCAAAGAAATTTGACACATTGGGGTAACTTGGTGTGCTGGCGTCTGTACCTACCTATTAACTATTGATACTGAAAAGCTTTACTAGTACCCGTTAGAATTTATTTTTAGGAAAGAGTAACAAACATCGATACAAACTTTCACATTTATTCATATTAGCTTAAATAGAATTACATTTATTCTATGTTATTGCGCAAATGGTACCTACTGCTAGGGACCGTGGTGGAGTGTTAGTTGGTGAGAATCCGACAAACCCAACACTCTGTTTGGCAGGACAATTATTAGCTGTAGTTAAGAATTTTTCCACCATATGAATGGGATGAATGTCTACGAATGAGTGCTGTCCATTCAGCACTGATTTTGAAATCTAGCTAGACTTGCGACAGAATTGTTTACGCGCAAACTGAGGACTTCCTGGCCTAAAGAGAAAGCTCATAATCTATTTGAGTCATGTAACAGTTACATGTGTATGTCTTGGATATTTAGTTACCAATACTTTTGGAACGAAATACCGTAGAAATATTTAACATCACGCCTGTGTTCGCCGAAGGGTTAGACAGAGGTGGACCTATAGGTACAGAAGCCAGCCCGTCAAGTTACCCCAATGTGTCAAATTTCTTTGATCGTTTTTCAACTTTACGTCAAACAGAATAAGGTTCATATTCAATTGGGAAAATTTGACACATTGGGGTAACTTGATGTGCTGGCGTCTGTACATTAGTTGGCTGTAGTAGAGTACAGCCAAATTATGCGAGCCTATGCCTACTAACTGGGCACCAACCCAGAGTCAGAACTTGTAGTACTGCATGGAAGTACTTGTAACCTCTTGTTAAGTGTCAATTGAAACTAAGGTCTTTTGAAAGTCGGCCGCAGTTCGGGTGAACCACCCTTAAATCTATAATCACTTGCACTTGGCGCGGCCGGCTTCCAAACTTAGAGCTTGACCGCACATACGCACGTTGCCAAGTTCGAAGCAGTTGTTAGCTAACTCATTTACCGCTGGTGTGGCCGATTGTACCAATAAGGATCGGTGCATGACATACCCGACGAAAAATGCGCCGAGCGTATGCGACGCTGTATCGCGAAGCACTAACGCATGATCGGTTGAATATGAAAGGTTCAATGTTTTATTATATATTCGTCTGTTCTGGCGTTACGCGACCGATAACACGCGACGCATTTTCCTTTAGATATGTACCGACACTAAAGTTATTATTATTTATTTTCTTTTTCTTCTTTAGAAAAATTGAGTTTTTATTACATTACAGTTAGGTAATGAAAACGTTTTCACATAGGTTCAAACTCTTTTATTGCCATTTCAGATTACGATTTTATGTCATTTTTTCAGTACGTTTTCGTGTAAAACACATTTTTTATGTCGCTATTTGTTGATCGTGTACTCACAAACGCATTAAGTAAGTTGTTAACAAAACCGAAACACGCTACTAAAAATGGTTTTCTGATTAAAACTTGAAAACTTAGCAATGCAACTTTAAAAAGCCGAAAGTATTTTTCAGTAGTCGAAGGGTAGTTTTAATTCTAATAAGCTAAGTCTTTATGCGTTACAGCGTTTACTATAACTCTACTAAAACAACCTGAATCAATAATTGCACTGAATGAGTTCCAACTCTCAGAGCGCAGAATATCCAACTCTTATTTCAGAATTTATTTAGGTGTCGAAGTGGTATTTTAAACGGCCATTATACAACAACTCAACGTCTATAATACATTAGGTCGATCAACAGTATTCAAAATTTTACATACAAGAAAAACAATACACAGGCCTGCAAAACTAAATGTCTCACTTTTAAAGTTTTTATATTTTTTTAAGTACCTACACAACATAATATTTAATTTTTACGGCTTCCGACTTCCCTAGCTGATCCTCAGCCGTGGGAAGACAACCACTAAAATTTCACGGTGTATACAGGGTTATTTTTCAATGACCGGCCAAATTTTCACTGGGTGTTCTACCCATGAATATGAGCAACTTTCCCTATGGAACCAACTCTGAAATCACGAAAAAAAATCAGCTGTTTCATACAAAAGTTCAATACCTACTCGACTAAAATGTATGAAACAGGTGATTTTTTTTCATGATTTCAGAGTCGGTCCCATAGAAAAATAACCCTGTAGTTTTAAAATAACAAAAGACTCGAAAAATATTTTAATTTTGGTTGAGCACACCTGGGATGAGCTAGGGAGACTAGTCAGAAGCCGTAAAAATTAAATAACATAAGTATATACTTTCTAAATGTTATTTTAAAAAAGCTCTGTTAAATGGATGGATGGATGACGGTGGATTGCCAAATCATAGGTCTCGAGTACGTTTTGTAAAACCATCGCTTGCTTCAAGAACGGTGAAAGAAAACATTGTGAGGAAACCGGTAGGCGAGTGATGTTTCTCTTATGGCCTAACCCTTGGTAAATCATCATGCTGGTGCCTTGTGCCACCCACAGTCACGATTTTCAACTGCCTACCAATTTCAGTGTAATGCTTTTAGCCTTTGTTTTGTGTTGAAGGAAAATATTTACTTGCAGTATAATCAAAATTAGGTAACTATCTTATTGTATTTTTAAGATTGGTGTTGTCCGAATTCTTGTTGTTCTGTAATCCCGGAAGGTTTGTGATGTCTACCTGTAGTACACCCACGTTTTGCATGCTTTGATTAAGTCACATGTAAGAGGGGAAGAGCCTCTTTGCACCAATCGGACACAAATCCAGACTCCGAGAAATTCCAGATGGAAAAACACAATAAGTCTTGCGACCACGAAACCAATATGGCAGTCAGAATTCTAAATAAGTTGGGTGAGCTCTTTTTGTACGAACCATAATAATACACAAATTTATACTTAAAATAAATGTTCCAAAACTTTCACACAACGCTCTCTAGTCCGAAACTAAGCAGAGCTTGGCTATGAGAACTAAACAACTCATAAAAATACTCATAAATAGTTCTCATTTTATTGATATATTACACTCAGACACAGAACAAATTATTGTGCTTACCACACAAACATGTGTCCTGGATCGGAATTGAAATCACGACCCAGGGTATAGCAGTCAGGGCCAATAACTACTAGACCAACAGGCCAGTAAGACCTGTGGTTTTATAAAAACAGAAAACTTTGATTACTTGAATACCACTCTATATCCATGTCATTGAAGATTAATAATTGCATAACACTCACGTGAAGTGATTGTATTGGCAACCGAGAAACACACATGCAGGGCCACGGCAAAACAGGCTAGTGAAGGGAATATGCAGTCAGTTGCGGTTTCAGTGCGTACGTAGAATACATTATGAGCCACTAATAACGTGTTGAAGACTGGTTTGGGGTCAGAATAGTAAAGCATAAAAGGTAGCTGTGACCCACAATTTAAGCGCTTCTGAATATCATAGCGTAATCTTAAATACCCTGTTTCCTTCGTAAAGCACTACGATATCAAATTCGAAAAAGATGTTTTTAAATCCGAATGTTAGTTCCTGTGATTTACGTTCGCGTTAAAAAGGAGAGAGAGGCAAAAATTAACCAACCAATACCTAGTTAGTGCTACTCGTTAGAAGTAAATCCAACTACTAATCCGACAACTTGTAGAACTACTTCAAGTTGTCAGATTTCTAAGTACTTTTACTTTTTCAGATAACATCCTAGACACTTTATGGGTGTCAGCTACAGATACAACAGAGTGTGAAGCCTAGAAAACCGACTTTAAAATACTAAGCCATACTTTATTGCACTTTGATTACTTTTGACGAGGGCAATCTAATACATTAAGGTTGTTTAGTGAAACCTTGTACCTTGGTGTAATAGTAATTAAATATTCAGTACATCCGAATCTTTTTTTATTTCACGCCGATGTCATAAGAACTGACCCTTATTAAAATAAGCCTTCCGCGATTGACGAAAAAAGTTTTTGATAAGTTTTTTTTGCACCAAAAATTATACTTCAAATAATCGCTACAAATAATCGATTAGGTGGCCATGAGATCGTAATTATATAACAGTTAGCAAGTTCAATGACTAAAATAGATTATTCGTGCGTAACAATACAAAAAGTCCGTCAACTTGACCTACTAAATTGCTGTCACACTCTGCTGCAAGGAAGGACCTTGCGTTGTGGTATTTTCTACGAAAGGCAAAAAAAGTATATGGATATAGCTATTTATGGGTGAAAGTTTGTATGGTCTAATGTGTTGATTAAGTAGGAATCATATATGGGAGCTAGCTTTTGCCCACGGCTTTGCCTTCATGGTCGACAGTAAACAAATGTTTTTTTAAGATTTAAATGTTTGTCCTTTAAAAAAATGTACAAACTCATTTAAATATATAAACTGGCGATTCCCAAACAAAACAGTATGAACGATTTTTTTCTTTTCTCCTCTCAGACCACGTTTAACTGACAATGTGAAAAGCAAAACAACTTGTGTTAAATAAAAACAGGTCTTTAATTTACTTTAAGTAGGACTTAGGTTTCAATTTTACTGATAGTGTGTTCGATTCGCACATGCACAGGTTCATATTAAATCAAATCATATTGTTTTAAGTAGGTAACGTAAGAACGTAAGTAAAGTTTTTAGCAATCGGGGAAGCCGAACACTAATTTTAAGTTACTCAGGACAAACGACTACTTCCTAAGTTGATTTTGGACGTCATTGACATCGGTGAAGAAAAACTTGGACTTGTGTTAATACTCGTAGAACTTAAGTCTGAAATCACCAGAGTCTACCTTGGGTAAGCGTGAGAATCAATCCTTGTGCCATCTCTGTATGAGAAGAGGCCTTTACAATGCAGTGGACAGTAACAGGCAGATATTATACTTTACTTTAAACTGTATTTAACCCAGGCTATTTTAAAATTCGACATGAATACAGTACAGACGCCAGCACATCAAGATACCCCAATGTGTCAAATTTCTTTGATCGTTTTTCAACTTTATGTCAAACATAAGGTTCATATTCAATTGGGAAAATTTGACACTTTGGGGTAACTGGCGTCTGTACCAATATGTTTCGGAGTTTTCATAAACAAGACTGAGTATGTAGGTAAACTAAATTGTTTTCATTTACGCTAGTCATTTACAAGCCTGTGCTTTTAATTGGTAGACCTAGTTAAAGGTGATAGACATGTTTATGAGAACCAACTGACAAACAAGGATTGATTGACATAGACGCACTGACAGTGTTTCTACGTTAACAGATAGCATAGCACTTACTAAACTGCATAAGCAAGTTTTCTTTGCAATATACCTACAAGAGTCTAGCTTTAATTGCTTTCCGAAATTCTGCTGGGAAAACCTTTCATTATGAATAACGAAAGGTATTTTTGTGAAACCGCCTGGACTCCGGTTTTTAACCCGATAGATGGGAATGCTTGCCCCGTTGACTTTACGTAACTGGCGAAATGCGGGTGTACTTCAGATACTCTTTTCCTAGCCTTTTGGAAAATACAGGAATGATGTAATGGTTAATTTTAGCAGGATTCTATGACTAGAATCGATGTCAAACATTTTTTTTTATTAAAGTCATCATTGTCTGTAAATGTACATAACATTAGCAGTCTCCGTATTGTATTATTTCCGATATTAAAACTTTTTACTTTATATTTTTTTATCCTTTTGCAATGACAGTAGAAATTATTTTATTTACAATTATTAAGTAATTTTTTTACTGTAAACAACGCGATCACATAAACTGTGAAAAAAAATGCGATGCTATAGGTACGGTGGTATTTTTTTCCAGAAGTTTAAAAATATAGGGGTCTTTGTACCGCCATAATCATGACTACATGACAGAAACAGTTCGGTTCGGTCAAACATTGAACATCACCGACAGAACGATTCATTCATGACTGTTTTGTCGATAAAAGACATAATTTACACATTAGTAATTGACTCCATAGTATGAAATGGCTACGGGTTTATAGACTTACTTTGAACCAAGGGACAAAACATTTATATATTTACAAAATATGAACGTTTGCGTTTGACGTTTAAAAGTTCTAAACCTAGGCGAAATATAAACGAGTGGTTTATTTATTTATTTCCTAAAGTTTATGCATCATAAAATTTGTTACGTTAGGCAGATATTAAGCATTTTTTTACAAATAAACCACGGTTGGTCGAGAGATAACGTGTCAGGTGCATTAAGGCACCTATGTTTGTTTTTCACGCAGGTTGCGTGAAAAATTAACAAAGGTGCCTACATATAAACTGGTTTGAAATGCAGCTGAATATCTGTGGCTTACATGGGGCGACTATCTGCCTTCCAATACCCAGTGACTGGGTGACAAGGTACCGCTGAATTGGACTGCCTGACATACTTTTGTAACGACTGTCAAAAATCTGGCAAATGAACACTGGGACCAACGGCTTACTGTTTTCCGAGGCACACAGGAAAACATACGAGGTGCATATAAAAATAGATATATTTTAATATTATAAAGTACAAAAATATATACTAATATTATAAATAGGTGTGCAGTTTGTGAGTTTGTGACGTTTTAGGGGGTAATCTCTGGATATTCTACTATGAAATTCAGTGTTAAAGTACGAAATGCACGCGATGCTAGCGAAGTTCTGGTAATTTGTATATAAAAAAAAAACAAATCATTAAATAATTACTATTTGTCATGATTTTTTTTTTACAAAAAATATAAAAATCACTAACCGGTGTAAAATAACTCTAAATTAGGAAGTCTGCGACTTTGGTGGTTTTGCCTCATTCATGATTGGCCACCGACACCGACACCACAATTTTAAGTTTTTATATTTTTATGTAGATGATTCATATTTTTCCACTTCTTATAATATTACTTGCAATCAAACAAATAAACAGATTTCGATGAAATCAAAAAGAAAAGATCATGAACAGAAATGCTTTTAAAATGAAAAAAAATAACATAGTTTAGCCAGGTATACTACCTGGCTAAACTATGTTAATTTTTTATGAGACTAAAAAGCAACTATTTTCATAAATTAAAAAAGAATCACGTACATCGGTACATAAATCTCAGCATAATCGGTGCACATACATACAAAAAAATGTTAAAAAATAAATTAAATGTTAATAAAAATGTTCCTCAACCTCCTGAAGTCGCTTTAAATAGATCCGCAGTGTGTACTTAACGTTTAGTGTATGTAGTTCCCATATTAACAAGTTCTTATTGTTTTTTGAGAAAATAACTCTGGGTTCATGGTGTTTTCAGGGTGAATCATCATGTTGTTTCGATGCCCGAGGCTGTCAAATAGGACAAAGGTGGAGGTTGATGACATAACGAAGATTGCTGAGTATTAGACATAATTGTACTGCTAACCTCGAGAGACATACACGCACAGCTTAGACAAAAATAACAAACTTTAGACATAGGGCATTATAAGTATTTCCTTGTAGGAAGTAACATTGCTAAAACTAATTGATATGTTATGGATGAAAAGGTCAAATGCACTTTTAATAAAATACTTTGTGCAAATAAGTAGTTAGACGTGTTTGCATGTCCATAAAAAAATGAGAATTATTTTGTAGTAGTCACGATAAACTAATATGTACATACGATTATGAAAAAACTAACTATTGAGAGTTCCGTACGGTAGGTACTGGGTAACCTGTATGTAGGTATGTAAATTTCATTTTTTTACATTATTTATCAATAAAAATTAAACATCTTAAAGTGGTGCTCAGAGTGATGTATTTAAAAGCTATCAGTTTTCAGACTTTTGAGGAAAAGGTTTATACTGATGACAGACAGATGAGCCAAGACAAGCGCTAGGACAAGAGATCTTTAGATAAGGGTTTTTTTTTTCTTTTGAAGTACCATTAATACGAACTGATGCGAATTGGGTAAAAACACAATAAAAAATAGCATGAAGGTATAATTCTTGTTTAAATTTATTACGCACCTGGGTTGTAACTTTTTACTATTTCATTTGATTGACGTTCAGTTCATATTATAACCCGAAAGAAACCATTTTATTACAATACTAGCTATGGTTGCAACTCAAATGTAAATAAATAAACTTAACCAATAAAAAGGAAAATTTATTGATGGTGTAAATCAATTAATTATCATTTTCACTGCATCGTTAGTCAGTGCTACTTTTAACGTACTATCAATCATTCATCTATTTGATGTTATCTAATAAGTGCTAATAATCACTCATCCTTACAAAGCTAACTATCAGTAGTTACTAAATCTACCAATTACATACCGACTGGAATTCAGTACCTTTACCACATTAATTTATTTCAACCAATCAATCATGAACCCTGCTTTGTATTCGACTATTTGCTGTAGACAGAGGTTACTAATAAATATTCAGTGAATTGCAATTTAAACTTTAAGCTGGGTTTTTATCAGCAATCATATCAAAAAGTTTCGGAGATCTCCATCCATTTGTTTCATGACACAGGCAACGCTAGAATCTGGTGTTACTAAAAATTAAGAGCATCGAAAGTTGTAATGACTGGATCCTAATATTCGATATTCGAATGAAAAGTGAAGGTGATTATTGAACTGTCATTCCATACTAATGCTCGGTATTGACAGTTTACACTACACAGTACACACATTTCGCCATTAATGCTTAAGTCTTATGTTATGACATGAGACTTAAGCTAGGGGAGAGCCTATTGCCATCAATTGGGCACAAATCCAGACTCCGGCCTGCTACTAAAAAATTTCAGATGGAAATTCAATGATACTATGCCCGACCCGGCATCGAACCCGGGACCTTTCGCAGTTGTTTCTGATATTTTATTTGAGTGGAACAGTAAAGACTTAAATTGAAATAATCATAGCTATGAAAGGTAAAGGTTACGGAGGCTAACTATTTATAATAATTTAATAGTGTAAATTAATACAATGATTACACACATAATTAATAACCGTGTTCATTTTGTTACAAAGTGTGTGTCTGTCTTATCGCATGAATGCTGTACTCGTGTACAAAACTATTCAAATTAAACTGACACTATAAATAACTGCAAACATTAATTGGACCGTGAATATCTATGTTATCGATTCATTAATAACGATAAATACACAAAGCCTCTTGTTTCATTCAATGAACCGTTTAATCCAGACTCACTTCCAAGGTGTCTAACATACTGATGCAGACCTCATTGAACACAATAAAATAATAGCTACTTATTAATCAATAAACTGTTCTAGAAAATAAACAGCACGATCATGAAAATAAAGTACCAATTATAGTGATTTATACTCACGACAGATGGATCACACTTCTTTACTTCCTTGATGCGAACGAAGCCGTAGATAAAGGCCAATATATACAGTGTTGCACTAACAGAGAACACACCATATAAGCCAATTTTACGCACCAATATTCCACTGAGAGCCGCCCCGACTGGCACACCCACAGAATGGAACAGATTCACTATGCCTATCCTCAACGTCCTTTGTTCCTCTGTTGTTATATCTGCTATGTAACTGAACACTCCCATGAACATTGTAAACCAACCACCCGTCATGGCTGGAAAAATAGCTTCCGTCACAGCCGCCACTTCCACTGGTAACTCGTAGAAAAAATAAGTATTTATAATCAGCCCTATACTGGTCAAAAACTCTCCAATGATCGGTAATAGCATACAAATTTTTCTCTGCCCGACTCTGTCGCTGTATGCTCCCAGAAATATTAATATTCCGCACGGTAAGAATGATTGTAGTACTGTCTTCCAACCAGTTACTGACGCCACTAATGTTTGTACTGCTTCTTCCTCGGCAGTGTAATTGGCTGTTTCTCTTCGAGTTAGCGCGTCACAAATATGATGATCAAACTGTAGATTCACTCGACAGGCTTTCTCTAAGTAAAGGTTTTGTGTTGCTAATACAGATAAGACTGAAGGCATCACATAACACGCCAAAATAGGTTCTACGGTGATGAGAGAGATCATGCGTCTGAGTTTCTGAAAATGACTGAGTCCTTCCCAACTCTCTTCTTCATCATTCTCGTTTCTATTACTTTCATGTTCTTTATCCAATTTTATATTTGTCATATTATCGTATTCTTTAGTTTTACTTAACCTATTCTTAATTACATTAGTTCCATTTAAGTCACCACCATTAATATTAAGAGTTTTATCAGTAGTTTTGTTATTGTCTGCATTTTTGCTATCCACAGCCATGACTATGTCACGCGTGTCTGAAACAAAAACATACATTATGAATTTTTCTTTATGACTGTTGCATTAGATAGTTGTATAGGATTTGTATTTTGCAGTATCTATGACAATCAACGTCTTTATAGCTGTGAATGTATCGTATTTCTCATTGAGCTTTGGAACCTTTGATTAGAAAATGAAGTACCGGACACGATAATCGTTCCATGATTGCCTGCATGCTTAACGTAATTGCCACTAACAGTTAGACTGAATCAATTTTACCCAGCTGACAATAGTTTTATCATTCTGTTGAATCCTTTTTATTACAAGTCACGGAAAACAGTACAATGTAAGTATCTGTAGTGCAAATTGCTTTTGCGTAGGTTACTTTATCTATGTTTATAAAACCAAATTGTACTTTTGCACACGTTGCAGTGAAAAAAGTGATACAACACGGATTTTCATATTGATTGAATGGTTAATGTTTAACAATACGATTTAATTTTACGGTTCACTACAGTTAATTGTGTTACGGAAATAAGTTTTCCAATAAGCGATTCATTCATTCGGCTTTATCGCAATGAATTTATTGTCAAATCGTTGTCAATATGAACATGTTTTGCAATTTTTTTTTGAGCTATATGTTTAATATGTTACGATTCCTATGCTTTCCGTAAACACAGGCGTAATAGTACATATGTGAAGGAAGAAATTAGAATAAAGTAGTGGTCACGCGACATTATTGGATCCAACAAGTGAATCGTCGTCCGAGTCTCAATTGATATATGCCTGGTGGTGATACCACAATAATAATATTTCGCGTAACAGTAAAGAACATTACATATAGAATACAGCATTTTAATTGTAGAAAGCTCAACTACTACGTCCCATAATATTTCCTATATTTTGACAGAGAGGCCAGATATTACTTATTTAATAGATAAATAGATCTAGTAGAAATTCTGCCGCTTAGCAACATTTATCTGTTCCGGCTTGAAGGATATAGGGTACCGATGAAGAAGCACATGAGTTTGTTCAACTTTGTCCTTGTATGATGGACACAATAAAACAGGGCACCATACACATCCTAGGTGGAAATAGTAGAAAACATTATATGTTTTTTATTATTAATCAGTTGTGTGTGGAATTCTTAAGGTATTACGCATTTTAACTGTAGCATTTAATTATAAATGTATGCGTAAAATTTACTAAATAGAATCCTATTGTACTTCAATAATATATCGCAGGAACATTTGAAATATGTTTTAGTGATACATTAAACTTCCATCTGTATACATATTATTGGCTTGTATTCTATTCAACAACAATACAACAATTTGTTTCGTACGTATTCTTATAACAACTGTGTTTATTTATGTAGATATATCAGCTTTTAAATCCAGTCCTACTAGTCTATAGCATGATTCTTGTGCACAATACATTACACAATTGTGAATTTAAAGTCTGTGATACATCACTAAATGAATCGGTACTGTAGTTCCGGTACATCAACAATGGGTATAGGGTATAGACGCGACATTTTATTCATTGGTCCTGCAGTACAGAACAGAAATGCATTCAGCTGTTAAATACGATTAAGCTTTTAGTATACAAATTGATTGATCTAATAAAAATCTTTATTTGATTAGTCTGCAGCGATTAAATAAGTTTGCTGTTGAATTTTCAGTGAACTAAACAAAAAAAACACCCAAAACGTTTCTTGCCTCGTTGCACTTCACAACAATATTAATAGATTTATTTTTATTAAGGCAATCACAAATTAGAATTCGTGCACTGTGGCGAGTACAATGACTTGTTATTTATAAATAATAAGTATTGCTGCTTCACTAAATCTGATAATTCTAGAAGATGTTACAAAGCATATCTGGACTTTGTCTCGAAGGACCAAATAATTGCTATTGGTCCTTTAGCTTTCAATAGTGAGTATTGTAATGTAGGTAATTGCAGTATGACTGGCATATGGCGGAAAGTTTTTGTTGGACAGATACTCAAATACGCCGGGGCCGTGACAAAAAGTTAGCAGTGTCATCTCATCGACCTTGTCCTGATGATTCCGTGTTGATACCAAGGTTGACTAGACCATATTTGTTTACTAGTTACAAGTAGCTTACAGTTGACGAAAAGTAATTTTTTGATTGTCAGATCGTATGTTCTACGAACAGTTAATTCAGAAAAGATTCGTTGATACTAGCTTACTGGACTATATTTATAACGTTTGGCGGAAGTTGGTATCATTGTTCAAGGAATCTTGGACTAATGGTTGACGGGCCTGCTATTCTACTCTTTTCTTCTTCTATGATGATTAGCTTGTTTATGTCGTTGACGGTAGGTACATATATTGTACTGCCCGGTACATTTAGATCTCTTTTTATGAAAAGAGTGTGAGATTTGTCATCTCTGTGTGAGTCTCCTCGAGAACTAAGGCACTGCTAGTCATTCTAATTTGATTTACGAATCCTGTTATTACCTCTTTGTATTTTTACATAATTGGAGTAATTTTAATAATTTCATACTCTCTACTATTGCAGTAGATGTTTGCAATGCTATGTCTCAAGTTAAATAGTTTTTTTTTCATAGTTCTATTTTTAAAAAAACAAAAATAATATCAGGAAAATACTGGTGGAAAAATATCTGTAATAACATTACAATACTAATCGTTTACAGTCGTCGACTAATTATCATACGACAATGCATAAGATTTTTAATCGCAAAAAACCCAACCTTAAGTACCGTACGCAACCAGAAATACATCATTGTGTTGTTAAAAAGAATTAAATACTCTTGTGTGCAGTTTAATTATGTAAATAGACTCGAATTTAATTGTTTTATTTCTTAACTTATCAATTTAAATACAAAATACGTGTAAAATGTGACGTTACATTCTTAAACTTCATTATGCCTGTAAGCTTGAATCCCCGTTGATTGCAATACAAGGAAGTAGTGATATAAAAAGAACACATTGTTTTTTTGCAGTAAAAAATATGACTTTATAACGTAACGAACTAACATACCTACATACTTAGGTACACGGTAATGGTTATTGTACTTTTGCTAATTATAAAACAACTTGTCGTTGTTGTTGTTGGTTCTCGATATAATGAAAACAAATCGAGACCACTTCTGTTGATCTGTTGTTGATCCCGATTACCACTATACAGGATAACATTTTATGCAGTGCGCAAATTTTCACAGGATGAATGACTCATGAATATGAATAACTTTTACTGTGAGACAAACTCTGGAATCAAGAAAAAACATCTGCGGTTTCATAGAACAGTTCTATGCCTACTCAGCAAAGATGTGTGATTTTGATTCATTATTTTAGTTTTCGCTCCATAGTGAAAGTTTATATGTATAGATCTTTGACAGTCGTTACTAGTAGGGAAACAGCCTGAAAGTATCAAAACCAATCGTACTTGGGGTATCGTGTTACGCTGTAACCAGGGGGTCGAGTCTGCTATTGCAATCGTGTCTCAATGACCGGTCAATGATCGATTTTTGACGCATAACGTCAAACTTATGACACATTTCCCATACAAAAACTGTCAAAGTTGTCAAATATTCGATCAATCAACGGTCATTGAGACACGATTGCAATAGCCGACTCGAGCCCCAGAACTGTTGTACCCTCCGTAAAGTGCAGTCGCTTCATGGAGCGTACAACAGTAATAGTAGTTTGAGAGTACCTACTGTCTTATTCCATAGAAAATATCCCATAAAAATGTAGGGTAGTAAAGGCGTATTGAGCTCTCATTCCATACTAATGAGAGGCATTTACAGTTCACAACTAGTAGATTTAGTAAAAGTGATGTGTCGAATACTTCGACACATCACTTTTACTAAATGTCTAGACTAATTGGTATTCTACTGAACTGGAAACCAACTTGAAGATTTTTGGGAATTGAGGAGGATAATGAGTGATCTTATTGTTGATTATGAAGTAAGTACCTAGTACTTTGACAAGAGAAAAAAAGACGAGACATGCAACTTAGCAACTGCTTTATAAAAAGAAACAATTTATTTATTTATTTAAGCTTTATGCACAAGTAAAAAAACTGTCCAACGGCGGACTTAATGCCAGAACAACAACAATTATAAAACGATAATAATATTTTTTTTTTTTTGAGTAGCAACTTTATTTCCAAAACATCTTGGTTATTAGGTTTTTATTTTAAAATTGATTTCATTTTCGTAACAAATAAAAAAATAGTACAGGTACCAGGATATCAAGGTACCCCAAGTTGTCAAATTTTCCCAATTGAACATGAACCTTAAGCAGTTTGCAATAAAGTAGAAAACCTATCAAAGAAATTTGACACATTGGGGTAGCTTGATATGGTGACCTCTGTACCTACAAATTCTATGGTACAATAGACACTAAATATACAAGACTATAAGTACCTATATTTAGTATCTATTGTGCCATTGCATTTGTAGGTACCTACTCAATCTTTTAAAAACAATGGCAACTAGCCATGTCGAAAATTAAACAGTAACCTTTCGAAAAGATGATACATAATGAAAAGGTTTTTCAATAATACAAGACGACTCACAGTAAGGGCCTTTTGAAGTAATTAAAAGTAATAGTTATTATGTAAGCATGCCAACTAGGACAACGACATGATGAATTTTAGTAATATTCCATCTTACCATCCGGATACAATGATCATTAAATCATCAGAGTAATGTGATCTGGTGATTATGATTTAGGTTGATCACTCAGAAGTCAGTCAGACCATTTACCTGTTAGGTATTACTTAATTCATTTTAATAAGCATGGTTTTTAAAATGTCTATGTACACTGGAGAACTTTGTACGCCAAATTCGAATTCAATGAACATGCGAAATGTAAAAGAAATCATCACAGAATTAACTTTTTCATAATGATGTTTTAAATAATTACAATCTGCTTTTTGCTCAACCTGCTTTACGTAAACAGACGTACTTTGAACAAAAAAATATTTTATAAACCGCGTAATTATGAAAAATCTGGGTTTTCCCACATACTGACATCTACATCTTACACTTAAATTCTTCACTGGACGCATTTAGCAATCAAATAAACTGGCTGGTCAAAACAAAAAGTAGGAAACTCGTGTTATTGAATGAGATACAGGTCTAAGGTGAGACTATAAAATCACCCGTTAGCTGCTTCATCAGATCTAGCCTGTCCATTTGCTGTATTCTCCTGGGAGTCGACGCCCTATGCCGAGGCCCTTGCTGAAGGGTAGCCCTTATAATATAATATCTGGTTAAGCGGTAGTCAACCTCATACGTTGAACTGTGAGATCCCATTAAAAAAAATAACTGTTGGAAAAAGAATCAATCTAATTACTGGTCTTTTAAGGTAAAAACAATTTCTTTGTATTACCCTTTCTCCAGGAATTAAATCTGCAGTTTATATATGTTTATACATTAGATGCTTTATTTGTTTTGCTTAACAATCAAACATTACTCAGTAGGTAATCAACGTAAGCTCGTTAAATTACTGGCTGAATTAAAAACAATAATATAACTGACTAATAGAAAAAACAATACATACCGACTCGTAACCGTGTGTAAGAGAATAAATATGATAATGATAAAGTCTTCAAATACAGAGCCTAGTTCTGTCAACTTTGTTATCGTTTTGTCACTTTCCACGGAAATTCAAGTAAAAGCAATGCGGGGTTACAATGATGTTTTCCTAATGAATTCCGTTGAAATAAGACACCACAAAGTGTGTTGTGTAAGCAATACATTTCCCTTTTGTACAGACGCCAGCACGTCAAGTTACCCCAATGTGTCAAATTTCTTTGATCGTTTTTCAACTTTATGTCAAACAGAATAAGGTTCATATTCAATTGGGAAAATTTGACACATTGGGGTAACTTGATGTGCTGGCGTCTGTACATTGATAGAAAGTGTACTTGATGGTTATTTATAAAATTTTCATAAACGATCTTAAGACTTGTTAACCTAAGGATAATTTTATTTTTGTAGCACACTAGATATTATGTTTACCGTTACGTCTTGAAATTACTTATGTAGGTACTTGTGTATCTTCGACTTGAAGGAACTCGTTGTAATTTTAATAGAATTTTCTGTGAGTTACAATATGGGTTTGCTTGATCGATTATTTTATATGTGTCGATAAAACTCCGCGTCACAATTTATAAAATAAATAACTAAGTTGAAAAGTGCTAAAATTGATAAGAATATATTGAAGATAAGAAAATTTTGAGTGGTTAGATTTTGTTCTGATTTTACAAAATTAATGTAGGTATGAGCTCGAGAAATTTTTTAGGTTGTAACGTAACAGAACTTACCTACCTAGGAGGAGAGCACTGTTGTAGAAAAAGATTAGAGGGAATAGTTATAAGAATTTATTATTACCAGGCCTACCTAGTGGAGCTAGGGTAAAGAAGAGAGTCAGGGAAACTGATGAATGAATGATGAAGGATGAAATGTAGAAGAGGTAGCCCTCTCTCAGCAGTAGTTGTGGCTGAGGGGCATCAGGCTTCGGTCTTCAGTAGAGGAGGCGGAGGCCGTCAAAGGTGTCTCTCTCTGCTGTAGAGTAGTCGAGGGACGTCAGGCTTCAGTCTTCAGCAGCGGAGGAGGAGGCCGTCAGGAGAAGGAGTCCGTCAGAGGAGGAATCCGTCAGAGGTGGTCCTCTCGGCTCTAGTAATGGCCGAGGGACGTCAGGCTTCAGTCTTCTGCAGTGGAGGCGGAGGACGTCAGTTTAGAGGGCCGGAGGACAGAGAGGCCATAAGTATTAGACTTGCAGCTAATATAAGAGACTTGCTAAGCCTTTCAGATCCAAACGAAGACTGCCAAATTCCACCTGGCTCCAAGGTAAATGGACAGAATGACAGAAGATTGAATTTTGGAAAGGTTTTAGAACACAATTCAAAGCAAAGTAAAAGAAAAATAATGAAGTCGATGTGGTTTACATATACGACCTACAACTAGCTCCAGCCATATTAAAAATAAAACTAGACCTGTCACTAGCTGACATTACGAATGTAAACAAACATAATTTATAGAAAAACTTAAATAATAAATATGATAATATAAGACAAAAAGGTATGCTTTGCCTCCAAGTAATGAGCATGTAGCTACCTAGGGAGGGTGAATGCTTTAAAATTTCAGGTTAAACAATGTACAAAAATGTAAGTAAAATCACAATGTAAAGACAACATTACAAGGTTCATGTTTAAAATAACTAGCAATTCGCTCGCTACTTCGTCTCTTTAAACATGGACATTTCCTCGACCCCCTCGAAGTTTCGAAAATAAATTTATGCCTCTTTTAATTGGTGATAATATAGCTTTTTACTGGTAGAACATTTTTTTTTAAATCGGCTCAGTAGGTTTTGATTTGGATCCAAACTGACAAGTTTTTTCTCAATATAACATTAACACAGATTAGTTATTTATGATATACGAGCCTTTGAAGTTGACCTTTTTTTCTCGTAGGGGCCCCTATAGGTTCTTCCCCTATAGGTTCCCCTATAGGTATCTTTATAGTGGCTGATGCGGTGCTAGCTATGCCCCCAAGTATTGGATGTTATTTTACATATTTAAATTATAGACGTATGTACATTTTACTGAAGATTTGGTGGTTTTGTTTCAATCATTGTTTGCCACCGACTTGGACACCGAAACTGGAGCTATTTTACACCTCTTAGTGGGTTTTTTTTAAATCGGTTGTTCTTTTGTGTGGATGATTTATTAGAAAAAGAAAGATTCATCAATTAACATAATAATTGGTGGAATAAATGGTAGATATCCCAACCATACGTACTCGCTTTAACAACACATTCATTGTGCTAACAGCTAAAGAGTGGAATTCCCTGCTGGAATCGGTGTTTCCTGATAGCTACAACCTAGGGGACTTCAAGTCAAGAGTGAACAGGTTGCTTCTAGGCAAGCGTGCTTCATCGTTGACCACATCATCGCTTACCATCAGGTGATAATAATATAGTGGAAATACGCGTGGCAATCAATAACAAAAAAAAAAAAAAATCGCGTGACAAAAAAAAATATAACTAGATAAATTGAGAACCTCATTTTTTTTAAGTCGGTTAAAAAGAACACTGCGTATCGTATAATGTGTTATTGAATTAAGTGGAGCCACGTAATGGTAGTTGCGGACTAAGTATATACTATATTATGCTTTCTAGAAGAAGTTAACAGTATCAGAAAAATAACAATTGAAGTCTTTTGACCGCCTCAACGCAGCGGTCATAGAAGTCCTATACTTACCAGCGCAACAAGTATTTTCTGGCTATTATGATGAAGAATACTTTACAACAATAGGTAAACATAAAAGAACAGCACATCATCCGGGAGGCAATTATTCTGTTATTCTGCACAGCAATTACTTCATGGTATGTTAAGTTGGGCAACAATAGAATGACAGTACTCGCAAGGTCGCCACCATTAGTGAAGATACTATCTGCATCTACTCTAATACTGCATTTATAGTTCTGCAGTTAATGTTCGTATTGTTCTTATGAACTACTAGCACACGTCCTGCGGTTTCACCCGCGTAGGTTCCGTTCCCGTGGGAATAGGGGAATAAAAGTAGCCTGTGCTAATCCAGGGTCTCGGATAACTCCATACCAAATTTTATTAAAATCCATTCAGTAGTTTTTACGTGAAAGAGTAACAAACATCCTCACAATTCAAACAAACATAATCACAATATGGCATTGTCGTGTTCAAAACAAAAGAAATGTTTCTACAATCTGTCAGTTTGTTGATTCTTCTGTAGACAAAAAGGCGAAGCATATTATTGTGGTATTACATTTTTCATTTAAACATCTTAGCGTGGTGATCAAGATACCACGCAGTGTGTTTCCTGATTATGGAACCTCGTCTAGACATTTTAGTGCTTAAATTTGGTTTTTTTTTGCCTTTTAGTTTCCAATAAACGTGCCAGCTTGCTTATCATGCACATTGCGTATGCTCAGCCTCTAAACTGTACTGTGAACTGTACTGTTCGATGTGTACTGTGTCAAAAAAAAAACATTATTTTAACTTCACTGGCCCTATCAAAACGCGTGCAAACTTCGGCTATTTACATATACAATTGAATTTGATTAAACATACATCGATTGCTGCTTATTAATCTCTTTAGACCTAAGCATTGTTGACGGTATTTTAATGAAAAGGTACTAAATTATTATAATTCAAAATGGAACAACTTATAGATTTTCTTTGGTTAGTTATGAGCTTTTGTAGAAATTACGTAGTACCTACGTGCCCAAGGACCCAAATTGTTACCATCATTCATTTTCATACTCCTAAAATGGGTTAAAGGCCGTCCATTTGTCACATAGAAATATTTTAAAATGCTCATTAGTTGCGGCAGTGTGGAAATTTCACGCACGTTTTGAAGTATGAATTTAGGACGCTTAGCTTATTTTTAATATATACTTACAAAAAACATTTTGAGTGTTTTCGAAAATTAATTTACAGAAACAAATATCATGTATAATCACTTATCAGTAGAATTGCCATTAAATGCTGAAGTAATTAAATTGAGAGTTTTCATACCAAATATTTCAGTTAATTTATTAGTAATGGTATTTTTAATAACCTTGGAAAAAAAAACCAAAAAAAAAACAAGAAAAAAAAAAGGAAATCAAGTTTAGTTTAGAAATTCAGACTATGTCTAGCTATGACACAGCTAAACCATCACCCACGAGTGTAAATGTATTGGGTGTTGAAAAAGGCGTCTTGAATCATCACAACAACATAAGTATCCTATTTAACTTGTCTCGCGCTGCCGACTTTGTGTAATTTGCAAAATTCTTTGACATCAATGATAACTATTTCAATTGTTTGTTTAGTGAGGTTCCCATGACGAATTTTTTTTTGTGATTTTCTGCGATATGTAATTGTTATATTTTGGTAATAAACGTCCACAATATATTCAAGCATTGATGATGCAATCTTATCAATAGATCGAGTAGGTACCTACTTGTATACAATAAACTGTATCACAATGCTATCAAGCAACCAGAAATTCACGATCATGGTTTGATGGACGGATTTCCGATTTTCTGGTTGAGTCAGGGTCAAGGCAAGATTAGGCTCGCTCGCCCGGTCATACAAAAAAAAACACATATCATGATATCAGAATCTATGCTACAGGTACCTAAGTCCTATAAAATCAAAATAAATGTGATGTAAAAGCTCTATATAGGTACTAACTTTTTAGTGTTTACTGCATAAGTCAACAATGTAAATATCTGTAACATTATAAGCGAGATAACGCTTATAAGATTAATAGCGTGTCATCAGAACGCGGCTTAATACCTATTAATGTCCATTACTATAGGCATACCATCGTTATTTACAAAGTTAGTATAAGAATTGGAATTGTTTTTTAGTAGTTTGCAAGTATTTTGTTACTATTATTCATAAAAAAAATATTATTATTATAATGGTGACCACTAAATGGTGGTCAATTACTGTAAAGTAACTTACAAAGTAACTGACGTACAAGATTAGGGGTTTCAAACAACCAGTATTCTGCTAAATTATATTAAACTATAAGTAGTATAGACTTATTTTCAGACTGCAAAGTATTTTTGAGTTTTCCATCTTAAAGAACACCGGCGAACTCCCAAACAAAATTTTGTTGACATTTTTTTTTGCGTCTGCCTATGAAAAATATCTAAAAGTATAGATTTTGAATTTCTGAACGGTTTTTTCTTCGGTTATACTTTTATATGAAGTCAGGAATTAAAGATATTTTATTTTTAAGTTTTAGAGGATATGTCTATATAATAAGTTATGTCCGCTATAATCTTAGCACAAACAATCGTGTTTGTTTTAACATTTTGTATTCTGATGCAGACATGTATTTCCTAAGTATATTAATGCATTATGTAAAGCCAATCATTTTAAGCAACTTGTCTAAGATTTATATTACATGGCAACATTAAAAGTATAGCTAATCCAAAAGCCATGAAGTCAAGGCAGAAAGAAAAAAACACAAAGCTATGATTATTTATTTCATCAATAATCTAGTCAATTAAGTTTTCAATTGTGAAGACATTTTTTCCAGACTTTGATAGGCCTTATGATTGATTTGATAAAACTTAATAAATTATTTCGTTGGTATCTATTACGGTGACATACGTAGACGCTTAATAATTTCAACAACAATTCCCTCGCCGGTGTTCTTTCTCAGTAATAGCCCGGAGTCCGGATCAGTGCCCGATTCGTGGTAACAAACTTATTACCTACATGTAACTTAAACATAGCTGACGAAGTGGAAGTGAATAACACCTACACCTCTGCCCAACCCTTCGAGGATAACAAACGTGATGTTATGTTATCTTTATATTCAGTACAAATAGAAAAGATTCTTGCCCAACGACTATTCTTAAAGCCCTACAGTTGTTTAGGATTCCATAAACCGCGGCTAGAAAGCGGTGAACCGAGAAAAGGTTAGAAGAACGTATAGAAAATGAAACTATGTGAAAGTAAATTTCAAAGTTGCGGGCACGCATTTCTTCTTCAATGTAAAATCTAAAGGAAAGTGGAAATCCGCTTATTTATCAAGATTTATGAAGCTGCCCATTTTGGGTTCTGATCCGTGCTAATATGATTTTTTATTTAATATGCCCTTTCTAAGGTTTCGTAAACACTAACGTAGGTAAAGAACCTGGACTTACTATTTAATAGAAGATTGGGTTCGGTAACCCACATTGAGCAAGCGTGGGGATTAATATTCGTTGCTTTCCTTTATGAGAAGAGGCCTTTGGCCTGCAGTAGAACATTAACAGGCGGGTATTATTATACGTTCGGCAATACGTTTACCACCTAAACGCGTTTGGATAGTAGATAGGTATAGACGTCAGCACATCAAGCGATTCCAAACTGTCTATGTTTACATATACAACACTAGCAGACGTCCAGCGGTTTCACCCGCGTTGGTTCCGTTCCTGTGGGAATACAGGGATAAAAAGCAGCCTATGTCACCCGGGGATAGTGTAGTTTCCTAACAGTGGAAGAATTTTCCAAATCGGTCCAGTAGTTTCAGAGCCTATTCAATGCAAACAAACAATCAAACATTTCCTCTTTATAAATTAGTATAGATACATAAACTCTCGCTTTCTTTCCATGGGGGAAGGCAGAAACTATAGAGCGCAATCTGCTACAATTCTTACGTACTTCTTTTACTTCCTTTGTAACACAAACGCCGGTCGCGAGTACTACGCACCTGACCTGTCTGAAGAACCTCACCAATAAGTTCTGTCTATTTTATTTATTTATTTTATTTATTTATTTATTGGCCTGTCTACAATTGTTACACTGTTACACTCCATAGTACAATCAATTTACTCAAGCATATTGTACAATATGATGCGATAGACACAGCATTCAATAACAAAATTAAAACAATTAAAACAATGTAACAGATAGTGCAGAAACAACGCTTATCCGTAAGGACTTAAATAGATTTTTTTTTAGTAGGCGGTTTTGTCTAGCAAGCGTTTCCACTAAGGTATATCTGTCTTATACCTCAAACTTTCGTTAGTTACCTTTTATTTATCCTTTCAACCTGACCAAACCATCTAAGCATATAACGTTTTTCGATTTCTGTTTATTGTAATAAGTTGAAAAAATATCCACAAAATTTGATAGACTGCTTGATTTGGTGGCCTTACATATCGGAAAACTCGAACAGCTGTTGAAAGCTTTCGGATTTTAAGGAAACTAAAACTGTATAGGTACTTACTTGAATAATAACAAACGTCACATACAAGTAGCATTGTTAAGTAATTGCCGTTATTATAAGGAACTTTTGTGTAAGGTTTTGTGATAGTAACTAAATAGTGAATGGCGATAGTGTATTTTTAACTTAGTTCTTACAATACCGTGACCGTGACAGTGGAAACGGCGGGGTATGAGGGACTTATCGGTCATTATAAGAAATTAACTAATACATAGTTCAATTCTAACCTGCTCAACAAATTAAGGAAATAAAGAACAGTTACTTATTTAGCTAGGCACCAGGCGAACAGTAGTACAAAATGTAAATAAATCATCTTAAATTCAAATGCTCACAAATTCATACATAAATCAAAATGTACAAATAAATTGTTCTGTTTGAAATGTCAATGTGAAAGTATATTATTGCGATAGTTTTTTTGGTCGGTCTGCTTATTTGGTACAAGCAGACATCACGGAGTTTCCTCCACGTAGTTCCCGTTCCCGTGGGAATAAGAGGATATAAAGAAGCCTGTGTTAACCGGGGATTGTGTAGTTTCCCATGAGTGAAAGAAAGTTTCAAATCGGTCTAGTAGTTTCGGAGTCTATTCAATGCAAAGAAACAAACAAACAATGAAATCTTTCTTCTTAATAATTATTTTAGATATAGATAATCTCGAAAACCGGGCGACTTTGATACCGAACATAATATAGATAAATTACACCCAGATACAGAACAAATGAACGTGCTCATCACACAAACATTGGTCCTGGGTGGGAATCGAACCCACGACCTCCGGCATAGCAGTAAGGGTCACTAACTACTAGACCAACAGGCCCGTCAATCACAAATAAACTCCCGTCAATAAACTTTATGTTCTTTTTATTCTACAACATACCTACTTGTCTTTTACATTTCGGATCCACGTAAACAAACCGCGTTAATGTATAATTAAGAAGAAACCGTCTCGAGGCCATGATAACCACGAAGTAAAATTACTCTGTGGTAACAACCTTATTAAAAATTGCAGGTCTTCTAATATTTGTAAGTGCCTCTTATGTTTATATTATCTAAGAAATGCAATTAACATAAACATAACATCACGCCTGTAATCGCCAAAGGATTAAGCAGAGGTGTACCTTTTAGTAGGTACACCCACATTTTGCCAGTTTTGTTAAAGTCCCATGTCCCTGGGCGCAAACCCAGATTTCGGGCTGCTACTGAGAAATTTCAGATCGAAAAACTTAATAACACTCTGTCCGACCCCGGGATTCGAACCCGGGATCTCGTGTTCAGCAGTAGCGCTTGCGATCAACGAGGTGATTTTTATTTAATATATTTTTTTCCCTCTAAAGAGAGAAACCATATCAAAATACTTAATGTTTTATAAATTTTGGGGAAAAATTAAGTAAAAATTGGTATTAAAACTGTACAGATATTATACAACCCACCCACAGGCTTTGGTAACTACCATACATCAGATAGACCGAGTCAGTTAGTTTTACAGCCAATATCGACACTATTGACACTATCACGTACGTAATCTTTCCGTCGGAACTTATGTTCCTACAATATTATTTCGTCTATGAATCTAGAGTTTACTAAAAAGTCAAATAATATTTTTGTGTATTTGTCAATTTTCACGTCTACTAATCTATTTAATACTTTAAGCATACTAATGTACAGATGCAGACATAATGGCATGGGTATTAGAAGTCACGTTTCGTCTAAAATGTCTGTATCGGATGAAAATAATAAACCCAATGATATTATAAGTAAAAATGTGTAGATAAGCGCTAAGCACGTTAAAATGTGGCTAAATACTATAGCCACACTTGACCTCAGTGTAGCGTCGCGCCGTCACCGAACGCGTGCGTGCGTTAGTATGCCGTTTTTGAAGATCGTATGTTGTTAAGGCAACCTATCTACACCTTTTTACTTATAATATCATTGAATAAACCTTTGTTACTCCTTAATACAGGCTTTTTTCAAAGTCTAGCTAGAAGAACAGCACGTCACCCACCTGATTGCCAGATAATTATACCTAACTAGCAGACGTCACGCAGTTTCACCCGCGTAGTTTCCGTTCCCGTGGGAATACGGGGATAAAAAGTAGCCTTTGTCCACCGGGAATAGTGTAGCTTTCCACCAGTACAATAATTTTTAAAATTGGATCATTAGTTCCGAAGATTGCCCCCTACATACAAACTTACAAATTTTACCTCTTTATAATATTAGTATAGATTTGAAAAAAACTGTAACATGTAAATATTGCAATCTGTTTTTATTTTCATAAATGCAAAATAACATATCCGTGGTTTTCTGAGTGTAAGACGGTTATCTTATTGTCGTCTTCCAAAATATCTGACCTAACAATTGAGGTATCTACTGGTTGTCAGACTTTTGGGTTTCTGATTCATATAACTACAAAAACAGCTGGGAACAACTGTTTAGGGTGCTTTACCGAGTTAGACAGTTCATAACAATTACTTTAAGATTGTTATGGTTAGTGGTGTAAGTGTGCCGTTTTTGAAGATCGAATGTTGTTAAGGTAACAATAAAAAATATAACAACGCAGTTTTAAATGTGAGAAATAAACTTTTAACACAAAATAAGTTAAATTTATTCGTAGGTACACTTAGACTTTATCCAACATACTTTTACTGGCGTATTTATGCTATAAACTACTATACCTATCATAAAATTATTTGCAATATTTAGGTAATAAATAGGTAACATTAAGTAGATAGGTAGGCAGTTGGTCGATATTTATTAAATAGTGATTATGTTGTTTGCAAATCGCAAGAATAAAATAAATATCAACTTCAATTAGGGGAAGATTGCCCTCGTTTTCACAGGTACTAGTAACCACAAGGCCAGTTTTTCTCCCTAAAAAGGGATTTAATTAATTTAATGCTAATAATGATACCGTATCTAACCTATCCTAACGCTACCGACCAAAACAAGTGTCACAACCGACATTATCTTTCATCAAAATATTAAGAAAAACGAAATGCTTTTGGGTAAAATATCCTCTCTAATGCAACTATTTTTTTTCTGCGACTTAAAACATAAAATGGAAAGCATTTCCTTAAGTAAACATTTCGAGGAACCTATATCTGTTATAATATTCTGCTTGTTAAATCTTTTTACCATTACTTTGGAACTATTTCGATTTGTTCTGGCTAAATGTCAACAAAGCAATATTATGATAATCTAAGCCAAGGCAGAAACAATAATGTTAAACTTGAAGGAAACGATTCAAAAGGCACGTAAAGCTTGTTCAGTTGTGCTCATTATGTTTTATAATTGTCATGTAAAAGCACTAATGAGAAAATTTGGGTTAAGCGCACCAAACAAAAACCGTAGATGTCCACTTACTCTGTATCTACCCCGTGTACAACTAAAATTACGTTATCTTTTCTCTAGAGAGCATACTTTTTTTATTTGATTCTTTTGATTTTTTCATTTTGTTTTATTCTAATTAATAAGTCTAATACAATAATATTAAAACTGGAATACTTCGGTGTTACCAATTGATTGAAGTTTTATTTCATTTATTTATATTAAACACTTGTATGTAATTTTCGTGACCACTAGGACCACCTCACCTATTCAGCAAATTGTCACATTAATCATTAACCATTTATATCCACTTTTTGTGATTACTGTAATAAAAAATACTGCGGCGATTGCTGGAAATTGGCGAGGAAGTAATTTTAAATTCATTATGATTTCTTAATTTGACGTATTCGAAGGACTTTGTCGAATCATAATTATTTGGTAGATACCCTAACATATTATAGGTAATACTGCTTGCAAGTTCATAAAAAAAGACATTCACAATTTTACAAACAAAGGTAAATCATTATAACTGAGTAGGGCTGATGAATATATGCGACTAAACTTACCTTCTAATTAAAACTTAATCACAACCATGTATCATCACTTCACTTAAGCTGCATCTGTTGGCCCTTGCGTGTTTACCTATATTTATTTTAAGCTATATTTAGAACTGCTTTCTATTTATTTAATTTTTAATATAAATATTATCTAAAATCAAATTATATTTGTTTTATTTATATAGAAACATCAGTTCGTAACGTATTAGCCGCAGTGTTCGATTTTTGAATATGCAAATAGCGCGCGAACTCCTGCGCAGCGGTCCTAGGTGCGCGCGTTCGTCACAAGCGGTAACGGTTAGGTGATTGCAGTTAGTTCACACCGGCTCACATTCTTAACCATTTCGACAAGTCGGCTATGAGCGGATGTCCACAGCCAGTCGCGGACATCGTTGGCCGTCAATAGCAGTCATTTGCTTATACCAAAGAGATTTAAGACACTACAGAGAGGACTTGCGAAGAAATGTCATCGAAAAACTGCGATCCCATTTATCAGTAATGCTATCTAGCATAATATACGAATATTGAATGTTGGGCGTGGCAAAAGAGACATGAAAGTAGAATTAATGCTGTAGAAATGCGTTCCTTGCGAAGTATGTGTGGTGAGATAAATGACAGATTGAGGAATGATGTGATAAAGCAACGTTGTGGTTTAAAAGAAGATATTGTAAAATTGAAAAGAGTAAGTGCTTAGAAAGATGGTTTGGTGACGTTTAAAGGATGGATAAAAGGCGACTAACGAAAGGTATTTACAAGGCAGATGTAAGTGGGAACGCCGGGAGGGGACGCCCTAGAAGGACATTCGTAGACCTTATTGGTGAGGTTCTTCAGAAAGGTCAGGTGCGTAGTACTCTCAACCGGCGTTTGTGTATGACAACATGTATGAATGTAAACGAAGCAAAAGGAGTATGTAAGAATCGTAGCATACGGCGCTCTGTAGTTTGCCTACCGAAGAAGGCGCGAGTTTATGTATGTATGTATGGAGCGGCAGCACACTACAAACAAACTAAACCCATCGACTTGTGTCCACTAGGGGACAAGTAACGGATAAAAATTTTGTTTGTAAGTAATGTCCCGTCTATAGTAATTTAAGTATATGAAGTCTTTGGATTGTTCGAACTCGAGGAACGATCGAAAACATCATTTAATAAATTTGTAAATTTATGTACAGACGCCAGCACATCAAGTTACCCAAATGTGTCAAATTTTCCCAATTAAAAATGAACCTTATTTTGTTTAACATTAAGTTGAAAAACGATCAAAGAAATTGGACACATTGGAGTAACTTGACGTGCTGGCGTCTGTACACAAACGAATTCGTTGTTTTATGAAATGCAATATAAACTAAAAATTACATTCATCCATGACCCGTGGAGTAGCAGTTACGTTCACATTTGCAGTAGGTTGGTACTCATGTGGATTATTATCTTCGGTTTTAGGATTCCACTGTGGTTCAAACCAATTTAAGATTCTGACGTAATTTTACTGCCTACGAATTTTGTTTTGATGTCTTAATGCCAATTTTGTTTCGACTACGTAACACGGTCGGTCATAGAACATTTTGTAGACTCAAGTATCCTTGCTTCGAACTCTAACTTATTAGAGCAAACCTAAATGATCGAAACTGTTAGACCATGACGAATTATTGTAAGTACTATGTCCCTGCTAAGTGCATTGTAATTTAATAACACCAGTCCATGCCGCTACACTCTATTAACATAATATAGAACATTGACAATCCAAATCTGTCAATCTTTTACCTCAGATTTACCTTAGTGCTTGATTATGTTTAATATTTATTTCTGTAAATATTTTTTTTTAAACTAGCGAGGTGGACGTTTTACTATCTGACTACTCAGAGATGAAGCACAAAGGTCTCTTTTGAGGTCCAGATATTAATTGGTCAGATCATGTGTACACCATGCCGATTAGTGTCAGAGATGGTAAGGTATATACTTACTGCATAACAGGCTGTTTAAGTATCGCCACAAAAGCACAAGAGCAGCAACATTTAATGTGTTGTCGTTTTCGGTGTCATTTAATCAATCGTCATGTCGTTAAAAGCGACAATGTCAAGAATATAAAACGTAGCTTCTTCGTGTTCACAAATAAACAATACGATGATCACTTATTCATTTCTGATAATAATAACAGTGATTCTTTTCGATAATTAATTACTATAGCAGTTTAGTGAAGAGAGATAATAACTCTTCATAATCATTTACGCGGTAAATCAAGGTGACAGATAACAATTGTACCAAGCATAGTTCACACAATGTTAAAACATCTTACCTTTATCGACTCCTTCCCCTTTCATATCTTGTATCTTCAACCTTAGCAAACCAATTCAATGTGTCCAATAGATGGCTTCCAGAAATGGAACTCCTGATTTCCTCTTCTGCTGTCAGAGCAATGCAAGATGCAACCAACCAGTAGGAGATCTCTGTAAGTTTTGTAGCCATAACGAGTGCGACGTTCTCGTTAGCAACGACACACAGAGAATAAGGTTGAAAACAATTTAGTTATGTATTGAATTTGCTACATTTATTACACATCTAGAGTTCTCCATACCTCGGAAAGCATGTTAAACCCGTTGGTTTCGACTGTCATTTGGAGATCTTCGACAGTGGTAACAAGTTAGTACACTGAGAGCCTGAAAACTAATTTAACTAACCAGGGTAAGGTGTTACCCAGTCATTGGTTTGTGAAGTCATTCTCATAGAGGTAGTTGATCTATGTTAAAAATGAACACTGAGCCGCTTCCGCTTCGACTGGAAGCAGACTCCAACATAGTTAGGAAAAGCCTAGGCAGATGATGATTGAATCCGCTAAACAAATGCTTCGATGATTGATCAAGTTGCTTGTTAGATTGTCATGCGTAGCATTTTCAAAGCCAAACACACAAAACATGTTACGAGCGACAGCCTTGCATGACGAGAGCACTTTACTGCTGAGTTTAATACACCATGCAGTTTAATTTTCATACAAATTGTAACAGTTTAGGCTGACCATTCACCGCTATGTGACCTCTCCCTGTATGTACCCATAATCACTTCACATGTAGATGTGATTCTGTTCACGTCATCTATCACTTTGGTTGTAATGTTAAAAATTTCGCTAAGCGCGGGCTTTTGGATTCGACCTCAAGGTGATATTAAAAGGTATCAGATATTTAGTAACAGCCCAGAATCAGGAATGGCCGTGTCGATAACTATGGTGGCGTTTTTCCCATCAACTGTCTCCAGGACCCTACTTGAGTCCATATTATATCGGACTGGACAAAAACTGGCGGAAAATGGACTATATGGAAAAAGGTATACCTTTGGGAAATACAGGCATGATCCTATTAAGTGTTATGATAAATAAATAGTCATTTCATAAAATTTATTCGTAAATAACATACCTACCCATGGCAATAATATTTATTCATAAAACAATATTTAAAAACTTTCACACAAATACATTTAAAACTTATCTTTATGACGTAATCAAATCGTAACTTGTTGATAATCACTGGCGGGATAACTGCTAAATAATTATTTGTCTTATCGC
The DNA here is from genome assembly GCA_921972225.1 of Euplexia lucipara. Classification (NCBI taxonomy): domain Eukaryota; kingdom Metazoa; phylum Arthropoda; class Insecta; order Lepidoptera; family Noctuidae; genus Euplexia; species Euplexia lucipara. The sequence continues at coordinate 13,498,621 of OV179152.1, read as the reverse complement.
TATTGGTCTTGTCTTAGGTTTCTACAATACTTTCACTTAAAAAATAAACGTAAAGTGTAATCACATTCAGATCTACACTTAGTCTTATTTCAAACCTTGTCTTCGCTAATACCGTCCACATCATTGTTCTTCCCCTGTGGGAGTTCATTCGTCACTATGTCCAAAGACCCATTTTTACTCAAACCGCAAGCCGAAAACACTTTGCTACCAAAATCGTGTTTCTTTACACAGTAAAGGACGATTATTAGTATTGTCAATAACACTACTATGACACCTACAATAATCGGTGCACTCTGGTCCATGTCTCCTTCCCTTAGACTTGCCAGTTTCACGTTCTCCTCTTTCAGGTACTTTTGGAGCACTGCAAAGTACTGTAGTATGCCGTCAGTTGATAGTTCGGTTTCGCCGGTTATAGCTTTAAGGACTGTTCGCCAGTCCTCACTAGCACCAAGAGCCATGCCATCGCTGGAATAAGTAAAACCAATAAACGTTATGTTGATAATAGGATTCTCTACAGAAGTACCTACAGCGGAAAACAGAATATCAAGCCAATAACTTGGAGCCAAAGCGTTACGAATTTATAATTTCTTATGTTTTCTTGCAATTAGCAGCTCTGAATTAGCTTTAATAGTTATTCGCGACCGTAAAAAACATCTACCGAACTTTAATTATTAAAATCATAATTATATCAAATAAAGTTAACTAAAAAAGTAAACTAAAGAAAACTAAATTCTGAGGCGTATCGGTAATAAAACACTGATAGTGTTCAGTGCCACTTTCAACATTCGGATTAAAGTTCAAGATCATGCTTGACATAAAAATAGTAAATGGTGGTTTATATACTAAAACTGTAGCTACATTCATGTTTTTCCCAGACCTCTACGACGTGATGTTAAAGTAAATATTTTTATACTAGTCGACAATAAAATCAAATGAAAAGAACAAACTACTTTGTTTACATTTCATAATAACCTATTTTCTAAAAAAAATCCCATTGGGGATCCCTTTTGACGTTCCATTGTAAATGGTGGTTGAGATATTAAAGTGCTGAAAATACGACATTTCTTATCTGCACATCTCTGAATTACAATTACGCCATCCACATTCTTGAGTAACAAAGAGTCAACGATATTATTTTATCATGCATATTAATTACGCAGACAGTTTACCTGAGAAGTTTTCCTGCTTCCTTAACGCCATATATGGAGCATTCGTGAAGAGGTCCTGTGTGATTCGCCTTCTTGCAAAGAGACAACAAAATTTGGAATTCCAGAACATGAGATATGAGGTATCTAGAAAAAGAAAATCTAACATGAGTCATAACGCAAAAGAAATATTTGGGCAGTAAGCGGAAATGAACATGTATAAAATAGAAATCACGAAAAGTACCAACAATCTTAAAAGTGGAGAAAGATGACACATATTGAATCAGATAAATCACTGTATATTGGGATAAGATAAGATGTAATAGGCACATCTCGCTTTCAGATGGTAAGAGAGATAAGCATGTTGATGCCGCAATTATGGGCCTAATTAAATTTCCAATATGCCTTACGTGGATCCAGACATAAAGTACGCTATAAGCCGTTTTGGCTGTTTATCATAAATTCTAGAAACCTATAAATTCTGCCTAAATCATGTTAATATAATATCCAACGGTGTCTACAGTTCGTCTAAAAGCTTTATCATCAATTAAATTTTGTTTGTCTTCAATACAATCACGCAGCTGTTTATGCTGCTTCTATTTGGCATCTTGTATATCCTTGTCCTTAAATCCTAACCATAGCTGCTGTCTATCATAAACATAGTCTTCCTGTTTCTCGTATGTTTATTATTTCCACTCATTATGACTTTCTCTAATAAATACGTTCCTATGCGTAATGCTACTTACGTAATGTACTGCACGTGAGACACAACATGGTACTTCGCTGCTGGATCTAGGTCGGATTCGTTCCTAGGTACTGGGGGCGATACTCCTGTCTCTTTAATTCTGGAACAGAAATTTGAAAATTCATTGATATCAAATATGTCTCTAGTTCAGTGGTTCTAGACCGATGTTCCATGCACCAGAAATAATAAAAACTGACATTGAACTTTGTTCCCATGGAACAAAGTTCATTCTCTATGTGAGCAAGAGTTCTCAGCACATGGCTGATGGAAAACCAATTGGTGGTCAATAGCAATAAAGAAATCTTGTCAAGTCAATCTTGACACAGCTCTAGATTTTTGTTCTTTATACCTAGTAATTTTATTGCTAGACCAATTTTAATTAAATGTTTTATGATGGATACAGATTAAGATATTGTAAGAATTTATAATTCTAAGCATTTTATTGTACAAACTCAAGTACTTTCAACTTGTCTGACAAATGTGTTACTGGGAAGTTTGCTGCCCCATTTCTTCTTCCAAGCAAACCACTAGGAAGTTGTGGCTGTCAGTAATTTTTGACGTTCCAAAAGTGCTTATTTTCAGCCTAATTTGAGTTAACGGACTTCGAATATATTTTGGGACATTGTTCCCTATAGCCAGCGCTTATTGCTGGCAAGCAAGTGCCTGTCAACATCGTAAGGTAAAAAAGTTATATAAATTTAATTACTTTTCTATCTAACACTTTTACAAACGGCGCGACGGCTAGCTATCTAGTGCATTCACAGTTAACTTTTGCCTGTAAGTGGATCACAGATACATGATTTGACTTGCTAATGAGCAATCACTGTTCAGACGTATGTTTGGAATTAATAATTATTAGTATTACTATTACTACCGTAGCCTTTTGGCAGTTTTTAGGGTTCATAGATTTGGTACACATTATACATTTATGTGACTAAAGTAGGTACGGACGTGTAGGTAAATTAAGTAAGTAGTACCTAAGTTCTAAACGACCAACACCAAAATTTAGAAAAAATACAGATAGTAGTTCGTTAAAGAAGTTTTAACATCGGTTACGAAATTTTTGAGTTAAATCCCTAGCAACAAACAAGCAAAAATTGTATTTATTATATTTACGAGTACTTTCCCTTTTATAATATTAGGTAGTATAGATAAATATAGGTATAATAGTTATCGATAATTCTGTTACCAAATCCTTTACTGTAGGTATGACGTCACTTGATTTTGTGTTTTTTTCCTTATTTTGAACTAGACATCCATCATTTTACAAAATTAACGTTTGCCGTCAATTTTGTCGTCGTAGTTAACATAAATGCATAATATCTAATATAAACATTTAGGTACTTCTGCAATTTCTGACATTTATGATCGACATTCAAGCTCGATCAAAACATTTAAGTTTAATATAATAAACACAAGAAAGTGTTATAAAAAACCTGTGTATATAATAGAGTCATAGTCTACTGTAATAGTACCTATTACTAACATAAATAAGAAAAAAAAACAAATTAATTGCTGTTGAAAATAAAGAAGGAATATTGTAGGGTCCGTTCTTATATTCCAAAACAATAAAAAAGTAAGAATCATCATCAGAGAACATAAGTCATAATAGGTAGTCACTTAGTCTACCGTATTGCCAAGCAAAACTCAACCCTAAAAGTCATCATCAGCCTCGCCTTTTCCCAACTATGTTGGAGTCGGCTCCCAGTTTAACTGGACACAGCTGAGTACCAGGAGCGACTGCCTACACGATACCTCACAGTTAAACTGGTTGTCAGACTTTCGGATTTCTCGTAACGACTGTCAAAGTTACACAAATGACAGCCGGGACCAACGGCTTAACGCTCTTAATCCAAAAAATTGCAAGATAATTAAATGTATGTTACAGTCATTACATTCATAGATATATCTCGTACATAATATATTTAAATATTGCAGTATTAGTACTTGCTAACTGTATCAAAATAAGATAATAAGATTTTAGAAATTAAGTTACGTTAAGCTCTTCCTCTCTTCTAAGTTTTTGCTGTGCCCGACAGGGTCCATAATGACTCTGTACCTTTATATTCTTAAGACCATTTATGTACATTGTGGTACGCAATAAATATTGAGTATTGAGATTCGCAACACATAGATCGACCAAGGCCGTTGAACTTATATGGTACAGTGAAAAAAAATAAGGAAAATGTTCAATTTTGAAATTTAAACCAGCTTATGAAGCTTAACAAAATAACATAAAAGTAAACCACGTAAATCCAAGGGTATTGAGCGAAGTGTAATATAAGTCGTGAACCACTTTACGTGACTTTTTGCGTCCACAATCTATTTGATAATAATTTATTAATTTAAGACAGAAATCAAAGTTAACATAATTATGGATATCTAAACCGAAGAATCTGATTGAGCTTCCCCGTTACGCAACACAAAAATATTGAATAGCTAAAATGGATTGTTCAAATATAATTAGTAAAATATATTTAGCTCTCCTGCCAACTTCATTCCGCCTTAATGGCAATTTATTAGTTTTATTAGTTTACGTCCTATTCTAAGACCTATTGAATATACACACAAGCTTTCAATATAATCGGTCAAGCCGTTTCGGAAGACTTTTATTACAAACACTGCGACACGAGAATTTTATATATCGAGGAAAGTTTTGTGTACTATTCAATGTCCTATGCTTAAATCTCTATAAGGTTGAGCCAAATCATGCATGCCGTTAGTTAGCACAGATTTACACAAAGCAATGCAGCTTTATATAAACCTTTCCCTAAATGGTTCCTTCTTCAAAAAAGATTTCTAGACTTTTCCCCGTTTTGTTAGACTCACATTAATGTTTACACATTATAATTATATTACAACAACAATACAACAATTCATTTATGCCACATGTCTTGATTTATATATTTTTTTTGTTAATTAACATATTTTTTAATAGTCCAATAATATCGTCTGTTAATATTTTATTTAAATTTTTTAATTTATTTTATTATAAATGTGCATGCTGTGGTCTCCTATAATTGAAGAAGCACACTTAAGAGAATCTTTCGTAATGCTATTTTAATTGTATTTGTGTAACCTTTGCTGTAGATCCTCCTAAAATAAATAAATAAATGGGTAAATAATAGTGTTTAAAACCGTTTCACAGAAATAATAATCATTTAACATCGAACTTATTTATACAACATGTACGAGTATACATGTAAAAAGAAGTAGCTATGTAAGAATCGTAACAGATGGTGGTCTGTAGTTACTGCCTGCCCCCATGGGAAAACGGAAGTGAGTTTATGTAGGCCAGCACTTCAAACTACCGCCAAAAAATGTCAAATTACCTACTTTGATATTTTTTCAACTTTGTAATCGACAAAATAAGGTTCATGGAAAATATTGACAGTTTGAGGTTTCTTGGTGTGTCAGTACTAAACTTATAAAAAGAAGACGAACCTGAGATCCCACCAATGCTGATTCCAGTCCTCCAAACTGCTGTTCCCGAAGACATCCCAACGCCATTTATCCAGTACATAGGCATAAGCCATTAGCGGGAACTTCTCTAGAGCGACCCAGAGGAGATGGTTCAAAGTAACCTCGGGACCCGTCTCTACCTTCACCAAGTTCAGGGTCTTTAGGTGCTCCGGCGAGGTCAACTGAATGGCGACGATGTCGGAGATTGCATCGTGGAACGCTGTAACACGATCGAAACTAATTATTCAATTATAATTATTTATCTTTTAAAACCATCGCCTTCAGATCCTTGAAAGGTCACAGAAAGGTCATTTAACATTTATATAAAGGTCTTTGTACACGACGTTTGTTACGTCGGATGCGCCAGGTATGGCCTACAACGATGTCACGAATTTGGTTGATAGAATTATAATCATTCAAATAATTATAATACAACCCTCTAAGATCATAATAATTCCATTGAATGATTAATTATTTCATGAAAAAGTCATATAATATGATTAAACTAACTTAGAGGGTTGTATTGGTGATTTTAATTATTATAACTCAGATAAACCATGTTCGTTACGGTCACAAATCGTATTTTAATCTAATAAACAATATTACACTAATCGGCAAATTGCAAAAACACGAGACAAATAGAATTTCGCGAGCCGCCCTAACACATCCACCTTAACCCGCTGATGACGCGCTTTGAACGCAAAGCAAACGCTAGCTACTCGGTCTGTTGATTGAGAACGCACAAAGAACGCGCTTGTCAAATACACGCGTCATCAGCGCCGAAAAAAAACGTGGTGTGCAAAGGCCCCTAAATAACAACGTTCTGTTCTCATGCATTGTTAGACTTGAAACTATTCCAATCTCAGACTAAAAAAATTAAATTGTATTTTTGACAACACAAAGCTCCAATCAATGTTTCTTGCTGAATTTTATAATGACATTCCGATCGACAGTAGCACTGAACTCACTTAAAGGACATTGAAATTCAACCATGTACAAAGCCAGACTTCCGATCTGTCATTGTGATTGCCTGTATTTTGGTAAAACGTTAGGTGTATAATACCATAAATATAACATAATGTCGAGCCTAATAATTGTAGGGGAGGCAATGAAGAAACGAAAGTAAATTTCATTTTCGTAAAATGTCGCGTACGGGGACTATTATACATGTGCGTGTGCGCTGGCTTTATCTCCTGTAGCGACATCTATCTCGCCACATACGAACTAACGACTGACCTCCTACATCGCGGTATTGAAGTTATCTCTGCAATTTGGACGTATACAAGTTCCCGACATCAACCATCGGGCAGTAATAGCCCACCAGACCACACCCGTCTGGCTGGAGGAACCCACCTTTTCTATGGGGGATGAGGAGCTTTACACCCTGTTTCTCATACTTCTAAACCCCTAAGGTTTAGGCAGAAGTGTTCCTGTTGTACATACAATTCGCCAGAACAGTTATGTTTAAGTCGTATGTAATATGTTGCCATCAATCGGGCACAAGACTTAACGGGCTGATACTGAAAAAACTCTGATGGAAATAGTCAATATCGACCCGGGGATTGGACCCAGGAGCTCATGCTTTACACTAGCGCTAGAGATCATTAGACCAACAAGCCATTCATGTAGGTACGAGTATAATGCGATAATCCTACTAATATTATAAACGCGAATGTTTGTGAGGATGGATGGATGGATGGATGTTCGTTACTCTTTCACGTAAAAACTACTGAATGGATTTTAATAAAATTTGGTATGGAGTTAGCTGACACCCTGGATTAACACATAGGCGACTTTTTATCCCTGTATTCCCACGGGAACGGGACCTACGCGGGTGAAACCGCGGGACGTCTGCTAGTATGGTTATAATTGTGTTAGTTGGGTATGCTATTAGACGGTAGTAAATCCAGCAACTGCTTAACACACTCGCAATAAGGACCAAAATGAGTTATTTTCTATGCAGCAGTTTATAAAAGGACCCAAGCTCGTAATTATGTGACTGTTGGTACCTGGATTTGGTCCATCTCTGTACAACGGCGGTAGACCCCTGTAATGCTTGAAGTACTGAACGTGGCCTAACAGTCGAGCGGCGCGTGACAAACCCACGACGATATCTGTCACTTTTTCTCCGCACCATTTTATCCTGGAAAATTCATATAGAGTGTAATTTTTTACCAGTTTAACTAAGGGGTTACGTGCTACCCAGTATCTGGGTAGTGGAGGTCCAACAGGCAGTCGTTCCATGTAAAACCTGGTATTCAGCTACATCCGGTTAAACTGGAAGGCGGCCCCAACATAGTTGGGAAATGGCTAGGCAGATGATAACAGGGTAATTTATTAGCACCAGCTAAATTTTTATAGACTGAACACCCATGAATATGAACAACTATCACAATGGGAGCAACTCGGAAATGTCGAATCAAATCATCTGTTGCATACCAAAGTTCAAAACCTACTCGACAAAAATGTATGCAACCGATTAAATATATTTTCAAGATTACCCCTTGAGTTGGTCCCATAAAAGTTGTAAATACTCGTGGGTCACCCTAAGAAATGTGGCTAGTCATAAAAATACTGCATGCTTATTTACAGGGTAGAAAAAATCAATGAGCCCTGAAGGGAAACCACTTTAATTCCTGACATCCGCACACGACCGACAGTGTCGGTCGAGTAAGGATGTCATGAAGTCGATAGATTATTTTACTCAAAATAAACTGCTTTATTTTTTTTTAAACTTGACTGCGTTTGCAAATTTCTCTCGACAAGCTTCCAAAAAAATATCGCTTTTTTATTTCACTAATTGGTACTGTCAATGTTAGAGATATAATTTCTCCAAGAAACCTTAGGTTTTACACTCATCTGTCGTACAATATATCTATATCCACACAAAATTACCTTGGCTAGAACTGTTCATATTCAACAAGTATATAAAGCACGTTATATTTTCTTAAAAATCTAATATCCACATTCTCTAAAGTACAAGCTTGGTAATTTATTTCAGAGTACCTACTCGTAACTTGGCCAAGACTCTCAATTTTGTTTGTATATTCAGAAGGGTTAAGAATACTCGTAGCACGTAAACTAATAAAAATAAGCTAATATATTAAAGGGGAAAGATTTGATTGTTTGTTTGTTTCTATTGAACAGGCTCCGAAACTACCGGACCGATTTGGAAAATTCTTTCACCGTTAGGAAGTTATACTATCCCCGGATGACATAGGCCACTTTTTATCCCCGTATTCTCATAGGAATGGGAACTACGCGGGTGAAACCGCCTGACATCTGCTAGAACTAAATAAAACTAAGAAATTTAGGCGGAACAAAGTTTGCCGTGGCAGCTAGTGCTTGTAAACACATCGGCTATTTGAACACAAAAGATCATAAAAAAATAATGAAACCTTACAAAGCATACGTGACACATGAACCAATGAACAAAAACTTACCTCATGCTAAAACTTCGGAGCAAGGATATTTGCTAAGCATAGTCACGTGCTTGATTAATAGATATCAATAATTAAAATACATATTATGTCTATGTAGATTTTTTTATCTGACTGAAGGCCGCGTTCGGTTCAATATAATGGTAAGCTTGTACCCTTCTATTATATAGAGGATATAGATTTGCAGAATAATAAAAACAAATGATTTTGAAAGGTGTTAATGTACGGTATTATTGGTTGAATATTATAATATACCTGAGTAATTGACAAGGACTTAATAAATGCAATAAAATCATTAATTATCCTTCGTTGCCAAATGGCCTTAAAATCGTGATTTTCCTTATAACTACTGTCAAGTTCGTATGACAATTGTAATAATTATTCCGTATATGAATAACTTTACACGTTTAAACCCCGAAAGGTTGTCTTTAGTAGACCAACATTAATTTCATTAGTTATGTTTAAGACCGACATAGAAGGCTAGTCTATTGCCAATAACTGTGCACAAATCTAGACTTTATGTTATTACTAAATAATTCAGATGTTAAACTCAATAGCTCTTTCAATATACCCGGGAATTGAATGGAAAACCTCCACCTCGCTTGACAGTTACACCTTTAACCACTAGATAAACGAAGCATTCACATATTCCGTCTGTATTTATATTTCTATACCAGCACGAGTAGGCATGACTACCGTCAAAATGGGTATGTCGACGCAAGACTCCGAGACTCTGCCGAATATCGAAGATATTGTGGACTGAAAAATTTTTTGACGTTGATTTTTTGAAATTTTTTAACTTTCTTGACGTTGCCGTGCTCAAAACAAAAGAAATGTTTCTACAATCTGTCAATTTGTCGATTCTTCTGTAGACAAAATCTTCTACGGTCATCTATCTTTCTTTACGGTGATCATGCTACGCGCGAAACTAATTGTAAATAATATCAACTTACTTGTAATTTACTCCATCACACATATCATGGCTGGACGGCAAACAGTTGGCAGTCGACATAGTCTCTTTAATATCTTGAAAGGAATCTTTCGCACTATCAAACCCAAGAGATTGGTGAAACTCATCGACAGCATTAAATAGATCCTTGGAGATTATAGTTTCATTTTCTGGAAGCTTCGGTCTCATGTGATCTGCGTACGCAACTACTTTCGGATAAATTGCTTGCCATTCTTGAGCCCACAAGTTGCCTGAAACATTTTGTAAGGCAACTAAGTAAGTTTTTCTTTTAAACAAAGATAGGACTAAATTAGCTGTAGAAAGCTGAACCCGTATCAGCGGAACATATTATTGACTTCGATTTTATATTTAGTAGTGAATGACAGACAAACGCATAGCAAGAGTAAATCAGTAAGATCACTTAGACACATATTGCGGTTCGACATTAATCAGGCGTTTCAACAAGCCAGAACTCACCTAAAATATGAGCAGGAATTGACTTATCGTTAGTCATCAGAATATCTTTGTAAACAAGCTTTAACTTTGCTCTGACGTAATCGTGAAGTAAGTCGTAAAATGGCTTGATCTCTTTCCAGACTCTATCTACAGTTTCAACGAAATCATCGTCTTCAAAAGCGTATCGCCACATATCGCCTGCGTCAGTAAAGTTTTCTGATTCTGCAACTCTATTCATTCTTACAACATAGTCTTTGAATATCGGTCTTATTTTCTTGCCAGTCGTGTCGCGATAAACTTTCCAATAATAAGCCAATTCTTTTGTATCGTTGCTTGTTTTAAAGATCGATATTACATCTGGAAAAACGTTTCTATTGTTAACAGAAAATTCGATTAGGATTTATGTCTGAACATAATATAATGAGACATTACATTTAATGGAAACATTGATGATGGAATTAAGCATAATCATATACTTAGTCAAAATTACAAACAACTATTGACTAAGTACCTACCTAAGTTATCGTAATTAAAATCATCACTTTATAATCAAGTCTAGAAAAACATCAACGAAACAACATGTTTAACTAATCATCATCTTCATCTTCATTTCAACCGAAGACGTCCACTGCTGGACATAGGCCTCCCCCAAAAGTTGCTACAACGACCGGTCCTGTGTGGTCGGATTCCGGCGACCCTCACCAATTCTTCGATCCACCTTCTGGGAGGACTTCCAACGCCTCACTAACTAACTAATAAGATGATAAAAATAAATAATACTGACTGACCACTCATCGTTCGTACCGAGTCGTCCGAGCTACAACTTGTGTTATAACCACAGACAGTAACACGACTCCAAATCCTCTGCATTGTGTCAATTTCTTCTCTTTGCTGGAAAATTATAAGATAAAGAATGTCATAACAGCTATTAAAATGATTTACTATTTATAGAAATCCTTACGTTAGATCAGAGGCCAAAGTAAATTTACTAATGACCATTGATTCTCTTTCTGAATCTTTTTTTGTTGGGTAGAAATAAATAATGTCTACGAATCATACGTGGAATCATAGAATAGAGCTCAAACAACGACATTTCTAGTTCAATAACTCAAAGACATTATTAATTCAGGACTTTTTTCTTTAGCAATCTTATTGATTGACTGAAAATCATGTTTTCTTATGGTTTAAAGTAAAAATTAACATTAGTAAAACGTAGAAATTATAGGAGAAATTAACGAATTTTTGGGAGATCCAGGTTTATCAGATTTCAACCTGGATAGTTAGTATTAGCGGATAGTACGTTAACTAATAATATAAAACTATTTATTATGTTAATAGACAATCGATGATCTCAATCTTTTAAGTTTGCAAATGATTTTCTGAAAACATAATAGTTAATGTATTATATATGTATTGATGTTTACATGGTCGGCTTTTTTATTTAAATGACAAAATACTTTGCTTTGTGGCATCTGTACATTGGTTCCTCGTTCTTTTATAATTCTAATTTTTCTTTTCATCTTTGTGTCATTTATCGGTTGTTCGTCACTCAAGTATTTCTTCTTCAGTATGTTCCAATACTGTTTTTTTATTTCATCTTCTTCAGCTGCAATTCTTACCTGAAAATAACATCGTGACAAATTTACAAATTAAGTAAATTTCTGATATATTCAAAACTATTCATCTTCTTATTTTCGTGTTGTTAGTGACTTATCTAGTGTCAGAGTTTTTATACCGCCCATGGGCCTCTGACTTGGCTTCACATGCCACCGAGAAATATTTCTCGGGCATTCTCACTATATTTTCCGTCACTGTCTTTTTTTTAATAACCATCATTGGTTTCAATATTATGTAAATATGAGAGCACCATGTATCTTTAAATACACTCTTATAATTACCAGCTGCGTTACTAAGTTTATAATCCTTGTACCTCAGTATAATAGTTTTTTTTTCCAAGGTAGATCGTCCTCACATATAATCTGATTATGTATTGTATACAAATATTGTAAAATCTATTTTAAAAGAGTAAGTATGGAGTTTCTTGCACATTCTTCTTCATACGAAACTACCTTTTGGAATGAGCAGTCGCTCATTCCAGAATCATATTAATTTATTTAATTTGTAGGTATAACGTTCAAAAGTTCCTGTTATCAGGTCTAATTGAAATAAATGATTTGACTTTGACTAAGTATACACAAGAATCCGAAAACTCAGAAGTACGTGCCTTAGGTTTGAACTCTAGACCTGTGAACGGTCAGTCCGCCGGTCACATCACTAGACTTTCAAAAATAAACACTACTGAAACTACTTTTTTAAATACTTCTGACTATTCAAATTATTAATAAGTAAGTCTGTTTGATTCTCACCATTTTATTTTTCTTTGCGTCATTGTTTATGTCTGTAACGTATGACCAAAGAGCTTCTTGTGATGTTTTGCAAACATCCAAACTTAGCTTATCCATTTCATCCATAAATACATCGAGACTTGTGTTAACTTTCTCTAATTCTTCTAAGTGATATTTAAATGTTTGAACTATATCGTTTGTTTTCGCGATCAAAGTATTAGGATCTAGAACTGTTCTCATGGCGTCATCTAAGAACTTCTTTTCCTTAACTTCATCAATATCTGTTTCTATTTCATGACCGCTTTCTTCAGATCCTTCCAATGTCTTATTACCCTTCTGTATTTTCTCATCTGCCGACATATCTGACGTGGGATTTGGTGAAAATTGAACAGCCACTGACGTTGTAGTTATTATTAGAATGCATGTTAATCGCTGGAACAACAAACACTGTTATTTTATCTTTGAACTGATGCGTTATTTATGAAAACAAGCGTCTGTGTCTTGAACAACGCATCTTGGAAGGTAGGATGTGTGGCTGACATTATTGATAGTAAGCATAATATTTGTATGATAACACACCTATGAGAACATCGCTGGAATTGAGTGGCTATGACAAAATATATTACACTCGGCAATAGTGTAATTATTCATTGGTGAAATGATTTTTCGAAATCGAATGAGTAGTTTCATAGAATCCGCTACATACCTACAAACTTACAAACAATCTTTACCTCTTCGTAAAATTAGTATTGAAGTATGGATTACACACGGGCACACGGCGCATCAGATTGCTTTGACCAGCTATCTAATTGACATCTCGAAAATTATGCTTTAATACTATAAAGATGATTTTGTCGTTAGATGACTACCTATATCAAAATAATTACCAGAGGACACTCAGAAAACCAAGACTTTAGTTAAAAACTAACGAATTAACAAATGCCGCGTATTGATGAGTCTTTCCCAAAAAAAAAACATTTTTCTTTTTATTCTTGAGCAGGTACATCCAAAAGATAGACCCTAATTTTTATTACAATCTAGCCTTGTATACAGACTAATAAGTAATTTAATTATAACTTAAACTAATAAATTGGGTTTACAAAGAATGTGAAGATGTGTCTTTTCCTAAAGAAAATGTAGTCAGTCGATGGCAAACTTCCGTCCGAACAATACGCTCATGTCAAAACCAGAAGCAACATTGGCCTGATTATGTTCCTGGGAATATTGCAAGTATTATCCAAGACACTATTATTTCTTTATATTTATTTCCTGTGGTTTTGTCGCGACTTATATTAGATGTAACTGCCGTATCAGATAACGTGTGAGATGAGAACGATTCAACAATAGCACGTGTGCAGTAACGTAGTTGAATAATGACCATTATCCTCTTGTCTACGTAGACCGGTGGGCCGGTCTGTGTTCATGGCAACTAATTCTAAACTGATGTAGGCTACTTGTGACAATTTTAAAATGTGGTCGAGAGTAATCTCTAGATTATCTTTTGAAGCATCTGAGGTAAGTGTAAGACTTATGTCATAAATTAGATGATCTCACAATAGTGATGAGATTTGATAAAAAACAGTCTTATACTATCCAGATTTAGAAAACAATGGTTAAAAACTTGTCAGTTTTTAAACCACGTTTTATGACTATAGTCAATTCAGTCAGGTTTGATATTATCAATTGGAACAGTCAAATAAATCAATAAAGTATAAGTAGGTACTTACTTCCACTTATCAAGAACCTTCATAAGTTTTTGAATAGTTCGCTATAAACGGAAGCTATAACGGCAACTACCTGCCTTATCACGAGAAATACAGTAACATCGCGACGAAGGAACGGTCTTGTAAAATCACACTATCGGTAAAGTTAGGAATAACAAAATGCATTGTAAAAACTATATGTATAAATATACCCACTGTGAACATCATCGTGTTGCTTCTCAGGTAGCACAATCCACAGCTGTGTCAACTTGTACAACACTTATCATCGGAAGCACTGCACCCACCGCATTTTCAGTTCCAGACTATGTTGTAGAATATTATTGGTATCGTGTAACGCGAGCCAGCACTAAGAGACGACAAGACGGAGGCACACTCTCCGTTTCACTTGGTACTGATTGTTTGTGAATACTGCGATGTGTTTGATCGTTTTGTCGTGGATTTTTCAAATTGGAATAATCGAACGGCTGTTTTGTTTTGAAAACGTACTGTGGAAGCGCGGCGCGCGACCCGCTTGCATGCGCCGGCACATTGTTATGTCACATAGAAATGCCTACCTCAATTCAATAGCTCCACGGTATGTTCTCGTGCGACCGGACGCGCGCGTCCCACCTCACTCCTTATAACCGTGTTTGTTTATCGAACGGTTACCACCTTGTTTAATTATTGTGTCATTTTGAGTACTCTTACACACATAAAGTTATGTGAACAAGCTGCCAACTAAGCGTTGTTTTAGCTATTAGTTAGAGCAAAAATACTCGTCATTTTAACGAAAATGTGTGCGCAGAACATAAATCAAAAGATAATTTTAATAAATTAAACCTTTTTGATCTTCCAGATTTATTGAATTTAAATCAACTCTGGACCAAGCTCATAAGTAATAGATAACCACGACTACAGACTCTTGTCATTTAAATAAAACACGAAAGTTATGATTATACAGATCTCTATTAATAATATCAACAAGAAAAACAAATAAGACAATACATTTAAAGTAAAGAAAGAAAGAATATTATTTGTCTCAGAAACGAAGTACGTGCGTATAGACGACAAACTTAGCACTACAAATGCGTAATGGTGGTATTACTAGACACATATTATTATAGTAGAACAAATATTTTAACTGCTGTGTATCCGTGAAAGACTAAATTTAATAACAAAATGTGAACAATTAATCTTTCTTTATGAATGAAGCCAAAATGTTGGCCCCAGCGACATCCACTTCGTTATATCCGTATGGCTCCAAAGCCTTCTTGGTCCTCTCGAACCACTTCGTGAGGTTTTCATGGGCACTCATGTCGTAACCGAAAGCCTGAAAGTAAATAAAAAGATACGGTTAATTTAACAAATTAAAAAAAAAACTTTTATAAGGAAAGTACAGACGCCAGCATACGACGTCAAACTTTCGTAATTGAACATAAACCTAATTCTTATACAAAAAAAAACTTTGAGAAATTTGGCAGAATTAGCTGGCCTCAGAAAATACGTCCGCAGACATTTTCAAAGTTACTGCTGGCACAGATACTAAAAGGGCATTTGAAAAGAGGAATGATGTACGTATTTAACACATTTAAGGAGGTTTAAAGACTTGACTACCACTGCATTTTATTACTTGATTGCTTGTAGCTGTCCATGTCTCGTATAACGATTAAAATAATTCAGTTTTGGTTAATTAAGTATACTTCCACTGTTGGCTAAGTAGGTAGGGCGTCAATAAATACCTAGATTTTTTCGTGACATCGATAATAATGTTGACTGAGAAATTAACAGTTGCTACCATGTGTGAGGTTTCTATGAGAAACTAACAGATGCTACCAAGGGTTCTATTATACTAAATGCAAAATTGTAGACAGGACTTTAATAGTCAAATCAATAACCAACAGGTTAAAATAAATAATAATTGATCAAACAACCCATAAACTGCCAAGTATTATTATCTATTGTAATTTACATACGCTCAATATTACTTATTGGTTTATAATAGACTCGCCTACAGAGACTATGTAAGCTATGGTATCAATGCCCAGTCGTATGTAGTACCTTACGCATTGGAGGTTATTGATAAATTATTGTCTTCTTAGAAACCAAGAAATTTTCTTCAAATCAACTGTGTTTTCTCAATATCACAGTGAGTGTATCACAGAAATTTGCTGTCGGATGTTGACAGTGATTTTCACTAAGAATTCTGAAAACATCAACAGTAATTCCTTTTAAAGTGAAATCCATTTCCTCAGTTACTCTTCTGAACTACATTTGGGTGAACCGCATAAAGAACTGATTCTAAAGTACTGTTTCACAAGTGCCGGACAAAAATTTGTAAAAGAAAATGAAAAGGTAACTTACATCCAGATTAGTAATAGTAACGATGATAGAGATGTCTGCAATAGTAAGATCGTCGCCGGCGATGAAAGCGTGTCCGTCGAGGAAAGTGTTGAGCCAGCCGAGGGCCTCATCCAGCTTGGCAGCTTTCTCATCATTGTACTCCTCGCCATGGAACAGTATCGGTAACTGGAACAGTGTAACGTTTGTGATGGCTGCTAAATTATCTATTATGGTGAGTTTGTACGAAGAGAGTCGACCATTGAAAGGGCCGTGAGACTATCATGGACGTCCTATCTCTCGACTCCCCTTGACGGTCTCATTGTATAACCGAAGCACAAACTTACTTGAGTTATTACTTTGATTGGATTCATTAAAAAAATGAAATGTTTGAACTGGTTAGCAAAATGAATGTGCAAACTTGTTTACTTTGTTGGTTTTGTAGTTGGTTAACAATCTATACATATAACTAATTACTACAGAGGCCAGCACGTGCACAGCTACCACAATGTGAGAAATTTCTTTGATAGTTATCCAACTTTATCACAAGTAGAATAAGGTTCATGTTCAATTGGGAAAAAATGGGAGTTTGGGGTAGCTTGATGTGCTGGCGTCTGTACATTAACTGGTTTACTGTTGCGTAAAGACATGCTTTCGAAAATTATGCACTTTTATACAAAAACCGTATTTTTAAAAAGACTCTAAGGCATAATGCTAACCAACATAAGAAAATTTGGATTCAACCTTTTTTTTAAACGCCCATATTTCGTACTGCAGGTACTTCACCTCTGCCTTACTATTCGAGGATTATTGCAATATTGTAAGCCTGCATCATCACACTGTTGGTCAAAAGCCAACACCTCATCACTTCTAGCTCTTCGATGGATCTCGTGATGTTAAGATGTCAGGTTCAAGCACAAATGGTTCCCTGCACCCAATACAGTGTCACGTATCATCACATCCTATGAAATCTCTGCCGCTTAGCAACATTAATCTGTTCCGGCTTGATATTACAAGCACTTGAGTTTGTTCAACTGGGCTCAGTATGACGATCAAACAAAACAACGTAATGTTATGTAGGTTATCAATTTCAATCTTAGCTGTTAGCCAGTTACGTTATGGTTTCCATAACATAACATTGCGCCTATGTTCCTCATGCGGATTTTTCCTGAATAAAAAATGCTGTAGTATTTCTGAATAATTCTACACCGGTTCATGATCAGCGTTCAGAAGTTTCTTTTAGGCCCACGAACACGAAGTCGGCGAACTGCAGCGCAGAGTGGAACGGACAGCGCTCGACTAACGCGTAACGCTCAAACAGCGCTCTCCACTTCGCTCCTGCCTCGCTGCCGGCCAAGGCAAGCAAGGAAAGGAAATTTCTGTAAATCTTGCCAAAACGAAAACTTTCTTATTCCCTGTGACTAACTGACTAACCTGCAGGCCTAGCAATATTACAAATTCTATTTGCATTATAGAAAGAAAATGGCGTATATGGAATCAGCTGTTTGTCAACTGTTTAGTGTATTTAATTTTCAGCCATATTACAAATTCAGTTGAAAAACAGCTGATTCCATATACGCCATTTGCTTTCTATTGTCGCCTTATCGATTACGATAATAGAAATAGAATTTGTAATATGACTGGGCCTGCTGGTGCTTAAGTTTATTCCGCTTATGACTTGGCTTCTTCTGCCATTGAGAAATATCTCTCAGGCATGCCGGTTTCCTCACGATATTTTCTTTCACTGTTTTTAAAGCAAGTGATCCGAGCAGTCACCGGTGCGTGCCTTAGGTTCAAACTCTACCTGTCACTTGGCACTCCGCCGTTCACACCACTAAGCTATCACTTCTTAAATTAGAATAAAAAACCGGCCAAGAGCGTGTCGGGCCACGCTCAGTGTAGGGTTCCGTAGAATATGTAAACGAAGTTAAAAAAAATGCTTGCATATACGATTATACTACAAACAAAAAACTTTTTTTGTCTTGTTTGTACAAAAACTGTTTCCATCCAAGTTCAAAATGATTTTCCTAGAAAGTCCTTATAATGTTCTACTTTTCAGATTTTTGTCATATTTTCTAAACTTATGGTTCAAAGTTAGAGGGGGGGGGGGAGGACAGATTGTTTTTTACTTTTGGAGCGATTATTTCCGAAATTATTGACATTATCAAAAAATTTTAAATACCTTTCCAACTTTCTTATCACACGTTAGGGTTGAAATAAAAAAAATCACTTCCCACTTTACATATAGGGGGGCTGCCCTAATTAAAAATTTTTTTCCAATTTTTATTTTACCACTTTGTTGGCGTGATTGATACACATATTGGTACCAAATTTCAGCTTTCTAGTGCTAACGGTCACAGAGATTAAGCGAGGACGGACGGACGGACGGACGGACGTACGGACGGACAGACAGACATGGCGAAACTGTAAGGGTTCCTAGTGGACTACGGAACCCTAAAAACGAACCGCGGGGCTCGTCCCCAGGCCTTCTTATTAGCATTTGCACTTGCAGCTAATAGACTAACAAAGGTCCTCTTTGAGATAAATGCTATGGATTATCGTGAGAAAATTAACTTACGTAAAGACCGGAGTATCTGGCATACAGCGTCCCGAGGTCAAAGTTGAGTCGCTGGTCGACGATGGCTCGAAGACGAGGGTTCTTGGGGTACAAAGTATCGTCACGACTGTAAGCATTTGCCAGGTAAGTCAGGATTGCGCGGCTGGAACAAAGGATGCACAAAAGGATGCAATAAGGTGTTTGTAGTAAATAGTGTAACAAGTGTGTTTATCATATTTATTTTTATAGTGATATTTTGATGTTTCCAGACCCGTTTTTCAAAAGGTTCGAATTGTTTGGTCAGGTCATACTTTAAATATTTAATGTCAACTTACTTATAGTGATTTGATACCCCAAGTTCGTAAAATATGCGTTTATTATTACAGGGTAAAAGTAATTTTAGTATAAGAATAGAATAGGTACATTAATATTCATTGGCACCTACAACCAATTCAGTGGGTTACAGTATTGAATAAGTTTCTAGAAATTACTCTTTAGAATAAGTACCGGTTTTTATCACATTTTTACAGCTCAGAGCTGATACCTTCATATAGAAACAGAACTTACCTTTCCCACAAAATGAATCCACTGTCATCCATAGTTGGTATAGTATGTTGCGGATTCATCTAGAAATAAAAGAAAACATTACCTAAGTCAAGCCAACATTTTTCAAACGGAATTAACCAAACGTCAAAATGTATAGTATGTTCTTAGCATCGACCAACAAATGTTAAAGTTATTTAAGCCGTAGATTTTGTGAGGGAGGCAACCCTAACATGATTTATAGCTAGCACAAATAAAAATGTGAGTTCAACACGCGATGTTGACAATATCTGTTGGTACTAGTATATCTGCAATATTGCAATTTGAACTGGTTTGAATTAGATACGATGAAAGAGATGGGACCCTTTCAAGCTTTTGTTGGCAAATAACAGTACCTACCAGCTTTCTTCCACCTACCAGGTCAGTCACAAACAAAGACATTCAATACCTACCTATTACATTGGATCAAAGTTTTTCTATGACATTTCCTTGACATGCCCGCTCTACAGTATTTTAAATCTCTTCGGTCACAAAAGACATGAAAATGATTTTGTGGTTTGTGACAAACCTGGTGTCAAAGTTTTATACTTGACTTGGCATGACTTGGCTACATATGCCGTCGAGAAATATCTCTATGGCACACAGTGGAACGAATGTATGGGAGCGGTTGGACGTAGACATGTCCGAAAAATAAGAGTAAAATTATGACAAACTAATGATGCCATCTTATTCGATTACTTAATGCCTTCATAAATTGTTGTGATGAATTTCTTCATAACTCCCATATTTCGGGAGTAATTTGAGAAAATGTGAAATTTTACTATGAAAATGAGTGTATCGAGCTCTCTCCCTCCTGATTCCGGGCTTGTTTCAAGTAGCGGTCTCTAATATCATAATATCACTATCATATATCATAATATCTAATATCACTGCATGCCGATTTCCTTACGATTTATTTTAATATTTTTACTACTAACTAGCACTTCGTCAGCAACTTCGTTCTTGTAGATTTTGTATTCCCTTTAGAACTATTACAACCCATCCACCTCATACTTTTGAAACTCAAATTTTCAGTTTATCCATTACAATCAAACAAACATCAAATGTTTCTTCTTCATAATATTAGTCTATACGTGAAATTTTTAATTAGTTTTTATCCATTACATATAAATAAACAAACAAAAAGATTTTTTTTGACTTTTCGTAACATTAGTATCCATTGACAATATGCCGAAAGTATCAAATTCAGTTTAATACAAAATTTAGGAAAAATCCTAGTTTGTTTTAAACAATTCCTTCAAAGTATTGTTTCCATTCACTAATACTTCTCTTTCCACGTTATTAGGGTATTTCAGAATGAACTCAATCATCATTTTAACATCATTACAAGCCCATTAGCAAAGAAAACACATGCACTGTTCATATGATTAACGGGCATTGTTAGAAAATATATAAGTATTTAGGTGCAGCGTTCCGCGTCAGCCCTTAACGATCAAATTATATTGTAATGTGACAATAGAATAGAATGGTTTTTTATTGTGCAACATAAAAACTTATTAATAAATAATAACTGTATAAGTCACACAGGGTGTTAAAATACACGGCCTTATCATAATATAATATATTGCTAGCCCGGAACTTTGTGTTTGTATCAGTAATGATGAATATTAATGTTTGTAAAGTTTTAGTATTTTTGATTTGGATAGACTTTCTAACATCGATGATGGAAGAGGAAGAGTTTACTTTTATAATAGTTTATTTTGCTTCTTTTTGTGTACCAACCGTGTAAATATTTTGTGAGAAACGTATTTTTGTTTTGAAATCAATAATGTGGACTTAGTTACTACTCAAATTCACTTGTCGGTAAACGCATTACCGAATAAAATAGAACTAAGGGATGTATAATCGCAGGAGACACTAGCACCTATCACTTACCTTAAGATACTCCGGAGTCATGTGCTGTCCTTCCATGATATTTGTCAACACCAACTCCAATTCCACACCCATCACTTTTGCAGCCATGATGATAGCTCGGCATGGTGGTGACGGTGGTAAATAATACACCTTGATTGGCTGGTTAGGCATCTTGCTCTTAGAACGTGCAGCCGCGTTGCTGTCAGAAAACACAACTAAGATTATTTACTACGGTTTTAAAAGTTTTTACGCAGGTAATATCATCATCATTATTTAAGTCTATAAAGAATACAAAAGTCAGTTATGATCTATGTTGGTACTCGTATAATTTGTGTGGCGGGTGACGCGTTTACGTAAGAACCAACCAAATATAGTATCATAATAATTTGCTCGTTTTCACTAACTTATTGTATAAATATGAGCGCACTGATCTTGCTCGGAATGACAATACAAAAATATGATGTAGGTACCCCAAAATGCTGATGGAACGATAAAAAAAAAACAATCTTTTTGTTGTTTGTCTCGACACTATATAGGTATGTTATTAAGGGAAGAAGAGAGGCAACCCCAATACAAGTATTTATTAACTTACTGGGGATGTTTGTATGAAACCATTATGTTTGCGACTCAATAAACATTTTGTATTTAGATGGAGCGAATCAAGTTGCACAAACAAGAAACAAAATATGTAATTTTCCTGCTGAAGCTTGGCTCCGGATCCTATTGGAAAAAACTCAATTATTTCTGTCTGGTCCGGGAAACGTGCCCAGTAACTCGTGAAAGTGTAAATACAGTCATTTATAAATTAGGAATACGCAGCTATGCCGCGCGCCGTGCTGTTTAACCCGTTTCTGAGAACCTTAGCGTGATGTTGATACCCTCGTCAAGAATTGTGTTATAAAAATAAAAAAGATGTTTTCCAAAACCCAGTTGTAAGAATCGAAAATTAGCGATATCAAACAAAAAAAAAGTAAAAACACTTTGCAGTTTTATTGTGTTAAAAGTATAGTTTAGTATAAGTAGATTATTCTATGATTAATTGAACATTTTTTAACCGACTTCCAAAAAAGGAGGAGGTTCTATGTTCGTGTGTATGTATTTTTTTTTTTTTTTTTATGTATGTTACCTGATTTCTCCCCCATTTGTGGACCGATTCTCAAAATTATTTTTTTATTTGAAAGAGTATACTCCTGAGGTGGTCCCATTTTAATTTGGTGAAGATCTGGTGCTGATCTTCGGAGATATACAACGGAACTATTCAAAAATAAACGGCAAATCTGTCGTGATTGCTGGAATCGCTTGGATGTTTATTGTTTATACAACATAATGACGTATCATCACGCCTGAGGGGTACGCAGGTGGGTACAATTTACCTAGATTTCGTCAGTTAAGTATGTTAATTTTAATTTATTAGGGATTAGTGGAAAACCCTATTATGATGACATGTATTGTAAACAATTAACAATATAAAATAAATTCATGGCAAATATTTTGATGGTAACAACTAAAAATGGAAAAATAAAAACTTTTTTGCAAAAAATAAAACCGACTTCAAAAAAAACACTAAACGGTGTAAAATAACTCTAAATTCGGAAGTCGGTGGCCCATCATGAGTAAGACAAACCCACCAAAGCCACAGACTTCTGAATTTAGAGTTATTTTACACCGTTTAGTGTTTTTTTTGAAGTCGGTTTTATTTTTTGCAAAAAAGTTTTTTAATAGAAAAGGACATTCCTAAAGAGTCAGATACTTTATTATTTTATCCCATCTCTGTTCCGCCACCATACGTACAGACGTCAGCACGTCAAGTTACCCCAATGTGTCAAATTTCTTTGATCGTTTTTCAACGTTATGACAATCAGAATAAGGTCCATATTCAATTGGGAAAATTTGACACATTGGGGCAACTTGATGTGCTGGCGTCTGTACATACTTACACTACTTTTGTTTTTCGTTAACATTCATTTTCATTTCATTTCATTCATCATCTAGCCTAACACGCACCCCGGTTGAGAGTACCTAGGTACTACCTGACCTTTCTGAAGACACTATCGATGAAATATTCCGTTAATATGTTAGAATACAATTCGAGCCATCAACACTACTTCCGAAATTGATCAAATCAAAAATTCATAGAAAACGATGAAAATACTACTTTCCACCTTGGTCGCTCGATACCTACACTTATCAATAATAGAGCCGAAATTGATCACATCAAATATTTGACAGACAGTCGTGGATATTTTACCTTTCCAAATTAAGTCAATTTGAATTAAGTCAAATACTTAAACACTATATTCGTGTTTTATTTGATTTAATTCAAGTACCCACTTTATATTCAAGCTTCGCTACAAAATTCGTAATAAGTTTAATGTTTTGTAAACCCTAGTAAATATTAGTTTTCTAAATATGAAATATTAATTAGGTACTAAATAAGTATAAATTTAACAGCTTGTTTCATTGTAAAATCACCACTGAAAATACGATTTTATAAACGGGACTCTTTACTATGTTATTTAAAAGGCTTTGTTAATTGACCAGCAACTCAGCACTTCTTAATATAGGTACCTACTTCAAAAGTAAAAATATAACTTGCGTTATGGCATACAAACAAAAGCATCTTGAAGGTTTTTTTTGTAAATAACCTCACATTCAGAAAATTACTGACCATAACTATGAATCTTAAAAAAAAAAAATGATCAAGTGTGTGTGTTCATTGCCTACGTACTCGTACCTAAGTACTTCAATATCAAACCGTCTATTATAGTTTTCATATTCATAATACTTAGAATACCTATGTACCTATAACGAATATGAAAACTATGGAGGATTTATTACTGTTATGTTTTTGGATTAGGTACTACCATTGCGTGTAGATAAATTCTGTGGCCCTAGTGAAAAGGGGTATAAGTCCAATTTTGTCGAAAATGAGTTAAGTGTACCAAAGTGATCAGAAAAAAATTCTCTATCGTTTGGTGAAGACAGATCTAAGCTATCTCTAAAAATAAGAAAGTTACTTTGTGTAAAAGGGTCCAACTGACACCAAAAAAAACTGTAAAAGTCGGTTTTCTGATCACTTTGGTACACTTAACTCATTTTCGACAAAATTGGACTTATACCCCTTTTCACTAGGGCCACAGAATTATTCTAGTTAAAAGAAAGCTTACAGTCATTGTTAAAACTTTGGCATGAAAATAATGGTTCGTGTAAACTTTGACCTTTTCTTTTTGAGTAAGCTGGATTTAATACACCACGAGTAAATACCCTGCACTATGTACCATCAGTCCGTCTTGCGGTGAAACAGTTGGCCAACAAAATGCTTTAAACTATATGCAACGTGCGTATGAGCGGTCAAGCAATGAGTTTGGACGCCCGTCACGCCGGGTACAAGCGATTATATCCGTAAGGGTTAGGGTCGGTACAAGTCTGAAGGAAGATGCGTCGCGTTATATCGGTCGGGACTCGAGTAATGCATGAATAGACAAATATATAATAAAACATTAAACCTTTCACACTCAACCGATAATGCGTTACAGTCCATCGAGGTACTACAGTGTCGCATACGCTCGGCGCATCTTCCGTTAGTTAGGTATGTACCGACCCTTATTCACGGGAACTGAGGCTAGATTGTACATGACAACTACCATCTTCCTGGCCGGAATAAATGGAATAAAAATTATAAGAATAAACTGAATAATAAAACATTGTTTTTATATTTATAGGTAATGACGTTTTATCTGGTCAACTGTGCATCCAAAAAAAAATGCAGTGCATTATTGGCTCGGTTGCCGGACAATTACAACTGTCGAGCGCTCCTGCCAATATACCAATTCACACAATCCATCAGTCATTTATCTATTGTCTTCCTCTACTTTTTTATCCGTCTGCATTCTTACTCAAAACTTTCCTCTAACATGTTCAGCACTCCTCCGCATCACACGACCAGATTTTAACGATAGGTACCTACTTTTCTGCTCTAACACCAGTTTCAGACTTCTTTTAACAAACCTATTTTCCAAACTGTCCATTCTCATGCCACAATACATCGCCCTCAGTAACCTCATCTCAGCTACATGCATTGCCCCTCGTAATCTTAGTAACTAATTCTTATCACAAGAACATTATATTTTACATACATATGTGTATACATACACAAACTCACACCTTTTTCCCATGGGGTAGGTAGATTCTACAAAGCGCCATATGCTACGATTCTTAAATACTTCTTTCGCTTCGTTTACATTCATACATGTTGTCATACACACAGGCCGGTTGCGACTACTACGCACCTGACCTTTTTGAAGAACCTCACCAAATGAATAAGGTCTACATGTATGTCCTTCTAGGGCATCCCCTCCTGGCGTTCCCACTTACATCTGCCTTGTAAACTACCTTTCGTTAGTCGCCTTTTATTCATCCTTTCAACGTGACCAAAATAAACCATTATATTTGATTAATTAAAAAACCCAACACCAAAGTTTGTACTACCTGTATTTCAGTTTTAACGTGCACTTAACACGATCCACCACCTAATTTTGACAAATTGTAACTTACCCAGCGACATTTATGATAACAAGTATTGCTACTACACATGCTAAGCCTCTCATTGTCAATTATTTTTTAACAATTGGTTAAATCTGGAAACTTCCTATTTGCAGTTTTGAAACCTAAAGCCGTAAGAATATTATATAATAATTAGCTTAATATAATTTAAAGTAAGCAATGGGCTATTTAACAAAATTTTAGTTTTTAGTTCCTCATCTAAATTACAAGAATATATTCGACACATATTTTTTTCTTTTTCAAATTGATGGAAAACTGCTTAGATTAAGCGCATTAAAGTTGAGGTGAGGGGGCTTGTAACGTCATTATCTAGTATAAACTGTACTGGCTAGTGACGTCAAGCGACATTTTTACTCGATTTATCGCCGTTATTTTTTGATTAGATACGTGAAAAATATGTGAAAAATATGTGTCGAATATTTTCTTGTAATCTAGATCAGGGACTAAAAACTAAAATTTAGTCTTTGACTAAATTTTAGTTCTTTGACTAAATTTTAGTTTAGACTAAAAACTAAAATTTAGTCTTTGACTAAATTTTAGTTTTTAGTAAGCTCATTAAATAAATATCTTATATTTATTGTACTCCATTGTTGAATCTCGCAACTAATATAACACACGCAAACACAACTAAATTATATAATAAGTAGTCAACAATAAAAATAACTATTCTACTAACATAATATATAATCAATTCAATTACTGTAAAAGAAAATTAAATTTAAAGACGTCTATTTTAGTTTTTGAAAAGCTAATAGAATATCACTGAAAACTTTGCCTACGGAAATTAAACAAAAAAAACATCAACACAATATGGGATTATGTAAAAAAAATATTTTCGGCTCATTAATTTAGGCCAAACTCACTTCGCTTTTTGTATTTTTTCTACAACAGTTTTGTCCATACATTGGCCCAGTTTGAACTATTTATTGTAACACTTTCAAAACCAAAATACTATTACATAAAGACGCACACAATAAAATTATACTTATTTATTTTGAAAAGAAACCTACTGATTTGCACGTGAAAATTTGAGTAAATTTTCCGATTAAGCTTTCAACGAACGTCGAGCGAAAGTCGTCGCGTCGGCTACGTTCCACTGAAAGACTGATTTATAAGTAGTCTGTTATGATGGTGAACAGAACCTGTTATGGCTATGGCAACCATAGCAACGTTGGGCGGTGCCATCATAACGACAAGTCATGGTGACCATCAAATCACGGATCGAAATTATGGATACCTATCTACTTATTATGTTGCGTTTCGTTGCTCACTGGAAAGGTAAACGTAGGTATATATTTACGTAATGCAAAGACGATTTATAAACCATACCATTAGTATTGACTAGGTCATGGTGTAATTTAGCTAATGACAATGAATTACTGCCTAACACAAACACTTACAAACGGTAGTGGTTTCGAACCCTTTTGAAATCATCAAATGACTCCTCCCGCTCTGGGTGAAGCAGAAGGGAGTGTTAGACTCTTTCTGACTTAAACCCTTCCATGTTCCTTCTAATGCCTTATGCGTTCCAGGGCCGTTCTAAAGAGTCACTACTCTTTAGAACTAATTCCGCAAAGTACGAACCCTAGAACTTTACTTTGTGTAATTTAACACATTAGTACAGCAGTGCTATTCTGTAAGTCACCCCGATTAAATATAGATGAAGTGACGGCGAATTGAGCTCTCATTCTATACATTGAAAGTCCACGTTACTCAAGTTTTGACGAGGTGACTTTTACAGAACCGACCGGTATACTATTCTTAAATAGGTGAAGGAAAGCAGAAGCGAAAAATCGAAAACCTTCACCAATCAGCTTTTTACCTACGCCGCCGTACGCGGTGGATAAAGACTCCCTCCTGCTCATTTAGAAGAGGCTCGTATCCCAGCAGTGGGAACTTGATTGAGTAACTAGTAGCCGTCACGCGGTTTCATCCACGTAATTCCCGTTCCCGTGGGAATACAGGGATAAAAAGGTAGCATATGTCACCCGGGGATTGTGTAGCTTCCCAATGGTGCAAGAATTTTTCAAATAGGTACAGAAGTTTCGGAGCCTATTCAATGCAAACAAACGAACAATCAAATCTTACCTCTTTATAGTACAATAACTAACCTAATATAATACAAGAAAAAAAAATGTTTACTTGTCCCAAATAGTTACATTTTATATATAAAACATCTCCAGTAAGTAATTGGTAATACTTGTGTTGGGGCTATCTCGCTCTGTCCCTTAAATCTTAACAGTATTGAGCCTGAAGAAGAAGAAGACAATGGTATCAAGAGATCTTAGAATGAAGCTGTGTTACTTTGATTCGACATGCACAGCTGCTCAATAAAGTCACTCCGAGTGACTTGAGTAAGGTGTTGAGTCACTGTCTAGCAGTATTATGGAATGACAGCTCAATTTGTCTTCACTTCACCTACATTTTCACGGGGAGATTATTACAAAACAGCACTGCCGAACTTGTTTATTTATTTATCTTGACACAATAAATTGTTTCCTATAACCAATGTACATTAGTTAATCTTTAATTAAAAAAACAAGTCATTTATTCAAATTAAGCTGAGTTTCAGCACATTCTGAACGTCAAAAATGTGCATAAGACAGTCGCCTAAATCGTGTTATTGCTGAAAAAAAAAGGAGGGAAAAACTGCCCAGCAACACGTCTTTTTGTTAGAAGAACTTTAATTTATGCAATATAATTAATTAACACTATCAATTATTTCAATTAAATTATTTGCAACTTGTTAGCTAGCACGCTTCAATTATTAAATTAACGGATTAACGGAACTGATTACTTTTGCCTAAAGTTTTTGTATAAAGAAACAACCTTCAATACATACCATGAGCTCAAGTTAGTTTGCCTAACTAACCATATTTTCATCTTTTGATCTTGAGTTTCTCTAATATCAAGTAAATATATTATAGTGGCATACATTATTATAATAATAATATATTTATTTCAGATAACAGGATCCATTATGGTTAGTAACAATGGGAGCTTATACACTATGCTAGTAGACACAGAATTTAAATTATAATCATTAATTACACATTTCATTCATAATATACATTAGCGTTAATTAACATTTATACAACTACAGGTACAGTTACATACATATTATTATTACACATACATTTTATTTAGAAATAAATTAGTCATAGTCGCAGAAGTTAACATTACCATTTTATTTTACAGTACCAACAACAATGCTTATCCAGAAGGAGTGTATTCATGGACACTGATATTTACTTACCACTAACTCCAGAATATTGTCACATGATTTTGTCACATTTATTCTTTTAATATCTTCTTATCTTCAACGGCAACTTATTGGTAGTCAGCATCCACTTTATGCTTATGATGCTTTTAAAAAAACCGTTAAAAGTTTAAATGCGAGTTACAATGTTCGGATAGAAGGTTATGATGCAACACTTTAATCTTCACGGGATGATTTCACAAAATATCAAGGGGCCCACCCTTGATATTCTATGAAATCATCCCGTGAAGATTATAGTGTTGCACCCAAAGAGATTTAAAATACTATAGAGCGGGCATGTCAAGGAAATTTCATAGAAAAACTTTGATCCCATGTCTCAGTAACGCCATCTAGAATAATATATGAATATTGGAGCGGCAGCGCAGCGTACTACAAAAAACTCATAGACTTGTATCCAGCAGGACACCCTTTTTCGGACGAAAATTTTGTTCGTGATGTCCGGTCTATAGGTATTGAATGTCTTTGGTTGCACCATAACCTTCCATTAAAACATTGTAACTCGCATTTAAACTTTTAGCTCGCAAAAATTATAAAAGAAATCTAAGGCAACGTGTATTGCCTTAGATTTCTTTTATAATTTTTTAAATCAATTTACATTTGTATTACTAATAATTGTAATAGTCTAATGTTATATTATTGGTTTTGTCTCAATTTTAATAAGAATGGCTGTATATAGTGCGCATGCCTAGGTACTAAATTGATATTTTACACAGTATTAAAGATTTGTAATCACCATTTGTTGATTGTACAATTGTACATACTATATTTCTTAGTTAGTTTTTCAAATTTATAACAACCAGAATAAGGTTCATGTTCAATTGGGAATATTTGACAGATTTTTTCGGTGTGTCTTAATAAATAAATAACATAGTAGGAAAAGTGAAACTATTTACACTGAAGGACAAAGTTATACTTTAGGTAGCTAGTGCCCAGTATCCTTTTAATACAATGTCACAATAACATTCCACAGCATGATAAACGGATGGCGCATGAATTGCATGTTATTTCTGTCCACAAGATAACTTACAACATGTTATTAGTTATTGTAAACTGATGTGACTGCGATATACGCTCGTCAAGGTCGATTCCAGTTCATTCCGTTATGGAATAAAAGCTGAATAAATGGCTCATACTGATTGCTGTTTTACACAGACTGTGAATAACAGAGTGTAAAATATGTATAAGTCACAAAATTTACATCTACAGATTCCGTAGAGTTAATCATGTGACATTACACATACGGCTCACTGGCTGTGCGAAAGCCCGCTGCGCTGTATCGCGGGTTCCTTTTCCGCACGGAATAAATCAATTCTCGTGTCACAATGTTCGTTCCCATACTCCTCCGAAACGGCTTGACCGATTCTCATGAAATTTTTTATGCATATTCAGTAAGCCTGAGAATCGGCTACTATCTATTTTTCTAACCTCTAAGTGATAAGGGGTGTTCACCCCAATTTTTTATTTTTTTATTTTTTTGATAATTTTAATTTTTTTAATTTTTTTATTATGTGGCATCAAAAATACATACAACTCTAAATTTGCACTTTTTTATCACCAACCCTTGCTTTTTAATAGTCATTTTCATAATTGTATCATTTTATATCCCGCTCGATAACATCAATTATTAATGATATACCTACATAATATATAATCCGCATCAAGGATGGTTCTTACATTTATTTTTTTTAAGTTATTGCATAGCTTCTATCGCGGGCCTTGAGTGTGGAAACCGACTACAGAAATTCCGTAACAAAAATAACTAAACTCAGGCACAGCGGTGATACTTTTTAGTTTTTAGTTTTGCCATCTATCGATAAATATCAGAACTTTTAATGACTTTTTGAAATATCACGAGGAGAGGGAGGGGGAGGGGAGAGGGTGAGTGGAAAATGGGAGGTTAGTGGGAGGGGTGAGGGAGGGGGAGATGATGAGAGAGTAGGGAGGGGCAGAGAGGGGGGAGGTGAATGGGAGGTGACAGAAGGCGAGAGGAGTGGGGAGGGGAAGGGGAGGTGAGAGGGGTGGGGAAAGGGGGAGGGAAAGAGGCAGGGGTCGGGAGGGGGAAGGAGAGGAAAGTGACGTAGGGGTGAGGGGTGAGGGAGGGCCGTGAGAGGTGTGGGGGAGAGAGAGTGTGAGAGGGGAGGGAGTGGGAGGGGGAGAGGAGAGGAGATGATAAAAATGCTATTCAATAGCTTTACCGCGGCAGTCTCCGAGTGCCACACGTATTTTTATTTTTAACCATTCAATCATAATGTGCCACAGCGAAGCGTGGCAGGGTACAGCTAGTATTTGTATAAACTAAAGATAGTTTTTCAGGATCTAGCTGTTTGTGTAACTAAGTTCAAATGTTGTTAACACACTCACGATACAAGAAAAGTTTCTAGTGTGAAACCGTTCAAAATTATTAATGAAATATGGCTGTTGTTAATTTGGTCCATACAACATCTCAAAATAGGTACTGTGACATACTGGTAGCCATAAAAATTGTCTATCTTTTTTCATACGGATCAGTAAAGATAGCGTCCAGTTTTGTTTGTAGAGTTAAGAGTGTATTTAGCTGTTTTACCGAGAATCCGTCTATCAACAAACTTTGTATGTTTACATACCTTCATAACATACACACACACCTACATTCCTCAAAGTTTTAGGTAGAGGTGTACCATAATAAAACACCCACATTTCGCCAGTTATGTTAAGAAGAGAAGAAGAAGAAAGGCATTTTTCAGACTTGTGAATAAAACTCGAGACCTCATATTTAGCAGTGGCACTTGTGACTATATTTACGCTTCTTATCGTATGGATTGTGACTAGCCTGGTGACACAGTTTGAATTCTGCCCATGGGCCTCTGATTTGGCATCACAGGCCCTTGAGAAATAGGTTTCCACCGAAGTTTTCCTTTAACGTTTTTGA
The DNA here is from genome assembly GCA_921972225.1 of Euplexia lucipara. Lineage (NCBI taxonomy): Eukaryota > Metazoa > Arthropoda > Insecta > Lepidoptera > Noctuidae > Euplexia > Euplexia lucipara. The sequence continues at coordinate 13,466,274 of OV179152.1, read as the reverse complement.
AGCAAGTAATAATTATAGAATACGCACATTCAACTTTCAATCGTGTCAATTAGAGACTCAATAGACAATGACAGCGCGAACGCGGGCATTCTCTTGGGGCTTAATGAATTAATCCCAAGTCACAGTTTACACTTATAAATAAATAAATATTCCACAACTTTTTACACAACGCCATCTAGTCCCAAGCTAAGCTAAGAGCTTGTGTTATGGGTACTAAACAGCTGATACATATACTTATTTATTTCTAAATACATACATATTATAGATAAATTACACCCAGACACAGAACAAATGATCGTGCTCATCACACAAACATTTGTCCTGGGTGGGAATCGAACCCACGACCTCCGGCATAGCAGTCAGGGTCACTAACTACTAGACCAACAAGCCAGTCAAATATAATATATTGATGTAAATTATCTGATCATAGATACGAGAACAAATAAACCTATTATTATTATTTCGTGTATTCATTTTCATTTCTTATTAAATACATTTTTAAATATTTAAATATAAAAAAAACATTTAATACTTAATATAATAAATAGTAGCCCACCGGTATCGGGAACAGGGGCTAAGCTACCGGCGGTCAGCGCTCCAGGGACAGGAATTGCCTAACAATGCGAGACGTGTCCAGAAGTGCTATTCTGTAAAAATCACCTAGTGAAAATGAAGGTTAAGTAAAGGTGAAGTGAGCTGTCATGCGATACTAATGCTAAATATTGACAGTTCACTTAAATCAAGTTTTGACGGGGTGGCTTTTAGTAAATCGACCGACTGAACGGTAAAGAGTGGTTTGGCTTACGTAATTGCTGTATGTTTGTTGTGGAAGTTTCCTACTAATATTGGATTAATTTGAACACACAATAATCCAAATAGTTATGTTGTGGTATTTACCAAAAAAAGAAGCCCAATGAAACGCACAGCCAAGTGCGTGTTGACCTTTCTTTGAAATAGAAAAGGTAAAGGAACAATGAATAACTGATAATCGATTAAATGTTAGACGATGGATAGGTTTTATGGCGTTGTGTGAAAGTGGTGGGATATCAATATGATTTGTAGGAATACATTTTTGTATCTCGGCCTATATGTGCGGGTTTATAGGATAACAAGGGCCGAAGCCAAGTGCTAACCAAGAAATACGTACTAACTTAATTGAAAGATGTTAAAATGTGGTGTGCTGGTGTAAATGTGGTGAGGTTTGGTCGTATACCTACTTATGTGACTGGCGATAGATGTTTGTGTGTTCGTGAGGTGAAAGAAATTTGTGAGTATAATATTCTTGCGTCATTGTCGTTTAGCAAATGTTTTCGAACAATTCTGCTGGTGTTCTCCTTAGCAGATTTCTGTAGGATTATTATTATAGTTGTTTGAAGCATTGCACAAATACATAGATATATTTCTGTCTTCTTCTTCTATACCGACATCTTAAGATTGGGGGCTAATTTATTTATTTTCACACCACCTGCTCGAAAATGTCAAATTATATGTCAAGCAACCTTAACCTAAAGTGAGTCATAGTGGATTTCATTATGACCCGCTGGTCAATAATGTGATTTGAATTTGGAATCTCACATGCTCAGCTAAATTGGCAGTAAAGTACTAACAAACAAAGGGAGAAAAGCTATTCTCGATACCCTTACTACACATGAATGATATTCTCGATTTCCTACAAAATCATCATCCACATCTATAAACGTACCAAATAAAAACCTAACTTTATCTTTGCACAACTGGACTAATGTCTCAAATGTTACCATTAACTTCAATTAATATGTAAGTGCATATAACTAACTAGTTCTAAATATGTTATTCTTACTGTTTGTTTATTTAATAAATACTTTGTTTTTCGTACTATGGCTATTATTTTCTCACAGTAGGTGTAAAAAGTAGAGTATCCTCCTCTGGACTAAAGGTGTCTTTGCCTTGGGCTAGCTTGAATCCCTCGCTGCATTCAGGATTCTTGTATTAACTCCCTCGCTTTGCTCGTGAGTTAAATCCCGAATCCTTCATTGCGCTCGAGATTCAATATGACGCCCGTGACATAAGACACAACTTTAGCCCCTCGGTGCATAATCTACTAAATACTAATACTTTACCTAATTCATTAAACCCAAGAGGACACCGGTGTCCGCGCTGTCATTATCTTTCTATTGTATCTTTACTGACACGATTGAAAGGTTAAGCACACAAATGTACCTACGCTACAGAGGCGGAATATTAGACTAATATAGATATTTGAATGAAACGCCATCTTAGCGAAGTACAGTCAAAGTATGGTCTATGAAAATCTCCCTAAGAAATGCACGTTTGCACAAAGATATCAAGCGGTCTCTGAATTTCTAAGACGCACCAGAGACGCATCACACAAGGGATCATAATATTTACAAAGAGATTATCAGTGACTCTGCGTACTCTAAATGCCTTTCAACCACTTTCATACGAAGATAATGAGCTGTTCCTATCTTTCTTTTTGTTCTCGTGAACAAAGACTGTTGCATCTTGAATGATAATAAATAAATATATACATATAAATAGGTATTCTGAAAGAACGAACTGACATTGTACTACATTATTGTTCACGGAAACATATGGTTTGTTTCATACCATAATATTGGTATACATCCTTTGTGTAAAATAAGTTTCTTACTTAGAAGGACACAATGTTGTGAATCATAATTGATGTGTATGTGTGTGTCTTTATGTGGATTGAGTGAGCTTTAGTACTAAACTACTAGTTCCCTCCCATAAACGCGAAGATAGATGGTAACCAGTATAATCTTCCAGATTCACCAATATTTTTTTAAGATTTAATTTATATTATTATTAAACGATTTTTTTATTATTATTATATATTTTACTCGGACAACAAGGATCCACAATGTTAGTAACGTACCTTATATCTAGTGTTAGTACACAAATAAAAATAAAAACAAAATGAAAATAAAGTAAAATTGAGTCACTTTGTACAGAAGATGACCAAGTAACTTACTCAGTCATCTTCTCCACAAAAATGGTTATATGTCTAGGCATAACTTCTTATAGATCAACTATACTTAGCGCACTATTAGCACAGTATAAATATTAATACATTAGGACGACGCCTTTGATCTCTGGAAAACTGCCGACAACTTCTACACGCGTTAGACTTGAATAATACCTCCCGCACTACAAACATCGTTTTGTTCGCAGTGCGGGAGCGGCTTTCCCTCGTCTCGGCCCTCACACCCCGCACGATTGCCCTGTCTAGACGGCTTCGTCGGACGGCTGTATGTTTTTAGACTGTGCTATTAGCGTCCTCCGGGTCCAATAAAATAACGGATTCAGGATGTTGATGGGGCTGCCCCGTTTCTGCAGTGCATCAGGTATGTTCGCAGAGGCACACGTCGAAAGCTTCCAAGCCAAAAATCTGCATCTAACACACACATCTTTGCTCTGCAGAGTGCGGTGTAGCTCCATAGCGGGGAGGTACGATTAACCTTTGTTAGGTGATGTTGTTCTTAGAATTACTATGGACAACATAGGTTCAAGTTTTCTGATTTGTTTACTAACCCATATGAATGTTGCTTATCCAAAATAAGGATTATGTTTTGTTTTCTATGTTCTAAGAACTGATATCCTCTGTTAAGAACTTTATTTGTGTACACATAGTTAGCAATAAAGAATTTGAATTTGAATTTGAATTTGAATTATTTTATTTATTATATTTATTAGTAAAAATAAAACTGACTTCAAAAGTAACACTAAACGGTGTAAAATAACTCTAAATTAGGAAGTCTGTGGCTTTGGTACTTTTGTCTTATTCTTGGTGGGCCACCGACTTCCGAATTTAGAGTTATATTACACCGTTTAGTGTTATTTTTGAAGTCGGTTTTATTTTTTGTAAAAAAGTTTTTTATTTTTCCATTTCCATTTTTAGTTGTTCCCATACAAACATTTGCCATGAATTCATTTTATATTGTTAATTGTTAACAATTCATGTCATTATAATAGGGTTATCCACCTGTCAAAATCTAGGTATATTGAACACATCTGCCTACACCTCTGAGCATACAAGCTTGATGATACGTCATGATGTTGTATAAACAATAAACATCCAAGCGATTCCAGCAATCACAATAGATTTCCCGTCTATTTTTGAAGAGTTCCGTTGTATATGTCCGAAGATCAGCACCAGATCTTCACCAAATTAAATGGGACCACCTCAGGAGTCTACTCTTTCAAACAAAAAAAGAATTTCGAGAATTGGTCTACAAATGGCGGAGAAATCAGGTATCATACATAAAAAAAAAAATACATACACACGAACATAGAACCTCCTCCTTTTTTTGAAGTCGGTTAAAAAGGGCTACGTATGATAAGGTGGTCTGTCAATACCCACTTATACTGGATACGATTGTGACTCACAGTGTTGGTCATCAACCAGAGCAGTTACCTTGGAATGGTATGTTTGCGCTTACAATAACAATGCATACAAACAAAGGGATTTAAGATGCTATATATAGGACATGCGAAGGAATGTCGTAGAAAAACTGTGATCCCATGTCTTAGTAGCGCCATCTAGCATAATATAGCAATATCGGAGCGGCAGCGGAGTGTACTAAACTAGACTAAATCGACTTGTGTCAATTAGGACACAAGTTTCGTAAGAAAATGCTCGATGTCCCGTCTATAGTAAATATTGAATGTCTTTGCGTGATCAATAAATGATAAATGATATTTATTTCTTTAAATATAAGGTTTTCACAAACACTTTTACAAGTATTTTTTTTAGCTAGTAGATAAGATCGGAGTTTCACTATCTGACTACTCTGAGAAGAAACACCAAAAGAAACTCAGAGGTCATAGTCTCTTTTAAAGTCCAGACATTATCTTGGTCAAATCATGTAAGATCCATGCAGATTGGTGTCTGAGATGGTCTTTTGAGGAAAGAACAACACAGAATGAGGGGACCAGATCAGTCAGTGCAAGCATTTGTCAGTAATCGTGAACTCAACTCGGAACTTGAGGAGCTCCACGTGCTGTGAAAATAACAAATTAAAGAAGAAAGGCACATTAGATACCTATACGCCAGTGTTAGCTTGTAAAGAGAAGATTCATGACACAGCTCACATTATAAAATTCTACATTTATTCCGATTATTTTTTAAGAAACACCAATGTCTTTGTTGTCTCGACATAAAAACTATTGACATCAATTCAGTGAAGTAAATATCGTGAGGAAAACTGCACTTACTGTTATTATAAGATTGAAACCGCCAAACAGTTTTGCGCAAGCATGGTGATTAATTGAAGCCTTGCAGTAGGACAGTAAACAGCCTGATATTATTAACAAAAGCCTTGTTTTCGAATGTCCTTATGAGCCCCCGGGGGATCATAAGCCATACAAACAATGTTCGCGGAAAAACGACGACATGCGACGGGTTAAGTTTGGTAACTAAGCAATTATCAGTACACTAGCCTCTACACTACGGCCAAACTTTTGTTTTGCCGTATTTTATTACTATTTAACGCAGTCTTCCTTCCAATCCTAAATAAAGATACCCCAGACAACTTGCGTGTACAAGAATTTATATTTTTATTTTCGTGTATGACATAACACAATAATCTGTAAACAACACAAATTACTTTGATAAGCAACACCGGTTTTACAACTCAGTTATTTTCACTTGTTTATCAACACCTATAAAATAGCGCTAGATATTCCGTTTACGAAATAAAACACAACATTACATGAACAACTTAATATAAAACTGTTTTATTTATCGCACTCATACATTGTACTTAGCTTCGTCACATTTTTATTTTAAAATTATTCTTAAAATTATCAGTTTGTGCACTTTTCACTTGTCATCAAGCACTTCCACTGTAGACGCACTACTTGCATTATCCTTGTCCTTATTTTCTCCATTGTCGAATCCTTCATTCGTATTCTTCAATCCAGCATCAGATATGTCAGTTTTTAAAGAATTAATTCTTTCACGGCTTTCTGCTTTGTTCTTCACAACATGTTGTGGTGTTTGCTCATCGCTGATTTTCACTTTCTTACTTTTTGAATTGCCCATTTTATGTCTGAGATCCACCAGTTCACATGCACGAGTGACTGTATCAAAATATGATACTCCAACAAAGATAAAAATGTTGATAAGGGAATCTCCGTAATTAAATGTATACTGGCACTCCCGCTGATAAGTCTGTTTCCAAATAAAGTGAAAACAAAACTGCAGTTAGCAATGTTGGTGAAAGATATTTCTGCATTCAAAACATAAGGTCTGATATATAAATACATACAAGATAACGCGGCAATGACACATCGCCCGTACATGTGTTCTTTTGACCGGATGTTTGTATGTCATTTCATACAATAAAATAAAATGAAATGTGTGTGCGACTTAAGTATTTTTTATTGTTACTTTTATACATAGGTATACATATACTTATAAACATAAACTCATACTTTTTACCCTCATTGGTTTAGGCCTTGGCATAAACTGTAGAACGCCACCTGCTGCTACGATTCTTGCATAGGTACAAACGCCGGCACATCAACCTACCCCAAACTGTCAAATTTTCCCAATTGAACATGAACCTTATTGTGTTTAGAATAAAGTTAAAAACCTATCAAAGAATTTCGACGCATTGGGATAGGTTGATGTGCAGGCTTCTGTTGTACACATCTTTTAGTTCGTTTACAGTCATACATAGTTACGTACAACTGTTACATTTATCATCATTATGTTTTGAGGTCAGTGTAGTACGTCTTTTTCTTGAATTCATTTAATTGCACTCATCACAATAGTCATCTCCTTTCTAGCAATATCATCATCTTTCACCTTATCCTTTGTGTATTTCGTTTATTCTGTTTATTATAATTAATTTACTAAAATTCTACTATTATTTGTGGAATACCAAATCTGTAAGTAAGGCCACAATTTTAATGGATAACATGGTATTATAAGTTTTCCTCAGGTGAAGCTAGGAATTTGAAACCGACATGGAATATGTTAAATTTTCTGAAGTAAGTGCTAGTTAAGCTTTTGGCTTTAGATAGTATATTGATAATGATACCACAGTAATACAATGAGGAATTTACACTAATAAATTGATCAGTCGCAAGCATGAGTTTTTCCATTTGAGATTTCTCAAGTGAAGCCCAGAGTTTAGTTCCCGGTTAGGCACAGACCTTAACTGGCCAAATATTTGTGTTAGGTACAAATTGAAACAACAAAATTCAAGTGAGGCAATCAAAAATTAAAACAAATATAACATGTCAATAGAAATGGAGCATACTTTTTTTAATTATGCTATTAATTCCGTTTATCATCGGGAACAATAAAATGATTCACCTTTTTGTCATACATGTTCTTGATGAACTATTATTAACAACAATGAGTCGAGTGTGTCAACAAGATAAAGTAACTAGTAACTATGCATACATGCACTTAAAATGACTATCTTGCTTTTAAGCACTCAAGGACGGCGTGCTATGAAATGAGTTCACAGAACAAACAGTGTAAGCAGAACATATGGAAGCAAGTGTCATTTCCAAAAATGGATTGCATGTCCTACATTTTTGTAAAACCAGAAAGAATTACGTTTTTTTACTACATGAGGTCACGGATGCAATCTTACGCATCTCAAATTTTATGATGGTCATAACTTAATTAATACCATGACTGTATTCCACGAAAGATATTTATCTAATTCAGAGGTCTAACATACATAAACTAACTAACAGTACTCCCCTATTAATATCACCAACAAAGTCCTATGTGAGAGGGGACGAGCTTCATGCCATTTACCTGTTACTGGAAAAAACGAACAACACTAAACGCGAATTGAATTCAGGACCTCAGGAGATGCGCTTGCAACCACTAGTTCAATCAAAAATGTCAATGTCACTTTGATTTTAAACTAAATAAACTAAAACAAAAGACACAAAGTATGTAGTGCCTTGGGAAATAGAATTAATTATAAATCAATTAGGTATTAAATTAGATAGCAGCAATCAAAGAGGTCCCGTGATTATTACGGTTTACTTTTGAAGTGCGTTTATTTTTCCTTTATTTCAGATAAATTTATTGATGCCCTTCAACGAAGACGTGTGTGATCGATACGATTTTGTCCCCTAAGTATTGTAGGTCTGAGTACATTATTATAATTCACACACAATTATTGTACACTCCGACTTGACCGGTCACGCAACGCAAATCTAAAAGCTACTCAAGGTAAACTTTTGTGTTGAAATTATAGAGGAACCTACGAGTACGTTCGAGGCCGCGGACACCAAGTCAACGGGCAACGGGGTGCCACCGGAGCGGTGGCGGAGTTGGAACGGGCGTGGTGCGTTTAAATGCCTATAGATATGGAGAAAATCGACGTTTTAGCTACATATACTTCAGCATATACTCGTAGCTACTTGCCAAATGACGTAACTTCTTATAGCAATACAACATGGTACTTAAATATAACATGAAGAATGTGGGTGGTCTGCCCCCATCTCCCCGCATAATGACAGGGGAAGTAAGGATTCAGTGAACTGTCAATCTCTAGTACCTATAAGATGACAGCTAATTTCGCGTTTACTTCGTCTACAAGTTCAGGGTGAGATTTAGGAAGAGAAAAGAAAGAATTAATATTTATTAGCAACGGGTAAAAAATGCACGCACTATAAAACATGATATCTATACTAATATTATAAAGAGAAAAAATCTAATTGTTTTTTTGCTTGTTTACCTATGTTGAATAGGCTCCGAAACTCCTAGACCGATTTAATAAAATCTTTCACCGTTGGGAAGCTACACTGTCCCTGGGTGACATAGGTTATTTTTATCCCTATATTCCCTCGGGAACGGGAACTACGCGGGTGAAACCGCGGGAGGTCTTGTAGTTAACAATGAAATAATTAGCATATCTCTCGGGTACCTAAACGCTGAAATGTGCGCACATTTCAGCGTTTATGCCAGAAAGATGCTGTCTAATGCTGGTTTTTACAGATCATCACAGCTGACATTTATAAAGAACATTAATAAAATGAACAGAGTATATCCTTCGTCCCAAATCAGCGGTGCCACTTACATCTGCGTTTCAAAAGATTCAATTCATCGATAAAAACAATAGTAATAAGTTTAATGACTTGATACGGAATAATCTTGGGTCTTATCGTTTAGTTGCTTTAGGTATAGTTTGATATCTACAATTTATCGCCAAGCATCAGTTTTCTTTGTGATCGTTATTGTGTTTTCACAAAACATTAAATACTAAATAGTACTTTTGAGGTATACCTTATTCAAAAAAAAAAGGAGAAGAACTAAGCAATAAAAAGTTATGCGTGGTTAACATAAGAAAAACATGTTGAACTGATTTTTTTTCGCCGTTGGTTAAAAAAACATTTTTTTTAACTAACTAGCCTCTTCAGGCTACTTAGTCATTTCTATCAGACTTTTCAAATAAAACACTAATCAAAGTAACAGCTATTAAAGTAAACGGTTTTCATGTGTTTATTTTTCATAAATACTTAATCACTAACATAAATTTAATTCTTGCTCAATTGCTTCCTTCAAAATAGTTCCCTATGGTAGTTATTAGGACCCTCTCGGCCGTTTCCAAATAGTCCGTTGGCATCGAGTGTGTCATACGAGTTATCGGTAAATATTCCTCTAAGCCCATGCATAGATTGGATAATCTGCAGAAGCTTACCACCGCTGCCGTGATAAGGTAGGATACGTTTGAAAGCAACCAAGTGATGATTTCAACAGCGTTTGATATTGCGGACTGCAAAAAAGAAGTATTATTGAGGCACACATTTTATACAAGGGTACAGGCTAAATGAACCTAGATCCTTTAATCTCTTAAAGGTTATCTGGTCGTTTGCATCATCTACGAATAATTCGACTATGAAACACCATACCCTTAACATAACCGTTTTCAAGATTATTGGACTTCGACATTTTTAAGTACTTTGTAGTACAGACGCCCGCCAGCACGTCAAATTTTCCCAGTTGAATATTAACCTTATTCTGATTGACATAAAGTTGAAAAACGATCAAATAAATTTGACACATTGAGGTAACTTGATGTGCTGCTGGCGTACAGCTAAGGAGTGAAATTTCCTGTTTTCATCAGAAAACACCGACTCCGGCAGGAAATTTCCTACTAGACTCCTAGGTTGTAGCTATCAAGCTACAACCAAGGAGTCTTTAAATCAAGAGCGAGATTATAGGAATCAAACGCGTGTCTATTAATAATACTTAATAAAAAAATCCTAGGCATATGTACAAAAAATATTCATCCATAACGGGTCAAATAGAGATCCTTTTTATTTCGAAGTCGCTTAAAAATGACTGTCTATAGGATTTGAAATGGATTTTTTATTGTAAGTAAGAAGTCGTAAGAAGTCAAAACTGATCTTGCTTACCTTTTGAAATCCAGTTAGAACACTACGACTTTGAAGAAGTAATGGGACCGGATCTTCTTGAGTAATCAAGCCCGTTGAATAGTCGATGATTTCCTAAAAATAAAATGAACTTTTTTAGAGAAACAAATAAGAGAATTTTCGAATAATGAAATTCGAATAGCAATCAAACTTACTCTGGACGATTGAGAAGGCATTGCAACAAGGTTCGCAGACGCAATGGCAATGGTAATCCAAACACTTAGAGGGAAGAAATTGAACTGCATCTAGACAACATTTAAAAAATATCATCAAGCTATTCTTATATTACAGATTTTTATGAGCTTCGGACTTCATAAAGGTACGTCTGGCATAAAAGATTTTTTTTTTGGTTAATGTCAATGAAGCCCATTTATGATATATTTTGAGCACGCATTTTTAGTATATATTATGATGACCTATGTAAATCAAAATTATTTTGCGGAAACAGTGGTAAGCTAATTATTTTTTGGACCGCACAGTTCTTCTTCTTCTTAGCGTGTCGATGGCAAACAAAGTCACTAAATCTAAATTGAATGTTTAGCCCAGAATTCGGCCACCGCAACACCATCCTCCGATGCAACCATAAGATCCTCACGTGTGCAGGTGACAGGGCACGCGGCGCAGGACAAAAGGTGGGCCATGGACTGTGGAGAGGTACCGCACAGTAAAGTTGGCGCAGCGGTTGATTGGCTGCTGTCCCGCGTGGCTCGAGTTCGATTCCCGCTCGTTACCAATAGTTGTATGGCCTACAGGTTTATGTTTCGGGTCTGGTTGAAATGTCTAGTGTGAGATAACATTTTATAAATATATATTTCGTGAGAGATTAAGGATTACAAAAAAAAAACCAAATATACATAGTAAGTAGTAGTAGTAGCATATTTGGAGCAAATATACATTCAAGATCTCTATTATTATCATAATGCTAAAATTGAATATTATTTACATATAATTATTAATTATAATAAATAGTTTCCGCAAAATTCGTTTTGATCAACATAAACCGCCGAAAAGCAATTAGTAAAACATAAACAAACATAAACATTTCGTGGGCTACATTAAAAGAATCGCTTGAAACTTAGAAACTTTCTCGAACGTAGCATTGAAGGAAGTCCAATCATGAAACTATCTTCAAATTTATAAAAGCACTAGCAAACATCACGCGGTTTCACCGTTCCCGTTCCCGTGGGAATACAGGGGTACGAAGTATGTTAATCAGGGTGAATGTAGCTTTCCAATGATGAAAGAATTTTTGAAATAACAGTAGCTTTTGAGTTTATTCATTACAAACATACATAGATACAAAAATACAAAATTTTCCTCTTTATAATATTATTAGGGTAGATTTGTTTTCAATATTCCAATCGATCATGTTTCCAATATAATGTAGGTAGGTACCTTACCTTGACTAAATTGAAAAGAACTTTCTATTATAATCAACCTTCACTGCAGTCCTCACTTGAAGGACTATTTCAATAACAAAATTGTCAGAACTATTTAAAGCTCAACAGGTGATTATTAAAGAGTTATAACAAATTAAACCTAAATATCAATTAGGAAATTGGTACTCCTTTTCTATTATAATGTGAATAATTATGTACTTAAATATATTCATTCATTTTCTTCTAAATTTACAATTGAAAAGATTAGTTAATTAGTAAAATTGCGAGTAGCATTCGAAAATCACGAAACCAATGTACAAACGCCAGCACGTCAAGCTACCCTTAAATGTAAAATTTTCTTAATTGAAGATGAGTCTTATTCTGTTTGTAATAAAGTTGAAAAACTATCAACGAAATAAAGAAATTTGACACATAGCGGTAGCTTGATGTGCTGGCCTCTGTACATATTCTTTAGTCTCGTTTAAAGGTTAGGCCGTGGTTAGGTGACCAAGTTATGAAAAGCGTATTAAGTCATTGTTTCTGGTTATTATTGGTATTTATAACGAGCAGCCAGAAGCCTAAAAATCTGTCAACCAGTCTAACTATGGGGGAGTATCGTGTTTCCCAGTCGATATCAGTAAGGTGACTATAGTCGCTACTTGTAAAATACTGGTACCTATAAAATTGCATCTGTGCCGACTGGAAGAATATTATTTTTTTATTTTGCTGTCGCAAACTTTGGTAATTACAATGGAAAGATCCATTGCTGGGGTGGAGAGATTATAAAATAACCATACATTATGTTTCCAAAATCGAACATAGATATTTTAGTCGTCATGCGACTGATTGTCGCTTTGCGTTAATGTTCGTTCTAAAAACTCGGTATTACTCCCTGTCTTCCATAATTATCTAATGACGACAAAATTACACGTATCTATAATGAGCCTTGACCTAAGTACTACCTGTCATCAAACTCCTACTTACAAGCATATTATACTCATCGTTTTAAACTATGATTCATAATCACATAGTCACAGGGTTACTTAAAATAATGCTTCGTAAGGATTACAAACTGCTAACAGTAATGAGGTTAGCGTTTTGTTATATTGTTTACTAACCGTGAGTTAAAGGCGTATGTTAAGAGTAGGTATCGAAGAAAAATAAAGGTAAATAAAAAGATAATAGTACTCAACTGTTAGTTTTTTCAGTATTCCTTGAGTGTTCTCATTTCAGCTGCATATATCTGCTTTTCATACATCTTTTTTATTACCTTACATTCTACCCCTAATGCTCGTACGTCTTTCTTATTTTTATTAATACGCTCTTAAATAAAATCACATCGCACCAACCAACGACTACGTGACGAACATTCAATAACTATATAGACTAGACAAGGCTTTCTACCACCTGCCGACGTAAAATTTTAGAATACTTTAGCCACATTGCCAGAAAAAGGGGACAATGTGGAGAAGTTAGTAGTCACTAGCTAAGTTGAAGGAAAAAGACCACGTGGTAGACGCATGACACGCTGGACTGATTAGATCCTTATCGCCTAGAAACTAAAGACCACGATGCTCTTCACTCGGTGGCAGATGGTAATAGATGGCCCAGTGATCTCCAACAAAGTCTTACTGCAAGGAGGTCGTCACGTCACACTTAGCAACGACGAAGTAGAGAAATCAATTCATAATTATAAACCCACTACAATTAAAATGTGAATTTATCTTCCATCATTTTGACTGGCCTGTTGGTCTAGTAGTTAGTGGCTCTAACTGCTATGCCGGAGGTCGTGGGTTCGATTCCCACCCAAGACAAATGTTTGTCTGATGAGCACGATCATTTGTTCTGTGTCTGGGTGTAATTTATCTATTATATGTATGTATTTAGAAATATTCGTCGTATCCTACGAATAGTGCCCTAACGAACATAAGGGCTTTTTTTTTTATTGCATTAATCAATTCTGCTCATCATACCACATGTAATCAGTTCAACAAAACAATTAAAAACGGTACAAGTTATCAAATAATTAGGTTTTCTAAAAAGCCACAATTATAAGCACTACGTTTTCAACGAAGAATAAAGCCACAAATAGCCGTCGCGCCCTCTTTCTTCGCGAGTAGTGGAGGTGCGCGGGCGCGGGGAGAACGTGCAAGCGCCGCTCGGGCACTATTCGGCGGAACGCGGAGATTGTTATGGTGGTTGTGGCCGTGTTCTATGGAATGGCTAAATTGGATATGTATAGAAGAGACTAAGACCTAATTAAGTTTGTGTCTTTTTTCTACGTTCAAATTATGTTTTTGTCTTTTATTATCTCCTTGATGCTTTTGAAATATTCATATTGTTATTTTAAGTACATTTTTTTGTACGCGCACATGATTTTAACCCTTTTGTACAAATTTATACATTGAAAATATTATTTATGCATATACTTGT